>CM050167.1:92770929-94060929 GCA_027410445.1 Discoglossus pictus
TGTTATCCCAGTCTGACATGCCGCTCTACAGTATATAGTAGTGTTATCTTCCAGTCTGACATGCCTGCTCTACAGTATATAGTAGTGTTATCTTCCAGTCTGACATGCCTGCTCTACAGTATATAGTAGTGTTATCTTCCAATCTGACATGCCTGCTCTACAGTATATAGTAGTGTTATCTCCCTATCTGACATGCCTGCTCTACAGTATATAGTAGTGTTATCTTCCAATCTGACATGCCTGCTCTACAGTATATAGTAGTGTTATCTTCCAGTCTGACATGCCTGCTCTACAGTATATAGTAGTGTTATCTTCCAATCTGACATGCCTGCTCTACAGTATATAGTAGTGTTATCTTCCAATCTGACATGCCTGCTCTACAGTATATAGTAGTGTTATCTTCCAATCTGACATGCCTGCTCTACAGTATATAGTAGTGTTATCTTCCAGTCTGACATGTCTGCTCTACAGTATATAGTAGTGTTATCTTCCAGTCTGACATGTCTGCTCTACAGTATATAGTAGTGTTATCTTCCAGTCTGACATGTCTGCTCTACAGTATATAGTAGTGTTATCTTCCAATCTGACATGCCTGCTCTACAGTATATAGTAGTGTTATCTTCCAGTCTGACATGTCTGCTCTACAGTATATAGTAGTGTTATCTTCCAATCTGACATGCCTGCTCTACAGTATATAGTAGTGTTATCTTCCAGTCTGACATGCCTGCTCTACAGTATATAGTAGTGTTATCTTCCAGTCTGACATGCCTGCTCTACAGTATATAGTAGTGTTATCTTCCAGATTAACATGTCTGCTCTACAGTATATAGTAGTGTTATCTTCCAGTCTGACATGCCTGCTCTACAGTATATAGTAGTGTTATCTTCCAGTCTGACATGTCTGCTCTACAGTATATAGTAGTGTTATCTTCCAGTCTGACATGTCTGCTCTACAGTATATAGTAGTGTTATCTTCCAGTCTGACACGCCTGCTCTACAGTATATAGTAGTGTTATCTTCCAGTCTGACATGTCTGCTCTACAGTATATAGTAGTGTTATCTTCCAGTCTGACATGCCTGCTCTACAGTATATAGTAGTGTTATCTCCCAATCTGTCATGCCTGCTCTACAGTATATAGTAGTGTTATCTCCCAATCTGACATGCCTGCTCTACTGTATATAGTAGTGTTATCTTCCAGTCTGACACGCCTGCTCTACAGTATATAGTAGTGTTATCTCCCAATCTGACATGCCTGCTCTACAGTATATAGTAGTGTTATCTACCAGTCTGACACGCCTGCTCTACAGTATATAGTAGTGTTATCTCCCAGTCTGACATGCCTGCTCTACAGTATATAGTAGTGTTATCTACCAGTCTGACACACCTGCTCTACAGTATATAGTAGTGTTATCTCCCAGTCTGACATGCCTGCTCTACAGTATATAGTAGTGTTATCTCCCAGTCTGACATGCCTGCTCTACAGTATATAGTAGTGTTATCTCCCAATCTGACATGTCTGCTCTACAGTATATAGTAGTGTTATCTTCCAGATTAACATGTCTGCTCTACAGTATATAGTAGTGTTATCTCCCAATCTGACATGTCTGCTCTACAGTATATAGTAGTGTTATCTCCCAGTCTGACATGTCTGCTCTACAGTATATAGTAGTGTTATCTCCCAGTCTGACATGTCTGCTCTACAGTATATAGTAGTGTTATCTCCCTATCTGACATGCCTGCTCTACAGTATATAGTAGTGTTATCTCCCAGTCTGACATGTCTGCTCTACAGTATATAGTAGTGTTATCTTCCAGTCTGACATGCCTGCTCTACAGTATATAGTAGTGTTATCTTCCAGTATGACATGCCTGCTCTACAGTATATAGTAGTGTTATCTTCCAGTCTGACATGTCTGCTCTACAGTATATAGTAGTGTTATCTTCCAGTCTGACATGTCTGCTCTACAGTATATAGTAGTGTTATCTTCCAGTCTGACATGCCTGCTCTACAGTATATAGTAGTGTTATCTTCCAATCTGACATGCCTGCTCTACAGTATATAGTAGTGTTATCTTCCAGTCTGACATGTCTGCTCTACAGTATATAGTAGTGTTATCTCCCAGTCTGACATGTCTGCTCTACAGTATATAGTAGTGTTATCTCCCAGTCTGACATGTCTGCTCTACAGTATATAGTAGTGTTATCTTCCAGTCTGACATGCCTGCTCTACAGTATATAGTAGTGTTATCTTCCAATCTGACATGCCTGCTCTACAGTATATAGTAGTGTTATCTTCCAATCTGACATGCCTGCTCTACAGTATATAGTAGTGTTATCTTCCAGTCTGACATGTCTGCTCTACAGTATATAGTAGTGTTATCTCCCAGTCTGACATGTCTGCTCTACAGTATATAGTAGTGTTATCTTCCAGTCTGACATGCCTGCTCTACAGTATATAGTAGTGTTAGCTTTGAGATTTACATGTCTGCTCTACAGTATATAGTAGTGTTATCTCCCAGTCTGACATGTCTGCTCTACAGTATATAGTAGTGTTATCTTCCAGTCTGACATGCCTGCTCTACAGTATATAGTAGTGTTAGCTTTGAGATTTACATGTCTGCTCTACAGTATATAGTAGTGATATCTTCCAGTCTGACATGCCTGCTCTACAGTATATAGTAGTGTTATCTCCCAATCTGACATGCCAGCTCTACAGTATATAGTAGTGTTATCTTCCAGTCTGACATGTCTGCTCTACAGTATATAGTAGTGTTATCTTCCAGTCTGACATGCCTGCTCTACAGCATATAGTAGTGTTATCTTCCAATCTGACACGCCTGCTCTACAGTATATAGTAGTGTTATCTTCCAGTCTGACATGCCTGCTCTACAGTATATAGTAGTGTTATCTTCCAGTCTGACATGCCTGCTCTACAGTATATAGTAGTGTTATCTTCCAATCTGACATGCCTGCTCTACAGTATATAGTAGTGTTATCTACCAGTCTGACACACCTGCTCTACAGTATATAGTAGTGTTATCTCCCAATCTGACACGCCTGCTCTACAGTATATAGTAGTGTTATCTCCCAGTCTGACATGTCTGCTCTACAGTATATAGTAGTGTTATCTACCAGTCTGACATGTCTGCTCTACAGTATATAGTAGTGTTATCTTCCAGTCTGACATGCCTGCTCTACAGTATATAGTAGTGTTATCTCCCAGTCTGACACGCCTGCTCTACAGTATATAGTAGTGTTATCTTCCAGTCTGACACGCCTGCTCTACAGTATATAGTAGTGTTATCTTCCAGTCTGACACGCCTGCTCTACAGTATATAGTAGTGTTATCTTCCAGTCTGACACGCCTGCTCTACAGTATATAGTAGTGTTATCTTCCAGTCTGACATGCCTGCTCTACAGTATATAGTAGTGTTATCTTCCAGTCTGACATGCCTGCTCTACAGTATATAGTAGTGTTATCTTCCAGTCTGACATGCCTGCTCTACAGTATATAGTAGTGTTATCTTCCAATCTGACATGCCTGCTCTACAGTATATAGTAGTGTTATCTTCCAATCTGGCATGCCTGCTCTACAGTATATAGTAGTGTTATCTTCCAGTCTGACATGCCTGCTCTACAGTATATAGTAGTGTTATCTTCCAGTCTGACATGCCTGCTCTACAGTATATAGTAGTGTTATCTTCCAGTCTGACACACCTGCTCTACAGTATATAGTAGTGTTATCTTCCAGATTAACATGTCTGCTCTACAGTATATAGTAGTGTTATCTCCCAGTCTGACATGCCTGCTCTACAGTATATAGTAGTGTTATCTTCTAGATTTACATGCCTGCTCTACAGTATATAGTAGTTTTATCTCCCAGTCTGACATGCCTGCTCTACAGTATATAGTAGTGTTATCTTCCAGATTAACATGTCTGCTCTACAGTATATAGTAGTGTTATCTTCCAGTCTGACACGCCTGCTCTACAGTATATAGTAGTGTTATCTCCCAATCTGACATGTCTGCTCTACAGTATATAGTAGTGTTATCTTCCAGTCTGACACACCTGCTCTACAGTATATAGTAGTGTTATCTTCCAGATTAACATGTCTGCTCTACAGTATATAGTAGTGTTATCTTCCAGTCTGACATGCCTGCTCTACAGTATATAGTAGTGTTATCTTCCAATCTGACATGCCTGCTCTACAGTATATAGTAGTGTTATCTTCCAATCTGACATGCTTGCTCTACAGTATATAGTAGTGTTATCTTCCAATCTGGCATGCCTGCTCTACAGTATATAGTAGTGTTATCTCCCAGTCTGACATGTCTGCTCTACAGTATATAGTAGTGTTATCTCCCTATCTGACATGCCTGCTCTACAGTATATAGTAGTGTTATCTCCCAGTCTGACATGTCTGCTCTACAGTATATAGTAGTGTTATCTCCCAATCTGACATGTCTGCTCTACAGTATATAGTAGTGTTATCTTCCAATCTGACATGTCTGCTCTACAGTATATAGTAGTGTTATCTTCCAATCTGACATGCCTGCTCTACAGTATATAGTAGTGTTATCTTCCAATCTGACACGCCTGCTCTACAGTATATAGTAGTGTTATCTTCCAGTCTGACATGCCTGCTCTACAGTATATAGTAGTGTTATCTTCCAGTCTGACATGTCTGCTCTACAGTATATAGTAGTGTTATCTTCCAGTCTGACATGCCTGCTCTACAGTATATAGTAGTGTTATCTTCCAATCTGACATGCCTGCTCTACAGTATATAGTAGTGTTATCTTCCAGTCTGACATGTCTGCTCTACAGTATATAGTAGTGTTATCTCCCAGTCTGACATGTCTGCTCTACAGTATATAGTAGTGTTATCTTCCAATCTGACATGCCTGCTCTACAGTATATAGTAGTGTTATCTTCCAATCTGACATGCCTGCTCTACAGTATATAGTATTGTTATCTTCCAGTCTGACATGTCTGCTCTACAGTATATAGTAGTGTTATCTCCCTATCTGACATGCCTGCTCTACAGTATATAGTAGTGTTATCTTCCAATCTGACATGCCTGCTCTACAGTATATAGTAGTGTTATCTTCCAGTCTGACACGCCTGCTCTACAGTATAGAGTAGTGTTATCTTCCAGTCTGACATGCCTGCTCTACAGTATATAGTAGTGTTATCTTCCAGTCTGACACGCCTGCTCTACAGTATATAGTAGTGTTATCTCCCAGTCTGACATGCCTGCTCTACAGTATATAGTAGTGTTATCTTCCAGTCTGACATGCCTGCTCTACAGTATATAGTAGTGTTATCTTCCAATCTGACACGCCTGCTCTACAGTATATAGTAGTGTTATCTCCCAGTCTGACATGCCTGCTCTACAGTATATAGTAGTGTTATCTTCCAGTCTGACATGCCTGCTCTACAGTATATAGTAGTGTTATCTTCCAGTCTGACATGCCTGCTCTACAGTATATAGTAGTGTTATCTTCCAATCTGACATGTCTGCTCTACAGTATATAGTAGTGTTATCTCCCTATCTGACATGCCTGCTCTACAGTATATAGTAGTGTTATCTTCCAATCTGACATGCCTGCTCTACAGTATATAGTAGTGTTATCTTCCAGTCTGACATGCCTGCTCTACAGTATATAGTAGTGTTATCTTCCAATCTGACATGCCTGCTCTACAGTATATAGTAGTGTTATCTTCCAATCTGACATGCCTGCTCTACAGTATATAGTAGTGTTATCTTCCAATCTGACATGCCTGCTCTACAGTATATAGTAGTGTTATCTTCCAGTCTGACATGTCTGCTCTACAGTATATAGTAGTGTTATCTTCCAGTCTGACATGTCTGCTCTACAGTATATAGTAGTGTTATCTTCCAGTCTGACATGTCTGCTCTACAGTATATAGTAGTGTTATCTTCCAATCTGACATGCCTGCTCTACAGTATATAGTAGTGTTATCTTCCAGTCTGACATGTCTGCTCTACAGTATATAGTAGTGTTATCTTCCAATCTGACATGCCTGCTCTACAGTATATAGTAGTGTTATCTTCCAGTCTGACATGCCTGCTCTACAGTATATAGTAGTGTTATCTTCCAGTCTGACATGCCTGCTCTACAGTATATAGTAGTGTTATCTTCCAGATTAACATGTCTGCTCTACAGTATATAGTAGTGTTATCTTCCAGTCTGACATGCCTGCTCTACAGTATATAGTAGTGTTATCTTCCAGTCTGACATGTCTGCTCTACAGTATATAGTAGTGTTATCTTCCAGTCTGACATGTCTGCTCTACAGTATATAGTAGTGTTATCTTCCAGTCTGACACGCCTGCTCTACAGTATATAGTAGTGTTATCTTCCAGTCTGACATGTCTGCTCTACAGTATATAGTAGTGTTATCTTCCAGTCTGACATGCCTGCTCTACAGTATATAGTAGTGTTATCTCCCAATCTGTCATGCCTGCTCTACAGTATATAGTAGTGTTATCTACCAGTCTGACACGCCTGCTCTACAGTATATAGTAGTGTTATCTCCCAGTCTGACATGCCTGCTCTACAGTATATAGTAGTGTTATCTACCAGTCTGACACACCTGCTCTACAGTATATAGTAGTGTTATCTCCCAGTCTGACATGCCTGCTCTACAGTATATAGTAGTGTTATCTCCCAGTCTGACATGCCTGCTCTACAGTATATAGTAGTGTTATCTCCCAATCTGACATGTCTGCTCTACAGTATATAGTAGTGTTATCTTCCAGATTAACATGTCTGCTCTACAGTATATAGTAGTGTTATCTCCCAATCTGACATGTCTGCTCTACAGTATATAGTAGTGTTATCTCCCAGTCTGACATGTCTGCTCTACAGTATATAGTAGTGTTATCTCCCAGTCTGACATGTCTGCTCTACAGTATATAGTAGTGTTATCTCCCTATCTGACATGCCTGCTCTACAGTATATAGTAGTGTTATCTCCCAGTCTGACATGTCTGCTCTACAGTATATAGTAGTGTTATCTTCCAGATTTACATGCCTGCTCTACAGTATATAGTAGTGTTATCTTCCAGTCTGACACGCCTGCTCTACAGTATATAGTAGTGTTATCTTCCAGTCTGACATGCCTGCTCTACAGTATATAGTAGTGTTATCTTCCAGTATGACATGCCTGCTCTACAGTATATAGTAGTGTTATCTTCCAGTATGACATGCCTGCTCTACAGTATATAGTAGTGTTATCTTCCAGTCTGACATGTCTGCTCTACAGTATATAGTAGTGTTATCTTCCAGTCTGACATGTCTGCTCTACAGTATATAGTAGTGTTATCTTCCAGTCTGACATGCCTGCTCTACAGTATATAGTAGTGTTATCTTCCAATCTGACATGCCTGCTCTACAGTATATAGTAGTGTTATCTTCCAGTCTGACATGTCTGCTCTACAGTATATAGTAGTGTTATCTCCCAGTCTGACATGTCTGCTCTACAGTATATAGTAGTGTTATCTTCCAATCTGACATGCCTGCTCTACAGTATATAGTAGTGTTATCTTCCAGTCTGACATGTCTGCTCTACAGTATATAGTAGTGTTATCTCCCAGTCTGACATGTCTGCTCTACAGTATATAGTAGTGTTATCTTCCAGTCTGACATGCCTGCTCTACAGTATATAGTAGTGTTAGCTTTGAGATTTACATGTCTGCTCTACAGTATATAGTAGTGTTATCTCCCAGTCTGACATGTCTGCTCTACAGTATATAGTAGTGTTATCTTCCAGTCTGACATGCCTGCTCTACAGTATATAGTAGTGTTATCTTCCAGTCTGACATGCCTGCTCTACAGTATATAGTAGTGTTAGCTTTGAGATTTACATGTCTGCTCTACAGTATATAGTAGTGATATCTACCAGTCTGACATGTCTGCTCTACAGTATATAGTAGTGTTATCTCCCTATCTGACACGCCTGCTCTACAGTATATAGTAGTGTTATCTTCCAGTCTGACATGTCTGCTCTACAGTATATAGTAGTGTTATCTTCCAGTCTGACATGCCTGCTCTACAGTATATAGTAGTGTTATCTTCCAGTCTGACATGCCTGCTCTACAGTATATAGTAGTGTTATCTTCCAATCTGACACGCCTGCTCTACAGTATATAGTAGTGTTATCTTCCAGTCTGACATGCCTGCTCTACAGTATATAGTAGTGTTATCTTCCAGTCTGACATGCCTGCTCTACAGTATATAGTAGTGTTATCTTCCAATCTGACATGCCTGCTCTACAGTATATAGTAGTGTTATCTACCAGTCTGACACACCTGCTCTACAGTATATAGTAGTGTTATCTCCCAATCTGACACGCCTGCTCTACAGTATATAGTAGTGTTATCTCCCAGTCTGACATGTCTGCTCTACAGTATATAGTAGTGTTATCTACCAGTCTGACATGTCTGCTCTACAGTATATAGTAGTGTTATCTTCCAGTCTGACATGCCTGCTCTACAGTATATAGTAGTGTTATCTCCCAGTCTGACACGCCTGCTCTACAGTATATAGTAGTGTTATCTTCCAGTCTGACACGCCTGCTCTACAGTATATAGTAGTGTTATCTCCCAGTCTGACACGCCTGCTCTACAGTATATAGTAGTGTTATCTTCCAGTCTGACACGCCTGCTCTACAGTATATAGTAGTGTTATCTTCCAGTCTGACATGCCTGCTCTACAGTATATAGTAGTGTTATCTTCCAGTCTGACATGCCTGCTCTACAGTATATAGTAGTGTTATCTTCCAGTCTGACATGCCTGCTCTACAGTATATAGTAGTGTTATCTTCCAATCTGACATGCCTGCTCTACAGTATATAGTAGTGTTATCTTCCAATCTGACATGCCTGCTCTACAGTATATAGTAGTGTTATCTTCCAGTCTGACATGCCTGCTCTACAGTATATAGTAGTGTTATCTTCCAGTCTGACATGCCTGCTCTACAGTATATAGTAGTGTTATCTTCCAGTCTGACACACCTGCTCTACAGTATATAGTAGTGTTATCTTCCAGATTAACATGTCTGCTCTACAGTATATAGTAGTGTTATCTCCCAGTCTGACATGCCTGCTCTACAGTATATAGTAGTGTTATCTTCTAGATTTACATGCCTGCTCTACAGTATATAGTAGTTTTATCTCCCAGTCTGACATGCCTGCTCTACAGTATATAGTAGTGTTATCTTCCAGATTAACATGTCTGCTCTACAGTATATAGTAGTGTTATCTTCCAGTCTGACACGCCTGCTCTACAGTATATAGTAGTGTTATCTCCCAATCTGACATGTCTGCTCTACAGTATATAGTAGTGTTATCTTCCAGTCTGACACACCTGCTCTACAGTATATAGTAGTGTTATCTTCCAGATTAACATGTCTGCTCTACAGTATATAGTAGTGTTATCTTCCAGTCTGACATGCCTGCTCTACAGTATATAGTAGTGTTATCTTCCAATCTGACATGCCTGCTCTACAGTATATAGTAGTGTTATCTTCCAATCTGACATGCTTGCTCTACAGTATATAGTAGTGTTATCTTCCAATCTGGCATGCCTGCTCTACAGTATATAGTAGTGTTATCTCCCAGTCTGACATGTCTGCTCTACAGTATATAGTAGTGTTATCTCCCTATCTGACATGCCTGCTCTACAGTATATAGTAGTGTTATCTCCCAGTCTGACATGTCTGCTCTACAGTATATAGTAGTGTTATCTCCCAATCTGACATGTCTGCTCTACAGTATATAGTAGTGTTATCTTCCAATCTGACATGTCTGCTCTACAGTATATAGTAGTGTTATCTTCCAATCTGACATGCCTGCTCTACAGTATATAGTAGTGTTATCTTCCAATCTGACACGCCTGCTCTACAGTATATAGTAGTGTTATCTTCCAGTCTGACATGCCTGCTCTACAGTATATAGTAGTGTTATCTTCCAGTCTGACATGTCTGCTCTACAGTATATAGTAGTGTTATCTTCCAGTCTGACATGCCTGCTCTACAGTATATAGTAGTGTTATCTTCCAATCTGACATGCCTGCTCTACAGTATATAGTAGTGTTATCTTCCAGTCTGACATGTCTGCTCTACAGTATATAGTAGTGTTATCTCCCAGTCTGACATGTCTGCTCTACAGTATATAGTAGTGTTATCTTCCAATCTGACATGCCTGCTCTACAGTATATAGTAGTGTTATCTTCCAGTCTGACATGTCTGCTCTACAGTATATAGTAGTGTTATCTCCCAGTCTGACATGTCTGCTCTACAGTATATAGTAGTGTTATCTTCCAGTCTGACATGCCTGCTCTACAGTATATAGTAGTGTTAGCTTTGAGATTTACATGTCTGCTCTACAGTATATAGTAGTGTTATCTCCCAGTCTGACATGCCTGCTCTACAGTATATAGTAGTGTTATCTTCCAGTCTGACATGCCTGCTCTACAGTATATAGTAGTGTTATCTCCCAGTCTGACATGCCTGCTCTACAGTATATAGTAGTGTTATCTTTCAGTCTGACATGCCTGCTCTACAGTATATAGTAGTGTTATCTCCCAGTCTGACATGTCTGCTCTACAGTATATAGTAGTGTTATCTTCCAGTCTGACATGCCTGCTCTACAGTATATAGTAGTGTTATCTTCCAGTCTGTCATGTCTGCTCTACAGTATATAGTAGTGTTATCTTCCAGTCTGACATGTCTGCTCTACAGTATATAGTAGCGTTATCTTCCAGTCTGACACGCCTGCTCTACAGTATATAGTAGTGTTATCTTCCAATCTGACACGCCTGCTCTACAGTATATAGTAGTGTTATCTCCCAGTCTGACACGCCTGCTCTACAGTATATAGTAGTGTTATCTTCCAATCTGACACGCCTGCTCTACAGTATATAGTAGTGTTATCTCCCAATCTGACACGCCTGCTCTACAGTATATAGTAGTGTTATCTTCCAGTCTGTCATGTCTGCTCTACAGTATATAGTAGCGTTATCTTCCAGTCTGACACGCCTGCTCTACAGTATATAGTAGTGTTATCTTCCAATCTGACACGCCTGCTCTACAGTATATAGTAGTGTTATCTCCCAATCTGACATGCCTGCTCTACAGTATATAGTAGTGTTATCTCCCAGTCTGACATGTCTGCTCTACAGTATATAGTAGTGTTATCTTCCAGTCTGACATGCCTGCTCTACAGTATATAGTAGTGTTATCTCCCAGTCGGACATGTCTGCTCTACAGTATATAGTAGTGTTATCTTCCAGTCTGACATGCCTGCTCTACAGTATATAGTAGCGTTATCTTCCAGTCTGACATGTCTGCTCTACAGTATATAGTAGTGTTATCTTCCAGTCTGACATGCCTGCTCTACAGTATATAGTAGTGTTATCTTCCAATCTGACATGCCTGCTCTACAGTATATAGTAGTGTTATCTACCAGTCTGACATGCCTGCTCTACAGTATATAGTAGTGTTATCTCCCAGTCTGACATGCCTGCTCTACAGTATATAGTAGTGTTATCTTCCAGTCTGACATGCCTGCTCTACAGTATATAGTAGTGTTATCTCCCAGTCGGACATGTCTGCTCTACAGTATATAGTAGTGTTATCTTCCAGTCTGACATGCCTGCTCTACAGTATATAGTAGTGTTATCTTCCAGTCTGACATGTCTGCTCTACAGTATATAGTAGTGTTATCTCCCAGTCTGACATGCCTGCTCTACAGTATATAGTAGTGTTATCTTCCAATCTGACATGCCTGCTCTACAGTATATAGTAGTGTTATCTTCCAATCTGACATGTCTGCTCTACAGTATATAGTAGTGTTATCTTCCAGTCTGACACGCCTGCTCTACAGTATATAGTAGTGTTATCTTCCAGTCTGACATGCCTGCTCTACAGTATATAGTAGTGTTATCTTCCAGATTAACATGTCTGCTCTACAGTATATAGTAGTGTTATCTTCCAGTCTGACATGCCTGCTCTACAGTATATAGTAGTGTTATCTTCCAATCTGACATGTCTGCTCTACAGTATATAGTAGTGTTATCTTCCAGTCTGACACGCCTGCTCTACAGTATATAGTAGTGTTATCTTCCAATCTGACATGCCTGCTCTACAGTATATAGTAGTGTTATCTTCCAGATTAACATGTCTGCTCTACAGTATATAGTAGTGTTATCTTCCAGTCTGACATGTCTGCTCTACAGTATATAGTAGTGTTATCTTCCAGTCTGACACGCCTGCTCTACAGTATATAGTAGTGTTATCTTCCAGTCTGACATGTCTGCTCTACAGTATATAGTAGTGTTATCTTCCAGTCTGACACGCCTGCTCTACAGTATATAGTAGTGTTATCTTCCAGTCTGACATGCCTGCTCTACAGTATATAGTAGTGTTATCTTCCAGTCTGACATGCCTGCTCTACAGTATATAGTAGTGTTATCTTCCAGTCTGACATGTCTGCTCTACAGTATATAGTAGTGTTATCTTCCAATCTGACACGCCTGCTCTACAGTATATAGTCGTGTTATCTTCCAGATTAACATGTCTGCTCTACAGTATATAGTAGTGTTATCTTCCAATCTGACATGCCTGCTCTACAGTATATAGTAGTGTTATCTTCCAATCTGACATGTCTGCTCTACAGTATATAGTAGTGTTATCTTCCAGTCTGACATGCCTGCTCTACAGTATATAGTAGTGTTATCTTCCAATCTGACACGCCTGCTCTACAGTATATAGTAGTGTTATCTTCCAGATTAACATGTCTGCTCTACAGTATATAGTAGTGTTATCTTCCAGTCTGACATGCCTGCTCTACAGTATATAGTAGTGTTATCTTCCAATCTGACATGTCTGCTCTACAGTATATAGTAGTGTTATCTTCCAGTCTGACACGCCTGCTCTACAGTATATAGTAGTGTTATCTTCCAGTCTGACATGCCTGCTCTACAGTATATAGTAGTGTTATCTTCCAATCTGACACGCCTGCTCTACAGTATATAGTAGTGTTATCTTCCAATCTGACATGCCTGCTCTACAGTATATAGTAGTGTTATCTTCCAGATTAACATGTCTGCTCTACAGTATATAGTAGTGTTATCTTCCAGTCTGACATGCCTGCTCTACAGTATATAGTAGTGTTATCTTCCAATCTGACATGCCTGCTCTACAGTATATAGTAGTGTTATCTCCCAGTCTGACATGCCTGCTCTACAGTATATAGTAGTGTTATCTTCCAATCTGACATGCCTGCTCTACAGTATATAGTAGTTTTATCTTCCAGTCTGACATGCCTGCTCTACAGTATATAGTAGTGTTATCTTCCAGTCTGACATGCCTGCTCTACAGTATATAGTAGTGTTATCTTCCAGTCTGACATGCCTGCTCTACAGTATATAGTAGTGTTATCTTCCAGTCTGATATGCCTGCTCTACAGTATATAGTAGTGTTATCTCCCAATCTGACATGCCTGCTCTACAGTATATAGTAGTGTTATCTTCCAATCTGACATGCCTGCTCTACAGTATATAGTAGTGTTATCTTCCAATCTGACATGCCTGCTCTACAGTATATAGTAGTGTTATCTTCCAGTCTGACATGCCTGCTCTACAGTATATAGTAGTGTTATCTCCCAGTCTGACATGCCTGCTCTACAGTATATAGTAGTGTTATCTTCCAGTCTGACACGCCTGCTCTACAGTATATAGTAGTGTTATCTTCCAGATTAACATGTCTGCTCTACAGTATATAGTAGTGTTATCTTCCAGTCTGACATGCCTGCTCTACAGTATATAGTAGTGTTATCTCCCAGTCTGACATGTCTGCTCTACAGTATATAGTAGTGTTATCTACCAGTATGACATGCCTGCTCTACAGTATATAGTAGTGTTATCTTCCAGTCTGACATGTCTGCTCTACAGTATATAGTAGTGTTATCTTCCAATCTGACATGTCTGCTCTACAGTATATAGTAGTGTTATCTTCCAGTCTGACATGCCTGCTCTACAGTATATAGTAGTGTTATCTCCCAATCTGACATGTCTGCTCTACAGTATATAGTAGTGTTATCTTCCAGTCTGACATGCCTGCTCTACAGTATATAGTAGTGTTATCTTCCAATCTGACATGCCTGCTCTACAGTATATAGTAGTGTTATCTACCAGTCTGACATGCCTGCTCTACAGTATATAGTACTGTTATCTTCCAATCTGACATGCCTGCTCTACAGTATATAGTAGTGTTATCTACCAGTCTGACATGCCTGCTCTACAGTATATAGTAGTGTTATCTTCCAGTCTGACATGCCTGCTCTACAGTATATAGTAGTGTTATCTTCCAGTCTGACATGCCTGCTCTACAGTATATAGTAGTGTTATCTTCCAATCTGACATGCCTGCTCTACAGTATATAGTAGTGTTATCTTCCAATCTGCTCTATACCCTACTTGTCATCTAGTTTGATGTGCCTGTCCACAAGTTTGATCTGACTGCTCTACAGTGTACAATAGTCTATCAGCCCATCATTCCTGTTCTACAGTACCCTGTTTGCTAATCTACAGCGGCCCTTTAAAATGATGCATTTGTTAGGCCTGCATATATTGATATACGATTTAGTCTTTAGTAATTGCTTCCTATTACACATATATTATCAATGATATTACCCATGAATACACCTGGAGGTTGCCACCACTAATACAGACCACCGGCAAGACCATTAGTTACGTCTTCAACCTTCAAGTAAATGAGGAAATCATGGCCTTGGTTATAAGAATCCTGATTCCTATCTATCTCCTGTATATTAACATAATAAGTCAGACGCACTTACGAGGCCAGAACACAGCTGCAACAGGAATAAATCATAGATGAAGGATCCAGACGAATAATGAAATGTATTTATTTATTTTTCTGTTGGTTATATTGAATTTTAATTTGATATGCAGTTTACTCTTAAACTGCCATGTGTTTTTACATTATTCATCCCTGGAGGCAAACAGAATTACCACTGGCAGCTGGATATGTTTTATCTGGTTGAACGAGCTATTTTTTTCTCTCCCCCCTCCAGCCCTAGCAGGAAAGACTTATGCTGTATCA
The DNA here is from genome assembly GCA_027410445.1 of Discoglossus pictus. Lineage (NCBI taxonomy): Eukaryota > Metazoa > Chordata > Amphibia > Anura > Alytidae > Discoglossus > Discoglossus pictus. The sequence goes on from CM050167.1 coordinate 92,786,079, forward strand.
TGAGAAGGAACATTTAAAGTGGAAGATTGGAGTTTAATGAATAATATGCAGCACAGGATTTATCAAAGTAAAATACCATTCATAGATGTCTAGTAATTGAATTAGGTGATGTTCTCTCCTTGTTCTCTTTCACTTTGTCTTCGTATTGTAGCCTGTGGATCATGATAAATACTTCTCATTAAAATAACTGTGCCAGTCAGCACACTGTAATATGGAAAGTACTGTATAGTTGACATCACAAATAACGCTCGTTGTTTGACCTAATTGGGATATACAATGGAATTCTAATAGAAAACATATATTTTCCATGCTTTAATCATATATATATATATATAATTTATAATTAAAGCGTATGTTTGTTTGTTGGGCATAGACTATTAGAAATAGTATTCAGATAAATAAATAAGTTAATTTAACTGGCGGTCAGATTTCAGTTCAGACTGAGCATGCTCAGTAAAAGGGGGTGGGGCTATAATGGCTCATGCACAGTCAGTGGTCAGGGTTACAATACGAGCAGGTTACAATACAGGTGTTACTTCTCTGTAGACAGCGGGAGTGGAGCTAATTACATCACAGGGTGGGGCAGTGACATCATAACCCAGCCTCCTTCCAGGCTCCATAATGGACCAGCCCCCAGGCAGAGCTGGCCATGCCCCCCTGATAAGCCACAGAAAGGGGTGGGACAGTGACATCATAACTAAGCCTGCTTCCAAGCTCCATAATGGACCAGCCCCCAGGCAGAGCTGGCCATGCCCCCCTGACAAGCCACAGAAAGGGGTGGGACAGTGACATCATAACTAAGCCTGCTTCCAAGCTCCATAATGATCTAGCCCCCAGGCAGAGCTGGCCACGCCCCCTGACAAGCCCCAGAAAGGGGTGGTATAGTGACATCATAACTCAGCCTTCTTCCAAGTTCCATAATGGTTCAGCCCCCAGACAGAGCTGGCCACGCCCCTGATAAGCCACATAGAGGGGTGGAGCAATGACATCATAACCCAGCGTGCTTCCAAGCTCCATAATCGTCCAGCCCCCAGGCAGATCTGGCAACGCCCCCTGATAAGCCACAGAAAGGGGTGGGATAGTGACTTCATAACTAAGCCTGCTTCCAAGCTCCATAATGGTCCAGCCCCCAGGCAGAGCTGACCACGCCCCCTGACAAGCCACAGAAAGGGTGGGGCAGTGACATCATAACTAAGCCTGCTTCCAAGCTCCATAATGGTCCAGCCCTCAGGCAGAACTGACCACGCCCCCTGACAAGCCACAGAAAGGGTGGGGCAGTGACATCATAACTAAGCCTGCTTCCAAGCTCCATAATGGTCCAGCCCTCAGGCAGAGTTGGACACACCCCCTGACAAGCCACAGAAAGGGGTGGGACAGTGACATCATAACCCAGCCTGCTTCCAAGCTCCATAATGGTCCAGCCCTCAGGCAGATGGACACACCCTCTGACAAGCCACAGAAAGGGGTGGTATAGTGACATCATAACCCAGCCTGCTTCCAAGCTCCATAATGGTCCAGCCCCCAGGCAGAGCTGGCCACGCCACCTGATAAGCCACATAGAGGGGTGGAGCAATGACATCATAACCCAGCCTGCTTCCAAGCTCCATAGTGGTCCAGCCCCCAGGCAGAGCTGGCCACGCCCCTGACAAGCCACAGAAAGGGGTGGGACAGTGACATTTATTTATCTCCATTTTCTCTTCTGTCTTGATCCTGCTCTCTAATTTTAAGGAAGAAGTGTCCTTGTAATCTATTGAGCTTACTAACAGTCCTTTTGAAAGCTCTGGCAGTTGTCGCTGCCACATTCCTATTTGCTGATAGAAATTTTCTGCGTATTCAAAGTCTCCTCCCACCCCAGGAAGCTGATCAGCAGAAAAATGGAACATCCAGCTGCAATAATTGTATTTAATACAAATGTAAAAAATTAAAGGCTTTTTTTTCAAAATATAATAAGAATTATATGATTATTATTATTTTTATTATATATTATACTATTTAACTATATGACTATGACTTATCTTATAACTGCCCTCTAGCCCTTGAGTTGGTGGTCTCTTTTTTTAACTCCTGTAGAGTACAATATTTGTCTCCTACCTTTAACCTGTTACCTTGTCAGTATGATCTCTAATTGTACCACTTCTCTCTCTCTCTCACTCTCTCTTTCTTTCTTTCATTCTTTCTCTTTCTTTCTTTTTCCCTCTATATCTTTCTCCCTTTTATCCTTTTCTCTCTCTCTCTCTATCTATCTATCTATCTATCTCTATCTATCTATCTATCTATCTATCTATCTATTGATCTATCTATCTATCTATCTATCTATCTATCTATCTATCTATCTATAGATCTCTTTTTCTCCCTTTCTCCCTCTCTCATTCCTCTCTCTCTCTCTTTTTATCTCCCTCTCTCTCTCAGTGGCAGTAAAGTGGTTAACACTCTGCTCCTGCTAGCAGTTAAGCGTTTGAGCCGTGTGTTATACACAAGCAGGTCTATGTTCTCTGTCCGAGGCCTTTCATATTGATGAGCATTGGATGGTAAATGAGATCTGGCATGTCCCACATACTGCCATGGCGGTAATCTAATAATGGGTTTCACTCGGGGGGTTAAAGATTCATACACCAGCCGGCAACTTCGCTATCTTGCAGAAATCATTCTAACAACATATGGCATCTCTCGGCTTGGACCTCTGGGAATGAGGAGGGTCAAACGCTGGTCTATCATTACAGGTCACCGGAGCGGGCTGGGACTTGGTGTGATGTACACAGGCCGCACGTAACCGAGATGCACAGAGCCGGAGGGTAGCAGAGAGACTGTGAGTTACATAGAGAGGGAGTAAGGTAAAAACAGAGGTAGAGGAATTAATGTATTTCTTTATGATATTACTAGTGGGCTTAAAGGGAAGGTTTGTCTCTGTTTAAGACACAAATGCAGGGTGGACATTCCAAGAGGCGAAAATCAAATGTCTAGTGATTTATTAGAAATAGAGCGCTTGTCAAGTATGTGAAACCTAAAATCCAATACTGATAAATGCTAAATTATGTTAAAGCCCCCAAAAGTACAATATATACTTAGTCGCCTTATGATGAAGGAATAGAAGAAGAAGGGGACATGGGATATTTCATATTACATCTTTAAAGAGTAGGCAAATTATGCAAAGCTGCTGGAAACACCAGTAGGATGTTTGGTTGTACTGAAAGAGGAATTAGCAGCAGAAAAATAAATGTATTAATGTCATTCTGTAGATTCATAGTTAGACCTCACCTAGAATACTGTACTCAGTTCTCCTCTCTGGTTCCACGACCCACTGGGGACTTGAGTTGGAGAGTTCTCCATTGTGCACTGAGCACGACAGACTACCTGGCTACCCAGACTCTTCAGCCACTTGTCCATTTTGTGGCAAGGGAGAAGCCGTGATTCACATTTTTTTCTGTTGCGCCAGACTACAGCCCCTCTTGTCTTCTCCTGCAGTTGTGGCTGCATTTCTCCCCACATCTTTTTATTTTGGGGCACTTAGAGTCCCGGGGCAACAGGACCAGGGACCTCATTGTCAACCTGCTCCTGGCATTAGCCAAGCTGGGTATATATAAGTCCAGGAAGCAGTGTTTGGCAGGGGGGGTTCCATTGTCACATGAGGCCATGTTCCTGGCACTGTTGCGCTCCTGTATCCGGGCAGATTACCACCTGGCTTTGTTCACTGGGAGAATGGATGAGTTTATATAGATGGAGTACTCTGCTCAGTTTCCCTCATCAAGATTATTTTTCCCTCCTTATACTTATTTCATTTTGGCTTTATTTACAGTTTGCTTTTCCTCACCCCTACCACCAGGTAGGGCTAATTACCAGCATCTACTGTTTGGCCCTATAAAAGGCCAATCATTGTAACCCTGGTGCAAATATACTGTACCCAGTTCTCCTCTTTGGTTCCACAAGCCACCAAGGACTTGTGTTGGAGAGTGCTCCATGGTGCAAGGTCCGTGTATCACATTTATTTTAGTTGTGCCAGACTGCAGCCCCTCTTATCACTTTTGAGGGCCTCCCCTGCAGTTCTGGCTGGATTTCTGCCCTCATGTTTTTATTTTTGGGTGCCCAGTGTCCCGGGGCAATAGGGACCTCCTCGCCCTGCTCCTGGCATTAGCCAAGCTGGCTGTCTACAAGTCCTGGATGCAATGTTTGGCTAAGGATTTTCAACCACCATGCAAGGCCATGTTCCGTGTGCTGGGGCACTCCCGTATCCAGACAGAGTACCACCTGGCTTCATCCCCTGGATGTGTGAGTTTACCTCCCAGTGGGTTATGGATGGGTGTACTTTGCACTGTATCCCCCCCATCTGGATTCATTTATTCTCACACTAATTCTTTGATTTTTATTTATTTATTTTATTTACAGTTTTTAATTTGTAATTGTTTTTCCCTAACAGCAGGTGAGGATATTACAAGCAGCTGCTGATTGGCAACATATAAGACCAATCAGAGTGTACCTGTTTTATTACATCAATGGTTGATTAATGGTTCTCCATAGCTGGTACTAGGTCCTGTTCTGGTCCCTGAGATCTTATCTGTTGGTCCTCAGGGATGAGGCGTGCCTGACACTTTATACAAACCATCACCATTAGTCAAATATATAGACAGATTATAGAGTAATTTATAAACTGTACTCTATTCAATCAGTTCCACGATAGATGATTATTCAGTCAGTAACATGAAGTATCACGTGTTAAACATGTTCTAGATCTCACTGCCGGTCTCCCTGAGCAATGGATGGTGACCAACTGGTCGCCAGACCAAAAAGGTTAGAACCACTGGCACAGAGGTCAGGAGGGAGAGAAGATACATGACAGAAACCATTAAATATATTATTAAAGCATTTAATAATCTTGCTTCCATAAAAAGAGGAATGCAAGAACAAGAGCTCATGATTTACAGCTGGAAAATTGAAGATTTAGGGGTAATGTGAGAAAGTACTACTTTACTGAAAAAGTAGTAAATACAGTAAGTAGAACAACCTTGCAGTAGCATTTAAGTAAGCATGGATAAGCATAAGGCCATTATGAGGCTTAATTAAGCCAAACTGTTAAGTAGATAGTATGGGGAAAGTATTTTGTCTGCCTGGTTCATATTTGGCATTAAATCTATGTTTTTATATATTTTTTCTAAACTATGGTGCTCTTTTAAATATATCTAAGGCAGTCATAACTCTGTTTAAAACAGTCACTGAATAAATGTTATAGGCTATACAGGAGGTATAAAGAAGAACAGATTATCTGCGACTATCGGCTTTTATTTGCAGTCACATCCTATTCTTTCTAATAGACGCAGATCCTTCAACAGAATCGTAGTAAAATAATGTTGAAATATGAAATAACGACTTTATGACACTTGAGCAGTGAACCTCATTCATTCACCGGCATAAAACAAAATATATATTTTTTAAAAGTCTACTTTAATTACCCGGAGCCATTAGACTGTAAGTTTGCTACACGCGAGGCATTTCTTAAAATCATTGTGTAATTCATTTTCTAATGACTTATTGTCCACTCTATATTAAGCCTGGGAGGGAGGAAAGTCATCCAGAGCTTTACCTACTAATTATGATCCATGGCTTAAATCTTTTCTATGTACAGCTTCTGAGGGTACGATGTGCCATATTTAATAAATGAAACTGGAAAGTAGAATACTGCTTTGCTTATAGAGTAGTGGATTAAATAACAGCCCTCCTGTAGAGGTGGTAAACATTAATAAAGACTGAAGCTTGAAGACTGTATATTATTCTTATTTTATTGGGGGGTGCGATCAAGACTTGAAGTGACTCTTAAATGTCTCATATTATTATAAAAATGGAAAATACACAAATAAATTAAATTACAACTGTTTTTTAGTAAACATTTTGAATAGAAGTGTAGATAATTGATCTTGAAAGAATCAATTTCCCAAAAGGAGCCAAACTTTCTGCAAATGGTAAACCAAAGGAGCATACCCAGTTTCTTAAATCACCATAACCATCTGTCATTATTCGTATTTCTCCCAACTGGGTATGAAGCCGTGGTTATAGATATACAGTAGATACATTTAGTAGCAGGGAAGTAAACACTCTTTACTTTTAAGTAATTTATGTATAAAATTCACAATGTTCAAGCTTTTGCTATGTCAGTTTAAGCATATTTCAAATATCTCTATCTCAGATGACCCATTAAATCAGTAGCTGATCTAATTTCTTTCAGTTAGTTCACCAGTACACCATGATGACTTGTATATATTTTAAGACATCAAACATACACCACAGAGCAGTATTTCTTTGGCATTTTATCCTTCTGCATAAACTGTGCTGGGATTTTCTGATAAAATTGCTGAGTACATTTATTATGCATCATTACTACAACCATGCTATGCTAAAAAAGCATTCATGCCTCCTTTGGCCTGCATTAAACTGAAATCTAAACACTGTACTTTTATTAGTCACTCAGAACATTTAGATCATATTAATATAGATAGATAGATAGATAGATAGATAGATAGATAGATAGATAGATAGATAAATTGATAGATAGATAGATAGATAGATAGATAGATAGATAGATAGATAGATAGATAGATAGATAGATAGAGTCTTTAATAAATTGGGCATTATACATAGGCCAAAATGTTCTCATTTGGCATCAATTTCTACATTTGGTGTCATGTTCCACCCCATCCACTCCACCCAACAGTTGTATACATACATAGAAGATAGATAGATAGATATGTGGATGTAGAGATAGATAAATAGGTGAATGTAGAGAAAGATAGATAGATAGATAGATAGATAGATAGATAGATAGATAGATAGATAGATACATGGATAGATAGATAGATAGATAGATAGATAGATAGATAGATAGATAGATAGATAGATAGATAGATAGATAGATAGATTCTTTAATAAATTGGGCATTATACATAGGCATCTTATTTGGCATTAATTTCTACATTTTTCTGTCATGTTCCACCACATCCACTCCACCCAACAATTGTATATAGATAGATAGATAGATAGATAGATAGATAGATAGATAGATAGATAGATAGATAGACGGATGTAGAGATAGATACATAGGTGGATGTAGAGATAGATAGATAGATAGATAGATAGATAGATAGATAGATAGATAGATAGATAGATAGGTGGGAGTAGAGATAGATACATAGGTGGATGTAAAGATAGATAGATAGATAGATAGATAGATAGATTCTTTAATAAATTGGGCATTATACATAGGCATCTTATTTGGCATTAATTTCTACATTTTTCTGTCATGTTCCACCACATCCACTCCACCCAACAATTGTATATAGATAGATAGATAGATAGATAGATAGATAGATAGACGGATGTAGAGATAGATACATAGGTGGATGTAGAGATAGATAGATAGATAGATAGATAGATAGATAGATAGATAGATAGATAGATAGATAGATAGATAGATAGATAGATAGATAGATAGATAGATAGGTGGGAGTAGAGATAGATACATAGGTGGATGTAAAGATAGATAGATAGATAGATAGATAGATAGATAGATAGATAGATAGATAGATAGATAGATTATTTAATAAATTGGGCTTTATACATAGGCATCTTATTTGGCATCAATTTCTACATTTGGTGTCAAATTCCATCACATCCACTCCACCCAACAATTGTATATAGATAGATAGATGGATGTAGAGATAGATACATAGGTGGATGTAGAGATAGATAGATAGATAGATAGATAGATAGATAGATAGATAGATAGATAGATAGATAGATAGATAGATAGATAGGTGGATGTAGAGATAGATACATAGGTGGATGTAAAGATAGATAGATAGATAGATAGATAGATAGATAGATAGATAGATAGATAGATAGATAGATTATTTAATAAATTGGGCATTATACATAGGCATCTTATTTGGCATCAATTTCTACATTTGGTGTCAAATTCCATCACATCCACTCCACCCAACAATTGTATACATATAAGATAGATAGATAGATAGATAGATAGATAAAGAGATAGGGGGATGTAGAGATAGATAGACAGACAGACAAGTACATGTATACATTTATAAATAATAGATTGTCAAGAAGATCTATAAATATTCCACCTTAAAGAAAGAAAAGGGTTCTTCACAGTAAGGGTGGTTAAACTGTGGAATTCTCTGCCAAAGGAGGTGATGACAGTGGATTTGATAAGTACCTTTAAAAAGGGATTGAATATATTTTTTAATAAAAGGGCGGTCAGGGTTACTCTGGTTAACTACAGAGTGCTGATCCAGGGAGGAATCCCATTGACAATACCTGGGGTCAGGAAGGAATTTTATTTTTCCCCCTTATGAAACAATTGTTAATGTTTCAATGTTTTTTTTTCTGTTTGCCTTCCTCTTGATCAATTAGCAATTAATGGGCATATTGCAGAGGAGATTAGAGAGATATAAAAAGGTTGAACTTGGTGGACTAAAAGTCTTTTTTTTCAATCTCATTTACTATATAACTATTAAAGCCAATAACAATATTTGAAATTGCCCAAAAAGTGTGAAATAGCTAATTTACAAGGAGAGACTCAAGAAAAAAAGTTTTCTGGATTCTTCTAGATAGTTCAATCTTGGAAGAAGGGAGGGGATGATAAGGACACGGTCAGTAGATCGTTAAAACATCAGACTCCACAAGGATTTTATAATGAAATATCCCCTCCCGTTACATATGCAGCAAATACTGAAGAAAAATACAGAGAGAAATAAAAAAAATCATTAGGTTGCACAAGCAAATGGCTGTTCCACCACCGGCTTGTGATTATGGCGTGTCTTTTCTGTATGACCTGAGACTGCATTTGCAGTTTTTTCACTCGAATGACTAAATTTAGAGCGGTTCCATATGTTGATGAGGTGGAAGTGATGAGAGCCAGTTCGGAGGTGTTAATGACTCCATCAGGTGTCTTATTGAGCTGCCTGCGTCAGTTCGGAGCCTGGTGGGTATTTTTTGCCAATGCCCTCATCATCCTGGTTATAAAACTCATTGTCACATTTCTATATTCCACCGGCAACATGACCAGTTTGTTTATTTAATGTATTAAATAAAGAACAGGGAAAATAGAGGTGCAATGTTGTTTATTATTAACCTTTGTATTGCCAGACAGAACAGCAAACCACTCTATTGTGTAAAATAAAGTGATAAAGAGTATTTGAGTTAGCTAATACATAGTTAGTATATAATGCAGCTTGTCTGCAGTGGGTTGTAATGTAAATGGTATACGTCAGTGATTTTCAACCTTTCTGTTACCTTACAATGTTCAGACCATGGGTGTAGGAGCTGGGGGAGATGAGGGGGACGAATCCCACCCGCTGATGTGTGTACGGAAGCAGTTATGTTGTATTTTTATACTATACGCAGTAGCCCCCCCAGGTTTTCTTTGGCTCCGACACCCATGGTTCAGAGGGACCACCTTTCAGATCCAGAACATTTTGAGCAAGGTGATACATTACTAGTTTTGCACTGATACATTTTAACTAAAGATACGTTCCTCAATAATCTGTCCAGAAGAACTAGTTGAATTTAAAAATAAAAAAAGTGCCAGCAGACAAGTCGTTCAAGATGGAAACTTACTATACACAAACTGAGATTTTTCCCTAAAAATGGTTTTATGCTCATAGCTTGCATGTGGTTCGTTTGCAAACATGTGAGACTTTTCCTAAGCCAAAGTTGTCCTTTAAGCATTTTCCTGAACACTCTTTCTCTGTTTTTTCTCGTTGTGGGTGTCAGTCAATTAACTAGTCCTCCATGACAGACACAGGACAGATTTCATAGTGTGGCTCTGGCAGAAAGATGTAACAAATCCCAGCATGACGTGTAGGGCCTCATCTCCTAAACAATGTTACGATCAAAGTTAGTTTGTCAGCCATCGTGCTTTCCATTTTTGATGGGAGTGCACAAGATAAAAGCAGGCAGTTGATATATTTTTGGACAGGAGATTGCTTCTTATCACTGTGATAAAATAGCAGGGAAGGCATCTCTGCTATCATTACTCCAGTAAAGGGTGCTGTGGATGTGTCTGTTCGAGCCCCTACTGCTGCTTTAAAATAATGATTTGCTTTGAAATTCACATAAACAGGGCTTCTTTCCTCTGGATGCTGATCTGCTTTGTGTTGGCAGATTGACAGATAAGCTGTCAGGCATGGACCACTTCAGCTGAGCGGAGGAGACTTCAGTAGAACTGCACTAGAACAAGAGCACAATGCACTGAGAGAGCAAATCAAACAAAGCACACACCTTAATAAGGGCTCCCAGTGATCACCGGGATGCTGATAAGACTAGAAAGGAATCAGATCTGAATACTTGAGCCAGATCAAAGTAGGAGCTTTAATCAATGAGCATTTCTGTGTTGACAGAAAGCTTGGAGGTGAGTGGGGAGGGGGAAAAAAGGAAGAGGGAGAAATATTAAAAGAAGGAGAAGAAGATTTAGAAGTAAGGTTGTTGAATAAGGGGAGAGACTGGAGAAAAGAGATGGGGAATGGGAGGAGGGAAAGAAAAGTGAGTGGGAGTGAAGGAATAAGGGAGGTAGAGGAGAAATGAGGAAGATGAGGAGAGAGTGCACAAATAAGGAGGAGCAACATGAAGGATGGGGGAGATAGCAGATGCATGATTGAAGCAATGAGTGGAGGAATGAGGAGGAGAGTGGATGAATGAGAGGGAGAGTAGAAGAAAGAAGTGAGGAGTTGGATAAGAGATAAAAGAGTGGATGAATGACTGGAGGAAGGATTGATGGAATGAGTGAGAGATCAATGATTGGAGGAATAAGGGGGGAACGGTAGAGAAATTGGGTGAATAAATAAAAGGAAAGAGATTGAAGGAATGAGTGGTTATGATTAATGAGAATGTGGGTGAAAAGATGGTGGAGTAATGAAAATGGATGATTGATGGGACATGTTGGAGGAATACATACAGTATAAGATGCCAAAAGAGGTTCTTTTATAGTGGAAGCATTTTTGAAAATGGAAGAAATAATACAGTATGGAAACATCATGGACAGATTACATTTAAATTAATATTCTAATAATGCCCGATCTTCTGCAGAGAGGGTGTCATACATTTTTTATAGAATAATGTTGAATAAAAAGGAGGGTTAAATAAACACCCTGTCATCTATGTTTCTATCAGTTTTAATTCCATAATAATATAATAACAGAATATCTCAGGTGTGATGGCCTATATTTCTACAACATTTCTTCTAAGCCTAGTGAATAAAATAGAAATGTATAGCCTCAGTTAGTTGTGGGTGCCTATAATCTCAGTAACCACTTAATATATCTTTCTTACACGCAACGCTGTGTTATATGTTAAAAGTCTTACACTCTAGGTACAACCTATTGATGTGAAAAAATGTGAGCGCAAGATAAAGGTAGACCAATGCTTTAATAATAGGACGCGGCCTTGTCATTTCTCAGCGATACATATGGACTGATGCAGTCAATCGTATTAATTTCATCTTGAGTCTGAGGTAAAAGTATGGCAGCTGCACACAGGATAATTCAAGAAGGTTATTGATTGCTGTTGCCAAGTCTTCTTGGTAATCGAGGCAGTGTCTTGCACTAACATGTTATCTCTTGCTCCTAGCAAAAATATAACATCGATGGGGCTAGCAAAAAAAAAAAAGTTGTTGTTAATGGAGAGACTCTACAGCAATATCTTGGGCCGCAGTTTTGAGGAAATGAAATTTCACCAATTTATAACACAGTGCGGTGAATTGAAATTTGGGGTTAGATAACATTTAAAGGGATACATTAACCACCATTGCTGAAAGAATATGTGCTAATATACAGTTTAGCGTTCACAATAATGTAATGGTACAAATCTCTAGAGGTCAAATCCGGACATGACCGAACTGTCAATGTGTCCTTTAGAATACTGATATTATATCAATAATGCAGAACCACTCCAAAAAGACCCATTTGAATAATGCCACTTAACAAATGCTTTTTTTTTTTTTTTTGTTATATATTTATCAGATAATTAAGGTAATTGTTAGGAACAGAAAATTAAGGTTAAGGTATAGTTTATCAACCACTTCATATTTGCGTTTGATCTTTGTTGTTATCTGTCACTGTCACCTTTAATGGAACAATATTTTTTAAATTAAAAGACAATTAAGTTAAAGCAGAGGTTTCACTTAAAGGTATATGCAAGTGAGGTGGGTTATTAATGCATCCTGTAGAATGCATCATACCCCCCTAGCAAAAAATGTTTGCATGAAAAAATGCAAATATTTTTTGGGGGAAAAAAATGTGCTGAAAGTGATGTAGACACCCTCAGCAATGGCACTGTGCATATTGGGTACTTCATTTAAGAAATGTACTCGATTTAAAGGCTGCTGATTGGCTAAAGGAAAGGAAAGTGTCTGAAATCATGTGACTTCCTACAGTAGGGAAGACTTCAAGTGCTAACTGAGCATGCCTGCACAATCCTCAGGCCAAAATGATACAATGTATTAATTATGCTAATATTCTCAACATTGACAGAAAACTGTTTGCAAATGCAAGAAATTCAGCAAACTTCAGGCTAACGGTTTAACTGATTACTTTGGATTTTTTTCTTGCAAACAATTTTTTTCAGACACTATAAATTCTCCTCTATCAGATGCATTAATAACCCACTTCACTTTAATATACCTTTAAACAAAAGCTGCTCTAAAAATGTATAGACATTCAGATATAAGTGTAACATTTTTAGCTTCCGTCTTTTATAGATACAATGTCTCTGTAGGTTAGGTGATGTGAGCTGTTGAAGAGCATGGATGTAACTGTCACAGCTTAGAGTTTAGCTGCACCTTGACTTGCTCTTGAACTGACTCTTGGACTTTTGACCAAATCAGCTCATTCTAAGTATTAGTGACAGAAATGGAGTTTGAAATAGCACTCTCCTTTCCACAAACACGGGGAGTAACTGGCAAACTAGACATGCTTCATCTACATGGTTAATCTTTTCTAATAATGATTTTTAATATAAAAGAAACATGTTTAGGTAGAACTTGTGTTTAAATGGCAAACTGTGGTAATGCTGTGGTATCAAACCTCCATAAATCATTATTGTGCCTTATTGTGTCAAGTGAGCACCATTTTAATGAGTTAATGTGAGCATGCCTATTATTCATAGGTTGCGCCAAGTCATGAACAAATACATTGTCATTTCAAAAGAAAAAAAAGAAAATTAAAGGTAATTTGCCTTAAAAACACATTAATTTAGGCTACTACCCATTGAATCAACCTCATTGTGTGTATGGCTTAGACAACTTAGTAGATTTTTAGCAACAAACATTTAAATTCACACCACAAACTATTGATGGACACATAACCCAAGCAAAGTCACTAATATAGTGGCACATTTCAATTTTGGTTCTATATAGTTTATAAAATATGAAAGCCATTAGTTCAGCCATTTGTCATTTACCTACATGCTGTACAACTCCGGCCCTGTGTGATCCTCGGCCTTCTGGTAACCTAAGTAGAGATGCTTATTGTAGTCTGATAGAAAAGTTTGAAGATAAGGCCAAACAATTCCTATTTTCACTCATCATTTTTTTCAGAACATAAAGAACAATATGTGGGTTTTTACGTTGCTATTTAAAGCCTCTCAAATTGGTTGTTCTTTGAACAATTTTAGCAAATACTGTTGTTCAGTTTTCTGCTAGCAGGAGGGTCCGCCTGTTTGATTTTTATAGCTATAGTATGATATAAAAATGCCAAATGATAAGATATTCTTGGGTTTGTAACTTATGAGAATATATGCATGTTCTTTAAGTGAACTTTTAATTGCACTACATGGCCAAAAGTATGTGGACACCCAACCATCAAACCCATCATTGCTTGTTGAACATCTCATCCCAAAACCATGGGCATTACTATGGAATTGTTCCTCTTTGCTGCTATAACACTCTCCACTTTACACTAGATATCCTCACACTCTTGGCCATGTTGTAGCGTACACTATAATAGTGCAAACATCTATAACTATAGAACTGAATGATTGATGAAATGTATTTTTTCTTGCATTTAATAACAATAAAACATTTATTAATGTGAAATAGGATAACGTAGTGAAGAGCATATAGTACATCTCCATTTGGGTCACCCATATCTTTATATGGGTAATGTACACCAAAATGTCCTATCATACAGAAGTTTTAATTGGATGGAAAATGACTGGTCTATTGTGTCGAAAAAAAGAAAAGGGACTGTTTTTGCCTATTTCTCCCGGGGGCCTCAGTCTACCCTCAGACACTTCGCATGGACACCCTATTTCTAAAATGGGAGAGCATGGCCGTTATGAACAATACAGGGTCCATTTTATCTCTTTACATCTAACAAATTAGTCTTCCAAGCCAAAACACATATTGTCATTATCAATACCTATTCCCAATTAATCTACCTGTCTTCCTCAGTGAATTTACATGAATTGAATATTACTCTATTTTAGGTGCCTTTGCACCTCTTCCACTGGTACCTACAAAGTAGTAAACTGTGTTGTACATGTAGACTCCATCTAAATATTCAAATAAGATGCATAAGAATATGTAGCTTCACATTATATGATTAATATAAACTCCATATTTCATTAATTCACATATGATGCACAATGGGATGAAACTGGGCCATAGAGAAGCTTGAAACATAGGCTCAAGGTACATGGTACAAAAGATATGCACAAAGAGAATATTTAGTACAATATAACAATATAACTTCCTATGTTTCAGGCATCAAAAATTAGATTGCAAACTCTGCAGGTCAGGGATTCACAGTGGACTAAAAATTCTGAGTATACACTGTCAACATTATTTAAGAATACATTTGTTTTAATTATATATTCAGTTTTCTGTTCAACTATCCTCATGATCTGACATATGCAAATTAAGACACACGGGATTAAATACAAAAAGGGAATTAATAACTAGACATAAGGCTGTCTTGAATATAAAAGAAGAATACGGATCAAATAGGATGAGAGGTTTTTCTGTAGAAAAGAAGACACCTTGATTGGGACAAACAGGTCTCATTCTTAGAAATTGTTGGGAAATTAACTGAACGCAAAATCTTCAGATTTTGTTGCATTCAAACTTTCTGATATTTTAATATTGTCGGTAGAACTTCCAGTAAGCGCCTTCGTTTAAATTTGCGTGCGTATTCTTCAAAGCTTGTTCTAAACCTTTCTTCACTCCACCATATTTTTTCTTCAGGCAAACGTTAACCTAAAGATACCAACAACATTTACCGTATTTATCGGCGTATAACACGCACCGGCGTATAACATGCACCTCAACCCCCCTCCTCAACCTCCCTCCTCATCCTCAACCTCCCTCCTCATCCTCAACCTCCCTCCTCATGCTCAACCTCCCTCCTCATGCTCAACCTCCCTCCTCATCCTCAACCTCCCTCCTCATCCTCAACCTCCCTCCTCATCCTCAACCCCCCATCCTAAACCCCCCTCCTCAACCCCCCTCCTCATCCTCAACCTCCCTCCTCATCCTCAACCCCCTCCTCAACCCCCCTCCTCAACCCCCCTCATCAAGCTAAACCCCCCTCCTTAACCTAAACACCCCTAAATACCTCCCCCTCTCTCTTTCCCCTCACTTACCTGCTTCTGGGAGGGAGAGGGGGAGGTATTTAGGGGGGTTTAGGTTGAGGAGGGGGTTTAGGTTGAGGAAGGGGGTTTAGAATGAGTAGGGGGGGTCCTTAACATTATATGTGAGACACGGGGGGGGGGTCCTTAACATTATATCGGCGTATTTGGGTTGAATGATGATTACTGTTAAATGGTAACACGCACACATCATTTGCCCCCTATTTTCAGGGAGAAAAAGTTCTATGTATACTATGGGAATGTGGCATCAATCAGTCTTATAGATTTTAGTAACAATAATGGAATGTGCATTGGTTTACAAGGACATATCCTTTTGAGACAGAATTAGCTGACAAAAGAAAATGGTGCCTGCAGTAACGAGTAATTTGGTACAAAATTTGCCCCCTATTTTCAGGGAGAAAAAGTGTGTGTTATACGCCGATAAATACGGTATTTACATGAAATGTTTTTGTTTTTTTATTTGGGTTGGATGATGATTACTGTTAAATGGTCACTGTATCCATTTTTTTTTGTGCAAAATGGTTTTAGAATGAAAAATAATATAACTTATAATATATTACATGTTATATGTGTTTATGCTACTGTGGGATTTGGTGTCTGGTAATCAACTTCCTGAAGTGGGAGGAATTTTTTATTGCACAGGAAGTTCTATGTATACTATGGGAATGTGGCATCTATCAGTCTTATAGATTTTAGTAACAGTAATAGAATGGGCATTGGTTTACAAGGACATATCCTTTTGAGACAGAATTAGCTGACAAAAGAAAATGGTGCCTGCAGTAACGAGTAATTTGGTACAAAATGTAAAAATAAAAAGAACGTGTTTATTTTTCTTACTTTCTAAAAATAGTTTGCCTTATTCAAGAGACCATTAAAATATGATAATTTAAACTCACAGTCTACTCTCATATATTATGGATTTAAAACAAAATAATTTTGTATTAACTTAGTATAACCTCACTGATAAAGGTACACTGAGTCTGAAACATTTGGAGCTTTCTGTTTTACTATATACAATATATATTATAGAACGGGGTAGTCCTTATGAAATTAAGTTGTGTTTCCGGACCCATATTTTTTATGGATACAAATATGTTAATAAAATGGCATTCAGAAGGGCACAGTGCAAGGATACATATTAAATGGGACTTTGGGAACTGAGAGCATGTAACTGGGAGCTTATTTAAAGATTTGGAAGGTTCCCTTAAGATATACAATACATTTAAAATTGCCATGGAGGTTCAGAAGAAAAGGAACGAAGGTCCTGACTCAGACCCAGGTCCAGCTATTGACTGCCCCAGCTACAGAATTTTTCTAAACCATAGAATGCGCCCCCCCCCCCCCCACACACACACACACACACACACACTGCCAGTTACTTAGCTTTTCTCATTCTAAGTGGGTGGTCTCATTTATTTTATGATATGTATGGCATTTTATAGTAAATGGAGACTTGAAACTAAAATGTAAGGGTTATTTGATCCTGCTTGAAACTCAGGGTTGTGATTGTTTTAGATAGATAGGTGGTCTGGAATGGTAATGTTGGGAAGGATCTGCTGTCATGTTTGTTATCCTCATTAGGCATCTCGGGTTATGCTATGAAGGTTATTCTGCTATAACAAAAAAAATTATAAAACCTAAGTTGTGACAATAAATATTTCATTCTTTATATATTTTGTCCAGTTTCCTTAAGTTAATTATGTACTTAACAAAGCCAAGAGGTCTACCTTAGGATAGATTTAGATTAACATGTCAACTAGGCATAAATCAGCAACATAACCCTCTGAAAATAAGCTTTATGCAGGGCTGTATCTACCTTTCTGGAGCCCCTAGGCAGTGACGTGGAGGAGCCCCTGCGAGTGAGTATGCAAGGTATACATGGACCCGTTTTTGCCTTTCCTGTGCATGTAAGTTCCCTTTCCCGTTGTAGCTCTCTTGTTCTAGTTCTATAAACTGCAACATCTAAAAAAAGATTTAAGCCAGGAACCATTTTTTTTAAGAAGTGGCTCACCTCACAGAAATGCGCACCTGGGTGGCTGCCTAGCTGGCCTATGGGAAATCCGGCCATGACTGTATGTAATGCCTGCAGTAGTCCAATTATTGTATACTGTACTCTTGAAGAATTATACTTGAAAACATTCAAAATGTTTCAGAATGTAATGAATAATATAGTGTCTAACGTATTACCTTTTATATGTAATTATACTGCAGTGGTATCTACCATTTCTGTTTCTGCTGATCAGCTTCGAGAAGACTTTGAATACAGAGCAAATTTCATACTTAGGATGTGGCAGCTAAAACTCCCAGTGTCTTCAACAACTAGTGAAAAGCTAATTTGAAAGACCACACCCACCTGAGAAAGTAGCCAACATGAGAATAGAAAATGGGGCCATGCAGTATAGAATAATTACGTATAAAAATAAAAATTATTGATCTTTTATTGCTTTCTCATATATACTGTGTATATATATATATATATATATAAAAAAAAAATATATATATATATATATATATATATATTGTGGTCACATTTGCATGTTCCGCCCAGGTTCCCAGAACGCAGTGCAATAACTGTACTTTTCAGAATTCTGAGAAGAAAATATATTTTTTAACTCATTTTACAGATTCAAATGTGAACACAAATGTACGATTTATTAACTGCATGACGGAGGGCCTATATATATTTATTTAAATGAAATGCTTTTTGTGGTAAACTACTTCCTCACAAAATCTACTACACAAGCTAGGAACTGTCCCTACACTGATGAGAGGCAGTAACCTCGAAACAGCACAGGTTTTCTAGCTTGTGCATAATCCTTCCTGAGCTTTGCTTAAAGATGTTTAATACAGCAGACATGCACTTAAATGAAGCCATGTTTAAAATGGTATTGGATCACAAGAGCGAAACCTTTGTGGGCACATTTGCATGTCCCTGTATAGATTCCCAGAGTGCAGTGCAATATCTGTATTTCTCAGAATGCTGATAAACAAATAACTAATTTTAGACGTTGTACAAATCCATCCGTTGCTATGTCTAACACTGTGAAATACAGTAAGCATATGCGTAAAAGGAGCCATGTTTAAAATGGGTTGGATTGACAGAGTGATGGTGCATTATGTGGCCTCATTTGCATGCCCCGCCCAGTTTTCCCAGACTGCAGTGCATATACTGTATTTCTGAGAAATTTGAGCAGGAAATAAGTTTTCATCAACTTATTTTTAAACATTCAAATGGAATCACTGATGTACTATTCCTTATTTGTACTACTGTACTTTTTACGGTGGAGGGCTTCTATCACTCTTAGCCCACCATATGTGAAACAATTGCTATATATATATATATATATATAATATATATATATATAAGCCAAAAAATCAATAACGGTATGTAAGACTCTTCAGATATTGTATTCATTTACCTGTTTTGCTTATTAGTATCTGGAAATATACATACATTGAGTTATTTTCAATGGCAGTTGATTTTTTTATGTGAAACCCTACGTATTGTGTGTAACTAACACAATAAGGCCCATATAATCCTAAAATAGGAACTCCGCTGTCTATCCTTTTGTCTATTTATTCTCGTTACTGTAAAATACACCATCTTTCTAAGACACATTATTGCTTGTCAATTTTTCCCTTAGAGAAGTTCTCATTGTAAAATAAAAATGTGTGTATCGACTGCGCCTTCTGCAAACAGGCTGTGCGCACAATTGATTTATAACACCAGTCGTTTTAGAGGCAAGCTGATTGGTATGTATTTTCCATTAGGGTAATGAGGTCATCAGCTCGTTTAAAACTGACGAGGCTTCATTCATAAACCACAATAGCGTTGAGGGAGCTGACATTGCTCTCGCAGGAGGCCATGTAATGATTGACTTCTAAGCGGGAGATTCCTTTTCACATAAAAATCTTCCCAGCTGTCGCCCCCTCCCTTCTTCTTGAAAATCAAAGGTGTTTTTTTTTTCTTGCAGACTGTATCCATGAAGAATTAATTACTGTGCACAGATATCTCTGTCTTCTTATTAAAAGAAAATTATCACAGGCTGTAACACAAACTGTAGGTTGTACAACAGACTCCTTATTGGCGGCCATTTTGGAAGCCTTCTTTAATGAAGCTATCTCATATACACAATACGTTTTGTTTTATAGTTATCATTAAAAGACAACATAAAGTATATTTTTATACCTTTGATCTTTTCTTTACCTGATTGATTTCTTTACTGGTGTCTAAATAATTTATTACAGTAGCAATATAAGAGATGGAATTCATTTTTTTTTTCAGTTTCAAGTTTTATTAGAAGAAAATAGGAATTGTGTATTACAATAAGTTTTATGAATATAACAACACACTATAAAGCTGAACAATGATATCTCAGGTGAAACATAAATATGTTTCTAAATCAACTTGTTCAATCCAATAGAATTTAAACATATATAGTATTAATATTAGAATAAATTTGAATTCATTTAGAGAAAGGTTTACGAGTAATATCTCTGTCTTAGACGTATAATGTTGAAGTAACAGGTTTGAGATGTTTGCATCTGTATCCTTTTATTGATTGTAAATTAGTTTTGGTATTTGAAATAAAAGATTTAAACATGGGAGTATTTAGGTGTTATGCTGCCCTAAAACATTTAGATATGTGCGCCCCCA
Source organism: Discoglossus pictus (assembly GCA_027410445.1). Classification (NCBI taxonomy): domain Eukaryota; kingdom Metazoa; phylum Chordata; class Amphibia; order Anura; family Alytidae; genus Discoglossus; species Discoglossus pictus. The sequence goes on from CM050167.1 coordinate 92,806,378, forward strand.
CTCCCCAATTGCTGCTACTCCTTTATAGGTATATTCTGTTCAGCACTCCACTTGTGTTCCTGCATGCAGGAGTTCAATGTGAAAAGAGAGCTTAATGGGGCATTTTATCCCCATAGCATTGACAGAGCTATGGCGAATCAGAGAGAGCTAAGCGGGGATTTAAAGGGCTGTTGGGGTTTGGACTCAAAAACCATGTTATTGGGAGGTTTAGAGCTAAGTGGGAAATTACAGGGAAAAAGCATTGCGAGATGTGGAGGGGGGGTCGGAGAAGTAGGGAGGAAGGGAGAAGAAAGAAGGGAAGGAGTGGAGGGAGGGAGACAGAAAGAAGGAGAGGGGAGAGAGAGAAGGAGGGAGGGTGAGAGAGAGAGAAGGAGTGGGAGGGAGGAGAGGGAGAGTGATAAGGAGAGAGAAGGAGAGGAAGAGAGATAGAAGGAGGGGGAGAGAGTGAGAAGGAGGGAGACAGAGAGAGAAGGCGGAAGAGAGAAGAAGGGAGGGGGAGACAGAAGGAGGGAGAGAGAGAGAAGGAGAGAGAGAGCACAGAGAAAGGGAGAGGGTGCAGAGAGAGAGAGGGCACACACAGAGAGAAATGCTACTCTGCTACAATGTGAATTAGTAAGTGTGCAGCCTGTATAGCAGTGTAAATTTGCTGTCTCCTCAAAATAACTCAACACACAGCCATTAATGTCTAAACTGTTGACAACAAAAGTGAGTACACCCCTAAGTGGAAATGTCCAAATTGGGCCCAAGGTGTGAATATATTTTCTGGCCAACATTATTTTCCAGCACTGCCTTAACCCATGGAGTTCAAAAGAGCTTCACAGGTTGGCACTGGAGTCCCCTTCCACACCTCCATGATGACATCACGGTTCTGGTGGATGTCAGCGACCATGCACTCCCCCACCTTTCATTTGAGGATGCCCCACAGATGCTCAATATGGTTTAGATCTGGAGACATGCTGGTCATTCCATCACCTTTACCTTCAGCTTCTTTAGCAAGGCAGTGGTCATCTTGGAGGTGTGTTTGGGGTCGTTATCATGTTGGAATACTGCCCTGCGGCCCAGTCTCCGAAGGGAGGGGATCATGCTCTGCTTCAGTATGTCACAGTACATGTTGGCATTCACGTTTCCTTCAATGAACTGTAGCTGCCCAGTGCCGGCAGCACTCATGCAGGCTCAGACCATGACACTCCCACCACCATGCTTGACTGTAGGCAAGACACACTTTTCTTCGTACTCCTCCCCTGGTTGCTACCACACACGATTGACACCATCTGAGCCAAATAAGTTTATCTTGGTCTCATCGAACCATAGGACATGGTCCCCGTAATCCATGTCCTTAGTCTGCTTGTCTCTAGCAAACTGCTTGCAGGCTTTCTTGTGCATCATATTTAGAAGAGGCTTCCTTCTGGGACGACAGCCATGCAGACCAATTTGATGCAGTGTGCGGTGTACGTGCTGATAACTGACAGACTAACCCCCCACCCCTTCAACCTCTGCAGTAATGCTGGCAGCACTCATACGTCTATTTCCCAAAGACAAACTCTGGTTATGACTCTGAGCATGTGCACTCAACTTCTTTGGTCCACCATCGCTAGGCCTGTTCTGAGTGGAACCTGCCCTGTGAAACGAATGTATGGTCTTGCCCACCAGGCTGCAGCTCAGTTTCAGGGTCTTGGCGATCTTCTTATAGCCTAGGCCATCTTTATGTAGAGCAACATTTTTTTTTTTTCATATCCTCAGAGAGTTCTTTGCCATGAGGTGCCATGTTGAACTTCCAGTGACATGCATGAGAGAGTGTAGGAACGATAACAACAAATTTAACACACTTGGTCCCCATTCACATCGAAGACCTTGTAACACTAACAAGTCACATGACACCGGGGAGGGAACATTTGGAAATTTCCACTTAGGGGTGTACTCACTTTTGTTGCTAACGGTTTAGACATTAATGGATGTGTGTTGAGTCATTTTGATGGGACAACAAATTTACACTGTTATGCAGGCTGTACACTTACTACTTTACATTGTAGCAGAGTGTCATTTCTTCAGTGTCACATGAAAAGATATAATAAAATATTTACAAGAATGTGAGGGGTGTACTAACTTTTGTGAGATATTGTACATATATATATATATATATTTTTTTTTTTAATATATATATATATATATATATACTGTGTATATATATATATATATATATATATATATATATATATATATATATATGTTTATTTAATAATGCAGACGCGTATAAAATATGTTTACTTATATTTCTGGCTTGCAGAATAGAAAATGTGCCTTTCCTCAACTATTTTGCATTCCAACTCTTGAATAAAATTAATTGGAAGTACCCACAAATGCTAACTTAATTCAGAGTGGTTAATGAATCTTCTGAACAATGGTTGGTGTTTACACAAAGATGTCATGAGCCATTAATATATAACAGTGTTAGAGAATTATACACAGTTTTCCAGTGTAGTTGTTGGTACATGTTGCTGGAGGGTTTTATGTTTTTTTTTTTAGAATACAGTAGTCATAGACTTCAGGTTTTGTAGTGTGAAAATGTGCTTATTTACCACTCTCAGCATATTTACAGTGAATGTAAATTAAAGATTAAAGCTCAATATGGCAAACATATGTCATGAGAATAATGAGGCCCCACTGTAGTTGGAGAACATTTTCAACATTAGCCAAAAGCAAAAGTCAGTTATATATAAAAAAAATCTTCAATTTAGTAGACTTTCAACATAACTGAATAGATATTCTATTTGAATACAAAGCTCTTCTAAAGGCAAAACTCTGCAGGACCCTGGAGGAATCCATGGCACATTGGTGGAACTTGTGTGTGTCAGAGGGGGGGTTTACATTTCTAGAAAGCTATGGTTGCAAATTCCTGATTCTGGGCCAGTGAGTTGAAAGCGGAGTGGTGTCAATTTTAATCTTATTAATTTATCTTATAAAGACTCTCTGCTCCCTCATTCCCTGCCCTTCTCTCCGCTGATAGCTGAACCACCCACCCATCATCCAGCTCCCAGGAAGTGATGTAACAAACACAATATGGATTCCTGTGCTCATAAACAGAGTCTTTAAAAAAATAATATTTCACCCCAAAAGTGTTTCATGTTCATGGCCTACACAGCTGCCAGTGTTGTTATTTGGTATATACCTGACCAACATGTGCGTGTTTTCTAGAATTGTAGCGCCCCTTTAAAATATTTGAATTTGCTGCTTTTTAAACTTTGGTAGATTTTGTTGCAGCTTTTTAAGCCCAATTTCATATTAATTTTGGGTCCATAAGTCTGTCTTCCTATCGCTGCCTCAATACCAAATATAACTAAGTCTAAAAGACTAATTTAAGTTTGCGAGCAGTAATAAATAATGTGATTATGAACATACGGCTGGTACATAAAGTCACCTTGCACAAAGCCCCAGCACTGCCAGTGTTAATCCTTTATGTCTGACAAAGCTTTGAGCCTGGCTGGCATTGTTGCCAATGTGTGTGCTAAAAGCACATTTGTCGCTTGCAGCTGTCACTAGCGTCAGCACGCTTGTAACTTGTCAGTGTGGCTGTGTTGTGAGCCTGCTGCTCCAGGCCTGAGTCACAGCACCATTGAGAAGTCTGCTATTAGCAGCCTCTATGTGCATTTCTCAGTAAGTCTGGATGCTGTCGCCAGGCAACCGAATGAGCTCCACCAAAAAGCTTGGGCAGATGTCCATCTACTGGGAGACAGGCTCACTGCTAGAGTGTCACTCACTGCCAGAGACAGTCACTCACTGCTAGAGTGTCACTCACTGCCAGAGACAGTCACTCACTGCTAGGGTCACTCACTGCAAGAGACAGTCACTCACTGCTAGAGTGTCACTCACTGCCAGAGACAGTCACTCACTGCTAGAGTGACACTCACTGCCAGAGACAGTCACTCACTGCTAGGGTCACTCACTGCCAGAGACAGTCACTCACTGCTAGAGTGACACTCACTGCAAGAGACAGTCACTCACTGCTAGAGTGTCACTCACTGCAAGAGACAGTCACTCACTGCTAGAGTGTCACTCACTGCAAGAGACAGTCACTCACTGCTAGAGTGTCACTCACTGCCAGAGACAGTCACTCACTGCTAGAGTGTCACTCACTGCCAGAGACAGTCACTCACTGCTAGAGTGTCACTCACTGCCAGAGACAGTCACTCACTGCTAGGGTCACTCACTGCAAGAGACAGTCACTCACTGCTAGAGTGTCACTCACTGCCAGAGACAGTCACTCACTGCTAGAGTGACACTCACTGCCAGAGACAGTCACTCACTGCTAGGGTCACTCACTGCCAGAGACAGTCACTCACTGCTAGAGTGACACTCACTGCAAGAGACAGTCACTCACTGCTAGAGTGTCACTCACTGCAAGAGACAGTCACTCACTGCTAGAGTGTCACTCACTGCAAGAGACAGTCACTCACTGCTAGAGTGTCACTCACTGCCAGAGACAGTCACTCACTGCTAGAGTGTCACTCACTGCCAGAGACAGTCACTCACTGCTAGAGTGTCACTCACTGCAAGAGACAGTCACTCACTGCTAGAGTGTCACTCACTGCCAGAGACAGTCACTCACTGCTAGGGTCACTCTCTGCAAGAGACAGTCACTCACTGCTAGAGTGACACTCACTGCAAGAGACAGTCACTCACTGCTAGAGTGTCACTCACTGCGAGAGACAGTCACTCACTGCTAGGGTCACTCGCTGCAAGAGACAGTCACTCACTGCTAGAGTGTCACTCACTGCAAGAGACAATCACTCACTGCTAGAGTGTCACTCACTGCCAGAGACAGTCACTCACTGCTAGAGTGACACTCACTACAAGAGACATTCACTCACTGCTAGGGTCACTCGCTGCAAGAGACAGTCACTCACTGCTAGGGTCACTCGCTGCAAGAGACAGTCACTCACTGCTAGAGTGTCACTCACTGCAAGAGACAATCACTCACTGCTAGAGTGTCACTCACTGCAAGAGACAGGCTCACTGCTAGGGTCACTCACTACAAGAAACATTCACTTACTACTAGAGTGTCACTCACTGCAAGAGAGATACACTCACTGCTTTATATTATCACTCACTGCTAGGGTCACTCGCTGCAAGAGACAATCACTCACTGATAGTGTCACTCACTGCAAAAGACAATCACTCACTGTAAAAGTCAACCACTCACTGCTTTATAATATTACTCACTGCTAGAGTGTCAGTCGCTGCAACAGACAACTCACTGCTTTATATCAATCACTGCAAGAGACAATAACTCACTGCAAAAGTCAACCACTCACTGCTTTGTATTATCCCTCATTGCAAGACAGTCACACTGCTTTTCTAATATTACTCACTGCTAGCGTGTCACTCCCTGCAAGAGACAACTCACTGCTCTATATCACTCCCTGCAAAAGACAATCTCTCACTGCTTTATATCACTCCCTGCAAAAGACAATCTCTCACTGCTTTATATCACTCCCTGCAAAAGACAATCTCTCACTGCTTTATAATATTACTCACTGCTAGAGTGTCAGTCACTGCAACAGACAACTCACTGCTTTATAATATTGCTGTCAGAGTGTCACTCATGGCAAGAGACAATAACTCACTGCTTTATTTCTTTATAATATTACTCACTAATGTTACTTACACAGTGAGTTCCTCACTGCAAAGGAATCCCACTCCAAGACAGCCACTCACTGCAAGAGAGCTCACACACAACATATTTACCCCCACTCACTGCAAGAGAGATCATACACAACATATTTACCCCCACTCACTGCAAGAGAGCTCACACACAACATATTTACCCCCTTCACTGCAAGAGAGATATTGTAAGGTTAGTCATTGGCTTGATACTTTAGAAAAAATGCAGAGTAGCCCTCTACTCATACATTCTATACATTTATACTGTACGTTTAGAATTATTGTGGAAATGCCAACAGTATATATATATATATATATATATATATATATATATATATATATATATATATTTTTTTTTTTTTTTTTTTTATTAATTTTTTTGCTTTGTTCAGCTCTCCGTGACCTCATGGACCATAACACACCACACTGATCTTTATGTCCATGGTCATGCTGATCCACTTGGTTTTCATGGCAGAAAGACTGGAGTGGGTTGCTAGTTCCTTCTCCAGTGGGCCACAGCATACAACCTCTGGTATTCCTAGGTTGTCTCCCATCCAAGTACTGACCAGGTCCAACCCTACCTCGGCTTCAGAGTGTGGTGACCTCTTGGTTCCCTGACTGGAATCAAACCCAGGTTGCATTGGTGAAACCACCGAATTCTAACCTCTGGACCACCACGGGACCCCAAAATAGTTATTAGAGATATTTAAAAAAAATATGCAATATGTAAAAAGAATATATTACAGCAAAAACATTTAGTTCAGGCAAAAGCAACTCAGATGAGATTGAACAATATTACACAGAAATATATATTTTTTTATTTTATTTAAAGGACCTCTGTGGTCCTATTTAAAAATACTACTTTGAAGAACTACACTTTGAAATATGTAACATGTTTTTAAGAAGGTAACACAAAATATTACAGCCTCTAATTTATTATCTTTTATATGCATTTATCTGCTGCGGAATCTACTATTTTGGCTTCAGGAGATGGGAAGAGACTTTAACTACACAGAAAGAATTTACACAATAAAAATGTGACTGTTACATCTACAACTGCTAGCAGCAGGACTAAATAGAAGTTCATTAATTTATAAGGATACACCCACTTGAGAAAGTAACAAGCAGCAGCAGGGAAGAAAACAAAGTGGAACCACGCAGTACAGAATATTTATAAAAATGAATATTTAATATAATAATATATATTTAACATGAATGTGAATATAACGTTTGTATACATAACCATACATACGCTCAACACATTACACAACTGTTAAAAGTACTTTTTCAAATAAATGAGGCTGGCTAAAAGCTCATTTATTAATTTTGAGTAGTTTAGGGAATTTAATAGCAATTAACAGTGATTCAACTAGCAAAAGTGATTTAGTGCCAAAATGGGGTTATTTATCATATATCTAAAATTAAATAAGCCTTTCCTCCAGAGTAATACTCCTATTAAACTGTGCTTTAAGTATACATCAGAGAATAATCATTCTTTACTGAGTAAGGAAATGTATTAATCTGAATAAATTGAGAAGCAACTAAACAGAAAAATGGATAAATATATGGAGTATTGCCTAGCAGAGGTGGTTAATACAATGACAATGGGTACTTTTTTTTCATATTCTCCTAGTGCTTAAAATGGTATATAAGTTTAAGAATCCCAATAGGGAATAAAATATATATCTTTATTAGGTTATTTAATAAAACATAAAAAAAGAAAATGTGTATAAAAACAAACAGTGATGGACTGCAATCAATCTGGATAAAGGTAAAAGTTTATTAGACACTAAGAGCAAAGGTGTGTATTTGGAAAGAATCTTTGAACCATGAGGGGTACCTCCTATCTGGGAGGCTCAGCTCTATGTTAAATAAGTATCAAATTCTAATAAAACTTTAGCAAAATGGAGATCTGCAAGTTTGTGAAACACTTATAACAAGTTATGGAATAGTCTTAACCTTTGATTAAAGGGATTTTAAATTTCATGGTTTATAAATGCATCTAGTAGAGGAGAATCAGTATTGGATAAAATATTTTGCTTTTGTTAGTTTATACCCCTGCATATCTCTGCTAAAATTAACATAAAATTCATAATTTATTTTGACCAATCACAGGCAGCTGATATATTGTATCAATCTGTAAAGCCAGTTTGTGCACCAAGTTATCAAGGTACATGTAGTCCTGTTTTTACCTCGGCAACAGAAAGCAAGGCGTCAGACACTTCTAAATGTAGTTTTCTAATCTGGCCAGGCTCCACATTTAGGATTTGAGTTGAATATCTGATTTACATATATATAACATGCTAGCAAATATATTAAATAAGGCCTTGGTTTTAATTCAGTGTGTCTCACAGATATAAGGGATTATATCTTTGTGGATAATCAGTAAAAGAGAAAATTCCCTGTGGCCCCTTTTTGTCTCATCTAACCTCTGCTCTGTGCATGCATTTGCAGGAAGGGCAGACACAATAAAATGGCAGAGTAGTGTTGCTAGCACTTATCTTTTCAATTACACCAGGCATGTTCTCCTGTAACCTGCCATTCTGTCCTCTCACATACAATAGTAAGTCAAGGGCACCATAGGTCAATCACTCAGGCCTTCCCGTAAATGAAGAACTTACAAGTTGGGATGAAAAGGCTTTTTACACCACAGTGCAGACTAAGTAATATGTTTATACCAAACAGTGACACTTTATGTCCCATAAATAGATAATGCATTTTATTAAGAAAAAAAATCAGCTAATGGGTTTCTTGCAAACTATGATTTCTTTTCTGGCAGGAAGAGCCTTTGTGCAGATAATAGTAGTATGTGAACTTTTTCAATGTGGCTGACATCAGTGCTTCTGATAGTAGAACCATGCACCAATTAGTATCGGAAAAAGAGCGGTACTAATGACACTTTATAAGTCCATAATTAGATCTGGCCCAGAATGCTGTGGCACGGGAGACACTGTGTACAATATTGTTGATGTGCCAGACTTCAGTCCCTCTTATCACTCTTGAGGAACCTGTTCTTGTAGTTCTGGCTGCATTTCTCCCCTCACCTTCTTCTTTTTGGGTGCATAGTGTCCATGGGTGTGGGAGCCAAGGAAAATCTGGGGGGATACACAACTGCTTCTCTACACATAAATATACACATTAAAACATCTGGGGGGATTTGTCCCCCTCATCCCCTCCCCAGTACCTACACCCATGATAGTGTCCCAAGGCAGCAAGGTCAGGGACCTCCTCATCAACCTGCTCCTGGCACTGACTATAAATCCAGTAAGCAGTGTCTGCTAACATATTTAATGGAGGATGACAATTGTATTTTTTGCTGATAGGATTAGTAACTAGGGAGGGTACTTTGAGGCAGATATTGTCTTTATTCTAATCCTTTGAAAGTCTGCCTCAATGTTGCTGCATTTAACAATATGATTAAATGGAAATGCATCTCGCAATAGCAACAAGCTCCAGGGCAACATGCAGTGCATTATGGAAGCACTCCAAAGAAGCAAAGGCTGCTAAAATATATAAAATATACAGTATATCAAAATAATTATATTAAAATATAGAGTCTAATAATATAATATTACATTGGAGATAGTCTTGAATTACGTACAATATTCTAATTATGTAATTAATATGTGTAAAAAAATATTTTTATTGATGAAATCATTTATATATTCTTCATCGGTGAACAAACTGATGATGTGTATGTGTTTCTGGAAATTGTGTTTTGTTGCCATGGTAGTTCATGTACTTCCCACATCGTTTGTGAGTTTATCATGGACTGTAATTGAGCAATATACTCAGGAGATAGGACAGCTAACAAAGAGTTACAGTAATGTCGTCCTGGCATTACTGGGCACTAAATTAATATCCGTCTAGTGTCAACGGTCTCTGCACCGTCGAGCAGCAACAGCCTTGTCAGTAACAGGATCTGCACTCAGGGTAGTTGGCTAAATAAAGCACCTTAATGAAGAGCTTAAATAGAGGAGCCAGAACGAGAGACAGTTATCAGGAGAAAAGCATGATTTACAGGGAAATTATTTTACAGAAGAATGTGAAAGTTTAGTTATGACAAAATGGAGTCATGGCTGTGTTTTTCACATAAAGTGTGAAGTACTTACAGAGACTCTTTTTTTATTTTATTGACTTAGCAAGGCCCAGTTGGTATGTGCACATAAGGGTTTATACACAATCACCTATTAAAATATAATGATTAGACACAGACAACTTCTTGGGAGGATAACTGGCCACACACAAACTGGTAAGCACAAACTGATGTAATAACCATAACAATAATTAACATAACCACGTGAGGGGAGGAGCCTGGCCAGAGACAGTACGCCCTACGCCCTAAACCGTTGTCCAGGGCCTACCGTGTTGGAACATCCGTACCACCGTAGGGTAGGATTTCACCCATTCTACCAATGTCCTGGCGATTCCCCTCACCACCCGCCACTGCGACAACCACATAAACATAATTTGACATCATATAATATGCATTTAATAATAACCAACAAGTGCTTTAAGACAATATACAAGATAATACCTCCAATTTTCCATTACTCATCCTTAATTTTTTTTAAATTATTATTATTATTATTTATTTATTTATTTTTGTTTTTATTATTTATTTAGCAACATATACATACTTTAGACAACAACACTTTAGGGATGGGTGGGTATCTTTACACATGGCTAGCTGGGGGCATAATGTTGGTAATGGCGGAAAACTCCTACAACTGAATCCCCTCCCCCAGCTAGCCACCTCCTACCCATACCAGGGTCTGCCCAGTCAAGTGGCCCCTCCTCCCAACCCCCCTGGGGTGGTCTACGGGGCCCTTCAATAAATGTTTTAAATAGGTGACCATTCATGTTATCCCCCCTCAATTTAATATACAAATCACTTCTAACAAGCCCTACAATAGCAGTGGACTGCAATTTAACTGACTTCTCTATTATGACCTGCCATCTTGGGTCACCCTACATGGTATAGCTCACAGCTTCATTAAGGTAAACTAGCCCCTTCACCATGACAAGGGGTGGTGGTCATAAGTGGCTTGTAAAATGTCTTACTAAAATGGCTATTCTCACATAGTGGATACTCACAGTAAGGCCTAGTGACTGTACAGAAAACAACTTGAGGTGATTCTGTGTGGTAAGTAGGAACTAGGCCCAATACTTTGCACCATAGGTAGTGCACAGCTCTACCTGACATCACAGTTGTATTACCAGCATTGGACAGTCATGGCTGGAATTAAATGTTATTGTCTATAAGAGTAGGAGCAAGAAAGGGAAAGATATATTAGCAACAATTTGTGCATTCAGCTCATGGATAGCACATACTTACCTGCTTTATTAATCAATGTGTAGACATTCTTGTCTCCGCCTGGATATTTAGCAGCATCGATTGAATCTATTCTGGGCCAGAAATATCCTCTTGAAATGATAGCTTAGTATTCCCAACGTTTACCATTTTCTAGCACTTATCGGTCTGTCTCTTTACTGTACTTTGTACAAAAAAGTATATATTTAAAGTAATTGTATACTGAGCTTTGACCATTTTTTATCTTTTAACCAAGAAATCAGGCACATAAAATTGGTGCCTACACTAATGCTTATGAAAGTTGATACTCAAGTTTATATATTTTTTACAAACCCTATATAAAAAAAGTTTTAAGATTCTACAATCAGTTGGAGGGTTGAAAGTTACATTGGCGAAATGATCATATTATTGGCATTTGTTGTCTTGAGCCAACTTAAACCCAGTGTTGAGTCATTGCTGCCATATTGAAGTCAGACATTTTAGTTTTCCACAGCATTATGTATAGAAATAAAAATAGGGGAGCTATAAGTGGGTCATGGGGGGCGCACAAATCTAAATGACCTACAGCAGCGTAAAAACTTATGTCCGTGTATCCACTACCTGTCCTGTACTCACATCCGTGCAGGCTGCATTGTATACAATTGCTAGCCCTATACATACAGCTGTCACGTTCCCCCCTGAAGGCCACATCAGACGGTTCTGTAGGTTTATCTATAAAAACAACCTGCAGGCTGGCAGGATTAGAGCAGAGCGAGGAGGTAACAGTAAGCATGGCTCCACAAGATCTGTATTTCATTTAGTGACAGGGAGAGGTACAGGAGAGAAATCAATGAGATGGCTTGTGTGTTACTGTATAACCCAGGATGAATCAGAAGGTGAGAGGAGCCGTCTCTTAATCAATGTCAGATCAGGTGCTCGCATTGATTTCTGGGGTACTTTGCTCGTGTCAGACATTATTTAGAATTTCTACTCATTCTTCTATACATCACTCACAGAAAACAACTATGATAGATATGTTGTGTGTGTGCACGAGGAGGACGGATTGACTTTAAGGGTATGGATCTATAAATACATAGTTGAACATCGAATTGTGTGTGTATATATATATATATATATATATATATATATATATATATATATATATATATATTTGCATCTCTGTATGAATAAAAACTAAAAGAGTAGAGGTGCTGAGAACAAACAATACCTTAGTAGGTTTGCTCGATAGGTCTGGTTACCAAATCAGACTCATCTCTATATGAATATAAATGTATACCGTTAAAGTGAAGCTAATTACTAAGAGCGCTATTTGGACTTTTCCTTGTTTCTTCTGATTTATTTGAAAAATGCATATACAGTAGACTCTCAGTTAACACAAGCAATCAGAATTGTTTTTTTAATACTGTACTTTAAATAAAAAAAATAATTTATAGGGCTCAACAAACGTCAGGAGCCAGGTTGTCATGCCACAAAATGCTTACAGGCACCTAGATTTCATCCACTGTGTGTCTCTGCAATTCAATGTTACCTGGAAGCAGACAGGCATGAGTGACTGAGCCAGTGCAGTGTTGGCGTTACATTTCCCGGGTTCAGCACCGCACCCTCCAGCCGAACGTACCTGTGTGTAAGTGAGGAGTGAAAGCTGCTGCTGCTAGAACAGCCCTTACTGGCAAATATACTAAGCAGAGCATCCTATGTGCAGCTAATAGGCCTCTTGTAATATTAACTCTCAAGCAACCAGAAACTGCATTTATCCAGCATCTACAAATCCCTCATTTAGGCCGGATAAGTGAGAGTCTACTGTACATCAATATATAATCACAACCAGTAAGTCTATACGCCCGGTCTATCTATATCTATATATAACACACACACATCATTATAATATATGCTGTATTATTATCTGGTAGATAGTTATAATTTATTTTGGTACATAGTCAATGGACATCTGTTAAGTCACACAGGAATATACTGAAACTGTTGGTGCAGAGCTTGGATCCTCCAAATGAAGCGATTCATTATAACCTTCCAGTACAAGATATAGATTGGAATGGGATAAGAGCGATGAGCTGTGCTTCTTCACGCCACTGTCCTTGTATCCTCCTGCCACCCACAGATTACCTTATAGACATGAAGCCCAATGCAGTCCTAATGACTCTCTGATTTATCTGCCTTTAATTAAATGCTTTTAAGGTTGATATAAATTGCTTTTTCTTGGGGGCAAAAAAAAATGCTTTTATGATCACATCAACTGCGAGCTGGATGAGTCTTATTTCAAAGCTGCTGGAAATAGTGTTTAGTTAAGAAAAATCTCATAAGCTGATAATGAATGAAAATACATTTACATAAGCGGAGGATAGGGGTCCATCATTCAAATTAGACAGAATTTTAATTTCATCTGTATATAACAGTAAGAGGATGTGTGGCTCGGTATATATCAGAAACATGCTGGGTTTATAACGATGTGCCTATTTGTGTAAAAAAAACTTTTTTTATAATAATCACTGTAATAAATGGGAACCTATTGTTACAGTAAAATATATGAAGATCTAAATTTCCATCAGTTTTCAGTCATTTTAAATTAGACATTAGTATTGGACTTGAGTCGTTATAAGTCAAATTATTTTTTTCTTGGAAGAAATTGGATACAGTGTTAAATATGAGTGGGGGTATTCAGGTCTGTAAATGACAAAAAAAAAATGTTTGAAAAATGTTACTCTAACTGAAGCATAATTAAGCAGGGACATGTGATAAATCTAGTTTTTAATTAGAAAAAAATAAAGTGGTGAAACAAAGACAATATGGATTCATCTATAAATAAAATCTTTAAAAAATTGGATTTGCTCTAAATATATTTTTATGTTCATAGCTTACACAGCAATTAATGTTGTTTAGTTCTTCAGTCATGTCTGGCTCTCAGTGACCCTATGAACCGCAGCACACCAGGGACTATCATTATCTCCCTGGCTGTGCTTATCCATAAAAGTAAATTGACAGAGATACTGGAGTAGGTTGCCAGTTCTTCCTCCAGTGGACAGCGATTTGACTGACCTACTGGAAACCTGGCTATCTTGGGTGACCCTATATGGTACAATGGCAAGGTAGCGATTCAGAAGGGGAGTTTATTACATACCTAACAAAGAAGCTCATATTATGTAATTTGTTAAAGTTATTTTTAATAAATAGGTAAAAAAAAGTAGAGTTATGTGATGTAAAGTAGGGCAATCAAGGTAAATCAAAAAACTATTGCCACTTATATGTTATTTATATAACCTTTTGGATGGGCTTAGGAAAATATCAATATTAACTTGTTTTTCCCCACATATCTATATTTTACCACATTTTATAAATACCACAATATGCCTACAATTTTCTTTTAAAACATGTCTTGATCCATTAGTTTTAAAAATGCATCTTCAATGTGTGTTTTATGGGGCTACTGATTTAATTTATGTTTCAGACTGCTGAGTATGCACAACATCACTCTACCTCTACTGTATAGCACTTTCTTATATTAGTAAAATATTGTACACCATGAACCAGATTGATAGACACTGATTGATGGTCACTGATGGACACAGGAATGGACGTCTGTAGCAGAAGGGAGTCCCGATAAAGTTTGATACATTTAGAGGCCAGAGGCAGAAGCAAGGTCAAGGTATAAAGATAATACCTAGATGCAGCCCATGGCAAAACAACTGAGCACTGTTGATCAGTTGCTGGCGCCTTAAATAGGCACCAAATGGTTTGCAGTCCACGTCACACAAGCAGCAGTGTTTTAAAAGTAACTTTTTAGATTTCAAATATACTTTTGTTGTTAAATGTTACTGGCATTTAATTATTCGCTTTTCTGCTTTGCTAATTACTTAAGGTTGATTGGAGATTCTGTGGCCTTGAACCTCCGATTGACCAGTTTGTAAAATCTATTTTCTGTCCACAATAATCGACAAATAGCATTGCTTTCCATTAAATTAACTTTATTAATTAAATAAGAAGTGTTTGCTTAATATAAACTCACAAATTGCACACATAGCTTAAACCTTTTGAAAGGCACAATTAAAAAAGTACTTATGTTTTAATATTTATGTTTTAAATCTGTTTGTGTTTTTCAATAGGCTCATAAAATTATGTTTATTAGAAGTAATAAAGTAAAACAGAAAAGTTTTTTTTACTTTCGCAGATTTAGTTAATTGCTAGAACTTTTTTGAGTTGTTTTACTCCAGTGATCTTATTTCACAAGCCTTTTGTTTATTTTATATATATATATATATATATATATATATATATATATATATATATATATATATATAGATATAGATATATGTGTGTGTATTCGTATAAGTAAAAAAGAAACGTGTACAACAAAAGTGCTGGCAGCAGCCATCTTAGAAGATTTTATTGTTTGTTATTCACTTCCTGTTATTGCAACGGGAGATCCATCACTGTGAGGTAACTTCCTGTTCTATTACTATTGGTTAAACATATACAGTATACGCTAGGGTATATTGATCAAATGGGGTAAAAGTGAGGATAAGCAGAGATAAGTGAAGATAATGGAACTAAAATCTCTCCACTTCCTATTTATCTACATTGTTTTTTTAATAGCTAAACACAATGATGGGCAAAAATGTTTTCAGAAAGCAAAATATAAACAAATAAATAAACATAACGTTTGTATTTTGCAACTTTTATATTTCATTTATATGAGTGACTCCATTTTGCTTTTTTTTGCCTGTAGCAGCCTGTTACTTTTCTTAGATGGGTGTGTACTGCCACATTCCCATTGTGCATACAAATACTTCCTGTGCATTCAAAGTCTCCTCCCACTGTAAGAAGTTAATCTGCTAACGTCCTATTGGGTGATTCCATAGCAGCAGCATTGCATATAAAAGATAATCAATTGGGGGCTCCGTTTTGTAAATTCTGTAAACATGTTCCATAGTTTTAATTGTAGTTCTTCAATATAGTAAATTATAAACCTTTGATCACAGTAGTCCTTTAACTCTGTTTGATAAATAGTCCCTATAGAAAACACAGGAAGTGGGGATATTTAACACCAATTTTCTTAAAACACATTTAAACCAGGGTGAAAATCATGTGGGTAAATAGTTTACCCTCTTCTGGATCATTACCATGCCATGGTGAGGGGCTTTTGTACTTCAATAAAGCTGTGAACTATACCGTGTAGGGTCCCACAAGATGGGCAAGACATAGCAGAGAGGTCAGACACATTGCAGTCCACTGGAGAAGGAACTGCCAACCCACTACAGTATCTTTGCCATGGAAACCTTATAGATGAGTACAACCAGAGACACACTGAGGTCCATAAGGTCACGGAGAGTTGGACATGACTAAACGACTAGACAACATTGTTTGACTAAGTTATTGTCATGTTTAGTGATGAAAACATTCTTCATGGAGGAAGCCACAAGATGGCTGCAATGCCTTTGCTTTTGCTCCGGGGACGCTTAGTGAATATAGTCCATTGCTACCACCTACTTTATTGATTCAGTTTGTTTAAAAGTAATAGTTTCTTTTTAAAGTATTACTTTATTGTCATTTCCCCATGTCCAGACACCCCTTAGTTAAACAGAATGATGGTTTTCTCCCTCCTGCCCAGCACACTTCTCAACTCTCGGCTCACAGAGGGATTGCCTGAAATTTCTGTCATTTTATTACAAGAGAAGAGCCCCTTAGACAATCCGACTGCTGGGAAATCAATCTCAGTGCAACTGCTAGACTGAATATTTATAGAAAGGAACGGCAAGGGAAGGGGCACCGAGGACAGGCTCCCAGAACGGCAAATCTTTATTGTACACTAAAAAACAGTTAGGGTAAATCATTTGATGGCTCTGATGCTGTTCCAATTTAGCTCTGATTTTT
This sequence comes from Discoglossus pictus, assembly GCA_027410445.1. Taxonomy (NCBI): domain Eukaryota; kingdom Metazoa; phylum Chordata; class Amphibia; order Anura; family Alytidae; genus Discoglossus; species Discoglossus pictus. The sequence goes on from CM050167.1 coordinate 92,823,233, forward strand.
ATTAACCAAAAAACATATTCTATTGTGTTTCTTCTTTAAAATCCAAGTTCCACCTAAACTTAAGTTTATTTTATATTAAAGATCATTGTTAGACATGATTAACTATCTATGTAAAATATAGGAATTTTTTTAGCTGCCCAGTTTCTCCATATTTGTGGAGATTTGAAGCTGAGATTTAAATTCCATTTCCGTCACTGACACTTAGAACGCTGTTGATTGGGTCAGAAGTTTAAAAGACAATTCAATAGTCAGTCTGTTGAAATCTAAGCTGTGATCACGTCACCAAATATATATGTGGTGTAGCAATAAAAGGCAAGAGCTAAAACATTTAAAAATATATTTATATGGTAAACTGCAAGCCCTTCATCTGCAGAAAAGTAAATACCCCTCTCTCACACACAACCCTCACCAAATTATCAGGGATGCCTCCAGAGTCCAACAGAGTCACCAACATGTCTAATTATGCTCTTACAGGTGAACTTTTGTCAAGTTTTACAAAGGATCTACAAGATACTTTAGTCATAAATATTCTTAATTGCAACTAAATGTACTTTCATGAAAACTTGGTATTTCTATTTGATAAAATCAGTATTAAAGGATCACAGTAATTTATTTTATTTATTTATTTCACATTTTTATGTCCAAAGTCCTTTCAACTGTTAGATGGTTTATAACAACATGGATTCCAAATTTATGGCAGCATTGGTTAAAGGGTTAATGACAATACAGATTTAAAAGTACAGGTCCAAGAGGAGAAGGTGGCCCTGCCATGCGCAATAGTGCTATGCAAATGGTGGCCCACATGCCAGATGCAGCCCACCAGTTGTTTTCTGTGGCCCACTTACTGCCAGGGAGATACTCTTCACAATGAAAAACACAACTATTTGTTTCATAACTTTAATTCTGACTTAGAGCATAATTAACAAAGAAAAAGTTTTACATATAGTTCTTAATTAGAAAAAAAATTATGCCTCTGGAGAGATCCATGATACAATGGAAGTTGTGTATGTGAGAGGGGTGTTGCAGTGAATGATGCAAGGGTTGAGCTGCCGAGGAAAAGGGTCAGGGAAACACTCTTATTATGATAAACTCATGGGCAGGTCAAATACTATTTTTTTTGCTATTTAGATATTACGAAAAAGAAATAAAACCTAATGTATGAGTACAACAGTGGTCCTTTAAAGCAACAGAGCAAATAATTGATTTTCCTCAGACCTGTTGAATGAAACACATTTGTCAACTGGTAGTTAAATACATTTGTTCGCTTAGCCAGTGGTGCATTCAAAAGTATGGCCATTTTTCTGAGCACTATGCAAATCCATTTTGTTCCCATTCTACCTTCCACTTTTCATCATTTACACGATTAGGACAAATTAGGAACAAATAATTCTGCTCTGTCTTAATTTACTGAAAATTGTCGAAACTATAGATAACCATTTTCAATTTTTTTCATTTTACATCAACCTCTTCCCACTCGCATGCCCAGAAACAGGCAATTTGCAACCATAACTGGAAAAAATGCCCCTTTGACACATGTAACCTTTACCAAATGATCATGGACTACTCCAGGGTCCAGCCAATGTATTTTCTTTCTAATTAAGAACTAGATGTATATTATTCTTCCAGTCTAATTATACATTTAAAGTCAAAAGCAAAGGTTTCAAACATATTTTTTAATCATACAGTGGTCCTTTAAAATATATACTGTGTCATTCTAGACAAATATTATCGCTAAAAGCAGTATTTCTTTAAGGAATTCAACAAATAGCTTGAAATAAGGATATTTCACATGGAGATAATCTTATATTTTATGTAGCACTTGTATGCAGATGACACACAGTTATATCTGTCAACACCTAACCTTACACCAACAGTAAAATCACAGATCCCCAGCTGTTTCACAGTCATTTCCACCTCCGTCACTGAGTGACAATTTAAATTCTCAAGGCTGGATCCTGTTTTATTCTATTCTTGTTCTGTTCACGAACAGGTCAGTATTAAAAAATGAACAAATAAATATGCTTTAAAATGCCATGGCTGGCCCTTCTCCCTCACATTCCCAGCTCACTTTTTCTTTTGTTCGTCCTTCAGATTGTTTCCCTCTCACTTTCCCTAAATTCTTCTCCATGTTCTTTCTTTAAAAATATAGATTTTTTGATAACTGATAGGCCTATTTAGTCTATTTAGGCCTAGATCACAGTATTGATGACTATTGCTAAAAATCACCCATTAAAGGGAGATTTTCCCAGTTATGACCTAAGGTCACACCCACAGGAAAGGGGTTTCATACTGCCATACTGCTGCAAGCAGACACTGACATGCATTATATCTGTATTTAGCCTCATTGCACTGGTAATGTGAATGCCCTCCCCAGATGTGTAAGATGGCACCCTACATAAGAGAGAACAGTTCCAGAAGATGAGAATCACTTACTCTGTAAATTTTCTTTCCCAATTACATTGAGGAGGATACAAAAACTAAGTCACCTTGCTTTATATTCATATAAAGCAGTAAAGAAAAAAAAGGATAATTTGCCTTATATACAGCTTTACATTAGAACAATTACTACTTTTAAACCATTACCCCTTATCAGTTAGCCCTAGAAAATAAACAGACTCTCCAGCTACCAGCTTCCAATTTCTACCAACAGTCTATAATGGGTCTTTTTATGAAGTTTTATTCATTATTAGTTTTCTGTAGCTGAAACTACTCATTACCGTAATGTTCTATTGGATTTTCCTTATTGGATACATTATTGAAGTTCTTACCTTTACCCAGTGCTGATAGTTGTACATATTAACTTTACAAAACCTTGGTAATGAGACTATATTTAATAGTGAATTTCTAATGTAAGCTGCAATAAACACATTCATTAATCAACCTGACGTAAAAAAATACTCTAATGGCTATTTTTTTTAATACTAATGTGAACCTTTCATTGTAAGCTCTTTAGAAAATGGATTTCTTTCTCTCACTAAAGAAACCTTTTATTTTAGAAACAGACATGTAATAGTGGACAGAGTTAAAAAGTGGAAATCCTTGATTAATCTAAAACCTTGACTTAAACATGAGAACATGAACACAGACTTTGTTAAAAGCAAGAAATTGTGAATATAATAATCTGTCAAAAGCTTTTACAGATGTCGTTGTGCATTTATTTCTCTACTGGTACATGAGTATTAACACAATAGTATTTAGCCATGAAAATGTATAATTTTATGTTAATTAAATCGCTGAAACACTAAAGACGAGGACAGCTAAGAACAGCGTGCCTTACCAAGAGAAAAAAGATAGGGAGAAAGTAACAGAGAAATAAGAGGAAACCAAACAAAGGAAATAATATATAAAAGAAAAAAGAAAAACAGTACAAAATACTCACCTGAGGAAGGGAGTATAAATAAAAGGACATTGAATCATAATTATGCATGATCAAAAAATAAATATTACAGAATATTTTTTGTATGAATAATCAATTTTCTAGAAATATAAAAGTTTAGTTCAGAAAACATATGAAATATCATCATCGTAAACAGAAATTAAAAATATATGGAATTAATATGGCTTAATAAAAGCCTCCCCATCTTAATTGCTACCTTGTCGTGGTGAAGGGGCATTTGTAATTCAATGAAGCTGTGAGCTATGCCATGTAGAGTCACTCAAGATGCACAGGTCATAACAGAGAGACAATTTGTGATCTTCTGGAGAAAGACCCGACAACCCACTCACTATCTTATGGATTAGCACAACCAGACACAAGATGTGCCTGGCATGCTATGGTCCATGTGGTCACGTAGAGTCAGACACAAATGAATGACCAAACAATAAAGCCTCAGGATAGCCTTATGGGTATGCCAGTTACATTCCTCAACTTCCACTGGAAGACTGTTCCACTCATCTAATATATTTTCTGTAAATTAATACCATCTCATATAATCTCTACATCTTCAACCTTCTAACTTCAAATGATGTCTTCTTGTTCTTACTTTCCTCTTTTTCTTGAAGATATTTACCTATTGAAGTTTATTAAATCCTTTGATTAAATTGAAGGTTTCTATCATATCACATCATCTCCATTCTGTCCTCTAATCTATGTTGGATTCTCTATTTCACCATACGTAATTACCTTTATTAGACCTTGTAGGCCCGAGGCCTTGAGAACGAGGCCTCATGTTTCCATTGCATTACATTAGCGTTGCTATCTTCATCTTGTACATTTTTTCCAACTCTATTCTATATTCCATTTAGATTTATAAATGTACAATTCCTCATTAACTAAATTAGCTTTTTCCTTAAATTACCTCAAACAGCGATCACTGTAGGGCTTATTACACTTTGCATGATATTTGCCGACAAGCTGTGCCAATGTAGGGTTTCAAACCTTGACTGGAAAAGCTGGGAAAACCATCTTAAAAAATGAGGCAAGTGTTAAAAAGCGAGAAGTTATTATATGGGTGAGTGCTTTTGTGTTATTGAGGCTGCAATATAACTTGCTCAGTGTGTTTTAAATCACGCGCTGACACAGCAGGGAGTAGATTTTATGCGTGTTTCTCACTTTTGCTATATTTATTCGTTCACGTATCACAAGACTGCTGGAATCCATTTAAATCCCTCGGGATCCCCAAATCATTCCCTTTATGAACCTGAGAGGAATCTCTGTGGATTTACTACTGAAATACAAAGTCCTGGTAAACAGGATGCTTTTAGATATCTATTTCACAGACCAAAAACCTATTTGCCTCAGAACAGAGGATAAATAAATAAATATATATATATATATATATATATATATATATATATATATATATATACAGTAAATAAATAGTACATTTGTGTTCACATTTGAACATCTAAAACAAGTTAAAAAACGTGTTTCCTGCTCAGAATTCCGAGAAATTCAGTTATTACACTGCATTCTGGGAACCTGGGCAGGGACATGCAAATGTGCCCAAAAAGGCTTTGCTCTTGTAATCCATTACCATTTTAAACATGGCTTCCTTTAAGCATATGCCTGCTGTATTACACAGCTTTCGGTAAAGCTAAGGATGGAATATACAGAAGCTAGGAATCCCACCCACATACAGCTGTTTCAAGGTTACTGCCTCTCATCAGTGTAGGGCCGGCTTCTAGCTTTTGTAGTAGATTTTATGAGGAGGTAGTTTACCACAACAATCATTTAATTTATGGTGGGCAAAAGAGCGATAGAAGCCCTCCACCGTACAGTAGTACAGTAAATAAATAATAGATTTGAACGTCTAAAACAAGTTAGAAAACTTTTTTTCCTGGTCAGAATTCAGAGAAATACAATTATTACACTGAATTCTGGGAACATGGGCAGGGACATGCAAATATAATTTAATCATAAAACTATAGTTCAATGCAACATGTGGATCTTGGTAGAAGAAAACAGAAAATAGGAGGACTTTTTAAGCAACCAGTAAGCAACACATTGAGCATCATGCACGAAGCCATCCATTTTGTCATGCACCACTTGTAGACTTCCATGGTCAAAGGACCACTGTCACTTGTTAGCTGTGTATGTCATGGACATAAAAAAATGTTTTTTGATTTATGAGTAGAGCAATCCATTTTGTGTTTTTTACATCACTTCCTCAGAACTGGATCATGAGGTTCTGTTGAGGGAACATGCAAAAGTCCAGACCTTTTGTTTGGTAACTGGATAATACTGAAATTTACACCAAACCCTTCCCCATCATGGTCCACAAGCAGACACATTGCATCAAAGGATGCAAACACAGCTCTCTAGAAATGTAAATGCCTCTCTCACACCCACATACATATGAATGTGTGTGTATGTATATATGTACAGTATATATATATATATATATATATATATATATATATATATATATATATATATATATATATATATATATATATATATATATATATATATATATATATATATATACATATATAAAACCATTTAGTGTATGGTGAGCAACAAGAGCAAGAGAAGCCCTCCACAGTACAGAAATAGATAATACATTTGTAAGCCCATCTGCAAGTCTAAAAATAGGTTTAACAACTTATTACCTGCTCAGGATTCCCAGAAATACAGTTATTGTACTGCATTCTGAGCCAGTGGGCGGCGACATGCAAATGAGCAGACAATGCATTCTTGCTCTTAAATCCAAAATGCTACTTTATACATAGCCCCTTCAAATGCATATGCCCACTGTACCAAAGCTTTAAAGCAAAGAAAAGGATTGCATTTTGCACAAATCATAAACCCACTCACATACAGTACTGTTTCAAGCTTAATCATAAGCTTGAAACAGTACTGTATTTAAATGGGTTTATGATTTGTGCAAAATCCAATCCTTTGCTTTAAAGCTGTGGTACAGTGGGCATATGTATTTGAAGGAGGTATGTATAAAGTAACATTTTGGATTTAGGAGCAAGAATGCATTGTCTGCTCATTTGCATGTCCCCGCCCAGTGGCTCAGAATGCAGTACAATAACTGTGTTTCTGGGAATCCTGAGCGGGTAATAAGTTGTTAAACTTATTTTTTAGACTTGTAGATGGGCTTGCAAATGTATTAAATGTGTTATATATAAATATATATATATATATATATATATATATATATATATATATATATATATAGATTTATACTGTATATATATATATTTTTTTTTTCTTTTTACAAGATATAGTGGCCCTTTTTTTATAGTCTTTTTGAATAACTAAACTTGATAATGATTCAAATATTTTTAGAAAGTAAAATAATAATAAGTGTAAATAATAATAAAATAATAAGTGTTTGCATTTTTATCCTTTTTGCCAAATTATTCTTTACTAAAGTCATGCATTTCCTTTTGTCAACTGATTCTGTCTGTTATTTCCTGAGAAAGTGTATTCTTATAAACTAATGAGCCTTCTATTACTACAACTGAAAACTCTAGCAGTTGTAGATGGCACATTCCCATTGTGCAGATAGAAACGCCATCTGGAATGAAAGTTTCCTCTCGTCCTAAGGAATTGATCAGCAAAAAACAAAATGGTAGATGCCAAAATAGCACAGTTGTGTTTAAAAATTAATATTTTATAGGATGTATTGTTGTAATTCTTCAAAATATATTATAAAAACTTAAAGATATGATAACAGTGGTCCTTTAGCTGAACAGGAGCTTCAAACACAGCTTAGAAGTGAAAGACAGACATTAATGTGGCCCAGTAAAGTCTCCCCTTATGGCAGAAATTAAATGGACACCTTTAAATAAATATAATTTCAGTTAGTTGTTATAAAACATTTTGTGTGGAAGTGTTAGATAACTGATTTTGAAGTTAGATATTTTAAGCATAAATTATATGAAAAAGTCATCCCTCTCTCACAATGAATTTATCTCATGTGATTAATTTTCTGTCACAGTGTGCGGTGATAATCCATAAGAGCATGCCCATTTGGTTAAATAAGAAGTCACAGATATTTACAGTATATATGTCAGACTCTTATTGTTATTCTTTTTATCCCAACTCAGCATTATTCTCTACTGTGTGATGTAATTATTCAGAGACGGAGAGTCTTTTCATGTAATTTATGCTTGAAATAAGCGACTTTCAAAACCATCATTCTTTTTAATAACAATCAACTTGTATTATATTTAATAGTACTATTTATTTCTACCTTTGCTATGTTTAAGTATAAATGAACAAACTTCTAAAATGTCTACCCCCGCAGAGAAATCTAATAGATTATAATTCATTTAGATAATTAAAGACTGATGATTTAATGAGAAAACTAATATTAATTTGGATGGATGGCATATTTAATCACTTTGCAATTATAATAGTTCATTACTTTTATTGTCATTTTTATTACATTATCAACATTGTGTGGGGCCATAAGTGTGACTGACAGCATCCTTGCTTCTTGTCTTACTGGCCTGACATGCTTGGCGAGGTCAGGATGAGAGGGAGACTGCTCTGACTTCAGCAGTGTCCAGTATTGGTTACTGAGAGTGACTATTGAAGGGTAGAGGACCACTACACAAGGAAAAATATATGTTTGAAATTTTAATTAACATAATTAAAGAGGAAAAAGTAATAAAACTAGTTTTTAATTTAAAAAATACATGTTGATGCCTATGCAGGGCCCATGAGGAATCCATAATACATTGGTAAAAGTTATTTGTATGTGAGACAGGCATTTACTTTTTCTGGAGATCTGTGGTTGCATTGAATGATGCAAGGAATCTGCTTCTAGGATAGTGAGGGGAATGGAGTGCTGTGTAAATGTCAGTCTTATGCAGTTATCAAACAAAGGCTCTGGACTTTTGCCTGTACTCTCACCCCTACCCCTCCCTCCACTGATAACTACAAACTCACATCCCCATCACCCAGCTCTCAAGATGTAATTTAATACATACAAACGGGAGATCTTTCCTGTTAGCTGACAGCATGCAGTGGTAGCCATCAGCCACTTTCATGGCGCGAGCAAGATTTAAATTAATGTCTTTTTAGTGTAAAGCTTATTGCCCTAACCCTTAATCCTAACTCCAAACCCCTAACCCTAGACGCTAATCCTACCCCTAAAGCCTAAGCCTAACACTAGGAAATTGACTAGTGGCCGATGGAAAGGTCCCAAAAGGGTTATTGTACATATATAGAGTCTTTAAATATTCAGATTTCCCAAAAATACTTTACCAAAGCTGCTAATATTGTAAGTTTGGTACATACTTGACAAACAAGTGTCTTTCCCGTTATATATTTTTGTTCTTGAACCTGTATCTATTCAGTGAGGTTAACTTGTTGCAATGAAACAAAAAAGGTCACTAATTCCAGCTTGTTGTTTAATCATTCAGTCGTGTCCGAATCTTCGAGACTGTATGGGCTGCAGCACGCCAAGCACATCTGTTGGTAACTGCCGATCTGGGCTCTGTCAAGCTCATGTTCATTGCTCAGTGATCTCATCTATCCATCTCTGCTTCTGCTGCTCCTTTCTTTGTGTGTCTTCAGTCTTCCCCAGCATCAGACTCTAGGAATACTGCCTTCTCATGCTATGACCAATTCAAGCTTAGGAGTCCTAAAAACATGCAGCCTTATTAATTTGCAATTCGGGGGCTCTGTATAAGCACATAGCATATTTTTTTGGGAGAAGTTTTTAGTTCGTGAAGATCTTGCTTTTGGATAGAAGTTCACGGACTAAAAACTTCTGTAAAAAAAATATGTTATGTGCTTATATAGAGCCCTTTAGAATTTGCCAAATTGCAATTTAATAAGGCTGATAATATTTTATTAGAAAAAAAAAAAAGTTAAATATGTGTATTTGCTCTTTAATTATGTATTATATTAAATGTTGTTTGTGATTAAATTCTACTTGTGTCCCCAGTGTCTACAATACCAGACTTGTCATATAAAATACAACAGATGCCTTATCTGTCTCACTTGAGATAAATAAAAGTATTTAATGAATATATACCCCATTCCTGAATTCCAATGTACTTGTCCATTCTTAGCCTCAATCCTGATTTATGAGCAGAACCTTCAAGGGCAGGTAGTTGTCACCCAGAATCCTTCACTGCCATCTTGAAACACAGTGGTTTGATTGGTTGATGGCACTGTTCTGGTGTTCAATTGACCTGAAGAGAACTAAAATCTCAGACTACATGTAGTGATTCAGACTGGGGGGAGGAGAGCATCTCCCAGTTTATTTGCAGCATGCTGATAAGCCGTCAGCGCAGAGCAAGACTGAACACTCCCGGCTCATGATTACTGTTGCAATAAACCCCTACGAGTGAGACTTTCACATGAATATCAGATTGGAGTACAATGATTGATGCTGTTAGAATGAATACGTAATGAGTTCTTAATGATCAGACCTACAGAAATACTGCCTCCCAACCTGCTATTTCTACAGCTACAGCTCGTAAACAAATCCCTCTGTTTATCTGAATACTTCCTAATGTATGAAAGCTGCCGGAGCGATTCTGAACGTGACTGGGTTTTATCTACTTGGTGCTGATGAGGTTGGGATGAGCGGCTCACTCCTGGAAGTTGATGCTTTGCTGTGCTAGGCAGTAAACATGTTCTGGTTTGGTGAACCGTAAGAGCAGGACGGGGAAAAGTTAGTAGAGCAGTTAAGGGAAACAGTTAGGGGAGTGTGAGGAGCAATTAGAGGTGGAGCTGTACAAGGTGAATTTTAGGAGGTAATTATCAGAAATGGCTATCATTGAATCTATTTTGTTCTGTGTTATGAGGGTCAGTGTATGTTCTGGCTTGGTGAATCATGAGAGAAGAACAGGGAAAAGTCAGTGGGACAGTTGAGGGAAACAGTTAGGGGAGTGTGAGGAGCAGTTAGAGGTGGAGGTGAATTTTAAGAGGCAGTTATCAGAAAAGGCTATCATTGAATCCATTTTGTTCTGTGTTATGAGGGTCAGTGTATGTTCTGGCTTGGTGAATAGTGAGAGAAGAACAGGGAAAAGTCAGTGGGACAGTTGAGTGAAACAGTTAGGGGAGTGTGAGGAGCAGTTAGAGGTGGAGCTGTAAGAGGTGAAGTTTAAGAGGCCGTTATCAGAAGTGACATTCACTGAATCTATTTTGTTCTGTGTTATGAGGGTCAGTGTATGTTCTGGCTTTGTTACCGTGCGAGCAGAACAGGGAGCAGTTAGTAGAACAGTTTAGGGGAACAGTTAGGGGAGTATGTGGAGCAATTAAAGGTGGAGGTGAATTGTTGGAGGCAGTTATCAGAAATGACATTCACTGAATGCATTTTGTTCTTGAGTTTTGAGGGTTAGTGTATGTGAGTAAACAATTTCTGGGGGATGACGACAAACAGGGGGGTTCATAAATGTATATGGTAAAGATCAGTGTAACAAAGTACTGTCTGTGCTGTATGATGACATTATAATTATTATGATGTAGTATGCTATGTAGTTGTACACTATGTAATTCCATTTATTTTGTTTATCAGTATGGGGATGTTTAGATAAATAAGAAATGATAGGAATTATAGCTCTGGTTCAAAAATGTGATAGAGGAATTATTTATAAGAAAAGTCAGCTAAGGAGTTGTAAAAGTTATAGTTGGTATTATAGATATGAATTAGATGAGATGGTGGATCAGTTACAATCAAGAAGTATTCATGAAAGGAGCAGGTAGGGGAATATACTATAGGATTGTTAGGGGTAGAGTGGATAGATAGCTCAGTAGTAGGATATTTGACTGCATAGAATAAAGGAATGAATGTCTGGAATATGCATAAAGCTGAGTTAGGTTAAAGCCTTTTTAGGTAGATAGAATGCATAGGGTTGATGGACCTATTTGTTCTACCCTGTTGTCAAATTGATATTTCAATGAGTTGTAATGATTAGCTAGGGGAGGAGCTGTAAAGATCAATTATAAGTACAGTCAGGGGAAGGCTTAGTGGTATATATTATACCAACAGGACGATTTATAGAGGAGAAGTTGTAAGGATCAATTATAGGAGCTGTTAGGGGAGGAGTTATAGGGATCAATCATGGAAGAACAGGTTGGACCAAGGTCAGATAGATTATTTAGTCTGATATAAAGTTACTTATGTGGATTTACAAGATGAATGTTACAAATTAGTAGCCCTACACATAATTATGGATAGGTTATAGGGAGCAGTTTGGAGTGGAATTTTTCATTGAATTATGAATTGAATAAACAATATCAAATATATCAATGTTGGATCCATACTACAAATATTCACATATTTCATACTCCAGAAAACCAAAGAAAGCAAAATTCATTGTCCTGTTAACCCTGCTTAGACCAGTTCAATTTTCCCCATCTTTTCTACATGCAAAAATTCAATTAATGACTTAGATACCTCTTAAAACTTGTCATATAAGCATGCCCTAGCGCAATTGATTTTTGCACATTTAAAAAAAATAAACTTTCCAGCACCTTCCCAATGTTTTATGTAACAGCTACCCACAACTGTTATAGCGCCACATCCACACTGTAAGTGCCACATACTGTCTCAATGGCCCATTTACACTAACTGGGGCTATGAGGGTCTCTGTATCTACTAAGACTTCTTATTATAATACATACACGCATATTGATATATTATTCATAACAATGTGAATATTCTTTTAATGTTATTTTTGTTAAGCTAGCTATATTAGTATTACAGAAAAAACTGTGTCCCCTAATGTTATCATGCATTTAGATCGCATCCCCCACACTTATCAAGTGCTCTGAGCCGCAAATTCTCAATCGAGCCACATAAGAGAGGCACAATCAATGATGAATATCTCAATCATATATAAAATAAATATAAATAACAATCATATATTAATTTCTCTCTGATTAGTTTTATACTAATATGCATACAACACAGCTACATTTTTCTCTCTCTTCCATGATTTTTTTTTTTTATCTCTCAATCTTTGTCATTCTTTTTTTTCTCTCTCTCGTTCTCTTTCACATTCTCGCTATGTTTTTCAGAGCCACCAACAGAAATATAGGAGCCCAATACAAATGGAAAAGCCAGGACCCCCCAACCTGACTCACACATTTCCTCCATCTCCCATTAACTGCACATATAATAGTGAAATACTTTAATGTTTAATTTCTTAAAGTATATTTCAAAGATCTGGGAATTATAGCACCCCTAATATGTATATACAGTAGAATCTTGGTTAACCGGCACTCAGCTAACCGGGACTCTCAAGCAACCGGCACCTGCATCAATTCCCCATTTTAAATTTACTCACTCTAAACCGGCACTATCCAGAGTTCGAGACTGCAAAAAAAGCAAACTTTTTTACTAATTGTTTTTTTGGGCCCTAAATGGCACAGTTTAGGTGCTAGTGCCTTTTTAAAGCCATTTTGAGGGGGTTTGACCCTTAAATTCAAGGACTCCCGATTAACCAGAAACTACAGTTATCCGGCAATAGGCAGTCCCCATAGGTGCCGGATAACAGGGGTTTTACTATATTCATAATAATGCCTGCCAGAATTGGCCCCCTACACCTGTCACCGGACCTGATCTCTTTACCATTCTCTCTTTTTCTTGCTCATTCTATTCCTTTCTCTCTCTCTCTATTTCTTACCCTCACTCCCGTATGGAGTCTCTTCCTTTGCCTCTAACAACAAAGATTTCTATTTCTATTTCAAGCTTTCCTTGTTCCTTTGCATTTCATCCAACTAATGCAATCTGACTTGATCCAGGTGAGATGCTTTTCACATGTGTGAACACGGACTACACATGTATCCTGCTGTTACCAAAGCACAAATTTACACGGCTGAACTGCTGCTCTGCTTCTCACAGTACAGAGATACAGCGAGCAAGTGAGTGTGGTAGGAACAGCAGACGCGACGTGTTTGGCGGTGCATCCTGTCCTGAGCAGGCAGCGCTGTGCTGAGCGAAGCAGCTTCATCAGGTTGGCATCATCACGGCAGTGAAAATAAATTCACAGCTACTAATAGATAAAAGTCACAAAATAGGAAATTGAAAAAGGTTATTGGGAAGCTAGGAAAATAAAAAGGATGGTGGCCCCAAATGTTATATGACCACTGTTTGTTTTTTAAGGTATACTATCTATGTAGGATAACAATTAAGAATATATTAAGAACCTCTTTTTTTTTTATTCCATGTGACTCCATTTGCAGCTCTGATTGGGCACTACTTGTCCTCCTTTGCTGCTGAGTCACTCTAGAAGACTTCATGCAAATTTGCAGTACTATGACTTTATATGTGATACACAGAAAGCTCACTAATAATTATGGCACCCCGATTTTAGCGTGTGGTCCAAATGCGCGCCGACCAGAGCGCGCTGACATCACCGCATCGACATGAGCGAGCTGTGAAGAAGTGTTTGCCAAATGCGCGACGTTAGAAGCGCGGAGTGTTCTAATATTATCCCCTAACGCTTTGATCCCCTCTAACCCTTCAACTGCTAAACCTAACCCTAACCCTTAGACCCCAAGCCTAACCGTAACCCTTTAGCCTGCACGCCTAACCCTAACCCTTAGACCCCCAAGCCTAACCCTAACCCTTTAATCTCTAAGCTTAACCCTTAGACCCCCAGCCCTAACCCTTAGACCGCCAAGCCTAACCCTAACCCTTTAACCTGTAACCCTTAGACCCCAAAGCCTCACCCTAACCCTTTAACCTCTAAGCCTAACCCTTAGACCCCAAAGCCTAACCCTAAGCCTTTAACCTCTAACCCTAATCCTTAAGCCAAAGACACCTAAAACCTAACACCTAACACCCCTAAGCCCAGGCAAAGACCCCTAACACCCATAAGCCCACCTTACCTGAGCTCATGCGCGCAGATGTCGGGCCCGCTATTGTCGGGCGTGTTTTTGTGTGTGCGTGAATGCGTTGGCGCGCATTTGACACGTGCTCTAAAGTTGGGCTACCAATAAGTATACATCATTACAGAGAAAAAAATATGTAGAGTTTGAACTCACTTTCATAAGAATTTTGCAGCAGGGTTCTCTATACTATCTAATTATTATATCCCATTGGTTTTATACCCTCCAGAGCCCTGCACACAGATATATTTCTTTAAAAAAAAATGAATTTGCAAGTAATCTCCATTTTGTGACAGTGTGCCCAAAGCAGTGGCTATATCACGTGAAGCCCCCTAGAAGTTGGAGCGCTCCTTTTGCAGCCTCAGTGTGATGCAAAGGTAATTTAGAAGTACTCTTTTGCAAGATAACAGAGCGTCTTCTGCCGCTGCACTCACTTAACCTCTTCTCTCATTCTAATTACCCGGCCTCCGCATCTTCACTGTTTGGTCCTGGCATTTCAGCAGCTTCTTGCAGAATGGAATATATAAGAATATAACCTTTAGCAGGAGGGCTGGGGTCAGGATTATTCAGCAAGTCACGCAGAGGAAAGAAAGTCTTGAAGCATTGTGTGCGATTTTTAATAGGTTTACTTTAGGGGAATTATTCCATTTCACAGATAACCTATTGGAAGATGGCAAATTGCATTATTAAAATAAGCATGCCGGCCTGTGCAATGATATCATTATTCACTCATATCATTTGGAAGATTCAGAAGGTGATGTATGCTTTACATGGACTTCCAGTAGAGGTGGTAATGGCTAAATATTGCAAGGGGATTTGCATAGTATTAACATAGATTAACACCTTCTGAATTGCTACCTTGTCCGGGTGAAGGCACTTGTGTATGTCAGTGAAGCTGTGAGCTATACCAAGATGGGCAGGTCATGGCAGAGGGGACGGTCGAAAAAGCGGTCCAAAATAGAAGGAACTGGCAACCCATTCCAGTATCTTTGCCAAGAAAACCATATAAATACGTACAAGCTGCCTGACGTACTGCGTCTATTTGGTCACAGAGAGTTGGATACGACTGAAGGACTGAGCAACAACAACATGGATTACTGTATCCAATGTAATTACCTCTTGTTTATAGCATTTTGTAAATTCTGGAAACTTTAAAAATAAACTTTAGGGACGTCTGTAACAAAAGGAGCTTGTTTTTGTGTATCGCTCAGTTGTGCCCGACTCTCTGTGACCTCATGAACTACAACACACCATGCTGATCCGCTCGGTATTCAGGGCAGAGATACTGGAAAGGGTTGCCAGTTCCTTCTCCAGTGGGCCATAGCATACAGTTCTTGGTATTCCTAGGTGGTCTCCCATCCAGGGTGATGTGACCTCTCGTTTCCCTGACTGGAATCAAACCCAGGTCACAGTGGTGAAAGCACCTAATCCTAACCACTGGACCACCAGGGAACCCTTTAACAAAAGGAGTTAGTTGTTTTAAATAAGAATTGTTCATTATTAAAATTCATATGAAATTATTTAAACAGCAATATTCAATATTAAATTCATTTTCAATGATCAAACTCAGCTGTTACTGGTATTCATCTACAGTAAGGTCTATGAGGTCTATGAGCTTTGTCTAGTATACAGTGCAAACTTTTCAGGCACAAGATTATACAGATATAATTCTCTCCACTGGCTGGAAACTTTAAAGCAAATTCCATGATAATTTTGCGGTAAGGGGAGCCTATGAACGATGGAGATAACCAGCTCAACTTTAGGTAGATACTATAGTCTTTGCAAGTGTATTTAAAGGGACTCTTTAGTCATTTTATCTATAAATGTTTTAACTAGGTTAATTGTATTGTCGTTGATTGTCGTATAAAATTTACATTTCTAAGGAGCCCCCAGAGTAACAGATTATCAGATCATGAAAGTACCCCCTTTCTTTATTTCTTTTTCCTCTCAATGCAGGCTTAGATATGGTACAGTGGTGACACTCATCGGCATGGCCGGATTACCCATTAGGTCAACTAGGCACCCGCCCAGGGGTGCTTCTCCCGAAATGTTGCAGTTTATAGACTGGCTACTAGGGGGTAATCACCTAGAAAAAGAGTTATAACAGGAAAAGGAACATGCACAGGAAAGGAAAAAAATGGGTCAGTGCAAGCCTTTGCGTACTCACTCTCAGGGGCTCCTCCACTTCACTGCTTAGGGGCTTCAAAAAGGTAGATCTGGCCCTGCCCATAGGGGAGGGGCTTTACAATGCCAGTGTCATGCTGTTAGCAAGCAGGCAGTGACATGCTGCACATCTGCTCTAGCCAAGTGTGCTCAAATGAAAGTTTTATCTGAATGCCTTAATATGTGTAATGTATTGAACACTGCTGCCTAATCTACAATGGTCCTATCTTAGCTCTCCTTCCATTCTGTGTTTGCCTAGAATAATCTATGACAACGCAAGAACAGAAGTGAATATTGTATGAATAGGCTGTCCATGAAACAGCATATCTTAAAAATAGGAACCTTTCTATTATTGCTATGCAGTATTTGAGTATTGTTAATACTAAGTGCACTTAATGAAAAAAATAAATCTACAGATGTATCATACAGTCACAGAATAGCACATTAGCACATTTTATTTAAATCCGGTAAATGTCCTGCATTAATTATGTACAACAAAGGAGAGAGAATGGCACACAAATAATAATTCTAGGTGTGTGGGCAATGGGATCAGACGTAAAACTGCCAAACATTTATTTATTTAAATATCAAGGGCCTTGCTCAGTTTCTATTGTTTAGCATTTTCAATGTTGTTGTGTTTTCTTTTGATGATGTATAAATAGCATTCATTGTTTATGGGAAAGGTTCACATAGGCCTTTATTCAGATATATACTCACAGCATAATCTTTTGTTTAAAGTTATAACAGCTACATGGGCCATTCTTTAGTCCATCCAATTGGTAGTTGCAGTTCTTAGTTCCCTCTGTGCTTTCAGATGAGTCATTGAAACGTTATGGATACCAAGATGAGACAGTGATGGCAATAACTGTGATGCTGTCTCTCAACACGTTTCAATCACTATAGGGCTTCTTCATGATTTTATGCACTTGGTTTTTACAGCTGTGAATGTTAGTTTGTTATACACTTCACATTTGGGAGTTTAATATGATGGCTAAGGGCATTCTATCCCTTAAAAAATGATTCCAAATAGTACCAAATACAGTATACCAAAGTGTCTACTCCCAGTATATAATAAAAATATAATATAATATAGATGGATGGATGGATGGATGGAGATAGATAGATAGATAGATAGATAGATAGATAGATAGATAGATAGATAGATAGAGGAATAGATAGATAGATAGAGGAATAGATAGATAGATAGAGGAATAGATAGATAGATAGAGGAATAGATAGATAGATAGATAGATAGATAGATAGATAGATAGATAGATAGATAGAGGAATAGATAGATAGATAGATAGATAGAGGAATAGATAGATAGATAGATAGATAGAGGAATAGATAGATAGATAGATAGATAGATAGATAGAAGAATAGATAGATAGATAGATAGATAGATAGATAGATAGATAGATAGATAGATAGATAGATAGATAGAGGAATAGATAGATAGATAGAGGAATAGACAGACAGACAGACAGACAGAAAGATATAAAGATATAAAGATATAAAGATAGATAGATAGATAGATAGATAGATAGATAGATAGATAGATAGATAGATAGATAGAGATAGAGTAATAGATAGATAGATAGATAGATAGATAGATAGAGATAGAGTAATAGATAGATAGATAGATAGATAGATAGATAGATAGATAGATAGATAGATAGATAGATAGATAGATACAAAAAAGAACAACTTACATATTGGCAGACAATAACCAATGGTTAGTCATTTGACAACTGTGAATTCATATCATTGACGGTTTGCTTAACTGTTTAAGTTTGATTTTTCAATCTGTCCTGTCTAACATGCACAATCCAGGCATCATTTCAATATTTTCTCAATGCAACCTTTCATATAGAAGTAAATTAATTTTAGGTATTTCAGTCCTATTTAAAAAAATCTAAGTGCAAACTGTGAGTTGTAATATAATTAAAGAATGATTGTAAACAGTGAGCGACCATAATTGCAATTCGGCAAATTTAAAAGTGCTCTATTTAAGCACATAGCATATTTTTTACAGAAGTTTTAGTTAGTGAAGACCTTGCTTTTGGATGGAAGTTCACTAACTAAAAACTTCTGTAAAAAAAATGCTATGTGCTTAAATAGAGCCCTTTTAAATGTACCGAATCGCAATTTAATAAGGCTGTATATGTTTTCCAGATCTCAGATCACTCATTTTTCATGCTAAAAAAATAATCTGAAAAATTTAAAGAAACAATGTAGGTGTATTTAGGTGTTTTGCTCCCTAGGCCTATTCATATTTTTGCGTCCCCCACCCCCCAGTTAGTTATGCATCCTCAAACACTAACCTTAGTTACTACTCCAATATCCCAAATAGTTTTATGTAGGTATATATGTATATTAGATGTTGTCTGGTACACTTACAGACACAAATGTCACAGACATTTATGTGAACACATTATTCCATGGCACTTCACTGACATCTTCAAGTAACTTTCTGCCCCCTGGAAATATGCTTTCTAGGCCTGGGCCCCATGGGCCTCGGCCTAAACACAACACTGATTCAGACACATATTGTGACTGCTCTATTTTAATGAACTAAAGTTAATATTAGGCAAAGTGCTTTTAAAAAGTTACAAAAATAAAAACAATCTTTAATAATATATGTAGTCTTGGACATCTTTTTTTGTTGTCTTATAAAGACCTCCCTATATGTCATGCCTCAATGTCCAAGGCTTCTTTCTGCTTGAAGGTCAGATTAGCAAAACCTGCAAAGTGTCACCCTCCAAGCTACAAGAAGCATATACTCACAGAAAGGGGGAGGCTTAATAAGACAACAATGGCGCTGGCCAGGATCGCTCTCACAATTATACAAATGCAACATTATTATGAGTTGCACAGGTTTGCTCTGCTTTGTAATGTAAGTATTTGATGTATACTCACAGAACGAGCGTCTTGCTGAGGATATGACAGGCTCGGCACGTCCGGCCTCCTCAGCAGCTCATAGAGTGAAAATTGATTGTGACTGGACTCCCTCGGTGAGAGATAACTGCTCAGGGGCCCCCACAGAGCTGGTGAGAATTGCTTCAGACTACACAGCCCCCTGACTCCCTTTGTGTGGTGGATTCCAGGCTAGGAGACAACTCTGTTCTGGGGTGGGGGGCATCCATCTGTAAATCAATCTGGAAATATGAGGGGGCTGCAGATGGAATCTGAGATCAGGTCACTTCAGGTCATGGAGGTGTATCTGCAAGGTATCCATGTGCTGCCATCTTATACGTTCAGTAAATCTTCATAAAAAAGAAAGAGAAGGTTTAAGATACATGGAGACGTTTACTATACCATTATACTGTAACAAACCTGCAATGTATAATTCGATTGTGAGTGCTTTCCTTGTATATGGATAACAATGATTTAAACTAAAAATACATATCCATGCAGAATATGTTGGCTTGCTATACTAGTTATTAAAAATAAACACATACATATAATTGCTTCTATCGCCCACCATACATTAAATGATTGTTGTGGTAAACTACCTCCTCATAAAATCCACAACATAAGATAGGGACCGGCACCGCACTGATGAGAGGCAGTTACCTTGAAACAGCTGTACGTGGGTGGGATTCCTGGCTTGTGTATAATCCATCTTGAGCTTTGCTCAAAGCTGTGTGATACAGCAGGCATATGCTTAAAGAAAGACAGGTTTGAAATAGTAATGGACTGCAAAAGCGAAGCCTTTATGGGCACAGGTATTTAGAGGGGTAGTATGAGGGGGGGGTTAGAATGAGGAGGGGGGTTTTAGAATGAGGAGTGGGGTTGAGGATGAGGAGGGAAGTTTAGGAGGGGGTTGAGGATGGGGGGGTTGAGGTTGAGGAGGGAGGTTGAGGAGGGGGTTGAGGATAGGGGGTTGAGGTTGAGGAGGGGGAAGAGGATGGGGGGGTTGAGGTTGAGGAGAGTGTTGAGGATAAGGAGGGGGCTGAGGATGAGGAAGGAGGTTAAGGAGGGAGGTTGAGGAGGGAGGTTGAGGACGGAGGTTGAGGATGAGGAGGGAGGATGAGGTGGGAGGATGAGGAGGGGGGTTGAGGAGGGGGGTTGAGGATGGGGGGGTTGAGGTTGAGGAGGGGGTTGAGGATGGGGGGTTGAGGTTAAGGAGGGAGATTGAGGATGGGGTGTTGAGGTTGAGGAGGGGGTGTAGGATGAGGAGGGGGTTGAGGATGAAGAGGGGGTTGAGGATGAGGAGGGGGTTGAGGATGAGGAGGGGGGCTGAGGATGAGGAGGGAGGTTGAGGATGAGGAGGGAGGTTGAGGTTGAGGAGGGAGGTTGAGGAGGGAGTTGAGGATGAGGAGGGGGGTTGAGGTTGAGGAGGGGGTTGAGGCTATGGGGGTTGAGGATGAGGATGGGGGTTGAGGAGGAGGGGGTTGAGGATGAGGGGGTTGAGGAGGAGGGGTTGAGGATGAGGGGGTTGAGGAGGGAGGTTGAGGATGAGGAGTGGGGTTGAGGAGGGAGGTTGAGAATGAGGAGGGGGGAAAGAGACACAGGGAAGGGAGAGGGAGGAAGAGACACAGGGAAGGGAGAGGGGGGAAGAGACACAAGGAAGGGAGAGAAGGAAGAGACACAGGGAGAGAGAGGGGGACACAGAGGGCACAAGAGGGACACAGGGGGCAGCACATTTCCTACCCTCGGCTTATACTCGAGTCACTCATTTTACCCAGTATTTTGTGATAAAATAGGTGCCTCGGCTTATACTCGGGTCGGCTTATACTAGAGTATATACGGTACATAAAAAAGTAAATAAATGCAAAAGTATATTATACTCCTAGTAATAAACAGAAACCATCCATATCCCTTTAATATACAGATATGTTATAGGATTCCCCTTTAAATCTTCCTCTCTCTGTTTCGGTCTGTGCTATTTAAGCTCTGATTTGTATTTCTCAATTTCAGGAGCTTTGCTGAACTTTAGAAAATGTGATTAACGCTTTTCAAATATCTTCTGATGAAAATCATCATAGAAAAGCTAATAATCCATATCAGGATAACACAGGGTGTGACAGGGGAAGGCCGCGCATCATTGCCCAGCACTTTATAAGTATTATTTAATAAAAGAAAATGACTATCTGTCCTAGGGGTCTGAGCTAAGATGCGCATGGTGACGACCTGCTTTATTATACATAACTTTATACATGTGGGGTTCCCTGGTGGTCCAGTGGTTAGGATTCATTGCTATCACCTCTGCAACCTGGGTTCAGTTCCAGTCAGGGAACCAATAGGTCACACCACCCTAAAGCCATGCAGGGTTGGGCCTGGTCAGTACTTGGATGGGAGACCACCTAGGAATACCATGAGCTGTATGCTGTGGCCCACTGGAAATGGAACTGACAACCCACTCCAATACCTCTGCCATGAATACCAAGTGGATCAGCATGGTGTGTTGCGGTTCATGAGAATACGGAAAGTCAGACACAACTGAGCGACGCAAACACATATGCATGTGGGGCCATTTCTGCTAAATGTCTGATGCATTTAAAAAGACACAATAGTCCTATATTTTTATCATTCATCTTAAAGAGAATATTTGATATATTGCAAAAGCTATGAAAACAAATGTTGATAAACATGGGTGTAGGAATGGGGTTGGACACAAAAAATAGCACAAAAAATAGCAAAATTAAAGTTAATCATGCATTACTAGATTTAGCCACTAGAGGAAAGAGGCAGTATGTCTATCGAATGAAAGCTTTGGCCCGTAATTTGTGTTTTTAGATATATATATATATATATATATATATATATATAGATATATATATATATATATATATATATATATATATATATATATATATATATATATATATATATATATATGTATTATTATTCTATTGGGGGAGACTTTAAACAAAGAAGTTAAAAAAAGTTATTTTTTAGAAATAGAAAACAGAAAATTGGCATGTGCGTATGTATTCACCCCCTTTATTACGAAGCCCATAAAAAGCCCTGGTGCAAGCAATTACCTTCAGAAGTCACATAATTAGAGAAATGATGTCACATGATCTGCCATTACATATACACACATTTTTTTGAAAGGCCCAGAGGATGCAATACCTAAGCATGAGGCACCACTAACCAAACACTGCCATGAAGACCAAAGAACTCTCCAAACAATTAAGGGACAATGTTGTTGAGAAGTACAAGTCAGGGTTAGGTTATAAAAAAATATCCAAATCTTTGATGATCCCCAGGAGCACCATCAATTCTATCATAACCAAAAGGTAAGAACATGGCACAACAGCAAGCCTGCCAAGAGACGACCAAAACTCAGGGACCGGGCAAGGAGGGCATTAATCAGAGAGGCAGCACAGAGACCTAAGGTAACCCTGGAGGAGCTGCAGAGTTCCACAGCAGAGACTGTAATATCTGTACATAGGACGACAATAAGCAGTACGCTCCATAGAGTTGGGCTTTATGACAGAGTGGCCAGAAGAAAGCCATTACTTTCAGCAAAAAACAAAATGGCAAGTTTTAACTTTGGGAAAAGGCCTGTGGGAGACTCCCAAAACGTATGGAGGAAGGTGCTCTGGTCTGATAAGACTAAAATTTTACTTTTCGGCCATCAAAGAAAACGCTATGTCTAGCAAAAACCCAACATATCACATCACCCAAGGAACACCATTTTTCAGCAGCCGGAACTGGGAAACCGGTCAGAGTTGAGGGAAAGATGGATGGTGCTAAATACAGGGATATTCTTGAGCAAAACCTGTACCACTCTGTGCGTGATTTGAGGCTAGGACGGAGGTTCACCTTCTAAACACTCTGCTAAAGCAACACTTGAGTGGTTTAAGGGGAAACATGTAAATGTGTTGGAATGGCCTAGTCAAAGCCCGGACCTCAATCCAATAGAAAATCTGTGGTCAGAACATTGCTGTTCACAAGCGCAAACCATCCAACTTGAGCAGGTTTGCAAGGAGGAATGTGCAAAAAATCCCAGTGGTAAGATTTGGCAAGCTCATAGAGACTTATCCAAAGCGACTTGGAGCTGTGATTGCCACAAAAGGTGTCCCTACAAAGTATTGACTTTGGTGTGGGGGGGAGGGGGTTGAATAGTTATGCACATTGACTTTTTCTGTTATTTTGTCCTATTTCTTGTTTGCTTCACAATAGAAAAAAAAACATCTTCAAAGTTGTGGGCATGTTCTGTAAATTAAATGATGCAAATCCTCAAACAATCCATGTTAATTCCAGGTTGTGAGGCAACAAAGCACGAAAAATGCCAAGGGGGTGAATACTTTTGCAAGGTACAGTATATATATATAATTAAATGACATAAGGGAAATTTTTTATTTTATAGAGTAATTATATCCAGACTTGCGACGTTCCCGTCACAAATGACAGGGGAAAACATTTTAAAGCCATGGCAATGCTGTTTGCCATACAATGTAAAGCTTTTTGTACTCTAAGGACCTTCAGCGCACATTGCGAGCCTCTCCTCTTGTGTCCTTTGGCTCCTCTGAGCACCTTCGGCGCTCACCACAAAAACATATATATATATATATCTAAAAATTTTTAAAATAATAATTAATTAAATAATACATTAATATACTTTACCTATTTCTAATTAATATATCCAGCAATCAATATCCTGAAGAGCTAACAATCATTTTTAATTTTCCTGCAGCATACAATGTATATTTGGACTGTTGCTGCCCTGATGAGAAAGTGTCATCAATGTGCCAAGTGTGCATTAGAAATAGGCTGCATGCGCAAGGGCAAACCGTTGGTTTATTTGTGTAAAGCGCTATTTTAGATTCGTATTGTTATTAGTTGCAAGTTAGTGTTGTAAAATAGTGTTGTTTGTCTATGAGTTATGCGGCTCGCAAGCATTTTCCATCCTTTCTAATAGTGTATGTTGTACCTCGAACGCTCCAGGATAAAATTGCAACGCGGTTTGCCTCATTTCATTTTTTCCGTCCGCCATTTTTTCTCTTGCTTAGCCGATTTTCGAGTGCCGAAACTTGGCATATTTGGTTTAAGTTTGCGTGCAACCTCACTCCCAGACGTCCTATCTGTCCCCCCATGCTGTGTGTGATGTTTTTTGGAGGCTAAATCCTGCATTTTTCAATGCCAGAACAGCTAAACTCGATGCGATGTGCGCCAAAGTGCTGCAAGTTTTAATGCCTAGGTGCGGGTTTTACTGCCTCAACTGCTCGCTACGCGAGGCTCGCAGGCAATGAGCGCCTTTAGCGCTCATCTACTAAGTCGTATGCACAACGCAAAGCGTGACGATGTCTCGATAATATGTGATTGTTGAAATGGAGCAATAAATAGTGAACCAATCACCCCCCATGGAAAATAATTTGGGGCTCATTTCAACTCCTCTGTAGGGTACGGAGAGCTAAAATACATATTGATGTTTAGATGACTCCTAGGGTGTTCAGATCACCTTTCTATAAAATATTTATCTGCCCCCTCCCGTAACAATTGTACGAGTCTCCCTTTACTCCAGTGTCCTGCCAGTACCAGAAGATCCCTACCCTGTTGTATGCCCTGGTGCCTTGCACCTGCTGCACCAGCAATACCTTTGCCGCTGATAGACACATGTAAATTTGACGAGAGCATTGCAGAGAAATCGTCCTGTGGGGTTTCCAGTGATGAGATCAATCTGGTATGGGTGGAGCATGTTGCACAATGACTGGCCTTGAGTCAGGAGGATACGACAAGACAAGAAGCTGTGAGTAGGACTTGGGTATATTAACTGTCTCTCAATGTACGAGAGATGACAGACTTTGTACAAAGAGCAATATCCTGAGCTTGATAAACCTTTCCCAGTGGAGGAGTCAATCTGTCTCTGTGTTCATTTATTCAACAACTCCATTACATGCGAGTGCCCTTCTTAGTAATATTATACACACACATCTATATAGAAAGAAAACCTGAAGCTTTTATTCTGGATTAGTATCAGTGCAACTGACATGCACATACCTATACATATAAATTATCTAGCAAATACACAGATATATATTATTTATCCATATCTCTATATATAGATTGAAATGGATATATAGTGTTTTGAGTGTTTGCATCATTTGTGTCTGACTCTCCGTGACCTCATGTACTGCAACTGATCCACTTGGTTTTCATGGCAAAGATACAGGAGTGGGTTGCCAGTTCCTTCTCCAGTGGGCCACAGCATACAGCTCCTCGTATTCTTAGATGGTCTCCCATTCAAGTACTGACCATGCCCAACCCTGCTTGGCTTCAGGGTGGTATGACCTCTTGGTTCCTTAACTGGAATCAAACCCAGGTTGCATCGGTCACAGCACTGAATCCTAAATGCCGGACCACCAGGGAACCCTGGATATATATATATATATATATATATATATATATATATATATATATATAAAATCATTAAATATTGAGACTGACTAAGATCAAACATGAAGATTGTTTGTGAGAGGGTCATTTCCATTTTTGGTTGTTACGTTTACTATTGCAAGCTGAGTATGTTGAAGGGAAGGGGTAAGTGTCAAATTCTTAAAGATTTTGGTAACTTACACAGCTGCTAATGTTGTTACTTTCTTACTAATAATTCATTAAAAAAAAAAAAATTTAATGCTAAAGTGGTGCTTTTTTTTAGATTACCAGTTCGTTTTCATGTGGATTAGATGTGGATGCCAAGCAATCACATATATAGTTGTGGATCTTGCGATGTTGGTGACGTTTGCATTGTTGGCCACGCAGTTGCGTCCCTCGCGAGCCAGCGGCGCCATCACACATGCGAGCCTCGCAAATCAGCCGAAGACGCTCATTGCAGCCAACGGTGCCTTCACACATGCGAGCCTCGCGAAGCAGTGGGGCAATACTTAGGCTGCAATGAGCGCCAAAGGCTCTCATTGCAGCCAGTGGTGCAGTGCTTAGGCGAGCCTTGTGAAATGAGGCTCGACAGCACTGTTCAAGCGCTTAACTCTAAGAACCCACCAAAAATAAAAAGCCTCACATTGTGTGGCAAACAGCATTGCCAGCCTTACAATTTTAATCCCGCCACTTTTGACGGGCAAGTTCCTAGTATATATATATATATATATATATATATATATATATATATATAGTCATTTAATTTATGTGATTTTAGGAGGGAATAAACCTTTGAACCCCAACATAAGACAGATACATGTTTTAGATTCCAGAGGTCTGTGTGTTTTCTCCTTGACATAAGACCCTGGTGCAGTCCGGGCCAGTAATGGGCTCATTTTAGGCTGTAGACAGTGCTGTGCAATCTCATTACCAGTGTGTAGTTCACTAGCTATTCTTGGTCAAGATACTAATCAGTAAGCGTGGCTGGAAGGATTCATTGCTCTTGTGCTTTCAGGCAAGGTGACGGTTCTGACATGTCTTGGCCTGAGGGACCTCATTCAGTCTTAAACCATCATCTCCCTCAGCTCAACTGGAGTCTGATCTCATAGCCAGACACACACAATGTGCATTTGTGGTCTGATGGGCAGGAATGGGTTACTTTGCATAAACTAGCCTGTATTCATGACATATTATACTATGATTTTAAAAGCAAATACAACCACATTCTCCTGTCTAATTGTTTAATTACTGGACATTGTGGTACCAAAACCTTTTATAACATTTAAAATACATAAATACAATCGGAAATGCTTAAACTGTTTTTTTTTAACATGATTAGACATCCAGGAGGAAACTTGGATGCTTATGACATCTCCAGTCAGTTCTACTGAAAGACTGTCTCTAAGTACCAATTAAAAATAGGCTTAATTTGCAGACCAAGTGCCAGTAGTATATCCGTATTTTGCCTTAACCTGAATTAAACAACCACTATTGCTAGTTTTTTTCTATGTGGTCCTTTATATAAAAAACTACTTTTTTAAAAACTTTTTTACTGAGTCTGTTTCTTGCAGCATCTGTCTCAACAGGTTATGTCCTCATGCTTGCCATTAGTGCTAATGAATGCACTGGCTGATATATCTGCCACCTTCCCATTGATTTAGATACAAACTTAATGTATATTTAAAGTCTCCATCCACATCAGAAAGTAGATCACTGGAAATTAAAATGGTAGATTCCACAGCAGCAGAACTGCATATAAAAAGTAATAAATTAGAGGGTGGATTATGTTGTTTCTTTTTATCTGTGCTCCTTCTCTCACTCCCAAATAACATCACCTTTTACCCTATTTGATAAGTATACCCCACTTTCTTACTGATTTTAACACACTTTAAAATCCTTTAAAATATTCACTATACCTTTAAAATATCCTTATGATTTCACTCCAAGATTCATATATAATTAAAGTTCTAGTTCAAAACTAATTGGCATATTGTTTTTACTATATAAAAATGATGCACCTGCAGGGTGGTGCAGGTGGTGCAATGCACCAGGGCCCTCCTCTGGGTGGCCAACTACTGTGTACTTTTTTTTTTAATTCTTTTTTAGTATTTCGACTGAAGTTCCAAGTGATGGCAGAGTGGAGCTGGGAATGTGTATCAGGGAAGATGTGAGAAAGAACAAGGGCTGGATGAAAGCAGAAAACAGGGGGATTGATTAGCTGAGGTGGGTGCTGAGAGGGGTGAGTGGTGTGTGGGGATGGATGTTAAGAGGTATGGGTGCTGTGTGGAGGTGGATGTTGAGAGTGACTGGCTGCTATGTAGAGATAGTATATTTATTTATTGGTATATATGTGTGCTTCATACACTCAGGAGGTAAGAGAAGGGCCACAGCTATGGAAAGGGGTCTTGGGGAGGGGTTCTGTTATGGGAAGTGGTGGTGGCACTGAGCAGTCAATGCAAACATGTTTTACAACCCCTCATTGGGGAAGGGACCCCCCATTTTTTTTTTGTGCCAGGGCCCTCCATTCTCTAGCTCCGCCACTGTGTTGTTGTGATGTTGATTTTTCCAAACATAATACAAAACTGTAAAACACAATGCCTTATTACTTAAATCATGCTATATCAGATTGAATATTATTCTTGTCGATCTACCTTTTTCCCCTTCCGAATCCCCCTTTTCTCCTTTTTGTAGCTTCCATTAACTCTCCCCATTCCAAATATAAAGTTTTTGGTGAAATGTAATTTGTGGTACTTACTGCTATATTTTGCACAAATTATTGTTAATATCACTGAAAATTAAAAAGTAAAAAAAAAAATCTTTATGATTACAGCACTTTAAAGGTATTATTATTATCCTTTACGTGTAACGATCCAATCTATTCATAGCACTATACAGGGGTTACGTACATAGAAAAATACTAAATTAAATACAATGCAAAACATGGAGGGTGCTTTCTTTGAGGTTAAAATATTATGTACATGGTGCTTTTTCCAATAAAACATACTGGGAAAATAACATATAGAGATAGCTGAGAACAGAGAGAAATATTTTACTTTGTAAGCCCTTAAATGCATATATAAATCTCCTGGATTATAAATGCATCTAATAGAGTAGAATTAGTAGAAATAGTGTATGAAAATTTTTTTTGCATAAAAACAAAAAAACAAAATAAACATTTAAAAACTTACCTTGAAGCAAATTGCCTTCTAATTTCTGCCAGCTGAATTTTAAACACCCACTCTGGCTGAATTAGCATAACATTCATTATTTGCTTTAAAAGAATCAGGAGCAGGCACAGGCTGCTGCAACATTTGTAGCAAAGTCTGTGAATCCTGTCTGTGCTGGCACATATCCATGTTAGTAGGTGCTATGTATTTGCATCTATCTGCAGCACATTCCACAGTTGTTTACCACTTCTGCTGGTAGTTCATTCTCTGTATCAACTACTACTGCTATTTGTTCCTCTCTTTGTTTGGTAGAGCTAACTAAGAGTCAGCTTAGCATAACTGGGTGATTACCATCTCTGCCGGTAGTCCATTCTGTGTATCTGCTTCCTTTTTCCTTTCTCTCTCCTCTCTTTCTGTTTCTTTGCCAAGTGCAGCGGGCTGAGATGTGACCCCGCCCCAGCCTGTAATTGGATGCTGCAGGTATATTGAACTGCACAGTCGTTTGCTGATTACATAACAGGTTAAAATCCGTACTTGAATGCTGTGCTGCTATAGGCTAGTACGTTTTGGTGATATAAGCACTCTGGGGGGGTGGAAATCAGGATTTCACTCGGCTGCACATAAGTCTGTAAGTAGACTGAACTTTTCAATATAATACATATTTTTCTGCTAATCAGTGGCTGCTTGTTAGTAAAACCCAGGAAACTTCTATATACCTTTAACTTTTGCAGAAGTTTTTCAGCAATATCGGGATGCAGTTAAAAGCATCCGCTACATTGATGGTGAAAAACAATTCCTCGTTCTCAATGACTGTGTAGAGAACATAACTAGCTATCCTGACACTCATTTATATGTGTCAAATCTTTCCTTACATGTCCCAAGACCCTTCCTATGTTTTGATGCAAATTCACATCTCTTATTTGCTGTGCTTTGAAGTCCATAGACTTTGATCTTTATTTGATGGGGAATGCTCAAGGTGTAGAGCAGACAGTACTGGAAATATTATTATGCATAAGACAGACAGACTTGTCAGCTGAAGTGCTAATGACCCCTTCCCTTGCAATGTCCCACCAAAGAGCTTTAAACCTCATCCTTAAAGAGGACCACCCTGAGAGATAATAAGATACTTCACATGTCCTTATCACAGGATTGTAGGTTTCTCTGCTGTGACTGATAATCTAAGTGGCGGTTTGATGGGAAGATTGACATAGGAGACAATAGCACAAATGCATAGAGAACTGGAGAAGGACGGAGCTTGCTTGTCAGAGAGCGGCCCGCTGTAGTGGTCTTTCAATAGGGTTTCATTAATTTATTTACTTACTGATTAGCAATTAAATCAGTGTTTGACCCTATGGACAGCAGCACGCCAAGCACATCTATGGTTATGTCTCGGGTTGTGCTTATCATACCGGTTTCTTGGCAAAGATACTGGAGTGGGTTGCCAGTTCCTTCTCCAGTGGACCTCAGTTTGTCTGACTTCTCTGCTATGGCCTGCCCATCTTGGGTGACCCTACATGGTTTAGCTCACAGCTTCATTGAGGTACACAAGCCCATTCACCACAACAAGGTAGCAATCCAGGTAGGCAAACCTAGGCTAGTCGTAAGAAAAAGGACAACCACCTAGGCAGATCCTCTTTCACATCCTGAGGATGGAGAGATGCTTAAAGGGACTCTGTCACCATTTTTTTAGGTTATTCTTGAAAAACTGGCTACATGTTGCGTTATCCATTGTTTTCTAAAGTGAACCAGTCGTGGGAATTTCCATATTGTCTTTGCTGCAATTGTATGCAGATGAGCAACTTATGTGTATTAATTAGTTCCTTTGATGTACTAATTAGGATTACAGTCTTCTTGCCTGTCTCTATAGTGGCCAAAATAAAGATCCCCAATGTTGTCTCCCCCTCTCCAATCCTTATCAAGCACTCTGAAGCGCACATTAGCATACAAGAGCCGCAAAATCAATTCTAAGTATTTCAGAAATTATATACCGTAGATACAAACTGCTAGTACAATGTATAGCCAGTCTTTAAAATGAATCAACTACCCTGTTGTGGTGATAGAGTCCCTTTAAAAACTTATATCACTGTGGTTAAGAAAGCTCCTGCTATATTCCACCTACCAACAGAAATCCTGACATTTTGCAATAATATACAGCAAATTAAGTTCACTTACTGTATAAAGTCAAGAGAATTATTTCTAGAGGATAATAGATAAAGTATTTTTTAATACAGTATATTTGCACAATGTGAATTAAAATAATGTTGCATTGACTCTTCCCTCATTCAATAAAACACGTGGGTGCTGCACTGAATTGATTAATAAAGGTTAGATCAGCATGCCTCTATTAATAAGGTAAAACTAATGCCTTGGAGACAATTTCTAAGAATCATTTATTATGTTTTGTGTGCATATCTATTGACTATAAGTGGCCCTGAAAGCCTGCATTGAAAAACATTTATTTCTCAATAAAATTACTGAGCTATGGCAAACAAACCTGGTATCCCTAGCCCGTGCCTTTTAATATATTTACTAAGTGTATTTATACTTCACATCCATGCACACAGAGAGATGTGCTGTGCTTAGGTAGTGATTATACGGGTAGAGAAAGCTTGGCTAGAGAATTGGCTACCAATCAGGGCTTTAGTGATGTAGAAAGCACCTGTATAAAGATCATAATACATAGCAGGAGATACAACTGATAATAATCCATCTACCTCTTAAAGTGCCTCTTTAGGCAATTTGTTTTTCTTTAATATTTAATGTTATGGTAAGATGACTTAATTCATTTTATCTTTCTCAACAGTGATATAAATTATACTTTGTTTACTTCTAAAAAGCCTCCAGATAACAGATTACCACGTTGTGAAACCTCCCACTTTCTTCTTGCTTTCTCTCATGTAGGATGCCAAGTTTTACATCTGTGACCTACAACCACATACACATATTTCCAGGGCAAAGTTGCTGTATGGGGACAAACAGCATGTCACTGTCTGCTTGCAGCAGCACAAATCATTAGTAGCGCAAAACTCTTCCCCTGTGGGTGTGGGCTTAGGTTACATGTATGAAATATGGCACCCTACATGAGAGAGAACAGGAAGAAACAGAGTTTCCATAAGTGAGAATCTGTAATGTATTGAAGAGTACTTGTAAATATTGCTGTTGATATATATATTTATTTATCATTTATTTTTGCTTGTTTTTGACATTTTTTATTTGACTCTTTCAGTACAATTATTTGGTATTTTTGTAGATTTATATAAAATCACACATATCACTCTTCTTCTTAAAGCTCTCTCTTCACATACCTTGCTAAGGACACCTTATGAATTTAACATAAAAGGACCACTAGTGCCCTTTATTTAAAATATTCATTTTTGATAATCTATAGTGAGCAGACTGTTTATATAAAGTAAAAAAAAACAAAAAAACACAGGCAATAATTTATTACCTTTTATATACAATTATACTGCAGTGGGATCTGCTATTTTGGTTTTCAAGAGGCCCGGACCACTACACAATGAAATGTTTTAATATATACTGTATAGATTTAGGATATAGCAAAGGGAAAGGAGCAGATGTAACTATGGCTTGGGGCCACATAACCCTAATCGCCATTTTTTGTTGTCTAGTCTTCCAGTCTTGTTCGACCCTCCATGACCCTATGGACCACAACACGCCAGGCACATATGTATGCTTCTAGTAGTGCTTATCCATAAGGGTTTCTTGGCAAAGATACTGGAGTGGGTTGCCAGTTCCTTCCACAATTTTTCTGATCTCTCTGCTGTGACCTGCTCATCTCAGATGGCCCCACATGGTATAGCTCACAACTTCATTGAAGTACACAAGCCCCTTCACCACGACAAGGTAGCGATCCAGAAGGAGCTGACACTTTTGGAGGCCATAGCCAATTTGTTCAAATGTGAAGACTAAGTGCAAGATTCCCTTTTCATTATTTGGGAATTTTATTGCAGTTATTGTTGGAAGACATTTCCCCCACATTCTTATTTGGATAACTGTTCCACTCCAGTGCTGTAAAGCAAAGTTGGCAACTTTGATTGAAGATATTAGCTTAAATATGGCAAACTGAATAATTCACTGGCATACATGTATAAAATAAAATCTAAACATTATGCAAGCACAAAAAATAAATACATTTTTGTGCTGTCAATTTCCATTAAAATATGGCAAGTTCCAGTAAATAGCAGCTGAGAGTATCCGGGATTCCCCTTTCTCTTTGGCGTTCTCTACACAGTTTCACAGACTTATTGCTAAACACAATTTCAACGCTATTTAACAATAAATAAATAGAACCCTGGGGGCCATGAAATTTAATATTTCTCTAGTACTTTGTGCGCGAGAAAAGATCCTCTCATTTTAATCTCCCATAATGCAAGCTTCTGTTTAAGAATTCAGCAGAGGAGGGGAGGGGGGGGGAGATAATGACTTGAGATGATGCCAGACGATCTCCATCGGGGCAAGACCAAGCAGACAAAACTAAGAGGTCTGCAGGGAATAATAATGAAACGCGTAGCGGTTACCTTGTTACTTATTTTATTAGTATTTTTGCCCCTCTCTAGTTTAATGAAAAGCAAAGTCCCTGCAGTTGCTGTTACTGTCATAACAGATTTTTTTTGTTGTTGTTGCCAATTATTAAAAACTAGACGGGGAAGGATCTGAACACTGAGCGTTTCAACAGCTGTATCGGGCGACCAGGCTCTGTGGAACAGAGATAAGTTGCAATCGGCTAATTTATAATTAACAATGTGTACAGCTGCAATCTATTCTGCAGGATAAGGCAGGGTACTTAGACCCTACATATCGGCATATAACACTACGGCTTTGACTACATGTGTTTCTTAGGATAAGTCAGGCTTTCCTGAGGCCTTCATGAGAGTATAATGAATAATGAGATTGATACTATGATCTCTTGGATTGTAGTTAGATTCTTTGCTCTTTTATCCCTTGTAAGGTACACAAAATACCATTTAATGAACAATAAGAACCATTTCTTATTCTCCTCTGATTTGCAAATCTTATTTTAGTCTTGTGTTTATTTTAGGCTTTCGTAATGCAATTTGGAACTATGTATTAGTGTCTACTGCCTCTGGGTTCATGCAATGCATCCACCATTATTCTTCATGTGTCATGTGTCTACTTAGAATAAATATACTGTGTATATATATATCCCCTCCAGGACCTTGTCATGGTATATATACCATGTGTATATATATATATATATATATATATATATATATATATATATATATATATATATATATATATATCCCCTTCTGGATTGCTACCATGTCATGGTGAGAGGGCTTGTGTTCTTCAATGAGGCTTTGAGCTATATCATGTAGGGTCAACCAAGATGTGCAGGTCATAGCAGAGAAGTCAGACAAATCATGGTCTACTGGAGGAGGAACTGGAAACTTACCCCAGAATATTTGCCAACATAAAAAATAAACAAAAAGATAGTTGCAAGGAAACACTGAGGGCCAAACACAGGCAGTAATGAAGCTACTGCGGATGCAGCAAGTGGGTAGGGTCCCTCTGCTACCTGGCATTATGGGGGTATCTTCATTTATTTGGAAAGAAAATGAGATAATTATTTTTTATAGAAAGGTTATCTGATCAACCTAGTTGTGATCTGACTAATTAAAAATATTTATTTGCATTTTTAATGACCTCCTATGGGGTGGGGGATAAATCATTTTCACTTGGCCCATCCATTTACTAGCTCCACCAATGCATACAGGTGAGGGTACCCTACAGATGAGGGCCCCAGTGCAATGTACCTCTTATTGCTCTACCCCCTTCACATATTTAAACCTAGGGAAAATAATAGATAAAAATATGAGTTTTTCTGAGATGTAACAAATAAAAATTGCTATCTGCCATTTTGCCTATTCATGTATCGATCTACATATTCAAAATAATCCTGTTACAATTGATTTGGTGATTTCTACAGCATTGTTGTCTTGATAAATATCAGTGAAGTGTCATCATTTATATTCATCTCTTTTGAAGAACTTGACTTAATAATGTGTAAAATATTTACCATTATCACAATGAATAAGCACAACCTTTAATCTTGATCTGTTGTATTTAATTTTGTTTTAATGATGACGGACATTTTGTCTCTCTTCCTGAAAAAAATAGATATTTGGGAGGTGTAGGAGGAACAGGGGATTCAGGGAATATAACAACTCTTTTGAAGAGTACGCTCCCTAGGAGAACCCTCCCCTCAAGCTACAGACAGGCTAGCAGTCTAAAATGCCCCATGCTTGTTAGTATTAGCTCCGTACCTCTGCACCCGCTGAATGATGTATTATCTCTGGAGCCGGATCCACTCCAAACAGACATACAGTACTTGCAGTATGATAGTGGGAGGCAACTAGAAAGTGTATTTGCGTACATTGCTGGCAGCTCATGTTACACTGCTGTCTGCTACTAATGTGTGTTTTATAGCGTGGTCTCAATAGGTTTTAGGTTTGGTTCCCACTCCAATGCATCATTCAGAGAGGATGGAGAGATTTTGATATCTAGCCTGGGGACATGCTTTAGAAAAATAATTAATTGTTTTAATGCATTGTGTACTGGACCGCTACCTTGTTGTGGTGAAGGGGCTTGTGTACTTCAATGAAGCTGTGAGATATGCCATGTAGGGTCACCCAAGATGGGCATGTCAGAGAGCTGAGAGGTCAAACAAATTGCAGTCCACTGGAGATGAAGTATATTTGCCATGAAAACATTATGGATTAGCACAACCAGACATAAGATGTGCATGGCATGCTGAGGTCCATAGAGTCACCGAGAGTTGGACACGACTGAAGGACCAAACAACAACAACAAAACGCGTAATAAGGCTTTTATTCTAAGCTCTACCTAACTATTCTTTAGAGATCCTTTTATAAAACCACAAAACTGGCCCTTTAATTCCAATTTTTTTATGCCACTTGATAAATATACCCCACTGTTTGCACTCTCAAATTACTGAATTTGATAAATCTTTAAATATGTGTATATATGTGTGTGTCTGTCTGTCTCCCTGTATTTATCAACTTGTCATTGGATATTTTATCTATCTATCTATCTATCCATGGATTTGTATTGCCTATCTTCAGACATGCATTGTTCATTTAGTTATTTAGGATGCCTCTTGTGTATCGTCCCTTCCCTATTTACAAAACCCTTTGCCTGCTCTAGTGATTCTTCCTTACTCTGCAGATGGAGGTTCGAGTGGATTTGTAAATCGTCAGCTAGATATAGCCAAGTGTAGCAGAGAGATACTGCACCCTCATGCCGTCCCAGCATGCCTCTGGTGCCAAGCTAGAGATGGGTTGGCTGCGGCTCCCAGACCGTAATATATGCTACTGAGATTGGCTTTAATGGCTTACTGGAATTTGTGTAACATACCAGCCGCAGAACTGAAGCCGTTCCAGGTCAGGTAGGTCAGTGTGACAGAGAATGGGAACATCCAGCTGAATTATAGCCACCCCGCTCAGCTTTTTAATGAGATTACGGCTGGCTCACTCAGCCACTTTATGGGGAGGAAAATCTTGAAATTTAGGGGAATTTAATGAATAACCGGAGAGTTCCCGCTTGCCAATTGCTGCTTTTAGAAGGCAGAGGATTCTGGGAGGTTTGGCATTTCTTCAGGTTGCACCTTATGGATATTAAAGTTGCAGTATCTTCATATAATAACAAATGACATATTATGACAAGTGCAGCTGGCGTTATTCAGTTGCAGTGAAATGATGTTAACTGCTCAGGATCTGAAAGTTATTGGCTTAGTATTTACTAGATATGTGCATTATATACTAGGTATGTGCAGCAATAGCACATGCACCATGCTCATTTTCTAGAAGAAGATAGGTGAGGGTATATAGAAAGGCCAAGTGCATGTCTGTTCTCAAGTGTGTACAGAGAGATCAAGAATGTATTTATACCCAAGTTTGAATGTGTATACAGAGGCCAAGGGCATGTCTCTTCCCAAGTATGAATGTGTATACAGAGGCCAAGGGCATGTCTCTTCCCAAGTATGAATGTGTATACAGAGGCCAAGGGCATGTCTCTTCTTCCCAAGTATGAATGTGTATACAGAGGCCAAGGGCGTGTCTCTTCCCAAGTATGAGTGTGTATACAGAGGCCAAGGGCATGTCCCTCCCCAAGTATGAATGTGTATACAGAGGCCAAGGGCGTGTCTCTTCCCAAGTATGAGTGTGTATACAGAGGCCAAGGGCATGTCTCTTCCCAAGTATGAATGTGTATTTAGAGGCCAAGGGTGTTTCTATTCCCAAGTATGAATGTGTATACAGAGGCCAAGGGCATGTCTCTTCCCAAGTATGAATGTGTATTTAGAGGCCAAGGGTGTATCTATTCCCAAGTATCAGTGTGTATATGGAGATAGCAAGAGCATGTCTGTTTCCAAGTATGAATATGTATACAGAGAGGTTACAAGTATGTATACAAAAAGACCAAGAGCATGTATCTTGTAAAGTATTGTAGTGTTTATACGGAGAAACCAAGAGCATGTCTCTACCCAAGTATGAGTATGTATACAGAGAGACCAAGAACATGTCTTATCCCAAGTATGAGTATGTATACAGAGAGACCAAGAGCATGTCTTCTCCCAAGTATGAGTATGTATACAGAGAGACCAAGAGCATGTCTTCTCCCAAGTATGAGTATGTATATAGAGAGACCAAGAGCATGTCTCTTCCCAAGTATGAGTATGTATACAGAGAGACCAAGAGCATGTCTTCTTCCAAGTATGAGTATGTATAAAGAGAGACCAAGAGCATGTCTCCTCCCAAGTATGAGTATGCATACCGAGAGACCAAGAGCATGTCTTCTCCCAAGTATGAGTATGTATAAAGAGAGACCAAGAGAATGTCTTCTTCCAAGTATGAGTATGTATACAGAGAGACCAAGAGCATGTCTTCTCCCAAGTATGAGTATGTATACAGAGAGACCAAGAGAATGTCTTCTTCCAAGTATGAGTATGTATACAGAGAGACCAAGAGCATGTCTTCTCCCAAGTATGAGTATGTATACAGAGAGACCAAGAGAATGTCTTCTTCCAAGTATGAGAATGTATACAGAGAGACCAAGAGCATGTCTTCTCCCAAGTATGAGTATGTATACAGAGAGACCAAGAGAATGTCTTCTTCCAAGTATGAGAATGTATACAGAGAGACCAAGAGCATGTCTCTTCCCAAGTATGAGTATGTATACAGAGAGACCAAGAGCATGTCTCTTCCCAAGTATGAGTATGTATACAGAGAGACCAAGAGCATGTCTCCTCCCAAGTATGAGTATGCATACCGAGAGACCAAGAGCATGTCTTCTCCCAAGTATGAGTATGTATACAGAGAGACCAAGAGCATGTCTCTTCCCAAGTATGAGTATGTATACAGAGAGACCAAGAGCATGTCTCTTCCCAAGTATGAGTATGTATACAGAGGGACCAAGAGCATGTCTCTTCCCAAGTATGAGTATGCATACCGAGAGACCAAGAGCATGTCTCCTCCCAAGTATGAGTATGTATACAGAGAGAACAAGAGCATGTCTTCTCCCAAGGTTGAGTATGTATACAAAGAGTCCCAAAGCATGTATTTTCCCAAGTATGAGTATGTATACAGAGAGACCAAGAGCATGTCTCTTCCCAAGTATGAGTGTGTATACAGAGAGACCAAGAGCATGTCTCCTCCCAAGTATGAGTATGTATACAGAGAGAACAAGAGCATGTCTTCTCCCAAGGTTGAGTATGTATACAAAGAGACCCAAAGCATGTATTTTCCCAAGTATGAGTATGTATACAGAGAGACCAAGAGCATGTCTCTTCCCAAGTATGAGTGTGTATACAGACAGACCAAGAGCATGTCTCTTCCCAAGTATGAGTATGTATACAGTGAGACCAAGAGCATGTCTCTTCCCAGGTATGAGTATGTATACAGAGAGACCAAGAACATGTCTCTTCCCAAGTATGAGTATGTATACAGTGAGACCAAGAGCATGTCTCTTCCCAGGTATGAGTATGTATACAGAGAGACCAAGAGCATGTCTCTTCCCAAGTATGAGTATGTATACAGAGAGACCAAGAGCATGTCTCCTCCCAAGTATGAGTATGTATATAGAGAGACCAAGAGCATGTCTCTTCCCAAGTATGAGTATGTATACAGAGAGACCAAGAACATGTCTCCTCCCAAGTATGAGTATGCATACAGAGAGACCAAGAGCATGTCTCCTCCCAAGTATGAGTATGTATACAGAGAGACCAAGAGCATGTCTTCTCCCAAGTATGAGTATGTATACAGAGAGACCAAGAGCATGTCTCCTCCCAAGTATGAGTATGTATACAGAGAGACCAAGAGCATGTCTTCTCCCAAGTATGAGTATGTATACAGAGGGACCAAGAGCATGTCTCCTCCCAAGTATGAGTATGTATACAGATATGCCAAAAGTGTATATATTCCCAAATATGAGTGTATATACACAAAGGCCAAAAGTGTGTCTATTCCCAAGTAAGAGGGTGTATACAGAGAGACCAAGAGTGTGTCTGTTCCCAAGTATGAGTGTGTATCTATGTAAAGAAGTTAACTTTAGGTGTTCTGCATAAGATATGTGTATAGAGAAATACTGGGATGTGTCTGTTCTCTGGTATATTTGTAAATCGCTAGGCAAGCATTTGTTTTCTATAGTGTACAGAGAGGGGACCTGAAACGTGTCTGTTCTTTCATGTATGTATGTATAGAGAGAGGACCTGCACCTGTTTTGCAGCATGTATCTGTATACATAAAGGCAATAGGTGTGTCTGTTCTTTAGTATTTGTATGTACAGAAACAGGCTTACACTGTACCCTTTCTGCATTATATACGTGTATAGAGGAAATATGTTTCTAGATAGATAGATAGATAGATAGATAGATAGATAGATAGATAGATAGATAGATAGATAGATAGATACAACAAATATAGCCACAGAACACTGGGTACCATGAGACAGATTTGGCTTGTAGCTACTAAAGACTATTTGCATAAGAACAGAAAGATTAGCTTTTTCAGCCATAATCTAGAGAGAGTAGCAACTCTGTGTATCAGCAGCTAGCAACACATATTCTATGTTAACCCTGCATATATAGTTGCCATGCCCATTTACATCTCCCAATGTGCATTGGCGTGGGACACTGGCACACTGTTATATAATGCCATGCAACCGTTTTTGTCTTGTGTGCCCTTCAGGTCAGGTGGTATTAAAAATGCAGTCTCTCACCTAAGGGATTGTCATAAATAATACTACCAGAGGTGCCTATAAAGCATTTCAACCCATTAGCGGTCTTTTTTTTTTTTTTTTTGCAATGAATTGGTTAAGCGACCACTGCAGTTCAAGAAAAAAGACATTTGTTTGTCAACTATGAACTAAATTAACCATATTAGCAGCTGTGTAAGCCTTGGGCATAAAAACATTTTTTGGAGAATCTGAATTTATGAAGGCTCTGGAATACATTTTGTGTTTGTTATATCACATCCTCAGAGCTGAATCATGAGAGTGTGTGTTTTGGTTAGTCATTGTAAATATTAGATGACTGAAAAATACACAATGCCCATTGCCTCTCACTGGCCCAGAAGCAGATCCCTTGCATCATTCAATGCAATAATAGCTCTCCAGGAATGTAAACACCCCTCTCACATTTTTAAATTTAAGAACGTGATGTACAGCTCTTCCCTGCCTAATTTGTGTCAGACCTAAAGTTTTCAAACAAATATTTTTTTTTTCATTGTGCTGTTGTCCTTTAAAAAAGGAGATAATTGTCATGTAATGTCTATATGGGCGTATGGGGCCCAAAAATCTGTCGGGGATAATTCAACTCTACTCCCAGGACAGGAAGCAGGGCGGGATCTTTGTTTAAATTCCCAATGTACCTGGCCCCCACGATATAATTAAAAATGATATATATTTATATATATATATATATATATATATATATATATATATATATATATATATATATATATATAAAATATATATTGGGGGAAAAGCTATAGAGACATACTGCTTCATAACGCTGGTGCCTCTGGTGGCTAAACCTGGTAATGCACAATTACGTTTAATTTTGCTATTTTTGTGTCCCCTATTCATTTAATCTAGGAAGGGGGTATATATAGCCTGTGATATATATATATATATATATATATATATATATACCACCATTTTAATAACCTTGCCTCAAAACCACCTTGAGCCTGATATAATTTATCTTAATAGATCTCTCTTGTTCTCACACTTATCACTGTAGCATGCTTTCCTCCTCCTTTATATGATTAATGTTAATTTCCTATCCATTTTTTCCAGATTGTATAGGATGGAACAATATAAGACTGTCAGTCAGCTTTTTTTTCTTTTATTAAAATATCTGTTTTTTTATAAGGAAAATATGGATAGTCAAAGTAACTAACTGAAAAACAAAAATGTAGTTTGTTGATGAGCATCAGAAAGCAGAAAATAAATAAATTTCAGCAACAATAAACATTAGATATTATTCAGACACTGAGCAACATCTTCTGCTCAATTTGATTTTTGAAACATTGCAGCGGAAATTGAGAATAAATAATCCTTGTATTACAAGCTGGCAGCTCTCTGACAATTAGGTATTTAATTCCCTTTATCTCCTGCCTACATAACAAGTGCTTTCTTCTCTCAAGATGTACATTTTTCCATCAAATCCTCCAAAATCAAAGTTAATTATAAAAGTACAGAAAATGTTTAAGGCATATTAAAGTTTCAAACCATACCCAAATGCAGTGTTTTGATTGGTAGGTATACTTTGCCTGTGTAAGCAGCTCTGTGGGTGTGGAAAAAAGGTATTATGTTTAAATAAAATAAATCTGTTTGTGTATAGAATGACTCAATGTAATGTGTGTTTCTGATATAAGCAGCATGTGTTAGATTAGAAAAATGTAAAAACAGGTATGTTAATGTACTGTTTCTGCAGATGGTCATCATCTCAAATGACAGTGACTGTTAAAATTAAGGGAGGCGGAAGACTACACAAATGCTGTGCACCCTCAGATAAATGCTTGAACATTTCTTAAGTTGTTTAAACTGATCAAGACTGACATTCTATTGTCATTTATAATTATTGCTTTAACAGACGTTGATGCCCTTCCTCAAGAATTTGCATATATAATGAGGTCCAGGTTGTGACACTGATTATATTTTAGCTTTTTTCATTTGTTGGCTTTATCCACTTAGTCATCTCTCTATACTGTTACCTACTGGTGAAAAAGAACAATATATCGAATATAGGAAATGTAACACTTCCTTGCTTAGCCGGCACAGCTCGTTCTAATTAGTGCCACAGTGAGATTCAGCTCATTATATCAAGTAACTGCAGCTGTCTAAAACCTCAATCTACAAATGCTTATAACTCAGTTAGTTTAGCAGACATTTTAACCCTCTACCGATTGCTTGGAGCACACCTTATGACTTCAGTTGCCCTATTTGTCAGCTAAAGTAATGACTCCAGTTCACTTTTCCTTATACTTTGTTATGTTTTGGCCACCAAGAGGCTATCAAGACCAGTGTACATTGCCCATGAAATGCATTATTTCTAAACTTGGCTCCTGAGAGAATTAAAGACGGACATTTGTCTTCTCTGAGTGATAATGTTGAAGAATTATTTTGGACAGTATATTTTCACAGGATTTAGTCATTGATTTATTAAATAAAAATGTGCAACTCAGACCGGGCATTCCAGGAATCTACTGGCCCATTTTCTCCTTGTTACTGATTATGGTTGTGACGACATATAAAGGCGGGCAGGTGCAGGTAAACTCATTATCACTGGGCCATAGATTAAAAGTGCGAGAGGAAAGGCGTGGGCAAAAGAGATAGATACACTAAACTACACAGCAGATTCCTGTTGGCTGCAATGTATATTTCCTATGGGGATAATTGCCAAAGTTTCATTAATCTAGGGGAAGGTCTAATCATATTCGTTTCAGAAAAGTAGTGTAAGGATAACAGATTTAATTAAAGGGGCATCAGAAGTCATTAGAACAGCTCTGCTTCATCTTGTAGAGCTGCTGTTGTTCAGTCGTGTCCGACTCTTCATGACCCCATGGACAGCAGCACGATAGGCACAATTGATATGTCTATGGTTGTGCTTAACCATAAGGTTTTCTTGGCAAAGATAATGTAGTGGGTTGCCAGCTGCTTCTGCAGTGGACAGCGATTTGTATGACCTCTCTGCTATGACCTGCCCATCTTGGGTGACCCTACATGGTATAGCTCGCAGCTTCATTGAACTACACAAGCCCCTTCACCACTACAAGATATAGATCCAAAAGGGATGGTGTAGAGCACCTAAAAATAAATAGAGAATGTGTAATCGTTTCATTTGAAGCGCTTTTCACCATTTTATAGTTGTTTAAAAATGCTGCTTTTATGGCACTCAAACTGTTAATTTAACCTCCTGCTAAAAAGGAACAGATTGCATCGCAGGACATCACATTGAGCATGTAGGCACATTCTACCAGGTCCTGAATGGACAATAACTCTCATATTTGTCTTTACAACAATAATAAATTCTACCTTTTCCCCTCTGAGATTATAAAGTCAATGAATACAAATAAATAAGCTAACTTTATTTGCTTGCTGCAATGATAATTGCAGGGTTCTTGTGATGTTTGGCCCTTGCTGATAGAGAAACTGTTGAGGGAACAGCTAAGTTACATAAATTCGCCTAGAAAATGTGCATCCATTGATAAAATTCAGATAGTTATTTCAAACTAGCGAATTGCCCGCTAAAAAATGACGGCAATGACATTGTAAGTGAGCTAATGCTGTTTGGTATATAATAATCAAATAAGTAATAGATTAATAAAGTAATATACTTTACCTATTTTAAAGTAATATATGCAGGAAGCATTGTGTTGAAGAGCTGGCAATCTGTTTTGATGTTGCTGCAGCATCAGTGCTGTGGAGCTGCTGTGTAACCGTGATGAATGTGTGCAGTGTAATAGTGTGCTTGCGCAAGACAAAACCGTTTTGTATAAGTTATTGTTCTAAAATGGAGGCTAATGTGTGGTATGCGGCTGTGGTGGAATATCTCTTAGCTGTTTTGTGGTGTTTTGCGAGTTTCTGGTGGTGTTTTGCGTGTTTAGTGTCCTGTAGCCTCGTTTTCGTTTTGTTCAGCGGCCATTTTTTCTCTCGCTTAGAGAATTTTTTTGTGTCTAAACTCTTTTATTTGGAGTTAAATTGAGGTGTAACGTGTTGTGTGTAATTATTGTGTTTTTAGTTTTTTCATGTCCGCGGGTTGCGGACGATTTTTGCGAGTTCGTAATTGGTTGTAACGTGTCTCGTACATTTTTGCGAGGGCCGCAGTTGCTGGCAAGGAGCGCCTTTGGCGCTTCTTGCCAGCAACTGCGGCCCTCGCTTTGCAACGGCTTGCATGGTCTTTTTACGATGTAAAAGTATTGATACATTCTATATACATTTTAAATTCCAAAAAACATTTTTTATACAAAGAGTTGATGCTATCATGGAATCACCTTCTAGGAGAGGTGGCGGATACTGACATAATAAGTAGTTTCCAAAATGGCCGTATTAATGTGCAAAGAAGTTCAGAAATCCAATAATATCTGAGTCTTGGCAGCAGGCAGAGAAGGTATATCTTTCACAATTACTAACTATCATGATATTCTCTGTTTAAAGGACCACTGTAGTTCAAGAAAAAAGGCACTTATCTGACAAGCATGTACCAAACTTAACA
The DNA here is from genome assembly GCA_027410445.1 of Discoglossus pictus. NCBI lineage: Eukaryota > Metazoa > Chordata > Amphibia > Anura > Alytidae > Discoglossus > Discoglossus pictus. Next base: position 92,867,925 of record CM050167.1, read on the forward strand.
ACATCAGCAGCTATGTAAGTGATGGATGATAAAACAACAACTACGGATAGCTGAATGAAGGAATGTGTGTACTTGTAGTTATTTATTTAGGGAGGGATGGCAAAGGTGGGAACAGGTAGAAGGTCAGAGATAACTGGATACAATTGAAATTGACACCACATCCCTGACTCCTTACAGGCCCAGAACATCACGTTGCATCAATAGATGCAAAAACAGCTCTACTCTAGCTCTGTGATGTTTTGCTGCATAAAGGGCCACTTACCTCACTGTAAGTGCTCTTCATGGTGTGAAGGAGCATGCAATTGTATGTTAAAATTATTTATTTTTTAAATTACCCTATTAACAGTTAAAAAATGTAAAGTTGTAAATGTATGATAAAATACAAAGATATCCTGCCTACTGACTGCTGCATTAGTAATAACAGATTGCTTAGTGTGGTGTGTGAGTCTGTATGGGGAAGGCTATGACTGATAACAAATCATCCCCTGGGCTCAGGTTACACTACACTGACCAGTTACCCCATAGCTGACCGTTTTTTTTTTTATTTGATCTCTACACAACACCACTATGGCAGCTGAGAACTTGACTACATTGCTCAAATTCCAGAGAGGCAAGAGAGCAGAAACCTGAAATTTATGTCGTAAGAAATTACAAAAATCCCAAGGTATTTTCCCTTCAAACTGGAAATATATGCAGTCTTACCACTGACTTGAATCGGACACCCCCTGCAACCTGATTGGCTGTGTTAATAAAACAGCATGAGGGCAGTCTATTTCACATGTAAACCCAGATTTGATTTGATTTCTCAGTGAAAAATGCACATGTTTCAAAAATTCAAAAAGTATGTCAACATGATTTTAGGAGATCTTTACTGTGATGTGGTCCACATTGTGCTGAATTAAGTGTTCCTTCCTCAGACTCAAGGTTTTTAGACATACATGTGTTATTTTTTTCATTGTACAGTGGCCCATTAAGCACATTTTACATAAAGTCAGAGACAGTCATTTGCAATCTGTAAGAAATACCTTCTGTGAAAATAAACAGGAAATCTGTGTTTTAATATATTTTCCCAAGTTCTCCTTTACTATATGTGAGGCCGTACTTCTAATATACACTGCAATATTACAGACATATCAAGCTGGGCTGCACCAGAGAAAGGTCAGCCTGGACAAAACATACCTTTTAGCCTTGTAATTATGGGACTACTAAATCTTTCTAAATTACACTTCGGCTCTGTGGCAAGGTCTCTCCTGCACTTCTCCAAAATAAGGACACTTTGCAAAGCAAATTGCCTTGGGATCATCCCACTAATATTTCCATTAATGATGCACTGTACAGAATAGTTTTATAGGCACATATGACACTTGCTGGAGGATTTTAGACATTTATCTTATATCTTACAGCTCTATGTTCTCATAGAGTTGTAAGGAATATTTGGGAATATTTGTAAGGTTCTACTTTTCACACACACTAATACATTATGTATATACAGTTTATACATAAAAAAAATAAGTGCTTATCTTTTGACAAGCTCTCTGTTACCTTTAAGAGAGTACAATAAAGCATTTATGTGGTAGTACATGGGATTTTCAGCTGCCGGTCGCCATTTTGTGACTCTTGGAAACCTTTTGTGGTACTGATGAGATGTTCTGAAGTTCCAAGGCTGCCATTTTGGAGTCTTGAGGTTCAGTCAATAGTTTTTTGGCCCAAGATGGCTGATTTTTTGTGGGAAATAGCAGTTTATGTGATACTTGCTTATAGGAGATTGTTTATAAGACTATAAATAACTGTAAATGTTATTAAGCAAAATGATTCTAATCAAGGATGACTCTTGATTTTGAGGTTTAAGTTATGTGTATACAGTGTATTTATATATATGCAAAATATATCCAAAGCTATCTATAGACTGTTCATACCATTGTTTCCCAAAAGATGTTCTGTGGAAACGTATTTCCATGTTGTGGTACTTCTTAGAGAATATTGGGGAGGGATTATGAGGTACTAGATGTGATGTTAAGCACGTGGTGGCCATTATGAGTTTCTTAGAGCCATTTTGAGTGAGGGGCTTATAAAATAAAACATTGCGGACTTACACAAAAAAAAATTACGACCCGCAGGATTTAGAAAAAATTCATTACGGGCTCGCAAAAATACGACCTTAACAGACAACCCGTGCACAGCAGAAAACATTAAAAAAACACAAAATACACACAAAAATAAAATAAAACCCTTACCCACAGCAAGGGGACCTCTGCAACACGTTAAACCTTGATTTCAGTCAAATTTACAAAGTTTAGACACTACAAATTCCCCTAAGCGAGAGAAAAAATGGCAGACAAAAAAATGAAAACGAGGCTACACGACCCCTAAAGCCGCAAAATATCGCAAAGCTAATACGGCTTTTACAAAAACCTGTACAATATACACCATTAGCAAGGACGCTAAATCATGCACACCCGCGTACCACATACACATTCGCAGCCATTTTACAACACTAACTTACAGAATGCGAAAGTACCCAGCTACACAAGCGGTTCCCCTCGCGCACGCAGCCTATTTACACTGCACACATTGCTGACACGTACACCTCAGCTCCACAACATTGCAAATCTACATTATAAGCTGCAGGAAAATCCAAACAGATTGTCAGCTCTTCAGCACAATGCTTCCTGCATATATTAATTACAAATAGGTAAAGTATATTCATTTATGATTTAATTAATTAATTAATTAGCATAAAAAAACAAAATAGACACAAAACAAAAAAAAATAACACCACACTAGCTCAAAAAAACACAAACACCTTCACCGCGCCACCCACAAGGAGCGCCAACGCTGCTCATAGGACACAAACTACACCAGGGGAGAGCCTTGCAATAAGCGACAAAACGAGATCACTGCGGACCTTACAATAAGCGCAAAAGTGCCTCTCATAACAACAAATACACCACAAGGATCTCAGACCACCAAAACACTTACTCTGCCTTACAATTTTATTGCCGTCATTTTTTGACACGTCGCTAGTGTGAATATAAGTATATTCACATTTTTATATTTTTATGGAGAAATCACTTGTATTGATTGGCTGCAGCTGATACGCCCAAACCAGAATCTGTCTGACGGAGGTTTTGACAATGCTGTAAAGCTGAATTTGCACTGTATTACAAGTTTTTTTTATTATTTGCAGAACTCATTTCATGTTACTTGATTATAATCGATAGGTTCTGGATATTAACAAATTAGGAACCATTCAAGGGAGGAACAACTAAAATGGTGCATGTGCAAGCCAGGCACATCTATCTATCTGTGTTTCTGGTTGTGCTTATCCATATGTTTTTTGTGGCAAAGATACTGGAGTGGGTTACCAGTTCCTTCTCCAGTGGACCACACTTTGTCTGATCTCTCTGCTATGACCTGAGTGACCCTACATGTTATAGCTCACAGCTTCATTGAGGTACACAAGCCCCTTCACCATGACAGTAGCAATCCAGAAGGGGCGCTATCATAGAAACCTTCAAATATATAAAAATATGTAATAAACCGCAGGTTGGAAGTATCTTCCACAAAAAGAGGAGTGCAAGAACAAGAGGCCATGATTTAAAGGTGGAATATGTAGGCATATTGTGCATTCAAACACAGTTAAGGGAATCAAGCATGCCTACGATAAGACCATACAGAATATTTATTAAGATAGATAGATATGGCAGACAAGATGGGCATTTTTGTTATTTGCTGTTAAATCAATATGTCTATCTCTCTTGGGAAGCAATTCTATATATCCACCACTGTAGAACGTCTTCACATTTCCTCCGAGTCTGCCCTTCTAATGTATTATATCAAAGTCTTCCCTTTTTCCCTTGTCTTAGTATCATAAAAATCACAGCCGTAGCAAAGTGTTGTAAATTCCTTCAACTATTGATCTGCGTCAGATGTAAAAAATCTGACTGAACAGTATTTTTATTGTTACAGTGTGTCCTGTGGCATCTTATATCATGTTACCCTGGCAGTTACTTCCATGGCGCGATGTGCAACAAGATACTGCACCACCGAGACACAGAGGGATTATGGGATGGATTATGAAGCCTTGGTGACAGGCTGTAATAAATAGTAAAAAATAGAAAATTATGGTTTTAATAGATCGGTAAATTATTTGATGGAATAAAAAGAGAATAGCAGATAAAATCTAATATAGGTTAATTTTAGTATTAGCATAAAAGATCGGAGCCATAACACAGACACAAAATGACACCTACAAAAGGCTATAAAGGATTAAAAGGGAAATTTACAGGGGGCATTTTCAATTTAACACCTTGTGTCCTTGTTTAATATACTCTACACTACGTATTTAAAGGTATATCTAAGTTTCTACCTTTTTCTAATCTAACACATGCTGCTTATATCAGACACACACATTACATGGAGTCATTCTATACACATACATATTTATTTTATTTTAAAATAAAATATATTTTCCACACCCCCAGAGTTGCCTACATAGGCACCTGGTACCTACCAATAGAAACACTGCATTCAAGTATGGTTTTGAACCCTATACTAATCTTAAAGCCAACAGTATAACAATGCAGAAATTCATGTCTGAGCTCCTCCTTGTTTTCTTGTGGTGGCGACTACACATGCCATGATGCTTTGCAGAAACTGACTTCCCAGAGTTTGCAACAATACTATAGCTGCCAGGGATTGGCCACAACGAATTATGGATTTTATGCTAATTTAGCTAGGATTTTTCAGCAGCATTCTTTGTCAAAATCAACTGTTATAATAACTGAAGAAATGTTCAAACTCTAGGGTAAAGTTTATTAATATTTATTTTGGTATTTTTCATGCAGAACATGTTTTCATACACTACTGATTCTCCTCTATCAGATGCATTCATAATCCATATGCCTTTAAAGGAACTCTTTAGCCATTTTTTGTTTTACATAAATGTTCTAACTGGATTTATTAATTCATTTTACACTTCTCAATGTAATTGTGATATAATATTTACACTTCATTTGCTTCTAAACAGCCCTCAGAGTGACAGATTCTTACCTTTTCACAGATTGTTCCTGTTCTCTCTTATAAGAGTTGCCATCTCTGACATAACATCACACTCAAACTTTATTTGCTTCACACTTCCAGGTTATAATGCTATTACCAACCAGACAGTGAGATGTTGTGTGTTTGGGAAGCATAAGACACTGCTAGTGTGAAGATCCTCCCTTGTGGACTTTAGGTCACAGCTGTGACCTTAAGCCCACAAAGAACAATTTGCCCATTATGAAGTTTAGTTATTGAAACAACATATAAATAATTACCACAGTGGTTTAAAGCCATGAGTATAGGCATTCAAGTACTGATTTTTAAATAGATTAAAATGTCAATTCTGTCACACTCTACTTCACTGTGAAGCCAGTGTGTTGAAGTGAATCTGTCACAGTTTGGCTTATAAATTCATTTTCAATTAACAAAATCTGGATATACATTGTAAAAAATGTTTTCACCCTCAACAATGTTTGGGATATACATAATTTTGTCTATATTGCACAGTATGCTAACTAGTGTCACAGTCAGACTGCTAATTAGTGGTAAGATGTACTTGATTAGTGTGGGGAAAGAATACAGGAATACTACAAATGCTACCACCTCTGCTGGGAGGTTATACCATGTTTTGCTAACAAAATTAATTCCTCTATTTTGCGCCAGACAATAATGCAATGTGGTTTATATCTGTGCGACGTTCCTAGCTGTAAAATGATCAAATCACAGGCTTTTTGCCCCGTTATTTTCCTTTGCAGACTTGTGGTTTTGGCAATTTTTCCACATTGTCAGTTCTGAGCTCCTGCGGCAGCTAAAGACAGCTCTTAATAAGCTCATTAACCCTTTAATCCATTGGAATCGCGGCAGTCATTGACTGAACAAGAGTCTGACACCGGGGTCACTTCCATAAGAAGATTACAAACATGTGTTTGGTGGCCGTGGACTTATAAGTCGCTAATGGGATCACACGTGGATTTCTGCCACGTAAAGAAATCACAGCGCTCTGCAGATGAGAGGCTGCAGATGGGTAACACAGCGCTGAAACCTTTTATATTTAATTACATTGTATCAGAGAACAGGTGGAAGAGGGATTGATCCACTAGCGGCATCTGCTGCGTTCCTTCTCCATCTTTATTTTTCCGGGTACTTTATGCTGCTCGCTTTATGTGCCGCAATAATACAGAAACATAGATGTGGTATCAGGTAACAACCAATAGGCTCTTGTACTCTCCCTTTTTTATCTCCCTAGAAATCCTCAGGAAAGCTATAAATGGACTCTAAAGACAATCTGGTCCTATCCTGTTATGCTAGCGCCGCACAAGGCAGCAACAGTGGCGGCGAGCATCCGCTAGATGTCGCTGCCGATATTCCGTTGCCATATCATAGAGTCAAGGCTTAGGTAAACTGTTAGGGTGAGGGTTAGTTCAAGGGTAAGGTTAACATTATAAGCTTAGAACTTTTCTCAAATATCGGCAGCACTGCAAAATATTTTAGGCAGCGCCATCTAGCGTTTGGAGGCCGCACTGCAGCAGCGGACCTGTCCCGATAACATAATAGGATAGATCCAACAAATGTTTTAGCTTTAAATAAATGTTTTAAGTGGGTTAATTTATTAATATATCCTCCTCCTGTGGTTGTCATATAAATGTACACTTCTCTAGTTTCTAAAAAGCTTTAAGAATATTAGTTTCTCACCTTTTTGGAAGCTTCCTGTTCTCTCTCATATACGGTGCCATGTTTCACAACTATTACATAAGGCCACCCCCATAGGGAAATTAACTCACACTAACATTGAATGAAGAAGTGATATACTGTGTATCTGGGCAGCATGAGACACTGATAGAGGGAAGCCAATTAAAGCATTTGGATATACCAAACCAAAGCCTAAAGAGTCCCTCTAAACTCAAATTGTTCCAATAATAGAGTTCACTTATAAAAGGTGACATATACATTATGTTAAATATTTATCATTTGGCTTTTATTGCTATAAGACCTCTGTATATTAGGTCATGTACGCTTTAAAACAAGGAAAAATGCATGTACCTTGATTGGCCCTTGAACTTTTAACCCAAACAACTATTTAAAAGCCAAGTCAGGTCAATTCCTTAACAACACTTGTCCCAGTGATGTGTTTCTTCCATTCCTACTTTTGGAGGGACAGTACTCATCTGGAGGAATTAAAGTAAGACCGACACATTATGACTAGCCACCACACTGACATCATAGGGAGAATGCTAGTGATTTGTGATGCTTCTTTTTGATTCACTTGGATGTATAAATAGTCAGTCTAATTTAAAGATGCTTTTGAGGATACGTATGTATTTACAGTATGGAATGTACCTTTTGATGCTCACATAGATTAGTATTTTTATATATACACAATAGTTTGAGTCATTAGCATAAGGATATACAAGTCCCAGGTATGCCCTATTGAATCTTGTTTCGATCTTTCCTGTTATGAGTACTACTGCAGTAGCAGTTGCAGCAAGGAGCTGCTAGATGGCGCTGCCGAAATTGTACACAGTTTGTAAGCGCTTCTAAGATAATACACAATTTTTAAGCTTAAACCATTACCCTTACCCAAACCCTTACCCTGCCCCCCTAATCCTTACCATCTAACCCTGCCCCTAACCCCATAACCCTAAAACTATGACATTGGCAGCAAATTATTGGCGGAACCATCTAGCAGATGCTCACCGCCCCTGCTGCTGCCTGTGCTGGTGGTGTGCTTCAGTACTCAGGAAAGGACCTCTTGTTCTGTTTTGTTAAAATTGAACAGTCCATCTTTTGAATGGAAATCCCGCTCTACCTCTTAGCTACCCTTTTGAAGGAAAGTCCCAAATTTAAGGGCAAACTCATATTTTCCAGCCAAATCATGTGCCACGTTCTCTGGTTCCTCTTGCTGTTTTCTGTCAAAGTATAGGAGAAAGACAGAAGCCTGGAGGACGGTTGTACAGAATATATGTGTTTATGGAGTACATATTAGGTGTGTTTATCCCTCTGGGTTGCTACCTTGTGGTGAGAGGGCATGTGTACCTGAATGAAGCTGTGAGCTATACCATGTCGGGTCCCCCGAGATGGGCAGGTCATAGCTCAGAGGTGAGACATATTACGGCTACCCACTCCAGTATCTTTGCCAAAATAAACTTTATGGATAAGCACAACCAGACAGAAAATGTGCCTGGTGTGCTGTGGTCCATGGAGAGTCAGACATGACCGAACAACATCAACTCAGAATTAGGGGTAAATACCTACACATGTATCCATATTCAATAATATAAGATTCCCTCTTCTTGCCCTTTGTAATGTTGGGGGGCTGTATACTACAGAGGTTATTCATGTAAAGAGCAAAGATGGCCGACATAAAACAGGAAGCTGCTAATGAAACCACAATCTCCATTTAGTATATAGACTGCTTTTTGTCCTGCCCTTATAACTGTCCTAAAATAAAAGAATTACATTTTTAGAGCTCAGCAAAAACAAAAAAATAGTTTTGTTCAGCTCCAATAGACTCAATAAATCCCAGTTCTACTATAAAAAAAAATATTTGACTGTGAGGAAAAAAATAAATAAATGGAAGTGCTCTAATTGTGTTAATTCCTTGAAGGAAACAAAGTGGCAGAATTAAAATAAATCCCTCTTTCTGAAATATATCCAGCCTTGCTTTTAATTCATGCAATTTTCCCATTAATAACATTATCTATTTAAAACATCCATTAACCCGTCTAGAGTGCTCATTTAAAGGCAAAATCTAATATGTTCAGTGGCAAACCTTCCATAAAATTAAGTCTGTTGACTTTAATGGATAGCTTAAACAGTCACGGCTAATAGGAGAGAAAAAATACACAAATTAAAAGCTGCTTATTATGTGTGACGTAACCTAGGAGAGAAACAAATACGGCTGAACCTGAGGAAATAAACTGTAGCTAATATGAACACAGGCAAATGGTGCCGTGGAGAGTGCTTGAGGATAAGGGAATTGCCGTAGGCGTGAGATTGTATATTGTTAGTGGCACAATTTATATAAACACCGCCATTGCTTTAAATAATGCGGATACAGCCAGGGTAAATAGAAATATGTGTATTAATGTAAAAAAAGGGATTCCTTGTGCAGAAGAGCTGATAATCTATTTTGTAATGAAGACAATGGCCGATGCATAGTTGTTTTAGTGAACTGTAGTGTAATATTTTCAGTTATTTTGAAGAACTAGACTTGATAATGGACAGATTAGATAGTCTGGCACCTTTCCTGGTATCTGCCTGACAGCAGCAGGTGGCGCGACAGTGGCAAGCCAAGACTTTGTTGAATTTATTCTTGTTCTTAGGGCTTATGGTAGTGGCAGCTGATAAGCTCTACATAGTAAACTAGTGGCACCCTTTTTATTGTCGTTCAGTTGTGTCTTACTCTCCGCGACCTTATGTAGAGCAGCACACCGGCACATCCATCTGTATGTCTCTGGTCGTGCTTATCCATAAGGTTTTCATGGTGATTTGTCTGCCCTCTCTGTTGTGACCTGACTATCTTGGGTGACCCTGCATGGTACAGCTCACAGCTTCATTGAAGTGCACAAGCCCCTTCACCACTATAAATTAGTGATCCAGAAGGGGAGTGGCGTGCTATCGCTACCCTAACCCTAAGCCTTAATTCTGACCCCAAACCATAACTATTAACTTAACCCTAACAACAAATTTAACATAGTCCACGGTGAACAGCAACGTGCCACCTGCTGGCTGTGCTGGCTGGTACATGACAGGAAAGGTCCCCCAGCCTGTTACATGGATTATAATTTAATTTTAAAACCATTGTATTTAGAGATGGCTTTATTTTTGACTTTATTAACACACACTTTTTGAATGGTGGTGAATTAGATACCCATAGCCATTTACCTGGCACTTCTATTTGCCCTTTAATTAGATAACAAACTAACCTCACTAGCAGCTATGTAAGTCATGATAATAAAACTATTTTTAGAGAAAATCTTAATTGTTTAAGTCTCTGCATGTGTATAGGAGCTTCTAGGTTGTCAGTCTATAGCACTACCTGCCGTCTTGGAGTCTATAGGATGCGCTGTGCTAATTATATTATCTGTTCAGTAGGGTTCCCTGTTGGTCCAATGGTTAGGATTTGGTGCTTTCACTGCTGCAACTTGGGTTCAATTACAGTCAGGGACCTATTGCAGGGTTGGGTCTGGTCAGTACTTGGATGGGAGACCACCTAAGAATACCAGGAGCTGTATGTTGTGGTCCACTGGAGAAGGAACTGGCAACCCACTCCAGTATCTCTGTCCATGAGGTCACGGAGAGTCGAACACGACTGAACAATGTACACACACAGTGCAGACACAGGGATTTGCTGTCTCATTGGATGATTCAGCTTTTAGTCATTAACAGCCTTATTAAATTGCGATTCAGACAATTAAATAATGCATATATTTTTACAGAAGTTTTTAGTTAGTGAACTTCTATCCAAAAGCAAATTCTTCACTAACTAAAAACTTCTGTAAAAAAAATATGCTCTGTGCTTATATAGAGCCCTATTCAATTGGAAAAATCGCAATTTAATAAGGCTGTATGTCTTTATATTTTGATTATTTCATTGTACTTTTCTTGCTTGAATTAAAAAAAATCATATTATTTAATATTTGGTACAACTGTTCCTGATGCTTTTTAACTAATCTGTAACTATGCTTAGGGAACCTAGATATTGTTCACCCCTAAATTGGAAGCAACAATAATATTATGGAGAAATAACATCTATTTATTGTGTCATATATATATATAGAGAGAGAAGAAAATAGGTTTCAAGCCTGGAGAGATTCCACACTAATTATAAGCTGTCTGCGCCTCTCCTATTTAGCTTCTGGTGAAAAATGGGACAAACTAAGACTATTTTTGGCATTGAAATCAATGTTTTTGTTAGCAGTAACTTTCCTTCTTTAAATTTTCATGAATACTTAAGGAAATTCTGAATTTAAAAGTTTGTCCCTAAAGTTCTGATTTCTCATGGGATTCTTATGATCTGGATAAGGATACCTGCTCTGGGCCTAGGGACTTTTTCAGGGGGTTGTTATTTAGTCATCAGTCGAGTCTGACTCTCTGTGACCCTATGATTTGCTGCACGCCAGGTACATCTTGTGTCTGGTTGTGCCTATCCATAAGGTTTTCATTGCAAAGACAATGGAGTGAGTTGTCAGTTCTTTCTCGAACGGACCGTGATTTGTCTGACCTCTCTGCTATGACATGCCCATCTTGGGTAACCCTACATGGTTTAACTCACAGCTTCATTAAGGTACACAAGCCCCTTCACCACAACAAGGTAGCCATCCAGAAGTGGTTTTCAGGGGGTACTGGAGTATAAATGTATATGGCCTAGCAAAAAAATTGGCCAGTTTTTTTAAGTTTTCTAGAAAAAAGTGTTGCATATTTTTCTGTCTGAAAGTATGTAAAATCATAGAACATCCAATATAAATCAAATAGTGGTATCCAAAAACATACCATATATTTTTATGCTATTTAAAAGCTAAATGTATGAGTTTTTCTTTAATTGTGCTCTTTATATGTACTGTATTCTACATGCTATATATATATATATATATATATATATATATATATATATATATATATATATAGCTAAACATATAGTGCAGGTGGAATATGTACATCATAATATTAATAATATCATAATATTGCATGTATACACTGGATTTTTTATATTATTCATTCTTGATTTCTTGTAATTTCTGATATGCCCTAGGCATGATAGTATGGACCCCTGTCTTGGCAGAGCTTATCAACACATATATTACAGTATCATCTCTGAGCAGTGCTAAAGAACGCGCCCGATGGCAGCAGCCTCTGTTTAGCGGGTCAAATCTGTATACAATGCTTTAAAATCGAGGTCTTTGAAGCTTTGCCCTTGATCACGTTCTCCATGTTGGAGTGCGAATAAACCTGACATGTATTCTGGATCAAAAACTGTTAATGTAGGTTATATTATATGTTATAAAATACTGGGAAGAAGGCATTGTGGTAGAATCCAGCAAGGACCTCAACCTATAAACAATAAATACCAATATAAACAATACACATATAAACAAAAAAAATCAAAAAAATCAAAAATCAAAACAAAATAATAAGCGCAAAAATATATAATACACAGAAATATTTGGAGGACCAAAATAGAAATGAAAAGGGAAATCAGTATAATGGGTAGTTGAAGTCTGGAGAGACATAACCAGAGGTGACTTGTGAGATGATGCATTTTCATCCCTTAATAGTTGTAGAGTCGCAGGTGCAAATAAGGAGTGGGATAGCTCTGTATGAGTATGGGGTTTCCTTATTTCTAAGAGGTGTCTCGTCTAACCAAAGCCATGATGGGACTAGAAACTAAGTCCACATCATCGCAGCCCATCTTCATAACCACTTGGCTAATTCTTAACATGTATTGAAAATGGTGAAAAATAATATATCCAGTGAACAGCTAAATATTGAAGAACTCAATCCTTCACCTGCACTGCTGATTCTAATTAGATCCACTCATTATTTATTCATAGGAAACAAAGGCCCTTAGAGGAATCAGAAATTCAATTCAAGCTGTCATAACTCTCTATGTCATGGTGCAGGACACATATGGTGACTTCAGGACCCCTTTAATTAAACCTCACTATATCCTTATGTTTATCCCATAACATTTCTGGAGGTCTCTTATCCAACCTAGAAGCTGTACCATAACTTGTTGAGACCTGATCATATTAGGATGGGCTGAATATGGTGGAGCAAGTCCTAAATTATAGAAACCCTCCATATAACTATGTAGGCGTAGTCTTCAAATATAGACTTCCTAGTGGAAGCAGTCCCAAATTATGGAAACTCTCCATAACTCTATAAGTGTAGTCTCCTAATATAGGCATGCTGGGGAAACAGTATCAAATTATGGAAACCAAACATATAACTCTGTAAGTATAGTCTTCTAATATAGGCTTCCTAGTGGAAACAGTCTCAAATTATAGAAGCCTCCATATAACGTTGTAGATGTTGTCTTATAATGTAGGCTTCCTAGCCGAAATAGGCTTAGATTATGGAAGCTCTCATTATAACTCTGTAATTGTAGTCTTCTAATATAGACTTCCTAGCTAAAACAGCCCCAAATTATGGAAGCCCTCCATATAACCCTTTAAGTGCAGTCTTTTAATATAGGCTTCCCAGCTAAAACAGTCCGAATTATGGAACCCCTTCATATAACTTCCGTAAGTGTAGTCTTCTAATATAGGCTTCCTAGTGGAAACAGTCCCAAATTATGGAAGCCAAACATATAACTCTGTAAATGCAGTCTTCTAATATAGGCTTCCTAGTGGAAACAGTCCCAAATCATGGAAGCCATCCATGTAGTCTTCTAATATAGGTTTCCTAGTGGAAACAGTCCAAAATCATGGAAGCCATCCATGTAGTCTTCTAATATAGGTTTCCTAGTGGAAACAGTCCAAAATCATGGAAGCCATCCATGTAGTCTTCTAATATAGGTTTCCTAGTGGAAACAGTCCCAAATAATGGAAGCCAAACATTTAATTCTGTAAGTATAGTCTTCTAATATAGGCTTCCTAGTGGAAACAGTCCAAAATTATGGAAGCCATCCATGTAGTCTTCTAATATAGGCTTCCTAGTGGAAACAGTCCCAAATTATGGAAACCAAACATATAACTCTGTAAGTGTAGTCTTCTAATACAGGCTTCCTAGCGGAAACAGTCCAAAATCATGGAAGCCATCCATGTAGTCTTCTAATATAGGTTTCCTAGTGGAAACAGTCCAAAATCATGGAAGCCATCCATGTAGTCTTCTAATATAGGTTTCCTAGTGGAAACAGTCCCAAATAATGGAAGCCAAACATTTAATTCTGTAAGTATAGTCTTCTAATATAGGCTTCCTAGTGGAAACAGTCCCACATTATGGAAGCCATCCATGTAGTCTTCTAATATAGGCTTCCTAGTGGAAACAGTCCCAAATTATGGAAACCAAACATATAACTCTGTAAGTGTAGTCTTCTAATACAGGCTTCCTAGCGGAAACAGTCCCAAATTATGGAAGCCATCCATGTAGTCTTCTAATATAGGTTTCCTAGTGGAAATTATGGAAGCTCTCAATATAACTGTAAGTGTAGTCTTAGTCTTCCAAGTGGAATTTCAGCAGTCTCTTCTAGGACTAAATTGTATTAATTGCAATGATATTTAAGGGCTCTATTGGACTAAACTATATTAATAGCATTGACATTTGTATCGACTTAGACTGTCTCAGAGAAAAAAAAATGCGGACTAGGTGGTGGAATTATTCATATCATCCAAATTTATGTCTAAAAACATGAAAATATCGAGAACATTCTACAGCCGTCCAAAATACTATTATTCCCAAAACAAATCATAAAACAACGTGCTTATCTGAGTACAAAAATACATATCTCTGATTAGATAAGCGTGCTTGAAGAACAGGCAGCAGATGAGATTTTTTATCAGTCGAACGAAACTCTAAGGCAAATAGCAGGCTGTACGTTCCTTGAAGCTCACTGTTCTGCTCTGCTCCCATACATAATGTATGTAGCAAAAATGGTTTTACATTAAACAGAACATGCAAATATTGGATACTCCGCATGGCAAGCAGCATTGAGTCTGACGCCAGTCACTTCAATTCCTTGTCCCACTTTAGAACAGACTAATACTGATTTCCTTTAGCCGCTCTAATCTGAATACATATTAAAATGTTCTCTGGAAACTGCAAATTGTAAAGATGTTTTGATGCTTCATTTGGACTGTGCTGCATAGATGCCATGTTTTATATTTCTGTTCTGTGCTCATAAAAACAGGGACTCCCAGAGGTAACATTGTATGAGGAGAATAGAAAATAGCTATATGCATTATGTTTGATAAATTGTAATTTGTGAAAATAGGCATGCATGACAAGTAAATTATGCTTTTCGTGTATTTGTCTTGATGAATTGTAAATTATTCTAATAGCATTTATCATTATTCAGTCTGTTTACTTTATATGTAGATTGAGTAGCCGTAGAGAGTTATTAATGACTAGATTAGTAAGAATAAAACACCAAGAGTAAGTAACTAATTAGATGTAACAGACATGTGGGCTAATATGGAAGTATTTTATGGTGCTGGGTCAATGAGTCCATCTCAAAAAGAATTACAGTGGTTTTTTTCTCCAATAAATAATTTTTCAACTTGTGTTTTGTATAGAGAAGAGTAGGAACAAAGTTTATTTATTATAATAATCTGAAAAAATATTGAGGTGAATATGAGAGATGCAGATTTCAATAAGAATATAATTTCTACAGTTCAAGTGATACAAAACATGTTGGATAAGTATACAAAATGCGTCAGACACATTAATTCAACCAGAAATGATCGTACCAGTTGAACCATAGAAATTCTATTGTTTTGGAACACCAAGAGTAAGTAACTAATTAGATGTAACAGACATGTGAGATAATATGGAAGTCTTTTATGGTGCTGGGTCAATGAGTGCATCTCAAAAATAATTACAGTGGGTTTTTTCTCCAATAAATAGTTTTTCTAATTGTATTCTGGATAGAGATGAGTTGGAACAAAGTTTATTTATAATACTAATCTGAAAAAATATTTCTTTGAATATGATAGATGCAGATTTACATAAGAATATAATTCAAGTGACACAAAACATGTTGGATAAGTATACAAAATGCGTCAGCCACATTAATTCAACCAGAAATGATCGTACCAGTTGAACCATAGAAATTCTATTGTTTGGGAACACCAAGAGTAAGTAACTAATTAGATGTAACAGATATGTGAGATAATATGGAAGTCTTTTATGGTGCTGGGTCAATGAGTGCATCTCAAAAATAATTACAGTGTTTTTTTTCTCCAATAAATAGTTTTTCTAATTGTGTTCTGTATAGAGCTGAGTTGGAACAAAGTTTATTTATAATAATAATTTGAAAAAATATTGATTTGAATATGAGAGATGCAGATTTCCATAAGAATATAATTTCTACAGTTCAAGTGATACAAAACATGTTGGATAAGTATACAAAATGCGTCAGCCACATTAATTCAACCAGAAATGATCGTACCAGTTGAACCATAGAAATTCTATTGTTTTGGATCACCAAGAGTAAGTAACTAATTAGATGTAACAGACATGTGAGATAATATGGAAGTCTTTTATGGTGCTGGGTCAATGAGTGCATCTCAAAAAGAATTACAGTGTTTTTTTTCTCCAATAAATAGTTTTTCTAATTGTGTTCTGTATAGAGATGCAGATTTCCATAAGAATATCATTTCTACAGTTCAAGTGATACAAAACATGTTGGATAAGTATATAAAATGCGTCAGACACATTAATTCAACCAGAAATGATCGTACCAGTTGAACCATAGAAATTCTATTGTTTTGGAATCTGCCGTTATACAAAAAAAGACTCTCAAAGTGATCAGCCATTGCAAGAAATAGGCTTTCTAATTAGCACTGTAGCTTTTTTTTTGCAGGTTACAGGCTTTACAGGATGTTAGAATCACTAAAACCGTAAATCGCTATTCAATACCGCAGTCTAAAGCACGAAAATCGGCACCCTTAACTCGCAAACGTGCAAATCGGCAGTAATTTTGCATTCGTGAATAGAAGTCGCACGCGTTACAAGCAAAGTTCGCAAATCGGCAATGATTTTTTGATGGCAGCGAATATAAGCCGCACCCGTAACTCACAAGCTCAAAAATCTGAAAAAAGGTGCGGCTTATATTCGGACCAATACGGTAATTAGTTACTTACTCTTGGTGTTCCAAAACAATAGAATTTCTGTGGTTCAACTGGTACGATCATTTCTGGTTGAATGAATGTGGCTGACACATTTTGTATAAAGGCAGATTCTAAAACGATATAATTTCTGTGGTTCAACTGCTACAATAATTTCTGGTGGAATTCATGTGGCTGACGCATTTTGTATAAAGGCAGATTCCAAAACAATAGAATTTCTATGGTTCAACTGGTACAAAAGCTGTTGGCTGAATGAATGTGTGAGGCGCATTTTGTAGAAATGCAGATTTAAAAAATTATGGAATTTCTAAGGTTCAACTGATAATTGTTGGTTGAATTAATATGTCTGATGCATTTTTCTACAAATGCAGATTATGATAACACAGTTTTTATGGATCAGCTGGTGTGAAGATTGCACAAATTAATGTGATGCATTTTGCTAAAAAGAGGAAGATT
This sequence comes from Discoglossus pictus, assembly GCA_027410445.1. NCBI lineage: Eukaryota > Metazoa > Chordata > Amphibia > Anura > Alytidae > Discoglossus > Discoglossus pictus. Next base: position 92,885,210 of record CM050167.1, read on the forward strand.
CCTACAATAATAGAATTTCTAAGGGGCAACTGGTATGATAGTTGTTGGCTGAATGAATATGATGCATTTTTATACAGAGGCAGATTATAGTAACACCAGCATTTTTATGGTTGAGATGGTATGAAATGAATGTGATATATTTTGCTAGAAAGATAGATCCCCACAAATATAGTATTGCTAAGATTCAACGTTTTTTTGGCTGAATGACTGTGGCTGATGCATTTTGTATAAAGGCAGACTCCCACAGCAATATCATTTCTAAGGTTCAACTCTTATGATAGTTGTTGGGTGCTTGCCCACAGTAAGGTGTGCGCATCAGGGTTTGCTCATGTGGTGTCGGTACTCTTGGGGCATGAGGTTCCCTTGAGTTGAGTGTATAGTTTGGCAAGCACCTCTCGTCATTTGTTTTTATTACCTGTTAAGTAATTAATCAATAAAAGAACTGTGGCCTTTATTGTTGGTCATTACTGGGAAAAAATCCATAATGACTATACCCCGGTCTAACGTTCAACTGGTATGATAGTTGTTGGCTGAATGAATGTGTGCAGTGTATTTAGTATAAACACAAATTTCCCAAACAATCGAATTTCTATAGCTGTTGACTGAATTAATGTATTTTACCTATTTTGCATAAAATAGATTTCAATAACAATATACTTCCTAAGGTTTAACTAGTTTGATAGTTGTTGGCTGAATGAATATGTCTAACACATTCTGAGTAAAAGCAGATGCCCACAATAATAGAATTTCTAAGGTTCAAGTGATGCAATAGTTGTTGGCTGAATGAATATGAAACATTTTGAATAAAAGCAGGTTCCTATAATAACAGAATTTAAAGGTCATGAAGGTTAATGCACAAATGAATGTGTCACACACATTTTATTTAAAGACAGGTTCCCATAACAAAATAATTTGTGTGGTTGAACTGGTATTAAGGTTGATGCCTGAATGAACATTTCTGACGCCTTTAGCTACAAAGGCAGATACCCATAACAACAGTATTTCCAAGGTTAACTAGTATGAAAGCTATTAGGTAAATTAAGTTGCCGACATATTTTGATATAAAGGCAGATTCCAATAATATAATTTCTAAGATTCAACTGAATTTAAAGTTGTTTGATAAATGAATGGCTTGGGCATGTTTCACTTTATTTACACCAAAATGTAAAATGCTGGTATAAATGCGCCACATCTTTTAATAACAGGGAGGATCTTGGGACAAATAGTAAAGATTAAGTAACCCAGATATTCTTCCATTTTTTTAACAAGTAAAATATTTTCATGTATGGCTTTTATGTGTATATTGTTTGCTTGAAAATCTGTTTTATATTAGTACGGAGCTACTATACATGGGGATACTAATGCATATGCTCTAAGACACATTTTAGACTAGGAAAGGAATCAACATGGTTGGACCTGTATGCCGATCACATTACATTGTAGACTTACTTGTGTTAAGTAGGAAAATGGGGCCGCAGGAGGTCCAAGGAGGGATGCTGGGGGTGGCAGAAGGCTGTGGAAAGTCCGAGGGAACAGTAGGAGGGCCGCAGGCTATGGCACCCAGCAGGCTATGGCAGGCATGGACCACTCCAAATCAGGGCCCCGGTGCCTTGCACCAGCAGTAGCTTCGCCTCTGCATCCATCCCAGTGCTTGGGGCCCTTATATGTCCCTGTGGCCAACTTTCCGTGACCTTCTGAACCACAGCATGCAAGGCACTTATTGTGTCCAGTTGTGCTAATCTATAAAGTTTTCTTGGAAAAGATACTGGAGTGGGTTGCCAATTCCTTCTCCAGTGGACTGTAGCTTAGACGACAGATGGGAAAAAGGGTGAAATCTCAGAAGCGTTCAAATATATTTAAGCATATAACAAAGTTCTTGGTGAGCATTATTCAAAAATGGTGGCACTACACAAAAAGAGGCAATGACTTGAAACTGAAGGGTGGAAGATTTAAAGGGTAATGTGTGAAGGTATTACTTTACAGAACGGGTAGTTGATAAGAACGGAGGACATGGCAGGGACAAACAGTAAAAGTTTTCAAGCGTGCCTTAGTTACCCATAAGGCCAACATGAGGGTTAATTAAACTAAGCTTTTTACGTAGAAAGAATGAGAAGACTTGCTTGACCTATTGAATGTTATCAGCTGTTAGATACATATCCGTATGTATGCCTGGGTAGTCATCCACATGTGGTATATTTATATAATGTATATAAATGTTATATTAATTGAAATAGCTCAGAGGAACCATTTTATAGAAAGAGGGTATGATTCACCAGCATCCACCCAGTACAAGTTATAAATGGTAAAAAGAAGAATCCGGATATTATTGAAACAGACATAGTCCTATCCTGGATATACAACCTGATGTTGTTATGGCTCAAATCTGAAAAGGTCAGACTACATATGCTGTGTTGTACTGTATAATTTTCTTTCCACTTGATAAATATACGTGAGTTATTTCAATTTGTGTAAAGTAAAGGTAAAATTGCTGGGATTTGTTCTGAATGATAGATATGGAAGTTAATAGCTGCTATATGTATTTACATTTGCAAACTCACCTCTAAACATGTGCTTGGAGGAGTATTTTGTGCCATCCATATCTATGTTTTGATAGAATCCAATCACTACAACTGCCTGTCACAACCTATTACTGCCCTAATATATACACATAGGTCCTATCTACATGTCCTAACACAATTACTGAAGGGATCTGGAAATTACAGCGTGATACAGATCTATAGCTTATATCATAAGGAAATTACATCAGGATTATCAGCCAATTAACTGCTTAGTGTCTAGACTAGGCCAGGAAGTAGGAACAGGGAATTCCTAATTTGTATATTATGCATTTAAAGGGGGTACCTGATAACAAAAGGGGAAGATTGCATGAAAACAAGTGGCGCAATGCTTAAAATGTAATTTTAATTTCTCTGCAAATGCAGCTTTGTAACAATGTCAGGAACTCCTTCCGACACACTCTAACATGGGCATGTAAGATTAAAAAAAAATTAACCTGTTTTTAGTGTTCCACTGCCTTTTTGTAATGAAATATGAGCGATCTGAAGGCTAAAACGTTTATACTACTGGAAGGTCACAGTTCTACCATAACTTTACTTTTGGCAACCACTGTTTTTTTTTTTCATGTCCAACTCTCCGTGACCTTCTGGACCACAGCATGCCAGGCACATCTTGTGTCTGGTTTTGCTGATCCATAAGGTTTTCTTGGCAAAGATACTGAAGTGGGTTGCCAGTTTCTTCTCAAGTGGACCGCGGTTTGTCTGACCTACTATGACCTGCCCATCTTGGGTGACCCTACACGATATAGCACACAGCTCCATTGAAGTACACAAGCCCCTTCACCACAACAAGGTAGCGATCCAAAAGGGGATATATTTTTTTAGGCTCTCAAATACTATAAATAAATGGCACCGGAATCGTGTTTTAGTAAGAAGTCAGCTAAGGAATTTAGTGGTAACCTTAATGTGCTCTCTGCATACTACAGCTAATACCTCAGTATGTGCACGGGGCACACAGTTCTTGGCGCACTGGGGAATCACTGTCCTGACATGCAGGATAATATGGATTAATGGGCACATTATTATTTCTCACCTCTCTGGTTTACTCATGTGCACTGGTCATACATGGATGGACAAATCTCACTTGCATGGGGTTTGTGTAGCAACAGGATTAGGGACATTATATATGTGCAATGTTTAAATCAAAGGCCACAGTAAAGCTTAAGATGTTGCGTTAAAGTGTTTATTATAAACTGCAATTGTTTTTTAAAGAAAACAAATATTTTTTTCTTAATTGTAAAATGATTATAAGCTGCACAATAAAGTCTGCAGAGAGAGCCATTAACTGTGCATATGCTACAAGTACAACCAGTCATAAACAGTTTTATTGTTCAGCTTGTGTGAACAAACAAATCAATGAGATCACGTTGATATGTTTATTGTTTAGGGAAGGACATCCTAAGATTATCATAAGACCTACAAAGGCACAAGTAGAAAACTGTTCAAAATACAATATACCAGTAAGTATATATGCAAATAAAGGTATTGGAATTTAGGTGGACAATAGTTAAAATATTTGAAAACAAACTACATCCAAATACACTAAAATTATATAAGTTAACTGTATGACAAAATATAAAACGGAAGCAGCTTTGCCAAGACCTCCCTGCTTTCCTAATTTTCATGAATAATCAGTTCCTCACTTTCTGGGGCAAGTTAGTTCCACAAATTTCCGGACACTCATTTTTTCATGCAACCCAATCATTTTTAAAACATTCAAAATAAAATATTTGGGGGGGTTAGTGTTTATAAAGGAGGGGGGTATTAGGGGCATAAAAGCAGATAATATGTTCTTTAATTCAAGGTCACATGCCACATATCTGCTCAGCATTATCCATTATTAATAAATTGCTACTATAGTGTTTTTACAAGTAATGCTCATATGTTTGTTTTCTGGGCATTGGTCAGTGGTAGTCAACCTGGTCCCTACCACACACTAGTGGGAGATTCAAGCTTTCATGGTGGGCGGCTGGGTAATCGTTACGTGGCGGCACTGACGAGTGACATCACATGCAGGACACCCGCAGCACCACACTTGGCTGGTTGGGGTGCTGGTGAGAGAGCTTAGGGACAGCAGTCAGGACCGGATCACTATCTAGTAAGTACAGGGTGATACATAGCTAGGGATAGCAGTCAGGACTGGATCACTATCTAGTAAGTACAGGTGATTCATAGCTAGGGACAGCAGTCAGGACCGGATCACTATCTAGTAAGTACAGGGTAATATATAGCTAGGGACAGCCAGCAGTCAGGACATGATCACTATCTAGTAAGTACAGGGTGATACATAGCTAAGGACAGCAGTCAGGACTGGATCACTATCTAGTAAGTACAGGGTGATACATAGCTAAGGACAGCAGTCAGGACCGTATCACTATCTAGTAAGTACAGGGTGATACATAGCTAAGGACAGCAGTCAGGACCGTATCACTATCTAGTAAGTACAGGGTGATACATAGCTAGGGACAGCAGTCAGGACCGGATCACTATCTAGTAAGTACAGGGTGATACATAGCTAAGGACAGCAGTCAGGACCGTATCACTATCTAGTAAGTACAGGGCGATACATAGCTAGCGACAGCAGTCAAGACTGGATCACTATCTAGTAAGTACAGGGTGATACAAAGCTAGGGATAGCAGTCAGGACTGGATCACTATCTAGTAAGTACAGGTGATTCATAGCTAGGGACAGCAGTCAGGACCGGATCACTATCTAGTAAGTACAGGGTAATATATAGCTAGGGACAGCCAGCAGTCAGGACATGATCACTATCTAGTAAGTACAGGGTGATACATAGCTAAGGACAGCAGTCAGGACTGGATCACTATCTAGTAAGTACAGGGTGATACATAGCTAAGGACAGCAGTCAGGACCGTATCACTATCTAGTAAGTACAGGGTGATACATAGCTAAGGACAGCAGTCAGGACCGTATCACTATCTAGTAAGTACAGGGTGATACATAGCTAGGGACAGCAGTCAGGACCGGATCACTATCTAGTAAGTACAGGGTGATACATAGCTAAGGACAGCAGTCAGGACCGTATCACTATCTAGTAAGTACAGGGCGATACATAGCTAGCGACAGCAGTCAAGACTGGATCACTATCTAGTAAGTACAGGGTAATATATAGCTAAGGACAGCAGTCAGGACTGGATCACTATCTAGTCAGTACAGGGTAATATATAGCTAGGGACAGCGGTCAGGACTGGATCACTATCTAGTAAGTACAGGGCGATACATAGCTAGGGACAGCAGTCAGGATCGGATCACTATCTAGTAAGTACAAGGCGATACATAGCTAGGGACAGCACTCAGCACTGGATCACTATCTAGTAAGTACAGGGTGATACATAGCTAGGGACAGCAGTCAGGACAGGATCACTATCTAGTAAGTACAGGGTGATACATAGCTAGGGATAGCAGTCAGGACTGGATCACTATCTAGTAAGTGGAGGGTGATACATAGCTAGGGACAGCAGTCAGGACCAGATCACTATCTAGTAAGTACAGGGTGATACATAGCTAGAGACAGCAGTCAGGACAGGATCACTATCTAGTAAGTACAGGGTGATACATAGCTAGGGATAGCAGTCAGGATGGGAACACTATCTAGTAAGTGCAGGGTGATACATAGCTAGGGACAGCAGTCAGGACTGGATCACCATCTAGTAAGTACAGGGTGATACATAGCTAGGGACAGCAGTCAGGACCAGATCACTATCTAGTAAGTACAGGGGGATACATAGCTAGGGACAGCAGTCAGGACCGGATCACTATCTAGTATGTACAGGGTGATACATAGCTAGGGACAGCAGTCAGGACCGGATCACTATCTAGTAAGTACAGGGTGATACATAGCTAAGGACAGCAGTCAGGACCGTATCACTATCTAGTAAGTACAGGGCGATACATAGCTAGCGACAGCAGTCAAGACTGGTTCACTATCTAGTAAGTACAGGGTAATATATAGCTAAGGACAGCAGTCAGGACTGGATCACTATCTAGTAAGTACAGGGCGATACATAGCTAGGGACAGCAGTCAGGATGGGATCACTATCTAGTAAGTACAAGGCGATACATAGCTAGGGACAGCACTCAGCACTGGATCACTATCTAGTAAGTACAGGGTGATACATAGCTAGGGACAGCAGTCAGGACAGGATCACTATCTAGTAAGTACAGGGTGATACATAGCTAGGGACAGCAGTCAGGACCGGATCACTATCTAGTAAGTACAGGGTGATACATAGCTAGGGACAGCAGTCAGGACCGGATCACTATCTAGTAAGTACAGGGCGATACATAGCTAGGGACAGCAGTCAGGATGGGATCACTATCTAGTAAGTACAAGGCGATACATAGCTAGGGACAGCACTCAGCACTGGATCACTATCTAGTAAGTACAGGGTGATACATAGCTAGGGACAGCAGTCAGGACCGGATCACTATCTAGTAGGTACAGGGCGATACATAGCTAGGGACAGCAGTCAGGACAGGATCACTATCTAGTAAGTACAGGGCGATACATAGCTAGGGACAGCAGTCAGGACCGGATCACTATCTAGTAAGTACAGGGTGATACATAGCTAGGGACAGCAGTCAGGATGGGATCACTATCTAGTAAGTGGAGGGTGATACATAGCTAGGGACAGCAGTCAGGACAGATCACTATCTAGTAAGTACAGGGTGATATATAGCTAGGGACAGCAGTCAGGATGGGATCACTATCTGGTAAGTACAGGGTGATACATAGCTAGGGACAGCAGTCAGGACTGGATCACTATCTAGTAAGTACAGGGCTATACATAGCTAGGGACAGCAGTCAGGATGGGATCACCATCTAGTAAGTGCAGGGTGATACATAGCTAGGGACAGCAGTCAGGACCAGATCACTATCTAGTAAGTACAGGGGGATACATAGCTAGGGACAGCAGTCAGGACCGGATCACTATCTAGTATGTACAGGGTGATACATAGCTAGGGACAGCAGTCAGGACCGGATCACTATCTAGTAAGTACAGGGTGATACATAGCTAGGGACAGCAGTCAGGACCAGATCACTATCTAGTAAGTACAGGGTAATACATAGCTAGGGACAGCAGTTAGGAACGGATCACTATCTAGTATGTACAGGGTGATACATAGCTAGGGACAGCACTCAGCACTGGATCACTATCTAGTAAGTACAGGGCGATACATAGCTAGGGACAGCAGTCAGGACTGGATCACTATCTAGTAAGTTCAGGGTGATACATAGCTAGGGACAGCAGTCAGGACCGGATCACTATCTAGTAAGTACAGGGTGACACATAGCTAGGGACAGCAGTCAGGACCGGATCACTATCTAGTAAGTACAAGGCGATACATAGCTAGGGACAGCAGCCAGGACTGGATCACTATATAGTAAGTACAGGGCTATACATAGCTAGGGACAGCAGCCAGGACTGGATCACTATATAGTAAGTACAGGGCTATACATAGCTAGAGACAGCAGTCAGGACTGGATCACTATCTAGTAAGTACAGGGTGACACATAGCTAGGGACAGCAGTCAGGACCGGATCACTATCTAGTAAGTACAAGGCGATACATAGCTAGGGACAGCAGCCAGGACTGGATCACTATATAGTAAGTACAGGGCTATACATAGCTAGAGACAGCAGTCAGGACTGGATCACTATCTAGTAAGTACAGGGTGATACATAGCTAGGGACAGCAGTCAAGACCGGATCACTATCTAGTAAGTACAGGGCGATACATAGCTAGGGTCATATGATTTATGTAACCAGAAATTAGATAAATTGAGTTACTACATCACCAGTATGTGGTAAAGAATTGTTACCATCAAAAGTGGGTGGTAGGTATTAAAAGGCTGAGGACCCCTGTCATAGGTTATTAAAACAGTATGGAGTTTGAAATAAATAACAGTTAAAAGGTTTCTAAGCTTCTAAGCTTTCAGTTTTCCCCTCAAGCAGAGCTGTTTATCTCCTCCTACCTGAGTCTATAAGCGACATGGACAGCTTTATCTGTGTCTTTGGAAGCAGGCTGGGCTGATCATTAGCTACATCCCCACTTCCTACACAGGGGTAACAGCTCTATTGTTAGATGCTTGAATCTGTCCCACAAGTCCACTGACATGCACAATTTTTACAGAGCATACTTAGTCTGAAGCAGAACCTACACTAGTCAGACTTTACTTTTAGTCCAGCACACATGAAGAGCTAACCACGCCCCTGATAGGCACAGGTAGGAGCAAATACACAACTCTAAAAACACAGTTTAAAAGATAAGAAAAATGTTAAATCTATATTTAAAACTGAATACTGTTCTTAATAGTTTATGCATATCAAAGACTTGTACATGCACTACAGTAATCCTTTAATGGCAATTTGCACAGGACAAGAGAATGGGAGGGATTAAATAAAAGTTATTTAAAACTTTCTGGGCATTTGAAAAAATCAGTTGACTAGGCTAATATTATGGCCCTGTTGCATAATCGATGGATCAGAGCCATTTATTTAAGGCAGATTTAGGTCAGGTAACAGTAGATAATAAGGATAAGAGTCATAAGTGTTGGCAATTTGAGGAGTATTTGGAGACGAATGGCAAGCTACAGGGATGTGTATTATTACCAAATACTTTGTAGGTCAGGCAAAGTGTTCAAATCTTATTATGGTGGATACAGGGAGTCAGGCTACAGACAGAGCAGATGATGAGTGGTCAGTTAGAGCGATGAGTCTGGCAGATGCATGATACATAAATGTCCAGCTTTCCACTGTAACAAGCTATTCCAGTGATGCAAATAAATGAGGAACACTTATCACCTTTTTTCCCACCATATGTACCTTTTGCGTAGCCAACACGTAAGAGACAGAAATATACATTGATCAGAAATAAACTTGCTATTTGTGAGTGGATTCCCTGGCCTTGTTCTTCTGTGTATATGGGATACTGTGATTTTTACATCTACAGTTCTTTAAGGACCACTGTAATGCTCCCTCACACTATTATAAGATAAATAACTTTACAATCATTTGGTTTAAAAAAGTTATTATTTTGTGAATTCTTATTTGTAAACTATCCGTTTGCTATATTTTATCTGAATTTCCTATTCTAGGAACTGTATGATGAAAAAATATATATGAAAATATAGAATTTTAGAGCGGAATTACACAAGAAAATGCTATAAAGCTAGTTTTTAATCAAAAACATGTTTTTGTGGTAGAGTTTGCTAGTATGAGGGGTGTTTATATTTATGAAGGACAGGGCGTGCCGTTATAGCTGTGAGCTGCTTCTTTCTGATCATGTGCACAAGAAGTGGGTAGGTGTCCATTTCTAAAAAATCCAATCAATTAACAAATTCCACACTCTTTCCCTTGTCCCGCACTCCTCCTTCCACTGTTCAGTACTTTGTTCCATGCCCTCTGCCTTCAAGCCATCACAATGTTCTCCAGTCATGTCTCTAAATAAAGAGTCTTCAAAAGCTTACATTTTCTCTAAAATTAATTTAAGGGCATACCTTACACAGTGGTTTGGAATGGAAATTTTATCAACAGTTTTCTGATTATCCTGCTTCGAAATTCCTCATAACATTGTTATTAGTTCTAAATGACCAACACAGATTTAGATCATGTCTGTCCCGTTCCAGTTCTCAAGAGCCCAATCCCACAAGTCTTTCAGGATATCCTGATGAAGTACAAGTTAATCAATCAGAGGCTCAAAACAGAAGGTCTGTCTCTGGCCCTCAAGGACAGAATCCTGATCTACACTGCATAATAACACTGCTTATCATGTGTAATAAAATCACTGGCAATAAACACTTCTCATATTGTTTTAATTTTAGTTGGTAATATTAAACATGAAAATATCCTTCTGCTACATTAAAAACAGCAACTGTTTATGAGAATAAAATCTTGTGTGTAATCTTTAAATACATCCCGGTAAAAACACAGATTTAATGAAACAGCTGCAAGGCTCTTAACGTGAGAGATTAGGGGAAAAAAAGATAAAACTCAATTAATCATACTAATTAAATCTAACAACCACCTCCTATGTTCTTTGTGTCACATTTTATTTACAGGACACTCTGTCCCTGTTCCAGTGTGTCACTTTGACTCTGCTTGTTCATGTAGATAGGAGTCCAGCCCCAGACATTGTCTGATCAGGAAGATTAGAACTGAGCAGGTGTCTGGAAAAGCTTCGATATTGATAAAAACAGGGGGGCGAAGCAGGAACTTGAAGTACCACTGTACAATTGAAAAAAAAAAAAAAAAAATATATATATATATATATATATATATATATATATTTATATATATATATATATATATATATATATATATATATATATATATATATATATATATATATATAAATATGTGTATATATATATATATATATATATATATATATATATATATATATATATATATATATATATAACCTTTGGTTTTTACTAAGAGGAAGTTATGTGTGAAAACTGTGTTTAAATTTCTCAAAAGCTATGGTTGCAGACTTTATGCTTCTGGGCCTGTGAGAGTTAATAGGGGTTGTGTCAATTTCAGTCCTGATCCAATCATCTCACAAAGCCTTCTAACTTTTCCCTATTCCCTCCTCCCCACAAATTCCTTCACTGATAGATAAAAAAAAAAGCTTCTTCATGATCCCACTGTCAGAATGATGTACCAAACACAAAATTGATTAATTTACTCATAAATAGAGTATTTAAAAAAATCATATTTTCGATAAAAAATGATTTATGTCAATGGCCAACACAGCTGCACGTATACTTTAAATGACACTGTAAATATTTTCTTCTCCTCCAGCATTTTTTATATTTTCTCCCCTAATCACATGGCCTGCACTGTCGCACTGTCTGCAAACATATAAACCAGCATGCACTACCTAGCACCCGTGGTAGATGCTCTCCTCCGAAGAGCTACAAGTTAACACACACAATGCTGAATATCTCAGAAATTGTTTACTGTAGAGAAAAATGGCTAGTACGATATATAGCCAGTTTTTGATGTTCTTTAAAAATCAAGAAACTTGTTAGGGTGGCAGTGTTGTTTATCAAAGAGAGTCTGTAGGAGGTTGTATAGAGCGTCATATTTAGATCGTATTTGCCATTACATGCTATGTTTCTCTAGAAGTTTCTTTGCACGCATTGTTCCCTGAACTGCTTGTAATTTAGTGAAGCATCAGGAAGAGCTTCCTTCATGTCATGCAGGCTGTCAGCTGAAGACGTTCCCATGACTTCAGGCTTGGCAGATTTCTGAGACACATCAACAAGACTTGACAGAAAAGTCAGGAATCTCCGAGCTCCAAAAAGGAACATTGGGTCTCGTTCTCACATTAGCGGCCATCAGCTTGAGTGGTACTTAATTGGGGATGAAGTTTTATTCCTCATTACTGCTTTTTATTATGTAGAACTATCATGGAAATCTGCTGTTTTACTGAGATTGATTTAAAAAGGTCCTAAGCCAATTTATTTAATTGTGCCATAAATCTGTATTTTTGCAAACAATTCATGGCTTCAAATATAATGCAATTATATTTTTTACTCATTCAGAATTTGATATCTATAATTCAATCCTCTTTAGTAGATAATGTAGCTTAAAGGGTTGTAAACACCTCATTTTGAAGCCAAAGCAGGGAATCAAACATATTTTTTTGATTCCACAGAGCTGATTTATAAAAAATCACAATAAAGTACCATTATAGATTAGGGAAAATAACTTTCATATGCTTATGAAAGTTGTGTAAACTAAAGATATAAAATTGTTCTCACTAAAAATCTTGATTTTAGAAGACTCTGCTAGAGCATGGAAGCTGCCATGACAGTAATACTTCCTTTTCATTGCAAGAGGGGGTGGATACATAATAGGCTAAGCAGGGCTCGCAAATGTATCTGCAATTACCTTTGGCTGTGTATATGTGAGGGAGTGGGAAGGTGTCAAATGTTAAAAGCTTATTTGAGTCATACAATGAGTCAACAACCCCCCTCCTTCCACTCCTGAATAGATAATAAAAAATATCAAAACACACTCCATCAGGCTCCAAGCTAGCATGATGTTTAGAAGGCATGGAATTCATCAGGAACACACAGGGAGAAGTATCCTGTAGTGTATTTCTGATCCCACTGATTAGAGTGATCCAGCCCCGAAATACCAGGCAATTCTACCCTGAACAGGAGAAACAGCAAACCCCAGGCGTACGTTTCAGCCTTCACTGGGCCTCATAAGTGAGGTACTGCTGTACTCCCTAAGGCACAGTGAGCAAGGGGTCCACATCTGGAGTCTCCTATCACCCTTAGGGAGAGACCTCAAGACCTTAACTTAAGTAAGGATTACAAATTCCCATATTATAAAGTAATATGTTGTTTTTTTAGACATTCTTTGTAAACATTCTTTTACCATTTAATGAAATGACTACAGCAATGTCTGCATTTTAGGAAAATTGTTCAGATGTCCATGGTGTGGGGATGTTAATTTCAAGCTTAGTGTATTCCTGTTTCTTTGCATGAGCAATGACCCTGAGGAAGTCAGTTGGAACAGACGAAACACGTTGGTGACTCCTCTATATATTTGAGATATGGACAGAGATTTTGAATATGATTTTATTTTGTTTCTTCTTGATACATTTTTTTATTTATTTCACCATTGGAAACTGTGCTCTCACTTATTTCCTTTTTTGTTTTTTCTAGATACTTCCAGAGATTTTTTCTGAATTTCGATTATACATATAGATTATAGCAAGAAGGTTGATGGTGGAGTAAGGGAGAATATTGTATTTTAGAACACATTCGTTGATTGATTGATTGATTATTTTAGTGATTAAGTGAAATAGATTTGAGAATAATATAAATATCTTATTGTTTGAAACATATAGAGAGATTATTTTACTTTTCTTCATGTCTAAGGAGTTCAGGTATTTACATATAATGTACAGCTCCACTGTTGGCTAACACTACTCATGAATAGCAACAGGAAGTCAGTGGGAGGAGTTTAAAGCCAAAAGCTTTCTAGTATGTCAACTTACTTTTATAAGAAGTTCTTCTTTTTTTTAATTAAAATTAAATGTAAAAAGTTTATAACGTTTGATACAATTTTTTTGCTTGGGATGTACAAGGTGACACTAATATGTAAACTTCCTTTGTCCAATTTGTGCTGAATTAAGTGTCCCTTTAAGTTAAAGCACTGTATGGTCATAAAAGTATACAACGCGTATGTCATTCTTTCAACTACTTTGTTCAATAGTGCCGTCCTCTAGTGTCTGACATGTTACCCCGCAGATGGTAGCACTGCTCGAAGCTCAGAAATACAACCAGCTTCTTAAATGCCCGGTCATTAACTCCCATCTAACACTTAACAGGTGCAGATGTTTGCTAAGCAGACGTGAGGCATTCGTGATAATTGCTAATGCTTGCTAGCGGATTCTGAACACCACTCCTGGCTTCTGTGCCAATTAAATGAATCCTGTTGCAGCAAATTCATACCATGGCTTTGAGAAGTGATACTTAAAAGCTTTTATTTCCTTTTTATGCTCACAATCATAACGTGCACAGTAAACACGCGTTGGGGAGAGATGACGGAGAGAGGCAGAGAGATATCGTCTCTTTTCCTTTCAGACGGACATTTTTATTCGGTGCATTACACAGCTAGCGAGTGGCCTATCAGACTTGAATACAAATGATCCCATAGAGCAGATGCTTTAACCAGCATAGTTGCTACTTCAAGACTTCAAGGATAATAGGCCTTGATGTGGCCATATGAGAAAGTGAGGCCTACAGGATACAACCAACGTGTAGATTAAACTAGGCCGAAAGTAAACAATAACCATTACAATTGTGTAATGTATCCTTCATGAGGTAAAACTATATGTTTTTTATATTTAATTGCACAAATGATTTTCAGAAATCACATATTAGCAATTGTGATGTCCAAAAACATGAGCTAGATGTTTTAATTAGGCATCAATCATTAATAAAATGAATACTCAATTAATTAAAAAGCTATAGTAACTATTAAACTTGTTTTCAATGATAAAGCTGAGCTGCTTTTGGCATCCACCCGAACTGGTAAAAGTGGAACTGGCTTTGTCTAGCAAGCAGCTGCTACATTTTCAGACAAAGTTTATATATCATTTTCAGACAAAGTTGGTCTCCTTTGGCTTGAAGTCCTGCAGGCTTCAATGACCTCGAAGCCAGTAAATCGTTGTTAAAACCGGGTTCAGAGGTTGAAGGCCGCAAATATATATTCAATCCAGCACTGTAAATGATGGGGGACATGAGGATTAATAGTAAAACATTCTTAAGCTTGCACATCGCCAAATTATAATCTTTGATTTTAGGTTTAATTTCCGTCCAAAGTCCCACAGGCTTCAATGACCTCCAAGCCCGTAGCTCGTTATTCAAGCCTGTGCGGGCTTGGAGGGTGAATGACCTCCAAGCCCGTGAGACTTTCATGATAGATAGAACACGAAGATTGAACATGAAATTAAATGTCTTTATTTGCAGATTTGGCAGTTTGAAAATGTTGTACTATTAATTTTAAGACCAAACATCACTTTGACTTTTAATAAAAGTACAGTATGGCTTTTCTATTTTCTTAATTAGTGCTACAAATTGTAAGTAAGCCCCTTGAGACACCTACGTGGCCCAAGTAACCTGTGGGTCTTTTTTACCCATTTACGGACTTTAGGGGGCTAATCCCGCAGCCGTTGTGGGTCTGATGTGCTCCAAGCCCGTGGGACTCGGACATGGAAATTGAACATGAATTACAAAAAACATTTTTTGCAAATTTGAGTGTAGGGGAATGTTGTGCTATGAACTCTAACACCTACAATCACTTTCACGTCTCATCAAAGTACAGGATGGCTTTTTTATGTGCTTAATTGGTGCTACGATTTGTAAGTAAGAGCCTTGCGAGACCTTTTTGATGTAAGTAAGCTGCGGCTCGATTTTAGCGAATTACGGCCTTGACGGAAGGGTTCGCGTAGCATTTGAATAGCGACCTGGGCTTTCTTGCGGCCACAATTCTTGCGGGCGCGTAAGATGAAAGGCGTTGACGGAAGTTAGCTGCGAATCAGCTCATCGCAAGCGGCCGCAGCTCAGCAGCCGTAAGCCGCCCCGAGGTCGCAAACTGAATAGCCTGCGGCCTCCCCTTGTGGCCTCGCAGCTCTTACGGCCCTTAATAGAATGAGGCCCATACAAAGGACCACAGCATACATTCATATATAATATATATAATATAATACAATAAATTTATATATAGATATTACTGAAACTTAAAGTTCCACAGCAAACAGTTAATGCATATGTGAATATTACATCTACAAATAAATACAATTGCAGCTGGTTGATACAAAAAAATTGTAAGTGTAAGTGGTAGGTATTTTAGGTTTTTAAGCACAAATTACCACACTTTCTCTTTATCAAGGGCCATTTATTGACTCTCACAGTCAGATGTTAAAGAAGAATATGACCAGTTGAATAAATGATTATATCCACAGATAACTTAATTTTTCACGTTTGGGTCGTTATACATATTGATACTAGACATGCTTATCGACCCTGGGATTTTCTGTTACGACCTGATGTAGCAGAAGGCAAGAATACAAAATGGAATCCTGAATTATAGAATATAAATATTGCCATTATAATGTTATTTAATCAAAAGACCATATAGAAAAATAATCTGAAGAATTAACCCGTTTCCCCCACCAAAATGTGCAATACAGAAATTAAACCCTACTGTCATGATTATAAATAGTGGCAGATAATATAAAATATATATGCCAAGCAACAAATGCTGAGGAGTAACAAACAAGACAGATATTCTCCACTGTTCTTTTGTATTAACCTTGATTATTTTCCAATGACGTCTGCTGGAGAAAAAAAGACAGATTTTAGACAGATTTTTGGCAAACACAGTTTTAAAGCAATTGGTGCACAGTTGCTAATGGGATGAAACAATCAGTAAATGTTTAGCAAAAAAAAATTATAAAATTGTCTGCAAACTTCAAAGTAGCATAGGTTTAATGTTATAAAGGAACCATAAGCCGATAGAAATATAAAATGGGCGGACCTATCCTGTTATGTGCACGCACGGGAAGTGTGCAACTGCTGTCGTCCCAATGTAGCTGTCTCTAAGTGGCCAGTAAGTGGTTAGGGGTTTTCAGGTTACGTTTATAGGGTTAGGGGGTTAGGATTAGGACCGGTAACTAGTGTAGGGGGTTAGGGGCTTAGGGTAGGGGGCTTAGGAAGTTACTTTTAGGGGGTTAGGGTTAGGCTAACAGGGTTGGGGGTTAGGGCCAGCAAGAGGTGTAGGGGTTTAGGGCATTAGGTTTAGGGACGGTAAGTGGTGTAGGGGGATAGGGGCTTAGGGAGTACATCGGGACGTGGGAAGCGAGCGCACCCAGCACTAGAAGGCTTCCTGTGCCGTGCGTGCACATAACAGGATAGATCCAAATGGGCTTTTGAAACGAACTTAACTGACATTACTGTTACAGCTTTCAGCAGATCTGCCTCTCTCCACCCCCATTAGGTGCCCATGAAGTAAAAGGGATCTGCCCAGAAGGCTGTACATTATTAGTTTGCCTTCAACAGCCACTGCAAGGAAGGAGGCAGATGATCAGTTATCAACAGTTCCTTATCAACAGATAAGGAGATCATTCCCCCTTGGCCGATCCCCTCCTTGGATACATGATAGGGGTGGAGAGCAACATATCTGCTAAAGTAAAAAAAACTTCAAGTGTAAGATTTAACCCTCTGGCAACCCCTTTGTAGCAGATACATGTGGCCAGTGATACATGTGGCCAGTGGTGTGTTCTTGCCTAGGCACACAAGGCCCAGTCCTAGGGCAGCACATTTTCAGTAATATTTATCTTCAGTAAATCATCCCTATGATGTTTAGCACTGATTGTGCTGCTCTGTTATGCAAATGTGCAGTTCCATATACTAATTTGCACCTCAGTCTGCTTAATAGGGATGAAGCGAATCATAACCTAAAAATAATTCTAAGCTCTTGCAGATACGTTTATTTTACTGCGTTCTACAGCAGCTCACATCATCTAATAATAAGTCGAAGCACTAAAAGGTAAGTGCTAAAGCATTTACAAATATAATTGCACTTTTACAAATGAACCCTTTCATATACTGTAAACTGCAAGCCTTTCTCCTGAAGAAATGTAAACACACTTTTGGCACACACCAACTTCACCAAAATATCATGCATGCCTCCAGGTACCAGCAGACAACATGATTTAAAAATAAAATAAAAAACAAGCTTAATGTTTAATTATATTTCATTGTACAATGCACAATATTAAAAACTAAATGTGACCACTTAGTAGTATTTAAAGCTAGGCCTTAATACAAGGTATTGTGTGAAATAACGCAGGTATGAATATTCAGCATTATGAGAAGCTAAATGTGTAGCCTGAACATGTCTCTGGCTATATGTGATACTTTGTAGTGATTGTAAAGTGTTTTGCCGAAGTCTGTGGTGGTACCTTCTGAGGGTGAAATTACCATCACCCTGCTTTCTGCTTATGGTATGAACCAGAGGTCCTCAATTCCCATAACTTTCCTGTTGGGTGGCCGGGAGCAGTGTCAGTAGCAGCGCAGCAAGGGGCTGTCAACATTTTATACCATTTCTAACCTTAAACTGCTACCCAAACCCTTACCCTAACCCCTTAGCCTAACCCTTATCCTAACACTGACAATTGAGTGAAAATGTAGATGAAATTCAGTAACATCAGCAGTAAAGTCTTGGCAGCGCCATCTAGCCGCCACTGCTGCCACCAATGCTAGCGGCCACCCAACAGGAAAGGTCACTACCCCCCCCATTTGATTGGATGTTGCATTATGTTGTAAGATTGCTATGCTTGCCTTAAGACATGTTTGTAGTTTCTCTAAGAAGGAAGAGACAATGCTAAACATTGACTCTGTAATATAATTGTTCTGAATTATATATCGTTTTTTATTAAGGTTCAATAAAGAAATCTTGCTGTACAAGGATACATGTTGCAGGCTGTAATCACGACAACTCCTTATTCTGTATTTTTATACTTAAATAGCTGCTAATGCTATTAGTTTGTTACTTCACATATGTGAAGTTTTTTTATGAACTATTATTATTATTATTATTGTTTATTTATAACGTGCCGACATATTTCGTATCGCTGTACATAAGAAAGTTCAAGACAAAGATAAATACAAATTAAACATAGCAAAGCAAGGAGGGCCCTGTCTTTGAGACTACAGTTAAGCAGAGGTTAGAAAATGACAAGAGCAGTACTATGCCACTCTATAGATATTTAGTTAAACCTCTCTTAGAATACTGTGCCCAGTTCTCTTTTTGGTTCCACGACCAACCAAGGACTTGAGTTGGAGAGTGCTCCATGGTGCACCGAGCACGACGGAGTACTTGGCTATTTTCACAGGCTCTCCAGCCACTTGTCCATTCTGTGGCAAGGGAGAGTCCATGTATCACATTTATTTTAGTAGTGCCAGACTGCTGCCTGTGCTTCTGGCTGCATTTCTCCCCTCACATTTTTATTTTTGAGTGCCCAGTGTCTTGTGGCCAAAAGGGCCAGAAACGTCCACGTCAACCTGCTCCTGGCATTAGCCAAGCTGGCTATTTACAAGTCCTGGAAGCAGTGTCTGGCTGAGGAGGTTCCACTCTTATGGGAGGCCATGTTCCGGGCACTAGTGTGCTCCCGTATGCAGGTAGAGTACCACCTGGCTTTGTCCACTGCGAGAATGGACGTGTTTAACTGTTTGGTATCCCCTCACCAGGTTTAATTTCCCCTGACTATCCTAATATGTCCTATCCTAATTTTGTTTTTATTTTGCATTTTTGCTCTCCTTATAGTTTGACATATTCCTCACCAACAAAAAAATTGGGGATGTGACTAAAAGGCCAATCTGTGTCAATCCTGTGTTTAATACACTATGTCCAGTTCTGGGGATGGCAACTCAATAAGGATATTAATACATTAGAAACAATTCAAAGAAGGAAGACTAAAATGGTGCCCGGTCTAAAAGACAAAACTTCATGACCTGGACATGAATAGCTTAAAGGAATATCTTTAAGCTATTCATATTTCGCAAGATAGTAGGTAGGGACAGTGGGAATCTCGTTCATCAGTAGTTATGCAAAAACATTTTGCATGAAAAAATACCAAAATATACATTTACAAACTCACCCTGATATTTTCTAAATCTTTTCAGTTTGCAAGCTGGGGCTTTTGTTGGTTGACACCTCTGAAAATCCCTACAAAGATTAGCATAAAATCAATAATTTCGTTTTGGCCAATCAGGAGAAAGAATAGGTTAGCTGATACATTTGTATCATACTCTGCGGTTCCTGTGTTGCAAAGCAGCCTGGGATATGTAGTCTCTTTCTCTCTATATCCTTGTGCTCTCATTCAGTTGTTCAGCCCCCACCAAACAGGTGATTCCATCCTACAGCAAGTACTTCATTTGAAAGGTCAAACTCAGTACTTGGCTGCCTTCCTATGCATACTTGGGTATGTAAGCTCCCGGTGGGTGTGCAAAGATGGATTTTACTCTCCTGCCTATAACTTTCTAAGTACATTGAATTTTTCTATAGAACACATCTTTTTCTGATAATCACTGCCTGTTTCTTACCAAACATTTTAAACACAGGAATATATGATAGAAAACTTCCAATATATCAAACGGTCTAATAAGATTAAGGAGGGAAGAGTCTTCCAGAAAAAGAGGAATGCATAAACAAGAGGTTGTGATATGAAGTTGTAAAGTGGAAAATGTAATAATAATATGATAAAGTACTACTTTATAGAAAAGTGTAGTAGAGAAGTGAAACAGTCTTCCAGTTAAAGTTGTAGGGTCCAACATAGTTAAGGAATTTAAGCATGCCTGGGATAAGCATAAGGCTTAATTAAGACAGAAATGGCACACTATATGGGCCTTTTTGGTTCTTATCTGCCATCACATCTATGTTTCTATAACACAATCCATATTTCTTTGCTCCTAAACAAACCACGTCACTATGTTGCAGACACAGGCAGCGAGCAATGCAGCCTTATGATACCGCACTCCCTTTTCTTCACTGCGATGTTCCCTCCTAATCTTCACCCCCTTTAATTATTTCCATTACTCTCTGCTAATGCACAATATATTTCTTCAGCTGTCAGGCCTGCAAAGCAGTCTCAGCCCACAGCCTCTGTAATAACACAGCTTTTTACAAAATCGCAACTTAATATAGGATTATATTGTTCTTCACAATGGAGACGCTAGCAGACAAACAGGTCTTGGCTTCTATATCCATTAAGTTGCTTTCACTGTGAATTCTTTTAGCTGTCACGTTGGTTGGAAGAAATGTTATGTTTTTTTTGGTTTATTCTGCGCTAACGTTTAAATAGACACTTTATGACAAATGCCTCATAATATGTTATTTCTTAATGTCTTCTTTTACAAGGCACGGGAGGTAAATTAGACACTGAAAACTGTTATTACATTCATTACAGTAATGGTTTGGATATGATATGGTTAAGTCTAATTTGGATCTCACATTGGTATGGCAGGCTAGCTTACTAATTCATTTTTATACCTAATAAAGGAGGGATATATTTCATTCTACAGGATGTACCTGCTCTCATCGAGCACTCTCGTACAGCCTCCTTTATAAGCCTATACACAGCATTGTCTTTTTCGCTTATCTACCACCCCTTCTGTATTCTAGTGCTTATTTACATTATCCCTACTTCATCAACCTCAAATGATGACCTCTCGGTCTTGCATCCTTTTTTTCTGGAAGACATTTCCCTCTTGAACAATATTAAATCCTTTAATATGTGTGAAAGTCTCATCCCTCTTTCTTTTCTCTTCTATATGTATCAAGTTCATGACATATTTCCTTCTAAGTTTTGTCTTTTAGACGAGTGGTTCATAAACCTCTCCTGAACTCCTACCAGACAGGCCATGATTTTGGTTTAACACATGTAGTAAGTAATTAGTTTACAACAGATTCTGGTGGGTCTTGAGAAAATGTTTAATAACCGCTGTTTTAGACCATGCACCTTTTTTTTGTCAACCTGCTATGAATTATTTCTAATTTGTTAATATGCTTTTGGAGATATGGTCTCCAGATTGGACGTAGTGTATTAGTTGAGGTCTGACTAAGGATCTATAATGTGACATTACCATTGGGTTTCCCTGCAGCTTTGTTGCATTGTTTGCCTACTTTTTAATCATCTGACATAACTCCCAGCACTCCTTCCTTTTCTGTTGTACTTCTACCAGTAAACTGTTCCATGGACCAAGTAGTCGAGCTACAGTTGGTGCAACAGTTGCAAACCACCTAGATGCACTACAGATTAGGGGCCCACTACTAACAGCAACAGCCTGGGATAAAGGAGGACTCCGACCTCTCCTATTATGTGCCCTCCACTTACGGCACTCAGCCTGCTACTTTGTTGTTATGGTTAGGGCAAGGGGTTAGGAACAGGGTTAGGGGTTAGGGCAAGGGGTTAGGAACAGGGTTAGGGGTTACTGTTAGGGGTTACAATTAGGGGCCCCACCTTGTAGATAGGAAGCCACCCAAATGTGGGACCCTCAAATCACTAGCTCTGCCACTGTATGGGCCAACTGCTATTTCTGTAATGATAAACTACTATCTTCTGCCACGCTCAAGCTGGGGGAGATTTTACAGCCAGACCGGGGAGAGGGGAATCACATGAATCTATCTATCTATCTATCTATTTATCTATCTATCTATCTATCTATCTATCTATCTATCTATCTATCTATCACTGTCTATCATTGTCTGTCTAATAAAACAATATATATCATTCTGTATTATGCTATAATTACTATATATCAACATGGCTGCCACTAGAGAAATATAATTACATATCAACAAACCCGCCCTCTCCCTTCTGTCCTCCAAGCTATACATATTTAGATCATGAAGTCTTTCCTTGTAAGTTTTGTCTTTTTAGATCATGCACCGTTTTAGTTATTCTTCTTTGATGGCAGTTTATTTGAAGAGAAGTGGAGAACCCCCTAAATCTCATATTAATTTAATTTTTCTACAGCATATAATGTATTTATCCATCAATGTAGAAATGCAAACTTTATGTTGGCTCCTAAATAATTATTTAAATTATAGTGCGTCTATATGAAGGGTTTGATTACAGGCTCATAGAAAACATCCTGTTGTTTTTAAAGAAAATATTCATAGCGTCAAGGTTCTATCTATCTATCTATCTATCTATCTATCTATCTATCTACTGTGTACAATATCTATCTATCTATCTATGTACTGTGTACAATATCTAACTATCTATCTATCTATGTACTGTGTACAATATCTATCTATCTATTTATCTTTGTATCTATCTATCTATCTATCTATCTATCTATCTATCTACAATATCTATCTATCTATGTATGTATCTATGTACTGTGTACAATATCTATCTATCTATCTATCTATCTATCTATCTATCTATGTATCTATCTGTCTGTCTATCTATCTATCTATGTACTGTGTACAATATCTATCTATCTATCTATCTATCTATCTATCTATCTATCTATCTATCTATCTATCTATCTATCTATCTGTCTATCTATCTATCTATGTACTGTGTAAAATATCTATCTATATATCTATCTATGTACTGTGTACAATATCTATCTATCTATCTATCTATCTATCTATCTATCTATCTATCTAGCTATCTATCTATCTATGTATCTATCTGTCTGTCTATCTATCTATCTATGTACTGTGTACAATATCTATCTATCTATCTATCTATCTATGTACTGTGTACAATATCTATCTATCTATCTATCTATCTATCTATCTATCTATCTATCTATCTATCTATCTATCTATCTATCTATCTCTCTGTCTCTTCCTCCCTCTCTCTCTGTCTCTTCCTCCCTCTCTCTCTTTCTCTTGCTCCCTCTCTCTCTGTCTCTCTATCTATCTAAACATGGCTGCCACTACATAAATATATTAACAGCATTCATGTTAACCCAGTTGAATCGTTCCCAGGTAATCATGTGACTAGGAGCAACCAATCGTGTCACAGAGGCCATTAGCACAAATATGGTTTTAAAATAAATCATAAATATAAATGATACGTGTCCTTGAGATTGAAATACTCCCCATGCCTCTGAGGGCATCTCTAGTAAAAGGCGTTACGTACAGGAGTGATATATACCAAGCAGAGCAGACAATTAAATCTAGGATCCACGCACTGTCCAAGGTTTTTCATTAAGAGGGAAAAAAATGAACAAGCAACGTGAGTCAAATAGTCTTTATCAGCGACAGGTTTCTATGTTTATATCAGGAGAGACAGCCATAAAAATCTCAAGGCCGACTCTTTTCTGGAAATAATAGCGCTTTATTTTTATATATTTATCGTGTACCCAAGTCACAAAGATTTGTAATACAGACAGAAAAACAGAAATACTATGTGCCCAAGGGATAAAACAAAATGACATCCACAAAGGGAAAAAACAGGATTGAAGGTTCGATTTCCTCTCCTGTCAACGCCAGAAGCGCTGGCGGCACGTTGCAGCGGTGCATTCACTCATATAAGACGTATAAGCAGTATAAATAATGTAGCCATATAGTTGACTTCATTAGAGAACAGTGAATTTTTCGATTACGTACTTAAAATAGCATATTTAGAAATGTAATGTATTGTTCTTTGTGCCTGCAAAAGAAATGATTTGCAACACAGGATGTATAAAGCTCCGCCCTCTTTCAATCTGACAGCTTCAAATTGTGTCCAGCCAATGAGAACGTTTACAGTGATATTGAGTGCATTGCTGCAGCACCAATTTGGTGAATTGGAGGGCAATGCCTCATCTGTGCTACAGAATAATCATCTATAGAATTGTTGTTTTGTTGTTCAGTCGTGTGTGACTCTCTGTGACCCTGCGGATTGCAGCATGTCATTATGTTTCTGGTTGTGCTGATCCATACGGTTTTCTTGGCAAATATACTGGAATGGGTTGCCAGTTCTTTCTCCTCGATTTGCCTGATCTCTCTGCTTTGGTGACCCTACATGGTATAGCTCACAGCTTCACTAAAAATACACATGCACCTTCACCGTGACAAGGTAGCGATCCAGAAGGGGATCTATAGAATAATATCTATTAAATTTAGGACTCAATAGTATAAATAGTGAGAGTACCCTCTGCTAAGTGTATTTTTTCACATTAGAGGCTTCACATTGGTCTGAATAAAGTTCTCAGCAGGTGTTTAGCAGGAGCATAAAAATGATCACGGCTCTCAGTTTCTCATTGAATCCACTAATAAAGTCTTATTAGACAATATTATTTTTTGGGAGCTCAGACTACACATTAGACCATTAATCTCTATGGATAATGGCAAATGATTGAATGCAAAGAACTTCAGTTACCTACTCTGTGTTTCTGTGGAAATGAGACAAAGAGCCTGATTATTTTTATGTTTTACTCACTATTTACCCATACATTTTTCTTGCAACTTTATATGCTAATGTTATAAAATCCTGCTAACGAGTCTGTTTGTTCTCTTGAAGCCTAAAGGAAAACTTTGAATAGTGTCATATTTATTATATGCTCTTCTGAAGAACTTGACTTCATAATGAGCAAAAATGTTTTAGAAGGTTTAAAATAAACAAGTACAGTCTTATTTTTACTGTTATATTCAGTTTTGCTGTAATGTTGTCAGATATTTAGTTTTTTTTCCTAACAGTAATAGACGTCTGTGGGGAACTAAAGGTACAATGGCTGCAGATAACATGTCTATTTAATTATATTAAAAGTCTCCCCTATAAGTGCTGGTTGACAAAACACCATATAGAAGAATATGCTGTAGTAGTATAATCCTCCCACTCATGCTCCAGGCAAACTAGCATCCAAGATGGAAGCACCCAGGACAAAAGTAGAGCCTGCAAGAATTAATAATTTCTCTAAAAATGATGTTATGATCATTACTCATAGGGCCACTAAAGTCAAACAATGTCTAGCATGCAATAAAAAGATCACATTTTTTATCCTGTGGGCTCCAGGTGCAAGCGCTTTTTACTCTAGAATACAGAACCCCATAACTAAGTTTACACTGAGAGTTTGGATCTGGGCTAGGAGGAAATACAAACTGACTTACCCGGTTTCTCCCCTCACATCGATCTTTACATCGCCCTCCTTATTAACCACCATCACTACAGAGTCCAAGGAATATTGGACTTCGCATGGTCTGGATAAGCTGGGGGCTTGGTTTGAGGGAGGGATTATGAGAACTTCAGAATCCATGATTAGGAACTTCGAGGTTCCACACCGGGAACACTTTAATTACATTAAAATAAGGAGCTGGATTGATGAGATACAAAGAACCCATGGACCCCCGAGGGAAACTTGGATGTCGGTGGTGTGTAAGAGTGAGGCCCTGTCCAAAGGAATCTTGGGGTCAATATACCAAATCTTCAATAGTCCACCAAGCACTTGGAGGCCTTCCTTTGTATCGAGGTGGGAGTTGGACCTAGGGCAAATTTGGGATGGGAATCAATGGGCTGAATCCTTAACGAACCTATCTAAGGGTTCACTTAATTATAGTTTATTAGAAACATCCCTTAAGATTTTACATCGGGCATATACAACTCCAGTTCGACTAAATAAGATATCCCAAACAATCTCAGATAGATGTTTTAGGGGGTGTCATGGAAGGGGAGACTTCATTCATACTTGGTGGAGTTGTCCTAAGGTATTTAAAATTTGGTCTGAGACGACCAATCTAATTTCGCTAATACTCAAAACCCCACTCCAACCATCAATAGCAGTCTGTCTCCTGGGAGCACGCTTCTCAAAATTGGGAAGGGAGGGGAATAAACTGGCCCAACTAATATTTCTAGCAGCTAAGAACACCATCGCAAGACGATGGAAGAGTAGGGATATTAATTTCCATGATGTAACAAACAAAATAACCTTTATTTGCATTAATGAGCGGATGACCCATATCATATCAGATACACATCACTGCTTCCTGGAGGTTTGGGAACCCTGGATTCTATTCACAGACAGTAATATATAATAACTAAGTTAAGGGAACACAATAAAGAAGCCATTCCTGATGTGCGGCTGGGGAGTGGAGTGTGGAGCGGACGGGGAGAAGTGGTGAGAGGTCCCGGAGAGATACTTCTTCAGTACGCCAAAGGTACAGGGGGGGAGGATGGCTACCTTAAGATTGGCTGAGCAGGGAATTAATGGGGGATGACACCCCACCATAGGTGTTATATAATGTCACTTGTTTTTGTTTTTTGTTTTTTTTCTATTTTATTTTCTTTTAACATATCTCCTGCTGCTCAGGTTCATCCATGGAAATGTGAATTACTGCAATTTGAGCAATGTGACTTTATAAGCTGTATATATTGCTGAGTATTAAGAAACTAGTGTGAATATTTTTGGACAGAATCACAAAAAAAAGAAAAAGAGTTGGAATGGAGTTTTTATTTAAATGGAATGGTTTTAATATATTAGCAATATGATGTTAGTTATAAGACAACATGTGGACTATGTTTTTCATTATTCTTTTTGTTTTGTCATTGCAATTCCAGAACTTCTCAATAAAATTTATGTTATAAAAAAAAAAAAAAGATCACATTTTAAACATTACAAAAGTTTTTTTTGTGTGGGAGAAATAATCGATCTATAGTGTAAAATTAAATGGAAACAGAGGGCAGTGAGCCTTATGAATGTCTCAATTACACATACTGTTTTGCTCCCATTCATTTTAATTTAAATCAGATAACACGATTAACAGGGTATACACAAGTCTTTGTTTATACGTACCTTTAACTCACTGGTAAGAAAAAGGTGAATAAAACACATTGTTTTCTATCTGCTCGTTTGTTATTTTACTATTTTAATATATAATTTATATTCCATGGGGACAAACTTTGTAATGTATAAAGCATGCTCTTTTAAATGTATAACCAAAAAATTGGAAGACAGTGGTCATTTAAATTGTTTCTAATGCTGTCAGTTTATTATGTAGTTCACAAAAAAGCTGTTACTATTGGATGGAAGAACTTCGGTTACCTACTTGGGGCCTCATTCTATTATCGGCCGTAAATCGGCCGTAAGGCTGCGATTCCTTGCGGGGGTTCTGTTAACTCGCAATTCTATTATACGGCCCCGCAAGGATCTCCTCTTACGGCCGGCCGTAAGCTCAGAAATCTTTAAACGCAAAAATAAATTCAAGCCTGCACTGTACAGCTCTGTAAATGCTAGGGATCATATTGGGGGACATGAGGATTAATAGCAACCCACTCTCAAGCTTGCACATCAGCCCAAATACGAGTTTACATTAACTGTTTATTTTCCGGCTGCGGCGGGGGTGTGTCTGAGGTGCTCCAAGCCCTATGGACTTTTTACATGGATATTTGACATATATTAAAAAATATATATTTTACGGATTTGAGTGTAGGGGAATTTTGTGCTATTTTTTCTAACACCTAAAATCACTTTATAGTCTTCTCAAAGTGCAGGATGGCTTTATTTGAGCTATTTTATGTGCTTAATTGGTGCTAGCGGGACCTTTTTCCTGCAAGTAAGCTGCGGCTCGCTTTTAGCCTTGCAGACAGGGTTCCCGGAGCAATAGAATAGCAACCGGGCTTTTCTTGCGGCCGAAACTCTTGAGGCCATTTTAGATCAAAGGCTTTCCTCCGCAAGCCTGCCGAAACCTCCGGCCGTAAGGGAATAGAATAGCAGAATAGCTTGCGGCCGGTCCTTGCGGCCCCGCAGGGCCTACGGCCGCTAATAGAATGAGGCCCTTGGTGTGTATGTGGAAATGAGAAAAAACAACTTGGTTATTCCTATGTTTCAGTGGTGAAATTAGTGAAAAAAGAGTGCTGGTGCAAAATAATTTGGGGTCCTTTTCCAACTTCAATATAGGCACCTGTAGGAGTAAAAAAAAAGTGAAAATATATGTAGGTGGTCAGATCACCTTTCTATAAAAATAACTATCAGTTCCTCTCCCATAATACATTAACAGAGGGCCCACACATTGTTCTGGACCCCAGTGCTTTGTACCTGCTGCACCAACAGTAGCTCTATCACTGCTATGTTTCTACCTGCTATGTTTCCCAGTGGTCTTTTAAGCTAACTGTGCTTTCACCACTGCGACCTGGGTTCGATTCCAGTCAGGCAACCAAGAGGTCACACCACTATGAAGGCATGCAGGGTTGGGCCTGGTCAGTACTTGGATAGGAGACCACCTAGGAATACCAGGAGCTGTAGAGTGGAGGAACAAGATGCATTTCTCCATCTTATTGAGCAAAACAACAAAAAATGAATCTGATTTTAAAGGCACTTTTGTAGTTTAACACATTTTTATTAAAAAGTAAAGCAATTATTATGTTTACATATGCAATAATTAAATTGTTTTCAACATCTGAAGAATGAGTATAAATATTAATTTACAATAATACATGCCTGACCTGAAACTTGTATCTACTGAGCATTCAGAATTCACACATTTTGTTCAATTTTCTAACAAAGCTAGGAATACTAGAAAGGTACTACTTTACACCAATTTTGATAATTATTTAAAGTATAGTAGATATTATGCTAATCATAGCATATGATAGCAGGGAGAGATAGGGGATGGGTATAGTTAGTTTATCCGACTAGTGTCAATATTTTCTGCGGCCACCATTATTTTCCAGCACTGCTTTAACCCTCATGGGCATGGAGTTCACCAGAGCTTCACCGGTTGCCACTAGAGTCCTCTTCCACTCCTCCATGATAACATCACGGAGCTGGTGGATGTTAGAGACATTGCACTCCCCCACCTTCTGTTTGAGGATGCCCCACAGATGCTCAAAAGGGTTTAGGTCTGGAGACATGCTTGGCCAGTCCATCACCTTTACCTTCAACTTCTTTAGCAAGTCAGTGGTAGTCTTGGAGGTGTGTTTGGGTTCGTTTCCATGTTGGAATACTGCCCTGCGGCCCAGTCTCCGAAGGGAGGGGATCATGCTCTGCTTTACTATGTCACAGTACATGTTGGCATCCATGGTTCCCTCAATGAACTGTAGCTCCCCAGTGCCGGCAGCACTCCTGCCGGCACAGACCATGACACTCCCACCACCATGCTTGACTGTAGGCAAGACGCACTTGTTTTTGTAGTCCTCACCAGGTTGCCGCCACACACGCTTGACACCATCTGAACCAAAAAAGTTTATCTTGGTCTCATCGGACCATAGGACATGGTTCCAGTAATCCATGTCCTTAGTCTGCTTGTCTTCAGCAAACAGTTTACAGGCGTTCTTGTCCATCATCTTTAGAAAAGGCTTCCTTCTGGGACGACAGCCATGCAGACCAATTTGATGCAGTGTGCGGTGTATGGTCTGAGCACTGACAGGCTGTCCCCCCACCCCTTCAACATCTGCAGCAATGGTGGCAGCACTCATACATCTATTTCCCAAAGACAACCTCTGGATATGACGCTGAGCATGTGCGCTCAACTTCTTTGGTCGACCATGGCGAGGCCTGTTGTGAGTGGAACTTGTCCTGTGAAACCGCTGTATGGTCTTGCCCACCATGCTGCCACTCAGTTTCAGAGTCTTGGCAATCTTCTTATAGCCTAGGCCATCTTTATGTAGAGCAACAATTCTTTTTTTCAGATCCTCAGAGAGTTCTTTGCCATGAGGTGCCATGTTGAACTTCCAGTGACCAGTATGAGAGAGTGTGAGAGAGATCACACCAAATTTAACACACCTGCTCCCCACACACCAGCCGAGGGAAAATGGCTAATTGGGCCCAATTTGGACACTTCCACGTAGGGGTGTAATCACTTTTGTTGCCATTGGTTTAGACATTAATGGCTGTGTGTTGAGTTATTGTGATGGGACAGCAAACTTACATTGCAGCAAAGTGTCATTTCTTCAGTGTCGTCACATGAAAAGATATAATCAAATATTTACAAAAATGTGAGAGGTGTACTCAGTTTTGTGAGATACGGTATATATAAAGGCAGTGTGTATTTAAGTGACAGATAGAAACATGCATTATGACATAGACGCAATATACATACAATGTGATACATAGACACGCATACTGTATACTTGATGAGATACGCACTCGCATTTTAACACTAAATGAATGTATAATTATTATACACTTATAACTGAGCAGGATATACTCCATAATACATTTCCCCAGCCACATTTCATATAATGCCATAGAGATCCCTTGTGGCATTCACCTCCCGAATCTCTGTAACACGTAGAGATGTGACGTGTGGGCCGCAGCCTGACAGAGGAAATCCCTGGACACCCTCATACAATCATTTCTTTGTCTAGATTAATAACCAAAAAAGTGTTTGTGGGGATAAATTCTACAGAGTCGACCGGTTAATATTCTTACCAAGAGCAGCTTGTCAGTCAGACTATTGTTGATAGCGAGTTACACAACCAGAAAAAGGATGTGGGAGGAATGGTTCAGAAATGAGGTATTGCGCATTATATGATAATTCACTAGCGTTGCTAAGGAATAAGGAGTACTGCAGGTTAATGTCAATTATATAACTTCACCTGAAGAAAGCCTACCCAGTAGAAAAAAAATAACACCTCAACTATCTTAGAATGAGATATAATTAATGGGTGCCATCTTGACCCATTTAACCTATATGCATTTCCAGCATTAAAAGGGGACTTTACCAGAAAATGCAGACATATACATATATATTTTTCCTCTTCTTTTTAGTGTCAGAATCATGTAGAAAAGAATCAGCAATTAAATGCGTTATCGTGTTGACATATGTAACTCCATGTCACGTGTTGCATGTGTCAGACATATGAATCGAAAAAAGGAGAGAGCATAGAGACGATTATAGTGTAGTATATCAAAACAACATTTTATTAAGATGTCAAAAGTATACTCACAAAGGATTTTCTTTTCCAACTGCAATTGCATTAGGATATTCATGTATGCCATACGAAAATCCTATCTAGTAGTATACTAATAAAAAAAATAACTAATGTAAAAAAAAAGAAATGTAAAAACTGTGGTCAAAAAATGGAAAAATACACATCAAAAGGAAAATATATCTTATAACCCCAGGTGAGGCCACAATATGTATTCCAAAAAAGGAAAGAAATTGGGTTAAAATAATAAAAAAATATTACTATTCACTCCTATAATGAACCCCAGAATTATAAGAAATTCTTATTGCTCCAATTTCTTCAAAAACAAAAATATAATAATAAAAAAATCTATATTTTAATCGGCAGCACTGCTATGCAAACCACTTTTGCTACAGACTCCCTCCCAACCCACGCGTTTCGTACCAACACCTCCTCAGGTAGACTTTTTAATGTGTTGGCATACATTATATTAGCCTTTTGATTCTATAGTGAAATATTCAAGGGATAAATAACATTGTTTCTGCTTTATTCTTATGCAAATTAATGTCTCCCAACTGCTCATTAACTGTTTTGATGTACTAATTAAGATTGCAGACTGTTTTTTTTTTTGGTGGACGCAACAATGCTCCCCTTAGACTATCAAGCTTTCAGATTCCTTCCCACACTTTTAACATGCACTCTCATCCAAAATGCAGTATACTGAGAAGTACATTAGCATAATGGAGTCACACACTGAATGGTTAATATAATGTATAGACTGTTTTTAATTCTCATTTTCCTGTTGGGGGGACAGTGTCCCTTTAAAGTGGTTTTATCATTGTTACATTTTAGATAAAACAGAAAAAGTTTGTGTTAATAATAATAATAATAATTAAATTAGGTGAATAGTCAGTTATTTTTCCACCACCAGGCAATTTGAAAGCCCGCATACACTATTAATGCTCTCCTATTGACTCTTTCAATGCATTGCCTTCACTTGCAATGGAGGATACTCTGCTTTTGAGTATAGGAATTCATTTTGTGTTTGTTACCTCACATCCTGAAAAGAGGATGTTTAGAGGGAGGGGTAGGAGAAGGAGGAAACAGTCAGAAGCCCAGAGCCTTTGTTTGAAAAGTATATATACTGAAATTGACAACACACCCCTCCCCCCTCATTAGCCCAGAAGCAGGATGCTGCATGTATAGATGCAACAACAGCTCTACATAAATGTAAATGCCTCTCTCACACACACACAACTTACATCAATGTATCATGGATCCATCCACGGTCCTCCAGATTAATTAAATATGTTTTTTTTTCTAAAAAAATAAAGCTCTGTGACTTTTTTTTCTGCTTAATTATGCTCTTAGACTCAAAGTTTTCAAACATATATACATATTTCATTGTGCAGTGCTCCTTTAAACAGCACTTTTAAGTGTACTCTGCTTATGGCTTATGAATTGTTAAACAAATATCTATACAGGCAATATGTTTTAATAAGATGCTTTGTGGTCACTAGAGGTTTCATTTATTGCCAGACAGTTACCTTCCAATGTGTCACTTTTAATTTTAATAAAAATTAGTTTTGACACCACAATCATACTCTGCATCAATACAAGTTTAGTCTTGTATGGAGCATCAACAATGCAATAGTGAATGGCCATCCGGGTCAACAATTGGAAAGTGATATACAATGTTATTGGAGTATATATGATATGACCATGTAAATTAACTTAATTATATATTGTTGCAGCTATATTTACTCATTCAGTGTATATCATGCCTATACTTGCTGTAGTTTATAACTGTATGAAAATTATATGATGATAAAGCTGTCATTGCTAAGCTAGTTAACACACTAGATCTGTTTGATATTTATAGAACACTGAAAAGGTAATAATAACCTTACAATTACATAGTGATTGTAGTACAATTGCAGCTAACGTTGTTATTGAACTTGGAATAATGTGTTTGATTGGAGATAAGGGATTAATTGTATGCAGGTTAGTGGAGAGAGTAGACTTAGATTATGAACAAAGCATGGGTGATTGTTGAAGATTCTAAGTTCGACTCCTGGCTGGCTCGCCAAATGTTTTAGCAAAATCATCACCACAAACCACATTTTACTCCGAAACTCAGTCATGATACCAAAACACAAAGGCCTCTGATTATTTCTTTATTATCAGATTTTATTGTACAAACGTGGATCAGCAACACAGAAGCATCCAAAAAATGTCTGCTACTGACTGACTGACTGACTGAACATAAAAACATAGCTTTTTAAAGTGAATTACATAAAGAACATGGTATAACCCATTCTACCATCTAGAAAAATGATACATTGCCACCAACCGCCAATAAATGATTATTTATGTTATGAAATCCAATAAAATGAAGCATGCAGTTTGCATGTATGCCTGACATGTCACACTAGATGCACAAAAAAACTTTCGAATTGTAATCTTTTGTGCATAGGTCAAGTAATGTTTTCACAAATATCCTTGGGTTTTCCCTTGTGGACTACTGAAATACATATTGTTTAGACTCAAATAATTGTTGACTGTCTCCAGAACACATTTTTATTATTGGAAGAAGGACTTGTTTTCAGTTATAAAAACAATGAATTATAAGTAAAAGGTATAATTAACTATTTCATATCTCACGGCCTGCAATGGACTGAGTACTGTTTCAGAGCTAAAGTTCACAAGTGCTACAAAAGTGATGAATGCTATATACGATATCTCACCCCTAACACCCCTCACATTTTTGTAATTATTTTATTATATATTTTCATGTGACAACACTGAAGAAATGCTACTCTGCTACAATGTAAAGTAGTAAGTGTAAAGCCTGTATAACAGTGTAAATTTGCTGGTGGCAATGTAACACAGCACAGATAGACATTGACCGAAGTGAGAGAGTGAGGTACAGAGAGTGAGCCACAGCACAGAGACACACAGCACAGAGAGACAGACAGCAAAGTAAGTGAGAGAGAGGGAGGTAGAGAGGCGCAGAGAGAGAGTCTACGGAGAGCTTGCATAGAGATAGAGCACACACACACAGCGCACAGAGAGAGAGTGCAGAGAGAGAGAGAGTGCACAGACAGAGCACAGAGAGAGAGACACACACAGACAGAGAGAGGCTGAGAGGGAGGGGTAAAGAGAGGGAGAGGTACAGAGCCGACAGCACACACAGGCAGAGGGAGCGCACACAAACAGACAGAGTACACAAAGATAGAGAGAGACAGAGTGCACAGGGAGAGTGCACAGGGAGAGAGTGTGCATAGAGAGCGCAGAGACAGAGTGCACAGACAGCGCAGAGAGAGTGCACAGACAAAGAGCACAGAGAGAGAGAGACACACAGAGAGGGAGGGGTACAGAGCCGACAGCACACACACACAGAGGGAGTGCACACAGACAGCAAAAGAGAGCACAGACAGAGAGTGCACAGAGAAAGCAAGCACAGACAATTCAACCTAACATGCTATAATACCATCATTTATGACAAGCACGTTACTAGTTAGTAATAACCGTGGCTAAGAGCAGTGACATGTTATGTTAAAAATAATTTTATTCCGTCCACCATATTCATCGGTATAAAAGTGAATGGGCTATTGTGGCTTTTCCCAGAAAGCTCTACTACTTATTGTTTATCAAACATATTTCATGTGAAAGGGCTATAGCTTTCACATGCTTCACTTGATACTATCAGACAATCTCAAACAACAGAATAGTTCTGAGAAACGTTCTTATCACTAGTAAATAGGCCATTGTGGTACTGGTCGTAACCTAGAATACTTGGCTGATTTATCAGTCTTCTATGCCAAGTGAGGGCATGATATGGGCATGATATGGTATGCTCAACTGAACTCTTCATTTAATCTGCCAGCCATCATTTCAGGGTGATTCAGTGGAATAGTTTATAGACATTTTCTTATCATTAGTGAATGAGCAATTGTGACTTTTTCCCCCCACAATGCTCTATGAATCTGACATTCACAGCTAAATATATTTGATCCTTAAATCCTCATTTAAGTGTCTTACCCTGTTAACCCAGAAGTAACCCAATAATTCCAGCTGCAATATGGCAACCCAATGGAAGGACCAATACAGCCTGTAATATATTAACTTGTATATGCAATTATACTGTTGCTGTGGAATTGCTGTTTTGGTTTCTGTTTATGAACTTAGGTAGGAAGAGACTTTGATTGCACAGAAAGTTTCTAACTACACAATGGGAATCTGGCATCTACAGATGCAAGAGCTTTCAGTAGCAGCAATGGAATGCTTATTGGTTTACAAGGCCAAACAGCACATAGGTGTGCCTAGGAACATGAGGCCCAGGCCTACGTCAGTACATTTTCAGGGGGCAGTAGGCACAGCAATGTCTATATACAGTGATATTTATGTCTGTGTGTACTTGACACTTTCTCACATACCTTATATACATAAATACACATAAACTTACAATTTGAGATGTAGAAAGGGGAAAGGATGAGCTGCACATTAAATCTGGGGCGCTGCACAAATCTGATTGGCCAAGGGCAGCATAAAACCTACATACGCCCATGCCACACAGGTCAGCTCACCACAGAAACTGGATGTCCACTAGTAAAGAACAAGCTGGTATAAAATTTAAAAATGCAACGGCTGTGCGCTTTTTATTTTTAAAAAAAAATCCCCATTTTTAAGTTTAGTTATCCAAATGACCATACAGAAAAAAGTGATCCTTTAAACAATAAAGATATTTCACAAATGTTTGTAGTTTGGAAAACATAGTTCCCAAAATTAACAAAACAAGAATGTTGCTTGCCCAGTGTGTAGGTCTGGTAATACACCCACCCAAGGTCTTCCACCATTCTGATGAACCAACAAAAACTCCTGGAAGAATGTGGGAATGTAAATAAAGATGAAGACACAGATTCCCTATATTGGGTCCACCTACTTACCTACAGGGCAAGCACACTGCCCGCATGCTTGGACAATTAAGGATTAACTCAACAACAACACATGGAGGGAGGAAGGGATCTTCTCCAAGACGTGCTGCATCCTGCTCGGCTTTACCAGCTTCATATAATGTTCTGCAACCCCTGGAGGAGATTTTGAGGGAAGGGGGCATGACTTGGCCGGTGGGGGAGCAAGGAGGAGGAAGGCAGGGAGGAGCTGGGATAAGCTATATAAGGACCATAGCCTCCTCCCTCACTTCCTTTCAGTGGCTGCACCCCTCCAGAGAACAACTGAAAAAAAAATAAAAGCCCACCCATCCTCCCTGTTTTCTTTCAATGATGTTCATCTAAGCAATTGTTAGTCACAGCTTGCCGGGTCGTTTTGCTGCTAGGTGCCCAGTTAGGGAGGGCGACCGGGGGACTTGGATGTGCCTATGGCTTAAGTGCCTCCCCTTGGTAGGCTGGACTCAGTCCTTTTTACGGTTAGTAGGTGAAGTGATGCCTCTCTCTGGTCAGTCCATAAGGTGAGAGCATCCCGAAAGTAAAGGCGCCGGCGCCTGAACCCCTTAAGTTGATCATGTGACCTATGGTTGGTTTGTCATGCTGATAAAAGTTAATAAAGTGGTTGTGGGCTAATTTCTCCAAGTTATTTTTCATGGTCATATATTCATGCTAGTGGTAAATTGGGCAGTGTTTAGTGATGGAGCCAATGAACTTTCAACAATATATATAACTTTAATGGGATATTTAAATATCCCATTAAAGTTATATATATTGTTTAGATAATAGTGGTGTCAAGCACCAAGGGTATAATAAGATACAGATCATATATTTTTCTTCTATTTAAGACCTTTCAACAATGCCAGGTCATATTGAAGGCCATCCCCAAAATGTCACCAAACCAACTTCATCTCCCATTATGGTCAATTTAGTTTCATGCACCCACACCTCTAGCTCATGTCTCAGAGACTTATTTCAATAATGTTTCACTTTATTCTGTCAGCCATTTTGTACAAGTTCACATAACAGAAAAGTTCTGTAAAACTTTCTTGCATTTGAGAGTTTGCTAAAGACCAGCAGGGATGTGGGTGGATGAAAAAAACTCCCACAATTCCTATGAATGTCCTACATATTCCTGAAACCATTAATGTATTCAGCCTTCTCTTATAAAGAATAACACTATTTATATTATTTAGTACTTCATATTGGCCTCTGTCACCTATTAGACAAATCCACAAATCTTTCTTATACTTTCCATGAAGTGATTGCAAATTTTACAGAGTAAAATTGAGTTAAAAAGATTTCATGTCATCTATAGACTGAGCTATATATATATTTAGGCATAGAACATGAAGTCTAACTGCAGGCAGCACTTTAAATAGACTAATCATATCATGTCAGAAGATCACCACATAATTGCCAAGATGACTGTTAATTAATCCTGAACACTAATAAATCTTTGATAATTACCTAACCTGATAAACCATATTATTTAGTGGATATTCCAGGAGTAAAATAATACTGGACTATTTTAAGCCTCAATTTTTCATGTCAAAGATTTTCTCCCCCTGCATAAGAGTGATCCAATGATTTGAAAACTTACATTATAGGGACACCTTATGCAAATGTATTCATTTTTTATAAATGTTTTAACTTGGTTATGTAATTCATTAATCCCCCTCAGTGCAATTATCATATGAAATGTACCTTTCACTTACTTCTAAGTACCCCAGAGAAACAGTTTGTTGAACCTCCCACTTTCTCTTTCGTGTATGGTGCCATGCATCACAGCTGTGACCTGCTCTGCTGCAAGCAGACAGTGACATGCTTTGTGTCTAAGCATCATGACCACTGAAGCCACTCCCTGTGGGCATGGCTTTAGGTCATAGCTGTGAATAATGGCACCCTTCATCAGAGAGAGAAAGAAGAGAGAGGAAGATTCCAGAAGGTGAGAATCTGTTACTTTCTTTGCTTCTTAGAAGTAAGTGTAAATTTTATCTGACAATCAAATTGGGGTGAAAAAAAAACAATTAAGTCACCTAGTTAAAACATTTATATAAAATAAAAAAACATATTTGTCAGAAGAGTCCCTATAATGTAACACGGAATAGCTCGGACCTGGAGTGTTGCTGTGCTTTTTTCACCAATCTGTGACTCCAAAGGGACAACTGATGGTTTGTTTTGTCACTTCGGGATCACTTGACAAAGCTTCCTTTTGTTTTGTGTAATTTAACAGATCAGGATCGGGGAGGAGCAAACACTTCCCTATTCAACACTTGTGTGATTTTTCACACAAGAACACTCATTTTAATATAAAAACATAATTCTTAAAAAGGATATAATATCTGTCATAATATTACATATAAGCAACATATTCTAAGGTACTTGGTATTCTTTTGATATCTTGAGATCGTCTTTTAAAAGTGTATACTATCTACTAGTTTTCAAAAAATGTCATATTTTTGGATGTGGTTTCAACTCCATTTCAGCCTAGCCCATTCTCTCTGCCATCTAAGAGCCACATTAAATTCCATGCCAGTATGTGCAACGTGAGACCCGCAACGGCTGGAGCAGGGGCGCAAGCTACGGGACGGAGAGGCAAACCCGTAAACCATCTGTCAAACGTTGGATGCGCATCTGTGAACGTAATCAATTAGTCAAACCCATAGTGACGGGTTTAGATGGAGCCAATGGCAACAGAGATCGTCAGAATTACGTCACTGAAGTCCTACGGGTTTCAATTACGAGTTACGATCGGACCCACATTCCATAAATAATGCAATATTGATAAATCAGTAAATATAATATTCTATTACATGCAAGTTCCATTATATGTATTAACACATTGATTGCCGGGATCGATATAAGACGGGAATAAAAGTGAAAATAAAATATTTTATATTGCTGATTTGCGAGCCTGAGAATATTGTGCTATTAATTCTAATACCTGACATCACTTTCCCTTTTATTATGAGTACAGTAGTGTGTGTATATTTGCATTTACAGTGCTATGGATTGGACTTTTCAGCACCTTGCGGGTCCTCTCTAGCACACATGGGCTTCTTGGCTCCATTTGCAGGTTACGGGCTTGAACGCGAGTGATTTCGATGCAATTTAATAGCATGATTGGAATGTAACAGTTATGGGCTTGAAAGAACAAAGGATTTGCGGGCTCGCAAGTAGAATTCTTACGTTGTGTACGGTTTTCTTGCCCCTACCCCTCAAGTCATTGGCGGGTTGCTTTACAAGGCTAATTTAATAGCCGTAAGTCTTGCGGGCTACGTTACGTTACTGTGGCTATACGTGACTCTTCCCACTAAGCTTGCACAGCAGGCTACAAATCCCTTTTATTAACCTTAGTACAGCAGTCTGAAACCATTTATAATGAAAGAGACAGACTATATTAAGTTTGGGAGTAAGATATTGTGCAAGTGCATACAAACTATTATTTGAACAACTGATAGTATAAAGCCTAGATACTAAAAACACAGAAGAAATGAAGCAAAATAATACAAACACTTAATGGATAATACATAATGAAGTCTATCTATCTATCTAAACAAATATTATATGAGTCAGACAAAGAATAAAATTAGCCAGGAAAAACCTAATTAAATGTGGTTTTAATTAGAAAAATTGTTGATGGCCTTGCTTGTCCCCATTATACTTTGGGCATGAAACTCACATTTCCAACTCTTGAGAACCTTCATGGCAATAAGTAGAGGCATCATGGGAATCCATAGGGGCATCCATGGAGTAGATTATATATGGGATCTATAGTAACCCCCATGGGGGATAGAGATTGAGGGCCTTAGAGATCCCTATAGGGGATAAGGTCTACTGGGGTCCATTGGGGACCCACATGTGGCACTTATAGTTTATTTAAGTTTATGTTAGGGTGGGTAAGAGGGTGTTAGGTGTTAGACAGATAGATAGATAGATAGATAGATAG
This sequence comes from Discoglossus pictus, assembly GCA_027410445.1. Classification (NCBI taxonomy): domain Eukaryota; kingdom Metazoa; phylum Chordata; class Amphibia; order Anura; family Alytidae; genus Discoglossus; species Discoglossus pictus. The sequence goes on from CM050167.1 coordinate 92,925,586, forward strand.
ATAGATAGATAGATAGATAGATAGAGGTGTATGGGTGGGAGGATAGTAGGGCTAGTGTAGCGTGATCATGTTAGATAGTGGGTTGGGTAGCATTGTGTTGTGCTGCTTTGCTACTGAGTTTCAAACTCATAGTCTCCTTTGGTTATATGTTAGATTTGTTGCAAGCACACCTTTGAGCTAGCTAGGTACCTGCAATAACCTCAGAATGTGAGACCGTCATTACTTGCATTCTTTTGTGGGAACAATGCAATAGATAGACAAACTTGCTTGTAAAAACATGCAAGACAAAAGCAGCCTTGAAGGTTTTTCTTTAGGAGCCATGTAATCAAGACCATTGTTTGTCTGTTACATACTTCACAAGCTATTGAAGTTTTTACTCAGATACAGTGGTCCTTTAACCCAGTAAGAACACTGCAAGATATGAATCATACATTTTAAAACATCTATCTATCTATCTATCTATCTATCTATCTATCTATCTATCTATCTATCTATCTATCTATCCATACATACATACATACATAAGTACATACAGGTTTTTAGAGTGAAGATTCCCAAGCATTTTATGTTGGACAGCTGCTTACAATTTTCATGTAAGTCATACAGTTGCCACTTGATAGACGTAGTGGTTTGATGTTACACAAAGTAGGTCTCCAGTGCCCACTTCAGAAGCATGACTACTACTTTCCCATCAGTCCCACAGTTCCGAACAAGCCTGCAGCATAAACACACAAATCCAAGTATTCTTGATTATAAAGGACACCTGTTAGCTTCATAAAAGACTCATTTCCATATATTAATTTCCGAGCTGCAAGTCACTGCCTTGGATATTTTTCATCTTGTATCTGTGTTGGCATTGGCTGGTTTTGATCTCATTGCACTCATACATTGCAAGATCAAAATCAACCAATTGAAACACAGATAATTTGGAGTGAAATGATCCCAGGCAGTCGCTTGGAGTGAAAAGCAACAGCGCTACACATTAATGTTCTGTATTTATAAATTCTCAAAGTTAACTATTAAATAGAAAGAAATGGCTGAATACTGTATAAATGTAGAAAGTATGGTAGGCACATCTAATATTATTGCAGTGATAACTCGCTTATTTGACCTTATTTTAATGATGATTATCGTTATTATTATTAACTTTTTATTTGTAACACGCCAACATATTCCTTAGCGCTTTTCAGGCTACAGGAAAAAGAAAAATACAATATTAGTAATCTGCAGAAAATGGAGTGCCCTGTTTTAAGCTTAGAATCATATGTAGAAAGTGCTTTTTTCCAATACACCCTACAAGACTGGAAACTCATTACTTATAATTTAAAGGGAATGGAAGAGGCAGAAACCTGGGGAAGTGCAGATAAGTAATAGCAAGGGTCAGGAAGGAAGTGACAGTTTGCTTATGTAGGAAGGAGTGCAAAGTTAGAAAGGTTTTTCATTTCGTGGGGGAGGGAAGGGATCTTATAGAAAGTCTTTTGAGGTGAATGGCTCTAGTATGTAATATATTGTCTGCTCCTAGTGGTAAGATAATATAATCTGCAAATGGGAAAGTCAGGTGATGTCCATGCCTCTATGATCAGCATATGTGACTTTAGAAATCTAAAAAGAGTCTAAACAAAGTATGTTAAGAAATAATAAAGTAACATATGACGGGTTAAAATCTTTAGTGAAGTGAGAAAGTGATATGATAATCATGGAGGTGGAAAATGTACTGTAATGTGAGAAATAGGCCACATGGGAAGCCTTCTAATGCCACTTTGTTACACTGCATTAACAAAACAAGAACATATTTTAAAGAGGATATTTATTAATATGTCACAGTTTTTTTTTTTTTTTTTCAAACAAAAAAACTCAAAGAACACTAAACAGATTAAGATTTTTAATTGCTTTGGGTGGCTTGCCCCTATCAGCCAATGCACAGCAATATAGCTTTTGATTTATACTTGTCTGCCAGTGAAATCTACTACAGTATGCTCTGTGCACCTCAAGGAAGTTTAAAACAAGTTATACTTAAGATTCTAATGTTTAAAACATGCTCTTTTAATTGCACTGAAAATGTGTGTTTCATGTGCATTTTACCATTTAAGTTGTAGGATTTCCTCATATAATATATGTAACATATAATATATTTTTTAAGGTTCCATGAATGGACATTCGGAGAACATTCTTAAATTGTTACATGTGTACTTTCAAAATACAGGCATTAATAGTGTATTTTCTAAGTTCTAAATAAAGTGCTGTGAATATGTATAATTGTTTTGGGAGGCCTTGGCCATGCCAGCCAATGAATAGTAATATAGCTATCAGTCATGAGCTACAGTTATCAATATAGCACACAGTACATATTTTTGAGCTCTATGTCCGTTTGTCTAAAAGGACCACTGCATGAGAGGCTTACACAGTAAAGGAATTTAATTATTTAGGTAAAACTAAAAATCAATTCAGGCTTATCTAAGTTTAAAGGCCTAAGTTTGAAACCGTTAAATCTGATTAAGAGCATAATTAAGCAGGGGAAAAAGTCATAAAGCTAGTTTGGAACTAGGAAAAATACATTGTGATGCCTCTGCTGGGTGCTAGTGGAATCCATGATCCTGCATCCATTGAAGCAAACAGCCCGCTACTGGAATCGCGAGGGAGAAGGGGTGTGGTGGCAATTTCCATCACTTCTAATTATCGGGACGTTCCCCGATTCCCTAAAAATAGTCAATGCCTCTAGCGTACACACCAGCTAATGTTAGTTGTTTACATACTTCACAAACAAGTACCAATTTTCTTGGCCTACAGTGGTTCTTTAAAGCAAATGAGATCAGCAGTCTCATATCTTGCCGCCCGTTCATCTATCTATGCCATTATATTGTCCAGAAAATTTCAAATCATTCTACGGCATGCCTACATGTTCTTTTAAAATAATAATTACAAACAATAAGATATGTTCAAAAGTAATAAAAATGCCATATGCCATCAATCTGCAGAAAAAAATAAGTACAGGTGGAACAGTGTACCTTTAGTAATTGCACTGCCATTTATTAATAACAGCTTTAAATAGGCCCAGCTGGGGGCTGATTTCACTGCTAGTTATGAGTGAGGATGTGTGCTGGGTACATTGTGTGGACCGCTGTGCTGGATTGTACATTGTAAATAGGGAAAGATAATCAGGGAAAACCACAATGCTGTACTGTATCTGGGAGCCACTGGAAAAAACATATTTAATTTATTTGATCTATCTATCTATCTATCTATCTGTCTATCTATATCCCGCCCCACGCTGATGATAGGCAGTAACCTTGAAACGTCTGTCCGTGGGTAGGATTCCCAGTTTGTGTATAATACAGCCTTGGCTTTGCATAAGAGCTGTGTAATACAGAGGGCATAAGCTTAAAGGAAGCCATGTCTGAAATGGTTTATGGATTGAAGAGCAAAGCATTTGTGGGCACATTTGCATGTCCCTCCTCAGCTTCCCAGAATGCAGTGTTATAACTGTATTTCTCTGAATTCTGAGATGGAAACTGAGAATTCTCAGATGGTTCAAATGTGAACACAGATGTGCTACTTATTTGCTATATATATATATATATATATATATATATATATATATATATATATAAGTTGGCACAATAAATTGAATCAAAACAGTGCCCTTCATTTTCTTCAGTTGTTAACATTGTATTTTTCCATGTTATTTTCCCCTGTACAGCGCTACCGAATATGTTGGTGCATTACAAATAAAAGTTAATAACAATAATTAGAACGTTTTTTTATACAGGGGAGTAGGAGTGGGGGGTGAAGAAGTTTTCAGAAAAGAGAGGACTAAATGAGAGATCTTGACAAAGGAAACATTATAGTAAAAAGTCAGAAAAAGAAATACAGCCTGTAGCATGTATCCTTGTACTACAACAACAACTCTACATAACCTAAACACACAGCTTATATACAGTGCTTAGGGCAAGGGCAAACAGGCATTGGCTCTAACACACAAAATCATATTCCAATGGCTGGCAAACAAGAATAAGATCATGAGGTCACAATGATTATTGCTTCTTAAAATATCCAAACTCTGGACAGTTGCAATGGTTCTATAATGCTGGTTCTTCAGGTAATAGTTACAAAAGATGTCTGGTATATTTATACATATTTGTATTAAAACACCTCTTCAGGCAGTAATATCGCAATTTAAGAAGGATGGTAATGGTGGGGAAGCAGGGTGAAGGTGAGGTGACAGAAAAACTGTAATGAGAAATTGTACATGAGATATGTAGTATCTTTATCTTCTGAATATTTTATTAGCATATAAGAAGCAGAGTGTGACCAAATGTCTATACATCATAATATGATATGAAACATTTCCCGATATTTAGGCTGTGCTTGAGTGTATAAAATGGCATACATTTGCATTCCTATAATTTCCATTCTTTCTTTCTTTTTGAAGTTTCTTTTAATGACTGCTACTTTCATGTCCCTAAAGAGATACTTGCAATCCATAATTATTATTTCTTATGTAAAAAAAAAATCTTCACTCTGCTCGGCTTGTGTCTACCTCTTTGAAGAGGCTTACATTGCGTGCTTAGCGTATTGAGAGCCATAGAGTTCAACTCAGAGTACAAACGGTCAGGCTGCTGGTGCTGTGAAGTCCTCCAGCTGTCAGTAGGATCAAGTTATCAGGTACAAACAGTGGAACGAATGAGCATTTTAAGTAATTTAAAGCAGTAATATTTAATCACATGTCTGCATCGTTTTATATATAGTAGACAATTCATTTATGGTCTACAGTTAATAAGCAGTGACCACTGAAATGTCATTTTATAGTATGGTGTTATGAAGAATTCGGCAAAATGTTTTTTGCAGTTATTGTTCAGTCCTTCAGTCGTATCCAACTCAAGGTGACCATATGGACACAGCATGAAGGCAACATCTTTTTTCTGGTTTTGCTTATCCATATGGTTTTCTTGACAAATATAGTGCAAGTGGGTTGCCAGATCCTTCTCCTGTGGACCACAATTTGTTTGCTATGACCTGCCCATTTTTAGTCACCCTACATTGTATAGCTCAATGCTTCATTGATGTACACACGCCCCATCACCACAACAAGGTAGCGATCCAAAAGGGGAAAATGATTTTAGTTTAAATTATTAACTTGTCATTTAAACAATTCTATTAAACTTTCCTTCATTTATATTAAGGGGAGCAGATATTTTTGCTTTTTTTCCCAAACAGGATTACATACTTGAAATGAGTAGATGAAACCTGAGATTCAGATAAGATCTCTATTAAGTTTGGCTGAAAGTTGCCACCATCTGACAATAGTAGCTGAGCACTTTCTTATAGTATAACCCTCCACTTTAGATTACGGGGTGACTGTCAGTCCAAGATGGAGTTGTCCATGACACAAGCAGAGTTTTTTGCATATGCTATTTTCTCTAAAAAATATTTTAATCTCAAGTTTTGCATAGTTGTTGATGTTGTTAGTTTGTTACATATGACACAAATAGGTGACATTTTTCAAAACTACCTGTTTCTTTATTAATGCAATTTGTGTTTACAAAAAAGTTCTGTATGTCCCTTTTTAATTACAATGTTCTTTCTAACTATGAACAATTACATGGGTAATTGTTCAATTAATATTCAGCTATATAGCAAATTATGTCACAATAACCATAAAAGCACAAAAGAAAAACAAAATGTTCCAAGTATCTGTCTTATATTCACCATATGCAGACAGATAATGTCCCTTTATGCCAACAATTTATTTTCAATGGTATGTTCATTTATAGATCTGGTTTGCATATAGTAGGAAAACATTTCCAAATATTAACAATTCTATAAAGTTTTATTTTTGTTTACATTGTTGGGTTATATGTTTTAATCTCATGCAAATTTTGTGCATGAGAAACTAGACTGACAAAAAAGATGTAAAAGTTTAGATTCTTTTTGTGTTTATCCTACATAATGTAATCTGCAATGATATTTTGTTTAAGAAGTAGGGTTACGGTACATGTCTTTTTATATGTTTTAATCCCGCTGCTTCTTAATAGCACCACTCTTGACTAAGTTATGTTAAAAAAAAAAATCTTGAAGAAGAATGTCAGAAATGTAAAAATGCTCTCTATTTTCAAATGAAATACCGTTTAACTGTAAATAACAGCAATTTCCATGTGTTTACTTGTGTCATTTCTGCTTATTGTGAAAAAGTTGAAATAACAATTGATTACAGGGGCAGATGTATCAAAGTGGAGGGATGTGTTGATCATGTAAATTACAACACATTTAGCCTTTAAATTCAGGAATGGATCTACCAGTGTTGCAGGTGGTCCCATGCCCCAGTGACCTCCAATGGGGCGGGGGGACAGGGCTGTGCAACTTTTTGTTTTGCATTTACTTTTTTTCTGTAGTGTAGGGGCCCTCCTGGGAAGGCTGCTGACAAGGACTGGGTGCTATGTAGGGATGGATGCTAAGAGGGTTGGGTGCTTTGTGGGGGTAAATGTTGAGAGGGACTGGGTGCTATGTAGAGATAGTGTACAGTATATATATATATATATATATATATATATATATATATATATATATATATATATATGTATTAGTGTAGTGAAGGGCTCCCCCATCCTGGGCCCCCTCGGCAACACCAGCCCCCCCCCCCCCCAGGAGGTAGGGGAAGGGAGCAGCTACGTAAAGGGGTCTTGGGGGAGCAGCAAAGGAAAAGGGTTTTGGGGGGAGCAGCAATGGTAAATGGTCTTAGGGAACTATGCTAATATAGGAAGGGTCTTAGGGAGGGGATCTGTTATAGGAAAGGGGTTTTGGGGAAGGGCATTGAGTGACAAATTTTACAACCCCCTTTACGGGGGAGGGACCAAATATATTTTTTGCACCAGTGCCCTCAATTCTCTATCTCTGCCACTATTAAAATCCGTTAGCAAAACTCAGAGTTGGATGTAGCTATGATTCTGTTTTATGTGCGAAACCTTATTTCTCATTTATGACAAATTTGGCAACACTAAAATCAAACATATTATTATTGTTCTAAATTATAAATTGTTTAGAATATTCTTATATGCAATATTTAGTTATCAACTGATTCTGGTTGCTTTTTTTCTTGTATGCTAATGAGCCTCGTTTTAGATTCCTATTTCCATTCAGTCTCCTCCTTTAGAAGTTTATCAGCAGAAACCAAAATGGCAGGTCATCAGCAGCATAATTGAATATACAATCTAATAAATTAGAGGCTGTTTTCTACATTGTAAAAAAAATTCAGGTGTAGTTCTTCAAAAGAATTATTTTTAAATATATAAAACCAGTGGATCTTTAAGGGAGTTAAGTGATTAAAAAATATATGAAATCCGTATTTCAAGGTGCTGTCACACCTTGTACTGTACATTTCTCATCTTTTGCTGAATATTGTAGATCACGAATACAGAGCTTGACTGGGAGCACAGTATAAATTCTGCTTTTTGATAATCTCTTTTGAAAATTCACAGCAAGTGTCTGGGATATTTTTCTCTGCATATCTTTTTCCCGCGATTTTCACCGTCCTTTATATCCGAATGATGGTTATTTCAAAATTTTATTTAAAGACTTGTTGTAAGGCTCTTAGAAAAGGCAAGATGTGTGGATATCTTTCATATATCTGCAGCAAAATAGGGCCAAGGCGCTATTTTTTTTTTAGAGAAATGTACGATCATCCGATGAATACTAAGTTTTTTAAGGTAGAATTCTATTATTTTTGAGGACATAAATGTATTATGACCCTATGCAAGACCAGATGCCATACTATAGACTAATTTATTAAAATTCACAATACACTGTTCAATTTAGTGTTCTGATAAAATATACTATTTTGATGAACTACAGGCAAAATAATTTTAGAATAGCAGATAAAATAATACAGCCTATAATATATTTATTATTTCCATTTATGCTGCTGTGGGATCTGTGATTTTGTTTTTCTGGTAAGCAACTTCCTGAAGTGGGAGGAGACTTTGACTGTACAGGAAGTTGCATCCGGAGAATGGTAAGTGCTTGAGTTTTCAGTAGCAGTATTAGAGAGTTAATTAGTTTACAGAACACACCATCTTTTGTATTATATCCTTTATAATATGGTGGGCAAAAGAGCGATAGAAGACGTCCACCGTACAGTAGTACAGTAAATAAATAGTACATCTGTGTTCACATTTGAAAGCCTAAAACAAGTTAAAAAAACCTGTTTCAAGCTCAGAACTCCGAGAAAAACAGTTATTACACTGCATTCCGGGAAGCTGGGACTTGCAAATGTGCCCACAAATGCGTCTCTCTTTAATCCATAGCCATTATCAAACATGGCTTCCTTTAAGCTTATGCATGCTTTATTACACAGTTTTAATGCAAAGCCAAGGTTGGATTAAATACAGGCTGAGTATCCAATCCATGTACAGCTGTTTCAAGCTTACTGGCTACCATCACCATGGAGCCGGATCTCAGCCTGTGTTGTTGACTTTATGAGTAGGTAGTTCACCACAACAATCATTTATAATATGGTGGGCAAAAGAGCGATAGAAGCCCTCCACCGTACAGTAATACAGTAAATAGTACATCTGTGTTCACATTTGAATGTCTAAAACAAGTTTAAAAACCTGCTTCCAGATCAGAACTCTGAGGAAAAAAAATATTACACTGCATTCTGGGAAGCTGAGCTGGGACGTGCAAATGTGCCCACAAGTCCCAGCTCAGCTTCCCAGAATGGAGTGTAATAACTGTTTTTCTTGGAATTCTGAGCTGGAAGCAGGTTTCTTAACTTGTTTTAGACATTCTGATGTGAACACAGATGTACTATTTATTTACTGTATTATATCCTTAAAGGGCCATTTACCTCACTATAAGTGCTCTTCATGTTGTGAAAGAGCAGAAGATTGTATGTTAAAATTATCTTTTGTTTTTTTCTTATTACACTAATATCACCAAAATACTAAGGTCTTAGGTCTGTTTACAAACACACTCCTGACTGTTCCATGATTAACAACACCTGCTGGCACTGAGAGGTGAAGGCTCTGCGTGAAAACAAAGATTTATAGTTTTCACTGAACTTCAGGCATGTAGCAGGAAAAGTTAACCCCCTAACTGCCAATTGTAGTAGATTCCAGCAGTCATTTCCTTGCACAGATGAATTTGTGAAGGGTTAACTCTTTGTCTGCTTGTGCTCATTACAAGGAGCAGTAGCTGTGGGTGTGTCTGGGGGCATGTCAGAGTCTAAATATAAACAGAGATTTCATTTATAAATTTCACTGTGAAAAAAGAACATATTTAAAAAATTCAACAATTATTTCAACATGTTTTTAAGAGATCTTTTTTTATGTGGTCCAAACTGTGCTGAATTTAGTGGCTCTTTAGGTATATCTGCTTCTCTGGGCCCAGGTATCCATCGAGTAGTGCCCTGTCCTGGTACTGTTTCCCTGTAGTGGCCACAGTAGACAAATATACCAAATAGTGATGAAATGGCATTCAGCTTAGACCAGAGAATCGCCTTCAATAATTATACAAGCTCATATGCTGATAGAAGCTTAGATGCTAGGGAGGGGTAAAACATTGTATTTTTTAAGGTTTCACAATTAAGACACATTTGTTAAACAAAATCCACTGCTGCATTATTTATTTAGTCTACATCAGTGGTGGGAAACACGCTCTCCATGCCTCATGCAGCCCTGATGTAGCCCTGAGACATTTTCCATCTGGCCCTCATCAGGTTCTCTAGAATGGAAAAGGATGTCCATCTTCAACTATATATAGTTCATTGTATTTCTCCACAACTAGTGAATCACCCTCTTTCACTCCAAAACACATATCCTCATTGTTGTATGCCAGGCATATCTTGTGTCTGTTGTGCTCATCCATAAAGGGAAAGATACTGGAGCCAGTGCCTTCTCTAGTGGTCTGCAATTTGTCTGACGTCTCTGTTATGACCTGCCCATCTTGGGTGACACTACATGGTATAGCTCACATCTTCATTGAAGTACCCAAGCCCCTTCACCACAGGTTAGCAATCCAAACCGGATATCCTCATTATTTGCACCTTTATTACCAATTAAACCACATATCCCAAAGTAATGTTACTATTTGTACTTCTCTAAAAACCATTGAGTTGCCATCTTAAGGAATCAGGGACCGTATATGTTGCTCTTAAAGTGAAATAGGTAGCCTGTAACTGCTGGAGCAGTACAATGGCACTACAAGGTATGTTTTATTAATCACTTTTTATCATACCTTCCAACATTTCTAATGGCCAAAGAGGGACATTGGATAAATAATGCACTATTAGGTAGTCTGTGTTTGTGTCACTAAGGCGTGTCCGACTCTCCGAGACCTCATGGACCACAACACACTATGCTGATCCATTTGGTTTTCATGTCAGAGATACTGTAGTGGGTTGCCAGTTCCTTCTCCATTGGGCCATAGCATACAGCTCCTGGTATTCCTAGGTGGTCTCCCACCCAAGTACTGACCATGGCCAACCCTGCATGGCTTCAGGGTGGTGTGAGCTCTTGGTTCCCTAACTGGAATGAAACCCAGGGCGCAGTGGTAAAAGCACTGAATCCTAACCACTGGACCACCAGGAAACCATACCATACAATGTATAAAATACATTTTGGACATGTAGACATTTAAGATGTGCACAATGCTCCATATACACATATATTGTATAGAACTGACACTCCAAGCTTCTACTTTGAGACAAAACAACAGGAGAAATCAGAGAAAGCTTAACATGGTCAGGGCTGAATTACAGTATTTACATCCCTTCAAAAAATGGTAATTTGGAAGGCTAAGAGAGACAGGGGGCTTCCCCCGAGGGATTACCTTATTGCTTTAAAGAGGGACAGTTGGGAGGTATGCTTTATCTGAACATACTTAAATGTCATTTGTAAATGTCGCTTTAAGTATAGTTTTTACCTTTACTAGTAGGTGACATAATAACCCACATTTCATGGAGAATCAGCCTCAAATCATATTGCAGAAAAAAAGGTCCTTATGGCAAGAATTAAAAGTGGAAACACAGAACAATGAGAGGCAAAGACAATTTAATTGCATAGCAGAGAAAGTGAGTCTGAGTGCACAATACCATTTGTGCATTTAACATCCTAAATCCAAGCTGAAATATCACTTCTTAAGAGAAGCATGTCCTTCAATTATTCACATCTGACTAGTGATGATTCACCTCCTGACTTACGCTTGTTATTCAAGGCATTTCTCCCACTGTGTTTGTAAGAGTATGATTAAACTTCCAGATTGCATTCTCTTGGAGACAAGATCACTTGTTATTCCTATACATTTTAGCTTCATGGGATAGGCTCTTTCATTATACTACTAGACTGTAAGCTTCTTGGTACATTGTCTCTCATTATACCACTATACTGAAACTTCTTGGTACGTACTCTCTCATTATGATACTAGACTGTAAGCTTCTTGGTATATAATCTCATTATACTACTAGACTGTAAGCTTATTGGTGTGTAGCTTCTGATTATATTACTAGACTGTAAGCTTCTTTGTATATAGTCTCTCATTTTACTAGGCTTTAGGCTTCTTGGTATATAAACTCTCATTATACTACTAAGCTTCTTGGTACATAGTCTCATACTATACTACTAGACTGTAAGTTTTTTTGGCACATAGTGTCTCATTATATTACTAGACTGTAAGCTTCTTGGTACATAGTCTCTCATATTACAAGGCTTTAAGCTTCTTGGTATATAGACTCTCATTATACTACTAATCTTCTTGATACATAGTCTCACACTATACTACTAGACTAAGTTTTTTTGGCACATATTGCCTCATTATATTACTAGACTGTAAGCTTCTTGGTACATAGTCTCTCGTATTACAAGGCTTTAAGCTTCTTGACTCTCATTATACTACTAATCTTCTTGCTACATAGCCTCATATTATAGTAGTAGACTGTAAGCTTCTTGGTACACAATCTCTCATTACTAGACTGTAAGGTTTTTGGTATATAGTCTCTCATTTTTCTACTAGACTGCACACTTCTTGCTACACAATCACTCATTAAATTACTAGACTGTACTCCTATTGGTAAATAGTCTCATTATTTTACTAGACTGAAGCTTCTTGGTATATATTCTCATTATTTTACTAGACTGCAAACCTATTGGTACATAGTCTCATTACGTTATTAGACTTTAAGCTTCTTGGTACATGGTCTACTTGTTTTATTTGCCTGTAAGCTTCTTGGTGCATGGTCTACTTGTTTTATTTGCCTGTAAGCTTCTTGGTACATGGTCTCATTATTTTGCTAGACTGAAACGTCTTGGTACATTGTCTATCAATATACTACTAGACTGTAAGCTTCATGGTTTATAGTCTCTAATATTACTAGGCCGTTAGCTCTTTCATATATAGCCTCTCATTATACTACTAAAATGTAACCTTCTTGGTACATATTCTCTCCTTTTACTACTAGACTGTAAGCTTCTTGGTATATATTATACTACTAGACTGTAAGCTTCTCGGTATATATTATACTACTAGACTGTAAGCTTCTTGGTATATATTATACTACTAGACTGTAAGCTGCTTTTTGCATAGTCTCTGATTATTTTACTAGACTGAAACTTCTTTGTGCATATTTTCTCATTTTATTACTAGACTGCAAGCTTCTTGGTACATAGTCTATCATTATACTACTAGACTGTAAGCTTCTTGGTACACAGTCTCTTATTATGATACTAGACTGTAAGCTTCTTGGTACATAGCCTATCATTATACTACTAGACTGTAAGCTTCTTGGTACACAGTCTCTTATTATGATACTAGACTGTAAGCTTCTTTGTACATAGCCTATCATTATACTACTAGACTGTAAGCTTCTTGGTACATAGTCTATCATTATACTACTAGACTGTAAGCTTCTTGGTACATAGCCTATCATTATACTACTAGACTGTAAGCTTCTTGGTACATAGTCTATCATTATACTACTAGACTGTAAGCTTCTTGGTACATAGTCTGTCACTATAATACTAGACTGTAAGCTTCTTGGTACATAGTCTATCATTATACTACTAGACTGTAAGCTTCTTGGTACATAGTCTGTCACTATAATACTAGACTGTAAGCTTCTTGGTACATAGTCTATCACTATAATACTAGACTGTAAGCTTCTTGGTACATAGCCTATCATTATACTACTAGACTGTAAGCTTCTTGGTACATAGTCTATCATTATACTACTAGACTGTAAGCTTCTTTGTACATAGTCTGTCACTATAATACTAGACTGTAAGCTTCTTGGTACATAGTCTATCATTATACTACTAGACTGTAAGCTTCTTGGTACATAGTCTGTCACTATAATACTAGACTGTAAGCTTCTTGGTACATAGTCTATCATTATACTACTAGACTTTAAGCTTCTTGGTACATAGTATATCACTAAAATACTAGACTGTAAGCTTCTTGGTACATAGTCTATCATTATACTACTAGACTGTAAGCTTCTTGGTACATAGTCTGTCACTATAATACTAGACTGTAAGCTTCTTGGTACATAGTCTATCATTATACTACTAGACTGTAAGCTTCTTGGTACATAGTCTATCACTATAATACTAGACTGTAAGCTTCTTGGTACATAGCCTATCATTATACTACTAGACTGTAAGCTTCTTGGTACATAGTCTATCACTATAATACTAGACTGTAAGCTTCTTGGTACATAGTCTGTCACTATAATACTAGACTGTAAGCTTCTTGGTACATAGTCTATCATTATACTACTAGACTGTAAGCTTCTTGGTACATAGCCTATCATTATACTACTAGACTGTAAGCTTCTTGGTACATAGCCTATCATTATACTACTAGACTGTAAGCTTCTTGGTACATAGTCTATCACTAAAATACTAGACTGTAAGCTTCTTGGTACATAGTCTATCATTATACTACTAGACTGTAAGCTTCTTGGTACATAGCCTATCATTATACTACTAGACTGCAAGCTTCTTGGTACATAGTCTATCATTATACTACTAGACTGTAAGCTTCTTGGTACATAGTATATCACTAAAATACTAGACTGTAAGCTTCTTGGTACATAGTCTATCATTATACTACTAGACTGTAAGCTTCTTGGTACATAGTCTGTCACTATAATACTAGACTGTAAGCTTCTTGGTACATAGTCTATCATTATACTACTAGACTGTAAGCTTCTTGGTACATAGTCTATCATTATACTACTAGACTGTAAGCTTCTTGGTACATAGTCTATCACTATAATAATAGACTGTAAGCTTCTTGGTACATAGTCTATCATTATAATACTAGACTGTAAGCTTCTTGGTATATAGCCTATCATTATACTACTAGACTGTAAGCTTCTTGGTACATAGTCTGTCACTATAATACTAGACTGTAAGCTTCTTGGTACATAGTCTATCACTATAATAATAGACTGTAAGCTTCTTGGTACATAGTCTATCATTATACTACTAGACTGTAAGCTTCTTGGTACATAGTCTGTCACTATAATACTAGACTGTAAGCTTCTTGGTACATAGTCTATCATTATAATACTAGACTGTAAGCTTCTTGGTATATAGCCTATCATTATACTACTAGACTGTAAGCTTCTTGGTACATTGTCTATCACTATAATACTAGATTGTATTATTTTGCAAACAGCATCTCATTATTTTACTAAATCGTAGTCTTCTTAGAACTCCATAAATTACTAGATTGCAAGCTTCACGCTGCATAGGCTCTTGATATGAAGCCAGGTTGTAAGATTTTACCACATAATATATCTTTATAATAAACTATAACCTTATTGGACTGAAACTCTCATTATAAGCTTCTTGTGAAAGTGTTAACCATTTGTTTATAAGCTCTTTATGGCAGGGTTTCCAATTATAACACTAGACTGTAAGCTCCTTGGGGAATGGAGCCTCTTTATGCAACGAGATTATAAGCTCTTCGGGACAGAGTTTCCTATTATAGGATAGGAATTAACTTTCTTAGAACAGTTTACTGTTAAGTCTACCAATAAATCATTAAATTATACCAACCGCTTAGAGTACAAGCTCCTTTGTGCATGTCTCCCATTGCACAGTAAAATTATAGTCTTCTTAAGACATGGCCATTCATTATTCCACTAGATTGCAAGCTTGTTGGTGAAGGGTATCTCAATATATTATTATATTATAAGCAAGGGACTCTCATTATAACTAGATTATAATTGCTCTCTTCATACCATTAGATTGTAAACAGCTCAGTGCAGACTCACCCATTATACTATTAGATTGAAGCATCTTGAAGCAGACTCTTCCATTATACCACTTAACTTCTTAGTGCATAGTCTCTTGTTA
Source organism: Discoglossus pictus (assembly GCA_027410445.1). NCBI lineage: Eukaryota > Metazoa > Chordata > Amphibia > Anura > Alytidae > Discoglossus > Discoglossus pictus. The sequence goes on from CM050167.1 coordinate 92,940,936, forward strand.
TACCTCTAGGGCCTCATTCAATTGCGATGTGGCCAATTGAATTGGACCCTAAAGAAGCACATAGCATATTTTTATTAAAGAAGTTTTTAGTTAGTGAAAACCTTTCTTTTGGATAGATGCTTGCTAACTAAAAACTTCTTTAAAAAATATTTGTTATGTGCTTATTTAGGGCCCTATTCAATTGGCCAAATTGCAATTGAATGAGGGCCCTAGTGTTTACAACAACAATGGCACATCATTTCAGGGACATCTCAGTGAATACTATGCTTCTCTTTATTGACTGCCAGCATGTGAGTAGATGGCCAGTCTTAAAGGGCCACTGCAGTGCAAGAAAAAATAGACTTGTTTGTTAAGTATGTACCAAAATATTAATATTAGCAGCCGTGCAATCCATAGACATAAAACATATTTGGGTCAAAATCTGAATGTGTGAAGCCTCTGAGTATGAGTACAGATATTGATTCTGTTGTTGTTACAGCACATCCAGAGAGAAGGACATTGGGGGGCGCGGGGTAGTTATTAGCAGAGAGGGCAGTGGGGAAGAGGGAACAGTAAGAAGTCCAGAGCCCCTGTTTGATAATAGGATAAGATTGAATTGACACCCATCCCCTTCCCTCTCACTGGTCTAAACACCCCTCTAGCACATACACCTTCTACAAATGTATCATGGATATCTCCAGGGTCATGCAGATATATCAAATGTATTTATATCTCTAATTAAAAACTAGCTGTATGTTTTTCCTGATTAATTATATTCTAAGTCAGACTTAACGTTTTTAAACATGTATTGTGCAGTGGACCTTGAAGGAGCTGCACCTAGCCCTACTACTTTGACCAGTCCTGAACTATTATACCACCTACACAGTTCTTATAGTCAGTGGTAGTATAGGACTTCCTGATAAGCCAATATACATGTATTTTATACAAATATAGAACCAGCTCAGTATAATAAGAGCAAACTGTACATACTGGCGATCTTGAACTGTTTTTTTCTTTCTATTCCCGTTAAATTAATGAGCTGATGCAAAAAAAAAAATCCTGTCTGTGAAAATATTTCTGGCTCAAAATAGTACAAGCGAGGTTAGTATGAGATAAGGGGTGTCAGCGAGCAGATAAAGGCTGCCTGGTGTCACATTGTCTGAATGCGAGTGGCATGTGGCCTTTTATAGAAGTGTGAGAATGGACATATTCCACCTGGGCCTCCGTGTCACATTGTCTGCTCACTGCAGGTTATGGGAGGGAGAGACTGAATAGGAAATAACAACGGTATAGTCTAAACGTGTCCTTCATAAAGACAAGCAGGAAACATGGCCAGTGCCCCATATGTGAAATGCCAGGGATATTTCTAAACTGACTCCTGCCATGTCTTGTGTATTGACTTACAGAGAGCTTGGTTAAAATACGTACATTTTAAGGTCATGAGCTATAAACATATAAATACCTCTAGAATGCCTAACCAAGGTGACAGTGGAAAAAACTCTGATAGTTTCCTCCATCTTAAAGGACCTTTATATTTTAGGAAACAACTCACATGTTTGTGAAATGTGTAGCAAACAAATAACATTGGGAGCCGAGTAAGCTATAAACAGAAAACCATTTAAGTTTGTGCATAGAAAGTTTCCATGTTGTCTGATGTCCTGATAGGTTGGAGACTATGGTCAAGTTCATATATACTGTATGGTGCAAGATGAGGTGGGGAAGACCCCTACCCACTTCTATCATACATGTTCAGAGGCTGACAGCCACACAGAACTGCAAGCCCTGCTGCTGCAGAAATGTAAATGTCCTTTCATATATGCAATCTTTATCATAGTATCATGGGTGCATCCAAAAACCAACAAAGGCATCAAAATTATTATTTTTTTCTAATTATAAACTACCTTAGGGCTGTTGGTTTATAATGATGGACACATGAAACAACTAATATGGGATGTTCACTGCACAATAATGTTCTAGTTTGAAGTTTGTAAGCACACTTATCTTGTATTTGTTATCTACTCTCTTTGTGTAAGAATCACAAGTTAAAATAAAATGTGTTTATGATTACCCAACTGCTTGTATCTTATAGCCTGTGACGTTTGTTCATTCTGCAAGGAAACAGTGAGATGTGAAGAATTGCGCATATAACAAAATGATGCAATGAGTGGGTGGGATTATGATCTATATAATGCTAAGATTTGTATGGAACAAGCAAGATATTTTGATTCTACCTTTTTGGCTGTGATCACTTTGTCTCCCGACTACTCGGAACAGGACGAGAGTGGTGCTGTAATGAAGAGTGTTTGAAAGGATCTGCCGGGGGAGTGCTCATCCCTGGCAGTGTGTTTCCTGGCCATTCCTGGGCATTTTTCTGTCTAATCATAAATGTAGCTTGACTCAAAATGTTCAAACATTTATATATATATATATATATATATATATATATATATATATATATACATATATATCCACATATATATATATATATATATATATATATATATATATATATATATATATATATATATATATTCATCATATAGTGGTAACACTTCAGAGTTGCAGAATTAGAACTAATATTTTATATTTTATAACATATACACATATATACACTTATATATACATATATATATATATATTTATATATATATATATATATATTTTTATATATATATATATATATATATATATATTTATATATATATATATATATATATATATATATATATATATATATATATATACACATATATATCCACATATATATATATATATATATATATATATATATATATATATATATATATATATATTCATCATATAGTGGTAACACTTCAGAGTTGCAGAATTAGAACTAATATTTTATATTTTATAACATATACACATATATACACTTATATATACATATATATATATATATATATATATATATTTATATATATATATATATATATATATATATTTTTATATATATATATATATATATATATTTTTATATATATATATATATATATATATATATATATATATATATATATATTATCCCTGTATTTATCTATATGCACCGATGAAAAGTGGTGAAAAAAATTGAAACTTGAATTACTACTATGTAAGGATACTTATTAAAAAGCAAATAGCTGCTGCAATAGGAAGCAAGGGAAGCTTTGATTTAAACTAAACAGCCCCATTATATTTATATAGATAAAAATATAAACATACTGTACTGATCAAATAGTATATATAATCTAAAGCTGAATGATTTTCCCAAATCCAGTACACTCTGACTGAGATAGTGTTGCCCTTGTCTCTCTATCCCATGATCAAATCTCTCATTGACATCCTCTTCTGCACAGAGCCAGACATTCATCTTCATTTTGCAAAGATTCGCCTTACTGCCATTTCAAGCATGTACCTTTGATCCGTTTATAGAAGATACACAAAACTACAACATATTTTTTTTCAGAGAATCTCTTACAAAAATAAATAGCATAAATCCAAAGATGATTTAATATCACAGGCATTCTGCCATCACCTAGTGTGTTTTACATAGTTTTTTAAGATTCCAATGATCTCTTTTAGCAAAATCACATCTTTGTGAAGTATGTAACAAAATGGCACTTTATTAGCATGTGTAATCCACAAGCATAAAAGCATTTTTAGAGAAAATCTTAAAATTAGCAAACTGTCTGTAACTTGAGAGGAGTGTTGTGTATAGAATATATATTTATATATGTTATATAGATAAAGTGGAGGTTTCATAGAATTAAAAAAAATCTTAGGCACAAATTCTAATAGACGGTGGAAAACGTATTACTAAATTGGGAACATGAGTAAATGGGATGAGTACTGTATAATACTAACATGAGGCTTCATTAAGCAAAGCTTTTAGGTAGATAGAATGGGCAGACCAGTTATTGGTTCTTATCTACCTTCAAATCTTTATCTAGGTAGAATATGTTGAAAAATGCACCAGGGCTGGCAGAGTTAAATTGCCTTGGTATTTATAGCAATCACATATTTGTGAAATGTGTAAGCTCCTGCTGTGTAATGATGCAGAATAAATGTGTCTCTGTGGGAATATACCATGCTGGGGAAAATAAGACAGAAAATGACTTTATCCAACGTCTTATTGCCATGAATCGGCCAAAATATCCCCAAATTCTTCCTAACCCTATGGGAACCCCTCTCCTGTATTGTATCCATTGCTCAACTTCTTTATTTAACTTTATTTGTCTAACCCCATCTTTCTATTGTGCGTCTCATTATCCTGAAAAGCTCATCAGTTTACCAAACAAGTCAGAACTACTTGACCGGAGGAATATCAATGAAAGCTCCATTGTACAAACAAATAAATGCCTATTATTTTCTAATTTATTAATGAAAGCTCCATTTGTACAAATAAATGCTTATTATTTTCTGCAAGGAGATTAGCAATGTATTAGAGTGTAAGCTCTTTGGAACAAGTATTGGAAATATTCATGTTGATCAGACTTTTGTATCTAGCATACAGTGATAATTAAATATGTGGGACAGAGCTATTGCCAACACATACTATATTATGGATTTTTTTTTAACTTTCTTATGGAGTAGCAAACATATAACACATTTTAGTAACTTTTATACTCAAGTCACAAGCCACTCTAGGCCACCACAGAAGGATCATGGGTAGCCTGTTCATATTAAGGGCCACAAGGCAAAAGCAACATTTCTTAGGAGTGGGTATGGGATGGTTTGCTGCTCTTGAAATGAATGGTTAACCCAGACTTGATTGCAGACAGACATGGCTGTGTATGTACACCAATCTGATAACCAGCTGAAGTAGTTAAATCCTGCAGATCTCTAGAAAAGGTAGACAGCAGTTAATAAGGAGGAATATAAAATAATTAAATGTTGGGGGGATTTTTTTTTACCTGTTTCCATGCTAAAGTCTCACCGCTCTGTTAACTCATTCTGGTTGTAGGCTGGCATAACATTCACCAACAAATAAACTTTTTACTCTTTTTTTTATCACACTATGTTATTTTTTTACTACTGATTCAGACATATAACAAAGCCCCCTTTTCCTTGTTTTGTATATATTTTATATGTTAAGAGGTGGAACAACCTGGTTCTGTAATAGCACAGAGGCTATCGTTTCGTAAGTTTTTAAAGTAGATCTCTGTTGCCAGTATTGCTTCTGTATTGGAGTGTAAGCTCTTGGCAGTTTTATTACTAATGTGCGTATGTGTTTGTGCAGTCTGGACGTCAAATGGGGGCACACAGAGGTGCATTTATGCTTTTTCATCATGGCTGCCAGGTTAACTAGAAGTCACCTTTCCCAGTATGGCGAGGTAGGTAGGTCTCACTGCTTCAGAGACTTCTTATGGTGATGTCTTCAAGAGTGGCCATTCTACTAGAACATGAGATACATTAGAGTATCACTACATCATTATATTCCAGCAGAACCCTCAAAAAAAAAAGTTAACTAGAAGACTCCATTTACATTGCACAACTTCCTTAATTCTATGACTGGAGCAAATGAAACTTTTGAGCCTGTGCAATTACAATAGTTTAGGAACTCACCTATGGATATCTATATTAACAGCCCAATTTCAAACTATGTAAAGTTTCAGAGTTAGACATTAACATAGAGCCAGTATATTAAACAGCCAAATTTGTAAATTAATAAAATATATATCTATTTATGTATAAATTCATAACCATATAAAAAAGGCAAATACACAAAGACCAATCAGAAATAGAATATCCACAATATGGAAAAATGTACAATTGTCTGAGGGATGGGAGGCATTCATCAAGCTGTACCAGCTGTACCCAATATATGATAAGTTTTTATTGTTATATTATTAAAAATGGAACTAGGACTAGGTCATGTCGTCAAGGCCAGATCTTATATATATAATCTTCTAAATATAATTTAAATCGGTTTTCCTTTTTTTTATTATTATTTAGTTGATTATGATGATCATGTTCTTTTGAAGAATTAAATTATTTGAAATTGTAAGAACAATAATATAAAAAATATCAAATAAACAGCATTAAAAAATCTGGCAGTAAATATACAAAAATATAAGATCAGACTAAAATAGAAATATATTTTTATTAAATTAAAACTCATTATACAGCAATTTGCTTTAAATTGTTTCTGATTCATCAGCCTTATTAAATTGCGATTAGGCCAATTGAATAGGGCTCTATATAAGCACAGAGCATATTTTTTTACAGAAGTTTTTAGTTAGTGAAGACTTTGCTTTTTGATAAAAGTTCACTAACTAAAAACTTCTATAAAAAATATGCTCTGTGCTTAAATAGAGCCCTATTCAATTGGCCGAATCACAATTTAATAAGGCTGTATATACGTGTTTTTCTGAATACTTGCCACAGAGAATAAATTGAATAATAATTGTCTATATGACCTTTACTAATTTTTAATTCCATAAAAATACAGAATCGGAATAAAGATAAGAAGAATCTTAAGTTAAAACCTGTATTAATATATATTAATTTCTGCTTATTATTTTTATATATTTTTATGAAATAGTTGCCATAGAGACCAATGAAATAATAGTTATCTAAATGACCTTTTATAATGTACCGGTAATTTAAATTTGTATTTCTATTAAATGTATTTTCTTACATACTATCACTTCTGATGTTAAGGTTGGATCATAATTGTTTTCTAGCAATCGTCTGCTATGCTTTAAACATAAGATATATAAATTATTAATTTTACTTGAATTTAATACATCTTAAAGTTTGACTTGAAGTAAAGTTTTGATAAAGGTAATAAATGTGGAGATTATTATTATTTTTAAAATTATATTTCTAGGCAGCTGGTAAACTGCATAAAAATGTTTCTAAAACAAAAAAATAATTAATTTACAGATAATATAAATAGATTATTTTTTAAGTGATTTCTTATGTGACCCTGTTTGAGATTTTAGATGCTGTATAATGAGTGATACTTACATTTATTTACATTTTAATTCTTAGGTAGGAGTTAAGGAATAAATCATAATAGGTGTATAGCGTATGGTGTATCCAATCACTTAACAAGATAGTTGAGAGGGTAGGAGAGATTATGAGAGTATGAGAGAGTATGAGTACAGCAGAGTTGAGAGAGTATGAGATCATGAGAGGGTTTGATAGATTATGAGGGGGTATGAGAAGATATGAGAGAGTGTGAAAGCACATGAGGGTATAAGAGGGTATGAAAGAGTATGAGAGGGTATGAGAGATGTGAGAGAGTATGAGAGTGTATAGGAGGGTATGAGAGAATGTGAGAGAATATGATAGGGTATAAGAATATGAGAGGGTATGAGAGATGTGAGAGAGTATGAGAGTGTATAATAAGGTATGAAACGGCATGAAAGGCCATGAAAGAGTATGGGAGAGTATAAGAGAGTATGAGAAGGTATAAGGGTATGAGAGTGTATGAGAGAGTTTGAAAGCATATGAGAGAGTGTGAGATGGTATGAGAGAGTATGAGAGTGTATAGAAGGGTATGAGAGAGTGTGAGAGAATATGAGAGGATATAAGAGTATGAGAGGGTATAATAGGGTTTAAGATAGTATGAGAGTATATGAGAGAGTGTGAGAGATTATGAGAGAATATGAGAGAGTGTGAGAGATTATGAGAGAATATGAGAGAGTGTGAGAGATTATGAGAGAATATGAGAGAGTGTGAGAGATTATGAGAGAATATGAGAGAGTGTGAGAGATTATGAGAGAATATAAGAGAGTGTGAGAGATTATGAGAGAATATGAGAGTATAAGAGTGTATGAGACTGTATTAGAAGGTCTGAAAGGTTAGTATAAGAGGGTATGAGAGAGTGAGAGGACATTAGAGAGCATGAGAGGGTCTAAGAGGGTATGAGAGGGTATAAGAGGATATGAGAGGGTATAAGAAGGTCTGAACGGTTAGATTAAGAGGGTATGAGAGAGTGAGAGGATATTAGAGAGTATGAGAGGGTATAAGAAGGTATAAGAGGGTATGAGACGGTATAAGAAGGTCTGAAAGATTAGTATATGAGAGAGTGAGAGGATATTAGAGAGTATGAGAGGGTATAAGAGGATATGAGAGGGTATAAGAGGGTATGAGACGGTATAAGAAGGTCTGAAAGATTAGTATATGAGAGAGTGAGAGGATATTAGAGAGTATGAGAGGGTATAAGAGGATATGAGAGGGTATAAGAGGGTATGAGACGGTATAAGAAGGTCTGAAAGATTAGTATATGAGAGAGTGAGAGGATATTAGAGAGTATGAGAGGGTATAAGAGGATATGAGAGGGTATAAGAGGGTATGAGACGGTATAAGAAGGTCTGAAAGATTAGTATATGAGAGAGTGAGAGGATATTAGAGAGTGTGAGAGGGTATAAGAGGATATGGGAGGATATTAGAGAGCATGAGATGGAGATGTCTGAGATGGAGTGAGCCCTACTTTATTAACCCTTTACATTATTAGAGTGGTTAATTAAATCATTCATACGAAATATATGTGCTTATTTACATATTAGTACCCAGAATCCCATGCTATAAAAACGTTATGCTTTATAAGGTAAGGATCTCACAGCTTTTTTATTTCTGTACTTTTATACGTGACAGAAAAAGTCAGCCATTTTTCTCTGTACAGCGCTTTGTGCATTTAGACTCATTTCACCAGATGATGCTAACATTTTATTTTTTAGGAAATGCCATTCAACAGTCCCTTGTACATATAAGATACCAAGCTCGGGGATTAGACTCTCCAGAAACTCATTTTTATAATGATTCCACTTTGCTGGAAATGTTAATTGGGACATTGATTAAGTGATAATGTTTTTCACTATATGCTAATCAACTATATATTCATTAACTCCTTGTGATAAAAAGATAGCACAGTTGTTACTTCCAGGGCATTTTACTCTTATATATTGAAAAATATAATAAACTAGAGCCAATGCTATAAAATCCCTTTAAAATACAAAGTTTAGCAAGCAATCAATCTATACACTTGTAACGTGCAGAGAAGCTGCTTCAAACTCATCTCAATTTCAAATATTGGACCTTTCCTTTTAGCTGGCCGCACATAATGGCGGTCTTTGGCCACTAGGTGACGTGGCTGAGATTTTAGTGAATTTCCTAGGGTTAGGTTGTTAGATATGTTTAGGGGTTAGGCTTTATAGTTTACGGGTCAGGGTTAGGCGTTAGGGGTTTGGGTTAGGATAATGGCAGATAATAAGCTTTATACTGAAATTCACTAAAATCTCGTCCGCACCATCAAATGTGCGACAGCCAGCCGCGCGTCGGCCAGCTAACAGGAAAGATCCCAAATATTTAATGTTTCCATGACAATTTGGGACAGGGTCATGCAAATGAGCCCAACACAAATGCTGGAAGGGTTTTACATGTGTTTACCCGCTCTACAAAGTACTTTTGGAACAGACAGGACCTCCCTCAGTCTAGTTCTAATGAGGGTGTGCCAGAACCCAGATGGGTTATGTAGTTCTATGGAAAAACTAGATACTCCCTCTAGTGGGCAAACCTGATACAGGTAAAAAAGATCAGGAGAACCTGACTTGGTTCCAAATGCATTTGGTACAGGGATTAAAACATTTTTTTTTTACATTTATATTTTATGAGATTTTTGTATACATACAAATCATAATAGTAAACAGATAATAATACCTAAACATAAAATATACAGTACATAATAGTTAAATGCTGCTTTGCATTACATGACAACATTTAATTATATTATAAAGTCATGCCTCAATCTCTATATCTTTTATTACCTTCCTGCTTCTGGACCAGTGAGGGGGCAGGGTGTGGTGTCAATTCCAATCATATTCAGTTACCAAACTAAGCTCTGGACTTCTCCCTGTTGTACACATATTATGTACAGAATGGTGGTAACACTATCCAATAGTGCATTATTTTTCAAGAATATGTCCCCCTCTTTGGCCATGTGACATATTTGGAGGTATCAGGAATATTAATCATGCATTAAAAAGTCAAATTGTTTCTGTGCCAGTCAGATTGACTTTAAAACGTCTCCTATACGCGGGGTTAATGCAAGCATTCCCAGATCCTCCAGCACGGGGCCCATGCATTCTGACAAGAGGCTATTTGTATAACTAGAAATCATCGCTATGACATTTAAAGATGCTTTCAATCTTAGTAACATATGCCAAAAAGCCATTTTTATAACTTCTTCCCTTTTATAGCATAATCGTCTCGTTTTTTTTTCCTTCTCGTGAAAAGACAAAGCGCTCAAGAAAACCGCATTATGCATGAAATATCCTAATGTGCAGAGCCGCTCTCTGTTACAGTGTATTAATGGTGGTGATATGATTAAGTGGACCAAAGTGTACTAATGGCAATGACATGTTTAGGGGTCAGTCACTGTTAGGATTAAAGTGTATAAATGGCAATGATATAGGTCATCACTGCTAGGACCAAAGTATATTACTGGCAGTGACATGTGTAGGGGTCAGTATTTGCTAGGGTCTAAGTGACCTAATGGCAGTGACATATTTAAAGGTCAGTTACTGGTGGAACCTGGGTGTACTAGTGGCAGTGACATGTCTATGGGTCAGTTGTAGGTAGAACCAAGGTGTAGTAATGGCAGGGAAATGTTTAGACATCAGGTTCTGGTAGAACCAAAGTGTACTAATGGCAGTGACATGTCTATGGGTCAGTTACAGGTGGAACCAAAGTATACTAATGGCAGTGACATGTCTATGGGTCAGTTACAGGTGGAACCAAAGTATACTAATGGCAGTGACATGTCTATGGGTCAGTTACAGGTGGAATCCAAGTGTACTAATGGCAGGGATATGTCTAGAGGTCAGTTATAGATGGAACCCAAGTGTAGTAATGGCAGGGATATGTTTAGAGGTCAGCTTCTGGTAGAACCAAAGTATACTAATAGCAGTGACATGTCTATGGGTCAGTTACAGGTGGAACCAAAGTGTAGTAATGGCAGGGATATGTTTAGAGGTCAGTTTCTGGTAGAAGCAAAGTGTACTAATGGCAGTGACATGTCTATAGGTCAGTTACAGGTGGAACCCAAGTGTACTAATGGCAGGGATATGTCTAGAGGTCAGTTATAGAAGGAACCCAAGTGTAGTAATGGCAGGGATATGTTTAAAGATCAGCTTCTGGTAGAATGAAAATATACTGATGGCAGTGACATGTCTATGGGTCAGTTACAGGTGGAACCAAAGTATACTAATGGCAGTGACATGTCTATGGGTCAGTTACAGGTGGAACCAAAGTGTAGTAATGGCAGGGATATGTCTAGAGGTCAGTTATAGATGGAACCCAAATGTAGTAATGGCAGGGATATGTTTAGAGGTCAGCTTCTGGTAGAAGCAAAGTGTACTAATGGCAATGATATTTGTATGGGTCAGTTACAAGTGAAACCCAAGTGTACTAATGGCAATGATATTTGTATGGGTCAGTTACAAGTGAAACCCAAGTGTAGTAAAGGCAAAGATATGTCTAGAGGTCAGCTTCTGGTAGAACCAACATTTATTAATAGCAGTGACATTTTTAGGTGTCTTTTGTTCCTAAGCTTAACGTTTACTAATAGCAAGGATATGTTTATGGGTCAATCACTACTAGGACCAAAGCATACTAATGGCAGTGACATGTATATGGGTCAGTAAATGCTTTGGTTAAAGTCTATTAATGACAGTGACATATTTGGGGTCAGTCTCTGCTAGAACCAAATATTCTAACTGCAGTGACATATTTAGGGGACATCCATCCAAAGACCAAAGTGTACTAATGGCAGGATTCCCTGCTAGTAACATGGATCAATCATTTCCAGGACCAAAGTCATACTTATAGCAGTGACATGATTGCGGGTCAGTTACTGCTAGGACTAAATTTAATAATGTCAGTGGCATGTTTAGAGGTTCAGTAACTACTAAGACCAAATATACTGATGACAGTGACATGATTAGGGATCAACCACTAGTAAGGTCAAATCGAACTAATGACAATGATATGTGAGGGTTAATAATAGCAGTGATATGTTCGGCAGATGTCATATTTCAAGGACCAAAGTGGGTTAATGGCAGTTATATGATTATGGGTCATTCACTATGAGGACAAAAGTGTACTAATGGCAATGACACATTTAGGATCATTTCCTGTTAGGACAAACGTGTACTAATGGTAATAATATGTTATGGTCAGTCAATACTAGGGTTAAAAATGTACTAATAGCAATAACATATTTTAGGAACAAAATGTACTGTTAGAAATTACATTTCAACCATCAGTCTTCACAAGATTACTAATGGCAGGGACATGTTTAGGCATCACTTCTATTGATGTGACATGTTTTGGGATTAACCCGTAAATGGACTAAGACATGTTTAGGACTGAGCTCACATGGTGAAAGTGTAATGATAGCTAGCGGTGACATGTGGACATTAGTTCCCACTATTACTAAGGAATGGGAAATAAGGTGAAGAAGAGATATTTACAAAATGTATTTTTAATTTTGCTCTTTTTTATGTCCCCTGTTCATATGATTTTTTTTTTAGGGGAGGGGGTTGTCAACCCCCATTCTGCCCATTTCTTACTCCCCTGTCTAAGACCCTTTCTGTATAGCAGTTCTTTCACACAATGACCCTTAATCCTCCAACTTCAAATCGTGACCTCTTGTTCTTGCAATCCTTTTTTTTCAGGAAGAAAATTAAAAGTTAAGAAACTAAATACTATTTTTATTTATTAAGCGCAGTTTACCCTTTACTAAGTTTAGGCCTTCAAAAGATTATATTGTAAATATTGGACTATAATGGCCTTTCGAAGGGTCAGTGTCTCGTACAATCAAAGTATTCTTATAGCAGTGACATATTTATAGCTCACTTGAAAAATATACCATGACAATCAGACTTACATTTGATTGATTTATGTGAATATATGTAAATCTTTATGTATTTTTGTTGATTTATTACATTTTGGCTGAGACATAGGAAGGGTGATTTCCTCCAGCTGTTTCTTTCTGTCTGATATACAAACTTCTAACAACACTATGTACAGACAGAGCCTGCTCTTCTCCTTATCTTGACTGCCTCGCTGATATGCCCTTGGTAGAATAAAGATATAGAAGCAATTATTAAAGGAATGCAGACACCTCTAGGACATTTGGTTCATTGTAAAGCTAACATTTATTGGGAAACAGTTCATCAGTTCTCCCCAGACATACAGCGCTGGTTTGCTAAGAAACCAGGTGAAGAGAGGACCTGAGCAGCAATTTTGAACCTCCAGTCGAGGTTTATTGAGGAGGTTACTGGGCATTGCCTTAATGCATGGCCGCCATACTTATACACATTTCCCAACAATTGCATTGCCAAAGAGGACACTAATATTCATGAAAAATGATGCACTAGGTAGTGTCACCACCATGCTGTATGATATATAAACTAAGTTTTAGAGATAGATGCTCTATACAGACATATTGTATGGAATGGACACTCCGGGCTTCTATCTTTATCCTACACTGTGGGAGTAAATAACAGGAAGAACCACAGAAAGTGGTACATGGTCAAGGCTGGAAAACAGGGTTTTGCCCTTAAATGTGGGACAGGTGGATTTCCACTGAAATTTGTCACGGTCCTTCCAAAAAAGGGACATTTAGGAGATATACTCGCAGGCAACCATTTTGAACTTAGGATTTAAGGTGATAGCTTGGATCACAAGAAATGTATCTTCACAGTGAAGCCGTTTACATGGCCAAGATTTTTTTTTTATTTTCAAGACCTTGAAACTCACCGGACTTGACAGTCTATACACCCATTCCTCCTTTCTTGCTTACAGTGGTCCCCCGGGTCTCGTCCTTAATCCGTTCGGGACGGTAGGATGGGTTCCAAACAAGCATTTCCCATAGGAATCAATGTAAATTTTAATAATCAGTTCCGAGCCCCAGATTTTTCACATTTTCTTGTTTCTTGATACAAAACCTTAAAACTAAATAGACATAAATAAAAAACAATAATTTCATCAAATAACATAGGATTTAACCTCACTTTTGCTGTAATGAGAGGACCCGAGACCCTAATGGGTTGATGGCGATGTAGGGGAGCAGAAGGAGGAGACAGGCTATTGCTTAGAACTTTGGTTCTTATAGGCACAGGCTACACTTTGATTCTTGTAAACACAGGTCACTCTTTGGTTCTTGCAAGCACAAGCTACACATTGGTTCTTATAGGCACAAGCTGCACTTTGGTTTTCATAGGTATGGGCTACACTTTGGTAATTATAGGCACAGGCTGCACTTGGGCTCTTGCACAGACTGCTCTTGGGCTCTTGTACTTTATTCCACTTCCTAAAAGACAATATGTAGGGTGTCGCTGGTGCGTCGAGCTCCAAACAAGAGGCGAGTTCTGACGTACCTTTTCCTCTGTGAGACGCGTTAAGTTCCGAACCAGACGAGAATCAGAGCAGACAGGACCCAAGGTACCACTGTACTGATTGGCTTACTCTGAGAGCTTATGGGTACTATATTTATGCCATGCTTCTCTGCTATGTTATTTTTTAGACAGTTAAATTCCAAATTAATACATTCTCCTATCTTACTATATTCATCTCTATAAGGAAAGTGGAATATTTAACATCTGAATTTTTCCTCAATGTGGCTTCACTTTTCATATTTGAATACTACAGATTCAGCTGACACAAATGAAATCTAATAATAATATTAATTATATATGTTATTCCTTCCACTGCTTCTTTTGAGACTCCTGGGGTCCTGTATCCATTAAAAATGATCTGTATTCCATTTAAATGTCCACCCAGCAGCATAGGGTTAAATAAGGTAATCCCTACCTAGCACTTTGTCTCCATATCTACAGCTAACAAAGACAAACTTGTCCCGCCGGATAAAAACAACTTGGTTGCCAATGCTGAGATGCTCAGAATTAATTCAGCTATAAAAGCACATATTTCATATTACTGTTCTACAGTAGAAGTTATAATTAAAACTATTCTTGGTTTAATGCTCGGTTGTCAGCTATCTGCAGGCATGAAAAGCTCATTGGATGCTGCTGAAATTCTTATTTATAGAAGGCAGAGGGAACACTATAATGAGAATCTAAGAGAGGATATGCTGCTGGTCAGGGTGAATACAATCACTTACACAAAAATGCCTCATTTTAGTTCATTTCACAATCTGCACTGGGAACTGTAGTACAGGTGCACTAATAGCACAATTTATTTAAGATTTATTTTATTTTTTCACAAAATTCATTAAAGGGCCATTTAACTTATAACTGACCAGGTTAGGTGAGCCCAGCATTCCATGCCTGCACACATAGAAGGTTTTTTTTTTCTCTTTTAATCTCTACACAGACAACATAGAGCCAGCAGAGCACTGCTCTGCATTGTTCAAATTCCAGAGAGGCAAGAGAGCCGAAACCTGATGGAGTACGCCAATATGGTTTAGTTATTTTATCGACCCATATTTCATCTACCTAAACAAGATAAACTATGGCACTACTATCACTTATGTACAAGAAAGACACAGATAAGCTATTACTCTTCTTAAAAAGCATATTTTATGTATAGTTTGCACTAATATTTCTCCATTCTTCATATTTAATACACAATAGCAGATTCGAAATGACATTAAAAATCGGAAATCACAGTGATGCTATGGATTTAAAGGACCAGTTTGGTCACATATGTATATTTTATTAAAACAAAATGGTTGCTCGGGTATTTTTGACATATTTATACAGAGGAGTTGTGAAACCAAACAATGGTTCTCCTTTGGCATAATGCCTACAGTGGTCCTTTAACATTTGCATCTGCTGGCAGTATTGTGAAACCTAAGTGACTCCATGTTGTATTCTGCCTGGCACACAATCCCTTATCAAACGTTGTCTCAGATTATTTATTTCTATGCATATAGTGCTTCTAACACTGCCTGTACTATATGAGAATAAATTATTTTTTTAATGTCTTCGGTCCTTACTCATAAAGGCACCCCACTGGAGCTTGTCTGGCTGAATTGGATAGAAAATTATGTTGCAGCTTTATTTCTGCTTCCAATGCTGATTAGCTCAGCTTGTCATATACACTCAACTCGTTAGCCGTGATACCCATCGAGTCAGACTGCCTAGGTGCTCTTATTGATGCGGATAAATTGGCAAACAGAGGAGACGCTGTTTTTTTGGAGCGGCTGAATAAGATGACAGTCTAGCAGGCCCTCGCTGACCGGCTCCCCTGCTCCTTCTGCAGATCTGGCCTCACTTCCACAGATGACTCATATTCTGCATGAACTGGAGGATCTTTTGGCAGTCGTGGGACATTTACATAGCAAATAATAGCAGAGCAGTTCAGATTTGGAAAGCAATAACATCACTTGTATTCGTGGTATCCCTGAGGATTGTGTTGTCGTTATTTGTGTTTTTAAACTATAAATGAGATGTAAAATGTAGTTTTACGTATTTTGGAGGAATGATTCCCTACTTGGGATGCATATACAGTACTGATAGATGCATTTGACTCAAATAAATACAAATTTTCTCTGTTAGTTTTTTTTGTATAGTGTTATATTTTGTAGGTATTGTAAATTAGAGAAATTAAAGTGGAAGTCCCCAGAATTCCTTTACTGTATATAACACAACTATGCTAATCTATACAATGCACTCTATTGTCATATTTATATGATGCTCTTATTAAGAATTATACTTGATATTTTGCAATATATCTTAAAGTGTTTAAAACAATTATATATATATATATATATATATCACATATATTAGTTGTCAAACTGCGATTTGTCGTCATGCTCATTGCAGCCAGCTGCACCGTCACACATGCAAGCCTTGCAAAGCGAGGCGAAGCAGCCTGCCAGCACCTAAGCAGAAGGTGCTCAGAGGGCCCATACCCTCGCATTGTGTGGCAAACAGGATTGCCTCCATTACAATTTTATGGCGTCATTTTTTGACGGGCAATTTGCTAGTATATATATAGTACAGAAAATTAATAATACATTTGTAATTCCATTTGAATGTCTAAAAATCAGTTAAAAAAATATTTCCTACTCTGGTTTCCCAGAAATACAGTTATTGCACTGCAGTCTAAGACACTGGGCGGGGACATGCAAATAAGAAAATGCATTCTCACTATATAATCCAAAAACAACTATATACATGGCTCATTTTAAGCATATGCTCACTGTATTAAATAGTTTGAAGCATAGGATGGATTATGCACAAACCAGAAAACCTACCCACAGACAGCACTGTTTCAATCTTAATGGGTCTCATCAGTGTGGGGCTGGTTTCTGGTTTTGTGTGGTAGATATTTGTAAAGAGTAGTTCCCTACAACAATCATTACACTTATGGATAAGTGTAATGATATATATATATAGTATCTAATTATAATGCGCCAACATATTCCACAGCACCATACATAGGATGAAACAGAACATAAGAACAATATCAACAAGGATTAAATGAAAAGAGAGCCCTGTTTTTGAGTTTATAATCTGGCATATAGAGTACTTTTTCAAGCATTTTATGCGTTTAAAAAATGTACAATCTAAGGGATTTGGAAGGTGATAACCTGGGCATATTAAGTATGAAGGTGATAAGCCTCATTAAATAAAAGTTTTTTTAATGAGGTTATGTACATATGCATGTTACATCTCTATTCAGTTCTGTGGAAAGATTACTACTGTGAATAGCTACTTGACAAAAGGTCCTAGAAGGATAACGCCGCCCATCTCCAGACAAATGAGCAATTCAAACTGGAAGTGCCCATGACACAAGTCTGCTAAGTTCATGTTGCACAGGGTTTACTTAGCTGCTATATTAGTTTGTCTTGTACAAACATAAGCAGTTTTTTCCAAAGTACAGTGAGCCATTAAGTTGTCCACCTTACATCAAAAGAAAATAGACTTGGTTGACAGGCCTGAGTTTGTGACATAAAGACATAGTGACACAGGCCTACCGAGGCCTCTCTGGTGGATAGCATTGCAGCAGATTATATGTAAATAGATAAGCCTTGTATATGTCCACAATCATTTCTCACAAGGGACAGATTCCCCCTTGGCTAAAATCCTCTCTGGTTGTTATATAAACAGTCACTGGAAGAGATGCTCAGACAGGAAACTAACCTCAGTGTTTCTTCCAAGATCACATAGCAGCGTATTTTCTTTATAAACAGTGGTATATTGCCTCATGTGGATAGGAGAGGCTTGCTGTGGATTGCTGCACAGAAATCTTACTTTTTTTTCTGTGCGGTTTCTATACATTTCTGGAAGTCTTCCAAAGCTGCATTGTTAGTCCTGCACTGACTATGAACAAAAGTCAAGGATAGGATCTAACAATGTCTGACGTTTACAGGGTAGAATGAGAGGGATTAGTCGTTCTTATCGGTGGAATTCTGTGTTGCTATGATTCATTAAGTATCTTCTAGGTGGCTCCAGATTAAAAGTATGAAGTGCAGATATTATTTCATGGAAAGCTGACAGCAGGGCTTTTTTTATTGACTGTGTCATGATTAGATGCCACTTTGGCTGTGTCATGTTTAGATGCCACTTTGACTGTGTCATGACTAAATGCCACTTTGGCTGTGTCAAGTTTAGATGCCACTTTGACTGTGTCATGTTTAGATGCCACTTTGGCTGTGTCATGTTTAGATGCCACTTTGACTGTGTCATGTTTAGATGCCACTTTGGCTGTGTCATGTTTAGATGCCACTTTGGCTGTGTCATGATTAGATGTCACTTTGGCTGTGTCATGATTAGATGCCACTTTGACTGTGTCATGATTAGATGCCACTTTGGCTGTGTCATGATTAGATGCCACTTTGGCTGTGTTATGTTTAGATGCCACTTTGGCTCTGTCATGTTTAGATGCCACTTTGGCTGTGTTATGTTTAGATGCCACTTTGGCTGTGTCATGTTTAGATGCCACTTTGGCTGTGTCATGATTAGATGCCACTTTGGCTGTGTCATGATTAGATGCCACTTTGGCTGTGTCATGTTTAGATGGCACCTCTATGCCATTAAAAAGCACAATTTTACCTAATCTGAAATATTTTTGGCTGGTTTTAATTTTGCTGCACTATAGTGAGGCCAACTAGGCAGCCACCCAGGGGCGCTTCCCTGTGAGGGGCACCAATTCTGAAAAAAAGGGTTCCTGGCTTTAAAAAAAAATGTGGCAGTTCATAGACTGGCTAATCTTGGGTAACCACCTAGAACAAGACAGTTACAACAGGAAAGGGAACTTACATGTACAGAAAAGGCAAAAATGGTTCTGTGCATACCTTGTGTACTCACTCGCACGAGCATCTCCACTTCACTGCCTAAGGGCTCCAAAAAGGTAGATACAGCCTCTGTTTTGGCAATTCAAAGTGGCTGTCTTTCAGTAGAACTGAATAACGTTATCTGAATTCAAATCTATCCCATTCCTCTAAGGGCAACAGGCAGCCCTTGGGCACTATCCACGTGGCCCCCAGTATGCCCTCCAAAATGGGAGAGCATGCCCCTCTTCAATACAAAATCCAATTATATTTCTCTAAAACTAGCAAATTATATCCAATTATATTCTAAATACTTGTTCTCATTATCTAAAGCTCTTGTTGTTGTTGAGTCATTCAGTCGTGTCCAACTCTACATGATGATATGTACCGCAGCATGCCAGACACAATTCTTATGTCTCAGGTTCTCCTTATCCATATGGTTTTCTTGGCAAAGATATTGGAGTGGTTTGCCAGTTCCTTCTCCAGTGGACCACAATTTCTCTGACATCTTTGCTATGACCTGACCATCCTGGGTGACGGCTTAATTGAAGCACACAAGCTCCTTCACCACAAAAAGGCGATCCCGAAGGGGATCTATAGCTCTATTACCAATGAATTCCTTTCCTACAACAATTTTACCATTTTGCATTGGGTTAACTAAAAAAAGGTTTTAGAGCATTGTGAGGCCCTTTTAAGGACTCAGTGGCAACATATGATGCCGTTCAAGTTAAATAGGTTGTCATCACTGAAATATGATATCTGATCAAGTTAAAAACAACCTCTTTTAGCCACTTGTGCCCTTCACAGGGAGAAATATCCTGTAGTATATCACTCAAATGAGTGACCCAGCCCCAAAATACCAGGCAATTCTACCCTGAACAGGAGAAACAGCAAACTCCATTTTCGCCTTTATGGGCCTCGTCAGTGAGGTGCAGCTGAACTCCCTAAGGCACAGTGAGCAAGGGGTCCATGTCTGGAGTCCCCTATCACCCTTAGGGAGACTAAACCCTAAGGGTAATTTGCATAAACAAAAAAACTAACAAATGCATAATAGTCTTTAATGTGTAACTATGTGTTCAATAGTTAAAAAAGGGTTCCCTTGTGTAAAAGGGTTTCCCTGGTGGTCCAGTGGTTAGGATTTGGTGCTTTCACATCTGCGACCTGGGTTTGATTCCAGTCAGTGAGCCAAGAGATCACACCACCTTGAAGCTAAGCAGGATTGGTTCTGGTCAGTACCAGGAGCTGCATGCTGTGGCCCACCGGAGAAGGAACTGGCAACCAACTCCAGTATCTCTGCCTTGAATACCAAATGGATCAGCATGACCATGGACATAAAGATGTCCTGGTGTGTTATGGTACATGAAGTCACGGAAAGAGGGAAACAACTGAATGATGCAAAAAAAAAAAATTGTTAAAACACTTTATTTCTAAAACATTTTGCCCATTATGAAGTCAAGTTATTTATAATAGCATATTACAAATATGGTCATTTAATAAAATATAAATTGAGGACAAACATCAGGTAATTGAAGTTGCTGTTGGCACAAAGGGTTAATGCTTCTTGAAAATAAGTGCTAGAGAATGAAGATGTAACAGTGATACATTTGCAGTAGTTAAATTGACAGGCTTGTCATCTTATAGATACATTAGTAGCTACTTCAATATTCATAAATAATAAGAAGCACACTGTTGAAGTAGCTCAGGGGAAAGATACATTGGGTAAAACTATTTTCCATGACTTAATATGTTGCTTAAAAGTGCCCTGAGGAATTATACATCTGTATAAGTCATGAGTTTCAGCCCGTGAGATACTGTTGTATGATCTGAGCTTGGATACAGATAAGAACTCCATAGCTTTTACGCAAGCCTGGCATTTCATTTATTATTATTGTTTATTTGTAACGCGCCAACATATTCTGTAGCGCTACACATGCGTTGTGGCAAAACAATATTAACACATTACAAAGATGGAGGGCCCTGTCTTTGAGCTTCAAATCCAGTAGAGCTTTTCCCAAAGCACCGTGCAAGATTGAAAACTCGTAGACTTACAATCTCACAATGCAGTTTAATAAACACAAGAGTGATGGCCCGCAAGATATATGATAGCATGAAATAGCTAATATAAAGGGTATTTTTCTATTACTTTCTAAATACATTTATCCCATTGCAAAGTCTATTTCTTCAAAAGAGATTATTATAAATGTGCGACTGCAGTGGTCCTTTAAAATATCAGCAGGGGGATACAAAGAAATATTCCCCTTCTGTGCAGCAGTACTACCAGCGAGACTCCTCCTCAGAGCAAGAGACAGTTTAAATATGGGCTCTTCAAAAGATTAATTTCCTTTACGACCCCATGTAATGGCCGAGCTGCTGAGTTACTGATGATCTTGACTCTCGCCAGATCATCCACAGGGAGAATCCATCATTCAATCCCATCAGAGTTTGTAGTCCATTGATTGGTAGTGATGGTCTTGCTGCTCATTGAGAGCCAACACGCACTCCCATTCTGTGTGATAAGAATGGCAGCAATAAAATGTCCTATGAAATGAGCTGGACTCCACAGAGGGATGTTATGTGATATTTTGTAACTCTACTTTACGGACTATCAGCAAGTTTTTTCTGTGAATGAGCAGTGAAGGCGCCATTAAACCTCTGCCCCCCACGTTTTATCTGACTCTAATGTCTGTTTGACCTTTGATGGTTCTATCCCTTCCTTTTGTCAATCCCTCTAGACAGTGGCTGAATTGCTCTAAATAACTAATCAATCATGAGAACTAAAGTCTATCTCTTCCTTATAATGCTAATTGGCCTTATTAACCCCTTCAGCTGAAATCACTGACAGCCAATATCTGACTAACCATGTCGCAGTGACATGGAAACAGTAGCGGTACATGTGCTGCTTCTATATAGATTGCTCTATACACGTTTTCTTTTGTTTAATTATTGATTAAAACTCAAAACTGGCATCTGCCTGCACTGCTAAGAAATAATTAAAGTTTGAATTGACCACAAATATATAATTGAATGTCAGCCACATTTCACGGATTATTTTAAGGGCTTCTTGGAAACCATAAATACCCACTGTAATCGGTAGAAGGTAAAATAACCAATAACAAGTTCCCAATAGTGACCCATCACCAATACCACCTATTGGCCCACCACATAATAAACAGCTAAATTCAAATCACCAAGTCTCTACTATATCTTTTGGCCAACCCCATGAAACAAACACCTACACTCTTGCCCTATGACCACCATGTTGATATCATTCTCTACCATTGCTATGTACCATCACATACTGACCATGACCCATACTAAACCACAAGGTACTTATACATCAACAAAAGATACTGACCTGCCATAATGAGTTTGGTATCTTTACCATTAGTTACTGACCCAGTATAGGTACCGATCCAACACCATGTCTTTTTCACTAAATTATACTGACCCACCAGCACAAGAGGAAAAACTAAGTCAGAGGTGCTCATCAGAGAACAAACCAACCTTAATAGATTGGTTCTATGGCCATGATAATCCACTCTGAGAGCAACCTCTTTTAGCTCACTTGTGCCCTTCACAGGGAGAAATATCCTGTAGTATATCAGTCTGGTCCCACTCAAAAGAGTGAGCCAGCCCCGAAATACCAGGCAATTCTACCCTGAACAGGAGAAACAGCAAACCCCAGACGTGTTTCGGCCTTTATGGGCCTCATCAGTGAGGTGCAGCTAAACTCCCTAAGGCACAGTGAGCAAGGGGTCCACATCTGGAGTCCCCTATTACCCTTAGGGAGACTAAACCCTAAGGGTAATTTGCATAAACGGAAAAACTAAGTCAGAGGTGCTCATCAGAGAACGAACCAACCTTAATAGGTGAGTTCTATGGCATGATAAGCCACTCTGAGCAACCTCTTTTAGCTCAAGATCCAGCTTAATCAAACCACTAATGTATATATGTATATATATATATATATATATATATATATATATATATATATATATAATTATATATATTTAATAGTCCATAACACATACTGACCCACTACCAGAGGATTCTGCCCAACAAGACAAGACGTATCAGTTAAAGATCACATACTAACCATCAGCTACTAGATGATATACATACATGCTGGTCCTCATAATATAGCATTGACTGTGTATTTGCCCTACAGATTTGTAAAGCCACAATAGATAATATCTCAAAACGTAAGTACTAAAATATATGACCCCTTACTCTCTGCCCAGTGATTAATTTCCTGTACAAGTACCACCATTTACTGGCTCATCCTGGATCTGCTGTTTAATGAACTATAATTTCCTGCAATTTTTACCAAAAATGCTTACCCACGAAATTCCTCCATTTACAGAGCATCTTCCAATAATATTTGTATTATTTTTTTTTGTAATGATTTTCATGGCTAACATATTTCAATATAATTCCAATAAGTAGACTAAAAATAAAATATTTTTTGGAAAAGAAACTATCATTAACAAGGAACATTATATGATGAAGAACAAATATTGATAGATAGATAGATAGATAGATAAATGGATAATTAAACTGATAGATGTCATCCAAGTAGTTTTAAAGAAAAAAAATGACATTTAGGCATATGTGATACTTTGGGGAAGGTTGCATGTGTGAGAGGGTGGTTTATATTTCAGCAGGAGTAGAGTTTGCAATAATGATTGCAAGCTGCCTGCTTCTGGTCATGTGTTTGGGAATTGTAATACTCGCAGAGAAATTGGTAATTGTGTTTTCTTATCAGATTTGCATTCAATTAGACCCAATGTATTCTGGTTCCTACATCCACATAACTCATTGCTATTGTAAAATGTCAGGACAAAGGAGAAAACTATTACATTATGTCTCATTTTAATGTGATCTGCCATTTATTATTATTATTATTATTGTTTATTTGTAACGCACAAACATATTCAGTAGCGCTATACAAGGGTTAAGTTTAAGGCGAAAAACAATGGCAATATTAATACTTTAGGATGGAGGGCCCTGTCATTTACAGTATACATCACTTATTTTTCATATCAAAATACATTGTGTACTGTTTAAAATGTGATTTTTTAAATTTATTATATACATTTACATTTTCTTTCAAACTTACTCACTCAGAGTGCACACAATATATAACCTAATATATTCTACATATTATGGGTAAAATA
Organism: Discoglossus pictus; assembly: GCA_027410445.1. NCBI lineage: Eukaryota > Metazoa > Chordata > Amphibia > Anura > Alytidae > Discoglossus > Discoglossus pictus. The sequence continues at coordinate 92,965,344 of CM050167.1, forward strand.
CAATTGAAGCAGAGAAAGAGAAAGGTTTTTAGATAATATATGTGTATATTAAACATGTCTCGCCAGAAGGCCTAGCGGTTTGGGTCACATCCTAAACAACCTATTGTGTTAATGCAGTGAGACTGACATGTGGTCTAACATCCCTGTTGTGGAGATGCCTTGGGGTCTGCACCTGGCTCTTCCATGTTACTCCCCATACACTCACTCCTGTATACCTGTCAGTACCCTTCAAACGAAGATTAACAAAAGAGCATTGCTTTGGAATTATAATCTTCTCTTGCCTGAAATATTCATGGAGGCCCCGGGGCAGCATAATTCTCTTTACAAGTTGCATACAAATTAGATGTAATGATTTATCTTATGAAAGGAAATGAAGTGGAAGAGAAGTCACTTCCATTTCCGTCAGTAGGAAATAATCCCGCTGCATCTGCTCCTTGTTGTAGTGGCACAAAAGTTAAACTTGGTTCAGTACTCACTAACTGATTGATCTATAATTCATACAATACTCAGTCTTATCAATGCACATGACCAATGGGTGTATTTGGTTATGCCAAACATTTTAACCTATATACAGACTGATCATTTGCCTTTTTTTCCAATTTTTTGAAACCTGTTCAGCCAACCCTTGACATTGGACCAAATGACCATGATTTTGCCTCTTGACCTTGTTCTGAAGTACCATGATCCTGCATACAATACCCAATGACTTGCTGTTTGATAATAAACAGGCAGTGATTATCAGAAAAATATGTATTATGTAGAAAAGGTCAGTGTACATACAAAGTTAAATGCAGGAGAGTAAAATCCAGCTTTGCACACCCACAGGGGGCTTACATAACCAAGTACACACAGGAAAGCAGCCAGGTACAGCGTTTGATCCTTCTGGTCCCACAGGAAGTAATGCTCCAGGGTGGAATTACATGGTTGGGCGGGGTCTGAGCTCACAGCTGAATCAGACCACATGCATATATAGAGAGAGAGACTACATATTCTAGGCTGCTTTACAACATAGGAACCCCAGAATATTATACAAATGTATCAACTAACCTCAGCTTTCTCCTGATTGGCCAAAACAAATGATGAATTTTATTCTAATCTTAGCAGAGATTTTCAGGGGTGTTAACTAACGAAAGTTGCAGTTTGCAAACTGAAGGGATTTAGCAAACATCAGAGTGAGTTTGTAAATGTGTATTTTGGTATTTTTTCATGCAAAAATAAAATGTTTGCATGTACTACTGATTCTTTTCTATCGGATGTATTCATAATCCAGGACACCTAGATATGCCTTTAAGGAAGGATATTAATTCATTATTAAAGTCAAAGTCACAAGCCATGCCAGTTTAAAAAATAGCCAATATCTTTGAAGTGTGAGCTTTACTATAAGGATATCCCTTTTTCAAAAACATATAGGTTATATACAACAAATACGCCAAAGATTGCCCTACCAGTGCAAAGGTAGACTGAAATCTAGCATCTTATAGGCTCTTTAAGTCTAAAATAAATTTGTGGTCTTCCACAAACCACAAGTCAACAAAATGAGACGTGGAGCAAAAATACTTCTATTGTATTTATAAATCACATGCAATCATAGTGACATGAAGATAGAATCAACAGATCTTCCTTGAGGACTATACGAGTCTCTCTATGTGAGGATGACACAAATATAATTAAGGTTCAAGTTACAAAGGACATGTCCCTCCTACCACAATGATGACAGTGACAGAGAGGGAAGGGACCTCCAGTCCACTGAGCCTGTCCCTGCAGCTACAAAGTGACAGGTGACCGTGGTGACACGGAAAAAAGGGAATTATGGCTCATTGAGTTTGTCATTTCCACCACTCAATTCCAGCAGATAAGTGTCAACTGGAAATATATTGAATAAGACGTGTTACCTGCCAGGATCAAGCTATATAGAGTGGTTTAACCATCTGATATACATTTGTTTAATGTTTCTATGAGAGCCAAACTATGAGAGCCAAGCTAAGATAGCATCACTTTGTGCAATTATTTAGTAAATTTGAGAATTCATGTGCCATCAACCTTCTTGATATCATGCATGAAGACCATCTGGAGCTCTAAGCTCTCTAAAATAGACTATAATTTAAGAATGTGGAAATATTAGTGTATGTCATTTTAAAAGCAAAAGGATTTTTGACACAGACCAACTACGAAAGACCTCCTATTTAGACAGAAACAATAAAAAAAAAACTATAAACTAAGACCTGCTTGGTCCTTATGTCCATCAGCAGCAGTGTAGGGCAAGCTTAGTTTGAACCCGAGCAATTTAGTAGAGACGAAGTGCAGCTTAAGTCTCAAGCCAAGGTGGCTTAAAAAAAACTGATAGTATTGATGTCAAGCTCTTTTTTAATTTTGAAGTTTGGGTCGCATTATGTGAGCTTACTCTAGTAAAATGAGACCTGTTGGAGAAAAAAAAAATACCCACAAACCGCTTTTTACTCCGAAACCCAGTCATAATACCCGAAACACACAGGCCTCTGATAATTTTCTTATTATTAGATTTTAGTTAGGCAAAACGTGGATCAGCAACAAAAAACATCCACAAATGGCTGCTGCTGCTCACTGACTGGGCAGAAATATCAACAACATAGCTTTTTTTATAATCGTTTACATAAAGACAATGGGATAATCCATTCCCACCTTTTAGAAACATGGTATAACCCACCAACAGCCAATAAAAGATTATTGATACTAGTAGATCCAATTTAACGTTTAATTTAACGTTTGTTAATTAAATGTATTAAGGCTAAATCAGTGCGTACATCACCCCTGCATTTTTACAATCCTGCGCAGCGAATAACATGTTTTTTAACCTTGGATTTAACAGAACATATTGTTTAGACTAAAATAATTGTTGATGTCTTTAACTGAAACTGCTAAATCATGGGTCATGCAGATTAAACTATTTCATAACTTATAACTTACAAATGATAAAATACTGGTTCTGAGCTAAAATTCACAAGTGCTACAAAAAGTGATAAATGCTATATATATATATATATATATATATATATATATATATATATATATATACACACTAAAAATGTTAAGGATACCTGTATTTTACCACAACAGATCACTGCAATATTTTTTCAGGCTGTAACAATCTCTATGCACTGTAATGAACAGAACTTATGGGTACTGGAGATCAGAAATCTCTCATCTTAGTGAATAAAGCCCAGTGTGCTTTATACATTAGCTGTATGTGTCGATGAACATGGGTGTTTTTTAGAGAATGTTTGAATTTTTGAAGATTACTGATGCAAGGTAGCATATTCCAAAGACTGCTCTTGAGAAGACCTGTAGGCGAGCATGGAGGAGAGTATGATGGGGGATGAGAGGAGCAGATCATAAGCAGAGCCGAGAGGAAGGGTTGGATTGTATCTGGAGAGCTATAGGAAGATGATGTGCTGTTGAGGGACTTATAAGTTAACCTTAGGATTTTGAATTCTACCATTGATGTAGTGACTGGCGGATAGGAGCAGCAGATGATAAGTGTTGGATGAGCCTGGCTTGTAGCGTCCATGATAGATTGGAGTGGCTAAGTGGAAGACCAAATTATATCTAACAGTTACATTTAGGAAGATAGGATTAAACATGTGTCCCTTTAAATAAAGGACTATAATGGCCCATTAACACTTTTATACAGTATCATCATGCATTGTATTGGATATAATAAATAGCTGACACAATGCAACAATGCAGCCCATTCCCAGCTGACCACTGTAGATTATATCTGCCATATCCCCTGATTCGCGCGGTACAGGCTGTGTATTCCCCTTTTATTATAACCCAACTGGAGTTAATAAGTGAAAGAGTTTATTTTACAATGTCATGGCTCGGGATAATTTACATGACATGGTTGCTTTTGGCACTGCGGGACGGGCTGTAGCTCTGTGATGAATGGTTATGCTTAGTTTGAGCTGTATTTCTTTTACTCCCTGTCATATAGAGAAGCAGATACAGATGATTCATTACACTTTGTTCTCCACATCTCTGCAGACTTTGTCTTACACAGAAGCCCTGCTAAATGGGTTTGTATTACACTGCATCAGCATTAGGGAGAAGAGCAGACACATCCAGCCAGCTACATTTCACCAGATGACAGTGCGTGCTGGAGTTTTTTTGTGGTCTATACCCTGGATTAATGCTGCCTCGGGATATTAAGGTGCTGAAGTGAAACACCTGATTCTCTTTAATAAGAATGCATTTGGAAATTAGAAAAAGGATGTATTTACATTAAAGCAGGCTGCAATCTGAACAGCCTGCGCACTACAGTTATGTGTGTAGATATAGAAGGTAATGTGAGGCTGTGGGTAATGTGCACAGGGTTTTATATGTGACAATTTGTGACGTCTGACTGGGCGATGGTGCTAGGCAGAGAATGTGTGCCTGACAGAATGGTACATAGTACAGTAGGCCCTTGACATTCACCGGGGTTACGTTCCCAAGGTCCCCACAAATGTGGAAAATCTGCAAATAAACCGCACAAAATCATAGCATGGACTCCTCTCCAATATAAAGACAATTAGAGATACACAAAGTGACCTAAAGCCCATAACATAGTCACACAGAGTATGGTAAATCAGAGCACCTTGTCATTTATCTTTATATTGGAGAGGAGCCCATGTTATGATTTTAATGACATTGATCTTTGCATGAAAACTGTGAGTGTCAGACCCACGAATGTCAAGGGTCGCCTGTATGTACCTTATAAAAATTTAGGGAGTGTGTGACAGATATAGTATGATATAGTATGTGCCTGACAGAGCGCAATTGGTAGAAAGTGTGCAATTTGTAAAGTGTTTGTGGCAGAAAGTGTTCCTGAGTGTGTGTGACAGACAAGGTGTATATGGTGCATAATAGGGTATGTTGCAGACAGAGACTCTGTGACTGACAGAGTGCACCGTGTAGTGAGTGTGACTGACAGAGTGCACCGTGTAGTGAGTGTGACTGACAGAGTGCACCGTGTAGTGAGTGTGACTGACAGAGTGCACTGTGTAGTGAGTGTGACTGACAGAGTGCACTGTGTAGTGAGTGTGACTGACAGAGTGCACCGTGTAGTGAGTGTGACTGACAGAGTGCACCGTGTAGTGAGTGTGACTGACAGAGTGCACCGTGTAGTGAGTGTGACTGACAGAGTGCACTGTGTAGTGAGTGTGACTGACAGAGTGCACCGTGTAGTGAGTGTGACTGACAGAGTGCACCGTGTAGTGAGTGTGACTGACAGAGTGCACCGTGTAGTGAGTGTGACTGACAGAGTGCACTGTGTAGTGAGTGTGACTGACAGAGTGCACCGTGTAGTGAGTGTGACTGACAGAGTGCACCGTGTAGTGAGTGTGACTGACAGAGTGCACCGTGTAGTGAGTGTGACTGACAGAATTCACCGTGTAGTGAGTGTGACTGACAGAGTGCACCGTGTAGTGAGTGTGACTGACAGAATTCACCGTGTAGTGAGTGTGACTGACAGAGTGCACCGTGTAGTGAGTGTGACTGACAGAATTCACCGTGTAGTGAGTGTGACTGACAGAGTGCACCCTGTAGTGAGTGTGACTGACAGAGTGTGTGCCTGACAGACAATGTGTATATGGTGCATAATAGGGTATGTTGCAGACAGAGACTCTGTGACTGACAGAGTGCACCGTGTAGTGAGTGCGACTGACAGAGTGCACCGTGTAGTGAGTGTGACTGACAGAGTGCACCGTGTAGTGAGTGTGACTGACAGAGTGCACCGTGTAGTGAGTGTGACTGACAGAGTGCACCGTGTAGTGAGTGTGACTGACAGAGTGCACCGTGTAGTGAGTGTGACTGACAGAGTGCACCGTGTAGTGAGTGTGACTGACAGAGTGTGTGCCTGACAAACAGGGTGCCCCAGACAGGGCCATGACAGGGTGCCTATATATGACAGAGCGTGAGTAAAATAAAGATTATGAGACTGAGAGTGTGCCTTCATGGGAGAAGTGGCCCCTGAAATAAAGTGTGACAGAGAGAGTGTGTGTCTGCCAGAGACTTTGCGTTTAACAGAGACTGCATGTCTGATAGCGAGTGCTTGAAAGAATGCCTGACTAATGTGTGCTTGGTAGAGACTGTATGTCTGACAAGGAGAGACTGCCTGATAAATAACAGATTGTGTATATCTCTGGAGAGTGCAAGACTGACAGAAGGTCTCTTACTAGACTGTGCTTGACACTACCCACCATATAACATACAAGTACCTCCCTCTCTACAAATGCTATTGAAAGGTTCCATAATGCAGGAGAGCCCCTCCCCTTTTTAAATGGATTGCCATGCAGACTGCACCACCTGATGTACTGGAAATATGCGTATGTGAATTAATGTTGACCAGCTGTGTTGCTCTATGAGCGAGTCAGTCTGCTTGTCGAAACAAGTCAGAGAGTTTTTTGAAGTGCATTAAGCACTGTTTTCTAAATTGTCTATAGTTTCATTACAAATATTGGATTTCATCAAAAATAATTCCCCAGCCTAAAACTGCACAGTTTCTAAGTGTCATATAATTGCAGACTTAGTAACAGAGCTTTGTGGCAACAATGAATGATTTGTCATATTCAGACTGCAAGCAAACATATATTTCAAAATATTAAAAACATCAACTCCAAGTAAAACATTTGTATAAAAATCTCTCTGTTGAGATGGACTGGGTGCTATGTGAAGATGGCTGCTGAAAGGGACTGGCGGCTATGTAGAGATAGAATATGTGTATATACATGTATATATATATATATATATATATATATATATATATATATATATATATATTTACATATATGTAATTATCCCCTGCCCCGTAGTGGATGTCTCACTGGATTGGCCTAAATCTGTGCTGCAGGTAGTGGAGGCTGGTGATAAGGAAAGAAGAGCAGCTATAGGAAGAGGAGCAGCTATGGAAAGAAGTCTTGAGGAGGGGTGCTGTTAGGAGAAGGTGTTTTGGGGAGGGGCACTGAGTTTGTGGAATACATAAATATAAAGGGATACATGAGTATATTATATTCCTAGTGAAATGCAGAAACCTGCCATGTCCCTTTAAGGAACCAAAAACAGGGGTTTGTATGTTTATTTAGTTACTGAATAGCAATAAATGTGTATTTATAGAAAAAAAATAGCCTTCAGCAGGTATTTTGTTCTCCACCCCTATCATGTGTTTAAGGGAGGAGAGAATCAGCTCAGAAGTGTTGATATAAGTATTTATCTGTTGTCCTGATAGGTGTCTTTAACTGCCTACTTCTGCACAGTAGGCAAACCTACAAAAGCAGATCCCCTATGACCTCATGGACATCAATTTTAAACGATGCATTAATTATTATTTTTTTATTATTATCTTTAATCCCCATCATATAACAACAGTGGCCCTCTAACTCTTCCCCTGTTTAAAACTGCATATCATTGATTCATAGATTATTTACCCTCTCTCAATTAAATGTCTGAATATATTAAATAACTACACAAGAGTAATTTGTATAGTAGGAAGGAATGGCAGGAACAATGTAGTCTGATGAGTTGTCTATTCCGTTCTATTGAAAGACTGCCACTGTAAATTGCCACTTGACAATTGTAATAAACAGACAAGTAAACCCCAGTAGGAACCTCTTCTAAAGGTATTTTAGATTAACCGATCAAGATGAAATCCCAACAACACAAGAAGAGTCTGCTAAATGTGTGGGGTGTTTCCCAAAATGCACTGGTCCTTTAACCCCCTTCAAAAGTAAACAACTGCAAATTTGCTATTAGCCCCTTCTCTGATACAGAACCACACCCACCACACCCCTTCCCCCTCACTGACCCAGAAGCAGACCATTGCATCAAATGATGCAACCGTCTCCAGACATGTAAACACCCCTCGCATACACAGCTTCCACTAATGTATCATGGATCCCTCCAGGGTACAGTAGAGCCATCATTTTTTTTTCCATTTAAAAAGTAGCTGTTGATTTGTTTTCCTACTTAATTATGCTCTGAGTCACACTGAGCGGTTATCATTGACTTGTGTGAAGGATGGGAGTAGTGGGAGATTAGGAGGAATGAGATTAAAACTCCTGGACACGTGACATTATAGTGCATTTCATGTCGTTGTAGAAGTGATAAATTAAATATCTGTTACAGTGATCATTAATAATGTCCATTTAATCTCAAGAGAGACTGCAGTTTATGTATCTTCATTGGCTGGTCACTCATCCGGCTGAATTCAAACCCCACTGGGCTCAATAGCAGACAAACTATAATAATACATGTATTTATATACTTATATGTAAATTGATACTTTAATATATTCTATCCTTGGAACATGCACTGAGATAGTCTGTTTTTTATAATGCTTTGTTGAAAGATTTTGTTTTAAATTGAATTTAAAGTGCCCAAAAATATTGCAGTAGCCCCTTATGAAATGCTGCTTTAGTTTTGCCCTTGGGTATTATAAAGCAGACCAATAATGTTCATTCTCTCTTAGCTAGTTCTGCTGATGGACTGAAAGGCTTTTTCAGTTATCAGCGTAATGGTAAATATCCCTTTAAAGCGATAATAGACAACTTATTTCACCTGAGGCCTCAAAAGGGCTGCACAATATGTTTAACTGTTTTATTTGACACATGGAACAAATTGTAAATTGTACCTGGGGACAGGTAGTGTTATTAATGGGGCTACATGTGAGTGAGGAAAAATGTTATATGGGTAAGAGTGATATGAAGGTTGTGGGAAGAAGAACTGTATACTGTGGGAGAGGGATGTGCTCTCCCACTTCGAAGAACAACTGCGGAAGCCACCAGAATCATGGGTACCTGTAACCCATCAATGTGTTTTAATTCTGTTTTTTCAAAAATAATACAGTCATAAGTCATTTTGGGTTCCAGAAGATTTGATAGAACTATAGGCCTACAAAATGGCTCATGTGGGCACTTTCTGTGGTACCTCATAATGGTTCCCCAACCAGAACACTTTTTCTGGACACCATAATGACCCCCTGAGACCCCAAATCTCATCCCCAAGATATTGTAACATATCTTCAAGACCCTAGCAGTTACACCACAGAGCTCTAGAGAGATATATTAACGTTTTGTGATTATGTTATAACTACATGATTCCACAGAACACAATTTATGGACCCTACTGTGGCATTTTATGTGCTAATTATTTTTTTACAATTATTCAAGTTAAATATTTTCTTGAAATCTGTAGTTTTAGAAATGTTTAAGTATTTGGCTAAACATTTTTGAGGGAATATGTTGAAATACTATTCTTAGTTTGCATATACCATTGTATGGATATTAAAATAGATGTTATACATATTTTCTTGAACCATACTGAGAGTTTATTTCCGATTATTTCTATTCCATCAATTCAAAGCTTGCCCTAAATAACTTTATTAACTAGTTATCAAGCAATATACACAGATTTTTTGGGACATTTTTAGTTTTATATAAATGTTTTTTCTTGGTCTATTTATTTAATTTTATTTTCCTCAATGTCATTTTAATAAAAATATTACACTCCATTCACTTCTATGAAGCCAACAGACTAACAGTCTGTCAGCTTCTGAAACTGCCCCCTTGCTTCATTCTTATTTGTGACCTGGCAGCACAGCATCCTGGAAGCTTGACTAAGCTAGCACCACATCCAAAGACATAAGGATTCACACTCAAGTCTCTCAAGACCTTTTTAGGTTTTATGCTCCACTAGGCCCGTTTCAATTTGTGCGCCCCACTCCCCCATGACCCAGTTACTTCTCATTTCCGCTTGCTATATCCCAATCATACAGAAAATTAGTAGTGTATATGTGACTTTTTCTTTTTTTTTGGTATTTAAAAGAGGTCTAAATGCTTGATAGAACATGTAAGACTTTATAGACATTTAAAACAAGCACAACATAATTGCAAACTTGACAGTTCCACTTTACTTGATGTCTGTGTCCCTTTAAACAATGCAATCATTTTATTTTTAGGAATAAGCACTTCAAGCTGCGCAGCTCAGCAACTTTAGCTTGAGATCCTGCTTTAAATAAAGGGCGAGACATTTTAAGCATATTATGATTGTCTTGATTTTACCACTACTAATTGGCTGAAATTGAAGCCAGATCTGTTTTACACAAATTGGATGCTATCACACAGCTGCTGCTCTTGTGGAATATAAAGTGTTATTCTGCTGTATATTTCAGCTCTAAAGTCAATGATTATACATCTAAGTAACTGATTTCTCTTATTAAAGGGCCACTCAAATCAGCGGGTACAGATAGATCATTGAAGATGTGGAAAAAGTGTTTTCCTTTTTTAAATTGCTGTTGATTGGATTAAATTAGATGTATTTTGATTAATGGTTGCTGAATGTTTGAATCCCTTCCTGTTGTATATATGGTAAGGCTGCACCCTCTGAGGCACTGAAACCTGAATGATACCATATTCGTTTTCTACATATTATGAATTATTTGGACAGACAATTCTGCCTGCACAGGCTTCCCTGGTGGTCCAGTGGTTAAGACTCAGTGCTTTCACAGCTGTCGACCTGGGTTTGATTCCAAGTCAGGGAAGCAAGAGGTCACACCACTCTGAAGCTGAGCAGGGTTGAGTCTGGGATGGGAGACCACCTAGGAATACCAAGAGCTGTATGCTGTGGCAGACTGGAGAAAGAACTGGCAACCCACTCCAGTATCTCTGCCATGAATACCAATTGGATCAGCATGACCATGGATATAAAGATGTTGTGGTGTATTAGGGTCCATGAAGTAATGGAGAGTCGGAAAAACGACCGAACAATGCAATCAAATAAAAAATTGCCTACAATGTTAAAGCCCAGGTGCAATATTTTTGAGTTCATAGGAGCATAGGAATAAGCTGTAAATGTTGGTATAGGGCAACTTTGGCACAGTGACTCATTCCTCTGCAACATACCATAAAAGTATTACTCCTTCTACCACTTGCAAAAAAATTGCAGAACATCACTTCTCCCTTGCTGAGATGAATCAAGCCAAATACATTCTGCTGTAGCTGATGAGAGACACAAAGAGAGCTCTGATTGCTGCTCATAGCAAAGCACGTGATGTTCACAAAAGAAGGTTATAGCAGCACTCTGTAAATTACTAACAGAGAGACAAAATGGAATTTGTCAGCTATATAAGTTATATTTAACCGTTTCCTCTATCATGTTATCAGATATATATTTGGATTCCTTTAAAGCAACATCAAAAACCCATCATTTCTACCATGCATTACAAAAATGTAATTGCTGCATCAATATAGAGCAAATGTTTCCAAAGTTTGGGAAGTTCACATGGCAGATCTACTGAAAGTCAAAGTGTTAGAGAACTCTTTAACATATCTTGGAGAACCTCTTGATGCTTATGTTATTCTATGTGGCATGTTTGCTAAGGTCACTCTTTTGGGTACATTTGGCGCTCTTTTTGCTGTTACATGATGTTTATACAAGGGAGGATTCACTGTGTCACCTTTCTCAGAACTTTATGGATTAAAAAAAACAAAAAAACAATTTGCTAAGTTGTTCTGTCTATGCATAAATAAAAAAAAAAATCATATATTTGGCACTATCATGTTGAAGGGGTTCCCTGAGGCCAATACAGGGGTTTTCGAGGGAAAAAGTTAGTAGAAAACAATAACTCCAATTTTTTTACAGCATGAGAAAACAGTGAACCTGGTCTGTAGTCAGAACTTATAAGAATCTCTTTATCAGAGTTTTCTGTTATTCTGTTATGCCGCCCTTCGTGCGCTGCAGAAAATCGCGCCGTCATAAGTGCGCCGAGAACTGCGCCCTGATGACGTTCTGTGTTCCAGCCTGCATCCCATCTGCCACAGAGGCTTCTCATGCGCGAGCGCCCCATCTCATATTTACTGGACCTGCTTGGCAAGGTAAGGGTCTGACAGTGTGCCATATGGGCCAGGCATGGTTTCATGTGTCACTAGGAGCATGTTGCATTGCATGTTTATCACGCATGCAAATAATGACAGTGACATGTAGTGATAAACATGCAATGCAGCATGCTCTTGGTGACACATGAATACAGGGACATTACATACAAGTGACATTACATACAATATGCTCCTAGTGACCCGTACCTTGGCCTTGGCAGCCTCTAGCAAGCAGGTTCAGTAAATATGAGATGCGGGCGCGCGCATGAGAAGCTTCTGTGGCAGATGGGATGCAGGCTGGAGCGCAGCGCGTCATCAGAGTGCAGTTCTCGGCGCCCTGATAATGGCGCGCTGTTCTCTAGCGCTCAAAGGACGTGCCACTGCGCATTACAGTTTCCCACAAATGGACCTCTGTAGCGCTTCAACAAAATCAGCTAGATTTTTTAATTAGGCAGTGATTATTAATAAAGTTTATATCCAGTGATTAAAAAAGGAAATATTCAATATTAAACTTCCTGTCAAAGCTCTGACTCAACTGCTTCTTGGATCCACTTACTTTAAGGCCAGGAAGTTGCTATATTTTCAGACTTGGAGCCTCATTCAAGCCCGTATTTACCTATAACATTCTAACATTTTGGCTGCAGGTTACATTTTTAGACACATTTAGATGCATTATATTGACTATAACCACTAATTATAGGCCCACAGCCTCCACATGCACACCATAAACCTGTAAGTTGCATTTCAGGGCATGATCAATTAAGCAAGCCCGTAAGTTACTTTTTAGACAGAGCCAATAGTAAATGAGATTGTCATCAGGACGTCAGTAAAACATGGAGTTTAAACTACAATTAATTAGTATTTAGAAGTCCGATTTGTGATCAGACTCACAATCCAGCAATGTAGAAATCATTAAAAATCATTAAAGCAACCAATCTAGTCCATGCGCATTCCATGATATGTATTAACACCTTGATGCCCGGGATCAATATAACACAGAAATAAAACGTAAAAAAGATAATTTTTTATTGCAGATTTGCAAACTTGAGACTGTTGTGCTATTAATTCCAGTGCTTTTCATTGCTTTCCCAGTATTTTTAAGTACAGTAGCGTGTTTTTATTTGCTTTTGCAGTGTTACGAACAGGTGTTGAACCCACTTGTTAGTCCTATCTAGTACTCGTATAATTTTTTAAATGCATTTGCCATTTAAGGGTTTGAAGGCAATTGCGGGCTTGTTGAATTGTTGTAATTGAATATGGATTTTGCATCTTTAGCACTGGTAATATTGTTGGGCTTGAAAAATCTAAGGAATAGATAGGACAGAGTTACTTTTTTGACAACCGCAGGGATTTTGAGCCTGTAACTCGCAATAGGAATGCGAGTTGCTAAATGTATCTAATTGAATATCAGTAACATTTACAGGCTGCATTACGGGCTCATATAATTGCGATTTGGCCAATTGAATAGGGCTCATAGTGTTTACCATTGGCTGGAGACTGTATTAGAGGTAGCAATAAGCTTTTCTATGAGGCAGCCTATCAATAATTCTTTATTCTCTTGTCATATCTCATTGTTCTTAAAACCTTTTAGAATTGTCTTTAAGCTTGAATCCACCCTCCCCTTAATGACCTTATCAGGGTGGGGACAAAGATTCAGTTGGAGGCTGTTACTCTAATCTTTACAAATAAATGTAATATTGCTATTAAAAATGATTAAACTGTAATTTTATTAATGATCAATGCATCATTAAAATAACTAACTCTTGCTGGTGAATGACAGTGGTCCTATAAAGAGCTGAGGTCTCTGCCCCCGTTCTTACCGCATTGATCAGAGACCACATGCAGCACTGATAACTTAGATACAAGGCCAAGGGCAGACGTGAGATTACAGCCTGTGTGTTTCTTGGTGTAACTTACATCAGATTTACCATTAAGATAACCTAACACATGACAGTGACAAACGTTGTGGTTTAACAGCCCGGACTTTGTGTCCCAGCCTCATCTCATAACACAATAATACCTGCTAGCCCAGGACCCATTACATCTGGCCTCAGAAGGTAACTGCCGCTACAAGCCTTCAATAATTAAAGACTCTCTTTGTCATCAGAGACAGAAGCCTGCTCTTTAAATCAAGACAGTAATTAATTTTCCTGACAACCCTTCAGAGTGGTCGATTGAGATTTTTAGACTCAACAGCTTGCGTTGGACATGTTTGATATTTTTTAATATCCTTTACTTCTCATGTTGTGATAAGGAGATTTGCTGAATAAGGATCAAGTTTGACTTAATAAAAATATAATTGTATACATATGTCTATTTAAAGTAGATGGGAACAAAATGAATGGAGTGCTGTTTATTAGCATGCTACAACCCAGAATCCTCTATGCTGTGGAAAATATATATACTGTCTGTTTTGTTATACATCAGCCTAGAGGTCTGTAATCTCCTTAGCAGTGGTGCCAGCTCTAACCTATTGACAAAGTGGGCATCTGCCCAGGGAGCTAACATATGAGGACCACCATCAAGGGCATAAAGGTGTGCAAAGAACATACACATCAAGTCAAACCTGAGCACCCTCTCCTATAGCAAATAAAGACTACCATCAAGGGTGTACAAGTGTGCAAAGAAGGTGCACATCAGATCAAACCTAAGCACCCTCTTCTATAGCAAATAAGGACTACCATCAAGGGCATAAAGGTGTGCAAAGAAAGTGCACATCAGATCAAACCTAAGCACCCTCTCCTAGAGCAACTAAGGACCACCATCAAGGGCATAAAGTTGTGCAAAGAAAGTGCACATCAGGTCAATCCTGAATACCCTCTCCTAGTGCAACTAAGGACCACCATCAAAGGCATACAAGTGTGCAAAGAAGGTGCACATCAGGTCAATCCTGAATACCCTCTTCTAGAGCACTAAGGACCACCATTAAGGGCATACAAGTGGGCAAAGAAGGTGCACATCAGGTCAAACCTAAGCACCCTCTCCTAGAGCAACTAAGGACCACCATCAAGGGCATAAAGGCGTGCAAAGAAGGTGCACATCGGATCAAACCTGAGCACCCTCTCCTAGAGCAACTAAGGACCACCATCAAGGGCATAAAGGCGTGCACATCAGGTCAATCCTGAAAAGCCTCTCCTAGAGCAACTAAGGGCCACCATCAAGGGCATAAAGGCGTGCATAGAACATGCACATCACGTCATTTTTTTCTGACCTTCAGAAGTATCTAAGACTCTCCCAATGCACCAACCCAACTTGAGTTTGCCATGCTCAGTAGTAGATAGATGATAATAATACACATATTCTTATGTATATGTGTAGAGTACTAAAAATATAGATTTGATGGCAAAGAACAAGGTCAGTCTAGGTCATACTTCCCATTCCATCTGCCTACATAATTCGACTTAATTATTCCTAAGCATGGTCTTATGCTTTCCCAGGAATGCTTATATCTGTAACTGCATTTGACTCTACCCCTTACACTGGAAGGCTATTCCTCTTATCTATTTCCCTTTCTGTAAAGTAGTATTTTTACAAGTTACTCCTTAATCTCTCATTTTCCAACTTCAATTCTTGTTTTTACATTTCTCTTTTTATAAAAGACACATCCCTCCTGATCTTTCTCCTTTTATATATTTGAATGTTTCTATCAAGTCACCCCTCCTTCTTGTGTCCTCTAAGCCTGTGGTTCTCAACAAACTGTCCTGGTACCAGTGCCATTCCCTGAGACCTTATCTGCCAGTCCTCATTGGCACAGAGGGATGAGAAGAGCCTAACACTTTAAATAAATTTGATTAGTCATAGACAAATTATTGAGGATTATTGAGTTTGACGTACTCTTTTCAAAGCAGAGGAAAACTGAATGAAAATTAATTTCTCACATTTATTATCACCTTGGATCTCAGAGGTGGTCCACATAAGCACTGGAGGGTAACCAGCCAACATCCAGATCAAAAAAAGTTAAGAACCACTTCTTTTAAGAGTGTGAAGTCTTTCCTTATACATTTAGTTTTTTATACCATGCTTGTTTCCCTCCTCTTTGCTAATAATATTTTGGAGATAGTTTTATCTTTTTAGGACGAGGAGATAGCAACAGGAAAGTAGAAAACGTGGGGCCTTCACAAATGTCAATAGACCTAAGGCATCATTAAACCTAAATATACACCTTATTTGTAATATACTTTCTGGCTTTTTCTTAACAGCACCTTGTATTCTTCTTTTTGTAACACTATATTTACTCTACCTAGTAATTCTAAAGAAATGCAAAGCCTGTACTGAAATCCACAAAAACACAGTCTGAAAAACACCAATTTACTGTATAATATGAGCATTTAGTAACCGTTCAGTACCCTCTGTTACTGAACCGTGCCACCAACTCCCACCATGGTAGCAGGGCAGAATTACAGCCGTCTCTTTACACATCGACGCTTGAGTCAAATGACCCTGGAAAGATCATATTAGCATCATCAATTCAGACAATTGTAGAAACGATTCAACGGCCATGATAAATGTAGCATAGAAAACAAAAACGGTGCATGAAAATGCATTTTCCAGGCCTTATACGGAAACAGATGCTGGAATATAGACGATTTTTTACACTGTTTTATGACATCTATTTACCACTAATATGCAGAGAAATATTCTCTTTTCCCTCTGGGTGTTTGGACATGCCAATCATTCACATAAACAATAACTCAGTGCTTATCTTATTATGCAGTCGTACTTCGGAGATGAGCTTGGGATTCACGCAGCGCTGCTAGAGAAATGTTACCATTTTGCTATCTCTTGGATTAGAGATCTTAGGTAACTGTAGTATGAAAATCGTCTCATAAAATTGACTTATTCTGAGGGTAAGGAGTAATTAGGCTCTGGAAATGAGAAATAAAATCTTGCATGCGGGAAAATATGTCTGTTTATATCCTTGGATATTTATGGCTTGTGTGTATGCCACGGTCTGGCAGTAGAAATAGGTGAATACTACGGTACGGAAAGGTCTGTGAGTGATGAAGATTTGTGCTGTGTGTTTTTTGACCCTGAAAAGGAGACAGATATCACGCAGGGCAAGATTTAGAAATCAAATATGCAATGTAAAAAACTTTTTTGATTTCATACCTACAGGGGGTGTGAATTGAAATGGAAACCCCTAACCATATATAGTAAAACCCCCGCTATGCGGCACCCACGGGGACTCCCTATTGCAGGATAACTGTAGTTGCCGGTTAATCGGGAGTACCCGAATTTAAGGGTCTAAACGACCCTTAAACACCCCAAAATGCCTTTAAAAGAGCATTAGCACCTAAACTGGGCCATTTAGGGCCCAAATAAACAATTAGAAAAAAAGTTAGCATTTTGTTTTCCAGTCTCGAACCTGCGGATAGTGCCGGATAGTGCGGGTTATGCTGGTTTAGAGGGAGTTTTTTGAAAATGGGGAATTGATGCCGGTGCCAGTTGTTTGAGAGTCCCGGTTAGTTGGGTGCTGGATAACTGTGATTCTACTGTATTAGAATCACAGATCTAATAAGTAGTAGGGCCTTCACAAAATCTTCTAGGGATTCTGGGTGTAGTGTAGGGAAAAAATGTGAGAGATTACTCATTAGAGCATATTACTTTTTCCATTGCTCTGGGTGCAATTTTTGTGCTACTTACACCAGGTTTTGCCTTGACCTTGTATACAAATTCCAAACCCGTCATGAATCCCAGCTTTGCAATGCTTAACAGTCCATCTATCCAGGGCCGGATTAACCATTAAGCAAAATAAGCACCTGCTTTGGGCATCAAGGGAAGGGGCACCACAGAAATTTGAATTAATTCGTTTTTTTTGCATCTGTTTATCATTTTTTGTTTGAATAGGCATTTAGCTTTTTTTTTTTTTTTTTAAATGGAATTTAGCCATAAAAAGTAAAATTTAAAACATGTAATGAATAGGAATGTAGTGGTTTTTTTTATCTGTATCTGATCAAAGTCTTTGCAATTAAAAAAGTAGGAGAACATTTTTTAACTACAAATAAAGTGGATGTTTACAAAATAAACATTATTTTCCATCTTTCAGTAAATTTTGTTTAATTTAAAAAAATAAAAATTTAGTTTAATATTGTTTATATTTTGAATTACATACATATGGGGACACCAAAATATTCTAAGTGCTTAGAGCCTCTAAGGGTCTTAATCCTGCCCTGCATCTATCCCTCTTAGCTTCAACGTTCACCACTATTCCTCTTTGCTGATACAGTTTGTCTATGTTTGGCATTCCCCTTGACATATTTAATGCTTTTGCTGTTTTTGGGATTGATGCACCTGTGTTTTGGCCATCAAGTATTTAGCCTCTTTGGAACTCTGATGGTTGCCTTGTGTTGCCTTGAAAACTCACCTATCAAAATGCTAATTGTCAGACCCCTATTATAGTTGACACATACTGCCAATTGGCTGTCAACCTAATATGGCTCACCTTTGCAGCTGAAAAGTTGATTTAGATACTTCAAACTTAAACTAATGTTGTATGTTGTGTTTCTATTATTTTGTACATACCTTGTATATCACTCATTTATTATAATGCAATTTATACAATGTGTGGAAGGGACAGCTGTCCTACATCATATTATCCAATACCCAATAAGGATTTCCAATGACTGAACAAAATGGTCATTTTTTTCTGTATGGTTCTTTGTATAACTTAACTTGATAATCAATTAGATGTTTTTAGAAAGTAAAAACAATATACCAATACATACAACCTTTATAAACATTATATGGAATAAATCTTTATGTAGAGGCAGGGGCGGAGCTATCAGTGGTTCAGTGCACCAGGGCCCTCCTCTGGGAGGGGACCCAGTACTGGTCTGCATTTTATTTTTTTCTTCTGTAGTGTAGGGATGGATGCTAAGAGGGATGTGTGCTGTGTGGGGTTGGATGTAGAGAGGGATTGGGTGCTATGTAGAGATAGTATATCTATTTCTGTAGTGTAAGGGCCCCCTCACCCTGGCTATGTGCTATGAGTCCCGGAGCTGTACTGTAGGTAGAGAAGCTTTGCACAGGCAGCAGGTAAGGGGTGCTATTTTGGGAAAGGATCTTAAGGAGGGGAGCTGTTATGGGAAAGAGTAAATTGGTACAAGTTTTACAACCCCCCTTGGGGCCCAAAAATGTTTTTTGCACCAGGGCCCTCCATTCTCTAGCTCCACCACTGTGTAGGGGTTCTTTTTTATGTCTCTATCTGGTCGACTACTTTCTGAGGAGCACCTGTTCCTGTAAACTAATGTGTTTTGCATTAGATCTGCTGATAGTACTGTCAGTTTTAGATACCCCATTCCCATTGTGGAGATAGAAACTCCCAACACATTCAAAGACCCTTCTCATCTCAGCAACTTAATCAGCAGATCCCCCCCCCCCCCCCCAAGAATGCATATAAAATCACATATAATAGGTGTGGATATACGGGCCGTTGGTCACGCAATGTTAAATATTGCAAGGGCAGCAACTGTGAACCTGCAATGAGCGCCAAAGGCACTCCTTGCAGGGCTTGTGATGAGCGCCACAGGCGCACATCTCGAGTCCCATAGGTCTTAGGAATGAAGCCTGTAAATACAACTGCGGCCTCGTAAAATAAGGAATTTAACGGCCGAACGACGGAACTGCTAAGACAACGAAAAACCAAATATGCCTCAAATTAACGTACACACTCGCACTCAGCACAGGGGGAAGCCAAAAAAAATGCCCGCCAAAAAACGTAACAGAATGAAAACGAGGATGAAGGCAGTAACACTTAACGCAAGCCAGTAACACCTAACTCAAGGCAGTAACACTCATCGCGAGGCCCCTAAAATACATGGGGGGTGTGAGAGGCTCGCAATGAGCGCCAAAGACGCTCAGCGCTGGGCTCGTGATGAGCCCTGAAGCTACAGCATTCCCAGACTTAAAATTGTATTCCCTTCATTTTTGAGTATTATATATTAGAAGATGTATTACTTTTTTACAAGCAATATTTGCAAATGTTCTTCAAAATATTTTTTTAAATATATGTTACAGTGGCTCTTTCAAAAAAAATAGTTGTTTTGCACATTACCATTACATTTTCTACCTTCTAACTGCAAATCGTGGCCTCTTGGTCTTGTGTTACTATTATGTTTGGAAGACACTTCACGCTATTAAGATTTTAAGATTTTTAATGAAACAAATTATTCATAATTCATGATGAGGAATAATATTGAACTCTATATTTTGACGAGAGATTCCTTTAAGTGCATTATTATACCAGGGAATCATGAACACACATTAAGTCATACATTATTTACTGCCGATATAAGCATCTTCTCTAACAAATGTGAAAACATATTGACAACAGTAATGTGCACTTAACAGTTATTATTGAAAAACAGTTACACATTAAAGCGCGTGTTAAGTCGGAACAGTTGATAGATTTCGTCCCCAAGTGGAGAAAAATGTTTATAGGCTTAACATCTATATCTCTGTATATGCTGTGTGTGTTTTAACAAGGTTTGATAGCTAATGGCTTGTAATGGCTTTCTTGATAACTCCCTACTCGCGAAGCCATTCAGTCACAGAGTGGTTTTGTTGCAGCTGAGAAGTTGAATTGTTCCAAAGTAATCACCCAAACCCACAGGTTTTAACTGTAGAGTATTTGAGATTTGCACAGCACAGTGTTTGCCGAACTGCTTTTCAATACAAAATGCAAGTGTGGTGAATGATTTGTTTGCAGTAATCTCCTTAAAACAGAATATTCAACGTTTCCGTTTATA
Source organism: Discoglossus pictus (assembly GCA_027410445.1). Taxonomy (NCBI): domain Eukaryota; kingdom Metazoa; phylum Chordata; class Amphibia; order Anura; family Alytidae; genus Discoglossus; species Discoglossus pictus. Next base: position 92,985,973 of record CM050167.1, read on the forward strand.
ACCCTAGATTGTAAGCTCCTTCCTTCAGCGTCTTTCATAACATCAATACATTTTAAGCTCCTTCATTTAGCGTGTTTCATAATACTAGATTGCAAGCTTTTTCTTGCAATGCTGTTCAATATACCACTGGGTTGTAAGCTACTTGAGACAGTCTTCCTTTATAAGACAAGATTGCAAACTCTTTCTTTATCTGAAAAAAAAATATGTAATGAAAGTTAATAGACAAAATTGCAAACTCTTGGTACAGGATCTACAATTATCTTATTTGCTTGTAAGATCCTTAAACTATAGTCCTCAGTGTAGGCTTTTCATCTATATCAGTAGACTGAGAAGCAATCAAGCAAACTGGTACTGATTTGAATTCACAGATACTGTATAATAAGAGTGGCCAAAAAAAAATAATATAATGATAATGGAAAGCCAGTTCTTCGGTAGGCTCCATGCTTCCTGCTCCATTTACTAGCCAGCATCAGAGATGATTTGGTAACTTGGGCGAGGCCTTAGATATTGCATCCCATACAGTACCAAGTACAGTGGTTATCTCGGTACACGTCGTTAATTGATTCCAGAAGGCACAACGAGTGGAGAAAACAACAAGTACAGGAAAATGAATTGTAAGTGCGAACCAGGGTGGCGTCTTGACTCATAATGGCGAGTGCCAAGTAAGCGTTGAGTGAGGAAACATTTTTTCTAGTCGGAATGTGATGAGTACCGAATTTGACAAGTTTCAAAGCCAACGAGTACCAAGGAACCACTGTATAGGAACACCTTCTTGGATTGGATGGAAAAACTATCTAGAATTTTTATGTGGTTATAGTCCAGTTTTATTATTACAAGTCAAAATACAGAAATATTATAATCATAAGATAGCAGTACTATGCTACTCTCTAGCTTTATATATCGGTAACAAAAGGAAACGTAAAGATTTAGCCACTATTTATGCCTCCATACAGACCATACAGAATCCAGCAAGTTGTTATCTTGTTATCTATTTAAATACAGAACCTTACACAGAATACATATGTGGTTACTATACGACAGGATGATCACTTTTGATCTGAGTTGCGCAAAATGTTATGCCCTTGATAGTGCCACTATATTGATATCCTAAATTTTACCTTACATATAAGCAAATTAAAATAATTTAATTAAGCACAAGGAAGTTTTAGGTTATAGACTGGTAATATTAATAATAGTTTCTACGGTGGAGTAAATTAAATCTGCTTACAAATCACTGAGTAGGCTGTAACCTTAATTTCTTTGTCGCACCCGCTCCTGACAAAACTATATGTTGAGATGCAAAATAACATCTGCAAACCATTGCATTCCAAAAAATTTTTGTTATCTGCCCACTTTAGACAAGTTAGCATTAGAAATAAGCAGTCTTGTTTTAGATACGCTTCATCTGCTCACCCACAGCTGGTGAGAGAAAAACACTAGAGGCAGCTTAACTTGATATTCAAGTAAAGATTTATCTGATTTATTTTATTTCGCCATCAAGGTTTCCCTAATTCTGACCTCCAATCTAGGACAAATATATACAACAATTGTTTGACACTGCTTCACATTTTAATACCATGCATTAGGTGGCTCATATTCCCACACAGTCAATAAAATAATGTTAAAAGGCCAATGAAGTCACAAGATGATTGATAACCATATGGGAAAGGTGTTTTCCTTTTGTAAATTGCTGCTATAATAATTGAGGTAAAGGCATTGTAATTAGTTCTTTTAGAATGTTTGTATACAGCTCATGAATTGGCTATATACATAATGTGCTACACCAGCTAGTAGAACTAATTAGAACCAGCTGAACTGGCTGAATGAGAAAGTGGGGCATTTTCTATATCACATATAATAGTTGTGATAATTGTGAGTTGTTATCATGCAATGTTAAATTTGACTTGCTTGAGCATGCCTTCGGCTCTCATTACAAGACCTGTACGTGACTGGCTTGAGGGGGGGGGGGGGGGGGGAGGATCCAAACAGCTTATGAGTTACAGGCTTCAAAAAAATTACGGGTTTAACGGCCGCCATTTTTTTCAAGCCTGTAACTCAAAAGCCACTGGGAGACCGCCAAAATATGCCAATTAATTAGAAAATTAACTTACAACTTCACACACAGCAAAGCTGGAGAGGCAGGGAGACTGTAAGTGAGGTTGCAAGCTAATTTGCTATGTATTTTTTTTAGGAGGTCTCAGAATGGCTGAAGAATAAAATGGCGTCCATAAAGCCGCTCATTGCGGAGCTCGCGATGAGCACCAAAGGCACTCATTGTGAGGCCCTTGATGAGCGCAGAGCCTCCCAATGGGTGGCAAACAGCTTTGCTAGGCTTCAAATTTCATTGCCGTCGGGCAACTCGCTAATAAGCTATATTCTTGTTAGTCATATGAAGAAGTTAGGTTAAAGTAGCTACCACTGATATGGAAGCACAATAGATCAAATCCAAGAAGGTTGCTTTGCTACCCCTTTTTTAAATAATACAAGATAAAATAGAGACCATATATAAATTGTAAAGGGTGGGGATAAGGCCAGTGTTTGTCTTATACCCACCCCTTTACAGTACATATCTGTTTTCTGTTATGTCGAACACCACATAAAGCATGCAAAAGATGGAAGAGATGGGAGTTTGAAAAAGATACGTACACAGCATGCAACCTTTAAATCTAAAGTACATTTTCTTCAATGATGCAAAAATAAGTATAGAGGTTGTGTCTTAGAAAATGTATCCCAGGTTCCTAAGTGGCTGCAACATGATTAGCACAGTGGGCTAGATTATCTAATCTTTACTGTAAATGGATTCAATAGTTTGTGGTCAATTACAGTGCCTTGCAAAAGTATTCACCCCACTTGACTTTTTACCTATTTTGTTACATTATAGCCTTAAGTTTAATGTTTTGTTAATCTGAATTTTATGTGATGGATCAGAACACAATAGTCTAAGTTGGTGAAGTAAAATGAGAAAAATACATACATAAAAATATTTTTTAGAAATAGAAAGCAGAAAATTGTCATGTGCGTAAAAAGCTCTTGTGCAACCAATTACCTTCAGAAGTCACATAATTAGTGAAATGATGTCCACCTGTGTGCAATCTAAGTGTCACATGATCTGTCATTACATATACACACCTTTTTTGAAAGGCCCCAGAGGATGCAACACCTAAAAGAGGCACCACTAACCAAGCACTGCCATGAAGACCAAGGAACTCTCCAAACAAGTAAGGGACAATGTTGTTGAGAAATACAAGTCAGGGATATGTTCTAAAAAAATGACCAAATCTTTGATGATCCCCAGGAGCACCATCAAATCTATCATAACCAAATGGAAAAAAACATGGCACCACAGCAAACCTGCCAAGAGACGGCCGCCCACCAAAACTCACGGACCGGGCAAGGGGGGCATTAATCAGAGAGGCAGCACAGAGACCTAATGTAACCCTGGAGGAGCTGCAGAGTTCCACAACAGAGACTGGAGTATCTGTACATAGGACAACAATAAGCCGTAAGCTCCATAGAGTTGGGCTTTATGGCACAGCCACCACCTTTTTCTCTAAAGCTGCTTTATGCCTAAATCATCACTTTTTGTGTACATGAATTGTGTACAAAGGCAAAGGCAGTAATTTCAAAGTTATTTTTCCATGACTAAATTACATGTTTTAAATAACAGTGTTTATGGGTACTGATAACAAGACCTGTCTGGTTGGAGATTCTCTTGAGCTAATAAATAAACAATTAAGAGTTATTTTCAATGCCAAATTAATGTTTTAAAATAACAGAATTGATGATTAGATACTGATAGCAAGACAACTCTGGTGGGAAATTATCTTAAGATAAATTTAAAAGTCAAAATTTAGTAAATTCAAAGCTATTTTTATTGCTAAATTATTTTTGCTAAAATCCACTTCCAAATATTCATATATAAGTTGTAATGTAAAAGATTGGTATTCACTTTCAGCAAGATATTTTTTAAATGCTCCGACTGGTATGCTCTATCTCACTTAGTGCACGGAGGAGAGACAGGCTTTTATCTATTAGTGTACCTTGGCCAGCGGCTTGCTCTGGCCTTAAGTCACCTTACTGTGTCAAGCAGGGCCGTGCACAGATTTCATCTATGTGTGTAGAAATCAGAACAGACAATTTGAAAAATATGGCTGAGAAAATAAAAGCAAGCATATGAGAAGTCATGATTCCCTGCTGTACCTATCTCAATGCTTTAATGTATGTTACAGCTTTTATCATATTACAATATACAATTCCTATGTGTTGTTTCGCTGAACAGCTGCTCTCCGCTACAAATGATGTTAACACTCCTAACCTCCATGCTTAGCTGCTGCAAGCCTGACACAATATTGTCCCAAGGGGGTTTGTATAACCGTATTGTGTGTCTTTCCCTCCTGACTATTCTCCCCAGCAGTCTGCACTGTAACAATTTATAAAACGGCCATCCCACGGATTTATCTCTCCAACTATTCCAAAATGGCCCCGCCAAACTCAACTTTAATCTTCTTCTCATGGCTTACTGTTTACTATGGTTTCCTATTCAGATTCCTATCCTTATTTACACATCTCTGCATGGCCTTCCCCTTCCATACCCTGCCCCACATATCCCCCCTACAATAAGTTACATAAGACCCCCTAAGCACTAAATCCTTCCTAGCAATCACAGTACCATCTACACCTTGTCCTGTTATTTCTCCCTACTTGAGACCCTGAAGATCTATTTCCTCTCTGCGTCAAACCCTCCACCCTACTCCTGATCTTCCCGGTTGACCTGTTGAGCATGATCTTGCCTCTAGCCCAGGGGTGGACAAGTTTGGTCCTGGAGGGCCACACACATGTCTGGATCTAATGATATCGCTGTTGCGCACAGTAAGTCAATCACTTCTTCAGTCATCCTAATTGACTCACCTGTGCACAGAAAGGATGTCTTGAAATCCAGGCTCTAGTCCATTGCACAACTTGAGCAATAAACCCAAGATTGTCTATAAAGAATATTTAAACTTTTCCACATACTACGGAACAATGATGTACCAAGTCTTAGCTATCTAAAGAGCCTTTATAACTATATAAAGCCCCTGTTTTATTCAGAAACTATAAAACAAAGCTTATTCTTCTCTTCCAATCCCATTACTATCTCCAATCTCTATTCTCATTACTTTCTTTTCTCGCTGTCTTAATCTCACTTCCTTCACCATGTCTATCTCCTACATCTCCAAGTATGTCTCTCTCCTTCATCTCCATAAATTACACGCTCCTTCTAAAAGCTTAAATACAACTCTCTTTACAGCAATAAATACATTTTACTTTTTTCTCCTTGGGGTAAGAATATTTAAAGAACCCAAAGAACAAAGCTGAAACTTTTTGGTTAATGCAAACAAATTGTATTGCCATTTCACTGTGCAAGTGAGGTTTGGTCCATTCACAACCTGCAAGTCTACACAACCATTACAGAGGACTATTTGAGTTTAACTGGGTATGTAAAAACTCTTATAAAACAGTGAAACATGCATCAATTATAGTTTTCTCTCTTGGTTTTTAGTGTTCTGTTTCATGATGTTGATAAATTCAATTTGAATTAATAATATGAATTTCTAAGTAGAAACAAACAGAATTTTTATTGAATGATACACTTCCCTATGAGGCTAGATGCAAATAAAGTGTCTTGGACCTCACAACCAGTGATGAACCATATAGTCTGCAGCCAGAAGCACTGCGGTGTTCAGGGAGGCTACATCTTCCTTGCTTTGTCTGTGTCAGCAGAAAGCAGACGGGACACGGAGACTCGCGAGCCAGCTGTCCCAAGCCACAGTAGAGCATGTCCATTCCTGATATCGAGTTATTTATGCCTTCCCGGCAGAAGAAGATTTATGGCTTCCCTGCATTAGAAGGTGTACTAAAATGCTACAGGGAACCGAAACATATTGTTTCCATCATTACCCTACAGGCAAGAGGAAACATTTAGATGAATGAGCGCGAGCAGTATTGTGCGCCATCCAAAATAAGGTTGTCTGCTATCTGGGCCTTGGGTTAGATATCAGTATAGGAAGTCCGAGGGTCTCTCATCCATCACAGGAGATGCATGTTGTCTAGTAAACAGATTGCACACTTCAGTGTTTGGATTATTTTCTTTTGGCGTTCTAATGGATACTTCATTCATTGTAAACATCCACGAACAATCCATACTTATGAATAGAGACTGTTTTTGCAAAGAACCACTGTAGTTCACAGATAAACAAGGCACTTTTTTTAGCGAAAATCTGAACTTTTGAGGACTTTGTTTATAAATAGAGGATTCCATTTTGTCATTGTCTCATCACCTCCTGAGAGCTGAATCATTAAGGACATGTTTTTCTATCTACTTGTGAGAGAGGAGGGAAGAGTTTGCTGGATAATTGTGTCTTATTAAAATTGACACCAACCCGACCCTTCTCAAAGGCATAGAAGAAGGCAACATATACTAACAGATCATGCCCTTCTCTCCAGAAATGTTTAACACTGCTTTTATGCACATATCTTCCATCAAAGTATCACGGATAGATGTCAACAGGCACCATTTTTATTTCTTAAAACTTGATTTTAATTGTCTTTCTTGCATATAAACAAATGAGGCCCTAGGGCATGAGCACTACATTGGCCCTTTAATAGAATACAAGACTTGCAAGTAAATCCAAACCTGTGGTTATGTTTCTTTGTCTAGAACACTAAGCAGATGGATATTATAATGCATGTCTGTTCTGTGTAAATCCCTTAGAAATCATACAAGATCTTTAGGGACATCAGAGAGGTACAAGAATTGCAGATGCCGCTACCCTGCCATCTTAGATCCCCCTTAAGATCCATTTTCAAAAGGTGTTCAGACTTTCTCCTGCTTAAACTTTGATGTCAGATGAGATAGATGATCCCTCGGCCTGGCTGTACAGCAGGCTCTGCAATCTGAGTGCCTCTTTAACATTCACATCAATATCCCTCAGTGCAGATGTTGACGTGCCACTAAATGTCACCTAGAAACCTGCGCCAGGTCCTTGAAGGAACCGTATCGAGAGCTGTAAGCTAAGCAGGCCCTTGAATCCGTTTGAAGGATTGTGTTTCGTCTAATTTGAGGAATGATTTTTTATTTTGGCAAGTCTGCTTGTTGCATAATTGTAAGCAGTACTTTTAACTTCACAGGTGTATGCTAGACACAGAAAGCTGAGTCATGGGAAAACACGCTCCGAGGTAAACTTGTGCAAGAGTAAACTTGGGTTTATTTTAGGTTGTGTGCAGTGGGGAACACATTTTTCTTCCTGGAGCTGTCCAAGTGCTGAAATAGACAGATTACAATGTCACGAAAGGTGCATTGAAGCTCCATATTTATTCTGTGCTACTTTGGAGCAGTCTTGGTATTGTGCAAATGTTTTTTTTAGAAAATAAATGGCCTTTAATTTATTAAATGATCACTATATTGGATGTGAAGTATGTAACATATTAACATTAGCAGCTATATAAGTCATAAACATAAAAACATTTTAAGATTTTTTTTTTACTTTTGAAGATTAGCTTAGAAATTGCAAGATTCCATCTTGCCTGGAGCATTTAATCATAGCTTGAAGCTAGAGGGCACAATTTAATCTAATGAACGTTAAAGGGAGGGGTGATGGAGGAAAGTGGGGTATTTGTTAAGTGAATGGAGTTTTTAGAATCCGACATCTGCTCCCTTTCTCCACACATGCTCAGAAGTGGGCAGCTGGTAGTAATCCTTGCAAGCCCTTTCCTGCAGAAATGTAAGCGACCCCTTCAGATATGCATCTCTCACCAAAATGCCATGGAGACCTCCAGAATTCAGCAGAGACAGAAAAATATTAGTTTTGTAACTAAACATATTGATGATATTTACCCATTTCATGGCCCTTTATTTGTTGTATGTAGTTATGCAATTTCTTAACCTGGTATGTTACCTGTGAGGTGCCTTTGTTACATATTCCTTGAAGTTTGTTCTATTGTATTTAGTTCCATCACGTCTACTTTTAAATGGTCCTTAATGGGAACATTCCACCTAAAGTTACGTTTCTGGAATTATTAAAGATCCCACATAGAGATGATTAACTATTTGCCTGCCAGTTATTGCTCTATGTTTAAGGAGAGCGGGAGTCTCCATTAGAAGCAAAACTTGTATTCCATTCTGTCATTGATGTTAAAAATGTTAATTTATTTGGGTCAAAATTTAAGAGACAATTCAAGAGTCAATCGAGCTCCAGATGCATTTCTAAACTGTGTGCACTACTCTATTGCCCAATTTGTAGATTTATACACACTTAAAATCTCTCTAAATATTGCCACAAACTGTATTATGAGTTCCCCACCCACAATCACTATGCGACAGCCAAAGATGGAAATTTCCCTTACGAACTCCATTGGTTTTAGCACAGCTCGAATATTACAACCACTAAATAACTAAAGTAGAGCAAAATCGACCTGTAGCTCTAGCTCGCAAATAAAGTCTTACCCCGCAACTGAAAAAAGTATCACTCTTCTGTCAAAAATTTTACGAGTACTAAATAGGACTTGCAAGGAAATTTTCAATCACTTATGAGAGTTGTAACAGCAATTAAACATGCAATACTGTACTTTAAAAGCATGGTAAGGCATGGAAATAGATTAGAATTAAATCAAATATTATTTCTGAACAATATCAATCCCAGGACTTAAGGGGTTAATACATATCATGAAACCCACATGGACTAAAACAAATGATCTAATGCATTTTATAGAGTGCTAGATTGCTTGACAGCAAACCCGGTCAGCAAATATTACTTATTGGCACTAATTAATTCTTAACTTACAATTGCAGATTACATCTAACTTCCATGTTTTACTGATGTCATGATGACGGTCTCATTTACTATTGGCTGTGTCTAAGAAACAAATTACTTCTTGCTTAAATATTGTCAGATCATATGACCCACTGAAATTAGAATTAAAAAGGCAGGGTTTACGGGTTCAGCCTTAAGGTTGGAATTTGCAAGCTGGAATCATTTATAGAAAAAAAACACCTGCACCCAAATTTACGAGTTTGAGGCATTGCGAGCAGCTAATAGAAGATGGCCCTGTGTTGATATCATTCATTTTTCTGTATTCTTGAGCATCTTCCATTATGGGACATACAGGGGTCTTGATCAAATAAGTGCTATACTAACTTCATACTTACACAAATCTACTCTGTTTATGTGGAACATCCCTTTAGCCCTTTAAAATGTCATCAATCTGTTTGCCTGTCACATATTAGAAAAAAAACTCTTTTAACAACACAATATTTTTTTTGCATGCGACAAGTGCCCTAATGGTTAAAAACCCTACTGGAAATGCAGCTTTTCAGCACTGTCAGATTCTGATTTGGGAGTGTTTACTGTAGCCAACCAGTATAACCTATTGGGAGTCATTATTTCTCCTGTGCTCCATAACTCAGCTGGCGCAGTGCCCTGACACACAATCATTTTCAGAAGGAGGCCTCTAACACTTCAGATAGTGTATATAATATAATATAGAAAGCAAAGAAATTAAATCAATGGTGTAAGTCTCAATTAAAAAAAAACTACTCTGAACCCTGCTCTATGCTATTCTACAAAGCTTATGTTATCAAAACGTTTCATGCCCAAGCTGTATAGCACAACATAGACATATTACGGTAAATTCATTTTTAATTCTTTAATTCCATTTGATAAATATACACATATGCTGTTTTTTTGACAGAGAGAGTGGGACAGATGGCATAGTGTGTGCCTGACAGACTGTGAAAGGATGTGACTAGACTGTGCCTTGATACAGCAGTGAAAAAAACTAAAATATATAATTGATGGTAAAATATGGGCCAAATCTAGTTTCTATATTATTCTCTTGGGCCTCTTTATCAAAATGAAGATATCTCTTAATAAAAATAATAATAATCATCATCATCATGATAATAATAATCACTAATATAATTGTTGTTTGTGTGTAACGCTCACAAAATTGTGAGTTGCACATGCGTGCCGTGCATTGGGAGGCTCACATTGCGTGGCAAAGGGAGAAGGAAGGAGAGGGGGAGGGAAGGAGAGAGAAGGAAGAGGAGGGAGAGAAAGTGAGGAGGAGAGGGAGAGAGAGAGGAAGAAGGAGAGAAATCAACAGAGGGAGAAAGAAGGAGGCAGAGAGAGAGAGAATTGCAACCCTCGCCTTGTGAGCCTCCCATTGCGCGGTGAAGGGAGAGGGAGGAAGAGAGAAGGAGAGGGAGGGAGAAAAGGAGGGAAGGAGAGAGAAGAGAGGAGGTGGGAGAGTGAGAAGGAGAGAGAGAGAGAGAGAGGGAGAAGGAGAGAGCTTGACGGAGGGAGAGAGAAGGAGGAAGAGAGGGAGAGAGAGAGAATTGCGAGTTGCGCATGCAACCCTAGCACTGCGAGCCTCGCATTGCGTGACAAAGGGAGAGGGAGGAAGAGAAAAGGAGAGGGAGGGAGAGAGAGAGAGAGAAAAAAGGAGGGAAGGAAGAAGGAGGGAGAGAGAGTGAGAAGGAGAGATAGAAGGAGGGAGAGAGAGAGGGCGCAGAGAGAGAGTAACCACAGAGAGAGGGCACAGAGAGAGAGGGTGCACAGAGAGAGCGACAGAGTAAACAGAGAGAGGGCACACAAAGAGAGAGAACACACAATATTTAATACAATATTATACCGTCATTGTTGATGGACAAGTGACTAGTAATAATAATAATAATAATAATAATACATGTATATAGTGCTTTTCTCCCTTGAAGAGACTCCATAGAATATCAGGAATTGGAAAGATCCCAGTTGACAAGTGAAAAGTGAATATAGCCAAATGTTTCATAGACGTGTTTATTCCTTGACATTCATATATGTAATAATGTAAGGTCTATCTTAATAAATGTTTTCCTCCTCCTGCGACCATCTCAACTGGGGGGCTTTTCCATAGCTAGACCTCATTTATAGTATTTCCAACTGTTACTGTAAATTAGTGAAGCGAGCAGAGTCCTTTGTTATCTTGGCATCTTCACATCTGATCTTCTGTAACACCTACTCAATTTGAGTGCTTTGATTTACATTGAGGGGTGAAGTTGTGGCAAAACAGGTCTATAATTAAAGTTGAATAAAAAAAATCAGAGCTGGTTGAATGGTATTTCCATAAGGCTGCGTTTCTTGAGGAATGCTCACCGTGCCCTTGTTTAACCAGCATTATTCAAATTGGAGACTTTCCGATGCTTTGATATATTAACATAACTGCTTCTGTGTGTCAGGCTCCTAGGGCCTCATTCTATTATCGGCCGCAGCCGCTGCGGGGCCGCAAGGACCGGCCGCAAGCTATTCTGCTATTCTATTCCCTTACGGCCGTAGGCTCCGGCAGGCTTGCGGCCGGTGCCTTGCTATCTCTTGCGGCCGATCGCGCCGGAGGAAAGCCTTTGATCTAAAACGGCCGCAAGAGATTTGCAATTCAATTGCTCCGGGAAACCTCTCTGCAAGGCTAAAAACGAGCCGCAGTTACTTGCAGGAAAAAGGTCTCGCTAGCACCAATTAAGCACATAAAATAGCTCAAATAAAGCCATCCTGCACTTTGAGAAGACTATAAAGGGATTTTAGGTGTTAGAAAAAATAGCACATAATTATCCTGTACTCAAACCCGTAAAATATTTCATTTTTAATATCCGTAAAATATACATGTAAAAAGTCCAGAGTGCTTGGAGCACTTCAGACACACCCACGCCGCAGCCGGCAAATAAACAGTTAATTTGAACTCGGGTTTGGGCAGATGTGCAAGCTTGAGAGTGGGTTCCTTTTAATCCTCATGTCCCCCAATATGATCCCTAGCATTTACAGAGCTGTACAGTGCAGGCTTGAATTTATTTTTGACTTTTTATATTTCACAGATTACGGCCGGTTCCAAGATATGCGGCCGGCCGTAAAAGGAGATCCTTGCGGGGCCGTATAATAGAATCGCGAGTAAACTGAACCCCCGCAAGGAATCGCAGCCTTACGGCCGATTTACGGCCGATAATAGAATGAGGCCCCTAGACTGGCCATTTAGCTCCTTGGCTGGAGCTGTGTGATTTGCTGTGCCAGCAATTATTTGGGAGTTGAAAAAAATAATGTAGTGATCCTTCAATATGTGTATTGGGAGCAAAGCATAGCTATGACATTTTCCTTAAATACAGTATATATTTCCCATTATCTATTCTAGTTCTTTACAAGCGCATACACAAATATGTGTTTGGTCTGCAAAAGTATTGACTACAAAATGGCTCCTGACAAGTCCTACAGCTTCTATATAGTAACACAAAATTGTTCTGCTTTGTCTAGCGCCATTGTCAGAAATTCAAAATGGTCACGAGAATATTAATTATTAAAGTGCCTCATAACCCATATTCTGACCTTCTAAAGGATACCACAACACTTGGCAAAGAGAGAAACTTGAGGTCATTTTGTTCTGGAACCACTGCATTTTGGTTTTCAAATGTATTAACAACTCCCCCAAGCAACACACAATGGCTCTGCTTAGTGAAAAAAATTGTCTCAAGATCCCAAAATGGCTACTAAAATATCATAGCATCACTGAGGTCTCATAATCCTTATCCTTGACCTTTTAAAGGATACCATAATGCTGGGCAGAGAGAGAAACATGAGTTATTTATTTTTTTTGGAACCACTGGAGCCTATAGTCAGATATATTTATCTGCCTGCCAATGCAAGAGTTAATATTTCATCATATAGTACAATATAATTCAGTCCATTAGTAAAATGTTATATGGTTAATCCAGGTGGCTTTTATCATTTAGCCCTAGTAATAGCAATTTCCTAAGTAGTAGAGCAATGGACAGGGAGTTGAACCCCTCAGATATTGCTGAAACTTCTGATGACAATTTTTTATGACAATTTACCACTAATGATACAAGCTGAGCCACTGATCTCAGCTTATTGCTAGGAAAGGAATATAACTTTTGATCAAAGGTAGAAAAATGCAACTTTACAAGTAAGTTAAAAAAGAATTTATTGGTATTTTGGTATTTGGCAAAGCTGCTTATGTTACTGTAGATGTTTCAATGGACACAAACAAATGTACCAAGTCTGGTATCTTTGAAATGTACATTTAAACGTAAGTATTTTTTAAACTGAACATTATTAAAACTTTGTAGGGTAAAAAATAGACTGAACTTACTATTTTTTGCTGATGAATAAGATTTATTTGTCCTTTCCCTGCCTCTGCATGTTATCTATTCTGATAAGTATTAATATTTATTTTCCTGTTGTTAGGATGCTTAAGACTGGTCTAGATAAACTAGCTGAACAAACAGAAATTCAACCTAAAAAGTAACTTTATTTAATTTAATTTAAACAGACATCTAAAGACAAAATATAAATATGGGTTGAGGAGGGTGCCTATGGCAAGGGATAGCATAGAAGATAAGATGATCTCATGAATCCTCCTGTCTGGAAGGCTCTCTAACAGAAACCCCAAAGCTTACTACATTTCCTACTGTAAATAGACAGAAAAATTGGTTGTATGTGCGTTTTTGAAAGTCCTTTTATTGAAAAAAAAAAAAAGGATTTGGAATAGGGTTGGTTAAAAGTAAAAGAATTTGCGTACACATATACAGACTTATTAATTTGCGATTCAGAAAATGTAAAAGGGCTCTGATTAAGCACAGAGCATATTTTATTTACAGAAGTTTTTAGTTAGTAAAGACCTTGCTTTTAGATAGAAGTTCCCTAACTAAAAACTTCTGTAAAAAAATATGCTAATTGCTTATATATTGCCCTTTTAAATTTGCCAAATCGCAGTTTAATAAGGCTGATAGTCCCTTTAAAGGGGAAGTTGCATCTAAACACAATTGCTCTTATATGAAACAGTTCACTCATAGAAGTTCAAATAATTGTGTAAATGTATAGCTCTTGCCTTTTATTGCTACAAGACCTCTGTATGCTAGGTGATGTGAGCTGCTAAAGAGCACAGAACATGAATGACTAAGAACTGTAGCTTAAACTGGCTTATTCTAAGTGTCGGTGACAGATATGGAGTCTTTAATGGTGGCTTGCTATGTGAACTATACTAGATAAGTTCCATAACTTTTATATAGATGGTTAAGAGTGATCCTTGATGTAAATAAACATGTTTAGGTGGAACTTGCCCTTTAATTCAGCTTAATAAAATGTCCTCCAAGGACATGCCAAGCAACATTTGTTCGAGCACATGTTTCATACACAATAAGCCATGTGCATCCACTGAAGCAATGAAATCTGGCTCCTGGTAATTAAAAGTGTCTAGCTATCAAGAAAATAACAGTTCTTCCTGTTCCTTGGCACCTGATAGCAAATAACGCTTCTTGGAAAGGCAGGTAGCTTTTCCATAAGTCTTTGCTGCTTTCTTCCCAAAGTGGAGGATGATGCCAAATATGTGTGTTAATTAAATAGAGCACAAGAGAGGAGCTTATTGGCTTTAAGAGGAGGACTCTTGTCTGCCAGAAAAAAAACATTTCCTATCTGGTCAGACAAATGGATTTTACCTTCAATAATTTCTATTTGTCTTGTTTATTTAGCACATACCCGGCTCAGCGTTTTAGAATAAAACATATCAGTATCTATAAGCTTTTAAATCAGGAGTCATTTGTTTTAATCTTTTGTTAAAACACAGCGTGACCTTGCTATTATTTTGGTTAAAAGACAAAGCCTAATAATGTAGTTTAAGGGCCACTGAAGTTAATGTGTTTTGTTATAAATACTATAATATTAAAGTGTTTTCATATACAGAGGTTGGATATTTCTCTGGAAGCTAACATTTGGGAGATGCAACGGAATAATATACCCTGAACCTCACAATACAATTAAAAGACCATGGTATATTAGGAAGAACGTCGCCTATTTGTGAAATATTTAACAAATTTGCAACAATAGCAGCTGTCAAAGTTTAGAAAAAAAAATATAACTTTTATTATGTTGAAATATAGAATGTTCCACCTTGTCTAAATTGAACACTTTCTCATAGCTTGTAACCTGAGGGTATTTACTAGTCTACTGAACAATGTGGAGCAGGGTGGATTTATTAAATAAATAATGCGTTTAGGATTTGATACCTACCCCCTTTTCCTATACATGTTCAAAAGCAAGCACTGCTCCTGCAGAAATATAACCTCCAATCTCACACACACAGCCGTCAGTTATCATGGATGCCTCTACAGACCAGAGTCATATGTTTTTTACTTATTAAAGGTATTTTTGGTCAATGATTTTTCTAAATATCTATCTATCTATTTTAACACATTGCAAAAGATTGGAGGGTGCTGTCTTTGCACTTAAATAGGGAGATAGCTTACATATGTCGATTATATATATATATATATATATATATATATGTATATATATGTGTGTGTATATATATATATATATATATATATATATATATATATATATATATAATAAATTATTTGCCATACAGGGGACCTTTAAGTACAGAAATCACTGGCCAAGCTATATAAAATGATGCTTCTCTGCTCTACAGATGCCAGCCCTTCATGCAGACCCTCAAATAAATCCCACAAAGCCCTATGCAAACATTGCTTTGTCAAACTGATAATGCCTCCCTGCCTGCACCGATCCCAGAATAAAGCAGATAAAGTTATGAGATATGAGCATTGGCTGGTGGGCCAGGCTGCTTTCAGGAGCTCAAATCCCCACTAATTAAATTTGGTCTGAGACAGTCTCTTACGTAATAGGACATTTGAACAAAAGAGGAACTGACGGGGAGCCAGAGAGTGGGGTGTACGGGGCACAGATCTAATGTAACATCATCACAGTTACTGGTAACTTGATGATTTCTGACCTTTTGGATTAGACACCAATACATACTGTTCTACCTATTGCCACTGAAATAGATAAATCACAAACTCACCAGTAAGAATATGATTAAATAAGTATTTATTAGACAATTCTGATTAATGATTTTTTATGATTTTATCATCCAACTGCTCGGGCGTTGCCACCCTGCAGAGGCAGTAAAGGCTTTACTGGAAGCTCATTCAAAAATGCTTGATATAGTGTTGATTCATCACAATTAAACAATTTATTCCCATGCATGTTAAAGAGAAAGGGCCTCATTCAATTGCGATTTGGCCAATCGAATAGGGCTCTAAATAAGCACATAGCATATATTTTTTAAAGAAGTTTTTAGTTAGTGAAAAACTTGTTATTAGATAGATGTTTACTAACTAAAAACTTCTTTAAAAAATATAAGCTATGTGCTTATTTAGAGCCCTATTCGATTGGCCAAATCGCAATTGAATGAGACACAAAGTGAGTAACTTAGAAAAGGATTTCTGTATGAAAAATGAGTCATATAGTGTAGAAATCTTTAAGGACTCTTTAGGCATTCTTTTACATAAAAGCATTTGCTAGATTACTTAATTAAAGGCATCCGCAGAGTAAATTTGATATAAAATGTAGACATCTTGTTGAAGGCCCTCAGAGTAATAGATTCTCACCTTCTATAACCTCCCCTGATTATCCTGTTCTCACTCACGGTAGCTGTCAAATTGCACAGCTGTGACCTAAAGTCACGCCCACATGGGAGGGGCTTTGCATTGCCAGTGCTTTATACTGCTAACAGTAAGTGACATACTGTGTCTAAGTAGGGTGAAGCAGTGGTAGTGTGAAGACACTCCCCTATTATGTTGGAGGACAATAAGAAAAGGGGAGGTTCTGAAAGATAAGAAGCTGTTCCTCTGGGGCTTCTTAGAAGTAAAGTGAATTGTAAATAATATATCTAAATTATGTAGGGGAAAATAAAATTAATTAAGTAACCTAGTCCTTTTTCTTTTGTCCTGACCTGCTACAAAATATAGAGCACCAGAAAAGTTATGGAGTCTGTTGTATGAGTCAGGTCATGAGGGTATGTTTTTTTAGTTATCAATAAAGGACGGGTGGGGAGGAGGGAACAGGGTAAAGTCAAAAGACTTTGTTAAATAGCTATTGGATACAACTGACATTAATACTAAATGTCCAGAAGAAGACTGCTTGCATTAAGAAATGAAAGGATTTCTTTCCAGAAATGTAAATGCGCCTCACACACAAACAACTTCTACCAACATATCATGGATGCCTCCAGGTTCCTACAAAGACATCAAAATGTGTTAACTAACATTTTTCCTGCTTAATTATGCTCTGAATCAGACTTAGTTTCAAACACATATTTTTTCATTGTACAGTGGTCCTTTAAGTAATAATCTTGTGCTTCTGAATTCCTCTTTACTTGGAAAATGCTATTCTCCGGAGTGTTATTTCATCTTTTTATACATATACACAGGATTTTATTATATTGTTATAATGTAATATTTTATAGTTCAGAAAAAGCAGACTTCTGGGCAATGTAAATCCCAAACATTCTTGAATTTCTGTAAGTTATTATTGTATATTGGCTTTGAACGAATGGATTGTCAAGAAGAAAAAAAACTAAAGACATAGACTTTTTAAAATAATATAGAAAATTGACTTTGTGATTAGGTTGTATATAAAACCATCTTTTTCAAGGATCAAATAAGTACTGAGATTTAATAGCAGATTGGAAAGGGCAGGTTTTAGGGGAGCAAGTGTTTTTTTATTTGACGTCATCGCTGATGTATAATATGGACCTAGGCAGCAATTAACCTTTAGAAATCGCACTGACTAATTGTGTTAATCTATATAAAGCTATGCTCATTTGTATGCATTCAGTGTTATAACTAAACTGACAGCACTTAAACCAATGGTGGCCAACTCACTTCTACGAGGGCTGCAAACAGTCCAGGATTTCTTTCACAGCTAAGATACTCAGTGATCCACCTGCGCTCATGCAAAAGACATAATGTTTGAGCTCTCTATCCATTTAAATCAATGTTTCATTAGAGGAACCGTGTCACCAGAATTAATCATGGTGATGGTGCAAAATGTGAAGTTATATTAGAAAGGTTTGTGGGATGTAATTAGTGATAGTATTTTGCTATGTCCATCCTCAGCTTACAAACATACAAACTGTAAGTCTATGTAATGTGCCCATTTTATCTATCAACATAAAAGTAATCAATGCTGCTCTACATCATCAAACAGAACACTAAAACCATGTAAAACAGCATTTTTTGTTTCAGTTGATGTATGTTTAGTGTTTTATAAGATGTTTTATATGCACATGCACTCAATTTGCCAAGATCAAAGATTAATTAAGTTCCTCTATACATACTAACTCCAAAGGAAAATTATAACGTTCATAGTTGTAGTGAGGATTTAGAGAGGGTATGTACTTTTTGGTTCCTCCTGTGCCTGGCACCATCCCATTTTTTCCACATAAGCTTAATGTATTGGCCAGTGCTCCAGTAGAAGCTCTATCAGCGAAACGTGTTGAAAGAAATGACCCTAGCAATAGAGTGGGGTCAACAAACCCACGACCCAATTACTGCATGCCAAAGAAGAGAGATTATTGGGGAACCTTTAAGGCTATGAAAATATATAGTGGATTGGAAGATTGTTTCTTCCAGCTTTGAATGTAAGCAGTCTTGATTGTTTTTAAAATATTTAATAAAAGGAGGAAATCAAAAGAATCCGGGAACTACAAAGAAAAAAGAAGATTCCTTAGTTACAAAACTGCCTAAAAGAACAAGACAACAAAGAAATGGGTGTTCTCTCTTTTTTATAGTTTTCTCATATATAAAAGGCTAATCACAGATTAAAGAGAAGAGAAAGGACCACCATTCAAAACATACTTTATAAATATGATGGAAACTAATTTTGGGACTTTGTAACAACTATTGGTTCGCTACTATCAATAAAAACAATAAGTATTATCTATAGATAGATAGATAGATAGATAGATAGCAGTACATGAGTGAGATTCCTAGCTTGTGTATATTCAAACCTTAGCTTTGCTCAAAGCTGTTTGATACAGCAGGCATATGCTTAAAGGAAGCCATGATTGAAATAGTTATGGATTGCAAGAGCGACGTCTTTGTGGGTACAATTGTATGTCCCTGCCAAGGTTCCCAGAATGCAATGTAATAACTGTATGTCTCGGAGTTCTGGGCATGAAACAAGTCTTTGTAACTTATTTTAGACATTCAAATGTGAACACAAATGTACTATTTATTTACTATATATATATATATATATATATATATATATATATATATATATATATATATATAGTGAAAAAGTTACAAACTTCCATCTTCTCCACTTAATTTTGATTGCTCTACACGATGGTAAAGAGCAGTATCCATGATTTCAGAGTGTCTTTAAGCCAAGTATTCATTGTTATATACAAGGGAGACACAGACCAGAAAAGTTGTTGGATAATAATTATTTATTCCAAACAGCTTTATTCTATCTAAGCTTTGCACAAACATTTCTGGATTATTTATACATTATTTTTAACACAATGCCAAATAAGATAAGTTATGTTAACCATTCTTTTGCACTTTTTAAAAAATATTTGTGTGGTTAATAAATCACTAAGTAATGCATCTTCAGTTGAAATCCTGAGTTTCCAAATCCTCCGTTTTGGCCTGAAATGAACTCAAGGGCTTCATAAATAAGCCCCTCTTTCATACAGCAAGACTCATTTTCGGTACACTATCAATTTGCACCCACTAGTCCTCTTCAGAAACTGTATTTTTCCAGCCAAAAAAATGAGCAGCATTTCTTCAGTGTGAATACTTAATTTGTCAGATTTTTCTCATTTGTATGTAACCTTTCCATATTGTTAGCAACACACAGCTGGAAATAAATTACTCTCTAAAAATTCATTTTTTCCTATATGTTGGGCTCGCAAGAACAGTTTAATGAATATTCAACATGTTTTTTAAGTAACCCAATATTTGCTGTGAGATTGAATATACCAAGTTTAATCAATAGGTCCAAATGATTTCCAGACAAATCTACTGCACTTTAAAGGTCAACAGGCGTAGATTTAGGAGGATATTCTACATACAACGAAATCAGCATTTAAAATATTAAACTCTAGAAACAAGACTTTTTTGGCTTTGCGAAAACTCACATCAAATAATTGTTCATGTTATATTCATTTATAGTAACGTACCGTCCTAGTTTGATATCTTGAATGAGTTGGTCTACAACATTTGATGACTAGAGTGAGCTCACGCATTTAGTTAAATATGTGAAATGTATTCTTTTTCAAGGTTTAATATCTTGAATGAGTTCTCCTGAAAAGTTCAATATTTGGAATGTTTTCTCTTGATTAGCTAAATATCTCAAACACGTTCTCCTGAATAATTCATTGTCTTAAATGAGTTCTCTTGTGTAATTCAATATCTCAAATGAGTTCTCTGGAGAAATTCAGTAATCTCAGTTGAGTTCTCTTAAGTAAATCAGTATTACAGATTCATTCTTTTGAGTAGTTTTACATTTTGGAGGAGTTCTCTTTAGTTCAGTATCTGAATTGAGTTCTCTTAAGTTGATGAACATCTTAATGAGTAGTTTCATATAGCTCAATATTCTTAATGCATTCCCTTGAGTACCTTCAGTATCTGAAATGTCTTATCTCAAGTAGTGTGATATCTTGATTGACTAGTTGAGTAGTGCAATATTTTGAATGAGTAGTTCAGCAACTCATAAATGTTTTCTCGAGTAGTTCAGTATCAAAAGGTGGAATTCATGAGACGTTCAGAATAATTAAGGAGTAGTTCAATGTTTGTTTAGTATCTTGAATCATTTCAATAGATACTCTGGAGTAGTTCAATACCGTGATATTTTTCTTGAGTAGTTCTGTATTTCTTTCTTTAGTAGATCATTATCTCAGATGATTCAATTGAATGGGTCAATGTCTTGATTGAGTTCTCTCAAGTAGTTCAATATCTCATATGTGTTTTCTTGATTAGTTCACCATTAAAATAATAATATTTTTTCCCGTATATTTATACAGATCTTGCATAGGTTTTCTCATGACTTTCAGCATCTTACATGAGCTCTCTAAAGTTAGGTCAATATCTTGTATAGGTGCTCTCAAGTATCTCAATGCCTCTATTAATTCTCTCAGTAAGTTTAATATTTGGATGAGTTTTCTTGAGTACTTCAGTATCTTGATATGTTCTTTGAAGTAGCTCAGCATCTGGTATGAATTCTCAATATCTCAGAGTAAACAGGTAGGGTAGGGTAGGACATTGGCTGAAGGTGAGTCATCACTAAATAAATAAAGCCAGAAGAAGGGATTACTAACCAAGTGCTTCAGGGATATGTATTGAAGCCTACTTTTTTATATTTAAAATTAAATATTTATTAGTGATTAAGTCAAACTTTTAGGTAGATAAAATGGGCAGATTATATGGAATTTTTGGTTCCCTACTTTCAAATACAAGTTTCTATGTTTAGATCCGTATCTCTAATGAGTTCTAATGACTGGTTAAATATGTTGAATGTTAGCCGCAGTCATTTCAGTATCTCACACAGTTCTCTCTCCGGCTTGTATAATTCTAATAATGTCTTTTGAACAGAGGAATATCTCAAATGAGCTCCATCAACTAGATGGAAATCTTGTATTAATTTTCCAGCATTGCTCAGTATCTCAAATAAGTTACTGCACATCCATATTTAACATGGTAAATTTGTACTCATGTGAGTTTAGCAAATCAACTTTTCCATTTGACATTTATGGACATTAACAAGAAATTTTATACAGTTCAATCCTATTTTGTTGAACTGCCAGGAATATAATGAAACACACTATGTAACATCTGACCATTAGTTGCCTAATTTACCTTATCATAAAACCTAAAAATACTCCCTATATAGATTTCCGGGTGTCCATGTATTGTAACATTACATTTGACGGTAGCAAGTGATATTGTCATAGATGACCAAAATTCTAAATTCAGTGACTTTTCCTCCTTCCCTTTTGCTATAAAAACATCTCAAGAGACAAAAATATCTTAGGTTTGCTATACAGGTGATTCAACTGGTATACAACAGGCCATGGATCCTCTAATTACCTTATCTGTGTTCACATAGAGTTAAACCTAAATCCTGACCTATCTGGGGTTCCTGAGGAAGTTTGGGGACCACTAATTTATTAATTTTCTATGCAATTATGCCATTGTGGAATCTACCATTTTAGTTTCCAATGATCTACTAAGGTGGGAGGAGACTTAGAATGGATAGGGACTTTAGGAAAGTGGCAGCTGTAACTCTCTGTGCACTCATTAGGCCTAGTGCAAAGCCCACAGACCTTTCTTGTTATGTCCTCTCCAGCACAGTGGCATGCAGTAGGCAGCAGTTGGCGCACCAAGTCTTTGTTGAATTTGTTATTAGGGTTAGGGTTTAGGTTTAAGATTAGGATTAGGGTTAGGTTAGCGGTAGATGATATGCTTTACATAGTAAAGTAGCGGCTCGCTGTGTGCACCTCTATTTTATTATGTAAAGATTATCATCTGCCGCTACCCTAACCCTAAACCTAATCTCACCATAAGAACATATACACGAAAGTCTTGGCGGCCCGCTAGTTCACAAAACACATACCCTGTTAACACAGAAGCAGCCTAATAAAGAAAATGGAAGCCTGCTGAAAATTTGCATATAAAAGGGAAAATGTATTTATGTTTTAACAAATTGCTAATTATCAAAAATAATTATTCAAACAACGTACAGAAAAACAATTAACCACAGTGGTCCTTTGATATGTTTGACACTCCCCTCTTATTAGGAAGAATGGAATATTCTATAACAGAACACTATTGTTGGCTAATGAAACAATGGAGCAGTTTAATGTATCCATGGTAACAGCCAATCAGAAAGCTCCCATAAATGCTACTATTTTCTGTATGGATAATAGGATCATCAAGCTTCCATGATAATTCTGGCTGGCATTTTCCTCCTAACCAAGGAGTTAAAGCCTCTAACCTATTTCCATTCCGGAGGAGGCCTTTTTTTGTGCAATAACTGTGTTCCACAGAAATGTTTTAATGATTTTTATTATGATGTGTGCACAGCAATTCTAAGGAAGCCAAAATATGTAATTATGAAACACAGCAGGATTTCCAGAAAACCATTAAAGTCTATCAGAAACGTTAGGGGGGGAGAAAAAAAAAGGCAGAACAAGGCCGAAATGTGACACATTTAGAGATTAGGAGAAAATATTAAAAAAAATAATCTTTTTTCTTTCTTTTATAAAACAGGCTGCACACAAGAAACATTTAGCTCCATTCAAAACAATTTATCCTTTATGGTATTGTTTAGCTCTGCTGTTTCCTGATTCGGTTTACTGCCAATAAATAAGCAGAGATGTAGGATTTTAGAGAAAGAGCAATGTAGGGCAAACTATAAAAGAAAAGACGATACTGGAGGGGAAGGCTGGGGTGCTGAGACCAATAAAGCTCGCTTAGTTTTTGTTTAGGTCATATCCGAGACAACAAAAAAGGTATTGGGAAAGATATATTAAAGAGGGTCATGGTAGCAATAATTACTTTTATGTGATTTTATTAGTTTCAGTGAATAGATACTAATAGCTCTAGCACCTGGCAACTTTGCTGAGATCAAGGGTTTGAACTGTAACTTTGGGGTGCATAGCAAAATGACCTTCTCTTCTTACAAATCAAATACGAATTATCCAGACAGTTCCTCTCTACTTTATTATTATTAACTTTTATTTGTAACATATTCTGTAGCATTGTCCAGGGCATAAGAACAAGTAAAAATACAATATAAACAAGCTATAGAAGATGGAGGGCCCTGTTCTGAGCTTAGAATATTTGTAGAAAGTGCTTTTTCTTGAAGCACCCTACAAGATTGGAAACCCCCTACTTAAAATCTAAAGGGAATGGAAGAAACAGAAACCTGGACAAGAACAGATAAGGGATAGCAAGGGACAGGAATAAAGTGAAGGTTTGCTTAGGTAGGAAGGTGTGCAAATTTAGAAAGATTTTTTTTCATTTAATGATAAAAGTAATTTGAGGTGTAATTTAAGGGTGTAATATGTTATTTGCCCCTAGTATGTAATATTTTATCTGCTCCTACTGGTCAGATTATATAACCTGCAAATAGGAAACTGTATTTTTTTATAAAGCTGCAACAGTTGGAGGTGGGTGGGTGTGGGGGAGGGTGAGGAGAAAAGATTCTGGGTGTTGTCAATGCTGGATATCCCAAAAAGTCATCAGCTCAGTGGCAGAAGATCATAAGGTGGCCAACAAGAGGATGTTCACATTCATACCTCCTTTTCCAGTCTTTCTTCTTTTTATCTCCAGCTCCCTTCCTTTCTTTTAAGCTTTTGCTTTTGTCCACCTCATTTGTTAGCTCTTGAGCCCCCTTAACGGGGCAAGGGGATATTTTTTCTTGCGTCTGGAAGAGGGTATTTGATAATGTATCACATTATGTTTTCTTTTTCAAATAAAGTTCTCAGAGCACAAAACCTTTAACTGTTTTTGTTAAGTTGCCAGCCTATGAGATCTACAGACTAACGTATGCTCTCTGCAATAGTTTCAATGAAGTTTAAGCCTGTTTCACTTCCCATTTTCAAGCAAAAATGAAATCCACTTTATCTCATTATCTTCATGTCCTCGTGTTCCTCAATGCTCTTAACTCTCTTCTATGTCAGCCTTGGCAATCACCAAATAGGATGATTTTTAAACTAGGGTGATCAACCCCTTCTGGAGAGCTACCTTGTCGTGGTGAAGGAGCTTGTGTAACTCAATGAAGCTATGAGCTATACCATGTAGGGTCACCCAAGATGAGCAGGTTATACCCGGAGAAGGCAACCCACTCAACTATCTTTACCACGAAAAGGTATGAATAACCACACCCAGACACAAGATGTGCCTGGTTTGCTTCAGTCCATAGGTTCACAGAGAGTTGGACACGACTGAATGACTGAACAACAGGGGGATCAAGTCTCTAAATAAGCAGCCCTGGGTGCCGAAATCCTGTACAATAGTTCTTTATGATTTTATCAGCCTAATAAAGATATAATGATTAAGCCTTATATCATGCATTCACTGCATATTGGACAAAAATAGGAGCGAGAGAAGAGATTTATTTTTCTAAACTTTACACTGATATTCATAAACTATTAATACATTTTTTTCAACAAAATTTCGACACACATTAGCAATTCCTTTACTTGCATCTTCATTTTTAATACAATCTTTCCGTGTATTTAATGAACATACAAAGTTGGGTTTTGGGTTACACTCTAGCATAAAAGGACTAGACAGGACAGAGAGAGAGAGACAGGACAGAGAAAGAGAGATAGGACAGAGAGAGACAGGGCAGAGAGAGAGGCAGGGCACAGAGAGAGAGAGACGGGACAGAGAGAGACAGGGCAGAGAGAGAGAAATAGGGCAGAGAGAGACAGGGCAGAGAGAGAGAGGCAGGGCAGAGAGACAGAGAGAGAGACAGGACAGAGAAAGAGAGATAGGGCAGAGAGAGACAGGACAGAGAGAGAGACAGCACAGAGAGAGAGAGATGGGACAGAGAGAGACAGGACATGCAGAGAGAGACAGGACAGAGCGAGAGAGACAAGACAGAGAGAGAGAGACAGGACAGAGAAAGAGAGATAGGGCAGAGAGAGACAGGGCAGAGAGAGGGGCAGGGCACAGAGAGAGAGAGACGGGACAGAAAGAGACAGGACATACAGAGAGAGACAGGACAGAGCGAGAGAGACAAGACAGAGAAAGAGAGATAGGGCAGAGAGAGAGACAGGACAGAGAGAGAGACAGGGCACAGAGAGAGAGAGACGGGACAGAGAGAGACAGGACATACAGAGAGAGACAGGGCAGAGAGAGAGAAATAGGGCAGAGAGAGACAGGGCAGAGAGAGAGAGGCAGGGCAAAGAGACAGAGAGAGAGAGACAGGACAGAGAAAGAGAGATAGGGCAGAGAGAGACAGGACAGAGAAAGACAGCACACAGAGAGAGAGAGACGGGACAGAGAGATAGACAGGGCACAGAGAGAGAGAGACGGGACAGAGAGAGACAGGACATACAGAGAGAGACCGGGCAGAGAGAGAGAAATAGGGCAGAGAGAGACAGGGCAGAGAGAGAGAGGCAGGGCAAAGAGACAGAGAGAGAGACAGGACAGAGAAAGAGAGATAGGGCAGAGAGAGACAGGACAGAGAGAGAGACAGCACACAGAGAGAGAGAGACAGGACAGAGAGAGACAGGACATGCAGAGAGAGACAGGACAGAGCGAGAGAGACAAGACAGAGAGAGAGAGAAAGGACAGAGAAAGAGAGATAGCGCAGAGAGAGAAACAGGACAGAGAGAGAGACAGGGCACAGAGAGAGAGAGATGGGACAGAGAGAGACAGGACATAGAGAGAGAGACAGGACAGAGAGAGAGAGACAGGGCAGAGAGAGACCGGACAGAGAGAGAGAGGCAGGGCAAAGAGAGAGAGAGAGAGATGGGACAGAGCGAGGGAGACAAGACAAAGAGAGAGACAGGACAGAGAGAGAGAGACGGGGCAGAGAGCGACAGGACATACAGAGAGAGACAGGACAGAGAGAGAGAGACAAGACAGAGAGAGACAGGACAGAGAAAGAGAAATAGGTCAGAGAGAGACAGGACAGAGAGAGAGACAGGGCACAAAGAGAGAGAGAGAGAGACGTGACAGAGAGAGACAGGACATACAGAGAGACAGGACAGAGCGAGAGAGACAAGACAGAGAGAGAGACAGGGCAGAGAGAGAGAGAGAGAGACGGGACAGAGAGAGACAGGACATACAGAGAGATACAGGACAGAGCGAGAGAGACAAGACAGAGAGAGAGAGAGGGCATAGAGAGAGAGAGAGACGGGACAGAGAGAGACAGGACATACAGAGAGAGACAGTACAGAGAGAGGGGGACACAGAGAGAGAGACAGGACAGAGAGAGAGAGATAGGGCAGAGAGAGACAGGACAGAGAGAGAGAGAGACGGGGCAGAGAGCGACAGGACATACAGAGAGAGACAGGACTGAACGAGAGAGACAAGACAGAGAGAGAGAGACAGGACAGAGAAAGAGAAATAGGTCAGAGAGAGACAGGACAGAGAGAGAGAGACAGGGCACAGAGAGAGAGAGAGACGTGACAGATAGAGACAGGACATACAGAGAGAGACAGGACAGAGCGAGAGAGACAAGACAGAGAGAGAGAGAAAGGACAGAGAAAGAGAGATAGCGCAGAGAGAGAAACAGGACAGAGAGAGAGACAGGGCACAGAGAGAGAGAGAGAGATGGGACAGAGAGAGACAGGACATAGAGAGAGAGACAGGACAGAGAGAGAGAGACAGGGCAGAGAGAGACCGGACAGAGAGAGAGAGGCAGGGCAAAGAGAGAGAGAGAGAGATGGAACAGAGCGAGGGAGAAAAGACAAAGAGAGAGACAGGACAGAGAGAGAGAGAGACGGGGCAGAGAGCGACAGGACATACAGAGAGAGACCGGACAGAGCGAGAGAGAGAGACAAGACAGAGAGAGAGACAGGACAGAGAAAGAGAAATAGGTCAGAGAGAGACAGGACAGAGAGAGAGACAGGGCACAAAGAGAGAGAGAGAGAGACGTGACAGAGAGAGACAGGACATACAGAAAGACAGGACAGAGCGAGAGAGACAAGACAGAGAGAGAGACAGGGCAGAGAGAGAGAGAGACGGGACAGAGAGAGACAGGACATACAGAGAGATACAGGACAGAGCGAGAGAGACAAGACAGAGAGAGAGAGAGGGCATAGAGAGAGAGAGAGAGACGGGACAGAGAGAGACAGGACATACAGAGAGAGACAGTACAGAGAGAGGGGGACACACAGAGAGAGACAGGACAGAGAGAGAGAGATAGGGCAGAGAGAGACAGGACAGAGAGAGAGAGAGACGGGGCAGAGAGCGACAGGACATACAGAGAGAGACAGGACAGAACGAGAGAGACAAGACAGAGAGAGAGAGACAGGACAGAGAAAGAGAAATAGGTCAGAGAGAGACAGGACAGAGAGAGAGAGACAGGGCACAGAGAGAGAGAGAGAGAGAGAGAGAGACGTGACAGATAGAGACAGGACATACAGAGAGAGACAGGACAGAGCGAGAGAGACAAGACAGAGAGAGAGAGTCAAGACAGAGAGACAGGACATACAGAGAGAGAGACACGACAGAGAGAGATACAAGACGGAGGGGGACAAAACACAGAGAGAGAGCAACAGGACACAGAGAGAAAGAGAGAGAGGCAGGAAACAGAGAGAAAGTCAGGATGGAGAGAGAGAGACAAGACAGAGAGAGAGAGACAGGACAGAGAAAGAGACAGGGCACAGAGAGAGAGAGACGGGACAGAGAGAGACAGGACATACAGAGAGAGACAGGACAGAGAGAGAGAGAGATAGGGCAGACAGAGAGTGAGAGAGACTGGGCAGAGAGAGAGACTGGACAGAGAGACAGGACAGAGAGAGACAAGACACAGAGAGAGAGAGACTGGACAGAGAGAGAGACTGGACAGAGAGACAGGACAGAGAGAGACAAGACATACAGAGAGAGAGAGATAGGTCAGAGAGACAGACAGGACAGAGAGAGAGAGAGAGACAGGACAGACAGAGAGAGAGAAAGACATGACATACAAAGAGAGAGACAGAACAAAGAGAGAGACAGAGACAGGACCAAGAGAGAGACAAGACTGAGAGGGACAGGACACAGAGAGAGAGACAGGACAGAGAGAGAGTCAAGACGGAGAGAGAGACGGAACATACAGAGAGAGAGAAAGGACACACAGAGAGAGAGAGAGGCATGACAGAGATACAGGACAAAGAGAGAGACATAGGACAGAGAGAGACAGGATAGAGAGTGAGAGAGGACAGAGAGAGAGAGAGACAGACAGGACAGAGTGAGAAAGGACAGAGAGATAGACCGGACAGTGAGAGAGCTCTCTGCACAGCCATGAAAACAGCCCTTTAATTTACATAGGAGCCTCCTAAAGTGACTCAGCAACAAATGAGGACTTGTAGACTTGTAGTGCTTGATCAGAGATGGAGTCACATTTAATAAATATAAAATATTTAAAAAATAAGTTTATTTTTTATATAAATACCCAACTCATTATTTGTCACATTACAGTATGTTTAAAAACAAACAAACGTACAGTGGTCCTTTAAGGGGCCCAGAGGGTTGCTCATAACCTGTGTGAACAATAAACATAAGACTACAGTTATACCTTGATAAATACTGCCAAATATTATTCTTGAGTATTTTGCAATAAAAGGTAAAACTGGCTACAGAAACTATTGCTTTCCCCAAGGACAGGAGAGCTCTCCCTATACTGCTCACACCCTCCCTCCAAATCTTCTCAATGTCATTTGCAAAAAAACTAAACTCTTTTGTCTTCTACCAGAGAAGAAACTGACAGACCAAGAAATTTCACTGGGCAACAGTACAATTTAATAACATCTCTGATGTTCAGTTTCTCTGACATAACTCAGTTTTTTCCCCTGTACGGCCAAAAAGAGTCTGCCAGATGAAACACGATGCATTTTTTAAATATATAAACAAACAAAACAAATCCAAAACTGGATGCAAAGATAATATTGTAACAAATAACCAACGGGGCTGTGGATGTGAATATTACATACAATAGAGCAGGTGAATGCTTAAAGATAAAGCAAACATATATATTTTCTATCGTACGTTTATATATATTTTTTTGTAATTACATTTTTAATATGCTTTTTAATGAAAAATGTAAACAATGTAAACACAACTATACATACAAAAAAGACAACAGATAAACAATATAACGTCCGACAACATGTTCATTTATAGTTAGGATTATTATAGTAAGAATACTAAGGTGTCAACTTTAATAAATAATAAGATAAATAAGTAAATAATGACGAATATGAAATAAAATATTAAGTAATTTTAACACAGGCAGTGGTGGAGCTAGAGAAAGAAGGGCCCTGGTGCAAAATTAAAAATTGGGCCCCACTGAGTGGGGTTGTAAACTTCACTTAGTGCCCCAACTCAAGACCCTGTCTCGTAACTGCTCGCCTCCCTTTGTCCCTTCCCCTAACAGCAACCCTCCCCAAGACCCTTTCCCATTGCTTTCTCCCTAAGACCCTTTTCCATATCTGCTCCTCTTCCCTTACCTCCTGCCTACGGGAAGCTCTTCTGCCTGCAGCAAAGCTCCAGGAACGTGTAGTCTAGGACCCCCTCAAACTTGTCCATTGGCCGTACCGATAATATATGACAATGTTTTTTTTGCATTTAAACTTTATATAATATATATTAGAGGTTTATTTAATGTATTCTATTTTTTATATACATTCAAAATGTTTCCTTTTATACATTAAATTGAGCATTTTACTATTTTGTCTTTATCATTAGATAATGTTTTTTTTCTGTGGCCTTCATTTTCTAAATCCATTAGATTGTAAGTTTGCAAGTTTTTAATCGTATAGGATGCTTGAAAAAGAACTATATATGCAAAATGTTAGCTCAAAGACAGCGCTCTCTTTTCATTTAATCTGTTCGTCCTATGTATGGCGCTACAGAAGGTAATAATAACCATACCTATAGAATACATACATTTTTTGCCTATGAAGAGTAAATTTTATAATATATTTAAACAATAAGTTTTTTGTCCATTCAGCTCTCTTTAAAAAAGCACCATAATCAAATAATTACAATATGCTCTTTTGAAAAACTACACTTTATTATACACATAACCATAAAAAACATTACTATAGTATTTGATTTATCAACTATTTTATGTAATTATGCTATCTTGGGAACATATTTTTTTTGCTAATCTGCTTCTAAGTGGCGGGGCTATAGAATGGAGGACCCCAGTGCAAAAAATTTTTTGGGGCCCCCTCCCCAATGTGGGACTTGTTCACTTGGGCTCTCCACCCATACCACCTCACTCAGGCCCTCATTCAATTGCAATTCTGCCATTTGAATAGCGCTCTAAATAAGCATTTAACATATTTTTTTTAAATAAGTTTTTAGTTGGTGAAAACCTTGCTTTTGAAAAGATGTTTACTAACTAAAAACTTCTTTAAAAAAAATATGTTAAATGCTTATTTAGAGCGCTATTCAATTGGCAGAATTGCAATTGAATGAGGGCCTCAGTCAGCTATCCCCTCTCAACATCCATCCCCAAACAGCACCCACCTCACAGAACCAATCCCCCTGTTCTTTGCTGTCATTCAGCCCTTGCTCTCTCTCACCTCTTCCCTGATACAGATCCCCAGCATACTGAACTGCTCCACAATGCCACCCTCTTGGACCTTCAGTAGAAATGCTTTAAAAATAATACACCGCACTGGGACCCTCAGAGGAGGGCCCTGGTGCATTGCACCACTGGTAGCTCTGCCCCTGCTATAAGCAGGGGAGGGAAATTAGAATAATTCATTCCTTTGTGTCGTACTAATGGAAATCTCATCCCCTATCCATTGAGAAAGCAGCTCAAACAAGGCCTTATCTGCCCAAGTAAAAATAAATGTATGTAAATAAATGTTTGGCTGCATTTATACTTTCTAAATGCTTTCAATCAAGGAGCAAACACAAATCTTATACACCCCTATATGAAAGCATAGAGTAAGGAGCCTTAATCAAGGAAACGTTCGATTCCCCAATGTCAATGTCACTTTGGCCTATGTTCACTAAACTTAGAACTTTCTCACTCCAATACCTTTTTTATTTTATAAATCCACTTTTTCAAGTTGGATATATCTCTTCATACATTAACCAAGTTTTCTAGAATAAAATATGGACTGGGGAAACTTCACCTCAAGAAAGTTCTCACTTTATTGAGGGTGACATTTCCAAGAACTCTTGGTGATGTCAAATGTTAGTATATATACCTTACAGAATAACATGAGCATGAAGACGTTCTCCAACACTTCACACTGTTCATTGATATATCTGAATGTTTCTATCATATCATCCTCTCCCTTGTAGTGTTTTTCATTTATACCTCAACATTTCTTTGAATTGTTTCTTATCTGTTAATATCAGTTTCAAGATATGGTCTCTAGAACTGGACACACTATTCTATGTTAGGTTTAAATGGAGATCTATAGAGTGACATTATTGCCTCTTTTTCTGCTGCTACTAATTCTTCTTCCAATACAAGCAAGCATTGTGCTGGCTTTTCTTTATTTGTTGTTGCATTCTTTGCCTCCTTTTATATTGTGCAATATAACTCCCATATCCCTTTCGTCTTCTGTTAGCATAATCAAATCATCATTAAGTATATATTCTACTTTGGGGTTGTAACGCCTAAGGTGCAACTGTGTGTGACATCCGCAAAGAGGCAGATGGAAATGTAGAGGGTCTTCAAAGTACTCCAACAAGACACATTTCACTATTTCTTACTCTGTATATTGTGACTGAAAAATTATGTGTAATTCTTACAGTAATCTTAAATAGCAGTCTCGGCGGGAGTAGAGCAGATCCCATCTGCAAACAGCATATATATATATATATATATATATATATATATATATATATATATACTAGCGAATTGCCCGTCAAAAAATGACGGCAATGAAATTATAAGGTAGCTAATGCTGTTTGGTTTGTAATAATGAAATATATAATACATTAATAAATGAATATACTTTACCTATTTTGAAGCATTGTGTTGAAGAGCTGTCAATCTGTTTTGATGTTGCTGCAGCATTAGTGGTGTGGAGCTGCTGTGTAAGCGTGCTGAATGTGTGCAGTGTAACACTGTGCGTGCGCGAGCCCAAACCATTAGCGTAGTGGTGTACTTCTGCATTGGCGTAAAATGGCGGGTAATGTGTGGTATGCGTCGTAGCGGAATATCCGTAGGTGTTTTGTGGTGTTTTGCGAGTTTCTTGTGGTGTTTTGCGTGTTTAGAGTGCTGTAGCCTCATTTTCGTTTTGTTCGGCAGCCATTTTTTCTCTCACTTAGCGATTTTTTTAGTGTCTAAACTCTTATATTTTGATTTAAATGAAGGTG
The DNA here is from genome assembly GCA_027410445.1 of Discoglossus pictus. Lineage (NCBI taxonomy): Eukaryota > Metazoa > Chordata > Amphibia > Anura > Alytidae > Discoglossus > Discoglossus pictus. The sequence goes on from CM050167.1 coordinate 93,018,866, forward strand.
TAAGTTGCTTTTTTGAGGTCCTGGATGCTCCCTCTTGCTGTAGGTAAGCTTTTTATGTGTGTGCTGTGTGTATTTATTGTGTTTTGAATTTTGTAATGTTCGCGAGTTGCGTCCGAGTGTTGCGAGGTCGTAATGTGTGTGAACGTGTCTCGTATGTTGTTTGCGAGGTAAAGTTTGCGAGGTTTGTAGTTGGTGTGTCGTGTTGTTTGCGTTGCGCCGTAAAGTTTGCGAGGGTCGCAGTTGCTGGCAAGGAGCGCCTTTGGCGCTCCATGCCAGCAACTGAGGCCCTCGCCCGCTGCCCTCGCTACGCAAGCCCACAAGCGTTAGCAATAACTCGCATGCTCACAACTATATATGTGATATATATATATATATATATATATATATATATATATATATATATATAAATATATATAAATATATATATATATATATATATATATATATATATATATTCTTGTCTGCTGCATGACATTGTCCCAGTTAGAGGTAAATGGCTACTTTGGTTGCTACACATGACTCAGGCTCTTGTTGGGATTGTGAATGGCCTGATGACATTCGCTCATTGTCTGGCCTGTGTACACTGCTAAATAACTCACTGCGCCCAGAGAAGCTCATTTCAATTCCGCTCTTAGGAACCCGTGCTGCTTCTGCTTTAAAAATATGCACCAATTATAAGGGTGGCGAAGAACTGCTCACTATGGAAACCTGTATTTATAGCTTGACGATGTGGAATATAAACACATACACCCGACTGAGATACAGCCTCATCTAGGATTCATAATCCTCAGCTCTGAGGCCATTATTGTTATTAACCGCTTGCCTGCCAAATAACTCATTCTTATGTTGTGCCCAGTCTGACAGAAAGCATTAGATACAAAAATATCCCAAGTTTTAAAATTGTCAAAGAGAGAGCACCTTTAAATGATGTCAAAATATTGTTAAAGTGATAGTGACTCACCCTGGACAGTAAGTGAGCCACTTTCGGATTGGATAATAGAGATTTTTTCGCTTGAGAAACTTTTAACTTTGAGAACTGGTTCCAGAAGAAAAGAAAAACATATTTAGGAGTAACGTATTTCAATGTAGAATGTCTTTTCCGCATTATCATATAAACTGTTAAAATGCATGAGGAAAAGGTGTTTTCCTTTTTAAAAATTGCTGCTAAATTGATCTACTATCGGAAGAACAAAACATACAAATGCTCATCATGCTTTTAAAATAACGTAATACCTTTTTTAACCTGTTATGGTTACACAAATATTTTTAAGTTGTTCCTAAACCTGTCAATCATCTCCTTCCCAACTTCAAAATTCACTTTTATTTAAATTGCTTTCTGTTTATATTAGTCAAGAGAAATGTCTTACTAATTGTACCTGATCAAGAAGTTCACTTTCTATAAAGATATATATGATAGGCTCCACATGGGTGTCAGAGCCAAAGAAAATTTTGGGGAGATAGCGCATATGGTATAAAAATACCACACAACTGCTTTTCTACACGTAAACACACACATCAAAAGATCTGGGGGGAATTTCTCCCCCTCGTCCGTCCCCCCCCAGTTCCTACACCCATGGGCTCCCATATGCTGCCAAGACCAAATATTTTCTACAACACCATGGGGTGGAGAAATAGTTTAGGTTTTCTGACCCACTTTGTTCAATAAAACATACATTCATCACATTTTAATAGCAACAAAAAGATTGACGTTCATTTTTTTAATTAATATTTTGAAAAGTCTTTGGCAACTAAGAAAAGTTTTTTCTACTTCCAGCCAATTTCTAAAAACTATTCTGAAATATTGTTCAGTGTTTCCATCACCAAGTTAAAGGGTCTCTTAATTCAACGCAATTTGGACTACATCAAAGTAAAGCCCTCCTAAAAGCATGTTGAAATACTTGTAGAATTTTTTTAATCTTTGCATTTTTCACTGAGAAATCCAATAAAGTAAAATCTGTGTTTACATGTGTCACTGACCTGCCCACTACAATATTGTGCTCTTTCACACCATGAAGAGCACTTGCAATGAGGTAAATGGCCCTTTAAGGATGGGGTTTGCACCTCATAGTTTTCTAAAAATGAGTAGCTAATATTGACCGAGATGTGAGCATCAATAAGCTGCATAAAATAATATAGTATTTGGAGTGTGTGTCAAATGATCTCCTATCAAGTTTGATACAAGATAAGCACAATTCCAGAACTTCCAGTGTTAACAATGCAGATTTTTACAGTCCAGAACATAAATGCACATACCATCTGTATTTTGACAACTACTAGTTATCGGTAATAAGTATTCACATATGTTTTTCATCTGAACAGAAAGTTCCACTAAACTTCCTTAGAACATTGAACTAATTACAGCAGCTGGAACATTGATTTAATACTTATATATATATATATATATATATATATACATACATATATATATAATGTATGCAACAGGTTCTTTTTTCCATAACAAAGACTGTATAATTGTTTCATAAGTATATATTTGTATTTGAAAATGAGAGGTCTAATATACAAAGCGCATCACGGGTTTATAGGCAGATGCTTATCATGTAATCAATTAACTGTTTATAATTAATTCTTCCAATGCATGAATGTCATTTAATGGCCCGAGTAACAAGACTCCTTTTCTTGATAATATTCATCCATCCCTCTAATTAAGCCTGCCAATTTAATCCACCGTGCAGTTATAACAAAAAAAGACGTATTGTTTACGGTCGCCTGAGCATCCGCGTAAAATTGCCACGTTTGCTAGTGCTTGGCAGAACTTTCGGATGGATAATAGAGATTTTTTCGCTTGAGAAACTTTTAAGTTTGAGAACTGGTTCCAGAAGAAAAGAAAAACATGTTTAGAAGTAACGTATTTCAATGTAGAATGTGATGGTAGCAAACCAACAATGGTGGCTCTCCGAGATACTGGGATGCGGGTGAAATATACACACTCACTGTTTAGTCTTTTCCGCATTATCATATAAACTGTTAAAATGCACGAGTAAAAGGTGTTTTCCTTTTTGAAATTGCTGCTAAATTGATTGCACTATAAGTATTTGAAATTAGAAGTTTAAGATGGCTTGTATCCACCCTTGAATCATGATGAGCTGCATCATCTGCTGGCAGCAATCACAGTAATCTGTGTTGTGATGGTTTTAATTAGTTGAGCAAAAATACCAGAGGAGAACTGGGATTTGAACTCACAACTTTGTAGGTAATTTATCTTACCACTTAGCACTCTCTCTGCAAAATAAAAGGTAAATCGATAAAGCTAAAATATTATCAGACTGACATGAAAGTCCCAACCTAAACCTTATTTTTTATGCTGCTTCTTTTAGGGTGGCGGCCCAAACATACAAGCAATAACTAAATATATACCATATGTCAATTATTGATCAATTTAAACATATAAACACATTTCCCACATTATTTTCAAGCCTCTATCTGATGGTTTGATAAAGTAGTATTTACTGATACATCTGTCTCTCCTGGGCCGGTCACGTCCCAAAATCAATGTAAGCTTTTACCCTACTGTATGTTCCAGCTTGTCAGAGACATTAACAACAGAGGACACGTTCTGAATAAATACAGTCAACAAGGTCTTCTTGCAATAGGTACAAAAATACCATGGTAAATAAGACAAGTGGTCATTATACTATGTGTGACTCTGTGTTTTCTGTGTTTAATTTATTAATGTTCAATCAGAATTAATGGACCACTGTATGAAAATGCTGTATTGGATTAGGAGCATAATTAACAGGGAAAAAATCAGAAAGTTTGTTTTAAATTCAAATGTATTTTTTTTGATGGCTCTCCTGCAATCTGGAATCATCCATGATAATATGCTGGAAGTTGTGTATGAGAATGATGTTTATGTTTCTGTAAAGCAATTTTTACCTATACTGATGCAAACAGTTGGCTTCTGGGCCTGTGAGGTGGAAGGGGTGTGGTGTCAGTTTCAGTCTGATCCAATAAACTGACAAAGCCTCCATGTTTACTCCTATCCCATCCCTCTTTATTGTTGTTGTTTAATCGTTCAGTCATGACTAACTCTCCGTGACCCTATGGACCGCAGCACGCCAGACACATCTTGTGTCTGGTTGTGCTTGTCCATAAGGTTTTCTTGCCAGATATACTGGAGTGGGTTGCCAGTTCCTTCTGCAGTCGACCGCAATTTGACTGAGATCAGAATTAATGGACCACTGTATGAAAACGCTGTATTCTGCATAGACATGTCTGTGCATATACAAACATATTCAGTCTGCTGTCCCCTGAAAATGTGCTGCCCTAGTACAGACCCATACCCATACAAACACAGATCTACTGACACATACTTGAAGACATAAAGATCCACAGCCAACCCCACACACAGAAACATTGCACACACAAATGTCCAAGAAGGTACAATTGCATTCTTGAAAAATAATACACTATTAGGCAGCATTACCACCATTTTGTAACAGCATAATATGTATACAGGGCAATATATATATATATATATATATCCATGTTGTGTAGAACTGACATTCCATGCTTCTGTTTTTCTCCTGGAGAAACCCAAGAAAGTGGAACATGGCTAGAAAATAGGGATTTGCCCCTAAACGTGAGACTTTCTTCCAAAGAGAGCCAAAAGGGACAGGAGGATGTGTAAAAAGAGGCACTTTCCTTCCAAAAGACAGTTGGTAGGTATGAACACAGCCATGTGGACACAAGGAGACAGCCGTACACATATTGGCACACACAGATACTCTTACACTCACGCAACTACATGCAGAATCACATTGACTCAAAGGCATCCCCCTAAAATAATTATCAATAAAGATATAACACTTTCACTGTGATACCTGTGAGACTTTCCATTTCATGTTATACAAGTGTTAGCATCTCTCCCTCCATATTTTGCATGCTTTCTCTCCCAATGGAGACGTTCCTTACTTAGCTGCCTCCACGTACTCAGATGCACAATTTGCTCCAGGCTCTAAATTTGCAGAAATTAAAAGATTATTTCTCAACTGCAGATCAATATATCCACATAGCAGAAATGATTATGCAAATCACTGGGGTGCTCCTGAGCAGTCAGCCTACAGCAATTATTGTAAAAGTGGATTAAAAGGATATTTATAAATAGAAGCTTTCTCACTGCCCACGTCCTAAAGCCCATACATCAGTGCTTGGGGGGTAGCAGATCTTTGATTGTTCAGAATCCTTTCAGAGGTCATTGAGAAGCTGTTACCAATAAAAAATAAATTATATACAATGTTCTGTGTTTAGCTGCCAAAGCGAGAAAAATAAAGATATTAGATAATTAGCAGATGGATTTCCTGTAGGCCTTCAGCTCCGTCTCTCATTTTATGTTGTTGTATGGATACTGTGCACTGTGGTATTTTAAATAACTGCTTAATAATGGGCAAAAAGGATTAAAAAAAATAAAATAAAAAATAGACATAATAAATAAACACAACAGACCGTTTCCTGTTTTCTACCTGCCAGCTGTGCTGCCAGCAGCCACTAGGTGGCACAGCTGATAACTTGTTCAATTTCCTAGGATTAGGGTTAGGGTTAGATTTAGGGGTTAGATGTTAAGGTTTATAGTTAGGGTTTAGGGTAGTGGGAGATGATAAGCTACATAGTAAAATAGTGGACACTACCCGAACCCCAACCCCTAACCCTAAGCCCTGACACACCTAACACTCACACTAACAAGAAATGGAAGAAACAAAGCTTCCTCTGTATTCAGAGTCTCCTGACAGTTTAGGAAACTTACCATCTGAAGCCAAAATTGTAGTTTCCACAGCACCATGATCTCATATAAAAAGTAAAACATTAGAGATTGTATTATTACTTTTTTTTTACATTAAAAAAAGTATATTTTCAAGTGTAGTTCTTTAAAATTATATCTCAACTATAAGATTAATGAGGCACTTTAAAGGGAAAGTAAAATACTAATTTTTCTAGCGTGTACTAACATAGTTTTCAAAGCAAGATAATTGGTCCAGCGATCTTACTTATCTTGTAGCAAATATGTATATTACAGACAAGGGCCCTCATTCTATTATCGGCGTAAATCGGCCGCAAAGCTGCGATTCCTTGCGGGGCTCCCATTACCTTGCAATTCAAATAGACGGCGCCGCAAGGATATCCCCTTACGGCCGGCCGTATATCTTGCAACCGGCCGCAAGCTCAGAAATCTTTAAAAGCAAATATAACTTCAAGACGGCACTGTAAAGCTCTGTAAGTGCTAGGGGTCATAATGGGGGACATGAGGATTAATAGCAACCCCCTCTCAAGCTTGCACATCAGCCCAAATCCGAGATTTAATTAACTGTTTATTTTCCGGCCGCAGCATGGGCGGGTCTGAGGTGCTCCAAGCCCTCTGGACTTTTTCCACGAATATTTGACATAAAATAAAATAAAATGTATTTACGGATTTGAGTGTAGGGGAATGTTGTGCTATTAATGCTAACACCTACAATCACTTTATAGTCTCCTCAGAGTGCAGGATGACTTTATTATGTGCTTAATTGTGTGCCTGCGGGACCTTTTTGCTGCAAGTAAGCTGCGGTTCGGTTTTAGCCTTGCAGAGAGGGTTCCCGGAGCAATTGAATAGCAACTAGGATTTTCTTGCGTCCGAAACTCTTGCGGCCGTTTTAGATCAAAGGCTTTCCTCCGGCGCGTGTGCGGCCGCAAGGGATTACAAGGCGCCGGCCGCAAGCCTGCCGGAGTCCCCGGCCGGAAGGGAATAGAATAGGCAAATAGCTTGCGTCCGGTCCTTGCGGCCCCGCATCTCCTACGGCCGATAATAGAATGAGGGCCAAGGTATGCTCCTCCACTTTTAAAAAGGGTTGTGACTGATCAAACATAATGGTCATAAACATAAAAAATGTACATCTGTACACAAAATGGCTGAGTTATTATAGCTGATTGGCTATACAAAATTAGATGTAGATATTTAATGGCTGAATAAAATCAAATCAAATCAACTTTTTTAATTTGAGGGGAAGTCAAGCTTTAAAAGATAACACTGTAGGACCTCAAGCTCTTTTTCATTCTAGCACATATTTTTCTAATGTTTATGATAGAAATGTATGACCGAAATTATAGGATTTGACTGTCCCTTTAAACTGGCCACATCCCTTTAACTGTACATGTTATGTCTAGCGTAATGGAAACCATACTATATAAAGTTATGAATTATTACTGTTTCTTTTTTTTTTTCATTTTCCTCTGATCACCACTAGGGAGCAGCCATGTTGGCCTCTCTCGGTCTTTCTTTTCCTCAGAACCTTTCATTGCATGAGTTGGATTGGCAGCAAGATGTGAAGCTCCATATTGCATCTTCTAATGCACACAAAACAGCCATTAACCCTTAATGGCTTCTTGACATCTGGAGACATGTATTATGTAGGGACAGTATAGTTTCTGCTGATTTTTTCTGTGCAAAACTGAACTATTTTGGAACGGGAAAAAGATGGCTTCACAATAAAGCAGTATTTAAGACATCAGCCATCCACTTATCCTATATGACTGTATCTCTCGTACACTGTATACTTTTTCTCCTTAAGTTTGCCATATTAAACACAAACATATATTTCCCGTAATCCCTTGAGATGAGAATTATCAATTCCATGCTGAAATAAAGCAAATCCCACGGATGCCATTGAGATGAAACAAGACTTTAATTGGGTTTGAACAAATTAGCTATTCCAAGTTAAATGGGGACTAATGGAAAATAGTCAATAACTTGCTAATAATTCGTTTTGTAACTCACTTGAAAATGGGGTGTGATTGGCAGAGATGTGAAGGATTCATTTGTGAGAAAATTAACCTACTTGTGAAATATATGTGCGGCAGACAGGCTGCAGTGAAAGACCAAGGAGGAAATTCATTTTTATTGAAAAATAAGATGTAGAAAACTTGTGGAAATGTTTATTCCTATCAACAAGAGGTATTTATCACACAATTTTTATTAGATCCAAAGACAGTGAGAAACTTCAACATTTATAAGAATGTTTCAATTTTTCTTACCCATTCTTTTTGCATAAAAAAAATATTTATTTCGCATATTTGTAACACGTGGGGAAAAAACTGTAACATTGCAACTGGTGTCACTCAACGCTATTTACATATGCATGAGACTTGTAGAGCATGCATGATTTCGCCTACTTGCTTTTATTTAGTTAAAGTGACATGGAAAATGTCTATCATGATTTTAAGTGATTGTGTTTTAAACATTACAAAAGTTTTTGCATGAAAAATAGGTGTTGCAGGCTAGAAAATATATGTTTAATACCATGGAAATGCAGCTTTGCAGCAGTGTCAGAAGCTCTTTCTGATTTGGGACTGTCTGATGATTTCTCCACAGTGATCTAACATGACCAAGTAGTTACCATTAACTGATAAAAAGGGTTAATTGCAACTAAATATACCAACTATACCAATATAGGTATTAATATTTTCTCTAATACATAAGTGTTTCAGCCTAAGCCCACAAGGCCTAGGGCAGCGTATATATGGGGGCAGCCTGAAGTTGCTGATGCAGAGCTATGAAATATGCACAGAAATGTCTATATGCAGATATTATTCTTTCTTTCTTACTGTATACTAACCTAGATACATACACACTTATGATTTTCTATATAGGTGTGTGTTAAACGTATCATTGGGATATAGTAAGAGGAAAGGAGGAGTAATAACGGGGTTGTTGGGGTGTGCACAAATCTGATCTGAATCATAAAACCTAAATACGCCCGTGCTCTAATACCAAAAATGGAGGTCAACAACCTTTTACAGCAGGGGTAACCAAACTCGGTCCTGGAGGGCCGCACCCAGGCCTGGATTTGATGATTTCCTTTCTGTGCACAGGTGAGTCAATCAGGATGACTGAAGAAGCAATAGTCTCACCTGCTTGCAGCAAGGATATCCACAAATCCAGGCCTGGGTGCGGCCCTCCAGGACCGAGTTTGGTGACCCCTGTTTTACAGGGTCGAGGCCTATCTACATCTGTCGCCATCTTAGATCAGACAAACAGGGAGGCGGATTAATTCTCAGGAAATCAAAGCCTACACTTTGTTGTTATACATGTTACACAGATTGTCTCTTTTGCTTTATTTATCAAGTATTTTTTCTGATTAATTACTTTTTTAGTTCTACTTTGTTCATTATTTTTAATTAAAAAAATAATAATTATGTGAATAAGGTACTGTTTAAATTGCCTCTTCTTGAAGTCTCTTAATAATCACATGACCAGTAAGATCAGACTGAATACACAATCCCAGCACTCAGAAAGATTAATGCTTTTTGGGAAAAATACATCAAATCAATATATTCAGTAACATTTATGCTTCAATCCTCGGTTTAGAATAAAAATATACCAGGAGAATGGAGGCATATCCTGCAATGTATAGTTAAGATGGTGCATTACAGTTATTAGTATTTATTGGTCCTACTGTACTATTAATAGGAGTCTTGATAAACTCACTATATTTTTCCAACAAAACCTGAATTATTCACTTTTTGTAACATCAGGTCTATTTGAAGTATTTCAGCCTCAATAATTCACTAAGGCCCTACACACAGTCTTAGTTGACCTTTCTGTATATAAATATGCTTGAATTTAGATTCAAAATGGCAGCCTTAGCAACCGTTCACCCTGTACCTTCCTCCTTAGTTACCTGCTGAATTATATATTTCTGAGCAGTAAACTCTTCTATATCATTTTCTGATGATTTCTTAGTCAGTATGGGAACACACGGGGTGAAGCTTTGCCCTCTGAACTTTTAGAAAGGTCATCCATGAACATTTTAGAAATTGAGATAAGACCAGGAAAACAAACACAAAACAACCTTACACCTAGGCCTGGTCCACTGAGATAATCTACTCATGTACAAAAAAGCTGGGATTTTCTACTGATATACAATGTATTGTAAAGACTGTACAGTACATTTCATGTTCAACTTGATTCTGGATGATTTAAGAAATAAAAATATAGAAAATGTCAAATATATGACGGAATACATTCACTAAGCTTCATACGAGCTGCATACAGCAGTAGCAATTACCCCCCGAATATAATCACCACAGCCTGCTTTGCAGCCCATTTACAGTATGGTGAATCTGTATAGAATCAAACTATAGTCCATCAATACTAAAACAAGAGGACATGCTCTGAAGCTGAACGTGTAATGAATGTGTGGCAGAGTTATTACTGGTGAGCAACCACCAAGGAAGAGCCCCTCCGTTATCTGAACTCTTCTTAATTTAATAACACATCATTATTTTGATAGAATGGTGGTGGTGACCAACTACATATATTTTGGTCTGTTTTATTGACCCCTGTAGGGTGTTTAGATATGGGCAAGGGGGCCCTTAAATTTTTTAGCACGAGGGCCCTCCATTCAGTAGCTTCGCCACTGGTGGATTAATGGTATTGTCTGCCAGCATAGGTAGCAAACTGTAATACATTGATTAAAAAACTTGGAATAAATATATGTTTATGCTGAATATTACAGAATTCCAAGGATCCAACACAAGCAGGCAAATGATAGACCAGCCGCATATTTGACATTGTATTTCATATCTCTCAAGCACATACATACGCCAATTAAGAAGTCATATCTCTTTCTCTGTATGTTTCTATTTTTATTTATTGTAATGCAGCATTTATGTATTTGCATCCACCTAGACCTCAGTGGCCATTCCATGTACATTCCAATCCACCGTCCTATTTTGGAAGCGTTCACATCAAGAAATTACATTTTTTTTTTGCATCACTGAAAGATTGCTGGAAATACAGTCCTGTTCTTGAAAAAAATAATATGCTAGGTCAGCTTTTATATTACAGGCAGGAAGAAAAAAATGCAATATGTATTTTTTATTTAGAGAATTAAATGCATATATATATATAATTTTTTTGAAAGTATTGCAAAAATGAAATATTCATAATTTATAAAGCCTGGTATTTATTTATTTTCAAATTTGGATTTAACTCTTTTTCTCCTAGAGCTTTATAATCAAAATATTTTGCTGTTTGTCCATAATTTCCTCATTAATGACTCAAGCCCAACAAAGAACTTTTCACCCACACATTTTGTAAAACAATACTTTATTAGACAGTATTTACTTTTACTTAGGCAAATTAAAATGAAGTGTTACTATCAACATTGATATACATAAACCTAATTCATATGCAGATATAGAGCCTTATTAAATTGTGATTCGGGCAATTGAATGAGGGCTCCATATAAGCACAGAGCAAATTATTTTGCAGAAGTTTATAGTTAGTGAAGACCTTGCATTTGGATAGAAGTTCACTAACTACAAACATCAGTAAACAAAATATGCTCTGTGCTTATTTGGAGCCCTATTCAATTGGCCGAATCGCAATTTAATAAGGCTGTTGTTGGTTTGCAATTTATAGTAAAACTGGTTGGGAGAATCCTAATAACTAACATTTAAAATGTTGGCTGATACATGTTGGTAAAGTGGGCATATTTAAATTTCACATATTATGAATGCATCCGATAGAGTGCATGAAAACAATTGTTTGCATGGGGGGGGGGGGGGACAACAAAAACATTATTAAACTTGCCCTAAAGTTTGCTAAATCTCTTGAGTTTGCAAGCAGTTGATTTTGAGAATTAACACCCCTGGAAAACCCTCATCAAATTTGCATAACAATCATAAATCATGTGACCAATCACAGGCAGCTAATACATTGTTTCAATCTGTGATGGAAATTTGTGTAGCAAGCATCATGGAATGTGTAGCCCCCTGCACAAGGAAGCAAAGAGGAGCCCAATCGTTGCTCTCTGGGTCTCTGCACTGTGCAGCTGTTAGCTTGAAGGTTAGTATAGTGATAAAAACCGTACCCAAATGCAGTGTTTCTTTTGGTAAGTACTACGCGCCTATGTAGGCAGCTCTGGGGGGGTGGAAACCAAATTTTATTTTTAATTAAAATGAATCTGTCTATGTATAGAATGAATCAATGTAATGTGTGTTTCTGATACAAACAGCAGTTAAAAACAGGGAAACATAGATATTATGTGCAGAACTCCATGTACAATGCAAGTCTTGTGCTCTGTGATGTTGAACAGTCTGCTGTAAAGCACTTCCATCCTCCCAGTTATTAATCAAGGTTTTGTGCTACTCTTTAGTTCTAATATGTATTTTAAATATGTTAATGAGTTATATACCACTCTGTATACAATTCATGTATCATTCTTTTTGGGACAGGACATCATTGGTTACACATCTGCTAATGTTGTTAGCTGGTTACATAATTCACATACATTTCTTGAACTGTAGTGGCAAATACATTTGGAGAATGTGTCCTTGTAAACTAATAAACTTTCCTTTAGTGCTGCTGAGAGCACTGGCAGTTACATATGCCACATACCAATTGTGCAGACACTTCTTTTGTATTCATCATATCCTCCCATTTAAGCACCAAAAATACAGAATTACCAGGATTTCATAAAAAAATTTAATAAATAAGAGGCTGTGTTATTTTTCTATGAACATGTTGCATAGTTTCAAGTGTAGTTCCTCAACAATGTAAATGATAAAAATATGACCACAGTGAACCACCGAGGCTGCACAACTTCTCTTACACTACACATGTACATACATGTGTGTCAAGAAGATTCACCCAATCGTATATCAGTCTAGTCCCATCCAATCCCAAAATACCAAGTGATGCTTGTCTAAAAGGGAAGGCCATCCAACCCAAGTAGGGTCTATCCTACTGACACTCCTGGCCTACAGTGATATGTATGTTCTACACTCTATATATACTATCAAAGGTATTTGCTTAGAGGGGTCTAACAACGCAAAACTTTATTTTGAAACCAAATTTAGGGCTTAAACCATAGAAACATAGATTTCACATCAGATAAGTATCAAAAGGTCCATCTAGTCTGCCCATTCCATCTACATAAACAATTGGAGTTATAAATCCTCACAACAGCTTATTCTTGTCTCAGGAATGCTGGAGTCCCTTTACTATGTCTATCCTTACCACTTCTGCTGAAAGGCTATTCCATTGTTCTAATGCTCTTTCTGTATACTTAAAGGTATATGCAAGTGAGGTGGGTTGTGAATGCATCCTGTAGAATGCACCATAACCCACGTAGCAAAAAATGTTTGCATGAAAAAATGCAACAATTTTTTGCAAATGTAGACACTCCCAGCAATGGAACTGCGCATAACGGGTACTTCAAAAAAAAAGTTAGCCAATATAAAATCTGCTGATTGGCTAAAGGAAAGGAAAGTGTCTGAAATCATGTGACTTGCCATAGTAGAGCAGACTTCAAGTGCTAACTGAGCATGTCTGCACAATCCGCAGGCCAAAATGATACAATGTATAACGTATGCTAATATTCCCTGGGAATTTCAGGGGGTGTCAACATTAAGAGACAACTCTTTGCAAATGCAAGAAATTCAGCAAACTTCATGCTAACGGTTTAACTGTTTTGTTTGTAATTCTTTCATGCGATTTTATTTAGCCACTATCAGATGCATTAATAGTCTAGCTCACTTGCATATACCTTTAAATCAAGATCTCCTAAACTTTATGAAGTCCTTTAGTATTTTTACATATTTCTATCATATTACTGGATTGATTTATTACACCCATTATTGTCTTTGGGGAGGTTGTGTCTCTTAAGGGGATCTTTACCCAAGGAGGGGGAGATATACCGTATGCTCATTAGCAAAGCCAGGTAAGCTTTAATATAAAGCTATGCTGTTTGTGGAGTAAGATAGTTTGCATTATATTAGTATAATGTTCAATATTTATTTCACATTTATCCAAGTATCACATATTTAAACATGTCTTTATACTGTGCTGCAGAGAAGATGAGAGCACACACACCGCTGATGGTCTATTGTAGCCTTAATGGAGAAGTCTTTGTGCACCTCCATGTATGAAGCAAGAGTACCTTCAACCTCTGCCTTGAACGTCAAGCTACCTCCATGAATAGATCCTCAGAAATATATCCATGTGGGCGTGACGTTCCTGCATGTAAGAAGGAATCCATACAGTGTACAATAATGGATCACAATTGATTGGATGTGTTAGAGGGAACTGTATGAAGTTATAGTGTAAAAAGACAGACAGGATATTGAGCAATACTGGAAAGCAGAGAATAAGACTTATAGAGATGGAGGACAGATTGGGAAAAGAGTATGGAAGAGGAGCTAATCCGGCATAGGTGGAGGTTGTTATTAATATTATTTGTTTTTACTCTTTATTTAGAAAGTGCCAACATTTTCCTTAGCGCTATTTGTAAGGTAAAATAAAGTTGAATGGGTACAATGAGCAAAATGCAAAGACATAATAGGTTATTGTTATTATTATTATTATTATTACTACACTATCTTTTATAGCGCCAATAAACAATGGATAGGTTTTACATATATTAGAAGGCATATAAAACAAGAAAGCATTTGTACATACAGAGTGTTACATGAGAAGATGATGGCCCTGCTCTCAGGTGAGCTTACAATTGAAGGGTAAAAGGGGAAATAAACATGAGTTAATGGGACTGATGGATGATTTAATAATGAGGGAGAATTAAGCAAACTGGTATATTTATATAAAGTTGTGGATGATTAAGTTAACGAGGTAGGAGATATGTTTCTCTGAACAGTTGGGTTTTCACAGAATGTTTGAATATCTGAAGACTAGGAGAGAGTCTTACAGAGTGAGGTAGAGAATTCCAAATAATGGGAGCTACTCTTGAGAAGTCCTGAAGGTGATCATGTGAGGAGGTAAAGGTAGAGGATGAGAGGCACACATCTTGAGAAGAAAGGTGAGGGTGGTTTGAAGTGTATCTTTAGACAAGTTGAGATGTAGCAAGGTGCAGTGTTATTGAGGGCTTTGCAGGTATGGCTAAGGAGTTTGAAGATGAAATAGTGAGGCAGTGTAGGAACTGGCAGAGGTGGACAGAAGATGATGAGCATTGGGTGAGGTGGATAAGTCTGGCAGAAGCATTCAGGATGAACTGGAGTGGAAATACCCACTTTAATGGAAGCCCATTAGGATAAATAGTCAATGTGTAGGATCCTATACATATCTTGAAGTATATATATATATATATATATATATATATATGTATATGTCAGAAATCTGGACAATATTGACATTATTCAGTTTCTAACATTATCTATCTGCATCTGTTGGACTGAACTTCATCGCACCATCCTCCTTTTCCTTGTCCAGTACTATGCTCTTTCTGGTTTGCACCAGTTTACAAAATGTCTTACCTATATCCTACCCAACTGTCTTTTTGAGGGATAGTCCCTATTTTAAGTGAAAATCTCTCTGTGTAACACCCCTCAAATGCCCCTCTTTTTAAGGGAGATTCTCATATTTTAGGAAGAATCCCCCTGTTTAAGTCCAACCACTTTAGTTTCTTTCTCTGAACCCTGTTTGCTTGTTTTCTCCAAGGTTTAATGAAAATGAATAACTGTAGGAGTTTGGCAGTATATATGAATATAAGGAGCAGTATGCACATATTAAGCTTGTGTGTCTTGAAAACTCCTGTTCAGTGCTTGAGGGGGCATGTACAGACCAGAGATGGCTTGGTTTGCAGCTTGAAGTGCGACTGCTTACTTTGGAACATGTGCAGGGAAGGGTAAGTTGTTTAATACTAAAAGCTGAATTAAATAACGGGGAAATAAGCGCAGATCCCCTCCCTGCACTGCTGAATCCATTCTGCACCACTTTCAGTATTTACAGACCGACACCATACTGGGAATAAAACTAAATAACAAACCAAACACACCAACAAATAAATAATCACAAAGCTGCACTGCCTTGGAGCATTGCTGTTTAATAATTTCTCATCAGGTAGGATGGTGGGATAAGAAGGTCTTGCATGGAGTCATATTCTGTGTATAGAAGCCCCCCACACACACACACACACTATAGCTGTGCACAGAAAGGGTTAATCTGGTGCGCAGCCTCCTGTATTGCGCTATAAACAGCCCCCAGTCACAGTTTCATGAAATGGTAATGGATAGTTCCTATCTCTTGTGATTTACACCATCATCTGTCCTAATTATTTCCTTCCCAGAAACATTTGCAGATTCATTTATTTTTTTTCCTCATTAGTGCTCTCACTGTCAATTAGCCTCTCAATATTTCAAAGGGAGGCTTTTTTTTTCTAATTCAAACTTGGATGCAACATAAACATAATGCAGAACACAGAAACAAGACCCCTACCCCTCCTTCTCCCACTGCTCCCTCCTTCTTGCTCTCCCTCTGTGAAATACACAAGGAGGAATCCAGACCGTTCTGTTAACCAGTGAGGTCTTCAAAGGAGCTGACCCTTGCTAAGTCTGCCATGCTAGGTTTGAGTGAGCCAGCCTATCTAATTTTCTGTTTAATTATTAGAAAAGTACAGTTCAAGAGGCAAATAAGATCAAAGATGTTCTTCTGGATGCTTAAAATTCATTGTAGCTTCTAAAACTTAGTCAAGCCCCAGAATACCAAGCAATTCTCTTTTGAATAGTAGAGGTGGTTAATCCATGTAGCTTCCAACCTTATTTGGCCTTGTCATTGACGTGCAGTTGACCTCCATAAACACATAGTTTATTCTGTATTCCCATTAAATCTGTATAGTGATATATGTATGACCCTTCCAAAGGACCAGGCATCCCTCGTTCATTCATAAACACAGGGGAGGTAACCTTGCCTATTTGTGCCTTACAATGAGGGCCACTGCTGGTTGGGAAAAACTTCACATTTTTGTGAAGTATGCAACAAACTAACAACATTAGCAGCTGTATAACATTTACACATTTTCATCTTCATTTTAGCAGACTCTGATTGCCCGTGGAAGCAGCCATGATAGTAATACTTCCTTCTCAAGGACTGGGGGTGTGTGTGCAGAGCAGGGCCTTCAAGTTTACTTTTGATTTCCTTCAAATGAGCTTACAGGAGAGTAGATGATGCTAAAAATGTTTCTGATTCAAGTCCCATAAATCCCCATCCCTCTTCCTACTCATGAATAGATATCAATCATCAGCAGAACACACCCCATCAGGCCCTAAACCAGCAAGACATGTGGAAGATGCAAACATAAATACCTTAGACAGTGTCTACTAAATACACCTGTTAGTATTGTTAGTTTGATGCATAGTTTTGATGATGGCAGCAGAAGAGGAAAGGCAGTTATTATGTCACAATTTAAAAGGAAGCAAACAATGCAACAAAACTGCAGAAAAAGCAAAAAAGAAAGACTTCATAACCTTAAAATGTATAGCACAGAGGACAGAAACATAGATTTAACAGTAGATAAGAACCATCTGCTATAGCCATTATATATGTTGATGTGACGAAGTGCCCTTCGCCACTTTGTCTTGGAGAGGACTGTTTGCCAGCCTCCTGCCCTGCGACTATGGCCCTGGTACATATTGCCCTTCAAACACAGTATTCGGCCATACCAGAGTGTATGTCACTCATTCTGGCCCTTTACATACAGGGGGGTCATTCGGTACTTGCCCTGTGTGAACCATGATACCACAGAAAGCTATGCCATGGAGCCCATTCATATAATGAAAGACTATGGGAAAGACTTTAGCTACATGGCAATTGAACTGTGTGAAGAGGATCTGAGCGCTATTCGGTAGTTTTATGCGCTCAGACCCCAGCTGTAACGGAACTCATCACTGTTTTACCCTGTTTTATGATTATTTAATTCTTGGTTAAAATATGATCACATTGCTGTACTGTAGATATGTTGTTTTATGTTCTACAGAATATATTGGCTCAGAATATCAAAGCTACTAGGCTAATAGATAATCCTGTTACAGATAAGAAAAGTCGATTGTATAAACTGTTTTCATTCTCAGATAAGAACAAAGAAGGCTGATTTAATCATTGTCTGATTATATCAAGTTGCCTCAGGGAGGGGTGACCACACCTATTGTCCTATATGTGTATTGTGTGGGGGATATGTGACATGTCTGTGTGTTATGTGAAAAACATACTTTTACTAACTTTTGAACCCCTGGTCTGATTCATGCCATTTTTTAATATGTTGTTCCCCTGGGTGAGAGATATTGAACGGTGCTGGACTTAAAGGTGTACCCCCTGTTTTTGGGGTACATCCAGAATGTGGTTAAAATTGTGTCTGTTTTAATTGTGTTACCTGTTATCTGAGTGGAGGAGACGTGGGGGTTGAACCATGTATCTAATTGGCTGTGATAATTATGTGGGTGTAGCCCTTCAGAGGGCACCATTGCATAAAAGGAGATCCCCTGTCATTAAAGGATAGTTCTACTTGACCCTTCAAAGCGTAGTCTCATCTCGTTATTGGAGGGGATCGCTATATGCTACTGGGGATTGCTATGCGCTGCATACTCCCTTGAGCTGTAACTACTGAACCCTTGTTCCTGATGTACTATCCTTGGAGTCTGTGGTGGTTTTGGTGTCCGGTACGGTGCTTGTAGGCCTCGAAGCAAACTAGGACACGTCTATCAAATTAAAAGCATTTAATTTGATTTAAGTTCAGGAGGGAAAATGAGGCTTGCAAGGACTAGTGCTTATGATTTGAAGTTATAGTGTGGAAGAATTTGTGGTAATGTTCAAAAGTACTACTTTTCATAAAATATAGTGGATAAACAGTACATCATTCCAGTGCAAGTGGTAGGATCAAACACAGCTAAGGAGTTTAAGCATGACTGGGATAATCATACAGCTTAAGCTGATGCTTAATTAAGCCAAACTGTTGGGTAGATAGAATGGACAGACAAGGTGGGCCATTTGTTTCTATCCGCCATCAAATCTATGTTTCTATCTTACTTCATAAACACAGGAAGTTTTCTCAAACTACTCTTTAATAACATCCTATGAAGATTTACTGCAGTAACTCATTAGAAAAGCCAAGTGGTTCTTTATCCGTTGTTCCATTCTATCTTTCCACGTATCTCTCCGCGTCAATGTTTATGATTTCCAAGTACTTCTCATAAAATCGTAAATTTTATTTCTAAAAAACATAAAAATTGCAATGCCATGTTTCAAAATAACTGTCCGCAGTTACATATGTATCTGAGATTTCAGGACAAGCAAAATGCACTTAGCTACAACTAATGTATTTACTCTGTGACTGCGGATAGAAAACCGAAGACAGGAAAAAAAAAAAGAAATGAAACATTCTGTTAGTAGAAACAAAAAAAATGGTTCTCAATTTATCCTGCAGCTCCAATGTGATCTGCATAATATGCGCTGCCATTTACAATCAGTGAAATTTGATTTCTCCTGCTCTCGAGGCTTGTTGCATTGTGAGCCGGCTGCAGTCTGAGTCAGCCCTTTGTGTTGGTTTTTTTGCACACTGCTGTCGTGCAATAATTGTATTCAAAGTGTGTGCCCCTGGGACAAAGGTAAAATAAAGGCTGTATAACAAGTAACAAGCTAATGGATACCTTGATCAGATAATTAAAAGGATGCACTGAATAGTATATTATTCAGAGTCTAATATAATAATTCATGCTTCATAACTGTCCTCTTGTGTGTACTAAAGGGGGTAGGTGATTGGCTGTTAGTAAATGCTGATAATTTTAATCATTAGATTCTTAGAAGAGACAGAATAGGAAACAGAATGCACAAGGGATTCATAACCTCTTCCTGTGCAGAGCTAGGTTGGTAAAGTGATAGAGAGATACCTAGAAAGAGGCAGGAAATTGGATAAAGAGAGCCCAAGAAAGACAAAAGAGACAGAAAGGCAATCGAAGATGGAGAGAGATCCAAGAAGACTGATATAGAGACCCAGAAAGAGACCTAGAAAGAAAATGTCAGTTAGACAGTGAGAGTGAACTCAAAAATTAAGACATGCAGAAAGAAGAAAGAAAATGCCTGAGAGATAGACCGGTATAGAAAGTTAGATACAACTCCAATATATACATTGGGAGATTCAGTAGGATACAGAGACCAAGAAAGAGTATATCATATAGATCGAACAAGAGAGACATATGTGACACAGAAAGAGAGATACAATGGGAGAAACAGAGAGACAGTAGAAAAAAAGAGACAAAAGTGACAGATGCATAAAGAGAGACAGTCCCAGAAAAAAAAAGCAGTGGAAGAAAGAAAACGATTCAAGAAGACAAATATAGTCTCATAAAGAGAGCGTGGGAGTTGAAGAGCAGAGAAAGAGAATGATAGACAAACTAAGAGTGAGTAAAGATAAACTCAAAATAGAAACCCAGAAAAATAGAGACAGTGATCCAGAAAGAGAGAATCAAAAGATAGGGATAGTGAGGTTTATTCAGGGATAAAAATACCCAATCTAAAAGAGAGATACACAAAAAAGACATTAAAAAGAGGCATCCAGAAGGAGAGAGACAATTAGAGAGCAAGAGATGCAGAGAGATTATACCAGAGAGAAATCAAGGAATAGAGAGACACAAACAAAGGTACAGCCAAAAGGGAAATCCAGAGAGCGAGTGAGAGATCCAGAAGTGATATAATCATTGAGACATCTAGGAAGAGAGATACACAGAATGAGGTATGCCCAGAAAGTCAGTAAGAAAGAGACCCAGAAACAACAGCAAGAAAGACCAATGTAATGACTTGAATTTGGCTATTTCGCAACCTGTTGAGACCTGCATAAATTCTAGTGCAATACGAAAGCTGGTGGTGGCCTTAAACCAACGTTATTAATTGATTAACGAGAATCAATTGCAATTAAACACCCAGTTAAACTTATAGATTATCCAATTAAACATGGAAAACTATAAATTATCCGAATAAAAAGGTTGAATTTTCTAAATTTATGAAATAATATGTGACTAAAAATCTAATTTGTGTCAAATAGTATAAGAAATTTTCAAATATGCAATGTTTTGTCTATCCCCCAAAAAAGCAATGCAAAAGTTCATATTTGCTGCAAATCTAAAAATGGACAATAAATCAAGGATGCTTCCCGCAAAATGTGTGGGACATGCTTGTTTTTCTCTACAATAAAACCCTATAATAAACAGAGAGAAAAAACACAGACTTAGGAAAAAAACAATAGGCAAGACAACAATAAAGGAATTAGAAGTAGAAAGAGGAATATAAGAGCCGGCACTATAGTTTGTGATGGTAGGTACACTATATATACATATACACACATACATACATATACACACATACATATATATATATATATATATATATATATATTTTTTTTTTTAAAGCAAACAATTTAAAGTGACTATAACATAGCATACTGATATCTTCTTGTAAATTATAAGTATACTGCTTATTAATACACCCTTTACTCCAATTTACTGTAAGAACTATGGTAGTTGGTACAAAAGTAAGTAATTGGTGCAAAGAGGTGAGATGCACCAAAGAACAGGCTTTGAGGAACACGATCATGTTGAAATAAAAGTTTACTTAAACGTGGGACTGTCCTTTATTAGAATTAATATTTAGGGTCATTGACATTCAAATGGATTTATACAGAGTGTCTTCCTATCCAAAACAAGGTACAGTCTAGATATATGTTTCTCTAATGGTATAAATAAAATGTTACACGCATGAGAATTGATGGAATTGTATCTATAATGGCTATTACTTGAAGGAAATCTAACCACGCACACTACTTTAGACAGATCTACTCAAGGATAAAGTGTTGAATGACTCTTGGAGAACCCCTTATGGGGCATATAAGCTATCTTATGGGGCATACATACCAAGAGATTACATCTCAACCTTATTTTGTTGATGATCCTGCTTGAACCTACATTCCACCCTCCTCAGAAGATTGAAGAATGCACAATAAATTGATTATATATATATATATATATATATCATATTTTTGCAATATTTATCAACAGAAGATACTGTAGTTTAACTCAAGATAGTTTCATTATTATCATGCAAATTGCTATGTTTGTCTTTGCATAGCATTTCAAATCACAGATTTAGCAATATAGAGCTAAAGACTGTCAAACTTTATCCAACCAGAAACAGTTTCTTGAAATCTGTGACATGAAACTCAATGAAGAGTACACCAGTTAAACAGCAATAAACGAGCGATCAAAAGAAGGCATATTTTAATTCAATAATATATTACATCTTATATTGGAATGTATTTTTTTTTAGAAAAATTAAGAATAATGTGCAAGTTTAGATGACAATAAAGTGTTGTTGGTTCAAGGATAGAGTTTGCCACTTTTATCATAATATTGGATACTCTTTATGGCATAAACTAGCTCTTTAGACTTCATAGTTAATATTTGGAGATGGCACCACTTTTTGTCAGCACTTAGAGCCACAAATATACAGTGTGTTTTTCCCAGTTGTTTGCAAATGACTATGGAGACAGCATTACTCAAGCGGATAATTTGCTTGAATCCACTTTCTGAGAAATATGAAGCATATTCATTTTCTGCAAGATAGGAATTGGTAAAACTGTAGGGTGATTGAATCCTAAGGAAGAAGATTACAAATGTACTCCAGGCACAGTGTGAAGAAGAACTTAAATTTCAAAGCAAGAGATGAAAACGGTTGTTTTTGCTAAATAATGTTAAATGCAAAACCATGCACATATTTAAATGTAAAGGACACAGCCACTCAAAAAGAAGCCTGATTCTTTAAAATAGTATTAAAATACAAGCTCTACTTTGCACTAGAAGTTTTTATATCTTTTTTAGCACAAAATTATGTGGCACTGGTAATATGTTTCAGTGATGATAAAATATTTGGAATAGATTGGCCGGTTTTGGCATCTAATTAAATAAGCAAACTTAGTAGCTGCTTAGGGATCTGCTTTATTAGGGGTGCCTGTCTGGCCTCTCAGATTTGGAATAATATTCTTCACCTTTTCATATGTTTTTATTTTGCATATATATATATATATATATATATATATATATATATATATATATATAAAAGGATCCATTCAAATCAAGCTACACAAATTACGTTGCTACGTAATTTCGGCTACGTGAGATTTTTTCTGTTACCCACAAATTCAATGCAGTTCACTTGCAATATTACAACAATCATCACAATATTACGGGATTTCTTGCTGCGTCACAGCCATAGGAGTCAATAGAAAACTGAAAAAGGAAAAGTAATTGACAGAGAGATATAATAAAATTGTGAGTCTCCCACCCCAGCATTGACTGTGTCCACTGGTTTCCAGTGGAGTTATTTAGAAATTGCACTGGAGGATTCCTAGCCTCTTCCTATCCTGAGCTGTGCTTGTTGGTGGTTGGAAATTGTGTGCTCATTTAATTTGAACATTATTAGAAATGGGGTGAAAATAAATGTGTGGGCAGCTGGGGGAAACTGTACAAATATGATAATATGATTTAATATTGACCTTTTCTGCAACAGTACATATATAACCCACAAATAGTTAATTAACATTAAATAACATTAACTTTACATACATTGTATGATTTGAAATAGTGATATATGTATAGTGGTAGCTTGGGTACAAAGTATAGGAGCAATTTCTACTAGTCATTGTTGTTTAGTCATTCAGTTGTGTCCAACTCTCCAAAACCCTATGGATCGCAGCACGCCAGGCACAACTTGTGTCTGGTTGTGCTCATCCATAAAGTTTTTATGGCAAAGATACTGAAGTGGGACGGCGATTTGTTTGTTGCGCGTCTGTTATGACCTACCTATCTTGGGTGATCCTACATGGTATCGTTTGCAGTTTCATTGGGGAACACAAGCCCCTTCACCATGACAATGTAGCGATCCAGAAGGGGAGTAGTACCATTAGGTGGGTCTTTAATGTGAGTCCTGTAATTGCATCCATACATCCTTTTATATATCGTTCTATCGCTACATTTATGGTTTTTTGCAATGTTTTCTTTTCTACTCCAAGGCCTCAAGGTTGTGTTCCTGTTGTTAAACTTGATTTTCTCCTAATTTTGTTCTTTTTAAGCAGGGTGTGGGAGTTTGAGAACCATCTGCTTTTAGTCAAATGCACTTTAATTAGTCAGCGGTCTTATGCGCATCATAGTGAAACTAATTAGCAAATTGTTAATTAATAACAGTTGAAACAGCAATCGGATTCCTAAGGCTACATTCTTCCAGCAATCTGGGTCTGCCATCTTGGCTGGCTTCCTGGAAACAGGAAGTGGTACCGTGAAACACAGAGAGGTTATGGGCAAGCAATCTGAACACATAGGGTTCAGCTGACACCCCGAGGCACGCATGCAATGAAACCAGTGTTATTGGAGTCAATGTATTGAAGCAAGAAATACATAAATGGCTCTATATATATATATATATATATATATATACATTCCTTTTTTTTTTTACAGAGAGATAATTTGTGTGCAAAGAGTAAACAGCGTATATTAAAGCCATCTGACACTAGTATATATTCAAACTAAAGTTGAATTATGTAAAGAAAATCAGAAAGGAGATAAACATTTTATTGTTATCTAATAAAAGCCCTCCATGTCCAGACACTGGCATGAGCTTGAATTTGGGGAAGATACATTTGTATTATATTTTCATTTAGAACAGTACCTTTGAATCATAAACTAGATAAGATACACAAAGTCCCCAGGTTAAGGACGAGATATGTTAACTGTCTTTAAACCAGATTTGTATGTAACTCGGATATTGAATAATAATAAGAACAATATTACCGTATAATGGTATATGTGGTTATAATAATTCAGTGTAATACTGTAATAATAATAACCCTGTATTGTAATAATTCCCTGGTGGTCCAGTGGTAAGGATTTAATGTTGTCACCACTGTGACCTGGGTTCAGTTACAGTCAAGGAACCAAGAGGTCACACCACCCTGAAGCCAAATAGGCTTGGGTTTGGTCAGTACTTGGATGGGAAACCATCTAGGAATACCAGGAGCTGTATGCTTTGGCCCACTGGAGAAGGAACTGGCAACCCAGTCAAGTATCTCTTCCATGAATACCATGTGGATCAGCATGGTGGGTTGCGGTCCATGAGGTCACAGAGAGTCGGATACGACTTTATGACATGCAATTCAAACAATCAGAACAAAAAAACAAATTAATAAAAAAAGCCTTAGGAGCACATTCTTAAGTAGGGGTCGACTGTAAGTCTGTAACCCGGGGACCTCCTGTATTAACACAAATGCAGACAATATGCCCCATGTCAAGTATTTAATATTGACAACTGCAATAGGATCCTATCAAGACTGTGCTGAATATAATATTCAAATAAGCTTTGAGTTGTTTTTAACATTATCTATGAAGAAAAAGTGTCAGGTTGGGCGGTCTGAACATTTCTTGGTTGACACCAGCCCTCTCTTTCTATTGGGTGGGGGGTATTCTGCATCAGGGTGCTGAGCTGCAGATGAATCATGCCTTCGTCTAGCTCTGTGTTGTTCTGTAAGGATTTAGTACTGACTGAGAGAAATACGTTAGACAGATAGCAAGAGGGAGAGATATAAGGAACCGATGTGATGAATTAATAGTCATTGTAAACAGAGGCATAGAGCAATCACATCAGGGGAAGATTTAAGATACACAGAAAAAGACAGCGTTGTTTATGACAAGAAGATGTATAGAAAGGTAGCTAAATAATGACACGGATCAAAAAGGAGAAGCAGAGAGAAACGGAAAAACAGGAGCCGAGCGGAAAAAAAGTACAAAACTCACTGCACCTTTGCCCTTTTTATCTGTGTTTATTAATCCTCTTTCCTTTTGCCTTCTCTCCTAGCCTCCTTTTCACATCATTAACTCTCCTCCATTTTGTATTCTTTCCTTTTAATATCATTTTTAAGAACTCCTTTTGCCTCCTTTTCCATCTCCTTTCTTTTACCTTCTCCTCTACCTCCTTTGTTTTTTTCCTCCCTTTGCTGTTATTTTTTATCTTCCTCCTCTTTCATTCTTTTTTCTCCTTTCTCTCAAACCCCTCCCTCTGTAATGCATTGAAACATAAAACTCATATGTCTATTCATTAGAGACTATTAAAAATAGTATGCAGTTCCAAATAAATGAAAGTTAATATTTTTTCTCACTTTTTAAATTGTCTATTTTTTCCTAAGAATAGCTGCCTCTCTCCACCTCCCTAGGCATTATTAAGGATATGACCGTCACTGTCTGGGGGCTGGAGCATCAGGAAACTTGGAAACAGATAGAGCTGTGATGCCATGGACCACTTGTAATGTCATTGCCCCACTGCCCACACAGAAGTAAGGAAGATTAAACATCCTTGTAGCTGCCTCGTTGATCCTGCCCACAAGGGTGGACCAATGAGTATACCTGTTCTCATAGTCCATCCCTTTAATTGAGCATGCTCAGTCTGCACCAGAACCTAGAATGGTCATACTGTTTTTACCTCAGGCCCAAGCAGAGCTCTATAGTGGTCCTTTAAAGAAAAACAAAATAATACATTCTGAGCACACTTACATGTCCCATGCAGTTCCTTATAATTCTCTTTTCACTCTTTTCCCCAATATTTTACCATATCCTCAATCACTTTTTGTTTTCTTCTCTTCTTCTATTCGCTTTTTTTTTAATTCTTCCTTCATTTGTCTTTTGTCCATTAATGGAACACAGTACTGTGACAATAATACACCTTCTACGAGATCATATTACTTAATTATAAATAAAAAATATTTCATAAAAAATATATATTTATGAACTTACAAATATGTTTAAGAATTGACCCCTCGTGCTTACCAGCTAAGCTCCACCCCTTTGTATAATGCAGAACGGGCATTGTAAGCAAGGTCCTTGTGTGTCCCAGAGCAGTCGACCCAGTCCACTTTCTATGATTCAACACTCATGTGTGAATTTCCCTGTAACTTCACTGTTATTACGGTTTCTTAGTATGAAGGGAACACTATCTATATGTGTATTATTTTCTTTTCATTGATTCTTGATTGCTAGGGGATGCTCTTTTCTTCTACTCTCTTTGGATCACACCTGGCACTGAGGCCCTCCTGGCTGACAAGGCAGATTTCATGCATATACCTTAGAAAAAGAAAGTGGACAGGTCAGACTGTAGTTGACACTTTTCTTTCCGTTCTCCCTCATGAAAGCTGCCATTTTGCACAGCTGTGACTGAAAACTACACCTACAGGAGAGTGGCTTTTTATCAATAGTGTTTCATGCTGCTTAGACACACAGCATGTTTGTTACCAGAATAAGACCTTAGTAGTGTGAAGGGGAGTAGCTTTAAATCCCATCCGTGAAACATGGTAGCCTCCACGAGCTAGGGCACAAAGAAAGGTGGAAAGCTTCAGATGCTGTGAAACGGTTACTCTGGGACTTTTTAGAATGAAAAGAAATGCATATTTTATATGACAATAACATTGAGGAGGAAAAAAGTAATTATCTAACCTACTTAAAATATTTATCTAAAACAAAAATGTTTTTACTAAAGAGTACCTTTAAGGGAACAAATATGCTTACCAGCTCTTGCAGTACCAAATCCCGTAACATGAAGATGCTGTTGCAGACAATTAATGCAGCCTGTCTTTGAAACTAAAATACTCCCACACAGTGATGCAAAGCGCATGTAGGGCCTGCATGGAACTGTCATCTCCAAATCAGCATTAACCCTTTCTTCATATCGAGGAACCTGCTCCAAACAGGGTTAAATCATATCACTACTTTTGGGCTTGCAGAAAACAAAAGCACGGTACTTATTAATGCTTCTCCATTCATCATTTTTTAATTAAAATTACAGCAATTAAATTATTACAATAGGGAGCTATTAATTTTAAATATTTATCTGAAAGCTTCATTCTTTTTTTTTATTTGGCTTTAGAGCACAGTAAATGTACCTTTATATTTTCTTTTTTCACGAAGACCCAATTCTCAAAGCTTTTGACTTTGCAAATTGCCTTTCTGAGTTGCTGGAAGAAATAAAACAGATTTAAATTATTACGCCTAATTACTCAAGGACCGAAATCAGCAACAGCGAAGGCGAGGCGGCTTTGTCCCCCAAACTAACATTACTAAGGCCTGTTCCCTTTTCTGCAAAAAGCATGAAAGGTTATCATTAAAAGCCTTAATAATATCTCAGAGATCAAAGCCAGAGAACATAGGCACTT
This sequence comes from Discoglossus pictus, assembly GCA_027410445.1. Classification (NCBI taxonomy): domain Eukaryota; kingdom Metazoa; phylum Chordata; class Amphibia; order Anura; family Alytidae; genus Discoglossus; species Discoglossus pictus. The sequence continues at coordinate 93,046,879 of CM050167.1, forward strand.
GTGATGTTTCGGCGAAACACAAGAGAGTATTTCTCCGTTTGATACTCAGCGTTAAGCCGAAAGTTGAGCCGGTTACGGCTTCCACTGAAGATGTTAATTAACACCATCCCAGTTCTGAAAAGCAAAGAGCAGGCCTCTGCTAATTATGGGCTCGGACACTTCAAAATCTCTTGGCACGCTAATAATTGGTCTGTTTGATAGAAATTTTTCGCTTGATGCTTTTAAGCGTCGTTGTTATGTAGCGAGAAGTGCTGGCCGACGTAATATATACTCTCAGGACACTAGTGGCATTTATGCTAAATCCACTTGCTGATGAGGGCACAGCGTGCATTGCAATATATAGCCAGTAGTATGCAATTTTATATAAATTGTTATAGTGTATTAAAGATCTACAGTTTGTGAGTACATAACAACATTAGCAGATGTGTAAGACATGGGTATAAAAGTATTTTAGACAAAATGTTTGAAACTTTGTTTATGAATTATGGATTCCATCTTGTTTTTGTTGCATCACTTCCTGAGTGCTGGATCATGATTGTGTTTTTTATCAGTGAAGGGAGGGGTGTTGAAGGAGGGAAGAGTGAGGGGTTATGAGTATTTTTTTAGATAATTGGATATGACTGAAATGGATACCACAACTTCCGCTTAACAGGCCCAGAAACGCATAGCTTGTATCATAGGGTGCAAGCACTGCTCTCCAGAAATGTAAACACCCTTCTCACATAGATTCCTCCAAATAATCATATCCATCATCTCCATGCAGTGCCGGATCTACCTTTTTAGAGCCCCTAGGCAGTAAAGTGGAGGAGCCCCTGCAAGTGAGTACGCAAGATATGCATGGACCCCCAAAAAATTCTTGTAAGAGTGTGTAAGTTCCTTTTCCCTGTTGTGACTCTCGTGTTCTAGGTGGTTACCTCCTAGTAGCCAATCTATGAATTGCAGCATTTTGGGATTTTTTTTAATAAGGAACCATTTTTTTTTAAAAAAGTGACGCCCCTCAAAAGGAATTTCCCCTAGGCGGCTGCCTAGTTGGCCCAATGGGTAATCCGGCCATACCTCCATGGTCCAGCAGAAACATCAACATTTATTTGTATTTTAGTTAAAAACTAGCTCTAAGACTCAAGATTTTCAGACATATATCTTTTTTTCATTAAACAGTGTTATGCCTGCAGTGTGAGTGGCAGTTAGAGCTACCAAGAAGGGAGTGTCCATTAGTCATCTTCGATTGTCACTCCTGTCCCTCTCCCATTGATAAGTAGCAGATGAACATACCGTTTTATACAGGATCATAATTAAAAAATATAATTTTTCAGATTGTAAATAACGTCAAAACTAAGATACAGCTGCCAGTCGAATACTTGCGTGCTGTGCAGCTGCGCCAGTACAGATTTTTCTGATTGTATGACAGATGGTGTTCAGAAATAATTTAGAAACTAATTTTTAGTATTGTGAACCTCAATCTCATTCTCTCCCAAAACACATGAATTGGAGAGTCTTTTTTAATGTTTTAGCGATGCCGGGTGAAGCAATGAGAGACACACAATTGAGAATGGACATCTTTTAACAGTGTGCACTATGGGATCCTATACATGCAGGGTGCAGATTTTTCAGTCTTATCCCTTCACAACATTTTTACCTGACCGTAATTGTCTTGTTTATCACTCTTCCAGCTCTTTCACTAAAAGTAAAACTCAAGGAACAACATACATTAATTCATACATGCAGAATCTTATAGAATCTATTGCTTGGATTGGTCCTGAAGCTTCTAAGAAGATATTAAAGACAATCTTTTATGCAAAGCAAAGTTACCAAAGTTCTTAGATAATACTTAGTCTATACAGTTATTAGTTGAAAGTTGTAACTCTCAGGCCCTAATTTGCTTCCAGATGGTGTTGCAATGTAATGCCTATAGTTTGGCGTCAACAAGAGGAGACTATAGTGGCAATCACTGTGGTAATATCTCAATGTGTTTCACCCACTACAGAGCTTCTTCAGTAGTGATCTAAATAGACATTTATTCAGGCAACATCCAAATCCAAACCTATGCCCAAGTGAATACTCCAGTCAAAAAGCCACAAACAAGTCACTAAAAATGTATGGACAACATGGAGTAGTAATCTCAGATGGATTATGGCAAAAAATTATTAAAGAATTATTTTTTGTGTGTTCATCTAAAAATAGGAGGATCATTAAATATCTTATCTTATAGTTATTTTACATGGTTCAATTGTTTCCCTGCTTTCTTCACCCCTAGCAGCTCCTCCTTTCCGTCATTAATCAATTATTTGCTTAGTTAATCAGGAGTGAGATGCATCATGGAAAATCCATATGTTTAATGTGATAGCACATGATTGGCTGACAAGTCGACCACATGATTAGTGGTAAAAATACAAACTACAGAGCAAGCAATGGAAAACAACTAGAAAATAATCAAGTTTTTGCAAGATTTTTTTCCATTATTTAAGCAATTCATTTTGAATATTATATTTCAATGTAAAACATAATTTCCTGTGCCCTGTTAAGGTGGTAAAACCATGGGAATTGTTTTATGTGGTAATAGAAGTTGATTAACTAGTTGTGGAATAAGAAAAAAAATGACCATTTGCTGTATGGGAACACATGAGAAAAAACCAAGAGGCCTATGCCCGTGGCCAACCAATGCTATAAATTGCGGTACGATAAAAGTATAAAGTCTACTGAAAAGTATGTAATAAAATGAAGCTTGGTAATATAGCTATGCTTGCTTGTCATCTAAACATTAAAAGCATTCTTATCACCGAACACACAACTTGACAATCTAGGCGCACTTCAGTTCCGTTCAATTAGATTGATGGTAATAACCAGTGGGTAATATATGAATGTATGATGTGGTGTTATTGGCCTGTCAGTCACAGAGTGGCACTGCCAGAGCACTTTTACTGTACACTGCTGAGCTACATTGTCGAAAGAATTTAAGTAGATGGGTGGAACAAGCAATGAAGTATTTCAAACTCATATTCTGTAACGGAATTTACTTTAACCATTGTGGTTTTCTGCTCAACTACAATCCACAGGCTTGATCCTATATAGCCACTGCTATACCCACCTCTAGAAAAAGTCCAACTGTGTAAATGTAAATAAAGGGTTTTATTTTTTAACTTTACAGTTATCAAAGCCATTAGTGCTACAGACTCTGTGAGAGGTGCAGTTCCTTCTCAGGTATTGTTAGAAATAAAAAGACTCCCCTGCTGAGACACAGAACGATTTCCACCAGTTTCTCTCTTACATTTCCTTTAAATAAATCAGAAAGTTCAAAGCGCAACTGAGAAGTTTTCATCTGATTTTGCTTAACACTTCCTCTGCCTGAGGAGCCAGGATTGTATTGTGATCCAAAGAGGAAATGAATGGTTATTCAATGGGAATAAATGTCACTGGGTATCATACCATCCACCGGAGCGAAAGCACTCACCAACTAACATCTTTACCAGTTCCATTTACCATCAGGACTCAGCAGTCACTTCTGCAGGGGCTCAGCCAATGTCATTGTGCCTAGAGCCTCACATGCTGCCACTCTTCTGCTTCTGATCTCATTTAACTTGCCCTCCCACCTACCTTGTTCACACCCACCCACCTTTGTTTTGTGTTAATTTATAGTGCAGGTTAACAACCATCACCTCCATATTTTATGGCTGCTACACCCACAGACATAGAGCCCCATTACATTTGGGCTATGTGTAAAATCGTAGCTTACAACCTAGCTTCCAAGACTAAAGGCTATTAAATTAGCCTCTTAAAGCAACCCGCAGACGACTTGCGGCTTAAGACGCAGCAAGGCAGAAAAAAGCCTACGGGACGTGGAACATAGAACTTCGCGCCCGCAAATCCTTTGTTCTTTCAAGTCTGTACGCTACGTTCCAATTGAGCTATTAAATTGCATCAAGATCAATGGCGTTCAAACTCGCAAATGGAGCCAAGAAGCCAACAAGTGCTGGAGAGGACCCGCAAGGGGGGTAAAGTCCAACTAGTTGCATTTTAATGCAAACATTACCACACTACTGTACTTTTAATAAAAGGGAAAGTGATGTTAGGTCTTAGAATTAATAGCACACCATTCTCAAGCCCGCAAATCGGCCCAGAAAAATACTTTATTTCATGTTTAATTTTTGTGTTATATCAATCCCAGCAATCAATGTGTTAATACATATACTGTAACTCGCATGTGATAGAATATCATATTTATGGCTTTATCAAAAGTACATTACATCTGGAATGTGGGTCCGATCGTAACTCGTAATTGAACCCCGTAAGACTTTGAAAATCCCACCTCCATTTTTCAGTGACGTAATTCTGACGATCTCTTTTGCCATTGGCTCCATCCCAACTCGTAACTACGAGTTAGACTAATTGATCCTGTTCGCGGCCGCACATCCGACGAGTGAAGTATGGTTTACGGGTTTGCCTCTCAAGCCCGTAACTCACATCATGTTCTAATTTAATAGCCCCGTAAATCCACAACTCTTCAAGCTCGCAGCCGTTGCGTGCTTCACGTTGCACTTACGGGGCTGGAATTGAATGGGGCTATTAATCACTAATTAGCCCTCTGCTCTTTTGCCCTTTGCCATGTGTTTAATATAATTTTTTCTTCTTTGTTTGGGGGGGGGGGGGGCTACAGAGTAATTGATTTTCTGGAAAACTACCCCTAACATCTTGTATATGGGTGTATGATCTGTGGGCTGTGTAAGGGGGACAAGATTTGTTTTATGGTCAATGTATACAATGGGGTGGGCAACGCATTCTAGGTAAATATGGCTATTAAGGGGTTAAGTGTAGATGCACTGTGAGTATGAGTAAGTATCAGCTATTAAACAAATGTTAATCCTTTATATCAAGGAATAGAGTATAAAGAGTAATCTTGTAGTGTGTGTGGGCTAATCAGTCCTTCACAGTGTAAATGGAGAATAATTTGAGTTTTGTGACTTTTCACTGATAATTCTATCAATCTTCCTATAGTAAACCACTTATGAGATAAACACATTAAAATAGCCAGTCTGGTTATAGATATAATAAGTATTTTTTTCATAAAGTTCACCATAACGCCACATTCATTACCCTAATTAAATTTAGAGATCAGTGGCATTCCCATAGTCAGGAACTGATTACAATAGTAGCATATAGTTACATTTTGGGTCCTTGCATTCTCTATATAGTTCTTTGTGCATTGTGAAGAATGGTGTTTATGAAAGTCCTTAAAGCTCTATAAACCACCTTGCAGAAGACCTCCCATACTTGTTCATTACCCATATGGTTCAGACTTTTGTGGGTTAAGATAAAGGTGACATAGTAAGAGTGTTAGGGACTGTTCACATGAAACTCAAGGGAAGAAATATTTTATTGTAGATGGGAACCCATAAAAATAATAAGAATTTATTGTATGATAATCCTTTCTTGCATTGGAGATTCTATAAACATGTATTAAAAAGAAATTGAATTGTCTAATGAAAATCTACGCCAACAAATAATTCCATGTCCACTAGAGGTACTCTCATTTAATTAATAGTACAGTGGGAAAAAATACAGACTCTATAGACTGCCTACAGCAATATATATTGTTTGTGACCAGTCTCCTCCATGAACATTAACTAACGTTGGATGACAGGGTAGCAGACTATGCTATACCATATATTGAATTATCCCAGGAGACAGAAATATCCACTTTTTTTATTATTTTGAGAAATATGTATTTATTATTTTGAGAGGCTTGTTTGGTAAACCCCCCCCCCCCCCCATGCCAGCGTGTTGTCAAAAAATTCAATTATTCTGTATGAATTATGTATGCTGCAGACAGCCGATTCATGAAAGCCACTTCATTTGTCTTTTTAACAAGTCAAGCTGTGACTGGGGATTTCATGATCTTCTGCAAAGAATGAGAGCTGCCGAGATGGCTTTTCTCCCTGTAAAATGCAGGAAAGCCCAAGACAATGTTCAAGAAGGTGATCAGAAAAAAGATTTATCCTAGCGGATCAATGATTTATTTTACAATGGAAGATAAAAGGATATATACTTATACTGACTGACAAAGGGATTGATCTGGAGCTTCACACTGGTACTGCTAAAATATATATCCAATGACTGCTCAGCAAGTGTCCTACTATTAGATTTAGAGGCTCACAGCTTCAAATCTTTCTCAATAAGTTTTAACAGGTCTGTTTTATCCAGAGCTCCTTATTCCTTTAATGTTTATGCACTTTCTTTACATGTTCAATTATTGATTTCATTGAACTTTGGTTATGTTTTCGGTGTTGAGATCAAAACAAAATATAGCTTGGATATTCTTATAGTGTGGCAATTTGCTAAAAGTATTATTTTTACTGAAAATCTTAGTTACAAAGTCCTATTAACACATTTGTTAACAAGTCATTTTTAATGTGAAGCTTTGATAAAAAAAAGACCCATTAAACGTTCTAGTAAATTCAGGACTTATAATATCTAAACAGAGGAGTTTTTTCTAAATTACCTGAGATGTCCTGTAGTGAAGTCCAAATGAATTAAGAGTAATATTACTTGAATATCCCATGGTCAAAAACTTGTTAACCCAGGCTACGATTATGTTCCATCAATAAGTTCATGAGGAAGATTGTTCGGTATGGAAGATTTTAGGAGTTCAAAATTAAGAAGGTCAAAATCGTTTTTTGAGTATAGTGATTAGAAAAGTATTCTGAAAGGAAGTTCATAAATAAGATCAGAAGAGTACTTACCTAAGTAGCTCAAAAAGGGTTTTAATGTAAAGATTCCGTAATCGTTGTTTCAAGATCTAGCTTGTTTCTCAAGTAAGATTTCAAAAGGGTCCTTTTTACACATTATCACAATAGCTTCACAATCTTGAGTGTTTCACAAGTAAGATCTCAAGAGCCTTTTATGAATACAAGCTTGAGGGCTTTACAATTAAGATTTCAAGAGTGTTCTATGAATATAATCTATGAATTGAGTTTTAATGGTTCAAAAGTAAGATTTTGCAAGCAAAATCTTGCCATTGGATCATGATTAAGAACACATGAATAAGAGCTTTCCACTGATGATAATGTTCCATGAGAAAGTAACCCCATGGCCGTACGCAGTTAAGAAGAGTGGGGGTTTGACGGTGCTAGGCATAGGATTGGAAGTTGGAATATATGGGTTTAAGTTTATGGGAGGTGCTAAAGGGGAGGGGTTAGGTTTTGGAGGGCAACAAGTTTGAAAGAGTGACCCACCAAAAGATTCCCAGGTTATTACTACCTTTATTTCATAATGTAAATGGTCAGAAAGTAACTCAGTGGGGTATTGTTTTGGAATGGCCATTAAATTGGGTCTGGAACTATTTCTAAAACAGGTATAAACTGTATCCTTTTTTATAAACAGACTCCATAGAAAACATCTAGAGTGGGGATATTGATTCTGCTTGCTTCACCTCACTTATCTCCACTTTTGTTATTATAATCACTATTATTATTATATTTTATAAAACAATTGCCTTTCCATAATGCCACCTTTTAACCATTTTAGTAAATATATCCAAATGTTTCAATAAAAATAGATGAAATACTATACTGTATTCACATTAATTACTAAACATCCTGTCCTCTTCTGCTTTCATTATATCAATCACTAAAAAATATCGGTTGACATTTTTGCAGACTGCTGGGAATAAAAATCAAAACAGATCACGGAAGGTCCATTGCAATGAATGGCATAAAAACAATTTATTGAAAACTGACACAAAAGAGAGGTCTTTTCTGTGCAACAAAATATTTACCCGCAGCGCAGTAATATATTGTTAGGTTTTGCAAGGTCATCTCACACAGATTATTCATGCTTGCAAACATTGTAATTAATCAGATGTCTGTCCAGGTCGGCAATTCAAACAACAATATGATTCTCATTACAATCTGATTAAATTAATGGTGGGTGGTCAGGAGGAGAAGAAAGGAAAAGAGAGATGCTTACAGAGAAAACATCGGTGTTACCTGCCCCCCAAATTATTCAGCATCATATTTGTTTTTTAAATCCTGTCTATAATATTATTTTAAATAAATAATGTTGTTCTAAAAAAGATGGATAACAATATGTTAACTTCATATCTTTAGGCCTGAGGCCTGATCAAATTTCTCCTTATCAACATAGTCTGCAAAGGCAATAGATTTGAAGCTGCAGACTCTCTTATCTATATAATTTCTATTATTACGACAGAGCCATAGGGCTGTGTCCAAGAAGTTAGGAAAAAGGAGAGAGTGGATCATGTGGTGAAATCTTAAAAAATGTGAGGCTTTTTAATTTGATAAGGACTAATCAAAACAAATACTTCTAATCACATATAATAGTTGGCAAACTACAAAACGTTGTTACACGCTTTGCGAGCTCGCAAAGCGCACTCGCAAGAACTGCATCCCTCGCGAAGCGAGGAGCCGCATTTGCGGAAGGTGGAGGCTCCAACATCAGCTGCAATGAGCCTTTGGCTCATTGCAGGCCCCAAATGCGGACTCTCGCAAAGCGAGGGGCCACATTTGCGGAGGTGGAGGGTTCCACGTCGGCTGCAATGAGCTGAAGGCTGATTAAAGGCCGCAAATGCACCCCTTCGCAAAGCGAGGTGCCGCATTTGTGGAGGTGGAGGCTCTACGGCGCCTCACAAGCGGTTACAAACACCCACAGAAGCGGGACTTTGAAAAAATACATCTAACACGCAATCACTAAATACAGACTTACACAAAAAACTACGAGCCGCGGGACTTAGAACTAAAAATTTACAGACTTACACACAAAAAAAATACGAGCCATGCGATGACCCCCAAAGGCGCTCAGCGAGAGGCTCGCAATGAGCACCGAAGGATCTCAGACTAACAAAAATATTGATGTTTGTGGCAAAAAGCATTACCTGCCTTACAATTTTATTGCCCTGTCATTATCGCTAGTATAAAATATTTCTTAAAAATTGTTATGTTATAGGCACAATGTTTTACGGTGTTATCTTATCGGCTACACACAGTCCAATCTACATGCATCTGTACTATGCAGAACTCATCTATAGTTGTGACATCTAAGCTGATAACTATACCGTACTGCTTCCTGCCTATATATGTCCTTCCATTCCGTCTCATTTCCTATATGTCCTTCCATTCCATCTCATTGACCTGTGCATATGTGAGCCAGACAACATATAGTCCACTCCTTTAATAGGCGTCAACATCCAACTTGGTGTCTAACAGACCACGTCTTTTATTGGATAGAGGTATTTGCTCACTACCGCAGTGCCCATTACTGTTCCCTGCATTTACTTTAGATGTCCTTACAGTCTACTTAATTTGGTGTATGTCCTTCCATTCCATCTCATTGGCCTGTGCATAAGTGACCAGGTATGACATTGATATACCTAGATAACAGATAATCCACCCCTTCAATAAACGACAGACACCAAATTGGATGTTAACAGGCCACAACTTTTATTAAATAGAGGTATTTGTTCACTCCCCCAGAACAAGTCCTTTACTTCTCCCTGCCTATATATGTCCTTACATTCGGTTTCATTTGCGGTATGTCCTTCCATTCCATCTCTTTGACCTGGACATACGTGACCAAGTACGACATGGATAAACCCAGACAACAGATAATCCACCCCTTCAGTAAATGACAGACACCAAATTGGATGTTAACAGGCCACAGCTTCTATTGATCAAAATATTGGTGGGGGTAATATAAAATGTTTTCGAGCACTACATTTTTACCAACATGTGAACATTATTAAATTCATAAATATTGAATTAATGCAAGCCGAGGAAAGTAAGTTCCAAGTCATAATGATCAATTCTTATAGACAATTTCCTTTAAAATTGTTTTAAAAAAGAAAAAATGTATGAATATTATAAATCCATTATTACAGGTTAAGAAGGATTATTAAAGATACATGGAGGTAGAGAGCTGGGTTTTGCAGACTACAAATGAATGTACATCAATCATACTGTGTTTTTCAATAATCAGCTCTCTTATTGACAGCTCTCAGCCAGCGCCATGTACGGATCAAATCACCACAAAGAACTGGGTCAATAAATACACTACATTTGGAGTATGCACTCTGTATTTATCTCTGGCGTCTTTGATAAGCTATTTTGTAGTTTCCGTTACAAGCTGTGTAATACAGCAGGTAAAAGTTTTAGGGAACCATTTGTGTTTAAAATGGTATTGGAAGCTAATAGTGACAAGATAGCTGTGTGCTCATATATATGTAACTACCTAGCATATTTCCCTTATGGATCGCTACCTTGTCATGGTATATGGTCTTGTGTATCTCAATGAAACTGTAAGCTAAACCATGTAGGGTTACCCAAGATGGGCAGGTCATAGCAGAGAGGTCAGAAAAATCATAGCCCACTGGTGATGGAACTGGCAACACACTCCAGTTTATTTGCCGTTAAAACCTTATGGATTAGCACAAACAGACACACAATATGCCTGGCATGCTACAGCCCATAGGTTCATGGAGAGTTGGACACGATTGAACGACTCAACAACAGCAGCCTGGCATATTGAAGGTGTTTCTAAACATTCAAAAAAATATTTTTTCCTACCATATTTAGAAAAATCTTGTACATCAAGAAAAGGGAATATTTAACCTAAACACAAGTTACTCATACTGTATGAAAGTCTTTACTTATAGGCCTTTGTATATTATGTGATGTGAGCTGCTGTAGAACAAAACAACTAAATGTAACAGTCTAGAACTCAGCTGTAGTCTGATTGTCTCTTGAGCTGGCACTTGAACTTTTAACTCAAATAGATCACAGTGTCAGTAACAAACATCCATTATAAAATGGCATCTTCCACTCTCCACACCCATGGAGAAGTATCTGGCAAACTAGGCAAGATCCATTGGTTTTATATAGATAGTTAATGTTTTCTAAGTTTGATCTTTAATGTAAAAGAAATGTAATTTTATATGATACTTAGTTTTCTATTTTATCAAGATTTGCATCCTAATTTACTTTGGGATTATTTCCTACAAGATTTATATGATTTTTAATTCAAAAACAAGCATTCCGTTTTATTTGACGTAACTATGCATCTGTGGGATCTATCATTTTGGTTTCTGATGCCCCACCTCTTGGTGGGAGTAGACATTGATTACAGAATGGAAATGTGGCACCGATAAGGGCCAGAGCTTTCAGTAGCAGTAATGGAGAGATCACTACTTTTTAAGGACAGTGTAAAAAAAGATAATCATCTACCAAGAGAAAATGGACGCTTGCTATAAGGAATAATTTCATATGAAAGCTAAAAATATCAAGGTTGAATTTTGCTTCATACTTGGTATTTATCAAATATAGTTATCCAAAAGACCAAACAGATACGATATAAGCTGTGTATTTTCAGCTGTAGATATTCAATAAAAGAACTTGTTTCCAAGAACTTCCAGAACACATTTGTGTCAGGTAGGGAGCTTGGATGTATTATATGAATCCAAGTGACCTTCAGTGTCTAGAGGTCCTCAGCTCCATCATTTCATCTCGTTTGAGCAGAGGAATTAAATATACATGGCTCTCTCGCAGCCTGTCCCTGGCTATCTCCGGCTTCCATCTCATTCTCTGTCCAGGCCTTTCATTTTGTGTGAATTAGAGCCGTGGTCCTGGTAAAGTGATGGATTTTGTCTGAATGTTAATACTTCACACACAGCCTCCGGAGAACAGCAGCACCTTCCGACTGCAGTTGTTTGTAAGATCATCAATCAAGAAGAGCTTTTTTTCCGGGAGAATATGAGGGACTATCCTTAGGTATATTTGTTTCAGCTACAAAACACAACACGCTGCAGTTTTCATTTTGCATTTTAGTGTCACGATTCATTTAAAGAGGAGAGATTTGCTTATATAGAGAAGAATCACTTATCCACACCCACACACGTGGAGGAGGGGGTGACACGTATGTGGGAACAGATTATTTCACATTATATAAAGAACCTTTAGAATTTCTCACTTTGTAAATCCCTTCACAGGCTTCCCATACCAATATTAAGTTCAAAAATATTGACCATCACCTACAAAGCCCTTGACAATACAATACTTTTACACATCTCACATCTAATGTCCAAATAGACCATTAATGAAGAATGAGTATTGACTAATAATGTTTTAATCTCTCTGCAAACCTCCTTCTAAACAGTATATGAGTAAGTGCACTACCACTTGTTGGTCGCTACTTTGTCATGGTGATAGTGTACCTCAATGAAGCTAGGAACTATACTGTATAGAATCTCCCAAGATGGGCAGGTCATGGCAGAGAGGTCAGACAAATTGTGGTCCACTGTAGAAGAAACACTCCAGTATCGTTGCCATAAAAACCTTATGGATTAGCACAAGCAGCCACAAGATGTGCCTGGCGTGCTGCAGTCCATATGGCCTTGGAGAGTCACACACGACAGAAGTGCACTGACTGAGTTTGGATTCCGTGTAATGACATCTCTAGACCAGTGTCTCTCAACTTTTTTTGAACTGGAGACCAGTGGGTTACCTTCCAATGCTCCTGTGGGCATTTTGGACATGGCATTACCCAAGCACATTTATTTATTCATACGTTTACATAATTGGCTAATAGGGTTCCAAAAGCAGGATGACATTTTTTAAAGGGCCATGACTTCAGGGTCTCTTCAACAACCTGTAGAGCATTGAATTTGTTTCATTAGCAAATTCTAGCCATCGCTTATTAGGTTCTACATAAATATCAGATTCCTTTTCACTTTCTTTTATTATTCCGGAGAGAACTGTTTCTTTTTTACACATGGGGTTTCAACCCTCAATTACATTAGCTTGAGAATTATTTGCAGTTCCTACTTTATAAAATCATAAATAATTATCAAGCGTTATAAATCCTGTGGGCTAACAAGAATTGTGTTTTTCTCCTATTTTATGGCTGATTGAATAGCAAAGAAACAAGGAGGCAATTCAGTCATCTGCACAGTTGAACAACAATTAGATAGAATAGGATAAACCCCCCTCCTTTATCCAATCTCCTTATATCGCTAAGTACTTTTCAGAATCCTATATCCCGGTATTTATTTGATCTCCTTAACAGTGTAGAAGATAGAATGTAGACATTATAATGATTAAAAGATAACAGAAAATATCATTCTAGTTGGGGTTATTTGTTTAAAAATAATAATTATAATGCACTTGTTTAATTGGCAAAAATACTTCAAATACATCCTTTTACATAAGTGTAATGATCAGCAAAATGCCCCATTAAAAAAGGACTTGTGTTATAGTCTTAATTAGCGACACAGAGTAAAGAAAATGAATGTGATTTTTAAAGCAATACTGTTAAATGGCCACTGAAGTGTCATGTTTGTAGTAGGCTCATATGAAGAACCTGACTTGATAAAGGGTAAAATCAATTAAACACAGCCTTTAATTTGTAAGTATTCAGTTTTGCTCTAATAGAGGTAGAACTCTGGGAGATGAGACACCTGAAAGGAATAGGGCGAGAATTGGGTTCAGACAAGCTCTCTATTCAGTTTTATAGAAGGACTGTCATTATGATTTATCATGACAAAATACTAAAGGGCAGAGCAAGTTTCAAAAGGATAACCATCCACCTCAGGCTATAAGCCAACTAGCAATTTAAGATAGTAGCACGTGCAGAGTCTGCTAAATTTAAGATTTTATCGAAAATATGTTTTTATGCTCATCGCACACAAAGCCTCTAATATTGTTAGTTTGTAAGAAATTTCACAAACGTGACATTTTTTCAAACTATTTTTTAAATGGAGTGGTCAAAAACAATACATTTTAAAAGTAAAAAGTGCTCAAAACGTGATTTTAATTTTTTCAAAAACTCTACCATGAAATGTCCAATATTTTCGTGAAATTGGGCAGAAAATGTACAAATCAGCCATTTGAATGGCGATTTTGGACAACTTTCAAAAAATGTTTTATTGCAGGTTTTTAATGAACGAAATCTCCAGAAGCTCTGCTAAATCTAGTTGATCCATTTTTAAAATAAAAAAAAATCACAAAATTAGATTTATCCCAACTTCTAATTTATTGTTGGGCATGAGAGTAGAGATTCATTAGAACGTATACAATGTCCCAGATATGTAAAATTGTTGTGCAAAGACCTATCCAAATAGAGATCCATCCACTTGTCAACAGTTTTTCGAAACTGGGCAAACATAGAAAGTGGATGGGTGTATGGTTAAAGGCCTACTGTATTGCACATATAATTTGGCTTATTTTTTTATTTTAATAACTGATTAGCAATTAAATCAGTGTTTTAAATCATTTTAAAACGTACATTTGATCTTTATTGTTTGAGATTTCAGCAGATATGTTTTTCTACCAAGTGTCAAGGGCATTTGAGAGGCTCCGCCTAGGAAATTTTCCTTATAGTAGTCTTTACATATCTCCTTCCTTGCAGTGAAAACTGCAATCAAACCTGAACAAGTCAGAAAAAAATGAGGAGAACCTTTTGTGGACATCCTCTACCCTTCATTGGTCAACTAAAAATACATACTTCCAACGTTCCTTCTTTTGGAGGGAAATTCTCTCTTTTTAGTGTAAATCACCTAGTCCATTTTATCCTCAAAAATGTCCCTCTTTCAAAGGAAAGTCCAGCATTTAGGGGTACAATCTTGTTTTCCAGCCCTGACCATGACCTACCTTTCTGGTTCCTCCTGTTGTTTCCTCTTTTCTACAAAATCCCCCAGCATCTGGAATGGAGCCAACACATCTTTTTCCTGTTGCACATTTGAGTATCTACCTTCTCATCCTTCATATAGAAGACATTCTATAAATAACAGCACAGACTGTACTATTTGTTAGGGTGACCCCATATCTAAGGCTGCCACTATAAGTTAAATGGACAGGTGCAAACAGTGCTGCTTTTTTATCCATGGACGTGATTATTAATGCTAGGGACAGGCTCACACTGTACCATTTTTCAGGAAGCCCTCATTCCTGACCCTGTCCCAATAAATTACAGAGTGCTGATTTGTGTAGGGTGACCCTTGCCTTAATAACATTGCCCCTATATATAATTCATCCTTGCGTCTATATATTGACATGAAATATAAATATAATTACCTCACATTGATTGTCTTTGTCGTAGCCATGTTTTTAACGCCTAGTTATAATAACACAGGAGCAGCAATATCAAGATGGCTCCAGTAACCATTTTTGGTTGTAGCAGAGGAGATAAATAGGATCTCCTTCAAGCAAAAACAATATGAATTCTATGTCTCTGCATATCTACCTCAACAGGCACAAGATCACTGATAAATTTGGTAAATTACCACAAAAACAGAGGTGCTCAATCAGAGAACGAAGTAACCTTAATAGGTTAGCACTATGGACATGTTAACCCACTCTGAGAGCAACCTCGTTTAGCTCACTTGTGCCCTTCACAGGGAGAAATATCCTGCAGTATATCAGTCTGGTCTCATTCAAAAGAGTGACCCAGCCCCGAAATACCAGGCAATTCTACCCTGAACAGAAGAAACAGCAACACCCTAGACGTACATTTCAGCCTAAGTTGGGCCTCATCAGTGGGGTGTAGCTGAACTCCCTAAAGATATAGTGTGCAAGGAGTCCACGTCTGAGCCTTCTATCACCCTTAGGGAGACTAAGCCCTAAGGGTCATTTGCATAAGCAACCACTAAATGACCTTTAGGGCTAAGCCTCCCTAATAGTGATTGTGGGCTCCAGATGTGGCTTTCTTGTTCACTGTTCCTTAAGGAGTTATCAGCTACACCCAACGGATGAGGCCCATCTAAGGCTGACATGTATGTCTGGAGTTTGCTGTTTCTCCTGTTCAGGGTAGAATTGCTTGGTATTTCGGGGCTGGATCACTCTAGTGAGTGGGGCCGGACTAATATACTACAGGATATTTCCCCCTGTGAAGGACAAAAGTGAGCTAAAAGAGGTTGCTCTCAGAGTGGGTTATCATGTCCACAGAACTAATCTATTAAGGTTAGTTTGTTGTCTGATTGAGCACCTCTATTTCCCTTTTGTTGGGTTGTGATTTCCACAATACAAGGCATATGATTGGCTCATATTTGTACAGCTATGATACCATGAGGTCATGCATTGTAAACTGCTGAATGTGTGGTAGTGTCTTATTGATATTTTATGGTGTAGTAAGTAGTAGTAAATAAGTAGTAAATAGATGGTGTCAACTAAACCCATATCAGGACTATCATGTTCTTTCTCCTGTTTCTATCCTAAATACAAAGCTATCCTGCAGCATTATATTTTTCATATAACCCACTTGAAGATTTCAAAAGCTTAAATAAGTTATGTATAACATGATTTTCATTTCCTAAGTCTCCATACCATTATGAATACCAGTATAGTACAATATGGCTGTGGGTATCTATAGAAATCCCCTTCTGTGTTTCTACCTTGTCATGGTGAAGGGGCTTGTGTACTTCTATGAGGCTGTGAGCTATACCATGTAGGATCACACAAAATGGGTTGCCCATAGCATAGAGATCAGACAAATTGTGGTCCACTGGAGAGGAAACTGGCAAACCACTCCAAACCAACCAAGTAATGTATAAGCACAACCAGAGACATAGTGAATGTCCCTGGTGTGCTGTGTTCTGTATTGTCATGGAGAGTCATACATGACTGAACAGTATCTATAGAAAATATGGGCTTCTTTTTCAGAAATTCGTTCAGACCTTGTTGATTTTTATTTTAAATAAACAACAACCCCCTGTCCTACACCCTTTCAGATCTGTGCATTCCCTCCGCCCAGTTACTACTCTTACTTTCTCATTGCTATGTGTTTTAGGTATATGATCAGTCACAAATGCCCATTTAAATGATATTTATGAGCAAATTCACACACTATTCCATAAATTTCTGTGCCATAAAAATATGGTGTCTTATGCTGGGCCTTGTTGGCTTAGGTAGAAATAAACTAATGATATAACAGACCAGAAGTTAAAATAAATTGTTAACGTAAATGATTTTTTTAACACCAGCACAATGTGCTATGTTATACATATATTCCGGTAAAAAAATGCAATAGTTCCAAAATTAACCTTGTGTTATAATAAAATTGGCATTCTGCTGCACGGCAGTGACCTGTAACAGAGGACTTATATTTCTCCATTATGCTGCATGAGAATTATTGTTTATGAGGAATTACTAATATCATCAGTGATATGTCATTATAAAACAGCTCTAAACATTATAAATAAATGAGCATTTTTCTAATAATAAAGGACCACTGAGGGGCCATTTCTATTTATTTGTAGAATGTATAAAGGAGAAGGATTTATAATACTTGCTATCGGGTATGAAGTTTAAAATAAAATCCAGCCACTATATTTTATTGTATGCTTTAATGGTAGCAGATATTTGGATTGTTCATAAAAGGATTATAATAAGATGAATCTTGTTATATCTCTATTTAGCTCTGTTGAAAGACTGCTACTAGGAATGGTCTCCTGACAATAGAACTAAATAGAAGTATAGGACTCCCCCCCCCCCCCATGCTAGAGGCAGACAGACAGTCCATGATGGAACACAGTGAGAAGCAGCAAAGGGTGCCTCTGTTCATTAGCTCCACCATTGACACAGTGTTATTAAGATGTTACATACTTCATAAATATGTGAAGTTTTTCTTAAACGTCCTTCAGGTTTCCATTAAACCATGCTTTCATAAAGGTATGTGGAAGATTCCCTGGTTTTGAGTGTTTCTGATTTAACAGCCACAGATTAACAGAAGATATGTAATAGACTAAGATGATCTGCAGAGCCTAGAGGTACCTCAGCTGGGGCCAAACACAACCAGCCCCTCCCACCATCAGCAATTCAAATTACAAAAACCCTACAGCTGTAGTTGATACATAGAATTGACTTCCAGCAGTAACCAAGGCTGAATCCACACTGCAGCCGGTGTTCAGTATAGCAGTATGATTGTTTTTTTTTTATGTGAACACTATGTTATTCTTTGATGCAGGGATTGGGGTGGAATGTGCTGCAGTGACTCAGGGGGAATGAGCTGCAGAGACTGTGAGAATGTGCCACAGGTACTTGGGCAGAATAAACTGCAGAGTGAATGTGAAAGTTGAATTGCGCTGCAGAGACTTGAGGTGGAATGTGCTGCAAAGAGAGAGAGACTCATCTGAAAATACATAGCACTTTCTTACATGGATTTGTGCAAGACTACAAATCCCATGATGCTTTGCAGTAGAGACAGTATCCCCATACTTTGCTACAATGTTGCAGCTGCCTCTGATTGGCCAATTTCATGCTAATTTCAGGTTAAGTTTATTTTGGGATTTTTTTTTCATACACTACTGATTCTCCTTTATCAGATGTATTAATCTATGAAACTTAAATATACCTTTAAAGGCACGATGATACATTTTGGAGTTCAGTATTCTATACAACTAGCGAATTGCCCGTCAAAAAATGACGGCAATGAAATTGTAAGGTAGCTAATGCTGTTTAGTGTGTAATAATGAAATATATAATACATTAATAAATGAATATACTTTACCTATTTTAAAGCATTGTGTGGAAGAGCTGTGAATGTGTTTTGATGTTGCTGCAGCATTAGTGGTGTGGATCTGCTGTGTAAGCGTGCTGAATGTGTGCAGTGTAATAGTGTGCGTGCGCAAGACCAAACCGTTAGCGTAGTCGTGTACTTCCGCATTGGCGTAAAATGGCGAGTAATGTGTGGTATACGTCTGTATCGGAATATCCGTAGGTGTTTTGTGGTGTTTTGCGAGTTTCTTGTGGTGTTTTGCGAGTTTAGAGTGCTGTAGCCTCGTTTTCGTTTTGTTCGGCGGCCATTTTTTCTCTCGCTTCGATTTTTTTTTAGTCTCTAAACTGTTTTATTTCGAGTAAAATCGAGGTGTAAGTTGTATTTTTGAGGTCCTGGGTGCTCCCTCTTGGTGTAGGTAAGTTTTTTATGTATGTGCTGTGTGTATGTATTGTGTTTTACATTTTGTAATGTTCGCGAGTTGCGTCCGAGTGTTGCGAGGCCGTAATGTGTGTGAACGTGTGTTGTATGTTGTTTGCGAGTGTCGTAATGTGTGTGTCGTGCTGTTTGGTTTGCGAGGTAAAGTTTGCGAGGGATGCAGTTGCTGGCATGGAGCGCCTACGGCGCTCCATGCCAGCAACTGAGACCCTTGGCCACTGCCCTCGCTTTGCGAGGGCCGCGACTCGCGTAGCGAGCCCGCGGCCCTCGCTTCGCGAGCCCGCAGCGTTAGCAACAACTCGTACGCTCACAACTATATATGTGATGCCTACCTCCTGTAAAATCTTTATAATATAAAATAGCATTTGTATTCAAGATAGTTTTATCCAAATACCCACTGCACCAGTCCCTACCACCTCTACTGAGCCACCACTCCATCGTCCCACAGTTAATCACTCCTACTATCCATGAGTCTCTGGAGTGTGTATGTTGCCTGCATATTATCTCTGTGTATTTTACACCTTTTTATGAACGCATCAGCACACAGCAGAGGGGAGTTCAAGTGCTATGAAATATACAAGAGCATCGGGTTTGTGATGTATTTTTTTGCTGTGTCTGCATCATGGCTGTTTTTATCTCCCTTTAAGTTTGTTTTATCCCGGCAGAGAATGCTTGTGTGAGCTGGGAGCTGACAGCGCTCTATTTTATCTCTGTTCTTTGAGGTGAGAAGCGGGAGAAAGGATATGGTGTAAAGTTGCACACGCATTAAGGGATTTCACTGAGTACCGGGGAGAAGCATATTTCAGAGAAAATGAAAAGTGTTACAAAAAGCTGGTCGGTGGCAGGCTCAGGGGACATGAATGGGAGGAATGGCCCTTTAAAGGGACATGGAAGGATTCTGGATTTCACTAGGAATATAATATACCTATATATTTATGTACTTTTATGTACTTTATTTTATTAAGTAGTGCTTAAAAGCTGCCTAAAATCATTGAATGTGTACCTGTTTGATTCTGCCTTCTGTAGCTCATGCAGCTCATGAATACACAGACTATGACATGCAGTGTTTCACATTAGCCTGTCAGTGGCCTCTCTCAAGCAGCATGATGCAGAATATTTCCACTTATTGGCTACCATGAGAGAGGGCAACCCATATACTTAGAAGTACTCTGTCTTCATGAGCTGCAGAGGGGGGAATACAGTTAGAAACTAGTTGTTAGATTTTAGGTAGAAGCAAGCAGAGCTTTTAATCACCTTGTTGTTGTTTAGTCATTCAGTTGTATCCGACTCTCTGTGACCCTATGTATATCCAGAAACCTTCTCTGTTCCTTTAAGGGTAATTATGCGTGAATGTGGGATGCCCATAACTCCGCTTAAAAATCCCCTGTAGTCCATAATTTCGACCATGCATTTCCAAATGCACGTGTTAACCATTAGGATTTTTTTACACTACATTACATTAAATACAGCGTGGGATTGGTTTTTCCTCACCTGTCCTAATAAATCATCCTTAGGGATGTCTACACTGCAACATATTGTGCTTTTGTTTCCCTTGGTTTTAATTTAAATCAGATATGAATTCATCATTAACAGGGTCACTATGAGTCCTTGTTTACACTTCCTCATAAAATCAGATCAAACTAATTATTTTTTGTTTGATCTGATTTTTTTCAATTATTAAAATGTATTGGTTATGGGGACAAAACCTTTGTAATGTATAAAACATGTTCTTTGTAACAGGGTCAATGACAGCAGGGGGAGAGGGGTACTTCAGTGAGGGGCCTTCCCTGGAATGGGGGTCCCATGTTGGCAGGCATTTATATGAGATGCCTATCATCAGGTAAGGAATAAATAAAACTCCTGTGTGGCTCTTATGTATTAGATATTTTTGCCCACCTTTAAATATCTGCAGTTAATTTAATGGCTGGGTATGGGAGACAGGGGAAATCGAGTTTGGGGGGCTCTGGCTATTACATTTATACTAGGCCGCAAAATTTCTGATGGCGGCCCTGCTTTGAAATGCATAAAAGAAAATATTGCAATACTGACACTCCACATGAAAAGGATGCATCTTCCAAAAGAGGGACGTTAGGGAAGTAAGACGGTCTGGGTGTTCCCACTGCAAGACGGAGTGAGCAAGAGGTGTTGGGAGGTATGTTGCTGCTGTATGATTGTTATTTAGCCGTTTAGTTGTGTCCGACCCTCCATGACCATATGGACTGCAGCATACCAGGCACATGTCGTGCCTGGTAGTGCTTAACCATAAGGTTTTCTTGGCAAAGATACTGGAGTGAGTTGTCGGATCCTTCTCCAGTGTCTAACCCAAAGTGGCCAGTACCGCTCATCAGTGGGAGTGGGCAGCGGGTTGGCTACTTTAGTCCATCTACGCAGCAGAAAAGTCTGAACAAGTACCAATCTTTTTTTTATGTGCTACATTTAATCAAAATCGGTATAGCAATAGCAGCTTCCAAGATGAAGCACGTATTGGCCATTATTTTTCACAAATATCAGATGGTTTGAACGGGAAAACTGTTATAATTGCGGGTGTTACATTTTTTTCGTCTTGTTAAGGGGGCGGTGGTAACAAGTTTGGGAACCTGTGGTCTAACCTCTCTGCTATGACCTGCCCATTTTGGGTGACCCTACATGGTACAGCTCACAGCTTAGTTGAAGTACACAAGACCCTTCACCACAACAAGGGAGCAATCCAGAAACTTTAAAATGCATAACAGAAAATTTAACAATACTGTCACTGAAAAGGATGGACCTTTGAAAAGAAGGTTCCTTCTACGGTGGACCACAATTTGTTTGAACTCTCTGCCCATCTCACGTGGTATAGCTCATAGTTTCATTTAAGTACACAAGCCGCTTCACCACGACATGGTAGTGCAATTCTTTTAAAACATAAAGTGGTGGATCATTGTAAGTCCTCTGATGTGTGTTCGCCTGATCTACAGATGAACCTCTCACTATCATATCTCTTGCTATCTATACACCTGAGGAAGCCCTTTCCTCCCATATTGTACAAGCTGGGCTGTGTCCTTTCCTACTGATGTAACCCACTAAACCATGTGCATGAACATACTGCATTGTGATGATTACTCTAAAGCCGGATCTGAACGGAGGAGTGTTTAGGATGAAATAAATGGTGTGGCTGATATAGAAAAAAAGAAAATGCTCACAAATCTGCCTGCTGGTGCCAGTTTGTGGATCCTGCCGTCTGAAGGCAGTGATTCAATGCCAATTAGCTGAATTATCAAGCCTTAGAAGTGCAGCAGTTCTGTGTTCGTTTGCCAAGGCACTCAACATGCAAAACCTACAGTAAATACCAGACCAGGTATTGAGCTGAGATAGACCAGCTAAAAGCCCTAGAAATGAGCAGTGTTGTACACTTAGAGGAGCTCAATATTCCTCTATCATTACAATAAACATGTTTAAAGGCTATAAATATGGTATCATTTAAAATGAAAAATAATAATAAGTAGTTTACCAATGAAACGCTAGTTAAAAAAATGCATTTCCCTTCAGTAAACCAGTAATGAAGCTTGCAATATTTACCTATCAGTCTGCCTTTCTGTTCCACCCACAAATAAAGATCCTAATGTTGTTGATAATGGGACATTATTGCCCTAATTACTTGATTAGCCCCTGATGCATTGAATCCATTGTCTTCTGTGGCTGCACAGAAAAAGACTAGGTGCTAATCAAATAATAAAAGATTAGAATCTTAGTTTGTGGGTGGATCAGAAAGGCTGAATGATAGCTAAATAATACAAAATTAGATGGTGGTTTACTGTAACAAGCATACTTTTCTTTAAATAATATTTGATTGATAAAGTAGAAATAGTTTCGGTGAATGGTCCCTCTCATACATAATTTGCATAAGAAGCTCCTCCTGCAAACATTTAAAAGTACTTTTTTTAATCAATGTATTTACTTAAAAAATATGTAAACTTCAGTCCAAAAATGTTTATAATGCATTTCAAATTTAACATTACAAGTGTTTTTTTTAATATATTTATTGGGTAGTTTATAGTGTAGAATAGCTACATAGATGAGAAACAAGAGATATAGTTTTCTACTTCTTTGTTCTGACATGTTAAAGAAAGCAAAGGGGAAGGGAGTCTTGAGAAACTCTGGACTGCAAGCAGTTTGTGCTTTTATTTCAATTCTTTTAAATGCAAATCAAGTTGCTTTCAATTACATTTTCCGTTGCGAAAAATATTTTTGTGGTGTATGGAACATACACCCTATGGAACTACAGTGGCCCTTTAAATAAAAATATATATATATACAGTTAGTGATAGAGAGCTCTCCATTGAAATCTCTGGCAATTTTAGCAGCCACTTTCCCAATGAGCAGATAGAGTCTTTCTATGCATTTATTATTTATCAGTGGAGGCAAGGGTAGAGAAGAGGGAATTGACACCACACGTCATCCCCTTACTGGCTCAGAAGCAGATATCAACAAATGCAAGCACTGCTCTCCAGAAATGTAAATGCCATCTCACACACACAACCAAAGTGTCATGGATGCCTCCAGCATCTAGCAAAGACAATCTTATAAAAAAAACTGGCTTTATGACTCCTAATTATCTTTTAAGTCAGATTCTAAGTTTATATATATATATATATATATATATATATATATATATATATATATATATAATCATATAAAGTGATCCTTTAAATATTTCAAGAATGTCCTTAAACCTTGTATGTCTATATGCTCCTCCCATCCTTGAGGTGACACACAATGACCTCTAGAGACAGGCCCTCTCTTATCTTGATACCTCCTGCTCCCCAAGCTGCTTCCATTTTGTATTCATGCAGCGCGCCGGCCATATCTCTTGCAGATAACCCCTGCATCAGGGGAAATAGAAGGAGTGACACGGCCGTCAGGAAGAGATTTCGCTCAACACTTGATCTTTTGATCGCTTTCTCTGCAGACTTAAATGTGACCTTTAAAAGTTATCTCTTTCTGCTCAGAGTCCGAGAACTGTTCTTGGTAACAATGGCTTTCTGGGAGATTATGTGAGTTCCCTAAAGGCAGGCAGGCCGCAAGCAGCGCCATAACCCATCCACTGCCAGACAAGAGTGATGTTCACAAGCCAACTCTGAGAGATGACAGTAACAATTCATTTGTATTATAGTGAGAGGATACATAGAAGAACGTGTCAGCAGGGATGGTATGGGTTAATAATACGAGTGGATCAATTTATTTGCAGAACTTCTAGGACAGCTTCCTAGCTCTATTCACTTTAGTTTCTTTTACCTCCATACCTAGAGCCTCACACACCACCACCTTCTCTACTGCCTCTGAACTTATCTAATAAACTCTCCCACCCACCCACCCACGGACCGATGATTTGTGTTACTTTATAATTTCAGGTTTCTGCACTATCACCTCCATCTTTCAAAGCAGCTACACTCACAAACTTAATGACTAATTAACCCTCTACCCCTTTTTTCAATTACAAAAGCATTGTTTCTCCATTTTAATTCCTTGATCTTTTGTTTCATAACTCTGTTAGTCTTAAAGCTTGCAAACTCTCAGTCTTGCAAAGCACTTTGTATAAAAGTGTACTATGTATGAATGTTAGATCAATGGCAGGGTCTTCAACTGCTCAGTCTGTCAAATTATGAATTGTCATACGCATTTTTTACTGTACCCCAGCACCCAGAATACGTTGTCGCTATATAAATAAAAGAAAATAATAGTAATAATAATAATAATTGCATTCATTAGAAAACAAAAGCTGTAACAGTTATTTTAATGCTTTCCACACCAACAGAAATTCCTTACTCTCACACCTAATTACATGGTCAGCTAGTCATAAAATTAAGGCAATCAGAGAAAACATTGCCATTTGAGCACTGTACTAATTAGCAACCTGTATGGTGCTGCATAAGCCATTAATATCACATATCAAAACTATTGTTGCTAGCTCAAAAATATAACATTGTCTTTCAGTCAAAAGACTTACACTGTAGGGGTACAGCAGACAACCAACACGTTTCGTGCTGCTGGCCACTTCATCAGAAGCAGCTGATCACAAACCGTAATATTTAAAAGCACATTCTTCAGTATGAACAAATTACTGATTAAGAACAACTCTTCAGTCAACTTGGAGGAATAAATATTTAAATAAGTATTACTGGCAACAATAGTGATATTTCAATTACAAAGAGATGCAGTACCAAAAGGATAACATATTATAAATATATGTAATAGCTTATAATAGTTGTTATAGCAGCAGTTCCCTTCCACGCTTAACAGCATGGGATTTTATTGTGTATATCTCTTCTTGATTGAAATAAAATGCTAAATTTTTGAGTTAGCTGCAGTTGTTTTGCTATGTATTCTTAATGGCGTATGCAGCTCTATCCAGTATATATTATTGGAATAATTGGTCATGTGACCCTGTCCCTGAGCTCCCGATTCCCGGGTGCACTGGATGAGCATGGTGTAATGGACCACTGTCACCTCAAATGTACATTTACAAAATTCTCTTTTGAAAAACTAAACTTGATAATCTGTAAAATGTTTTCAAAAGTAAAAACGATACTGCCTTTGATAACCGTATGCAAGACTTAGGTAGTGGCCATTCTTATTTATGTTCAACAACTTCTACAAGTCGTGCATTTCATCACACAGGTGGAAGTCTCATTAGGCCTCTTGCTGAGAAACCAGAAAAAAACAAATAAGGGGTATCTCTGCCCCAGAATATATATATATATATATATATATATATATATATATATATATATATACATGTATGTTGTCCACTTTGGTGCTAGTGAGCATATCCCTTTACTACTATACACTATACCGCTCTGGTGGAATAAAGCATTTACACTTTGGAATCTACAATTAATTAACACACATGAATATAAATACATATTGCATCATATCATCATCATATACAGTATATCATCATCTTCATATATATTTACAAATGTATATGTATGTGTAATATGTATTTTTTAATATATAGACTATATCTAGCTATTTATTTATCTATATGTACCATATGGGGCTCTGACTACCACATTTCCCCCCGTTGCTTCCTCAATGCTCGGTGAGATAGATTAATATGGCGAGATGCCCAGTACCTCTAACCTTGAACCTGCCTGGCTTTGCTTCTCATCAATTCAAATCTTAGATTTCAGATGTGCCGGACGCTTGATAGAAATACTACCAGCTGAGACACCTCAGGGATCCACAGCATCCTTTGATTTAATTATACCTACACAAGCAATATGTTCTGGGCCCACATGTTTGTCCTTTGCTGTCACAGCCTCCTGCTAGTAATGTCAATACTTTTTTCTTTTTTAATGTGTGTCCAAATAAGTTGTGTGTTAATGTAGATTAATTATATTAACATCTTCAGTTCCAGGAACCAAAAAATATCCATGTCTTCTCCTTTTTCATTAAAGGGATATTTAAGTGAGCTAGGTTTCAAATGTCTCCTAATAAACAGCTACTTATTAGTAGAAAAATATGTATTATATTGAAAAGTTGAATGTACATACATATGTATATGCTGGATACTGATATGTGGATGTGCACACCCCTAGGAAGCTTACATAAAGTGTACCCAGCAGGGTACAGTGTGTGACCTCTAAAGGAAATGATGGTTGGTGGAGTCACAGCTAAAATTGCACATAAGGAGACAGCAACTGCCAGATTGTGATACAAATGTTTTAGTATTTTCTTCCTCCTGATTGGTCAAAACTATTTTTCAAATTGTAGACCTTTCTAGCCTGGGTTTGGAGGGTGTTAACCATAAGTTTCAACTGACAGAAATTAAGTGTTTAAATGCATTTTTGATTTAAAAAATGTTTTCATACACTACTAATTCGCCTCTATCAGATGCACTCATAATCCAGTTCACTTACATAACCCTTTAAAGAACACATTTGCAAAGCTGTAATGCACAAGCATGGTGTCTAAATGCAGCCATGCCACCTCACCTCTGTACAGCCGATGATGGGTTATATACTGAGTGGGCAGAGATGGATTGCACTGAGCTTGTGCAGGGCATCAAGTGATAAACACTGAAATAACTTTCCAATGAGTCCGTAAAACCTATTCTGGCTATTGCTTCTGTTGAACAGAAAGAAAATGGCAGAGAAAGCCATCTTAATGTTCCAGATTGGCATGCAGTGCTAAAGATTGACAATATGCCAGCCTCTATACCCAAGATTGTTTGCTAAAATTAAGATTTCTTTAAAAATAAACAGCTTACACAGCTGCTAATAATGTTATTTTTTTTTTTGTGAAGGAGATGACAACCCTACAATAGTGACCATTTATGTTCTGTCCCCCTTGTTATAGTACATTATTACTTCTGTATGTACAGTATGTTTCAGTAGTGTCTCTTAGTCTCTATATCTTGATCTCCCACCCATCAGACATCTTTAACCTCCTAATAGAAGCATATCATTTAATGATTCACACCCACACAACTCACAATATAGGCACTTGACCTCTCAAGCTTTTTCTTGATCATCAGTCCACTTCTACTCCTACTCTATCTTCTACTCCTACTGTGTCCTTAAGTGCTCTATTATATTACTAGATTGTGAGATAATTGGACTAAGGGTTATCTACTTTACAAATAGAATTAACCATTAGTAGGAAATAGTCTGCCTTATATCATAAGATTGTAAACTTATTTGGGACAGATCTCCCTATATAAAAATAAATTCTATGAGGAGTGTATCCTAATATAACAATAAGTTGTAAGCTTCAAGAGACATGCCACCCCCCAAAAATAACTAGCTTATGAGTTCCTTAGGGCAGTCTTGCAATATAGCTCTAGACTGATAGCATCATGAGAGTGTGTCTTCCAATATGCCACTAAACTGTAAGATCATTAGAAACGGGTATTGATAGCAGATAAGTACTGTAACGGAGTTGGAACACGCAGTCCAATATCTCCGCTGGTATAAGGTAAAATACCCAAGAAGCACTACAGTCTCAACATTCCCAACCTCCCATATTGGACGATACTCAATTGGGAGTCAAATGAATACTGTCTATTTTGTTGTGCCGAGATATATATACACATCTCTTCCCACAGGCAATACACATCCCCCATAGTTGCCAGGTAGCCTCAGGGAGGTGTGACAAGTACCAAATGTCCATCTAGTCTGCCCATTACATCTACCTAAAATTGTGTCTTATTTAAGCCTTATGCTTATCTCAGACGTGCCTAAATCCCTTAAATGTGTTTAATTCTAACACTTCCACTGGGACACTGCTCTATTTGTCTACTGCTTTTTCTGTAAAATTGTACTTTCACACATTACGTCTAAATCTTCCACCTTCAAACTTCAAATCCTAACCTCTTATTATGACATTCCTCTTTAACAGGAAGATATTTTCCTTCTGACCTTTAGTAATTCCTTAGATCTTTTGAAAGCTTATTATCACCCCTCTTTTTCTGTTTTCTAAGCTATATATATTCAAATAATTAAGTCTTTCCTTGTGTTTTTTGTCTTTTAGACCATTAACTAATTTAGCCTCCCTCCTTTGAATTGTTTGTAATGTATCAAAATCCTTTTGGAGATATGGTCCCCAGAATTGGACACAGTGTATTAAACTGAGGTTGACAAGGATTGATCTTTTATAGGGCCAATCTAGAGTTAGTCACATCCACACATGGTGGTAGGGAGGAATATGTCAAACCATAAAATAAAAGCTGATTGAGGGATGCCAAGCAGAGCACACCATCTAAAGCCCACTGGGAGGTAAACTCACATGTCCTCCCAGTGGAAAAAGCCAGGTGGTACTCTGCCCGGATACAGGAGCGCACTAGTGCCGGAAACATGGCCTTGTATGGTAGTGGAACCTCCTTGGCGAAAAAAAACACTGCTTCCTGCACTTGTAAATAGCCAGCTTGGAGGAGCAGGCTGACGAGGAGGTCCCTGGCCCTATTGACACTGGGCGCCCAAAAATAAATGTGGAGAGAAATGCAGCCAGAACTGCAGGAGGAGGCCCCTCAAGAGTGACAAGAGGGGCTGTAGTCTGGAAAGCCTAAAGTAAATGTGATGCACTGACTCTCCCTTGCATGGACAAGTGGCTGGAGAGCCTGTGAAATTAGCCAAGTACTCTCTTGTGCTCAGTGCACCATGGAGCACTCTCCAACTCAAGTCCCCAGGGGAGAACTGGGTACAGTGTATTTTAAACACAAAAGCTTGACCGAGATTGGCCTTTGAGCCAATCCACATGTCAAACAACTAAAGAGAGGCATTTAACTGTAAATTAAACAAAAATTAAGTTAGGATAGTGAGGGAAAAATAAACCTGATGGGGGTACACTGAGCAGAGTACACCATCTAAAGCCCACTGGGAGACAAACTCATCAATTCCCCCAGTGGACAAAGCCAGGTGATACTCTGCCCGGATACGGGAGCGCAACAGCGCCCAGAACATGGTCTCAGGTGATAATGATACCCCCTCTATCAAACACTGCTTCCTGGACTTATATATAGCCAGCTTGGCTAATGCCAGGAGCAGGTTGACAAGGAGGTCCCTGGCCCTATTGCCCCGGGACACTGGGCGCCCAAAAATAAAAATATGTGGGGAGAAATGCAGCCAGAACTGCAGGAGGAAGCCCCTCAAGAGTGACAAGAGGGGCTGCAGTCTGGCGCAAATGAAATAAAATATGATACACAGAATGGACAAGTGGAGGGAGAGCCCAGGAAATTGAAATCTTAACTTTATAAATCGCTATTTTTGAATGACAAAAATAAATAAATACAGCTTTTATATTTTTATCTTTTATACCTAATTATTCATTGCTGTAGGGATCCATTTTCTTTTATCAGCTAATCATATTTATTACCTTCTCAGGAGCGTGTGTTCTTGTAAATGAATGAGCTTCCTGTCTCAATATATCACTTAAATGTAAGCTACTTGGAACAAGGTCTGTAATTATACCATTAGATCATACACTCCTTGGGACAGAGTCTCCCATTATAATACTAGATTGTAAATTGTTTGTGACAGGGCATGTCCCACTAGACTATATACATACTCCTTGTGACCATTTCCCATTATAATACTAAATTATAAATGAATACATGTCATGGTGATTTGCTAAATGATTGAAGTTTTTGGAATCGGACCCCTACTCCTTCTTGTTTTTTTTATTTTTAAATGAAAAATTGTCTTAATGACTCAAATGTACCAGATATTTATTTCGTAAGAAATCTCTGTTTAGTAAACATAGCCCAATGTTCCCCATACAAGAGCAGTAGGATATAACGTGTATGCTAATCATGTATTTCCCAGACTCCAACACACTCCCAAGTTAATATACTGTGCACAGACAATGAATCACTGGAATCAGAGCTAAACATTAAGGCACTGGAGAAAATAATTGAAAAAAGGAGTTTTTCTGTAAAATGTATTCATAGCAAAATTCAAAAGGCATTATTTCCGTAAAATATCTACCAAGCCCCCTAATTGTTTTCCCGTTTCTTTGTTAATACGGCTGTAAAGAAGCAAAATAACTGCTCTATTTGCAAGGAAGGTGTTCAAGATAAATATGAAATAGCTCTGAACTTATCATTAATCAGAAACAAACTGTAGTTATTTGTGTATAAGAAAATAGCATCTCTTTTTATCCACTTCACTGGGAAATCTTCTGGTAGTTTTATATTCAGTGAAATATTGATGTAAAACCAATATTTTCTCATTTAGAAACGGGACACTAATTAGCTCTGAGCTGTGCGTCTCAAGGTAATTGTGGTTATGTGGTCTGCAAAGCTTATAGGAAGTGACAGCCGATAACAATGTATTGCACTTGGTGTAAAACCTCAGATAACATTCGACCCTTGGCTTTTTGTTTTAGCAAAATCCTATATCTGATCCTAATTTAAAGGCACACTGTAGATAAGGAAACAAACTCACAAGCAACATAAGGAACCATGTAAGCCATTTTCACAGAAAGCTGCCATGACAGTAATACTTTATTTTCATGCCATGCGGAGGCAGGTACAGAGTATGGCATTAAGGGTTTGCAATTTTACTTGCAACTGCATTTTACTGAGCATGTGCAGTGAAGGGGGGAGTTGTTAAATATTATAAGGTTGTCTAAATCAACAAATTAATCCGCTCCCCATCCTCTCCTTAATAGATAATACAAATGAGCAAAATACATCTCTGCATGCTTCAAATCAGTAGGAAGTGTGTAAGAAACAGGCATGAAATCCATCGGGTGCAAATGAAATTTGAATATGATTAATTCCCAAATAACAGAGGACCTTTAATGCTAGAATACGTTGGGGTAGATTTAATTTAAATTAAGCTTGATACGGCAGTGGAAGTTTACATGATAGATATTATAGCCATGGGCAATCTGTTTCACAGCCCTTGTGAAGCTTAGTGAATTTGTCACTGTATTAGAACACCTTGTTTGCCGTAACCACCTCAGTTGGGTCTTTTTCCATAAATCAGCTAATCTTTCAGTAAAGATCTGCTCCCCTAAATTTCTCCTGATTTTGAAATGTTGAAAGGAGAAAACACCTATTGTTCTTTTTTTTCTGAAATACTGAGGGAATACTGACTCATCTACATTGATTTTACCGTATTATAATTATGTCTAATATTAAGTTTAGTAGTATTTGTATTCCAGTAATATAGCCACCTCCTTCCCACAGTGCAGTTTCCATGTTTTTACCTTATTCTTTTGAAGAACTAAATCTGATATTATTTAAAATGTTTCTGGAAAGTAAAAATCAGTGCATTACTAAAAATCGTAAGTTTGCATTGCCTTTTTGGATTCTTGTGTCAGCTGCTTTCTCAACTAATCTCAACTAATGAGATTTTTATTAGTCCTACTGGCAGCTTCAATGTCCATATTTCCATGGCTAAAAATGATGGTTCCAACAGTCATGGCCGGATTAGGCCAACTAGGTAGCTGCCTAGGGGCGCTTCTCTGTGAAGGGCGTCTTTCTTAGCTTAAAAAACCCTATACAATAGTTTCTGGCTTAAAAATGAAATATTGCCGAACACAGACTGGCCACTATTTTGTTAAAAAAGCTGTTATGGGGAAATATCTGTGATTTGCTCACAAAGCAAGATATACACGCACAGGAAAGGGAAAAATGGGTGTGTCCATACCTTGAGCACGCACTCACAGGGGCTCCTCCACTTCACTGCCCAGGGGCTCCAACAAGGTAAATCCAGCTCTGCGAACAGTTCAAAAAAATGCAAACAATTGATAAAAGGCATTTTTAAAAAAAAAATAGGACCTTCGTCAAGTCTTTCAAACTCCTAATAATCAATAGACATAAGAACCACTTTTATGATAATCTGCAGATTGTGACATATCTAATATGTCTTCTGGTGGGCCTTAAACAGGAGGCTTACACTGTGTGTTATTATTGCTTGGACAGCAGCCATATTTCAAACCAGGATTTAAGGTATACGGCCAGAGAATATAAAAATAAGTAAATATGTTACAAAACAAAATGGAGGATGAATTATAAACTTAATATGGCTGAATTGTTTATAATGATTGAGATGAATTTTAGTTTTTAGTATCTGTGTAAAGTGCCTTGAATTATTCGGCAAGTGGCACAGAATTCTCTGTGCATAAGGTACATAATTTAAACTTTGGAGCAGCGGCTTTGATCATGTACAAGGACCTGATTTAGTTATGGAGGAAGAATGAGGCCTAGTCACCCGCCTGTCACTTCCATGCTATGCGTTCTCCAAACACGACTCTGAACTATAGCAAAAAAAAAAAAAAATGTTTAACAGCTTTTGAAGTCTCTGGGGTCAATTTGTTTGCAGATGTTACAAACAAGTTTTCAAAGAAGTTGCCCCCAGTCCCCTCGCAGTGCGAGCAGCAAAACAGGAGAGATTAGAGCGTTCTTGAAAGGATCCTGTAGCTGTTTTACCAGAGGGCCTTTCATTGCTATGCAAATAGAGGCTGCGTCTGCAAGAAAATGTCTAACACGCTCTCTGGGATTGCAGCATCCACCGGAAACTAGCTAACCTTTTTGGGTTCGGGAAAAAGGGTTAAATCACCCATTTTGTTGTTAGTGGTGAAACGGGCACCAACAACTAAACAGTGCTAAGGCGCAGTCATTGACATTGCTGGACTGGAAGAGCTGACAATCTAATTCTTTGAAGATTTTCTACTAAATGTTTGCCAATTTTCCTGGCTGCAAAATGTTGAACCTTGATAATATTTTCTTTTCTTTTAAACCCATTTGATTTAATGCTGTACAAGCCTCTATCACCTAAGTTGGCAGACTGTTCTATAAAAACTTTCTGTTATAAGGACGAGGGTAAAAGACAAGTGGAATCATTTTGTTGCAAAATAGATGCATGTTATGGAACAAAGTTTTTATATTTTTTGATATTTTGCATACCGCTAAATATTAAACATGGGATAGCAAATCATTCTCTAATTGGTCAAGTCATTCCTCTCAAACTCTATTTCCTTTAATCTCTCGCTTTAATTCAAATCATATTTATTAGCTAGCCATATCATATTCAAGTGGCACTAAAGTAAATATAATAATGGAAAAGGTGCATGACTGAGTATTACAGAAGATGGTGTGTAAATGGGACATCATAGTTTTCTCATTGTCATCTGATTCCTTATCTAGACCTCTATTTCATCAAGTTCTCTCTGTCGTGCAATGCTTTATCTCTGCAAAGTCCCCTTTCTTGACCTGTCCTTTGGTCCTCTTGCGATAGTTGTGGAGTTAGTCAAGTGAAGGTCCTAGTACAATTTGGGGTCCCCATCACAATTTCTATCTATCTATCTATCTATCTATCTATCTATCTATCTATCTATCTATCTATCTATCAATTTATCTATCTATCTATCTATCTATCTGTCTATCTATCTATCTATCTATCTATCTATCTATCTATCTGTCTATCTGTCTATCTATCAATGATATATGACAATATATTGTTCTAATATTTTTTTATGATGCTAAGGTGTCGCTCAATATGTTCATTTGTGGCACCCTTTCTTGATATGGGTGAGGGAGGGGGTTCTATACAAATGACAATATTGTTTTCACATCTCTCTTATTTACTATTTACTCTCACCCTCTTCTATCTCACTCAATCATTTCTCTCTTATATACAGTCCTATCATTCTGACACTTTTTTTCTTATCCAGTCCTCTCTCTTGTACAGTACTGTCATTCTCTCATCAAGTCTCTTCTCATTCACTTAGTAACCCTATTTCATATCTAGTCCAATCTCTCAACCAGTCCCTTGCGTCATCTTCACCTTCTGTTTCATCAGATTCTCCCTTTCAACCAGTCATCTCTCTATTTTACTATTTTCCCTCTGTCAATCTTCTCTTCTGTTCATTCATGCTTCTCTTCCAGTCCTGTTTTACCAAACATGTCTCTCTATTCCTGGTTGCCTTTTATAAGACTCTCTGCGCTCATCCAGCTCCCACTCGTTTGCATCCATATACCCCCATTCTCATCCAGCTCCCTCTCCCTCTCATCAATCTACCCTCTTC
Source organism: Discoglossus pictus (assembly GCA_027410445.1). NCBI lineage: Eukaryota > Metazoa > Chordata > Amphibia > Anura > Alytidae > Discoglossus > Discoglossus pictus. The sequence goes on from CM050167.1 coordinate 93,081,319, forward strand.
CTTATCCAGTTCCCTTTCCCTCGCACCCATCTGCCCTCTTCCTTATTCAGGTCCCTCTTATCCATCTGCCCTATTCATCTAGTCTCGACTCATCTTATCTCCTTGTTGGCCTTCCCATCACCAGTCTCTCTCCACTCCAATCCAGAATGAATGCACCCGCTAGACTCATCTACCAAACTCAATGTTCAGGGTCTGCAGCACCTCTTGTTCAGTCACTCTACTGACATCCCATAGCCTCCAGAATAAAATGTTAAATCATGACCCTAACCCATAACGCCCTCAACAATAATGCACCCTCTTATATCTTTGCTCTTGTCTCTAAATACACCCCCAACCTCCCTCTTCGCTCTTCTATCGACCTTTTTTCCTCCTCGCTAATCACCTCCTCTCACTCCTGTCTTTTAGGAGTTTCTCGTGCTGTCCCTACTATCTGGAACTCCTTGCCTCGCTTCACTACACTATCCTCCTGCCTCAAAACCTCCAAAAGCTAACTAAAAACATATCAGTTTAAAGAAGCCTTAATACACATTACATCTATTATGCTCCTTTACCTCTCCCATACTCTTTAGATTGTAAGTTTACAAGTTTTTAATCTTGCCATGTGTTTTAGTGTAAGCACTATGTATGTTGATTTTAAGCTCAAAGACAGGACCCTCCTCCATTTTTTTTGTGTTAATATTGTTTGGCTTGAATTTACCCATGTACAGCGCTACAGAATATGTTGGCGCCTTACAAATAAAGGAAATAATAATAATACCCTCTTCTTCATCCAGCATCTTCTGTCTCATTCAGACCCCAACTCACATTTAATCTCATTCTGTTTTCTCTCATTCCTGTGTTTTCAGCCATTTCTCTTATGCACTCTCCTCTCTATGATGCCATTGTTTTCCTTGTTATGTTATGTGATGTTTCACTGCATTTCTTCCACACATTTGGAAAATAATTGTAAAAAAGGAGCATATTCCCCTCCGCCGTTGATTGTAGATGGACTATTTGGTAGGTCTCATGTATGAATCACTAACTATGATGGATAATAGATAACTTTTAGCTCAAGGCCAAATAATACAGATCCACCCGAACAACCTTTTGTACAATAGAAGATACAATCAAAGTAAATGCCACAGTGGCATGCAGTTCAAAATAATTTGGTTTAGGATAGATTGATTTAACCCCTTCTGGGTTTAACTGCTTTAATCAGCATGACCCTTCCGTGCTGCAGTGTAATTGCTACACAACATCTTACTACATGCATGGCCGGATTACCCATTAGGCCAACTAGGCAGCCGCCCAGGGGCTTAAAAAAATGAAGACTGGCTACTATGGGGTAAAAAAACATAGGCTGGCTACTAGGGGGTAACCACCTAGAACAAGACAGTTACAACAGAAAAGGGAACTTACACGTACCGAAAAGGCAAAAAGGCAAAAATGGGTCCGCTCATACCTTGCATACTCACTCGCAGGGGCTCCTCCACTTCACTGCTTAGGTGCTCCAAAAAGGTTGATACGGCCCTGATTACAGGTATACCCCATTTAGTGCTCCACATGTGTTCCTGTGTGCAAGAGCGCTACGAGATATAGTGCTAAATGAGGCACTCTATCGCCATAGCGCTTAGACAGTGCAATGGCTAATTGGAAAGCTTTAAGTGGGGATTTAAAGTGCAAAATGCGTTGTCGCAAGCTTTACCGCTAAGTGAGAAAAAGATTGCTATAATGAATCAGCGCTAATGGGGTAGCGTTAAGTGGGGTATGACTGTACTTATATTAGAGCAGGCGTTCTTGTTCTGGTTCTTTTATTTTACTATAATATCACTTTCCTCACTCTACGCCTCTGGGCTGACTGCTGGGAAGTATTTACCTAAGAAGGGGGTAAACACAAAGTAGAATTACTTAAACAGGGGTCTTTTGAGACTAACCAAGTGTATTTTTTATTGAGAGCTGCAACGCTGATACAAAGCAAGACTCAACCAACTAAAAATTAAGTTTCTTGTTATTAATGATCACTCTTAGTTAAGATTAACCACCTATGTAAAAGTTATGGAACTTGTCTAGCCTGCAAATTAATCCTCCATGTTTGTGAAGAGTATAAGTTGGCATTTTAATTAAAAATGTTATCTGAACCGATTGGTTCAAAAGTTTAAGAGCCAGCTGAAGAACCAATTGGACTGCAGCTGGGTTCTAAGCTGAATGTTCTGTGTTCTTCAGTTGCTCAAATCAACCAATATACAGAGCTACCAATAAAAAGTGCTAGAACTTGGACCCTTATGTTTGAACTTGTATAAGTGAACTCTTTCATATAACAGCAACTTGTGTTTAGAAGAAACTTCCCCTTTAATAACGGTTAAATGGTGATCAGCTTGATTTTTGCCCTGTTGGGGGTAGTTGAAAATCAGAGTTTGGAACAAATGATACAGAGTTTAGATGGATGAATAAAAATAAATAAATGTGGGAAGAGAGGAGGGTAACAAGAAATATAAGTCATATTAAAATGTCTGAACTCGAACTGTAGTTGTACAGTGAACAGCAGTAAAGCAGCCATTTGCAGAGACAACTGTGTAGTGACTCTGCCAGTGACAAATATGGCTGTGCACCCAAGTTATACACACATACTGCCAGATACAAAGATGGCTGCTGCACCAAAGTTACACATGCTGCCAAAAACAAATATGGCTGCTGCACCAAAGTTACACATGCTATCAGAAACAAGTACACACACTGTTAGAAATTCATATGGCTACACACCACACAGAACCTTTTAACATATATACATTGTATTTAGTTAAAATAATATTCTGAGAAACATTCATTAATTGGACCTTTTCTTTTTGTTGCCGCCAGTAGTGGTGTGAAGCGGCCAGTAGGTGGTGCACCAATACTTTGTTTAATTTGTTCTTAAGGTTAGGGTTAGGTTTAGGGTTAAGGTTTAGGGTAGTGGCAGATGATAAGCTTTACTATGTATAAGCCTAAGCCCTAGCAAATCACTCTAAGAACAAACTGAACAAAGTCTTGGCGCACCACTTACTGGCCATTGCATGACACTGCATTGGCGGGGACAATTCAGGAAAGGTCCCATTACTCAGTAAATGTGTTGGTAATTAGGTAATGGCTGGCAGTTTTCCTTTAACACACATACGAATATATAACAGTACATTAGAGAAAGAACAAGAAAAAAGGAGGAAGTTCCACAAGGTGTGAATCTATTACTCTTGAGTCTTCTGTAATTAAAGTGTAAAAAATTAATTAATTTACCTAATCACACAAAACATTTGTATAAAACAAAAAAAAATGCATTAAGAATGTGTTTTATTTTAATTTCTGAGACAGCGTTCCAAAGCTGTCCCAGAGGAGTAAAATGTACATTTTAAAGGCTTTAGCTCATTCACGTAAAAATAATGTTAGACAGAAAATGCTGGATTTCAGCGCTCTTTAAGTGCACAAGCAGCATGTAAGCCCTGACACGGTGCTTTTACGCTGAGACTGCAGGTGAACTCATCAGTTTAGTCGAGCGCAGTTGGTTCTCTGACAAGATAAATAAATGACTATGATAGTCTTTGCATTTAACTGGACGAGAAATTCTGTGTTGTCTTGGAAGCATGTTGGGAAAAAGGTTTCTTGCTAAAGAAAGTGTTCAATTAATTGGAAGTGACAGCAAGAAAATGATCTGGCTCAATGCTTTGATAACCAATCAAGACTTAATAGATCAGGAAATATAATTGCTTACTTAATCATGCCTGGAGAGGTGCTACTTTCTGTGTTGTAAACACGGACAGCATAATCCAGTGGCAAGGGCAGCTGCCATTCTCAATATGTAAGTGGTAAGTGCTTGATTCCTTGTGACTAGCTAGGTGCGGGAGAGAGACACGGAAGAGGGGATTAAAGAGGCAGAAAGCAAGCAGTGATTGCAAAACACTGTCACGTAAAACATACATGTTCATGCATAATTTGTGTGGAAATGCAAAGCACAGCATTCTTGGAAGGAGGCTAATACAGGATTAAAAAGGCTAATCATTATGATATCTGCAGGACTTAAAGGGCCACTGTATACTCCAGTGCTCTACAGCAGCGCTGTCCTGCTTCTTTAGCATGGGGTGCCGATATTATTTTGGCCAGCATAGTGGTATATTGGATTTATATTGGCCATATATTGGTCTGAATTTAAAACAATAATATAAAAAATATAATGAATGTATTTATATATATGTTCTCTCACAAATCTGATTGATAAGCCTTTTCTCAAAATCCACGGCATGAGTTAGGAACCAGCCTCATACTGATGAGATGTACCTCATTGATTGTAAGTTTGCGAGTTTTCAATCTTGTGTCAGTGCCTTGGAAACAAGCTCTATGTACATTTGATTCTGAGCTCAATTCTCCATTCTTTATACAGTGTTATGTTTGTTTTTTGCCATGTACTGAACCCCTGTACAGCGATACGGAATATGTTGGCGCGATATAAATAAAGATAATAATAATAATAATAGTAATTGAAGAAGGAACTGGCAATCCACTCCAGTATCTTTGCCAAGAAAACCTTATGGATAAGCACAGCCAGACACAAGATGTGTCTGGCGTGCTGCGATCCATAGGTTGGACACGACTGAATGACTAAACAACAATGTACTGTAAAGGAGACATGTTTAAAATTGTTTGGGGCTAAAGACTGGCTTGGGTTAAAATTTGCATATTAATTAACATTATGAGCAGGAAATAAGCTTACATGCACATGCGCAAACAAAGGTACTATTTTGTGCTATATAATCTATTTTATTTCTGATGGCCTAAATATTTAAAGTGGCACACAAAGTTAGATTATTAAGCAGACTCTCAGTGTGTGACGGTGGTTCACATAAAACAACCGGTGGGCTTCCAGTTGGACAGCACTGCTCTAGAATATGATAAACAACCTTGCAATATATTTGTATTTTTTTAAGCCACTTTTGTAAAATGATTGTTCCTTTCTAGCATGCAAGCTTTTATCAGCGCCACGCGATGAGCGCCAAAGCTCAAATGTTGTGGGTTGACAAGGCCTGCAATGAGGCCCGTACAGTAGATTGAGAGAGAGGCGCACAATGAGTAACAAAGGCATTCAGCGCGGGGCTAGCGATGAGCGCCGAAGGTACAGCATTCCCAGCCTTAAAATTTGATTCCCGTCATTTTTGACGGACAAGTAGCTAGTGTTTAAAATACCTACTAACTTTGCAATCAAAATTATCTCATGCTTCCATTGGAAATTTTTAATAACCTAGTAGTTATATAGTAATTGAAGTTGAATAAAGACTTTTAGTCCATCGTGTGCAACCTTTTTAGATCTCCTCTGATCCTTTTAATATGTGGATTAATTGTTAATTGATCCAAAGGAAGACAAATAGGAAGAAAAAAAACATTGTAACCATACCAACTGTCTCATAAGAGAAAAAAAGTAACATTTCTTCCGGACCCCAGATACTGGCAATCGGATTCCTCCCTGGATCAATATTTATTTGCTATATTTATATTTATTTATATGTGTCGTTTTCTTTATTACAATAACTGGGTCCTTTGCTGATCATTATAGGGATTCCTTAGTTAAAGCTAGGGTTGAAAACCACTGGTGTAAAGTTTCATACCCTGCAAAAAAATGGCATTTTATATAGGGTCTTATCTCTTATCCATAATGTTATTTTTTATTGCTTGATTGCTTTCCTGATTCCAACACAGAGGTGATCAAGAATGGATTATATACTCTGTTGGTTTTGAAGTAACTCACAGAGGCCATAATTAAAAGAAAGAGTAATAAAAATAGACTAGGTACCTTCAATATATCCTTAGAAGAGAGATGTGTCAGAAATGTTCTCCGCTAAATTTATGGCCATTATGAAAATAGTAAAGCATGAGTGGTTTGGGTTTTTTTTGTTGAAATTTCTGTAACTGTACAGAGACATAGTTTGATTTAAGACGTGCTGCTATACAAAAAAAATACCATAGGATTTAATGGTAGAGAAAGAATGCTTAACTCAACCTGGATGCCCTTCCCAAGCCTGATATAACCCCAGATCCTCCATCTTCCTTTATATTTAATAAATGTTTATATCTATCCCATTATATGTCAATACACTGAAATAATGTATATATACCAATCTATTTAATTATACCATCCCTCAGCATCATTCTGCATTATGCTACTGAAAGATGGTCACTGATTGTCTAATTTGAAACACTGCAACAGAGTGTCTTCATGAGCTGTAGAGGGCAGCTATTTGTTTGATTTTAGGCAGTAAAAACAGAGCCTTTAAGCACATCTTAAAAAGATAAGTCCCTTTCTGGATCGATACCGTGTAGGTTAACTAGAGATGGGAATTTCATGGCAGAGAGGCCAGACAATTTGTGGATGAAGGAACTGGCAATCCACTCCAGTATCTTTGCCAATACAACCCTATGAATAAGCACAACCAGAGAAATAACAATAGATGTGCCTGGATGCTGCAGTCCATAAGGTCTCGGAGAGTCGAACATGACTGAACAACCAAACAAACACAACAACAATAAGATAACTTACATAAGTGTAAATAGATACATAGGTATATGATATTCCTAGTGAAATGCAGAAACCTTCCATATCAGTATGATAAAGTTGAAGGGTGGCACGTCATTTCAGCGCAGCCCAATAGCGCGACGTCATCAGAGCGCAGAGAACGGCGCTCTGATGATGCTCTGCCTGGTGCTGTGTGATCTGCCCCTGTCTGGTGCCCTCATTATACAAGACATCTTCAATGGATACGTTGCTGAGTCTCACATCACTTCTAGATTGTAAGCTCTTGTATAATAAGGGGCGATATAGGTGGCAGATCACACAGCATCAGGCTGGAGCACAGAGCGTCATCAAAGCGCAGTTCTCTACGCTCTGATGACGGCGCGCTATTCAGCTGCGCTGGAAGAACGGGATGCCAAGTCGAGGAATAAGGGATATTTTAGAAAAAGGCCTGATGAACTGGAAGTAGAGGGTAAATTTAGCCTTAAAATGTGCAAAAATATTAGGTTGTGATTATTTCAGGAAGATTGTGGCCCATTGTGGTTCATTGTATTAAAGATCCTCTAGAGAACTGATATTATGAGATTTAATTACCTTATTTATTTAATAACAGACTAGCAAATCAGTTTTGGAAGGAGCAAGTTCCAATTTAGTATTTAAAACACTACAAGTGGGAAAAGGTGACTGTCCCAATAGGAGTCTTTATCTACCCTATCACCTGTTATGGCCACTGCATACAAAACTAAACTGTACATAAGAAACATTAGGACAGCCTACTGAGCACATCCACACCTTGAAGAACTAAAGGTGGTGGAGAAAAGCAACTATCTTTTTATATTCTCAAGTTAAAATATAAGTTTTAAAACAACACTGAATTGATTTTTATTTCAATTACAGTTTTTATTGCTAATAGATAATATAATATGAAAATCTATTTTCTGTGCAATTCTTTATTTCAACCTTAATCACATGGTCTGTTAGTCAGCCAATCATGGCACTCATAGAAAACATTCTGGGATGTTTTTTTTTTTAGTTATGCCACAATTTTTCTCCATCATGGGAAACTGCTTCACATGTGATTGGCTTAACCAGGGGTGGGCAAGTCCGGTTCTGGAAAACCCTACTCAGGTCTGTATTTGAGGATATCCTTTCTGTGCACAGGTGAGTCAATCAGGATAACTGAAGAAGCGATTCATTCACCTTTATGCAGCATGGATATCCTCAAATCATGGCCTGTATGGGACTGAACTTGCCCACTCCTGGGCTAAACAAATCAGGTGATTAGGGAGACAAAGAGCAAGGAAGCTGTGCAAGACAACTGAAAAGTAAGTTATCATCCAAGTTTTTATTTTCTAATGAATGCAGTAATTCTTAAATTTGTAAATACTGTAAAATCCCCGTTATCCGGCACCTATGGAGACTCCCTATTGCCGGATAAGTGTAGTTTCCGGTTAATCGGGAATCCCTGAAAAAAGGGTCTAAACAACCCTTAAGCCCCCCCAAAACCCCTCAAAATGCCTTTAAAAGGCATTAGCACCTAAACTGCGCCATTTAGGCCCAAAAAAAAATAGTAAGAAAAAAAGTTAGTATTTTTTTCCCGTTTTGAACTCCGGATCATGCCGGTTATGCCAGTTTAGCAGGAGTTTCTTTACAATGGGGAATTGATGTCGGTGCAGGTTGCTTGAGAGTCCCGTTTAGTTAGGTGCTGGATAACCGAGATTCTACTGTATTACCTTTTGTTGTTGCTTAGTCATTCTGTTGTGTCCAACTATCCGTGACCGCATGGACCGCAGCACTCCAGGCACATCTTTTGTACTTATCCATGTGATTTTCTTGGCAAAGATACTGGAGTTTGTTGCCAGTTCCGCAATTTGTCTGACCTCTCTGTTATGACCTGTCCATTTTAGGTGACCCTACATGGTATATCTCACAGCTTCATTGAAGTACACAAGCTTCTTCACCACAACAATCTACAAGGGGATTATTTTTAGATCACATAAAAAAAATCAGTTTCTGTGTCCGTTTAACTGCAACATTGGAGGCACCCCTTTATGCAGCCCCAGGGTATTATTTATGATTAGTATGAAGGAAGAACATATACTATCATAGTAACTTGTCTGAAAATTAGCTCTAGCAGCCATGATAAGGGAAGAAAATAATATTGATTTATGTAGCATGGTGAGGAATGTAAGTATTTCTAAGTATACCACAATCCTGGCGTATGTGACCTATATTGATATAGGGCACTATTTCCCTTTAACTCAAGCTGTAGCTGAATTCATGCCAGACTAGCATTATATCAGCTTACACCTTATAAATCCCGCAGGTCGCTGGATAGGATATTGATCTGTGTTTTCATGGAAGCAGGAGCATGGGACCTTACATTTAAATGCCATGAGAGTCTGGCCAGAGCAGAATTAATATTATCTTTTATTTATAACCTGCAACACATTGCTCAGCTCTCTAACAAATTATCAGAAAAAACAGAGCAGCAGACAGTCACAAAGGACAGAGAGCGCGACCTTAAAGAGCTGATGTCTAGATTACAATTTATCCGTCAATCTCATTTTTAATACAATTATTTTAAAGATATGTATTTATCGATCTGCAATCTCAGTTGTGTTCTGTGGTCAAGTGCCTATTTAGTGTTATTGGAAATGATAACCTACAATAGGACAGTAGATTATAATCACTTCTCCTGGGTGGTCTGGCCTTTTTCTTCTTGCTGTAAAACATATTTGATCTCTGGATTTTTAATCTACTCAGGATATTCAGTTTAGGCCTACGTAGCCCAGGCCTAGGGTGGCATATTTTCAACGGAAAGAAGTTGCCAATGCAATGCCATGTAATATGCGCACACATTTCTATATTTAAGTGTACCTGGCATTTTGTGACTTACTGTACACTTACATAGACACATATGCACTTATTATTTTCTATATATGTGTGTGGGAAATATATGACTGGGATACAGCAAGAGGAAAGAAGGAGTAGTAACTGGTTTACAAATCTGAATGGGCCTAGGGCAGCATACAACGTAAATACACCCCCAACTCAGGATTATGATTTTGTAAACTGATTTATATGAATGAGACAGGCATTCATAACTACTTAAAAGTGTATATAAGTGGGCAGGCACACATACCCGCAATACATGCCTGCCAGACATCTATCCCTCAAGTTGGGTGGCGCTCCAAACAGTCTGGGGAGAACACTATATAAATATATGTACACATATATATCATCACATAATGCTAAGTATTCATACTTTGTATTGCACTACTTGACCTAAGAATAAGTGACTAGATATGCATAAATAACCCCAAACCCCAACCATAACAATAATACCACAGACACCAATATGGGCTTAAAACAGGCCACAGCTTTTATCACATATTATAGTTGTCGTAATTGCGAGTTGTCGTCACGCAATGTTAAATAATATGGGTTTGCGCATGCGCAATGATCCCGAAGGCACCCATTGCGAGGCCTGCACGACTTTGCTGCAATAAGCGCCGAAGGCCCACAAGACTTAGAATCAGGCTGGCATGAGCGAGAAAGGCGCTCATTGCCAGGCCCACTATGAGCCCCAAAGGCGATCATCCTGAGGCTTGAAAGTGTCGGGTTGGCCTCGTGGGAGAGGCTCGCAATGACCGCCAAAGGCGCTAATCGTGAGGCCCGCAAGTTAGAGGGGGAGAGCCTTGCATTGTGTGGCAAACAGCATTCCCAGCCTTCAAATTTTATTCCCGTCTTTTTTGATGAGCAAGTTGCTAGTTGTACATAACAGTGAAAACACAGAGGTGATTGCTCATCCCCACAAATGTAGCCCAACACTTCAGAGACCTCCAGGAATCGCGTGCCCAGGAGACCTCAGGACCAACCATGGACCATCACCATAAGGGCTGCACCCTACAGTGATCAATCACCCCTGCACCCCCCATTTGTGACAACATAAAGATAAAATAACACAAAACAGAGAGGGAGGTGGGATGCTAAGCATGTGCTCCTGCCTGGGTAACTGACAGGAGTTGAAAACTTCACGTCTATTAACCTGAAACTCCTCCCCCTAAATCAAGCTATCCAATCACTCCTCTGCATTAGCCAGTTCTCCTTTAGAGTGAGATTTCATTTTGGCTTTTCAGCCAACCATGGATCCAGGAAGATTTTTCCCATGAACCCTTATGATTGGCTGAAAAAGTAAACCAGGATTCTCTGTGTAAAGAAGAACTGATGGAAGAGACAGCTGGTGCTAACAGGGGAAAGAGGCAACATGTTTTAAAGGGACACTCTCACCCCAACAAGAAGTTGGTTTCATCTTAAACAACATTAAAAACTGGCTATACATTGTACTAGTCTTTTCTCTCTACAGTAAATCATTCCTGAGAAATGCAGCATTGTTTTGTGTCTAATGGTCTGCTCGATATTTGGCTGAGTGCTTGATAACAGTGGAGGGCAGGTTCTAACTGAATGACAGCATTGGGGTTTATTGTTTTGGCCACCACAATTTTAAACAGAACATAAAGCAGCTAATCAGTGTTTAGAAGCTGCTCATTTAAATAAAAATGCAGCACAAATAATAGTGAATTTTTCGGGGTAAAAATGGTGAAGGCAATATCAATTTAGAGACATTTTTCATGCTAAAGGCCTAAAAAACAGCTTGATATTGAGGTGACAGAGTCCCTTTACGTATTTAATTTTGGGACAGTTAAACAGCAAAAAAATGTTTATTTATGTTTATAAAAGTATTCCACTATTTGTAATGATAAATGTCTATTAAAATGTTTCTTTTCCGTGTTGCATTAATAGATTTATTCAGTGCAGTATGAAAATTCCCTATGTATTTTTTTCGGTAAAATATCTTATAAATAACTTGCCATTTAAGTTAATGGGCTTTTTTTTCTGAATAAATCTGTTTGATTTTCCCTGTGTTCAGGTTTCATATCCCCGGCGCAGTTTTTGTTACTTTGTTATATTTTTTGTCGGTTTTAAGAAGCAGTTGTTAGTAGCTGCTATTCTCTGCAGGAGCCGGCGCAACACGCTTTTGTTCCTCTCCGTTTCTCAATCAAAGCAAGTTCTGAGACAGCTGTATGTCTGGAGACAGTGCTATTACACCCTACAGTATTTTCATGCGAAAACCCCAAATGTGAGGATTTTAACAGTTTTATGTCAGGTGACCAAACACTATCTGAACTGGATCCCAACTCCTCGAGGTAAACATTGTCCAACCTTTAGCGCAATGCTTTAAATGGAACTATTACTGTTAAATGAACAATAAAGGAAATACCTAACTATATATTATCATCACAAACTTTTTTTCTTGAGCTCCAGTCGTCTTTTAATACGTGTTATGAAGGGCCCTATTTAGCTGAGGACTCAGTTTTGAGAAAAGTGAAATATCAAGTGTTCTCCAAAGTAAACCTGTCCAGATATAGGAAATAAGGTGAAAAATGACCCATCAAAGACAACCCACCACCCTTCTTCCATTGCTTTGGTCCAGGTTTTGTGCTCCTTATAACAGTTCATGTGTCTTGGATACAAGCAGTTTGCCAACTCCAGCCATGGGTATATTTAGTTTTATGCTGCCCTAGACCCATTCAGACTTATTTGCCCCATTTCCCTACTTACTTGAATGTATCGTACACCATGACCCACACCTCAATTATTCTTTTAGCAGTTTCTTAGATGTTATTACTGTCATGATTTAATTGTTTAAGGACTCATATTGCCAGTAATATATGAATATGGCAAAGGGAGCATGACATTTTTGCATTGGGATTATGTGTTATTGTGTGGTTATATGCTGCCTGTACATGGTTATTATGTATCCTAGGTATAATATATTAGAAGAGGTAAAATGTTATTTAGAACATATGTGGAATTGGTAGACATGCTCTGCATAGAAGTTAGCTGCAGATCATTGCACACTCACACATACAGACCTTGGGTCAAGACAGATGTATGTACTTCAAGTAGTCCTAAGCAAACACTTGAGTTTAACATAAAGGTTTTTTTACTAGCCAGCTAAAGATATCTGGTGAATTTGATCTCAAGAGCCTTGATAGCCCAAGGTTGCAAGCCAGATGGTCTGACATCACACATACACAAATTTACACAAGGGTGTGGTATTGGAGAGTATAAATATATGGTTATGATCATTCAAAAAAGGTTGAGAGATAGTTTTCACATATCCAAAGTGTGAGACTATTTCTGTGTGTTGTATCCTGACTTGGGGAGTAGTCTTGCCATGGGCCACTAGTAACCTGTATGCAGTATTCTTTGCCTGCACCTCTTCAGAAGCCATCTTTTGTGCCACAGAGAACAGGAACTACATGATTCTGCTGGGGTAGGTTTGAACTAGGTTCATATCAAGCCCCCTTGAAGAAGCACTGGGCCCTACGAATTGATTGTGGAAATAGTGGATTGACCATTGTCCAGGAGCCAGCCACAGACCCTAGAGCAGAAACAGATAGTAGCCCTGCTCTTCAGCCTGAACAAGAGGCAGTAGCAGCTGCTTCTCAAGGGCTGCCTGTATCTACACACCCGGGAGTCTCAGAAGGAGAGAGTCAGGAGGTTCCACCGGAGGATCCAGAGACCAAAGAGCCAGAGGGTACCCCAGATTGTGGTTTGTCTCCTGGTTTCCCTACATTGACTCCCCTGCAGCTGCCCAAAGACACTGGTTGTGTACCTGTGAAAGAAGGGGCCACTGGCCAGGCTTGTTGGGAGAGAGGTTGGCTACTGAACCACAAGGGCTTGTGTCAGAACTGCCCATTAATCCAGCATGGATGACACCAAAGAATGTCACTAGCCCATGTTGCAACTCCAGGATCCCAGTTTATTCTGGAGAAAGCTCAGGCCTGTCAAAGGGAACCTTGTACTCTTCAATGTTACCCATGGGCCTGAGTACTGATCCAAAATCAGCAGGACAGGAGGCCTCCCTAGCCTGGAAGGAGAGGGCTTTGCTGGGTAAGGATCCTCCCAAGTTTATGCTGGAGTTACTAGCTGGGATGTACTGTTTCCCCTGGACTACCTTGAAGGGTCCTCCGTGGCAGTTGTCTTATAAGTCTCCCCAGGGGCTTGGGAAGGTCACTAGGCCACTGGGCCACTAATAACCTGTATGCAGTATTCTCTGCCTGTATCTCTTCAGAAGCCATCTTTTGTGCCGCAGAGAACAGGAACTACATGATTCTGCTGGGGTAGGTTAGAACTAGTTTCGTATCAAGCCCCCTTGAAGAAGCAGATTGTGACAATTACAAGTTATGCTAATTAATAAAGGAGCTATGACCTTCTAACTACCAAATCACTTGTCTGTGGTCTTCACGGCTTCATATTTTCCTGGAGGATATCCACAATTGACAATGCACTGGTCGTGTTTAGGGAATATAGCCCTGAGTCACCAACTTCTCTAGGAAGCTTATATGCGAATCAACAGCTGTTCATAGTAGTTTGAAATTATATATAAAAATGTGTGACAAATAGCAGCCCACAGTGATGTAAAATTAAACTTTCCTATTAGAAGAAAACAAAATGCATTATACAGCCCATCTAAAAAGCTGATTTCCTTACAGCTGGTCCTGGGACTGGTCACTGAGACCTTATCTGCTTCTCCTCCAAGAAAAAAATGGATGAGGGAAGCCTAACACTTTAAACCTACCACTAGTCAATCTATTATTTTTGAATCAATAATGCTGGGCCGCATTAACACCTTTAAGCATGTGCCTATTTTGGTTAACATACTACAGTAAATGGTTAATCAAGCCTAGGCCACATGTAGTAAAACAACCTTATAAATGTTCTGGATCTCAAAGCAGACCCTCAAATGCATTGGAAGGTAATCAGTTGGTAACTAAATCCAGCAAGTTGAGAGCATCTGATCTAATACAATATGTTGTGTTTCTTTGTATACTAAAAGAGTCTAAATCCCCATTAGATCTTAATTTAACATATAAAATAAGTTAAATTCAAGCACAAATTATATTGGAAAGCTTATTAGTATACAGTCTGGCATTGAAGCTCTGCCAAAAGTCACAGTGACCGTATCTCTTTAAAATCTCTCTTTCTTTCTCTAGCGTATTCAAACAGTTGTCCTAGATCCTGCACGCCAGCGGATGAAGTGCTTCTTCTTAGATTTTGAATGACATGTGAGCTATTGTAGAAGTCCATTAGCTAAGATGTTCAGTTTGCCAAATTATACACAAGCATAGATTAATTATAAACAAAATTCCTCTTGGGCATAAATGAGTGTCTAATTATGCGCGATCAGCATATCGGATGTGAATATTTATGAACAGTACAGGGTGAAGGGTGGCAGAGAAGGATGGCAAGTGCTGTCCCCTCAGCTGCCCATCTCCAAGGTGAAGCAGAGAGCAGGCCTCCTTCATGCAACAAGCAGTCCCCGTAATTACATTTTCTGACTCCATTCTGTAGAGATAAAGGCAAGTAATTCATGCTTCATGCAGGCTTGGCCTGGAGCCTGTCCGGAATACCAAACTGACAATTATGCTGAATTATGGGAGACTCGAGGATGTAGATTGTTATCCAACCTGAGGCTGGACCAGAGAATTCATTTTGCCTTATTAATGATCTCTGCTGCGCACTGTGGTTAACCGCTGGTCAACTCTGCGAGCTGACTGTCCTCGTGTAATTGAACAGATTCTGAATGGGATGGCAGTGCAGTTGCATCAAATATGTGTAACTGCAAAGGCAGTCTTCATCTGATCTTGTAAAAAGACCTCAGCCTTCTGCCATCTTTGATGCATGTCCAAACAAATTGCACTATCTTATTGACGTAGTTTCAGTAAAATATGCAATTATACTTAATAGTCCTAGGAGGGAAACAGATAAACTCAGATCAATTGAAGCAGATCAACACCTTTGGTGAGTGAGCTGGATTAACAGCAAATGGGATTGAGTTCCATTCTATAATCCCACTACCAATCTACTACTGTCCACACAATCTAGTATTTCCATCAAGCAATCTACCTCTTCTCTCAAGCAATCTAACCATTCCAATAATTAATCTACCATTTTGCACAAGTAATTTACTACTCCTGCCAAGCAATCTATCACTGCCACAAGTAGAATACTACCACTCAAATTAGATTTAACCAATGCTATTTGCCACTTTTTCCAAATAATCTACCAATTTTCAAAGTATTTTACAATTGTATTTGAAGAAATGTAATATTTGAACAAACTATAAGTAATTTGCAACTTTACCTTCTAAGCTATTGCTTTCCTACTTGTATGCTACCATTTACCCCAAGCAATCTACTACATCCTGCAAGAAACCCAAAACTTCTTCCAAACCACTAATAACTTAATCCAAGCAATCAACAAATTTACAATTTCCATTAGGGAATCTATACTCAGTCTACGACTCCCAATATAGATTCTCTAGTTCCTTCCAAGCCATTTATGACTATCTTCAAGCTTTCTATCATGAGTTGCTACTTTACTACTCCGTTCAAGAACTCTACCCCTTCAAGTAGTCAAGGTATCTTTTTCCTTCTTCAAACTATCACGTCTTTTGCCAAGTAATCTAACAAGAGTCCCAAACAATCTCCCTTTTACCCAATTTATCTGCCACTACCTGAATTAATCTACCACTTCCACCTTAAAGAACATTCCCCAAGCTTTTCCTCCAAAGTAGTGCATCCTGTGGTTTTGTGCTGCTGAATAGAAGGCAATGTCAGTGGATCTCACTTTACCTTTAGGAGTCTTGCAATCACATAAAATACTGCCAAATGGAGATTCTGCAGATGGTGGGATGGGTGAGTCATATACGGAGGGGGGGGGGGGGGGGGGGGGTTAACTGACATATATGGAGGGGGTTAAGTGACATTCACAAATGTTTTATGTAGCCGGCAGCATATTAAATAATTACATTTTATTGGCAGCCCCTTGTCTCGAAAAGGTCATTAATTGGTGTAAAGGTTTATGTAGCCCAGGCTTCAGAAGAATTGAGATACCTACAATTTTGGAGCAGGCTGTGCTGTATTATTTTGATATACATATATAAATATATTTACTGTAGTATATTAAGATGGGACCCATTTCCTGAACGAGGGAAAACCAACAAGGATCTTATTGTTTGTACCTCTATTCTCCCTCTCTTTTCTCATATTCCCATCTCTTATTTTGTTCCTACCCTTCTCTCTTAATCCATTGGTTCTCTTCCACTTTTGGTTTCCCTTTCAATTCACATGTCTCTAATTCCCATTTACTTTCCTTGTTTTTGCTCAGTCTGTCTAAACTTTCTTTCCTTGTCCTTATTGCCCAGTTTATTACCATGATATGTTTGTGCTGTGCCCCCTTCTTTCTGAATCTCTATTCTAATTCTTCCACCATCTCATGTTCCTCTATAGTGAATATGAAAATTGTGTTAGGGAAGCACAGAGGCTCAATTTGGGCAAAGCCCTTTGTTTTCACGTGTCTCAGGTGGTCAAAATGTTAGTAGCAACATTGTCAACAAGAAATCTGTGTTCATAATAATCCACCCTCAATGTGTCTGCATGGTTGGAATTGAAGCAAATTATTTTTGGCATTAATGTGCCATATAAATGCAAGTCACAATCATTCTTCATCACATCAAGCTCAATGAATATGATTTGCCTGTGTTTAAATTTCTCTGGAAGACTTTAGCACCATTCATATGACAAAGTTGACATCTTTCTATATACCATCATTCTCTTTTGATGACTATGTCAACCTATGTTGGGCAAAGCTCTTTGCCCATGACATTTTCTTGCATGCCCTTATCATCTCCTGCCTATTGTAATATTCTGTTAACTAGTCTCCTGAAGTTTTTGTGTGTGTTAAGATGGCATCTATGGTTTGGATGGTATTCTGAAGCCCCTGTTTTCTATCCACAGGCCAGGTACAGTCAGGTCTCCACAGTGCAAGCCTCCCTTTGCTGACCCAAACCTTGAGCTGAGCTGAGACCACATGCCTAGGAGGTGAGAGGTATTTCAGTATTCAAATAAGCTAGTACCTAAATATTACAGCCCAGCATGCCTCCTGTGTCCCCTGGAACCATAGCCTTGTGTATGGCTCCTATCCTTCACAGAAAGACAAATTGACTTGCCCAAGGGATTATTGTTCTTATTACATTCACTTTAAATTCCAATATTTTCAGCTGAGCTATATTCTAGCACACCATTACAAAAGAGGTCCCCGGCGTCTGAATGTTTATCATCCATAAGAGATAGTCGAGCATGTGACGCAATAGGGATGGAGGTATAGAGTAGTTCAATCGATGGGATATATTAATTAAATCAATGCTACTATGTGTTTTATAATGGAATATGTGCCAACTAGGTAGTTGGTCTTTTTAGGTGTGTGTACTGTAGATATTTACAGCCTTATTAAATTGAAATTTTTCCAATTGAATAGGGCTCTATATAGGCACACAGCATATTTTTTTCCAGAAGTTTTTAGTTAGTGAACTTCTATCCAAAAGCAAGGTCTAACTAAAAACTTCTGTAAAAAAAAATGCTATGTACTTATATAGAGCCCTATTCAATTGGAAAAATTTAATAAGGCTGTTAGGTTGTATGTAATAGGTACAACATGAGAAAAATCCTGAAGGGTATTTAGTCAATTGACCTGATTCTTTCAATGAAAGTTGTGTGTTAGAATGGAGTATGGGTGAGTCATATATGTTAAGGGGGGTAAGTTTTTTTTATAACAGTTTAGAAGAACATTAGTTGCAAAGTGCAACATGAGAAAGAGCAAGAATGACAGGAGTTAGTATTTGGAGAGTATTTTGAAATAGGAGCAGATTGTGCAGATTATTGCAAGTCAGAAGATGGTAAGTAGTGATTATTGGGGAAGCTGATAAGGAGGGAGTTACAATAGTCAACATAGCAAATTATGAGTAAATTAAACATAATTTTTTTGTATATTCTGTGAAAAAAACATGATATGCTCGATAAATTAATTAGAAATAGTATTTAGTTAGTAACTGAAATTGGGGAAAGCAATAAAGTACAAAATCCAATATGGAGCATTAGCCGAAAGCTTGGGTGCTTGACATGATAATAGAGCGTCATCAGTGAGGGAATTTGTAGCTATGAGGGTTTTGGTACAATGGGTGAAGAGTTGTGTCTCAAATAAGGTAGTATGGCCCTCCTTAAACTTTTTATGTATGTTATACAGGATGACATAAATCACTTTTAGCTGCACAGTGATTTTGTGACTAAAGTAAATATATTTTTTTAAACAAATGTCTAGATTAATACTTTATCAATACTTTAAATGTCTTTATAATTTAACTTTAATTTTAAAAAAAGGAGGCGTACCTAGAATAAACACACAACAATAGCGGGAGGGGGGGGGGCATTGGCTTCAACGTGCTCCAACTAAATTCTTTCTATACATAGTAGCACATATCAGTGTTTTAGGCCACAGATGGGAAATACAATTGTTGGCTATCACTGCACATGCACAAAAATAGGAAATGAATGAGTGGAGCAGTAAAAAGTAAAAAAAACTGGTTAAAATATTAATATTTTAGAATATTTGCTTAGGCAAGCAATCCCTTTAACGTGTTTTGTTTGCTAAATCCAGAATCCCTTAGGTCAGGCTCCTTTCCCTTCCCTTACATGTTTATTTACATGTATTGACATGCATGTGTCTCAGTAAACATGGAATGCTGTCTGGAGTCCTCTTAATTATATTTACTTTGTGCTTAGTTGTGCAACATAAATAATTCTACTTGACTGTTGATAAGTAAAATCAGCTGTACAGAGATTAGTTAAAATAAATGTCACCAGCTTAAAAAATGTCAGTTTAAATAAATTATGTTGTAGCTAAGCGGCCATTTTAATAAAACATGGTGTTTTTAGCTTCCATTGTAATGACCCGATATTTTGTTTTAAATATCACATAATTATTTCAAATTAATATGGTGTTATGTCTGTGAAAGGTTTGAATAATATGAGCCACCCTTTTTATTTATCCAAGATCAAATTAGTTTGAAATGATTATGATAAAATAAAATAAAAATTAGGTCTTCGCAGAAAAATACACCAGAAAAAATATTTAAGAAAATTGCCAATTGTGTGAAGAATTCTCTCAAAACTAATAACATTTTATATAATAACTTTCAAGATTTTCCGAATTTTGGTTATTTTTTTCCAACACAAAATGTCTCCATTGATGTATAAGCTGATTTTTGGTAGGAAAACAGTTGATAAATATATCCACACCAATGTAATTTGGCCCTATGTATTTTGAAATTACTTGAGGAAATATCACTTAATCATATGCCATTCTATAGGGTTGATTGATTAAGTAGTTTGGACAGTTTGATAATTAAGTGCTCCATATAATTATATGACATAAATTATATTTTCTTGAGGTAAAATTTCACTGCCTCATAAATCTAGGCCTTAGTCGTTGACAGCAATATTTGTAAGTGTTTCTAAGAATATAAAAGCGAATGCAATAGCAAAACAAACATATAAATAATGTGATTTTCTCAAGAAAATATAGCCCAAGAATTATATTAACTGTATAGTATATGTGGTGCCATAATATATTTGAAGATTCACTTCAGCCATGTTTGGTAATTTAGCATAAAATCTGAATATATCTGTGTTTGGATAGATGGATAAATAGATAGACAGATAGATAGATAGATAGATGGATAAATAGATAGACAGATAGATAGATAGATAGATAGATAGACAGATAGATAGACATGTACTGTATATATATATATATATATATATATATATATATATATTTATTTATGTATGTATATGTATATATATATATATATATATATATATATATATATATATATATATATATATATAGTGTACTGCAGTTAATATAACATTTCCCCAACTTGGCAAGAAAGATAAACTTGACTAAAGCCTTGACTAAATAAAATAGAATAGATTTTGCCCATTATCAGCTCTAATTCCACAAATTGGGGTACCGAAAATGTCGGACCTATATTTCAAATATTCTTTTTTGAAAAACTGCACTTAAAAATAGACAAACTATTGTAGAATATATATATATATATATATATATATATATATATATATATATAAATAAAAATAACACAATTTGTGGTATTGTTTATTAATATCTAATTATGCTGCTGATCTAAAGAGGTGGGAGGAGAATTTAAATGCAGAGGAAGCCTCTATGGGAATATGCAAGCCATAACTGCCGCAGTCTTCAATAGGACTAATGGAAGCTCATTCATTTATAAGGACATATCTACCTGAGAAAGCAGCTGACAGAAAATAAAATGGAACCACACAGCAAAGAGTGCATATCAAAGTTAAATATTTAAATTTTGTGGTGTTTTTGTGTGTGTTTTTTTAAACATTTGAGCCATTAACAAGTTTTTAGGTTTTTAAAAGACAATATAGTAAAAATGGCACCACATAACATAACAGCAGCCATTTTGTTACTAGAGCAGACTGAGGCGTTCTGTATCTCTTTACAGTCTTACAACTGTCTGTATAAATAAACACACACTGCTCCCTCTGTATTATCATGAGATTATATTAACTAAAACAGTTTTCCTCAGTGCGATATTACTCTGTCTCAATGTCCCAGTACACAAAACATGTCTAGTCCACTTAGCATTTCCCTTATTAATTTTGGCCGATTCATTATAGGATCACTTTGCCTCTGTATAAAAATGTACCCAGTTTCGGTTTTAGATTAGATTTGAGAAGTTGGGGAGGGTTTCCAAACAAGACATGATTTTTCTTTTTACTCTGTCTTATCTTATCCTTCCCTCATTAGAAGTTAATAGGTTTTGGATTGTTTTCTGCATAGGGGAATTATATATTGTCATATTACTGATGTAACATGGATAGCATAGGAAGTAGATTAAATATTTGTTAAAGGTAGATTCCCCTTCTGGAGGACCACCTTGTTGTGGTGCTTGGGCATGTGTACTTCAATAAAGCTGTGAGCTATATCATGTAGGGTAACCCAAGATGGGGAGGTCACAGCAGAGAGATTAGACCAATCACAGTCTACTGGGGAAGGAAGTGACAACCCACTCTAGTATCTCTGCCAAAAAAAACTTATGGATAAGCACAACTAGACACAAGATGTGCCTGGCGTGCTCTGGCCCTTAGGGTCACGGAGAGTTGACATGACTGAACAGCTAAACAACAACAACAAATGTAGATTCCCACTTAAACTTTTCCCACAAAATGTCTCAGTGAATAACACCCCACTATTCCGAATCTGTTTCAGATATGTAGATGTGCTCAAAATGTTTTTATTTTATTTATTTATTTTATATACCTTTCTACCTTCCATAACAGAGATGAGCCTCTCTCTCCCACCTTATTTCCAAAAGCAACCTCACACTGATGAGTCCCATATAAGGGTGAAAATGCAGGCTGTCTGAAATTAGTGCACATACACCTACAAACATCCCATGTTAAGCAGGCTTGAGCAAAAAGAGCCAAATTGTGAACCTCATTTGCATATCACTACCCAGAATCCTTAGGGGCATTAGAAACACAGTTCACTTTGAAATTCTGTGGGGAAACTGGTCTCTGGACCTGCTTGAGACACGTAAATGTACTCAGCATGTTTTTTCTTACTTTATATTTATGGTAGTCAGCCTGGCCCCTACCACCCTTTATGGGGTGATGCAATAGTGGGCGGCGGGGTAATCTCTAGGTGGCATCGCTGATGAGGGATGTCACACGGCGGAGACCCGCAGCACCACACTTGACTTTTTGGAGAGGTAGTGAGAGAGCCTAGGGACAGCAGTCAGGAATCCCAGGGACGTACAAAGTTAAGGTAATGGGAATTTGACCGGGCTAGTAATGGGATGGGAAGTTTTAGCCAATTGGTTATGTAAGGGTTTAACATAAGGGGTTGGTGTTAAAGGCTTGATCACTAACTAGTATGTACAGGGTAACACATAGCTAGGGTCATGTGTTTTATGTAACCAGAAATGAGAGAGGGTAGATTGAGTTACTGCAGCACTAGTGGGCAGTAAAGAAATGTTACCATCAAAAATGGGCAGTAGGTATTAAAAGTTGACGACCCCTGCTTTTTATTGCAAAGTATACTTTCAATTTAAAATACGTATCTTTAATGGAATCTGTCTTGTTTGTCTTTAAGGAAACAGGGAGCTGCCACTTTGTTTCCTATTTTGTAGGGGGGATTGCCATGTTATAATTCTGAACCTGTAATATGATTGGATAAAATACAGCAAACCAATCAGATTACAGGCTAATAATTTTAATCTATTAATGCACTGGCATGGAACACTTTAATGCCCTAGTGTGAAACACTTGTATATTGGTTAGGGTCTTAGGGAACCTCTTAATGATTTTTCTGCCTGCTGTTTATTAATTATAATGTACCAGGCTTTCCTGGAGTATATCAAGTATACTAGCGAATTGCCCGTCAAAAAATGACGGCAATGAAATTGTAAGGTAGCTAAATTAGTAAATGAATATAGTGTACCTATTTTGAAGCATTGTGATGAAGAGCTGGCAATCTGTGTTGATGTTGCTGCAGCATTAGTGGTGTGGAGCTGCTGTATAAGCATGCTGAATGTGTGCAGTGTAACACTGTGCGTGCGCGAGACCAAACCGTTAGCGTAGTCGTGTACTTCCGCATTGGTGTAAAATGGCGAGTAATGTGTGGTATAGGTCTGTATCGGAATATCCGTAGGTGTTTTGTGGTGTTTTGCGAGTTTAGAGTGCTGTAGCCTCGTTTTCGTTTTGTTCGGCGGCCATTTTTTCTCTCTCTTAGATTTTTTTTTAGTCTCTAAACTGTTTTATTTCGAGTAAAATCGAGGTGTAAGTTGCATTTTTGAGGTCCTGGGTGCTCCCTCTTGGTGTAGGTAAGTTTTTTATGTATGTGCTGTGTGTATGTATTGTGTTTTAAATGTTTGTATGTCGGCGTGTTGCGTTCGATGTTTGCGAGGTCGTAATGTGTGGTAACGTGTTTCGTACGTTGTTTGCGTGCCTCGTAAAATTTAGCGAGTGTCGTAATTTGTGTGTCGTGTTTTTTGAGTAGCGACGTGAATTTTGCGAGGGTTTGAGGCCCTTGCCCAGTGACCTCGCCAGCAACTGAGTCCCTCGCTTCGCGAGGGGCCTCAGTTGCTGGCATGGAGCGCCTTCGGCGCTCCATGCCAGCAACTGAGGCCCTTGCCCAGTGACCTCGCCAGCAACTGAGGCCCTCGCTTCGCGAGGGGCCTCAGTTGCTGACATGGAGCGCCTTCGGCGCTCCATGCCAGCAACTGAGACCCGTGCCCAGTGACCTCGCCAGCAACTGAGGCCCTCGCTTCGCGAGGGGCCTCAGTTGCTGGCATGGAGCGCCTTCGGCGCTCCATGCCAGCAACTGAGGCCCTTGCCCAGTGACCTCGCTACGCGAGGCCCGCGGCTCGCTACGTGAGGGCCGCGGCTCGCTTCGCGAGCCCGCAAGCGTGAGCAACGACTCGTACGCTCACAACTATATATGTGATAGAGTGGAAATTTAGAGCACAGAAATAATGTTTATAAAACGACTAGTCCCCAGCACAAGTAGTATTCAAGGGGAAATAAAACAATACATTATTTATATACAATAAGAAATTCCAATGTCTGTTTTTTGCCTAGGTTGTCATGATAAATGTTTGGTTTAGATAGCCAGTGAGATATTTTAATAGCCGACATCGATTTTGATGCAGAGTTCACTTATGCCCTCCCCCTTAATGTTGTGGGTTTATCCAAACATCATTAAATATACAGTTGTGCTCAAAAGTTTGCATACCCCTGGCGAATTGGTAATATATGTATAATTCTTAGTGAAAACATGGGTGAGCAGGCAAAACACATTTCTTTTATTTCTTATGGGATTCATATTCAACTGTAGGTTATAACCGAATGGCACAAAAGTTTGCATACCCTTACTTCTTAATACTGTGTACTGCCTCCATTAGCATCAATGACAGCGTGCAGTCTTTGGTAATAGTTGTCTATGAGGCCCCTAATTCTTGAAGGTGGTATAGCTGCCCCATTCATCATGGCAAAATGCCTCCAGGTCATGTAAAGTCGTTGGTCGTCTAGCATGAACCGCATGTTTGAGATCTCTGAGTGGCTCGATGATATTAAGGTCAGGAGATTGTGATGGCCACTCCACAACCTTCACCTTTTTCTGCTATAACCACTGGAGGGTCAACTTGGCCTTGTGCTTAGGGTTGTGGATGTTGTTGCATTGTCATGTTGGAAAGTACAAGGCAGAAGAATGCACATTTTCTGCCAGTATTTTCTGATAACATGCTGCATTCATCAAATTACAGTGTGCCAGTATCAAGTATCATCGTATTGTGCTCCTTGAAACAACCACACCGTCTTTTTCCAGAGCAGCCTGTATTTCTCCTGAGGTTACCTGTAAGTTTTTCTTTGAATTCCGAACAAATCTTCTGGCAGTTGTGGCTGAAATCTTTCTTGGGCTACCTGACCTTGGCTTGGTATCAAGAGATCCCAACATTTTCCACTTCTTAATAACTGATTGAACAGTACTGACTGGCATTTTCGAGGCTTTGGATATCTTTTTATATCCTTTTCCATCTTTATGACATTCCATTACCTTGTTACGCACAGTCTTTTGACAGTTCTTTTCTGCTCCCCGTGGCTAAGTATCTAGCCTGCTCAGTGTTCCCATGTGAGAGCTAACAAACTCCTTGACTATTTATACACAGGCACTAATTGCAATTTAAAAAGCCACAGGTGCGGGAAATTAACCTTTAATTGACATTTTAACCTGTGTGTGTCACCTTGTGTGTCTGTAAAAAGGACAAACATTTAAAGGTATGTTTTTGATTAAGGCCATTTGGGTGATTTCTGTTATCATTATGATTTAAAAAGGAGCCAAACAGCTATGTGATAATAAGTAGCTTCATATGATCACTATCCTTTTATAAAATAAAACATTTTTGCATGATCAGTCATATTTTTAAAATAAATGCCCAAATTTCACTATTTCTGCCAGGGTATGCAAACTTTTGAGCACAACTGTATATATATATATATATATATATATATATACATACATATATATGTGTACACATGGGTGTAGGAGCTGGGGGGATTGAGGGGTCAAATACCCCCCCAGATTTTTCATGGTGTGTAGAGAAGCATACGGGTTGTATTCTTATACAATACGCGGTATCCCCCCCAGATTTTCTTTGGCTCCTACACCCATGTATGTATATATATATATATATATATATATATATATATATATATATATATATATATATATATATATATATATATATACAGTGGGGGGGGGGGGGAGTATTTGATCCCTTGATGATTTTGAAAGTTTGTCCACTGACAAAGAAATGACCAATCTATAATTTTAATGGTTGGTGTATTTTAACAGTGAGAGATAGAATAACAAAAAAAAAAAAAAGAAAAGAAATACGCATGTCAAAAAAGTTATAAATTGATTTGCAGGTCAATGAGGGAAATAAGTATTTGACCCCTTCGACTTAGTACTTGGTGGCAAAGCCCTTGTTGGCAATTACAGAGGTCAGATGTTTCTTGTAGTTGGCCACCAAGTTTGCACACATGTCAGGAGGGATTTTGTCCCACTCCTCTTTGTAGATCCTCTCCAAGTCATTAAGGTTTTGAGGCTGATGTTTGAAACTCGAACCTTCAGCTCCCTCCACAGATTTTCTATGGGATTAAGGTCTGGAGACTAGTTATGCCACTCCAGCACCTTCATGTGATTCTCCTTGAGCAATTCCCTTGTTGCCTCGGCTGTGTGTTTTGGGTCATTGTCATGCTGGAATACCCATCCACGACCCATTTTCAATGCCCTGGCTGAGGGAAGGAGGTTTTCACCCAAGATTTGGCAGTACATGGCCCGTCCATCATCCCTTTGATGCGGTGCAGTTGTCCTGTCCCCTTAGCTGAAAAACACCCCCCAAAGCATAATGTTTCCACCTCCATGTTTGATGGTGGCAATGGTGTTCTCGGGGTTATAGGCAGCACTCCATCTCCTCCAAACACGGCAAGTTTTTGGTCTCATCTGACCACAACACTTTCATCCAGTTCTCCTCTGAATCATTCAGATGTTCATTGGCAAACTTCAGACGGGCCTGTTCATGTGCTTTCTTGAGCACGGGACCTTGCGGGTGCTGCAGGATTTCAGTCCTTCCCGGTGTAGTGTGTCATCAATTGTTTTCTTGGTGACTATGGTCCCTGCTGCCTTGAGATCATTAACAAGATCCTCCCATGTAGTTCTGGGCTGATTCCTCACTGTTCTTATGATCATTGAAACTCCACGAGGTGAGATCTTGCATGGAGCATCAGACCGAGGGAGACTGGCAATTATTTTGTGTTTTTTCCATTTGTGAATAATCGCACCAACTGTTGTCACCTTCTCACCAAGCTGCTTGGCGATGGTCTTGTAGCCCATTCCAGCCTTGTGTAGGTCTACAATCTTGTCCCTGACATCCCTGGACAGCTCTTTGGTCTTGGCCATGGTGGAGAGTTTGGAATCTGATTGATTGCTTTGTGGACAGGTGTCTTTAATACAGGTAATGAGCTGAGATTAGGAGCACTCCCTTTAAAAGAGTGCTCCTAATCTCAGCTCGTTACCTGTATAAAAGACCCCTGGGAGCCAGAAATCTTGCTGATTGATAGGGGATCCAATACTTGTTACCCTCACTGACCTGCAAATCAATTTATACAATTTTTAACATGGGTTTTTCTTGTTGTTTTTTTTGTTTTGTTTTGTTATTCTGTCTGTTAAAATACAACTACCATTAAAATTATAGTGTGATCATTTCTTTGTCAGTGTACAAACGTTCAAAATCAGCAGGGGATCAAATACTCCCCCCCCCCCCCCCCCCCACTCTTTATATATTGTATATATACATCACCTTTGCAGAACTTGTTTTAAAAAACTGCTTTTGTGATGCTTAGAATATGATCTTTTAAATGTGCAGTAGAAAATCTGTGAGTTCTGTTTTTTTTGTGACCAATATACTATAAAACTTCCTGGACATAAAAGAAACAAATATTGCTTGAGGTTTTTTTTTTTACTACAAAAAGTCAACCTGGCTGGGCCAAGCAGTTATTTTCTGCTGTTGCATTTTGTGTTTCTATAACGATTAATAAAAGATAAACTTTTTTGCAGACAGCTGTCTTAAACACTGTGTTTTTCCAATTACCTCAGAAACAGACATCTCCCTGCTATCTTCCCAATGACTTCTCTCATGTCTGCCTTAAAGCACAGCACTAATAATATAGAGCAAGGGCTGGCATTTATGACCCAGCTGGGTTAGAGAGATTTGAGTGGATGGCAGCCATTGCTCAGATATTGGTTGTTTTCTAAGAATATTTGGAATTAAAATCTGCTGTCATGTGAAACTAGAAGATATCCTTTGCTGACATTTCTTTATGAGTTTCTCTAGAGAATCAGTGGGTAACTTGGTCCTATGCGGGATGCCAACCTGAATATACAAGCAGAGAAACATTGAACTGTTGGCTGAGCTGCACTTTACTGCTCTAAAACAAAATGGTTGCAAATGGCTATAATAAAAACAGATGGAAGCATCTTTCAGTCTGCGAAAAAATTTCACATAAGAACCAGCTTTGTTCAAATGTGAATGAAATGGGAAGTGAAGTCATCGGGTTCCAGGAAGTGATATCATCAGGTTCCAGGAAGTGATGTCAGTTTCCCTCAAGTGATGTCATTAGGGCCCAGGAAGTGAACCTCATCAAAACCCACAGTTAGAAAGATATGGATTCATAGAATATTTACAGTTATGATTAAGTTACATTAGTACTCCGTTAATAAAATTGTGTATTCACTGATTTATTCACATAACTTCCATTTTCTAAAGTAAGGTAAAAGGACCACTGTTGATTTGGAAAAAAAATCATATGTTTGTGAATGTTGTAACATATTAACAGAATTAGCAACTATGCGAGCAGTGGGAATACAATTATTTTTAGGCAAAAGTTTTATTTTAGTAGCTGCTTGTGCCAGGAGGATGCCATGTCTTCTCCACTTCCTGCTAGCTTCATGACTGAATAGGTGTGATCTGCTAATTTTTACTATTTTTTTTTTTATAGTGTAAGTAGAAAGAAGGGAGGAGTGAGGGTGTTTGTTGACTGATTGGTAGATGAAGATAACATTTCAGCATTGGACACAACTTCCCCCTCTCTCCCAACGGCTCAGTAGAGGCAACTTGCAAGTATACTTGCAAGCCATGCTTGCCCTACTGTGCCTTGGAAGCATTACCATTATGGAAACTTCCAAGCAGAAGCAGAGTCTGCTAAAATTAAGATTTTCTCTAAAAATTCAAATTTACAAACGTGTGAAGTTTTCCCTAATCTACAGCGACCATTTCATTTACAGCCTATATTCTACATGGGAAAAGATATAAGCCATTTAAAAAAAAATCTTAAATAAAAATGGCTCAATTTGTTAATGAAAGAACTATCAGCCTCTCTTCTGCAGGAAAATAAGAGTGCTAACATCAGTATAATTACTCTAGCACACTTTATGGTACTCTTGTTTGCCATCATTTTGCTATGCAGACTACCCTCTTTATCAGTGACATTTTATTTTTACCTTTGATTAGCCCCCTCTAGTGTTTGGAAGAAATAAAATCGTATCTGGCTTCCTCGCTAATTTTGGCACCATATTGTGGGGTTGCAGTTACACCACCTCACAAGGTGACTTTTCAAAATGCCGACACAAACCATCCGTATAATCACAGATCATGTGCAAATCCTACCACAAACATGTCAGGAAGCTTAAGTGTTTTTCCTCAGCTGGGATGTTTAGCCAGTTCCAATGACAAATCCGCTAAATCCCCTTTATTATTTCATTGTGTGCACTGCCAAAACAGGATTGATCAAACACTGTGTTTGATGCTTTGTTTCAATTTTTAAAGACATTATTTGGTGATTCAAGTGGGAGATTAGGTTCAAAGCCAATATCATTCATTGTAAAAGCCTCTTTCAACTAAACAGCATTCTAAAAAAAAGATATGATAGTAACTCAATATAATTAATAGAATATTGCAATTTCTTCAGAATTTAAAATTGCACTTATGTGCACTGAAGTTATTGCAACATTGTATGGATCCACCGATTTGTGCATTGGAGAATTTGCAATACTAATTTGATTAGCTGTGCAGAAACAAGCATCCCTTAATCAACCATTGCAGCTTTCCAATGACGTGTCATATCGTCAGAAATTGCAAGGTTATATTAATTTGCTGGGATCTGCTTTTAAAAAATTGCAATGTTTTTTTTAAATGCTTTTTATGCAGCGTAGAAACAATCAATCATTGTATACCCAGATGAAATTGCTACTAACTACTGATGTGCCCACCTCTACATTATTTTAATGTCCTGTTTTGCAATATTAATTTGGCCTACTGAAGGGCCCGTAGGCCACCTCAGGCTTGCCTGGGGTTGGAGGGAGTTACCACCTGACCTGGCAGGCCCGGGTATGGGGTCAGGAGGTGGCTAGTTGGGGGAGGTGGAGCCATGGTAGGCGTTTGGCGCGAATTTCCACCAGATTGCCCCCAGCTAGCCATGGGAACAGATGCCCACCCACCCATCCCTAAAGTATTGTTGTTAATGTTATGTATATGTGGTATTGTAAAAAAAAAAAAAAAAAAAAAAAAGCTGTTTATTAATTTGTTTATTGTCTGAAGTACTCGTTGTTGTGGATGTTTCATGGAAGTATATATTATATGTTTCAAAAGTTTGTTTATATTGTCACAGCGGCGGGTGGTGAGGGGAGTCGCCGGGACAGTGAAAATGGGGGAGATCCTATCCTACGGTGGTACGGATGTTCCAACACTGTAGGCCCTGGATGAGGCCTCAGGGCGTAGGGTGTACTGTCTCTGTCCAGGCTCCTCCCCTCGGGGTTATGTTTATTTATTTATCGTTATGGTTATTACGTCATGTTGTGTTTACCAATAAACGCTGTGGCCAGTTATCTCCCAAGAAAAGGGTCTGTGTCTAATTTTATATTCAATGGGTGATGGGGTATAAATTCTTATATGCACATACCAACTGTGCCTTGCTTAGGTCATGTTTTAAAAGAAAAAAACATAATTCATATTGCGTATTTTGTGTACTGAAAAAATGTCAACTGTCCTGTGATGTATAATGTTCTTTGAAGAAAGTGCAAGAGTTTAATGTGTGTGACAAAGCTAGACAGAGTCCTGGAGGGCAGATATGTGAACCTGAGGCTGGATAGAGGCATTTGTCCAATCCAGAACTGCAGGTGTTAAAAAGGCTCTATTACATCACAATGTGGCTGCAGCAGTGAACAGGCTGGGGCAGTCTGTGAAAAGTCAGTTGTAGCCCAGAGCCCAGAGGAGAAGTGCTGCAGCAGAGACTGAGAGTGTTTCCCAGAGGGATGCTGGAATTGTACTGGAGCGGCAGAAACTGAAAGTGGAGACAAAGGCCCAGAGAGTCTAAAGTGGGGAAGCTGTCAAGTAAGACCACGGAGCAGGAGCCCTGGACTTAAGAAGAGAGAGGCCAGTATTCTAATTTATACAGTTTATTGGGGTCCCTCCCAGACTTGGTTGGGAGTGGATAGTGTTAGTTAGGAAACTGCTCAGATAATTAGGTAGTGCTCTGAAAGAGCTAGACCTATTTATTGTTTTATTTATTTTCTTACCTGTTATGATATTAAAAGTTTTGGAAAGCATTTAACAGCATCCAGTGTTCCTCCATCAGAATAGGCAGAAAACAGGGCATTGACCACAAGGAGACGGTTGCTTTGCCACATGTGCCATATTATATGCTCAAGAAAACCAAACTTAATGTGATCACCCATACATGGAATGTCAATAAACTGTTACACTGAATAAATTGCAAGTCCATTGAAGTTCCATGTTATTGGGGAAATAAATTGCAATAGTTTATTAATCTTACATTTTGTTAAGGACAATGTAGAAATGGAGTTCTCTACCATTTTGTAACATTCGGTTGATCTGCCATTTTGTTATGGGGAGTATTAGCAACATTACGTTGATCGGCCATTTTAGGTTCTTTAGATATTGCCAAAATATACTTCTTCTAAAAGTAAAGATTCCAAAGACATGTAAAAATAAGATAAAATACTAAAATAATACCGATTTTTAGGAAGTTTTACATAGGTTTTTAGCACATCTTGAATTATTAATCATAACTCTGATTCCGACATGGAGTAAAAATATTATTGGAAGTGTTGAGTAACAGCAAGAGACAGATGTTGAGAGCCATGTCCATAGAGAAATATATAAATTTCTTCCCTCTGGCAGCCCTCTCATGCTATTAAAGCACCGTTCAGTCTTAGCTGTGGTCAAAACTAACTTTTCAGATGAAATCTTTCCCTACCTTTCATCTTGTCATTTCCAATGGAAGGATTTATATAGCAGATTGAAAAAGCTCAGTGGAAATAAAAGAATAGCGTATGAATTACTGTGAAACACACCAAAAATGTCAACTTCTATATCTTCCTCAGCTGCCAGGATACTCGGCAGCCACTTAAGTTTCCTTAAATGTATTTTTGTTCGACTTCTTGTCAGTCAATAATAAGAAACCAGACTGAAGGAGACTTGGGGGATATAATTCCCATAGCATTGTTCAATGACTTGTATAATGTATTATTCTGTCATAAGCTTGTGAGGTTCTTGAACTTAATACTCTATTAATGTCTTTATCCCACTTTGGAGTGTTTTTTTTATTTATTTTTGTTAAAAAGAGTGTATTATTACTTTCTTTGTAGATTGAGGAAATATTCTATAGAGAATAGATTGTAGGAGTGGGTGGATTTGATAAAAGTTGACATATACATTAAAGGAAGGCTGGCACCTCAAGTCTATTTTTTAATTTTCAAGATAAAATGACTAGGGACTCCAACAATATCTCCTCACTTCAAAAGAGCTTCATTTTGGCCAAAAGTTTTCTGGCAGTATCAATTGAACACACCCGTGTTACTATGATATTATGTCGAACAAGGCCTGATTTTTAGCCATGGTGGCTGTAGAGAAAAATGTGTATTTATGTATATTAGAAAGTGTTAGGCACACTTACATACAGAAATGCCACTACAAATGGGCATTGCTGTACCTATGAAACTATTATTCTATGGCACTTACTGCACAGGTATCTTCAGGCAGTCTACTGTCCCTTTAAAATGTGCTGCCCTAGGCCTAGGCCTTGTGTGCGAGGCCGAAACACACCATTGCTTAGGTGTCCAATTCTCCACAAGTATTACTGTATAATTAAAATACAACCAGATCGGCCATTTTTGTTTAACTGCTCCAGGCCCCCTAAACAGCATAAAAGGGTCTGTAACTGAATCTCTTATATGATACTGTCCCTTGAAAATGTGCTGCCCTAGGCCTAGGCCTTGTGTGCTAGGCCGAAACACACCATTGCTTAGGTGTCCAGTTTCCCACAAGTATTACTGTATAATTAAAATACAACCAGGTCGGCCATCTTTGTTTAACTGCGCCATGCCCCCTAAATAGCATAAAAGGGACTGTAACTGAAGCTCTTTTCCATCTGATTGTCACGTAGAGTGATGATAGTACGCAAATACAGCCATATAGCCCCTATAACAGTTTTACATTTTGTACTCAAATGTTATTGTTAATCTGCTCCCCTCTAAGGGTAATCCATTTCATCTCCTCTCCCCTGCCATAGTCAGATTTAAGGTTTACTTATGGGGGCTTCAGCACAGTGTAGTAGTGCAGAAGGAGCTTTGGGGTCTTCGTGCTAGAACACAGTAATGCCACTAGCCCTAATAAGGGAGCAGATTATGAAACAACAGGGCAAGTAGAATGAGATAGAGACAAAAATGCAGCGGCCAAAAATAACAAAAATGTGAATAAACAGATATAATTTATTGGGGGGGCAAGTATTTTTTTTTTTTACAAGAGTTTACATTCTGATTGACCTGTTAATTGAGTCTGATTGTGTGGTAAGGAAAATGTAAGATGAAAGTTTGCGATGGGAAAACCCCCCATTCTGAATAACAAAAAAGTCAGTTAAAGCATGGTCAGTTTTTACCGCACATGGGGACATTTCATAGAGGGTGGGAGATATCCACTTTTCTTTCCCCTTAGAAAAACACTGTTGATGATGGTTTTGCAATTTTTTAAAACATTTTACTTTGAAAAAGAAAAAAAAAAGAAACTGAGTATTATTTCATATCACAGATTGAGTTTTCAGAGAAAATTAGCCTTAAATTCATATTTAGATATTATAAATGATACAGATTTTCAAAGAGGTCCCTGCTGAAATAGAGAAAATTACAGTCTGGAATTATGGTCGACAATTTATTTTCCCCAGCTGTAGAGTTTTTGTGTGGTTTGTTTTCTTCTGCAAATAAGAACTAGAAGCAACGGGGACATATGTATTATACTCATACAAAGACTGTCAGGGTATGGAAAACTGAGCAAAAAATACACACATAATGTTACAGACAAATATATTTACTGACAGGAGAGAAGAGCTGAGGTTTTTATGTGGAGTTGGAAAATGCACATATTGACTTGTATGAGTACAAGAAAACTACATCAAGTGATGTAATATACACTAAACCTGAAATCCCAAAAAGTCAGCAAGACTATGTCCTGTGGCGTCATGTACTGTAGGACCCAATTCCCCCATAAAATAGCAAGACTATGTCAGGTTGTGTCACGTACTGTAAGCGAGAATTCCCATATAAATAGCAAGATTATGTCAGGTTGTGTCACGTACTGTAAGCGAGAATTCCCATATAAATAGCAAGATTATGTCAGGTTGTACTTGTGTCACGTACTGTAAGCGAGAATTCCCATATAAATAGCAAGATTATGTCAGGTTGTGTCACCTACTGTAAGCGAGAATTCCCATATAAATAGCAAGATTATGGTACATTGTGTCACGTACTGTAAGCGAGAATTCCCATATAAATAGCAAGATTATGTCAGGTTGTACTTGTGTCACGTACTGTAAGCGAGAATTCCCATATAAATAGCAAGATTATGTCAGGTTGTGTCACCTACTGTAAGCGAGAATTCCCATATAAATAGCAAGATTATGTCACATTGTGTCACGTACTGTAAGCTAGAATTCCACAATAAATAGCAAGATTATGTCAGGTTGTATCATGTATTGTGGGTAATTATCCCCCAAAAAAGTCAGCAAAACTATGCCATGTTACGTCATATAATGTAGGACTGAATTCACACATAAAATAGCAAGACTATGTCAGGTTGTATCATGTACTGTAGGTCAGAATTCCCCCCAAAATAGTAAGATTGTGTTAGGTTGTATCATGTACTGTAGGCCATTATTCCCCAAAAAGTTAGCAAGAATATCCAATGTTATATCATGTACTGAAGGCCAGAATTCACCAAAAAATAGCAAGATTATGTCACGTTGTGTCATGCACTGTAAGCCTGAATTCCCTAAGTAGTGTATGCCAGATGTCCAAAAAAGCCAGCAAGACTAAGCCAGCATGTGTCATGCACATCAGTCTCTATTCCCAAAAAGCCATCAGGGCTATTTCATGCCTTGTGATTTATGGTAGGCCAGAATTCCTAAAAAGCTCGCTAGACTATTTCAGGCTGTATTATGTGAAGTAGGCCAGAACTGCAATAACAACAACAAGATTACTATGTTAGGGCTAATTTTCCAAAAAGCCAGTAAGGCTATTCCAGGTTATGCCATGTATTGCTGGAATTGCTACAAAGCCCTCTCTTACTGCTCTGTTTCCTTCTTTCCACAGTGTTCCTTTTTTCCCACCAATCCAACCATTTTCTCTCCATTTTCCCTCTCCCTCAACCCCTATCTTTTCTCGATCTTCTCATTATTGCACTAATTCTCCGCCCTCTATAGAAACATAGATTTGACGGTAAACCAAAAACCAAAAAGACACATCTGGTGTGTCTATGCTATCTACCTAACACTTGAAGGTTGTTCCACTTGTCTACTACTCTTTCTCTAAACCTCAACCTTCCACCTTCAAATTATGACCTCTTTTTTTGCACTCTCTTCCTTTTTCTGCCATTTAGCTACCTTCCACTTGCTCTGTCTTCCACCCCCTCCTTTTCTCATGTAAACATCATACTCATTCTTCCCTTATATCATCAGTTAGTACTTACTTTCCAGCTAGCGTAATGAGCTCCAACAGGTATCCAGAAACGAGTTCTTAGTGGTGGCAAGATAGGCCCATCACCTACCGTGCAGACTACTACCATGGCACACTGATTAGTTTGCAGTCCTAGTTTAAAACCATGCACTAATTTGTTTTTTTGCTAGGCAAGAATAAATATTTCAAATTACAACATTTATTACATTTATTAAATATAATAAAAAAATAAATAAGTATTTGTAAAAAAAAAAAAAAAAGATTTTTGATAAGCGATCACTTATTTTAAGGCTCTGGTGTTTTTTTAGTGATATATAAATATCTATTCTACTTGTTTTTCTTCTTTTTTTCTTATTAAACTAGGAACTTGCCCATCAACAATGATGGGAGCCCCGGGATAAGCGCCTTTGGCACTCATCGCGTGGCTCGCAATGAGCGGTCATGTGTCTCTTTGCAGCATCTCCCCTGTCCTTCCCTGTGTCTTTCTTCTGTGTGTGTGTGGTGAATGTTTGCGTGGCACGCGTTGACTGCCTTTGGTTTTATTTTTAAAGTCCTGCATGCCTGGCGTTGTTTATGTAAGTATTACTGTCTTCAGCGTCGTGTATTTTGTACGTTTTGCGAGCCTGTCGTTGATGAGCCTTTTCATGCTGTTTCAGAAATTTCAAGTTTTTTCGGCCGCCATTTTTTTCCTTGCTTAGGCTATTTTCAAGTGTCTAAAAATGCTAAATATGGGTGTAATTCACTTGCAACCTCACTCCCAGGCTTCCTGGGTCTCCCCCTGTGCTGTGTGTGAGTGTGTTAAAATGTTTTGTACATGATCTTTTTTTCTTGGTGTGTTTTTAGAGTTCCGGGCTTGAACAACTGCTCGCCTCGCTTTACGAGGCTCACAGTTGCGTGCCTCGCTTTACGAGGCTCACAGTTGCGTGGCCGGCTTGCTCACTGCAGCCTAAGTGCTGCGCTGGTGACAAGCCCTGATTTGCTGGGCTTGCCAAAGTACTGGGTATATGCTTAAAGGGAGCCATGTTGGCTCATTTGCATTTCCCTGCCCCTTCCCAGAATACAGAGCAATAACTGTATGTCTCAGATTTCTGAGCAGGTAATATATTTTTAACTTATTTTAGACATTCAAATATGAATGCAAATGTACTATTTATATTTACTATATATATATATGTGCTCTTTTGATAAACTTGACTAGATAATATGCAACATATTTTTACAAATATTAACATAAATAAACACAGCCTTTCTTTTTTAACTATTATATTCAATATTGCTTTAAATGCAGGAATGTGACAAATCTTGGCTTTAGATAAGATCTCTCCTTTTTAATTTAGTTCAAAGCCTGCCACATTGCATAGCCAGAAGAGTAGAAGAGTAAGCTGCAGTAGTATAAGCTGCAGTCATATAAGCCCTCCCTCAACTCACAGGCAAACTTTAAGTATAAGAAGGAACCCCATGATACAAAGAGGTTCAGCTAAATATAACCTTTTCTACAAAAATGCTTTTATTCTTATAAAGTTACTAATGCTGATAGTTTGTTACACACTTCACAAGCAGGTGAGGTTTTTAACAAATGACAGTGATGCTTTAAAGATTGCTTTTGTAATGTTTTTATGGTAGGGTTACATTTCTTTTTGCCACACAAAAGAAGCCGTTTCTAGAGTCTTCATTCCATGCCTGGCTGCCTCAGAGAGCACTCGAGCGGACGCACAGTGGATGGATGATAGGTTCGATTTTTAAAGCACCGCTTCTCCCTTTTCTACAGTGTTTCCACTTATTTGTCTTTGGCTTTCTTTTAAAACATCAACACTGGACGATTTTAGTGATGCTTAGAAAGGCTAATATCAACTTTAGTGGAGCTCCTCGTGACAGAAGATGTTTAAAAAAAAATAACATAAGTGTTGTATATGTTTGCACTTGCATTGGAAGTTGTCTCATGGCAGTAACATGGCAATAAAACAGTCTGTTAACGAATAACAATATTTAGCTTTGTATAATTAGCCATAAGGGCCATGAAAGCCATTCCTAGGCTTAATTGTTAGAAAGGCTTTGTAGGGTAGTAGAGACTAGTAATAGCTCTCTTTCCTATTGGAAGTACTAATATAAGTCATATAGGCAGTGCTGACAGCTTTGTACTCCACATCACTAATCTGTCAGCTCTACTGGGATAGATTAGTCATTATATTTCTACAATGAAATCTCTTTAGGGCAAGGTCTCCCATTACATTATGAGATTGTAAGCTCCATGGGTTCAGACTGTGTTATGTGGAGCTCTGTGGCTTCTTGATGCGTCTTGGAGGTGCTCAGGAAAATTACTCCAGAAGATTGACCACTCTGTTGTCTATCTCACACTTAACCATCTCTCCACTTGCTTGACTGCAAATACCATAACTTTGGACAGTGGCACACAAATAAGACATTGGACTTGTTATTGGATTCTCAAAGCCAGAGATGTTCATTGGACTACAATTAATTAGTCATCAGAAAGAACATGGCTCTTGGTGCTTACCAGGCCTGAAATAAAAAGTTAAGATGGGGTTAACAAAAGAGATGCCTTGTGTCCCAACTATGAGGAAAAAAACATTTTCATGCTAGAGTGTCCCTCAGGGGTCTCTTTCTTCTTGCAGAAAGCTTTGCGGTATGGAGAGGTACCAGTGGCTTTTGGAGGAAAGCATTTTGGATCCTGGGGAGCTGTATTGTGGTACTATGGATGTTTTTTGGAAATCCATATGAACAACTTTCAGTCTTGGGGTGGATAATTAAGTTTGGGAAACACTATATAAAATTATAATTATGTTTTGGCATATCCTACCATTATACCACTAATTTGTAGACTGTTTGGGAGAGAGTTTGAGTGTATAATGCTAGGCTAGATTTTTGAGCATGTAAACCCCTTGGGCCTCATTCAATTGCGATTTAGCCAATTGAATAGGGTTCTAAATAAGCACATAGCATATTTTTTTTAAAAACGTTTTTAGTTAGTGAAAACCTTGCTTTTGGATAGATGCTCACTAACTAAAAACTTCTTTAAAAAATATATGTTATGTGCTTATTTAGAGCCCTATTCAATTGGCCAAATTGCAATTGAATGAAGGCCCTTGTGGCAGGGTCTACTATTACTCTACCACTAGACTGCAATTTCATAGAGACAGAATTTCCTTGTATAACAATGTAAGAGGTTGTAGGAGAAGAAAATGGCATTCTTGAAGACCACAAAAATAATAATAAATAGATGTGTTATACTAGCCATTTAATTCTAAAGTGAATAATTATTGAGATTATCATCATAGCTTCTGCTGCATTCTTACACAAATAAGTAGCTACATATTACTAATTAGCCGCTTTAATGTGCTAATTAGAATTGCCTGTCTCTGTGGTGGCAAAACAATGCACCCTTTGTATTCATTTCTGCAGAGAAAACTTTATATTTGATAAAAGCAACTTGGAATTTCTTGCAGAAACACATCTTTACTGCAAAATCTAAATCAGAAATTAGATTGCTGGGTTTCAGCACTTCTCTTCATGCAGTATAAAACATCTTCAACAATCAAAAACTTTTCGTTTAAATGCATGATTAAAATAATTACATATGTTTTCATTTAAATCAATCCCGTTGGAAACAAAATAATTGAACACGCCAATCACCCTTTCCAGGGTCCATTAAGCAGGCTCCTTCCAAGTTGTTGACACATTGCACATGTCCTGATGTTATTCATGACTACATTAGGAGGTAGGTAGCTTGCTCAGGGACTGTACCTTAGTTCTAGACTCTCATAGCCAGAGGGGAAGAAAGAAAACACAAAATCCTACTTTGAAATCCCTTAGCGTGGGTGTTTATTTTTGTATGATGAGAAGGCCGAGCTCTCTTTTTTCTATATCAATATTAAACTCTTAACTGATTATGGTGAAGGCTCAAACTGTAGAGTTGCAGAATGATGTGCGTACAATTCAGATTACAACTGACTGACCCACATTGCGGGCAATCTTTTCTGTGTGACTTTGCTGGGAAGCTTTTGAGGAGCGCAATCTGGTGCCTAGTTGCCTCAGAGTGGCCTGTCTTTAAAGGCAAGTTTCATGGATTATGAATGCATCTGATACAGGAGAATCAGTAGTGTATGAAAACATGTTTACATGAAAAAATACCTAAACAAACAGGATTAAACTTAGTTTGATAAATCTTTTGAGTTTGCTAGCAGTTCATTTTGAGAGTTAATGCCCATGAAAATCCTTGCTAAAATTAGCATACATTTCATAATTTGTTTTGGCCAATCACATGCAGTTATAACATTGTTTTAATCTGGAAAGTCAGTTTGTGCAGCAAAGCATCATGGAATGTGTAGTCTTGTTTTTCCTCTGCACAAGGAGCTCAGGCATTGTTATGTGGATTTCTGCACTGTGCTGCTGTTGGTTTGAAGATTAGTGTAGGGTTATAAACAGTACCCAAATGCCATGTTTCTATTGGTAGGTAACAGGTGCCAATGTAGGCACGTCTGGGGATGTGAAAACCATTTTTTTAAATAAAATAAATCTGTATGTGTATAGACTGAATCCATGTAATAATGTGTGTGTCTCATATAAGCAGCATGTGTTAGATAAGAAAAAGGTAAGATGCTTAAATAGACCTTTTTGCTTCATATAAAAGTTGTAACTAGGGGACAGTTAAAGTTAATTTTATCCAGTTTAATGTAATTGTCATTTAGAGTTTATGTTTCATTTAGTTCTGAGTCCTGGAGCCTCCCCTGTTTCTTCCTGTTCACTTTCATACAGGGTAAAATATTTCACAGCTATTTCACCCACAAGGGAAAGGATTCACACTAACAATGTCTTATGATGATGCAAGCAGATAGTGACATGCTGTGTCAGCATTACACTGGTATTGTGAAGCATCCTCCTTTGGGCGTGGCCTTCTTGTACAGCTGTAAAACATAGCACCTAGATGAGAGAGAAAAGGGAGAGAATGGGTAATCCCAGTAGGTGAAAAACTCTAGGGGCTTCTTATAAGTATGTGAAGTGTAGATTTATTATGACAATTACATTAATGATAAAATTAATTATGAGCTAATTAACACATTAATATGTAAGTTGCAAAGTTGTACAATGCACATTATAACTGACTGACCCACATTATAAGCAACTTTTGCCTTATGAATTATGAATCCACTTTTGGCTGAAGCACAGTAGAGAAACACAGTATTTATTACTCTCCAGTTTATTGTAATTAAAAAGTTGTTTTTTTTTTGTGTGAAAACATAAAATAGCTGGTTTCCTACCATCTTTATGCATTTAATGTTTTTTTATCTGATTCTATGTCGAAAAAAGTATTAATCTCTATGTCTGGCACAATACAATTTATTAAATTGTATTATAAATAAAGCACCTATACATATATTTGCAAAACATTACGTAGAATATGAAAGAAACAACATTTCAATTTAACTTAATTTGCAAACAATAAATCACCACATTTTCCTAAACCACAGGGAGCTCCACTGCAGAAATGCGCTTTAATTTACATGTTTATTAAACTTTTGTTAGACTGTAACTGCAAATTAAAAATGGCAGCCAGGGCGTCAACTGGCTGAAGGCACACCATGGCTCCGTATCTCCATGCGTGAAAACCTATAATAAGGTTGTGCTCCTCAATCTGTCACCCTGGCATGTTCATTATTCGGAGGAACCTTGTATATAGTGATTAATGAGACTCCAAGTCATTGTTACCACCTTTCCAAACCAGATCACACTGGTGACTGGACCATTTTCACCTAGTTACCTCTCTACCTTCACACATTAGATTCACTGGATCAATGATTCCAAAATGTCACCGCAAGGACATCCAAACAGGTCAGGATTTAGGATTAACCCTAGTTAGGTCATTAGAATTCAACAAGCTAATTGCCTCATCAGTGTTCAACCTTAATCCTGACCTGTCTTGCAGATTCCCTTGTGTGTATATATATATATATATATATATATATATATATATATATGTGTGTGTGCATTATATATATATATATATATATATATATATATTCATATATATATATATATATATATATATATATATATATATTAATGCATTGTTAAAAGTGATACATCCAGGGTCTTATTTAACGCAGAATTGAAAAGTACACTTTTAAATCAACATAATTGCATAAATAAATGTAATCAATCACATCACGAAGGGTGAAACTTTAGCCTCTTTCACTCCTCCATGTGTCACTGCGTGAGGTGGACAGGCAGTGAGCTGTGAGTCTCCATATTGCATCTTCTAATGCAAACAAAGCACAACCTACAAATTCCTATTGGTCCACGT
This sequence comes from Discoglossus pictus, assembly GCA_027410445.1. Taxonomy (NCBI): domain Eukaryota; kingdom Metazoa; phylum Chordata; class Amphibia; order Anura; family Alytidae; genus Discoglossus; species Discoglossus pictus. Next base: position 93,123,246 of record CM050167.1, read on the forward strand.
GTCATGTGGTGATTTTATAGCGCTGGATCCGATACTACATGACTACAATGACTACTGCTGGCTTTGTTTGCTTTTAGAAGATGCAATATGGAGAATCACAGTCAGTGACATGCTCTGAGGAATGGGAGGCCAATTTGGGAGCCACCTAGAAATAAGAAGAGGTAAATTAGAAAAATAATCACCCTAGTTCCATGTAAGTGTCTATTTAACTTCAGAGCTACACAAACACATATGTGCACTATATGTACATATAGAACAATACTGCAGATAGATGGAAACACATTCACCAAGGATGCACACTACAGAAACCTGTCTGCTAAATTTCAACTATTTATCTTCACATGCCCATGACGAAGTGCAGGGAAAATTTTGCATGGATAATTAGCGGGCTAATGCACCATTAAGAGTTTTCTTTAATCCCATTGCTCATTTATTGGTGTGGTCTGTGTCACTTACTCAATTTCACATGGAGTCTGCAGGAGTATTGATTGAATTAATTAACCCCTGGACGGAGTGTGCATGAAGCAGGAGGCTGGGAAGAATATTACAGCACCGCAAAGTGCTAGTGGTACAACTATTGCTCTCCTGCATTACACACTAGGGCAGTGTTTCATACATCTTCCAAGGGTAGCCCAGGATTTCTGGATCTCTCTGCTTGTTCATTCAATATCTCTCGGCTTTAGGCAACATTAGTTACTCAACTTCATTCAGTCTGGTTGCTCCAAGTGTAAATGGCCTAGGGCAGCATACAACTTAAATACACCATATAAGCACCTACAACCCAGGTATCCTTCAGCATTATGGTCTCTTGCTCTATATATTGAAAACCTACCCTGTAAAGTTGGAAAGTTAAAATAAATATTTCTACAGATTTACTTTTTTAGGTATGGAATATAAAATATATAAAGGTATATTTTAATTGCAATGGAAATAGGCTGTGTTTTGAACTACAATCGTATCTATTCCTGTTTTTAATACATAATCTTGCTTGAAAGTGACATCACAAATAATGGTGTTGGAGGGTGAATTTGGCTGCCGAGAAGTGGAATATTTTAGAAGTAGGATGGGAAAAAAAAATCCGGACTTAATTTTCTTACTGTCACAATCAATTGGAAATACACTGTGGTCCCATGACAGGTAGGGGTATATGTCATCCAGTTTGCAAGATGAGATATTCAAGAGCCTGCTGCTCTCACATCACATCCACTCCATCACAGGAAGGGTGACATTAACCCATTAACTGCTGCAGAGGCTCTGCATTGAATGTTCATGTGTTTTGTACTTACAAGCTAGGCTTGCATTACTGTTTAATAATGTAAAAGCATTACTGCCTATTTCAGGATTTATCTTAAATATATATATATAGTGATTCTTTAAAGTGACACAGAGGAGGTTCCAAATGTTATATTTTTTTATAACTATTTATCAATTGAATGGTATTAAAAATTGCATTTTTACTATGGCAAACTAACATTGCAGTTTGAGCTGTCTTTCTGATCCATCTACAAATAGATATTCATATCTTTTGTTAAAGAGATATATTCGATCTTAAATTAATATATGATGCATTGGATCCATTGTTCAAAAAAGACTACACATGCTCACTGGGTCTCTGGTGTACAAGCAACTGCACGCAAAACAATGGAACCAATGTCAATTTATATTATACCATATTTTAAACCTCTGCTGTGTCACTTTAAGTGTAGAAAACTGACATTAATGAAAAAATACAAACACAAATAGACACTGAGAAAATGGTTGCTTCTTGAAAATGAAATAAAGTCAGAAAGAAGCCTTGTCAAGTGATCACACATTAACTGTGTTTGCTTTGCCAGTTGGGGGAGCCAGTGAAAGGAGGGTTCATTCTTCTCATATATATTTATGTATATATTATAGAATTCTAGGTGCCAGAGACAGAAATGAACCCAATTGTTGTTTCTAATAACAGTTTACTCCTCAAACATGAAGCCATATGTGGCAAAGCAGGCAAATGCCATACATTTTGAATAGATAAATAAAAGAAACTTAAAGGACCAATTTGCTCAGAAATGTAAAATAGTCCTTTTGAAGAACTACATCAGCAACATGTTTTTAGAATGTAATACAAATAACAAAGCCTCTAATGTATTACTTTATATGCAATGATTCTGCTGTGGAATCTACCATTTTAGTTGTGGTAATTTTTTTAACTTATATTTTTGCACATTATGAAATTGTGTTATTCAAGAGACCATGTAAAAAATAATTGACAGTATTCCTTTAAATTTAAAGGACCACTTAATTCAGCATAATTTGGATCACATCACAGTTAAGATCGCCTAAAAGCATGTTGAAATCCTTTTTTTTAATTTTTGAAATATCTGAATTCTTAACTGAAAATTTAATAAAGTAAAATCTGTGTTTACATGTGTCACTGACTGCCTCCTTCAAGACTCGCAGCTGCAGCTCTGTGTAGTGAGCAAAAGAAAAAAAAAAGAATTAAGCCTTAACAAATCAATCAGTGCAGTCAGCTGTGGGTTAACATTTGAGTGCATTCCTGTGTTCAGGGAAAAACTGCTATAAATCAGTGTCCTCACCAAGCACCTCAGCTGTCTGTTATTAATCATGAAAAAGTCAGTAGGCAGGACAGACTGTGTTTGTATACAAACTTAAAAACGTAGATATTTTAGCTGTTCTAAGTGTAATAAAAAAAAAATAGATCATTTTAACATACAATCTTGTGCTCCTTCTCACCTTGAAGAGCACCTACAGTGAGGTAAATGGCACTTTAAATGCAACTATCCCTTTAAGGGCCCTTTGTGACAGTTGAAAACTATATTTTGTGGTCCCTGAATTTCCTTTTCTGGGAAACATTTCCATAAATCTACCAAGCATTATCTCTTGTTAACTCTTTGACTACCATGCTTTAAAATGGGTGCTGGTAGCACTTGCGAAACACACAGCAATGGCTGCCACTGTGTAATAAAAATGCGTTAGTTCGATAAACTCTTTTAAAATAAAGTTGACACTGGAAATACATAAAGAGATGGGTTTGGCGGTCTGCGTCTGTGTCAAAACAGAAAGCCTCTGATTACTTGGAGATAAATAGCTATTGGCTTTGTTGCACATTGATACAAAACACATTCTGGCGACAACCTTCCCGTTTACTGAATTTAATGTGGCGAAAAATGATTTCTGCAAATTGCAACCTTGGAATAGGAACGTTTGTGCCGGGTTCATCCAATTCGTAGTCTGATAACAGCCTCTCATTTTATTGATTCTCCTCATAGGTACAAGCTTCACTTGTGTCTTGTGAGACTCCTCTGCAAGGGGTGGTGGGGGGCGGGAGTTGTAACGGGATGATTAAAAAAGGACAGGTAGTAGGAGATGGAGTGAACCTGTTATGGATATCTGTATGCAAAATAAATTATTAGCCACTCGCTAATATCAAAAAGTGTATTTAATCCAGAAATATAGTTAGGCTTTTTGCCACGCTAGGCCCATTTAAATAGACACATTGGAGATTCCAATATGTTATATTTTAAATATATAGGTAATAACATTTGAGGGTGATTAGGATGTATTTTCCTTATACTGAAATTTGCAATATTTAGTTAATCAGCCATTCTGATCCATCAACTAAATACATACATAAATATCTAACTAATAAGAGATCTTTGCCAAGAATTGCTTTGAATTTGTTGTCTTCAGTGAAAAAGAAAAGACTGGGCATGCTCAGACCCAGGGAGTAATTGATATAATCAGCCATGTTACTCATTGGTTCCTGAGCATATTGCTTCACATTGAAGACAGTAGATTCAGAGAACTCATGGCAATTGCTGATTATGATCCCTAATTAGAAAAATATACCATGCTGTTCTTAGTGGGTGCATCAGAAAGACTGATGAACAGGTAAATATTAGACTCTTTAACATAAAATGACTGTATACTATTTTTAAGTAATATTCCATGAATTAAATACTTGTCATTACCTATAGTTTTAATCTAACCTCAGATGAGTCCCTTTAATTATTTGCCCCCTGCCTATATACAGTCAGGTCCATAAATATTGGGACATCAACATAATTCTAATCTTTTTTGCTCTATACACCACCACAATGGATTTGAAATGAAACGAACAAGATGTGCTTTAACTGCAGACTTTCATCTTTAATTTGAGGGTATTTACATCCAAATCAGGTGAACGGTGTAGGAATTACAACAGTTTGTATATGTGCCTCCCACTTTTTAAGGGACCAAAAGTAATGGGACAATTGGCTGCTCAGCTGTTCCATGGCCAGGTGTGTGTTATTCCCTCATTATCCCATTTACAAAGAGCAGATACAAGCTCCAGTGTTCATTTCAAGTGTGCTATTTGCATTTGTTGCTGTTAACTCTCAATATGAGATCCAAAGAGCTGTCACTATCAGTTACTGTCATGTATATAAAAGAAAAGAACATTAAATATAGCAAAATGTTTATATTTACAATGAAACATGATTGTTGCAAAGGATAAAAACTCCATACTATTAAAACTGGAAATGCAGCTTTATAAGAAGGTTTTGACAAATTTGCAAAAGGAATTACATGCTATTTTAAACACTTGAAGCACTCCCAGTTCATGCAAACATTTGCAATGCTAAATACCTGCTATTTAAGTTGCGAAAAGGCCACTGAAAGTACAAACTTTATGGTATGTTCTTTTGATGAACTTGAGTTACTAATGAGCTAAATATTTTTAGAAAGTTTATAAAGCCCCCCTGGGATGGGAAGAACCATTGATACAGATAACATTTATATTTTGTTCTTTTGAAAGAGTGCCATATGGCATGAAACAATCACTAATATAGTTGTCTTACTGCAAGTTTGTGTGTAACGCTCGCTAAGTTTACAGGTTGCGCATCTGGGTAGCGCATGCCGAGCCCCGAAATAAGCGGCGAAGGAAGAGGGGAGGAGGGGGGGGGGGGAAGAGACACAGGGGAGGGAGAGGGGGGGTGGAAGAGACACATGGGAGGGGTAAAAGAGACACAGGGGAAGGAGAGGGGGGAAAGAGACACATGGGAGGGAGAGGGGGGCAAAGAGACACAAGGGAAGTAGACGGAGGAAAGACACAGGAGAGGGAGAGATGGCAAAGAGACACAGGAGAGGGAGAGGGGGGAATAGACACAGGCGAGGCTTGCAAATATTATGCCATCATTTTTGACAGGCAATTGATTAAGATAATCCTTTCCCTCAGGCCATATGCCAACAATTGTCCAAAATGGAAGTCTGCTAAAATTAAGATTTTCTATACAAATTAAGCTGCCATTGTAAGTTACGTTTTGTCACTGACACTTAAAATGCTGAGCTGACTGGGTCAAAAGTCCAAAAGCCAGCTCAATGGCCAATCAAACTACAACTGAGTTCAGTTACATATTATATGTGATACATCACCTAACATACAGAGATTTTCTTGCAATAAAAAAACAAGTACTAATGCGTTTATATATACAGTATCTAACAAAAGTGAGTACACCCATCACATTTTTGTAAATATTTTATATCTTTTCATGAGACAACACTGAAGAAATTACACTCTGCTACAATGTAAAGTACTAAGGCCCTCATTCAATTGCGATTTGGCCAATTGAATAGGGCCCTAAATAAGCACATAACATATATTTTTTAAAGAAGTTTTTAGTTAGTAAGCATCTATCTAAAAGCAATGTTTTCACAAACTAAAAACTTCTTTAAAAAAAATATGCTATGTGCTTATTTAGGGTCCTATTCAATTGGCCAAATCGCATTTGAATGAGGGCCTAAGTGTACAGAAAAAAAATGTCAGCTTTAAACCCGTAATTGTTTGGAAAAAGACCCTAAACAAGGCTGAAAGCAGTAACACTTAGTGGCTCATTATGAGGCCCTCAAGACTTTGAAAAAAGAACCAAAGGCGCTCAACGCAAGGCCCGCAAAGTAGACAGCCTTGCATTGTGTGGCAAATAGCATTGTCAGCCTTCACATTTTATTGCCGTCATTTTTAACGGGCAAGTCGCTAGTTTATAATAATTTGTCATAGGCATATGTTTAAATCTGAATAGCAAAAAAAAGCAGTGGGTGAAATAGATTTTACAGCAGTCTGGGTGAGAAACTCAATCCTTATCTGCTGTCATTCAGTGTTTCTAAATCAAAAGTCTAGAATGCATCATCAATTTCTAATATAGTAGGGAATAAAATGCCTGTTTTTGTGTAATACATATTTATAGCAGTGATAGAGGTTTATTGGTACAAAGGTGGGCCATCTGCACCGTGCTGTAATTTACTTATTTATTTTAATGCATTGAACTAACCTGATTTTCTGAATCACAAAAATACCTATAAATGTTATGTGTTTCCAAAAATCTAGACTCTCCAATTTTAACAAGTGCAAAAAAATATACAAAATGCTATGTGCAGAAATACCATGTACTGTTGTTTATTGGTGTTTAAATTGATTTTATAATGTTATCTCATGAGAAAAAAAAAATATATACACATACAATGTGCAGAAGTATCACGTATATATGTGTTATCTCAATATAAAGCAGTTGTGCAAATGAATTATATTAATTTATTTTGTAACTGATTAGCTTATATGACCACTATAAATTTAATCCAGATATGTATTTATCCCTTTTGCTACACTAGGCTTATTTAATTAGATACATTGAAGGTTCCAAACATGTTATAATTTAAATACAGTAGAATCTCAGTTATCGGGCACCCACTGGAATAAACCTTGCAAAGTATATTTCTCATTTGGGAATTTTTTTAAATGTTGTTTTTGTTTATTTTTGCATTTTTAGGACTTCGATACTTCATTTTATGTGTTTGTTATCATGACAAAACAATGCAGGTTTACTTAATTATTCTACACAATAGCTCTTTTTAGAAGATTATAATAATTTGCCCAACTAGTACTTCACTGATGCACTCTGTCATAATAATTTCACATTTTGATAAAAAAAAAGTGCAGGAAAGATAATGTATGCACTCCTGATAAAATTAAACTTTTATTATTACAGTTAAAAACGTATATTAGAAAAATAAAGAAACAGAAAATCGGCCCACAAAAAAAATCCTATTTGGAAGTACTCATAAAATGCATCATATGGAAAACATATGAGTACTTCCAAGTAGTAGGTAATAACATTTTAATTAGAGCATATTTAACAATAAATAAAAGCAATTTGCACTTTTCCTAACAATTATAATCTAACGGGGTTATCCTCACACTAATAATTATTATATTATTTCTTCAAGTACAATTCTCATGATGTACAGATCCAAACAAGATAGGGTAATATAATCCATTAACCTGCTCTTTTTGTCAATAACTGGATAGTTTGGCATCAAGAAAGCCTCAGATAATAAATGTTGTAAACTTTCAACCACTACCAGTTTAACAGTATGATCAAGTTTAAAGGATCATTTTAGTTTTCTTATAAAGGGCTCTCTAAATAATTATTAGGAAGTATCTGATAATAAAACCCTTTGTTAAACTTTTACTGTGCATCTGAAAGGTGAATGCCTATTTTTTATCCATGCCTCCATACAGTATAAGCTTCTTATCGCTCCACCCCCTGAATGATGTATTTTCTCTGCAGTGGGAGCCACCCAAAGGGGAATGCTCTCCAAAAGACATTGCTATATGATAGTAGGGGGTATTTGTGTACATTGCTAGCAGCTTATGTTACTACTGCCTGCAACTAATGTGTTCTTTACAGAGTGGTCTCAAAATGTTTTAATTCAGTACTTCCACCTGGGCGGCTTCCACTCCAGAAACAATATATTATTCAGAGGGTGGAGAGATCTGGAGTTGTATAGCCTAGGGGCATGATTTAAAAAAAAGTAATGAATTGCTTAAATGAACAGTAAAAGTTTAATAAAAGTGTTTTTCTTATCAAGCCCTACCTAACTATTCTTCAGAGAGTAAAATAGTCCTTTAAGCCGCAATATTTATTATGTCATTCTCCACCCAGTGTCCTGGGCAACAGGCCACTTAACCTGCTCCTGGCATTAGCCAAGCTGGCTATATATAAGTCCAGGATGCAGTGTTTGGCTGAGGCATTTCCTCTGTCATGCAAGGCCATGTTCCGGTCACTGGTGCCCTCCCGTATCCGGGCAGAGTGCCACCTGGCTTTGGCTACTGGGTGGATGGATGAGTTTACCTCCCAGCGGGCTATAGATGGTGTACTCTGCTCGGTATCCTCCCATTTGGATTCTTTTAAACTCACTCTCCTAATTTGATTTTGTTTTCTTTTACAGTTTCCTGACATGTTCCTCCCAACCACCAGGTGGGGATGTCAGTAACATTAGATTGGCCTTATAAAAAGCCCAATCAATGCCAACCCCTCTACAACAGACTGTGTTATTCTCATCCGTCAAATCAAGTTAGTGTATACAATCCCCGTATTCACTAACATTTTCATAGGCTGCAAAACATATAGCTGTTTCCAATAGGAACAATTGCCATAGCAGCCGTTAACTAGTCCTGCACAGACCCCGTGATAGCTTAGTAAACCTACCCCAAAGAACGAGGCTGCTGCAATTCAACATAATGAACCAACAGAGAGAATATAATGAAAACCAACACAAGAAGTAAATAATTATTATAATAGCTAAGTTAATTACGATGCCATACATCCAAATTAACATTCCCATTTTCTCATTATATTGTCCTTTAAGGCTTACTGCACCGACTGGTGCATTAATTATATTGTGTTACCATGCACCATATTTAAATTATTAAATACAAAGCAATTGCTATAAACTTTACAGTACGCAGTGACTGTGGTGGCAATGAATGGGTTATTGCCAACTAATTAATCTGGTCATAGAACACAGAACTGCACCAAAAGCCTGCAGCTCAGTTAAGGAAATCAGATGCACAGTTAATGGGATGAGTGCTTAATTTGAGACACAGACAGTATCTCATTCATTAATGTAATCAAGCGCATCTTGTGGGCGGCTCTGATCTTATCGGGCCTGACCGCATATGTTAGGTGCAGAGGCTCAGGGGGGACTGGAAAGGATTAAATAGAGGAGGGTCAAGGGGACATGGAATTCACAAAATAAAAGGATCACTGTATTTTAGGAAAAAACTCATATGTTTGTAAAGTATGTAATAAATTAATGACACTCTTAATGTTTGCACTTCCATCTTGTTCCATATTGTTTGGGTAAAGCACTTCCTTACGGAATGGAGTGTTGTTATTAGTATTTGACACCTACCCTCTTTACCCAGGGATGTTAAAGAGGCAGGTGGTCACAATGTTAACTGCAAGCCCTACTCATGCAGCAATGGAAACCTCACTAATATATGCCACCTTAACCAAAATATCATGGATGTCTCTTTGGACCAGTAGATTAATCCAAATGTATTTTTATCTAATATAAAAATTAGCTGTTTGAAATTTGTCCTGTCTATTTATGTTGTAAGCAGGTTTGATTTTTTAAATGTATACATTTCTTCCATCATACTCTGGTAGTTTAACAATTCAGGGCTAGGAGAGGGAATTTTCTAAAGTAGAGATCACCCATTTTTGTAGTGCTTTCTAAATGAACAGCAAGAATGATATATATATATATATATATATATATATATATATATATATATATATATATATATACAAAGAAAATGGGTTGGTAATAATAAAGTAAGGAAATAAATGAAAATACTGATAGATAAGATATTCTGAATATAAAAGAAGATTTATGAAAATTATGTAAATAAACCACTTTTTCATGACAGAATTCTTGCAATCATTGATACATGTTATTTACTTTTTTGAAATAAATCACCTTAAATTTGCTTATTCCGTGTTTTATTTGTGTACTTCATTGTGAAATGTGAGTATTTTTATAGCAGGAATTGTCATTAGAAATGAATATATTCCTGGTATAGCCTTCAAACACAGTAGGTGGTTGCTAATTTAGGAAATGAATTGAAATTTGCTTGGGTTGTGTTGTAGTGTCCTACATAAAAAAAGAAATCTAGGAATCCTATATGTTTTGAGGTTTGAATATAGAAGTGTATCATAAAAAAAGTTCATTAAAGTGTAACATGAAAACAATCTGATCCTATAGCTAAATACAGAATATACTTTCTTTCTCCTCCTTTCTCCTGTCTGGGTCTCTCCTCTGTCCACTTGTCTCACAACCATTCTTTTGATCCTCTCACTCACACTACCTCTTCAATAATTACCTCCCTTGCAGTTATGGCTGTCTCTAACCTGTGGGCGAAAATGACTTTAAAACTTACCTTCACTACCGTTTCCTTATGTTACTCATATATAGAGTAGCATAATACTGCTATCTCATAATTATAGTATCTCTGAATAAGACTTGTCCTTTACTGTGACTTTATCCACACTGAAACTACGTCGTTTATCAAAGCAACCCAAGCAGGTATTATAATTTCCTATACTTTTAACTTACATGGGGGCAATAACTAAAGCCTTGCCCAGCGTGCTGATTTAGCTTCATCTTGCTCTACCAAGTGTAGTCTTCCCCCTTCTACTGGACACACCTTTTCCATTCCTGTTGCCGTCCCATTCCTCTTCTACTAGTCATTGCTCCACAACTACCTCTCCCAACGTGATTGCATTTTCTTTCCTTCCATTTGCTTCTTCGTTGATGTCTATTACCTTTTTCCACTGGCTACCTCTTCTCCATTCCTATTGTTGTCCATTTCCCATTCAACTTCTCATCTCTCCATACCGACCTCTTCTAACTTATTCTGCCTTTCTGGTGCTGCCATATCTCTGATCCCATCTTGTCACCTTCTTTGCGGTTGTCTCTTCAAATCTACTGGGTACCATTTCTTGCTTCTGTTATTACCTCACCTTCTAACTATGTATGCTTTCTGTAGTTACCTCTTTCTCCATTTCACTGTTTTATTCATCTCCTTTCTTTTGTTTTTTCCTTCCTGTTTTCCATTGGCTGTCTCTCATTCCTTCTCTTAGTTTCCTTTCTTTACCTTCCTGGCCCTTTCTTCTCTCTGGGTATTGGTTTGTCATTTGCCATTTTCTTCTGTACAGTAGTCTGACAAAAATTGCAGTATTTTTGCTCTTGTCTAAGTGGCTAATCGACCAAGAACCTTTTGGTCAACCAAAACTTTTACCAGGTGCCATATTATTGATGATCATATCAAGACTTAAATATTATATTGGAAGAGAAAGCAGTGTAGATCAAAAAAGTGGTATGTGGAAGTGACTGTAACCATGCCTATTGTGTGTTGGATATCTACAGAACATTTTCTCTAACATCTGTCTTCTCTCTTTTGTCTAGGTCCCACGGCATATCAAGACTCTCCCATACTACACCTATGACCAACCCATGGTCGGATATTGCCAGACACACAAGTCACTCCTTGTAAATAAGGGCTATGATTGCACGTCTCGAGAGCAGAGGGAAACCACCAACTTGGAGCTCAGTAGAGACCAGAGCTACATCTCGACCATAGCTCGTTCAGCGGCGCCCGCCATATACATTGAGAGGATACCAAATCAATAATGTCAGGAGGCTTGCTTTTTTGTGTGCACCTCAAGTGAAAGAGGAATCAGACAAATTGACTGCAGATGGGAATACCCCTTCCAGAAAAACAGTTCTCCCCCAAACAATAAAAATAATCTTGACGCAAAACTGAAAAGCTGAGCACCATTCTGCTTAAGGAACATAAAAAGGGAGATTTTAGAACAGTGGGGGTCTCTTGGCTTTAAACAATACTCTAAAACTCACTGATGTAAAAAAATAATATAAAAAAGGATCTATATAAGGGATTTCAAAAACCAGATTTTGGATCCACTCCGGCTGCATATGGGAGAGGAATAAATCTGCTTGTATATTTGATTATTTTTTGCTTTTTTTTCTACTCGTTGCATGGTTCCAACACAGAAGAACCAAAAGGAGAGACTTGCTTTTGGGGTATATGGGAATGCTACTTGTTTCATGTTGAACGACAAAGTGGGGTTCTCTGAACTGTGTTTTATTTTCCTGATAAAGGGGGGTGGGAGTTGCTTTTTATCAGATGGCCAGCTGCAGGTTCCAGCATTGGGGAAAGAGAGACCATCTCAACTAGAAGTATTTCAATGGTGGGTTAAAATAATGAAGTCTGCAGAGCCAGCCTGGGGAAGATCTTCCTACCCTGCCCCGCCACTCACATAAGGGATAGCCGTTCCAAATAAGCTAAGAATTGGATTTAACTGACAACTTCAATTGATGAGAGAGAACATATAATATTGTTTTTTTTAAATACTATTATGATCAGTTATAACTTTTGTGTAGTTTTTATCAATAAAAAAGTATGAAAACCAATGTATATTAAGCGTCCATATATTTAAGGCTGATAAAAAAGCATCTTGTTTTTTTTTAGTCTAAAAATGATGAATGAAGGTGTACTGAGTACAAGCTGTGTACAAGCTGTTTATGATATATACTCTTATAAATTGTAAAGAAGCCCACAGAGCATTGACCCGCTGCCCCTCAGAGCAGAGCTGAGGCAGTAAATCCAGCTACCATTTATTACAGGCAATCAACACGCCCACTGAGATATTCTCCTAAAGGACACTACAACTTCAATGTCAGAATGAGGCCACACTGAAAAAGTAGTGGGTGCAGGGAATTATTACCCAACAGGGCATGACAAAACATGTATAGAATAGGATTCTTTTTTTAAATAAAATTTTGCAGATATATTTAAACTCAGATTATTACATATAAAAGAGCAGGGCATAAACATTATAAAATATTTTTACATGAAAATCAAGTATTGCAAAGGTTATACCATGACTTGTAATAACACTGCAGGTGGAATTCCCAGCCATGTCAGTCCCTCCTGGCAAACTCTAATGTGTGTGTGTCAGGACACTGGACCAGCAGAGAAATTAAGCTCTCTGGAAAAATCCTTTCTTCCCTCTATACTTCTTGTTTGTACCTGAAACATCAAACCAGAATGCGACAAAGGACATTTCTGAAATTGCTGCAAAACTGCATTACCGCATACTGGCTGTTTTACCCTTTGCAACTTATCTTTTGTCATGTTTTAAAAGCTTTAGTTTGGTTAAATGAGAAGGGACCACACAGGAAAAGATAATCTTTTTAATTGGACAATGATTTTATTTATATTCACGAGTTTTCGAGAGGTTTGACCTCTCAAGTCTGAAGCAAAACCGACATCAAATGGAGCTTTCAGTTTCAATGAAAACAGTGATGCATTGAGCGTGTAAACATGATCTGGCATCATGGGGTAAATATATATAGGTATAATCAACATAACATAGTATAGAAATCTTACACACACATACCATGTACATCTATACATTAATATATACCGTATTTTTCGCCCTATAAGACGCACCGGCAGATAAGACGCACCTAGTTTTTAGAGGAGGAAAACAAGAAAAAAAAAATCTGAATCAAACACAAATACACTTTACACACAGATACACACCTACATTACACACATATATATATATATATATATATAGATACACATACATACATATACATACACACATAAATATACATATATATATATATATATATACATATATATATATATATATATATATATATATAGATACATATACATACACACATAAATATACATACACATACATACACACACATACATGCACACATACATACATATATACACACACATACATGCACACATACACATACATACATACATATACTGCAGCATTTGGGAGCATTTGGGAGCCCTTGACCCTCCCTGACGCTCCTGATCCTCCCTGACCCTCCTGATCCTCCCTGACCCTCCTGATCCTCCCTGACCCTCCTGATCCTCCCTGACCCTCCTGATCCTCACCTTCCTTCTGATCTCTGCCATCTTGATCTCACCCCAGCGCTTCCTACCAGCACTCCTCGTGTACTGCAGCGTTGCGTGTGTGACGTCACTAGGACGCACCGGCCGACGCGATGCTGGTAGGAAGCGTTGGGGTGAGATCAAGAGGACAGAGGCAGTTTGAAAAGGTATATTCGCTGTATAAGACGCACCAACTTTCCTCCCCCAGTTTTGGGGAAGAAAAAGTGCGTCTTATACGGCGAAAAATACGGTACATGAAAAAACACAGTTATATCCTTCCTATCGGACAGACATTTCATTCAGAGTATCAAACCTGTTATAGTGAAATAAAAAATAAAAAACATGAGAAAGATTGAGGAAGAATTACAAGAAATTTTGATAATGTGCTAGAAAACCCACGTTAAGTCCTGTATTTTTAGTGTTAAAGAATGTGATCATCTTCATTTCAAATGCTTTTCTCTCCTGTATGTTCTTGAAATTCCCTCTGAATATATTGATTTTTAGATTTTAGATGGATTGATCATTTTAGCTAAAATTAAAAAAACAGGGAATATCTACATTCTGCCAAACCAGGCAACAAGGAAGACCAACCGTTACAGGTATGGACACATTGACTAATATATCTGGCTTTGTTGTAAACATCCTTTAACCACTGGTGACACACACCAGGAAAATAACCAAAGACTTACAACCATTACTAACCGATGATGCACAATTAAAATATATATTCCCCAAAACTACAGTCCTTGTATTTAAACAATCACCAAACCTGAGACAAAAACTTGTCAGCAGAAGATTAGCCAATGAACAACAGAAAATATGGGATTAAACAAAACAAGTTATGTCAACATATTTGTAATGGTGATACATCCACACATAACAACAAGACCTATAACATCAGGTATTCATGTACATCATCTAATGTGGTATATATAATCAATGGGGAAACCAGACTAACAGCCTTATTAAATTGCGATTCGGCTAATTGAATAGGCTCTATATAAGCACATAGCATATTTTTTTACAGAAGTTTTTAGTTAGTGAAGACCTTGCTTTTAGATAGAAGTCACTAACTGAAAACTTCTGTAAAAAAGATTCTATGTGCTTATATAGAGCCCTTTTCAATTGGCCAAATCGCAATTTAATAAGGCTGTAACGCTTCACTTAAGGATGAGTCTAAACAGATATTATATAAAAAACATAATGAAGTTATTGTAGCCCAGTGGGACACCATTTTAGCCAGAATGAACACTCCATCCCAAACCTGAAAATCAAAATACTCAGAGAGCATTTCAAGAACTTACAAGAGAGGAAAACATTTGAAATAAATAATTCTTGACACTTAACATGGGCTCGGGTTTTCTAACACATTATCAGAATTTCTTGGGATTCTGCCTCATCCTTTCTCATGTTTTTTGTTTCACTATAACAGGCTTGTTACTCTTAGTAGAGTGTCTGCCTGATATCACTGTTTACATTAAACCTGAAAGTCCCATTTCATGTCAGTTTTGTTTCAAAACTCTAGAAAGGCGGTCACTATAAATAATATGTTTGTCCAATAAAATAGGTATCACTATATACTGCAATACTAATTATTCATCTAGATTACTGGACATTTATTTCCTTCTCAAATTAAACTTATTTCCTTCTCAAATTTCTGAGATAATACAGTTGATGCACTGCACTCTGGAAAAACTGGGCGGGACATGCAAATGAGATCACATAATGCACCCTCACTATGTCAATACAAACCATTTTAAACATGGCTCCTTTTAAGTATGTGCTTACTGTGTTTAGGCATAGCAACCGATGGATTATTCACAAACCAGGTCACTTAAACACATACAGCACTGTTTCACATTTACTGACAGTGTGGTGTGAGTGCCTGGTTTATATATATATATATATATATATATATATATATATATATATATATATATATATATATATATATATATAAATACATAGATAGATAGATAGATAGATAGATAAAGAGAGATGATGTATGCCTTTTTGCCTATCTCTGGTTTCATTTAAATACATATATTATGCCAAGGTAGATACAGTAAATTTGCTGCAAATGTTTTGGTGTATATATAGCTTCTTCGCTGGACTCTTGTTCTGCCAGTGAAATAATTCCTTTAGATGGAACAATGTGTTAAATGCTTCAAGATCAAGAACTCCTGACTGGAATAAAATGAGACATAACTTCAGCAATTCATTTAACACCAACAATAGAAAGAAAGGTTTAAAACCAGAGATCCTATTTCCAAATCAGTCAATTAGAGATAAAGATGTCTGAGTACATTTATATGCCTGGATCAAGTCCTAAAACTCGCTATACTGCATAAAGTTCATATACTGCAGCAAAGGGTTCTGGGAAGTGACATGCAAATGAGCAGCGCCGCTATCTGTAAATAAATGATACACTTATGCATCATCCTTTGCCTGCAGATCTCGGTCGGATACACGATTAAATTAAACATCTTTATCATTATTATTACAAATGCAAGAGGATGTTTTACCAGAACTGTTAAATATTATAAAATAATTTGAAGTTACAGCAGCCGGCTGAGCCTCACGGAAGACGATAACAGACACTGGCAATCCCTTATAAAATCTTTATTCCGTGCAGAGCTGAGTAGTGAAATTAATGAAATATTAATATTGGAGCGTCTCAGCTCTGCAAACAGCCTTACTACGCCCTCAGTCTTTGTACGAGCCAAAATAATGCTGTGAAAAATCAATTTTTACCCCTTTTAAACCTACATTATAACCACTGGTGCTATTTGATCTTCAGCCTTATTTTATACACCTATTGGACTTAAAGGATCTCTGTAGTTTGGTGAAATAGCAGCTGTGTAAGCCATGAGAAGGAAAATGTTTTTAGAGAAAATTTAAAAATGTTTGTATAGAAATCTCCAACTTGTCTGGCTTTAGTGGTTCCTGATAGTTTGGAACATGAGTGTGTGTGCTTCTATATCAATGGAGGGAGGAGGGAAGAGGTGAAGGGAGGTAAACTGGAGTTTTTAGTTTCCCCAATACCATGTAGAGGGTTCCCTGGTGGTCCAGTGGTTAGGATTCAGTGTTTTAATTGCCGTGACATGGGTTTGATTCCAGTCAGGGAACCATGAGATCTCACCACCCTGAATCTATTCAAGATTGGACCTGGTCAGTACTTGGATGGGAGACCAACTAGAAATACCAGGAGCTGTATATTGTGGCCCACTGGAGAAGGAACTGACAACCCACTCGAGTATCTCTGCCATGTATACCAAGTGGATCAGCATGGTGAGTTATGGTCTATGAGGTCACAGAGAGTCGGAAACAACTTAACGGCAAACAACAAAAAAAACTGTGTAGAGGCACCCAACATGGAAAGGTTATAGCAGAGAGGTCAGACAAATCAGGGTCCACTGGAGAAAGAGCTGGCAACCGACTCCACAGCCAGAGACATAACAATAGAGGTACCTGGCGTGCTGTGGTCCATGAAGTCACAGAGAGTCAGACACAACTGAACAACAATAACCCTGCACATAGGCAGGTAGTTGCAAGGACAATTACTACAACTCCTGCAGAGATGTAAATACCCATCTCACTCACAACTCTAGCCAAAGTATCATGGAGACCTCCACGGACCAGCAGGGAGATAAAAAAAAAAATCTGATTAAAACTAGCTTTATACCATTTTCCCTTCCTAATTATTATCTTACTTGGTTTCAAAATATTCAAACATATATATTCTTTATATATATATATATATATATATATATATATATATATATATATATATATATATATATATTCTTTTTCATCATGTGGTGGATGCTTACAAGGTCACAGAAACATTTTTAAACACATCGTTTGGGATTTGTTTTTCTGAGCAAATGCATTACTATATGAATATTCAACATTTGTTTTTGACCTGAATCTGATAGATTAGTAAACTTCATGTACCTATACATGAGAAACTGTGCTAGGTCCCAGATGAAATAAAAATGATTGGCTGGCATTATGCATAGGCACATGAATTGGGCTGAGGATGAAGCCTTGCCGTTGATGTCTTGCTTCTCTATCCAGTCCTTGGCGACTCATTATGGTAGTCTTTCAATAAAACTGAAGCCAAATTTCCAGTTATTTTCTTCAATTTACTTTAATAAATGGTATAGGGTTACACTTATGATTAAGGCTACATATAGTATTATCATTCATTTAAATTGTTTGGGTTATGTTTAGTGTACATATAGGGTAAGGGTTAGAATTTACCTTATGGATAGGGCTAAGATTAGAAATAGGAATAGAGTAAGGCTTAGCATTAATTTTAACAAAACTATTATAGTTAGAAAAAAGTATAAGGTTAGACCTAGAGCCTAATTCAATTGCAAGACCGTAGTTTGCATTATACAGGCCGTAAGTCTACGGGCTTCAGATTTGCAATTCAATTGATCAAAGTTACAGGCCAAAGCCTCAGGCCCATAAACCCTTCCCGCACCCGCAAGCTGTTAGTGGGCTGGACTAGATGCGGTCCACAGTTACAATCCAATCCTGTAATTACGGAGAGCGACGCAGGCCTCTCAGCCAATAGAAATTGGGCTAGCCAAAGATGATTGACAGAGAGAGATTATAAGGTTGCGTTCCACCCACCCATGCTTTGACTGTGTTGAAGATTCTCATGAAGTAGCATGGGGGTCCCGGAGTTGGTGGTTTGAGCAGGGTGAGTGAGAGTAGGAGAGATTTCAGAGCAGTATATTGCGGTTTTGTTCTTTTATATTATTCTAATTACGATTTTACACTTAAACTTTGATTACACATATTTACAAATTACACATAATACCAATACACATAAATGAAATTGCACACATAGATACACATAGAGCTAAGTCACTCCATACAATGGTAATGTGGAGGAGGGAAAGGCCTCAGAGTCAGATGAGGGAGCGTAGGATACCCGTCCACAGTTGGGATCGCAAGAGGCTAAAGGCAAGTACAGGGCCCTGAACTACATGAATAGGGAGAATGTGGTCCTTCTCTGTGTCATCCGTGAGCGCCTCTCTATCCTTGCGGGGGGAGGGAAGCTAGGACCGGGCCTAAGGAGGTAGCAGCCTCAGTAACAGCAGTGGGCACAGCGAAAAGGGATGTGAGGTCCGTCAAACACTGTTTCGATGATATCAGGGCCAAAGTGAGGAGGATGATGGCCAAGGTCAAGCCGCAGTACCAAGTGGTGGTCCCCCTACAATGAGTAGGAGAGGGTGCCCAAGGGCCTTCTGAGCTAAGTGCCCGCTACTGGAGCTTCAGGCCTGGTGGACCAGCAGGACCCAGCCTCCATGTCAGGTGAATATCATATACACCAACATGCCTCCACATGTACAGCACACACACTACACATGCACATGATGACCAAAAAGGACACTGACATGTCAGCTCTATGGAATTAACAAGGGATAGATAGATCAGTCATGCGTCATTAGATCCATGACAAACCACTGTCATTCATGGGCACAACAACAGTAATCAACAAATAGAGAGTATGTTGTGTGCCCACTGCAGCATATGCAGTTACAGACTGCAGCCGGAATCAAGATAGCATTAGGAGCCAAGAACTATCAAGATCAAGAACCAAAGAATAGATCACATCTAGCAAATGATAGCTACTTATAGTGATACACACTGTCTCTTATTCTCACTTGTTTGGAACCTTAAAAAGCACCTACTATGTTTTAAAAAAAAAAAAAAATATATATATATATATATACTGTATATGGGAAATTTGTGTTTTTACTTTTTGCTTGGAAGTGTTTTATATTTCCTGCATATATCCAGCAATTGCTATATATCTATGTGGTTATTTGTTTAGCCATGACATGTATAGGTTCTAATATTATAATTGAATCCAATGTGCCCCTGTAATACTTCTATTTTATGTATTTTACAGATCATTTATAATTTTTTTCATTGCTAGATTAAAAGTTATATTTTATAATTCTATTTGGATTTGAATCTGTTTGTGAGTGCACTATCTTAGGATGTTTTTCTGTACTTAATCTTTCGATTAAATGGTTAATTATATTCATCTTGTGCACCGGTGTATTATACATTGTATACTAGAACTGAATTCTTACACTCAGCCTCAGTTATTCATTTCATGAGCTACTTATAGTTACAATTAAGAGAATCATCCAGGTCCATGGCTAGATGTCAGATAGTTAGGAGTGAACACAAAACAATGTATTATACATCATACTTAATACATATATCTTTCTTTCCTCTTTTTCAGCTTCCAGGAGGTTTGGGTCCAGTGGTGTGCAAAAGACGGGGGCGACGGCTCCATCGGAGCAGGACATCGGTGACCGAGCCCCTGCCCAGCAGGAACCGGAACAGAGGGAGGAGGAACCGAGAGGAGCCGAGGGCCCTGGTTCCAAGGAGGATATCATCTGGGCAGTCTGCAGGACCGTCAGCCACACCGGTGGAATTTGACCCACTGTCCCCCTCCTCCAAAGACTTAGTCTCTCACCAAGGCACTCAAACTGGAAGGACGGCTGGGTCTTGTCACCACCTCCTCCTCCCCCCAGCAGTGCATCGGACTGGCTCCCACCACCACCGCCAGGCCCACCACCACAACCACGCCTATGGAGCAAGGGCCCCGGACCCTCCCCACTGGGCCACCAAACCTGCCACATCCTCAGCCAGCAATGTCCCCCCTCCCCACGGACCTCCATTCCCACCACCACCAAGCAAGGCTGCTCATGAGATGCTGGCCATCATTCTGGCAGCAACTGAAGTGTCTTCAGGGGGATCCAGGCCAGCATCTCCGCCAATCATGTGGAAGTCATGAGCAGCCTGGCCAGGCGTAATAGGGAGGAGAGGAGGAACACCTAATGACAGAATTGTACCTTGCCGTGTTGTTTAGGATGGGGCGGACCAGAGCATATTCCAGCAACTGATTACAGACGCCTTGCACCGTGATCTGGTCCCCAGCCCTGCCTCCTCCACAACCTGATGCAAGACTGAGCAAGATGTAGGGTGCCTTCTTAACAGCACTCCTCAGTGACCATCGATTGGCCCAAATGTTAACGTAATCAAGCCTGGCTACAGAGTATAGGATCATGGCCTATGTTATGGTGATAGTTTGTACGCAGATGGCTACCTCCCATCACATGGTCCATGATCCTCTTCTCTGTGGACACGTAGGGTTTTGTTTAACATTTCACCAATCAATGGTCACTGAGGAATGCTGTTGAGAAGAGATTCTGTTGTCTCTATATTTTTGTAAGGCCTTATTTTGCAGGTGTTTTTTCTTTTGTTTTAGGCACAATTCAGGTCCATGAAGGCATCTTCTGCATCTGCAAGCATTGTCAAAATACTGAAGTAATTATAAGATTTTCCCAGTGCCTCTCAGGTGGACATTTCTTCAATGACACCCCCTTCCCTTAACATGTGGCTTCCACAATATTAAAGCTGTCATATGTCCAGATATGTAAAACATGATTGTTGTTAGCTTAAATGTAGACCATAATACCGCTATGGCGGTGGACTTGCAATGCCTCACAAGGGCATGTTAATGACAGCCAGCATTAATATATGTACTAGTGAAGCATGTGATCCTAACCTCAATATCGGTCTGAGAACAGATCCTTGTGTCTGATGTAAGTGACATTGAATCTGGCTGCTGACCTTTTTGTCCTCTCCATGTTAATCGGTGTTTTCCTGTATTGCTGATATCATGAGTATCCTTTAACATGTGCTATAGCTGATATAGCTGTATAGCTGATGGATGTGATATCAATGTTGATGAAAAATATCATATTACGAAGTTGATAGTATACCTGGACCACTGACACTGGCCACAGTTAAGCATTTATTGTGGGAAGACACATTATGTTTAATGGTTATGGCCAGTGAGTTATCCTGAGAACTAGCTAATGGTTAGTAATGCTTGCAGATGGAAATCAGGTGAGTTGGTAAATTGTTACAGTTTCAGTATTAACACTGTACTGTACATGCATGCTTTTCTTTTTTTTTTTTTTATCCTCCTCCGACTTTTTTTTTTTACCACTTCTTTTCAGATGTGTGGAACTGGATTGGATTACACAGTCCAGAGTTTTTTTATCTGTTTCATTGAACAGATCTAGACAAGTTGTAAGTGCTATGTAAAAATAAATAAATAGAGGTGTTCAATCAGAGAACGAACTAACCTTAATAGGGAGAAATATCCTGTAGTATATCAGTCTGGTCTCACTCACTAGAGTGTCCCAGCCCCAAAATACCAGCTAATTGTATCCTGAACAGGAGAAACAGCAAACCCCAGACGTATGTTTCGGCCTTTTTTTGGACCCCGTCAGTGAGGGGTAGCTGACACCTCCCTAAGGCATAATGAGCAAGGAGTACACGTCTGGATTCCCTTATCGCTCTTAGGGAGACTAATACCTAAGGATCATTTGCATAAACGAAATAACAAAATAGAGGTGCTCAATCACAGACTGAACTAACCTTAATAGGTTAGTTCTATGGACATAACACACTCTGAGAGAAACCTCTTTTTGCTCACTTGTGCCCTCACAGGCAGAAATATCCTGTAGTATATCAGTCTGTCCCACTCAGTAGGGTGGTCCAGCCCCGAAATACCAGCCAATTCTACCCTGAAAGGAGAAGCAGCATACCCCAGACATACATTTTGGCCTTATTTGGGCCTTATCAGTGTGGTGTAGCCGATAACTCCCTAAGACACAGTGAGCAAGTAGTCCACGTCTGGAGCCCCCTATAACTCTTAAGGAGACTAATCCCCAAGGGTCATTTGCATAAATAGGGTTTAGTCTCCCTAAGAGGTTTAGGGGACTCCAGACATGGACCCCTTGCTCACTGTGCCTTAGGAAGTATAGCTGCACCTCACTGACAAGTCCTAATGAAATGCGTCTGTGGTTTGCTGTTTCTCCTGTTTGGGGTAGAATTGCCTGGTCTTTTGGGGCTGGGTTAATCTTTTGAGTGAGACCGGACTGATATACTACAGAATATTTCTCCCTGTGAAGGGCACAGGTGAGCTAAAAGAGGTTGCTCTCAGAGTGGGTTATCATGTCCATAGAACTAACCTATTAAGATTAGCTCATTATATTTGTTTTGTAAGTGCTATGCACATTAATGGTTTCTTCAATTAAATGCAGTGATTTCTGATGATCCTTTTTTTCATCAGATTCCTGTTGCAATGGTGTAGTGACCACATGTGACCCTGGTAGGTGCTATGCATCATGCTTATTCTAGACTATGATATTACCCCCTGTAGGTATCTTCTTTTTCCAAAAAGCCTCTTGCCCTTCTGGGATCTGCCCACACCCATGATATTAATGCACAGTCTTGTACATTTCTGAGTGTGCTCTGTGTATGAAATAAAGCTTTGTTATACCATTATCACTGTGTCAGTGTGTTTTCAATGGTTGGGGGTTTGAGACATCTACATACATCACATTTGTGTTACATTACTATATCAGTAAACTAATGGGCCCTAGTTAATATGCAATAGATTAATACATATATCTGAAGGATTGATAACAATATGACAGATGATAATGTAAATTGATTGATAGCAAAACACTTGATGGGATTTCACCAAATGAGAATGGGTATACATCTTGGCACATGGCCACCAGCAATGGCGTGGGACTTCCAGGATGGGCGTACAGGAGGTTATCCCTGATGGAGGTGAGTTGGCTGTTGCTCCACGTGCCTCTGCACAGCCTCCATGTGTGTTTGTGGCCCTTCCTGATGGGTTACAGTAGATTAGTGTGGTATATGTTCCCCTTCTGGATCGCTACCTTGTGGTGATGAAGGGGCATGCTTACTTTAATGAACCTGTGAACTATGCCATGTAGGGCCACTCTAGGTGGACAGGTCATATCAGAAAAGTTAGACAAATCACAGTCCACTGGAGAAGGAACTGGCAACCCACTCCAGTATCTTTGTCATCAAAACCTTGTGGATCAGCACAGACCGAGACATAAGTAAGTGTGCTGCAGTCCATAAGGTCACAGAGAGTTGGACACGACCGAAGTACTGAACAACAAAAAATAAAATGTTTCCCTGGTACCTGATATATGTCATGTGGTGGTGTAATTTGGCCACTCCTTCTTTTCCCATTCTAGATCTGATGAGTGAGATGTATATAAGATGATCTTTGTATTTTTAGTTTCCACATTAGAGCCTCTGTGAGTGAAAAAGGTATAATATGGCAGACAGTTTAATGTTCTTGTGTTGCAATTTAATTATTTAGTGTGTCTTTTATTGCTTTTAGCATCTTGCAGCCTGACTTTTCATATTCACCGTTTGCGGGTTTGAAAACAATTGCGGCCTTGGGTAATTGTAGCAATTGAAAAGTATTTGCGATTTTAGCGATTGTAACTCTTGCGGGCCTAAAAAGATCAAAGGCTTAGACAAGATTAGATTAGAAAATTATGGTTGTAACAACCGCAAGCATTTTCAACCTGTAACCTGTAGATTGTTTGCGGCTCACTAAAAGGCGGCAACTTAATAGCAAATTAGCTCACAGGCTACATTACGGGCGTCAGTAACTACAATTTCTGCAATTGAATAAGGCCCTTAACATCTATTTTAGAGATGAGGTTGGGATTATGACTAGGAGAAGACATATGGGGCCAAATTCAATTGAGATCCGTGAGCCCATAAGTGAGCTTGCAAGCTATTTTGCTATTTAATTGGCGTCTGTTTGCGGTCTTGGAATGACTTCCGAATTACGGTCTTGAAAAATTACGATGGTTAAACTCGTAAGTTACAGCCTCCAGAAACCTTTGATCTTTCACTTTCGCAAGGCTAAAATTGCAAATCGCTATTCAATTGCTCAATTTCCCCAAGCCCACAAATGTTTTCACATCCATAAATGGCATATGAAGGAGAAAATTCTTCATTTTTTATTTTGTGGGTTTGCAAGTCTGATCGCATATCGGACCCTCTAATCTAATTGAATGACATGTAACCTCCATGTTTTACTGCCTTAATACTGACAGTCTAATTTCCTATTGGCTGATTCGAATGGGACATTACGCGCTTGCTTAATTGATCATGTTCTCGCCCTGAACTTCTACAGATCAGTGCATGGTTTACTGATTTGTCTTCAGGTCTGCAACTTGAGCAATTGAATAACAATAGCAGAGGAACGCAATCGCAGAGGAAGGGGAGCCCGCAACTCACTCGCAGACATTCGGCCTATAACAATCGAGTTGCGGGCTTCCAATTGAATATGGCCCACGGTTAGGTTTAATAAAAAGAATAGATGCATGGTTAGGGTATGAATAGGCACTTACATTAGCATTAAAGGGACATGGAAGGTTTCTGAATTTCACTAGGAATTTAATAAACCTATGTATATTTTTCCCCTTCTGGATCGGCACCCTGCTGTAGTGAAGGGGCTTGTATATGTCAATGAAGCTGTGAGCTATACCATGTAGGGTCACCCAAGATGGGCAGGTCATAGCAGAGAGGTCAGACAAATCACTTTCCACTGGAGATGGAACTGACAACCCACTCCAGCATCTTTGCCAAGAAAACCATATGGATACACACAACCAGAAACACATACAGATGTGCCTGGCATGCTTTGCCAATATGGTCAACAAGAGTTGAACACAACTGAAGGAATAATCAACGACAACAATGTAACTACTTTTATGTACTTTATTTTATTAAGAAGTGCTTAAAACTCTATTTTATTCTGCCTAAGTCATACAAATAGTACCAGCTTGGTTCTGCCTTTGGTAGCTCATGAAGACACAATAAGGTCATACTGGGTGTGCAGTGTATCATGCAAGCCAATTAGCAAAATGCTGCTGAGAGATGGTGACTATTTGTCTAATTTGAAACACTACACTTCAAAGTCTGTGTCTTCATGAGCTGCAGAGGGCAGACCCACGCAGGAACAATTTGTATGATTTAAAAACAGAGCTTTTAAGCACTTCTAAATAAGATAAAGTACATAAAAGTAAATACACACATAAGTATCGTGGGTGGAGCTACTGACAATGCAAGTGGTGCAATGAGCCAGGGTCCTCCTCCTCTTGGGGGCTCCAGTACAGTCATTTTTTTAAATAGATTATATGTATTGTTAAACATTTCTTTTGTGTAGGGTGATCCCCGGCTGGGGGGTCCAACACAACATTTTCAGGTATATTGCAGCTGTGCTCAAAAGATTGCATACCATGACAGAAATTGGGAAATTTTGCATTTATTTTGAAAATATGACTTATTATGCAAAAAAAATAATCTTTTATTGAAGGATAGTGATCATATGAAGCCATTTATTATCACATAGTTGTTTGGCTCCTTTTTGTAAATCATAATGATAACAGAAATCAACCAAATGCCCCTGATCAAAAGTTTACATACCCTAGAATGTTTGGCCTTGTTACAGACACACACGGTGACACAAACAAGTAAAATGACAATCAAAGTTTAATTTCCAATACCTGTGGCTTTTTAAATTGCAATTAGTGTATAAATAGTCAATGAGTTTGTTAGCTCTCACGTGGATGCACTGAGCAGGCTAGATACAAGGGGCAGAAAAAAACTGTCAAAAGATCTATTTAACAAGGTAATGAAACTTCATAAAGATGGAAAAGGATATAAATAGATATCCAAAGCCTTGAAAATGCCAGTCAGCACTGTTCAATCACTTATTAAGAAGTGGAACATTCTGGGATCTCTTGATACCAAGCCAAGGTCAGGTAGACCAAGAAAGATTTTGGCCACAACTGCCAGAAGAATTGTTCGAAATACAAAGAAAAACCTGCAGGTAACCTCAGGAGAAATACAGGCTGCTCTAGAAAAAGACGGTGTGCTTGTTTCAAGGAGCACAATACGACGATACTTAAACAAAAATGAGCTGCATGGTCGAGATGCCAGAAAGAAGCCTTTACTGCACCAATGCCACAAAAAAGCACGGTTGCAATATGTCAGACAACTGACATGCCTCACAGCTTGTGGCACACTGCAATTTGGAGTGATGAAACCAAAATAGAGCTTTATGGTCACAACCATAAGCGTTATTTTTGGAGAGGGGTCAGCAAAGACTATAGTGAAAATACCATCCCAACTGTGATATATGGTGGTGTCACACTGATGTTTGGGGGGGGGGGGGGGGGAGGGGGTTCTGAGCCCAAAAGGCACTGGGAATCTTGTGAAAGTTGATGGCAAGATGAATGCAGCATTTTATCAGAAAATACTGGTAGACAATTTGCATTCTTCTGCATGAAGGCTGCGCATGGGACACTCTTGGACTTTCCAGCGTGACAATGACCCTAAGCACAAGGCCAAGGGAACCCTCCAGTAGTTACAGCAGAAAAGGGTGAAGGTTGTGGAGTGGCCATCACAGTGTCCTGACCTTAATATCATCCAGCCACTCTGGGGAGATCTCAAACGTGCGGTTCATGCAGACAACCAAATGGAGGCATTTTGAAAAAGACAAATGGGCAGCTATACCACCTTCAAGAAGTAGGGGCCTCATAGACAACTATTACAAAAGACTGCACGCTGTCATTGATGCTAAAGGGGGGAATACACAGTATTAAGAACTAAGGGTATGCAAACTTTTAAACAGGGTCATTTGATTTTTTTCGTTGTTGCCATGTTTTGGTTTATGATTGTGCCATTCTGTTATAACCTACAGTTAAATATGAATCCAATAAGAAATAAAAGAAATGTGTTTTGCCTGCTCACTTATGTTTTCTTAAAAAATGGAACAAATATTACCAATTCGCCAAGGGTATGCAAACTTTTGAGCACAACTGTATATTACCAGGGAAATCTAGAAACTGTTAATGTTAGTAATAGAGTTACGGTCATGATTAGATGTAGTTATAGGGCTATGATTAACACAACTGATAGGTTTGTGGTTAGGATTAAGGGAAGGGAAGTTATATAGTAAGGGTTACAATTCACATTAGTTATATGTATAGGGTAATGATAGAATTAACATTAGGGATAGATATGGAGTTAGGTTTAAGGTTAATATTTGGGATACCTTTGGAGTCAGTTGTAGTGGTTTAGTTATGGTTAGCATTAATGTTAAGAATAGGGTTATGGCTTTGGTAAGGGGTGGATATAAGGGTTGGCACTAATGTTAAGAATAAGATAAGAGTTATGATTGCGTGTAGGTATAGGGTTATGATTAGTGGGGTATAGAGTTAAGTTTAGAATTAATATTAAGGGTAAAAATAGGGTTAGTGGTATGATTAGAGGTAAGTTTAAAGTTAAGGTTAGAATTTTTTTTAGGGATAGATTATGTTATTGTTATGATTAGGGATAGGTATTGGGTTAGTTTAACTATTATGGTCAGTGTTATGCTTTTTGGGTAAATATAGGGTTTGTGCGTGGATTAAAATTAAGTATTTGTATATGATTAGGTAATGATTAGGGTAGGTATACAATTAGGATTATTATTAACTATGGGATTAAGATTATGATTATGGATACTTGTAGGTTTGTAGTGAAAATTGATGTTAGGGAGATGTATAGGGTTAGTATTAATATTAGAGGTAAAGTGAGTTTTGCATAGTTATGGGGTTAGGGTTAAAATTAACTTTAAGTATATATATAGGTTTAGGGTTAAAAATAGGGGTATCTATGAGGTTAGGATTAAAGTTAGGGATAGGCAAATGGTTAATGTTAGGAATAGGGTTAGGGATAAGATTGGGATATGTATAGAGTTAGGATTACCATTATGACCAATGGTAGATATAGAGTTGGTTTTAGGTTTAGTGGATGGATATAGGGTTAGAGTTAGAATTCCTGTTAGGGATATGGTTATAATTTGGGATAGGTATAGAGTTAGGGTTAAGATTAGCGTTAGGTATAGGGTTGGGGTTAGTACTGATGTAAGGGACAGGTTAGACATACCATTGGAGTAGATATAGGGTTGTTCTTAATGTTATGGGAAGTTTTAGGGTTATGATTGGGGATAATTATAGGGTTAGCATTAATGTTGAGGATAGGATTAGAGGTAGGTGTAGGGTTAGGGTTAAAATTAGTCAAAGATAAAGGGTTTGTTGTAGTTTTGATTTTAGAGATAAGGTATTGTTATGGGTGGGTCTATAGTTAGGATTTGTGGCAGTTATAGACGTAGGGTTAGGGGTAATATAAATATTGGGCTAGACAAGTGTAGTGTTAGGGTTAGATTAAAGTTAGTGATTGGTATAGAATTGGGATTATGACTAGAGGTAAATTTAGGGTTAGGATTAACATTATCTTTTAATTTATAATTTGTTATAGGGTTATGGTTAGCTGTAACAATAGGGTTGGTACATGATTATAGTCTATGTTGGCGTTGGTTACGTGATTAAGGGTATAGGGTTAGCATTATACTTAGCATTACGCTCATTTTATCTAGATAAAAAGCAACTAAGAGGGATATGATTACTTTATATAAATACATCCAGGGTTAGTACAAGGCTTTGTGATTTTTTTTGCCAAGAGGTTTTCAACTGATAAAATGTTATTCCTTGAGGTTAGATTAAAAAGATTTAATCTTAAAGAAAGAAAATGGCTACAAAATCTGGTTACAAAAGATTGGTGGTAATAAAAAAAAAAAAAGGTGGTAATTAAACCCGCTGATAAAGGAGGGAAAACTGTTCTTTTGGAGGAACAAGAGTATTTAAGAATGTGCAACAAATTGTTATCTGATACATCAACATATGTGGTCTTACAAAGTAACCCACTTTATGAATTCCAAAAAGAGTTAAAACAATTACTATAACTCAGCCAAGCAATATAGGATCATAGACCAGAACACCAATGATTATCTTTTTATTCACTGCCAAAGATACATAAAAAGAAAGTACCTATATCGGGACGACCGATTGTATCTGGAAATGGTTGTCTTACGGAAAAAGTAAGTGAATATGTAAATGATTATATCGAAGAAATTGTGCCCGAGATATCATCATATTTTAAGGATACAGTGGATGTTTTGAAACATTTGGACGATATCACAGTTCCCAAAGAGACAATTTTGATATCTACGATGTTGAACAGCTTTACTCCAGTATCCCGCACGATCACGGTATTCTAGTTGAGCATTATCTAAGTATGAAGACTACTAAGTGTAGGGAAATGAATGCTTTCATTATATCACTGCTTAAATTTGTGCTAACAAGGAATTTCTTCATATTCAATAATAATTGGTATCATTAAATCAATGAAACGGCTATGGGTACTCCCTGTGACCCGAATTATGCAAACCTGTATTTAGGGTTTTGGGAAAAAACAAACATATGTATTTTCTGATAACATGTCACATTATAGTGACAAAATCTTATCTTGGTACAGTTTTATTGACGACATCTTGGTTTTTTGGGTAGGCGATATTCCGGAATTTACCAGGTTCATGACAAAATAGAATGAAAACCCTTTGGGCTTGAAATTTACTTATGTCTTGGATAATGAAAAAATGTAATTCCTAGACTTAACTATAGCCAAAGATCCAATGGGTAAAATACACACGTCTACCTTTACTAAATCAACGGCAACCAATTCATTGTTAAAATCGTCTAGTCAACATCCAAGAGCCTTAAAATCAGGCATCCCTATAAGTCAATATTTACGGATAAAAAGTAATTGCAATAATCCGAAAGACTTTAAGATTCAGGCAGACCAACTAAGGAACAAATTTAAAGCTTGTGGATATCCTAATCGCATATTGAAGAAAGCGTACAAGAGAGCTTTGGAATCTAACAGACAGGACCTCCTATATACAATAAAAGAAGTACAGGAGGATCAACAGATTAGATGTATAATGACATATGGTAAAGACTGGAAAGACATTAAAGAAGTGCTAGAAAAAAATTGACACATAATAAAATATGATTCCATGCTACATACCAGTCTACCAGAAAAAGTTTCTATCACATATCGTAAGAATAAAAGCATTAAAGATGAATTAGTGAAAAGCTTTTTTAAATCATCTAATCTAAGCAAAACATGGTGGTTATCATCCACAAAATTTTTATTTAAATGCGGGAGATGTAAGGCTTGCAAGTTCATTCATCATAGTAAAGAATTTATGGATCCAAATACCAACATTAAATATCCAATTAAGAATTTTACTAACTGTAGCTTTACTCATGTGATTTATATAATAACATGTCCATGTCCCAAATTATATATAGGTAAAACCTCACGTCAATTAAGGAGATGTATTTTTGAGCATACCTATACAGTTACTAAAGAAATGGATACTTCTGTATCTCGACACATTAAACAATTCCATGGTAACAGACCTGAAGTTATGAAGTTCTCAGTAATTGACCAGATCTCACTAGGACCAAGAGGAGATCTTGATAAAGCTCTATTGAAGCTGGAAAGCAAATGGATCTTTTTACTTAACACACAAAGTCCTTATGGACTCAATGAAGGCTTTTCATATTCGGCCTTCTTGTAAATTAAATAAGGTTTCCAATTGAATTTCCAAGATCATATCAGGTTCATATTATGATATGTATTGCATATTGAGAGGTTAAGTCTCCAACACTATATATCTTTTTCAATTTTTTTACATTTTCTTCACACATAACATTTTTATTTATATTTATCAATTTATTCAAAATTATGGTATATTCCAATTTCACATAGAGTAGTTAAGTTTTTATTGTATTATTTGCTATTTTATTAGTATAGACAGATCAGCATATACATTGATAGATTTAAATTTATTGGACATTATCCTATTATGTATTTTCTTCAAAAGCACTATTTTTCATTGTACTCTTCACATAATATATTATAAACTTGGTATATAGCTTATGTTAATAGGTGTTTAGTTGAGCAACACAGATGTAATATAGGTAGGAGTTCATTATTCTAGTAATATGAATTATAAGTTAACATACATATATTGTAGCCTCTTCTTAATAGACATGTATCTCTTCTACGTGAGAGATAAAAATAAAAAAGTTCTCAGTTCCTGATTAACAATATAACTTAAAAGAAAGGAAGTGCCCACATTTTATATATATATATATATATATATATATATATATATTAAAATTCTTATTGATCTTACTAGATGGTTGTTCTATGGGAGGAGCTTTCTTTAAGTGTAGTGCTTCATACGTAGAGAGTGTATTACAAATGTCAATTCAGTGGTGCGATTGGCTTGTGTAGGGCAAACTACGAGATTAAGCAAGAGTGTGATGACGTGGTCAAGCACATGGCTTCCCGTAAGTGCGTTTCACGGAGGAGCCGTACGTTTCAGCGTGACGTTAGGCGCATGGAGACTTGTGATTGGACAAAATACGTCACTATGCAAAAGCATAATGAAGTGGTAACGTAAATGACGTCACCACGCATTAACGTCGTTATGCGGTTGCGTCACATAGTGGAAATGGATAGGAGGTGGGCTTTAAAAGCCCTAACAGGACTGATGTTAACTAGCCCATGAGTAAGCCCTAAGTTGGGACTATTTTTGGAAAGCACAAGTACTCTTGTTACCATCATTTATTTGGGAAGTATTGTTCTTGACATAACAAGAGATATATGTCTCCTAATAGAGCACTCCTTGTAACTTATTATTTTAGTTGTCCCAATTATATTTGACTAGCTCTTAATGAGTAGTTATCAGTCTGCTCCATTCAACATAGCTATCTTTTTTCCTTTTTTCGTTACTACTATTTTCAAATAAATCAATAGGTGTTAGGCACCAGGGAACTGTTTTATAGTGATATATATATAACATAGTTAATAAATATGTTAAAAAGGAGAGGACCTAATACTGAGCCCTGAGGAACCCCACTTACCACATTAGTCCAATCCGAATATGTTCCTTTTACAACAATCCTTTGTTTCCTGTCTTTTAGCCAACTCTCAATCCATGTGCATATATTTACTGCAATTTCTGTATCCCTTAGTTTGCACAATAGTCTCCCATGTGGCACTGTATCAAAAGACTTTGCTAAATCTAAAAAGACTACATCCACTGAGTTGCCTTGATCCAGGTTCCTACTAACCTCCTCATAGAAAGTAATTAGATTTGTTTGGCACAACCTATCCCTCATAAATCCATGTTGGCTCCTACTTATAATCCTGTTTGAATAGACATACTCTTGTATATTATCCCTTATGAACCCTTCTAAAAGCTTTCCCACTACAGAAGTGAGGCTTACAGGTCTATAATTCCCCGGATTTGCTCTTGCCCCCTTCTTAAATATAGGTATCACCTCTGCTTTTCTCCAGCCATCTGGTAGTGACCCAGTGTTGAGTGAATTTTGAAAAATTAGAAATAATGGTTTGGCTATTACAGAACCCAGTTCACTTAGTACCCTTGGATTTATTCCATCACGACCCAGGGCTTTATTGACATTTTTTTTTTCAACCTCTTTTGGATTTCTTCCTGCGTTAACCAATTATTTGGTGAAAGTAGTGGAGTGACCTAACCACTGGTACCTCCCTTGTATATACAGAAGAAAAGAACCTATTTAGCTCATCTGCCTTTTCCTGGTCACTAATTGTCAGATGGCCTGTTTCACATTGTAATGCTCCTATAGCTTCCATCCTGGCCCTCTTCCCATTTATATACTTAAAACATATTTTAGGGGTAGTCTTACTCTCTTTTGCAACTAATTTTTCATTTTCTATTTTAGCCAGTCTAATAGCCCTTTTGCAAGCCTTGTTGATATCCTTGTACTTACATAAAGCAGTCTCTGTCCCCTCTTTTTTGTATAATTTAAATGCCTGTTTTTACTCCATATCTTGATCTTTATGGATTTAAATGTTGTCCATTTATGTTCAGTATTTTTACCTATCAGTTCTCTGTCCAAGTCTATACTTTGTATTGCTGCCCTTAGACAGTAAAAATTGGCCCTTTTAAAATTAAGAGTTTTTGTTGGCCCCTTATAGTTTTGTTTTTATAATTCAATCTCAAATGAGACTGTGTTGTGATCACTGTTTCCCAAAGGTTGACCTATTTCCACATTTGATAGCATATCAATATTATTTGTGAGGACTAAATCCAAGATGGTCCCATTTCTAGTAGGCTCTTGTATAACCTGGGCCAGATAATGATCCCTGAGTGAACCTGCTCCCGTTAGCTGAACTGCTGGTCTCATTTATCCAGTTTATTTCAGGGTAATTAAAATCTCCCATTATTAGAACTTGCCCATGTTTAGCTGCATTTCCAATCTGCAAGGAATACTGCAACCAATATTCTTTTTGAATTTGCTGCTCCGCTCTTTAACTCTACCCACAAACATTCAACAATACTACTAGTTCCAGCATAAATATCTTCTCTGACTATAGGCTTAAACTCAGGCTTAACATACAGACAAATCCCTCCTCCCCTTTTACCATTGCCCCTATCTTTCCTAAATAGTTTATAACCATTCAGATTAACAGTCCAGACATGAGATTCATCCCACCCTGTTTCAGTAATGCCTATTAAATCCCATTTTTCGTTAATTGCCAATAATTCTAGATCTCCCATTTTTCCTGGCAAGCTTCTGGCATTTGTAAGCATACATCTTATGTTATAAGCTTGTAGTTTTGAGGTGCCTGCCTCTGTACTTGAATTGCTTAGTAATACCTCCCTATTGACTATACTAACCCTCCCCATGATTAATCCCTTATCCCCTCTACACTTTCTACCCCATTACTTCTATCTAGTCCCTCCCCCCCACTATTAGTTTAAAAACTCTCCCAGCCATTCTACCTCATCACTAAGGTGCAATCCATCCCTGCTATAGAGATTGTACCCAAGTGAGAAGTCAGCCCAGTGCTCTAAGAACCAAAACCCCTCCTTACTGCCCCACATCATTAGCCATGACATCACTGCACACAGGGAATAAACACACTTTACTTGTCTGAGCAAATCAGATGCAGTCACACACTAGGCCCAAACTTATATGCAAGTTTAACCCAGGCAAAAACACTCCCTCTCACCTGCACCAAATCACTGCACACAGGAAATAAACATACTTTACTTGTCTCATTAAATCAGATGCAGTCACACACTAGGTCCAAACTTACTGTATATGCAAGTTTAACCCAGGCAAAAACACTCCCTCTCACCTGCACCAAATCACTGCACACAGGAAATAACACACTTTACTTGTCTGAAGAAATCAGAAGCAGTCACGCACTAGGCCCAAACTTACTGTATATGCAAGTTTAACCCAGGCAAAAACACTCCCCTCTCACCTGCACCAAATCACTGTACACAGGAAATAAACATACTTTACTTGTCTGAGTAATTCAGATGCCAATTTTGTGGTTTTGATTATCATTGGGAATACATTTAAGGTTATGTATAGTGTTAGGGTTAGTGTTATTATCAGGGATGCACATTGTTATGGTGGAAATACAGGGTCCAATTTCCGTCAATGTACACAATATCTTTCTACACTTTACCATCAGTCTTTTAGCAGATCAAAAAGCCACAAACAGAGCACAGAATCTCAGCATCCAGGAAAAGAACAACGTTCTACCACCAATGAGTTAACCAGGAGACTTTCTTTATTGAACCGGGTACAGAATATATATAGGGAAAATACAGTGGTGACATTAGACGTTAATACAAAATAATTAAATAGTGTTGCCATTAAGCAATACTGCATCGTAACATAATCAGTAGTTTGAAGTTTGATGTTAAGATCACTAGATCCGAAAGAGCAAGGTAAAATAATCACTTAGAGCTATTGCAAAATATCTGATTGGTTATTACCTGTTTGTTTGCATCTCAATACAGTAGACCTTCAATGATGATGTCTCCCATTGTTTAAAGGTAGTTGAAGCACTGTGTCAGCTCCACAAAGGGCCTTGTAGGTCTACCTAGGCAAACAATAACTTGATTACACTTCCCTAGACCAGGTTACACAGTATACCTTGAATTACCACAAAACTATATATAACAAATATATACAAATATCAGGCATGTTTAACATAAACATAATCCAATTTTATAAAATGGTAAAGCAATCACTTCTGTAGGACACTGAACATATAACCAAGCATAATGCCACCAGTAAAAGGAATCCCTTAGCCTAGAGGCCCAGTCTAAAGTGACTACTCAACACACCCCTGACTGGCCCAGGGTGGTTCATGGTTAGCATCAATGTTAGGGAGAGGGATTTGGTTAAGTTTATAGTCAGGTTCCTTTTCAATGTTAGGACTGTGTATAGTTTCACTGTTATCACTAGGTATCATATAAGGTTAGGGTGAAGATGGACACACTCAGTAGGCTGGACTGAGCACACACTGGATACATTTAGTTGCCTGGACATCTCGTTATCCTACTGTCTCTCTCTATTTTTTAATAAGTAAACTTGAAAACGAGCAAAATGGGAATATATCAATGTAATATGTTGAAGTAGAATCTACCATTTTAATTTCTGCAGATCAGCTTCCTGAAGTAGGAGAATACTTTGAACTAATAAAAAAGCTTGAATATTTAAAATGGGAATGCTGCTTCCAAAACTGACAATGCTTTCTTTAAGACTAATGGATACCTAATTAATTTACAGTAAAACACCATCTTGATAAGACACAGATACAACAGAGAAAAGAAAATGGATTG
Source organism: Discoglossus pictus (assembly GCA_027410445.1). Taxonomy (NCBI): domain Eukaryota; kingdom Metazoa; phylum Chordata; class Amphibia; order Anura; family Alytidae; genus Discoglossus; species Discoglossus pictus. Next base: position 93,159,626 of record CM050167.1, read on the forward strand.
CCAAATAATTCTTGGACCTATGTTTATTTTTTACTTTCTAAAAACAATTTGCTCCTTATCAAATGCAAGTATTTATAAGAACATACAGAAAATACTTTCACCACAGTGGTCATATAATTAATGTCAGAAAATTTCGGATTATATTGTTCCTTTTACAATGTAATATGTTTGCAAGATTGTGAGGACATTTTCCTTGTAGATCAGCTGAATGGTCTTCTGCAGCACTGAAGGAGTTACAGCAGTATTATGTGTATGACCTTCAGATGGCAGGACCCAAAAGAGCAATGTAAAACAGACTGCAATAATTCTGCCTCTCCCCTGCTCAGCCAGCAGTCAGAATATTATTATACCTTGTATCTGCATAGTGTTTAAACTACCAAAAGGGCTGTAACAACTGCACTACAGGGGCAGCTGTCTGCGGGTGAGATCACTGGACGCTTATCTATATATGGGGAGGTAAAATGGGTATGCTTGGCAGTGTACATCAACACTTTCAATATATATATATATATATATATATATATATATATGTACCGTATATACTCGAGTATAAGCTGAGTTTTTCAGCCCTTTTTTTTCGGCTTATACTTGAGTCACTCCCCCCCCCCCCCCCGTGTCTCTCTTACCCCCCCCTTGTGTCTCTCTACCCCCCACGTGTCTCTCTACCCCCCATGTGTCTCTCTAACCCCCCCTTGTGTCTCTCTACCCCCCGTGTCTCTTTCCCTTCCCCCCCACATTCTAAACCCCCCCCCCCCATACTACCCCCCCCCCCCCTCACTTATCTGCTCCGGCCTCCGCTCCTTCCGGGTCTTGATGTGGGGCGCATGTGACGTCACGTCATTAGCATATACCGGGTGCCGGCACCCGGTATATGCTAATGCCGTGACGTCACACGTGCACCACGTCATTAGCATATACCGGGTACCGGCACCCGGTATATGCTAATGCCGTGACGTCACACGCGCGCCACGTCATTAGCGTATACCCGGTGCCGGCACCCTGCTGAATATGCTAATGACGTGGCGCGCATGTGACGTCACATGCATGCCACATCAAGACCCGGAAGGAGCGGAGGCAGGAGCAGGTAAGTGAGGGGAGGGGGGGTATATAGAGGGGTAGGATGGGGGGGGGTTGAGGATGAGGAGGGAGGTTGAGGAGGGGGTTGAGGAGGAGGTTGAGGTTGAGGAGGGGGTTGAGGATGGGGGGTTGAGGTTGAGGAGGGAGGTTGAGGATGGGGGGGTTGAGGTTGAGGAGGTAGGTTGAGGAGGGGGTTGAGGATGAGGAGGGAGATTGAGGATGAGGAGGGAGGTTGAGGAGAGGGTTGAGGATGAGGAGGGGCGTTGAGGGGGTTGAGATTGAGGAGGGGGTTGAGGATGAGGAGGGGGGTTGAGGTTGAGGAGGGGGTTGAGGATGAGGGGGTTGAGGTTGAGGAGCGGGTTGAGGATGAGGAGGGGGGTTGAGGTTGAGGAGGGGGTTGAGGATGGGGGGTTGAGGAGGAGGGGGTTGAGGATGGGAGGGTTGAAGTTGAGGAGGGGGTTGAGGATGGGAGGGTAAAGTTGAGGAGGGGGTTGAGGATGGGGGGTTGAGGAGGAGAGGGTTGAGGATGAGGGGGTTGAGGAGGGAGGTTGAGGAGGGGGGTTGAGGATGGGGGGGTTGAGGTTGAGGAGGGGGTTGAGGATGGGGGAGTTGAGGTTGAGGATGGGGGGTTGAGGTTGAGGAGGAGGTTGAGGATGAGGAGGGAGGTTGAGGATGAGGAGGGAGGTTGAGGATGAGGAGGGAGGTTGAGGAGGGGGTTGAGGATGAGGAGGGGGGTTAAGGTTGAGGAGGGAGGTTGAGGAGGGGGTTGAGGATGAGGAGGGGGGTTGAGGATGAGGAGGGGGGTTGAGGTTGAGGAGGGGTGTGAGGATGGGGGGTTGAGGATGAGGGGGTTGAGGATGAGGAGGGATGATGAGGAGGGAGGTTGAGGGTGAGGAGTGGGGTTGAGGAGGGAGGTTGAGAATGAGGAGGGGGGGAAGAGACACAGGGAAGGGAGAGGGGGGGAAGAGACACAGGGAAGGGAGAGGGGGGAATAGACACAGGGAAGGGAGAGGGGAGAAGAGACACAGGGAAGGGAGAGGGGAGAAGAGACACAGGAGAGAGAGGGGGACACCGAAGGCACAAAAGTGAGCGACACAGGGGGCAGCACATTTCCCACCCTCGGCTTATACTTGAGTCATTCATTTTACCCAGTATTTTGTGGTAAAATAGGTGCTTATTTTCGGGTCGGCTTATACTCGAGTATATACGGTATAAAAAAAAATACATAAATATATATATATATATATATATACTAGTGACTTGCCAGTCAAAAATGACGGCAATAAAATTTGAAGCTTGGCAATGCTGCTTGCCACACAGTGCAAGACTCGTGATGAGAGCCAAAGGCTTTGATGCTCATTGCAGGCCTCGTCCAACCCGCCTCTTTCGTGGCTCACAATGAGCACCTTCACGCTCATCGTGAGCCCCAAAATGAACACCTTCAGTGCTCATTGCGGGCCTCTCCCGCCTCTACTTTATGGGCTTTTCGATGAGTGCTCATTGCAGGCATCCTCCAACCCGCCTCTTTCGTGCCTCGCGCTGAGCGCCTTTGGCGCTCACCGTGAGCCCAGCAATGAGGGCTTTGGAGCTCATTGCGAGTTCCACAATGAGCGCCCTTTGCGCTCATTGTGAGCCTCTCCCCACTCTATGACACCTGTGTCTATTTCTCCCTTCTACGTGTCTGTTTCCCCCTCTCTCCCTCCTGTTGTCTCTTTGCCCCCTGTCCCTGCCCTTTGTTTTCCCCCCCCTTATTTCCCTCCACTGTGTCTCTTTCCCCCACTCTCTTCCCCCTGAGTCTTCCCTCCCCTTTTTCTTTCTACTCCCTCTTCAAGACTTGCGTGTCTCGTGCTGAGCACCGATTGCGCCTTTTTCAAAGTCTTGCGGGCCTCGAGATGAGTGCCTTAGCCCTACGAGCTTCGGCCTCGTTGTGAGTCTTTTTTGAAAAAAGCCTCACTTACAGGCTCCCTGCCTCTCCCCCTGTGCTGTGTGTGAGGTTGTAAATAGTTTTTTTAAGTAATTGGCGTCTTTTGGCGGGCTTCTAATGGCTTCAGTGTTACGGGCTTGAAAAAATGTCGGCCATTAAAGCCAAAGTCGTGCCTACAGCTTTTGGCGTTGATCGTGGGCACCGCGATGACCGCCTTTGGCGCTTATGTTGAGCTTTTTCAAAGTCTTACAGGCCTTGCAGTGAGCATCAAAGGCCTTCAGCGCTCATTGCCAGCCTTTTTCAAAATCTTGTGGGCCTCGCGATGAGCGCCAAAGGCCATCAGCGCTCATTGCCAGCCTCTTTCAAAGTCAAACCCGTAACTTTTGGGTCTCGCGATTAGTGCCTTCGGTGCTCATTGCGCATTCTCAAGCCCGTAACTTTTAACAAAGCCTTAAAGACAAACTCACAATCATGACAACTATTATATGTGATATATATATACACACACTCATATATATATATAAATATATATATATATATATATATAAATATTTATATGAATATATATGTGTGTGTGTATATATGTGTGTATATATTTATATTTATTTAGTTTATCTCTCTATTTATAGAATTGTATCTCTTTATTTATAGAAAACATAAAAAATTATCTAAATCACAATGTCAGTTACAAATACCTGCTCACAAAATTATACCCTGACCTTAACTAATGTCAAGTCACACCTGATTAATACAGAGCTCCAGAGGTTAATGTCTACCAACCTGCCACTCACCCATCTGTCTATCCCCACTCATTTAATACCATGTAATAACTTAGAAATTAACATATAATATGATATCTCTGAACTACAATGTTCATGTGGAAGAATAATAAACTGTATGAATGTGTCAATGTTTGAGTGGGAAACACGTAGTTATATAGACACAGAATTATAATGTTGTTCTTTAACTTTACTGGGGATATTATGGGAATTACTGTGTTTCTGAGCTCTGTCTCACAAGTTCACACTCACATTTGCTTAAGCAACACGTAAGGACCCTTGCAAGTCTCATAAACTATTTTCCATTAAGTGCCAAACCCCAACTATTATGTACAGGCTAGGGGGAGCAGCTGCATTTTATCTAATTTTAGTAGCGTTTCTAGATTATTCATGCATTTGTATAACACAATCCCAAGTGAAAACGTACATTTTAACAATTCATTTTTAGAGCTGAACTTTTTTAAAAATATTTCTGTGGTTCTCTAAAGATGGCAGAAGGTGACGCAATTATGGGAACGATTTTGCATCCGCCACCTCTTTTATCGAAAACCACTACTTTACCTTTCCATTTTCCCAATGATAAAATAGTCAAAAATCTAATAGAAATTTATATTTTACTTAACTGAGTAAGTGTCTCGGCAGCTATAACCTCATTATATCTGCATTGGCCTTATGGGAGAAAAAACATGATCACTTATTCCTAGAGCCTGATCAGACAGTAAAAAGTAGAACTGCTGAACTGCAGCAACCTTCACTGTGTAAGAACGAGATTCCAAAAATGAATCTATTAACCTCGCTAAAGTGTAGTTTAGATAACATATAAAATAGAAAGTTGATGACCCGCTGCTAACTGCGTGAACATAATGTTGGAGAATGGAACGCAGAGTCAGCAGGGCACATAGTAATCACACGGATGTGAGGTTGCTGCTTGTGAATTGGTCTGTAGGTGTATGGAAATGTGTCTTAGTGCAAACAAGCCATTCAGAGAGAAAAACAGAATGCAAACACAGATAAGAAACATATTGACCCATCCAGTCTGACCATTTCCTGCCTACTGGAAAATCATAGCTCCTATTTCAAAGGACACTACAGTCCCAACTTAAATTACTTAAATTATATTATTTAGACATTAAATAGTGGCATTAGACAAGAAGCAAAAGGTCCATATAGCTTTTCCATCTTATCTACCTAAAAGCTTGGCTAAATTAATCCTCAGTGTAGCCTTATGATTATGCAGACTTGCTCAAACTGCGTTTTATAAGAAACTACAAGAGGTAGAAACAAGAACTCTAATGCCACTGGTTCCACCCCCTCTATATCCAATAACTGACCAAAATAAAACTTAACTTTTATTCTTATAATATAAAACAATGTAAAAAGAAATAACAACGAATAGATAAACGATAGATAAAAAATAGATAAAAAATTGGAGCAATAAGCTCCCAAATCTTCTACAGTAAGAGAAATTACTGTAATATGAGGAAAAGAAAATGTATATATGAATCTGAGTCAATAGGACATTATAATTTTCAAAATAAAAAACAAAAAAGAGAAAAAATATTAATTAATTAACGAAACACTAAGAATTAAAGTCCCTAAAAATACATTGGCTAGGATCTCAGTGGGTGCCTACTAACTGGAGTTATTGGACATTGCACTTTTTACTGTTTATTCAATTTCGGGTGTAGCAGGAATTATTTTTATATTATTATTATATTATTTTTTGGGGGGTCTTTAGGGCACTTATTGATTTATGTAGTAATATCTAGGACTATGTTTCCTTATTATAGCCTTTATATATTTTTGTAGAGGATAATCACTGTATAATTTGTGACAATATATCTGATTCATACTGTATATTTTTCTGGATTATCATTTTATTTTAGTTACCACTTTGTAACTCTCTCTTGTTATATAGAGTAGCTTAGCTGTTGGCTAGGTTCTGTTAAGTCAGAACTGGGGTATGCCGGTAGGACGACCTTCCAGGTAGGAGGTACCCACCAAGGTCCTAGCCACCATATTTTTAGGGACTTCACCACTTGAATGTTTTACCCCTCTCCCTTATGTCTATACATATTCAGGTCATGAAGTCTTTCCATATAAGTTTTGTCTTTTAGCCCATGTACCATTTCAATCACGCTCCTTTGAATTGTTTCTAATTCATTAATATTCTGTTAGAGATGCAGGGGTTCCAGACCTGGACCAAATACTTGAGAAGAGGTCTAACTATGGACTTATAGAGTGTCATTATTACCTCTCATTTTGGGCTATACATCCACACTTCCTATTTGCTTTTCCTGCAGCTTTGTTGCATTTTTTGCTTAATTTTGAATATTTTTTTATAATAACTCCCAAATCTCTTTCCTCTTCTGTTACCATCATCAAACTATCATTTAGTATACATAACCCGGCACAAACTATTGGTGCCGTCCCCAAATAATGACACAAAACACCTGTTCCAGGTACAACTGGCCACAGCACTTTATTAACAAAAATAACATTTCATTAACAGCCTGAGGGAGGAGAAGCCCGGACCATGGCACTAAATCCCATAACCTAAGCATGGGCTTAGGGCCCCACTTTTTTGCTGTCAGCACACCTTGCTCAGGGTAGGAACTCCCCCACCCACCCAGGCGTTGCCGGAACATTCCCCTACAGCGGCGTTCTCCCCCATCTAACGCTAAGGCCAGTTGTAACCCTTCTTTAAATTCCAACATCAATAATTCAAGCCCAATTTCAGTAAGATGCATGCTATCATAGAGAAACAGAAAATCTGCATCATTACCTTCTAACTCATGATGCCAAAGTGCTACCCCACCCATTTTCCTAATGAAGCTAGACATGAGTTTGTTTACTTTTTGCCTAGCTTTCTTAAAGCTCACAGGGTCGGTGGTATTCCTCCATGCCCTTCTCTTAACCATCTTGAACCAAGCCACCTTAATGGGAGGGAACCTGCTCCTCCATTCCCCAATGTCCTTCTTCACATCCCTCACCAATCCTCTGATGCCTCACCAATTCACTTTACAGTGCTCCTTGGATACACCGAGTTGCAGGCCATCCCGTGATACCAAGGTAAAGTGTTCCGTCCAATAAACGTATGAATGACCGATCACCTATAGCTGTTTGCTGATGCTTGCAACAGCATGTACATGTTAGTAAGCATCAGTAGATGACCTTACATAAAGCCTAAAACGGTTTTACTCCCATTTTCCAATTATCTTCAGTATCTCGTATGAAGGACCTAGCCGCCTCTGTCTCAGCCCCAATGCGGAATAGTGGGTTCCAAACTGAAAATGAGTCAACCCCAACTTCTGTAAGCAAATATTCAACATTTCAGAAAATTGGAAGTGAGATAACCCTTACCCGCTTTCATGTATTAAGAACGGCCCAGGATGACCTGGTTGCTGTTGTGTGAAACACTTGACGCATTCAATGGGTCAAAAATCCGTACCCACTTTATGCAGTGCAATCTACCTTCCTTGTCCCACTTGATCCGTTTTAGACTTTTTTAACCATATCACAACTTTATCTCCCTGCAGGTACACATCCTAATCTTGGAAACCTTCTCGCCCATGCCTGTTAGCCACAACCTACTCCCAAATCCTAAATGCCAGAAGAAGGCCAGGGAGAAAACTGTAAGGCTTCCTGCTCCATATAACACACCTTTTGCACCATCACTGACATATGGAGCAAGAATGAAAACGTAATAGGACGCCTCTTGTCCTTTCTATACCTTTCACGTGCTAGCACCTTTCTTACCAAAAACTCATTGGTCAGGTGCGTTAACGCTGCTAGCTTAAACATAAAAGCTAGGGCTGCTACCTGACTACCCACCGATGAAGGCGACATTCTTTTGTCTTTACATATCTCAATATATTCTCTCCTCCAAATGGCCTCCTTAATGCCAGTGGATAGGTGAGCCCCCAGATTGTCCAGGCTGCAAACTACTGTGGACCGTACCGACTCCTCGGACACTCTAATCGCACATGCTGGTAGTGCCATAGTGACCTCAGCCGACGGGGTACCCGTAATCTCCCGTAATCGGAATTGGAGTACCCTGCCTCGCTAATGAGTGATTGCAAGACATTATGTGACCCTGACTAGCCTGGCGCATCCAAGCCTTCCCTGCCAAGATGGAGACCCATTCTCCCAGCCTGTCCTTGCTAATGTGAGTGTCATGTGACCCCAGGAACTGTTGTAGGCCTGATATGTTGTTAACGGCATCAGTGCAGCCGCCTGTGTTAACCATTTCACCTGTATCTCGTCTGCTAAGGGTGTGTTGTGGCCTCTCCCGATCCTGACTGCCACTGAGCCAGGTCCTTCTGTGACTACTTCTCCCATGTCTTGAGCATGACTCTCTCTCCTAATTGGAATATCTTCTGCAGCACCGGCTCAACCTGCGGCTCATGGAGCATGACCTGTCGTGTGAAGACCTGGTAAGGCAAGAAGAACCATGAGTCGGCTGCCTTTGCCTGTAATGTTTATTAGTCTGGTCACCCATAGATGAGTCACTGCTATCAGATCTAGGCCTTGAAGGACACTTAAGCAGACTGATGGACCTAACCTACCTCAAGGCTCTGTTGTCAAAGTCCGTCTCTAGTGCTCCTCTCCATAGCACGCTCCACTGCCCTCCCAATTGCTTTGTCAGCTTGTGACATGTGGGGGTAAGTAGTCGGGTGTTTACCTTTCTTAGACGCTGTAAATGTAGATGGACTGTACCTTGAAGTGGCATGTCGAGCTCTGGCCACATGAGGCACCCTCCGGACCACTTCATTGACCTCCTCCCCTCTGTCTGGGCTCTGTTTGCTCATTTCCCTCTCTATCTTGTTCCTCCTCTTCCTGATTGCAGATGCCTGAGATGCTGCCATGGTCCCAGATTGTGCAACATGGGATTCCTCATTGCTCCTGGCCAGACAGGATGACTTGGTAAGATGATGTGTCTGAGCCTAGTTCCTGCAAACCCTAGGCACACTAGGCGTGAGCTGTGGGTTCTGCAAACCCCAACCTGAGCACCACAGGTTTTTTTCCTGTGGTTACTGCGTAGGTGTTGAACCACAGTCTACAGCCTTGAGATGACTAGTCTGCCTCAGATCCCTTTGGTGTGCTACCCACAGCTTCCTCTCTCTGGCTGGCCGGACCTGAGAGGAGAAGGGCCACTCCAGATGCCTCCAGGGAAATACAGCCACATCAGGCTGCTCTCTGGTGGTCAAGGAGTGCTCTCCCTCACTCATGGGGTGACCTCCAGCCACCTCACCCCATGGCTAATGGCCCTTGCCCTCTATTATAACCACAATCACACAGCCACACAAACAAAATGGAGGACACACAAAATGAAAGTGAAAATGGAACACACCACACTCTCACTAATGCCAGTGGTGACAGGCTCCTGCGCTGCAAGCTAACACCCTTCTGCCCGCACCAGCTTGCTCTAAACCTCCCATGCGATGCTGTCTCCTTGCTGTCCGGCCATGGGGTGACAAAATGCTGCCAGCACAGAGAATAGGCGTAGCTAGTACCTCCCACACGTGCAGGCCATTTCAAAGGTCTCCTTTTGCCACCCGTTTTTGGTCTGCTTCCGGGGATTATCATTCTACTTTGGGAGTTTTGTGTCCTAATTGCATAATGTTTTTTATTAAATCATTATAAATTTGATTTAAACCTCCTGGAATGTCCATCATGTTACATATTGTTGTGCCATCTACAAATACGCAACCCTTCCGTAGCCCACTAGTATAATGTATGAAATAGTATTATTATTTTAATTTTGTCCCTCATCAGTTCTAGTTCTCCAAAATGGTAAATATGCGACTCCAGTATCCATTAATCAGTCTGTCCTAAGATTAATTACCTTCTCTGTTTTGTTTGTTATCACTCTATTTAGGAAGCCATTCTAGGAATTTTGTAGAAATATATAAAAAGTTGAAGTTGCTTGGATTGGTCTCTGTCCTCCCAGATAATTTGAGGTTGTAATCTGATGATTTATGGTTGGCATTGCCAATTAGACACAATAGTAGCAATCATTGTGGTGATATCTCTACTCGTTTCACCTATTGTAGAGCGTCTTCAGGACTTCTTCATCAGGTGGAGATGTATCAGGCCTCAAACCTGCCTCATATGAAAGCAAAGCAGGAATTAAAAGCTGCAGCTATGAACTAGATGGACTAATTAATTACCTATGGTACCTCTGCTTTGCAGAAAGGATTGTCCTTAATGTCATCTTAGAAGCTTCAACACCATTTTCACATGATTATACATATTTTAACACTAAGGAACTGAAAAGACTGTAGTTTACTTGTACCTCATTTCTACCTAGCTCAATGTTATCTATTTAATTGTACATTTTATAAATCTATTACTCTTTCTGTTAAGTAATTTTCACAGTATATTTCTCTTTGTTGTTTCTGTATTTTGTGACACTTTAATTGTAAATCACAGCTCTCCCTTTACATAATCACCCCAGTATGAAGCTGTACTTAAAGTATTTTGATTTGCCAACTACCACTTTAATAAATTCATGAAACAGCCTCCCAGCAGAAGTGACATTAAAAGGTATTACAGGACAACTCGGAATATAAATAAGGGATTAAATAATATCTGAGGCTTTACAGCATGTGAGGGATAACTGGATTGGAGAAGAGGTTCTTAGATGTTTGTAAAATTATGTTTCTTACTTTGCATTAATACAAAAATCATGAATAATAAAGGGACTCTTCAGGCAAAATTTACATGTATTAAAATGTTTTAACTAGGTTGCTTAATTAATGTTATCCTCCTCAGTGTAATGGTGGTATAAAATGTACACCTTCTGTACTTCCAAGAAGCTCCTAGAATAATAGATTCCATTCACTAATTATAGTCCATGGAATAGACATCTGATTGTTATCCAAGTTTGATAAAGTTTTATACACTTCTTATTGCTTTCTATATTGATCTACCTGAATATAGAATGTTTTAAAATCTATGGTTATCCAATCATTTAAAAGGATTTTGATAAACCTCTCCCCTATTTTATATTGTGATCTGTGACAGATCCATCTATATGGACTGATATTGCTGGTTCGTCCGTTTTGCCTCTGTCCATGGAATAATATATATGGATGTATATTATAGTATGTTGTACACATTGCAACATACATATTGCAATATAAGAAGGGCACCCAGCTGGACACAAAGGCTAATCACTTAAGTACACACACTTAAGTGATAGCAGCCAGGAACAATAACAGACAGAGAGGCGCCTTAACCCCATGAAATCTACAGGTTGTCCCACTCACAAAATCAAGGCAAAAGTTCAGGCTCAGAGAGATGTTACTCTCTCCACCGCCAGAGGTAGAATGAACTATATCCAAGATTAATGGAAAGACAATACCAAGGGCTGAAAAGAGTTACCCTTAAAGACCTACTGGAACAAAGAGGCAGACAAGCCAGCAATCTCAGGAAAAGTGAGATTATTGCAATGCTAAATGAAATGGATGAAGGAACCAATGGGCCCAGCACAGCTGACAGAACCCCCGAAGAGGCAAGCTTTGACCGGGCGGTAAGAATCAGAGTGGCTCATTATGGTCCCAACCCGTCTCCAGAGATCATCAGCCGGGTCATGGACGCTGTGGATGCCAACCTGTGACGCCAAAGCGGTGCTGCAGCAGCTCCAGTTCTAGCAACCCCGGTGGAGAAAAGGAAGGTACAGTTTGCAGCTTTTAAATCCTTAATTGAAACAGAAGGGGAGATTGATGGGTACCTTGCTGATTTTGAGCGGCAATGTGCGCTACACAAGGTACCCGCAGAAGTCTGGGTAACTATATTGTCCGGAAAGCTATCCGGCCGGGCCAGTGATGCTTTTCGGGCCATTCCTGATGAGGAGGCATACCGGAGGCGGTTCAGAGACACTGCAAAACTAACTGGGGATTCCTACGTCGAATGGGCATGTAAAGTACACCGCACAGCCGCTCACTGGATGGCGGGGTGTCAAGCCGTATCCGAGGAAGAGGTGCTGCAGATGTTCCTGCTGGAACATTGTTTTGAGATATTATCCCCAGGCGTCAGAGAGTGGGTAAGGGACTGCAAACCCTCCACCCTGCATGAAGCAGCCCGCCTGGCTGATGAGTACATGGATGCCAGTAAATTGGACAGTGCTTTTGTTAAGACTCCTGCTAGAGTTGAGTACCGACCAGCAGCACCCCCTCCAGCTAATCACTACCCTCAGCCGCCCCGGTTTAATTCATGTGACTACTCACAGCCCATCCGGTGTTTTGGGTGCAAGCAGCTGGGGCACAAGCGTCCGGAGTGCCCGCTGAATAACGCTAACCAGGCCCAGTCTTGGAGACCCACCAGCGGAAACCAGCGCAACCCTCTGCTTGCTGCCCACTGCGTAGAAATGGAGGAATGTTGGGGCGTCCTGCACGAGGCAGACCCTGTCCAAGCTGCCCACCGGGATAACCGACAACAACACCGGCAACTCGTCAAAGTAAACGGGAAGGAGGTCAGTGGTCTGCGGGATACCGGTGCAACCATGACATTGCTCCAAAAGCACTTGGTGTCTGAGAAGCAACACCCTGGAGATACTGTGGCTGTGAGAGTAGCCGGAGGCGCTGTGTTCCGCCTACCCGTGGCCCGGATACATTTGGATTGGGGAGTGGGCGCTAGACATGTGAATGTGGGGGTCATGAGGGATTTACCAGCTGCCGTCCTCCTTGGAAATGACCTGGCCCCTCTTGTCTCCGCATACGCTCCCATGGGTCCTGCCGAAGTTACGCGGTGACGACCCGGGCCCAGACCCGTGCCGCCGAGACCGTCCCACATGCTGCTGAGACCCAGGTAAGACTCTCTACCCCGACTTGCACCTTAGATCAGGCCCCCTTAGGCTGGGATACCCCAGAGACGTACGGGAGGGAAACCTGGGAGGACCCGACCCTGGAGAAGTATAGGGCTAGGGCAGAGGCTGGGGAAGAGGGAGTAGATGGGGAGCGTTACGAGTGGGTGGGGGACAGGCTGTATAGGATTCCTAAACCTTCCCAGAAACAAAATACCCCTCCGCAGAACCGGCAGCTGGTGGTGCCTGCAAAATACAGACAGGAGATTCTTTGAGGATCACTCAAAATTTATTTTGGCCCAATTTTAACCGAGATGTGCGGGTATACTGTAGCACTTGTGACACATGTCAATGGGTGGGGATCACCCAAAAGCTAGGCTTATGTCTATGCCTATCATTGGGGAACCCTTTTCCCGCATTGCCGTTGACATTGTGGGTCCACTGGCCAGGCTAGTCCATCAGGTAAGAGATATATTCTCACCGTGATGGACTATGCCACTCGTTACCCAGAGGCAGTAGCGCTGTCTAATATTGAGGCAGAGACAGTAGCTGATGCCCTGGTTAAGATTTTTTACTAGGGTAGGGTTCCCTCAGGAGATTCTCTCCGACCAGGGACCTCAGTTTACCGCTGTGCTCACCCAGCAGCTGTGGAAGTTGTGTGGCATTAAACCGCTGCGTAGCTCACCATATCACCCACAGACTAACGGTCTCTGCGAGCGATTTAATGGCACCCTCAAGCAGATGTTGAGAACCTTTACTGACACTTGCAGAGACTGGGAGCGATTCCTACCTCATCTGCTATTTGCATACAGAGAGGTGCCTCAGGAATCTACTGGGTTCTCCCCCTTTGAGCTCCTCTATGGGAGAAGGATCCGAGGACCCCTAGATCTCATTAGGGGAAACTGGGAGGGAGAGACAGAGCAGGAAGGAACTCCCATCGTGCCATATGTTCTGGAACTCCAGTACCGCATGGAGAAACTGTCCCTAATGGTAAGGGAGAATCTCCAGGCGGCCCAGGGGAGACTGAAGAGATGGTACGATCGGGGTGCCCGACAGCGGGTCTTCCAGGTGGGGCAAAAGGTTTTAGTGCTCAAGCCTGTGAAGACTAACAAGATGCAAGCATCTTGGCAGGGCCCGTATAAGATAGTAGCTCAGGTATGTAATACTACCTACCTTATAGCCAGCTGTGCGGATGAAAGAATTCAGCGATCCTTTCATGTGAATATGCTGAAGGAGTATCAGGAGAGACCAGAAGATGTCGCTGCAGTGTGTGCCCCGGCTGCAGACGACCCAGAGAATTTACCCCTGCCTGACTTATTAGAGAAGGACCCTCAGACTGACCTCACTAGTCTTGTACAGCTAGGGGATCGGTTAAGCCCCACAGAGAAGGTACAGGCCAAACAGCTTCTGTGGGAGAAGCAGGCGACGTTCTCCCAAGAGCCAGGCTACACTACCCTAGCTGTACATAAGGTAGAGACCCCCGGACAGACTTCCTTACGACAGCCACCCTATCGTATCCCTGAAGCACTCCGGGAAGGAATGCGGAAGGAGATACAGGAGATGACTCGGCTTGGAGTCATCGAACCCTCAGACAGCCCTTGGGCCTCGCCTGTAGTCCTAGTGCATAAGAAAGATGGGACCACCCGGTTCTGTGTGGACTACAGGCGGCTCAATGAGCGGACCACCACTGACGCCTACCCAATGCCCCGGGTAGACGAGTTATTAGACCATATTGCCAGGGGACGCTATCTGACCACCATAGACCTGTGTAAGGGCTACTGGCAGATTCCCCTGGCCGAGGATGCTATCCCTAAGTCGGCTTTCGTCACCCTATTTGGCCTGTACCAATTTAAGGTCATGCCATTTGGGATGAAGAATGCTCCGGCTACCTTCCAGCGTATGGTGGATAGACTTCTCGATGGCTTCCAGGAATTTGCTTGTGCATACCTGGATGACATTGCGTTCTACAGTGAGTCCTGGGAAGAACACCTGGTACATGTAGGGATGGTTCTGGACAAGATTTGGGCCGCTGGCCTGACCTTGAAACCAGACAAGTGCCATCTAGGCATGGCTGAGGTACAGTACCTGGGTCACCGAGTGGGGTGTGGGAGCCAGAGACCAGAGCCAGCCAAGGTAGAGGCAGTGGCTAACTGGCCCACACCTCTCACGAAGACCCAGGTGCTAGCCTTCTTGGGGACAGCAGGGTACTACCGACGTTTTGTCCCGGACTACAGTACTATTGCCAAGCCCCTGACTGACCTGACGAAAAAGAATTTACCTAAGCAGGTCCTGTGGTCTCCAGCTTGTGAAGCCGCGTTTCAGGCACTGAAGCAGGCTCTTGTAAATGCTCCTGTCCTGGCTGCTCCAGTCCCTAACAAACGTTTTCTTGTTCATACAGATGCTTCCATGTATGGACTGGGGGCTGTGCTGAGCCAGGTCGGGGAAGATGGAGGAGAGCACCCTGTCGCATATCTCAGCAGAAAGTTATTACCTCGGGAAGTGAACTATGCGGCAGTAGAGAAGGAGTGTTTAGCCCTGGTCTGGGCCTTGAAGAAGTTGAGCCCCTATTTATACGGACAGGAATTTTCCCTTATAACAGACCACAATCCCCTTGTCTGGCTTAACCGGGTCTCAGGAGACAATGGGAGACTGCTGCGGTGGAGTTTAGTCCTACAACCTTAGAACTTCACCATCAGCTAAAGACCCGGTAAGCAGAACGGGAATGCTGATGGATTGTCCCGGCAAACTGACATCCCTACCACCTCCTAGTCCGGTCATCCCCAAGTTGACCCGCCGAAGGGTCAAGCCGGGTCTGCCGGAGTGTCCCACATGGAGGGAGCCGTGTGACAGATCCATCTATATGGACTGATATTGCTGGTTCGTCCGTTTTGCCTCCGTCAATGGAATAATATATATGGATGTATATTATAGTATGTTGGACACATTGCAACATACATATTGCAATATGAGAAGGGCACCCTGCTGGACACAAAGGCTAATCACTTAAGTACACACACTTAAGTGATGGCAGCCAGGAACAATAAGGTCCTAACCCCATGAAATCTACAGGTTGTCCCACTCACAATATCAAGGCAAAAGTTCAGGCTCAGAGAACCACGCCTAGTGGGTGGCTCCTGAGGGAGGGGACTCCTGGTTCCCACGCCTTAACGCTGTCTGATTGGCCAGAGGTAATTAGGGGTTGACCAAAGGTTGCCACTGCCCCTACTGTGTATGTGAAGTGTTTAAAAATGTGTGTTTTTTCAATAAATATGAGTTCACTTTTTGACCCTCAACACGGAGCTTATGTCTCGTTCTTGGGGGTGTCGTAATATGATCTATCTGAAAATAGATTGTTTTCACATGTTTTGATACAGTTGCCCATTCTTGGTTTGTTATTGCTTTAATAAACGCTGTTCTGCATAAAGCGTATGCTTGTCTATAAGTTGATAAGTCAACTCAATTAAACGTATTATTCTAGACATTGTTATATTCTTTTCATTATACTAATTGCATGACAATTAGATAGAATGTTTGCCTTATTAGTTTTCTATTTTCGAGGAATTTTCTTTTTTGTTCTTTTCTGCATAATATCACAACATTCTGACCAAACTTCAGACATTCTATCTTCTACTTCTAGTCCCTTAAATCTATTCTTTACTTCTACTGCCTATTCACAAGGGATATTACATATTTTGTATCTGTGTGGTCTGATGATTTTACTTCCTTTCTTCAGTTTAACTCTGGACTTCACAGTAAGGAGCTGATGGTATAAACCACAGTCAGCTCCAGGTATTGTTTTTGCTGACTATATGGAGCTCTACCATCTTTGGCTTTAAAGTATATGGTCAATCTGATTTCTTGCCAGTTATTCCAGGAATTTTGGGGTTCTCTACTTTAGAATTCCAATCTCTTATGATGAGAGCAACATCCTTTCTTGGAGTTATGTCTCAGAGGTGTTGAACATCCTTGTAAAATTGGACAACTTCAGCCTCTTCAGCATCAATGTATGGATCACTGTGAATTAAATTGAAATAATTCTGTCAATCATTTGGTTGTAACCAAGCACTGCTTTGGCAACCCTTTCATTGATTATGATGATTACTCCATTTCTTTTGGGGGATTATTGACCACAATAGAAGAGCTAGTCTATCAGTTCTATTCACCATCAGGACTGAGTAGTCACTTCTGCAGGGCTTAGTCAATGTCACTGGGCCTCATTTCATCCATTTTAGCAGAAGCACCCACCAACTGACACTTCACCCAGTTCCATATGACAATAATAATAATAATTTGTATATATATATATATATATATATATATATATATATATATATATATATATATATATATATTGGGTACCAGGAATGTGTGAAAGAGTTAACTCCTAGAGCAGAGTTCACACCAGGAAGTGTGCAAGAGTTAACTCTCCTGTAGAAATCAATTAGCCCAGGTGTGTACTGACTTTAAAAGAGTAAGCCAGAGCGGTGGGTGTGCCTGGTTAATAGATTGCAGGCTGTGTTTGGGTCCTGCAGCTTGCAAAGGCTATGAAAGATCAAACTGAGGAAAGTTTTGCTTGTATAGACTCACAGATGTGTATGCCATTGGAAAGAGACACTCAGAGAGAAAAGTGTACTGTTCATTGGAGCTGCATGGTACATTAGAGAGGAAGTGTCCATATTTATATCTGAAGCTGGAGACAGCCACACAGCAGAATAGAAAGGGGAAATGCTCAAGGACAGAGGCTAATAAATTAAATATAAATCCATTTGACTGTTTATTGCTTTGTGTTTGCTCCCTCCCAGGCTTAGATGGGAGTGGGTCTAGTTAGAAAGGCATCTAACTAAAAGTGAAGGTAGTGCTTCAAAGGAAGCTAGGCCTGTTTATTTTATGGGTTTGTTTTCATATGTTTTGTATGACAGGCGATACATACAGTAAAATTGGAAAAAAAGTGTTTAAAAGCCTCCTGTGATGGGTGTTCCTCCATTGAATTTGCAGGAGACAGGCACACAGATCCAATGGTAAACAGATGCCTTGTCGCAATATATCTATCTATCTATCTATCTATCTATCTATCTATCTATCTATCTATCTATCTATCTATCTTTCTATCTATCTATCTATCTATCTATCTATCTATCTGTCTATCTATCTATCTATCTATCTACTGTATCTATCTACAGTATCTATCTATCTATCTATCTATTATATATATATATATATATATATATATATATATATATATATAAATATATACTGTATATATCAATATATATATATATATATATATATATATATATACATATATATATATATATATATATATATTTATTTTATATATATCTATAGATAGACAGAAATACAGACATGTAGATAGATAGATAGACATATAGATAGATAGATAGATAGATAGATAGATAGATAGATAGATAGATAGATAGACATTGTAAACTATACCATAGCACTGCACCAGTTATTTGGCTGCTGCCCCCTGAAAATCTACTACCGTAGTGTTCTCTTCTATTAGGTATAAGCAGACACTAATAGATCAAACTTGTACATTGTCAAGAACAAAAACAGATGCTCAATCTGTAAACGAAACAATACTGAAGCAGCCTTGTTTCTCTCTGTGAACGGCACAAGTGAGCTAAACGAGGCTGCTCTTTGAGTGGGTTATTATTCCCATACAGCTAAACTATTTAGGTGAGTTCGTTCTCGGATTGAGAGCCTTTTACTTTGTTTTTGTTTAACTTGTGTCCAAATGTTTCTTTTTTTATAAGTGTTGAGAACAAATTGGCTGAATTTGTTTTTAATTGTTTGTCCTGTGACACATACAGAAGCAGAGACACACACAATAGCAGAGTACAAGGTTATATTGTTTCTACAAGAAAGACCTCTCTTCACCTCTGCTGCACTATTGATTGGCTGTCTGTAGCTATTCTCAAATACTAAGGAGCTTTAATTTCTAGAATAACAAAGTTAGGGGGACTGAAGCAGAGATGATTTTGAGACCCCCTCTTGCAACCTCTGTTTACAAGGTAGCTGCCTGTAGGAGGTAAATAAAAGGCCATAAATATTTGCAGGTGGTCAGATCACCCCAATGAAAATAATTATCTGTCCTTCTTCCATAGTAAAACAAATGTCACAAAGTTAATTTATAGAAGTTCAAATATATGTATAAAAGTTTTAACGCTTACCTCTTATTGCTAGAAGACCTTTTTTTTTATTAAGTAGTGTAAGAAGCTGAAGATCATAGGAAATTACTGTAACTGCTACAGTTTTACCCCAACACCACTAACCATCACACTCGTGGATGACATAACAGACCATTCATGGTGAGTGGATCAGAAAGTCTTATTGACAGTTGCATCTGAAAGAGGGTATTTGCAAATTTGCCATTGCTGTGTTTCATATTTATTCAAATGACGCTTTCAAAACACAATAAACTGATTCAAATGTTTAACTGCTCTGGGTGGGTGCTTTATGCATTTTTTCATAGAAGTTTAAATAGTTTTTAATATGTTTTACATGCAGGAAACAACTTTTGTAATATCTAAAACAGTATTTTTTAAATGCATGAAAAACTGGACATGCTCCATGTTGCATGTCCCTTTAAAGGCCAGTTGGGTTCTTGTCATTTCCACAATACAAGACATAAAATACTAATGTGATATATGTGCAATTAAGAACATAATATATTTGCAAACAACACTAAAGTCTGATAAATACCACATTCACAATGTGTTTTGTGAATAAGAATGCAATCCTATTCTGACACAAGTTACTTTACCATTATGTGTTTATTATCTCTTAGTTATTAAGTGGAATGTTGAGTTAATCTCTATAGTGGATTGAAGTATAGCTACTTTAGAAACTAACATTTTCAATCCTTAATTAAAGATATTCTAATTGCCTAAACTTTCTACTGTGGATTTAAAATAACATGTTTTAAACATAAGAAACTGTTTGCTATTTTCATGCTAATGATTTGATGTTAAGTTGAGTGCAGTGGCGGAGATTTTTTTTTTCTGTAAAACATTTTTTTTGTGAAAATGTTCCTTTATGTAGTGCAGTGGACTCCCCCAACCCCTTCATCAGCAATATCCCCCCCCCCTCCAGGCCCCTCAGCAGCACCATTCACCCCCAACACCCCAAGGCACCCCTCAGCAGCACCATTCACCCCCAACACCCCCTCAGCAGCACTATTCACCCCAACATCCCCAGGCCCCCCTCAAAAGCACCATTCACCGCCAACCCCCTTAGTAGCAATATTTATCCCCACAGTTCCCCTGTAGTACCATTCACCAACAACACCCACTCAGCAGCACTATTCACCCCCAACATCCCCAGGCCCCCCTCAGCAGCACCATTCACCGCCCCCCCCAAGCCCATCAGCAGCAATATTATGCCCCGTGGCCCCCTCAGCAGCAATATTCACTACTCAACCTCCCAGGAGCACCATTCACCCTTTAAAACCCCCATGTCCCCCATAGCAGCATCATTCACCTCCCCAAAGCAAAAAACAACCCAGGGCTCCCTTGTTGCACCATTCACCCCCCACAAGCCCCTCAGCAGTGAAATTTACCCATTTACACCCCAGGCTCCCTCAGCAGCACCATTCACCCCCCAACACTTCCAGGCCCCCATCAGCAGCACCATTCACCCCCAACACCCCTAGGCTCCTATCAGCAGCCATGTTCGCCCCCTCAAAACCCCTGGGGCCCCTTGTCACACTATTCACCCCCCAACATCTTACTTGTGCCTTGCAGTCCCTGTCTTGGTTCCCATTGCTCAGAGATGGGGTATCCTTCCCTTGCTGGAGCTTCATACTTCAGGGGAGGGGAATTCCTAATTATGTCACGTGACCCTGCAGTATGAAGCTCCAGCAGGGGAAGGATACCCAACCTCTGAGCAATGGGATCCAGGACAGAGACTGAAAGGCAAAAGTAAGAGTAAGAGGAGGAGAGGGGGGGGGGGGAGTGAAGGGGACTTGAGGGGGGTGAATAGTGTGACAAGGGGCCCTGGGGTTTTTGAAGGGGTCAATGATGAGAGCAAGGGTCCTGGTGCAACGCACCGGCTGCACCGGAAGAAGATCAGCCCCTGGTTGAGTGGTATAATGAATTTGTCTGGTCATCCCAAACCTCTTCTGCTTCTAGAGGCACGGGAGAAGCAGCAGCTCAAAATCAATGTAGCAATTCCAGGAAAGTTTTTTTTACATGGATTGGGAGTTCTGGATTGACACTCAGGTTTCCAAATCCTTCCATATAGCCTGTTCCCGCTTAATCTGTTCCCACTTTTTTGCAGGATTCCTGCCACCAAACATTCGGCGTACAACCAATCTATTAATCCCTGCAACAAACAGTACTATGTGTAACAGTAAATGTATTTTACCTGTGGGACTGCATGTGCATGGGATTGCTGCAGTTGCTGACACCCGGCTTGGCTACAAATGTCTTTTAAGTACCCTTCTAGTTTGCTACCAGTTCTGACCAGTCTTGCAACACTACTCCACCTGCTTTGTAATCCTATCCTTAGCACTTTTACAGTCGTGTGATATGACTCTGAACTTCATCTATATCTCTGTAGTCCTGACCAATTTTGTAACATTTGATCAGTTTCAAATAGTCTATTGTAAAACCCTGAACATCTACCAGATCCTATTTTTCTAGATTGATTCCAGATGAAAGGATCCTGGCTATCACATTTGTACTAGGCACCATGATTTCTGATGACATCCTTGCTGTGCATCGAAGGCGTACAACTAGTCACCCCAGAATGACGCATCTTGTTGATGCAGACAGTCATCCCTGAGTGACAGAGGCAAGGACACAAGAGACTGACACAGTTGGAATCTCATTGACAGGGAATCCCACCATCTATAAAAAGGCACCATTCTAGGCTGAGCTGTAGCTGCTATGTTCGTGCCTATAGTTATTGGTCGTGGCAGACCAGTTATCAAGCTCTGCAAACTCATCCCTCTCATAATGTCACCATGACTTTCAAACTGGTGGACATCTACACCAGGGAGATCTCCCACTTTCATTGATCAATGTTTTCAGTAATGTCCAAAAGCGGATCACAGTTGCCCTTTTCTGGAAGGCAGTATGAGGCAGTCTTGATATTTTACTATACCGTTCTGCAGCCTGTCATCTTTAGACCAATGGGCTTATTGACATGGACATCTCAACACCAAGGGAAATGGGCTGACTCTCACTGGCAGAATATGCCTGGAAAAACTGAGTACTTCAAGATATAACTTTTCTGCCGTATTCGTGGATAGCATCCCACATATTTCTTTATTTCTGTTGCATCATTTTTACTTTCTAAAAACAATTTGCCCATTAACAAGAAAACTCTCCAAAAGATTAAGTTGCAAATAGCAGGCTTCAGTGATCATTTTAAATGTATTTTATTTCTTCTCTGTTTTTTAGATTCTTAAAAGTTCAAATATGGATTTTTTTCTTTTTTTTGCTAGTGAAAGTGGGCATTTCATAATGTTACACCATATGTTTCTTTTTTGTAAATAAATGTCCTGGAGTAGAATAAATTGCTTTGAACTTGTGCAGGAAAACAGCGAGTCATGTGTGAGTCATGCATGAGTCATGCATGTCAGTCAATGCGCTCTAGAGTTTTACAAACTCTCTTTTCAGACAAATCCATTTCCTTTGAGTTTCAAAGAAGTTTAAACAAGTTTTAATAAATATTTTTCTTCAAACAAAAAGCAACATTTATAATGTTTGAGACGTTCTTTGAAATATATGATAGCATCTTAATTTTGAGAATTATGTTCCATCTTGACCCGCCTTCAACACTTCCTGAGAACTTGACTCCTAAGGGTCAGATGTTTATCTGTTAATGAAGGAAGGATGGGGAAATGGGAAATTAAAGGGATATATATATATATATATATATATATATATATATATATATATCACTTGGAGATGTTCAGAAGCAGATACTTGCAAAGACAATTGCAAGCCCTGCTACTGCAGCAATTTAAATACCTCTCTCACACACACAACCTTTACCAGTGTTTAATGGATGTTTCCAGGGACCAGCAGAGACAGCAAAATGCATTTTTTTTCTAATTAAAAACTTAGCTTTATGACATTTTGTCTTTCTAATTATGCTATTAGATTCAAATTTTCAAACATTTATTTGCCCCTTTAATACCCCTTACTGTGTTACTGTGGCTGGTTATGTTAAACCAAAAAGCTGAAAATTCATTCTAATCTACTTCAAGGAAAATTAGAAGAATCCACCTTTAGTGAATTTGGAATATCCACCTTACAAGGAATCATGTTGTGTCTCTATGATTGCTGCAGTTGCCTACACTTTTGGATATTTCTTAATCTCTTATAAAAGCTGTTGGATCTCATTTAAATTGACTCCCTATGTATGATGCTTGATCTTGTGACCTGAATGGTCTACTGCCTGGTGGTTGGACCTTCCTTGCATGACATCCGGCTTGTTGATCTTGCTAATGTCCTGCTTGCTTTCTGCCCTGATCACGTCTTTGTATAAAACATGTTAAACATTTTTCTATCTATCCCAACCTTGCAAACCTGACCATTCTTATCTGCTACAAACTCAAGTCAAGTTTTCGGCCTGGTCAAGCATCATAACATCTAGCCTCTCTCCTAAAGGTTACTGATTTAGTATGTTATGTATATATTTTGGTAATTATATGTTTCATTTGAGTTTACCTTACAATAGTGGTTTTATATTTTTTAACTATTTTCCAAAATATGGCAAAAGTGCCAAGATTGGATTGTAGTATATCAAGAAAGTAATTTATTGATTTTCGCTCCCAATGACAGCTTGTGTTCCCAGAAATACAGAGATCAACATGTGGTCAAGAAACCATGCTAAGAGCATCAACGTAACTGTACTGTATGTGGATATTGTTGTCTTATTTATGTTTCCCTAAGCACTTCCACAGGCGAAGCACTTGGAGATAAGTGGCTGGGCAGGAGGATGCACATCTCTTCCTGTGGTGCTCTACTCCACAATCTTCCCTTAATGGAAGCAAGGAATAGCATAAATACATGGGAAGAACTGGGCTTAATTGAAAAAGGCTTAGAAAGCAACAGCAAGTAATTTGCCACTTGGCTTATCCAATCTGTTTTTTTTTTCTTAAGGGACAAAGTCTCAGATATGTCATTGGCCATAGTTTTTTTTATTAAGTAGTTTAATGTGAGTTACAATAGATATTTCAAAGTAGATTGATAAATTTTGTGTGCTGCTCTTTTTGTCCCTCAGATACTTATTTTGTAATGAATATTCCTTATTTAAAGGGCCACTGATAACACTATAGCAATCAGAATTAGATAGAAAACATGTAAAAACCTTTGCATTTGAAATACTTTCGGTAACGGAGCTGTGACATCAGAGGTCAATATCTCCGCTAATAAATAACAAAGATAACCAAGTATAGCGCAGCCCGGTCCCACAAGTCCCTCTTTCCACAATGGACGATACACATCGTGGATTTTCAGAACAGGCATAATTTTTAATTCTTTTACACACATATTTATACAGTCAGAACGGGGGGTGAGAGTCTCCACAAGGACAATGGAATACTCCCACCTTTGGCCATTCAAAGACTTAATTAGCAACTGGATTATAATCTTAACACATCATCATTGGAGCCGACTGGTTCCCTACACAATAGAGCTTTTACAAACAAAGCAGATGGATAATTGGGTTAGCTCTTCCTGTCCCTTGCAGACTTCCATTTCTAAACAAAGATGATGTAAAGCCAAGATTAACTCTTGGGCCTCGTATAGTCCAGTTAACCCTGCCCTGGCCTGGTATAATGTCGCTGGGCAAGGATGCAATGTCCTTGGTATAATAACAGTGATGGGTTTCTGTTACACTTTCCTTATTTTATAATTGTTTTAAAGTACTTTTGCGTTAGCTTTTATAGCTAATAAACTGTTTATTTAAATGTAGTCAGCAGGAGCCAGCTTGCACCACACAATTTATTGAGCACAGTGGAAATTATCATAGATCCTGGAAGGACCTTCAATTGCAAGCTCTAAATTCTTATATACAGGATTCATTACAACATTAAATTTTACTTATTTTCCATTTGAGAATGAGTAAGAAACCCAAAGGGATACGCCAAAATATTTTGTTGCAAGAAGGAAAGAATTTGTGCTTTTTGGTCCTTTCAGAACCTGCTGAATGAAGGACGCTGAAGCAAGCTCAAGGCTACTTGAAATACAAACTCAAAACAGAGAAATAGGCCTCAGGGAAAAAATATTCATTGAGTTTCAGTGCTCTTATTGTAGAGCAGTTTTTATTAATTCCATGACTTTTGGAGAGGAACAAAACCCTGTCCTTTGTAGGATCAAAAATATTCCTTTATTGAAGAGACAGTTCTACATTTAAGGACGAATTACTCAATTTCAGTTCAGACATATCACTGTTTCTCTCTCTGAATTCTCTTTGGTTGCTTTCTCCAAAATTTTAGAAAATGGGTCCAGTGTCTGCTCTGTATATACAGTATGTGTATATTAAGTAGTGTACAAATATTTGTTTGTTTAGTCATTTGGTTGTGTCCGACAAGCCGTGACCCTATGGACTACAGCACAACTTTGTGCTTATCCATAAGGCTTTCATGGCAAAGATACAGGAGTGGGTTGCCAATTCCTTCTCCAGTGGACCACAATTTGTCTGGCCACTTTGTTATGACCCGCCCATCTTTGGTGGCCCTACATGGTATAGCTCACAGCTTCATAGAGGTACACAAGCCCCTTCACCACAACAAGGTAGCGATCCAGAAGGGGGTGCAAATATTAACTGTATATATTACATAAGTTGCTACTACTAGTGAATTAAGGTCATGGAAACAAATAATGTGTACATACTCAAGAATGTGTGTCCCTCTTTAGCAACCTTAAATGGTGGAAGGTATGCAAAATTGTAACAGTAGAGGTGGGCTTGCATCCCAAATGCCTTTAGCTTCAGATTGAAGTTAACTAGTTTTGAGGTATCAGCTTCTCTTTACACATTTCCAACCCATTTAATAAACTTAGATCATATGAATTCCCCAATCTCATGTAAATGAATAAGAATGATCTCTTTACACAATGGCTGTTAATATTTTATGTGGGTTACATCTCACTTTGAAAGCAAATAGCGAGGAACAATAAGAGCACATTAATAATCAAGGGGTAATTTCCAAGGAATAGGAGTGTACACTTGTTTTAATCTTGTTGGAAATAATACCAATTTGTGACTGGCAGAAGAAATTACTTATTAATGGTGTGGGCTTTAACTGCCTCGTTTACTGATATTCCAGTGCCTACCTTCAAATAATTCACAATTCCTTTACATTAGGCACATTTCACTTGATTAAGGATATGATAAAAACATAGATTTTGACTTAATTTAAAAACAAATCTTAGTCCTTTCAGTGTCTGTTGAACTGCCACAACCCCTTTTAAAACATGTTTGACAAATTTTAAAAAAGAGCATATTTTCATGAAAAACAGTGCTTTAAATTTTAAAATGTTTTCTTTTTGAGTCTGGTTTAAAGGAACATTTTACAAATGTTTGAATGTTTTTTTTCTCTTTACCTCTCAACATTTCAAATGGGGGATACTATTAAGCACTATTAGGTAGTTGTAATGCCATTCTGTTCAATGCGTGATTAGGTTTTACAGATACACAAATAAAGGGCCATTTACCTCACTGTGAATGCTTTTCATGGTGTGAAAGAGCACACGGTTGTTAAAATGATCTATTTTTTAATTACACAAAAACCTTCTGTTTACATACAAAGTGTATCCTGCCTACTCCCTGTTGCATGAGTAATAACAAATAACTGAGCGAGCAGTGAAGATAGTGATTGAGATCAGTTTTTCCCTGGACTCCTGACTTCACTAACCCGTTAGTCCATAACTGACCTGTTTAGGTGTTTTCAGCATTCCATGCTCAGATAGATTTGTTAAGGGTTAACTCTTTTTTTAGTTTTGCTCACTACACAAAGCTATAGCTGCTGGTCTGGCAACATTGCCAAGAAGAAACATACAGGAAAACTGAAATTGCTGGGGGGCATTATAAGATAAGTCTATTTGCCTTCTTCCCCTCTATCTCTCTCTCCATTCATTCTCTCTCCCTCGATTCTATCTCCACTGCTCTTTTCTCTTTTTTTTCTTCCCTTATTTTATGTAGTTTACTCCCTCCCCCTCCTCTCATTCCCCTCAGATAAGGTCTTCCTTGAGGGAGAATCTTATAGGCATAATTCATGTGACCTAGTAGGATTTGGAGCTCTTTGGTTGAGATTTGTTTATCAGTGGAAGCTGATTGGATAAGTTTGAGAATCCGCTTGAGTTGGTTCGTAGGAAGGCGAGCTTCCATGAGATTGGTATCGAGTATGATTCCTAGAAATTCTAGTTTGAATGATGGTCCTTCGATCTTGTCTAGGTCATACAGGATTAGGAGTTCGTCAAAGAGCTAAGTAGTTATTTTGAGACTATCTGGTGTGGAGAGAGCGGCCTTGATAAAGAGAAAATCATCCAGGTAATGGATTACGTTCGGACAATTTTTAAGATTCACCAAGATCCAACAGATAATTCTGTCAAATTGGTAAACATTTTTTCGTCTGCTTTTGGATCTTATAGTGAGTTTGGTTGCGAAATAGTATTGATTATTCGAGTGAATTCCGTGAAGATGCCACAACTCCGGGGCAATCGGTAGTAATTTAGACTGGTGATGGTTGTTATGGCGTCATCGACTTTGGCATACTGGGGTGAGAAATCTGCAGTCGGGATCAGCAAATTGATGCTGGGAGTAGGTGAATTGTGAGGAGCTGAGAAATCGATAATGAGGCGTTTCTTAAGCAAGTACTTTCCTGTTGCCTCTCGGATTGGGTTAAAGCGCCATACCGGGAAATAATGGTTTTGGAACGGGCCCATGACATAATGGTTGTTGATCTTGTTGATTAGGTGTCTTTTCACTACCTCAGGTTACTTTGTAGCTGAGAGTAAATTAACACTAGTGAAGGAAACCTGAGGTAATGCTGCCACTCCAGTGTGAAAACCCCGATGAGTATGAACCTAACCAGGGAAGTGTCTGGGTGGTGCCTAATATAGAACTCCAGCCCCAGTAGGTTGACAAGTGATTGTTATTTTGTGTGCACCACGGTGGGGCAGGTAGATTTGGAGTGTGCCTTGTGACAAACAGCACATAAGTGGAGAAGTCGCCACACGCTAAAGTTAAACCCGGCAAATTGAAATTGTTGAATATTGCGGACTCCCCAAGGTAGTGCAAAAGCCTACCGAGACGGTCCTTGTTAGGGCGAGATGAAGTAGAAGGAACTGGGACAGAGACAGTAGGGTGAGGGTTAGAGTGGTGAACTATGGGAGTGGCAATTGGGCAGAAGTTGGTGGTGTGTAGAGGGGATTGTAAACTTGGCATACTGCAGATTTAACGCCTGCAAAATGGCGGCAGAACAAAATCATGGTTGGATGGGCGAGTTTTGGCTCATCTGAGCTAATGGACGGCATTGATTCAGGTACGACTAGTGCAGAGGGTCTTGGATTCTCCAGGTAAGTTAGCCTACGAATGAGGCGATGTCAGCAATCATCCGGTGAAGCTGAGAAAACTGGTTTGGTGGTATGGCAGGTGATGGTGGTGGGTTTTCTCTGGCGGACACAAGGAGTCAACATAGCTCTGACTTCCTAGCGGATGCTGGGTAAGGTTTCCTGCAGTTGGTAAGCTCCTGAATGAGCCTTGGGACCAGGATGGAAGGGATTTTGGACTATCTACAACTGTTGAGGCCCTTGCAGGGGTTGATATCGCCTGTGAGGGGACACTTTCAGCTTTTAGACAGATTCTGGTCTGCCATGAGGGCAGTTCTGAAAATTAGATAGTTGTTAGTCAAAATATAGGAATGAGATTGAAGCGTGATGGTGGCTGGAGGGACTGCGGGCTGTGGCCCTCATTGCGTCTAAGGACTGATTGGTAGTGAGCAGCTGGATGAGAAATTGGTCAGACTGAGTTTAAGAACAGGATAGATAAAAGGAAATATGGAAGGAAGTAGGGGATAGGTCAGTGTGCAGGATGAAATGATGAGCGATAGACTCTAGGGATAGACATTACGGGTGGACTTGAATGGCTATCGTACAGAGGTAAACGTAAGTGACGAGAATGGTAGGGAATACGGATTACCTTTAGTAGGGAGGATGCAGTAATGGGACTCGCCCTTTAAGAAGGGTGTAGGACTAAAGGATGTGAATACAAGGGGTATGATACAGTGCAGGCATGAAGGGTTAAATAGAAACTCATGACGGTGAGCACAGGGGGCACAGGGGGTCATGACGAGGGCAGTACAGTTTATTGCAGGGGATGTGTAGTGCTTGGAAGTAGGAGCGAAGTGGAGTGAACAAGGAGTGAAGTGAAAACTTAGAGACAGAGGAGAGACATACCAATCGGCACTGCAGACAGGAGGCATGCCACTATGGCACAGCACTGGATGGTACAAAAGCACAACGGAAAAGCAGCAACGGCCGAGGACGCACAGAGCTTGGATGTGCGCAGACAGGAAGTGGCTAGGAGGGGTTTAAATAGTGATGGGGGGGATCCTCCCACAATTCCAGGTGCTTACCTGGTTATATATATATATATATATATATATATATATATATATATACAGTGGGAGAGTTGGGCAATCAAGGTTTAGGAAGAGACTCAATTCAAACTCATATCTCTGATTTTACCAGATAATGTGACATTTACAAAAGTTTCCTCTGCACAGGAAATAAAAAGTATATTTTTTAATCCTTCTAGCACTCAAATTTCAGGAAGAAACATGTTCCTTTATGTTGAAAATGTAACATTTTGGAGTCCTGTGTCTTCCTATACCTGTACAGATTCATGCACACACACGAAATAAGAACATGGAATTCAAATATATCCAACGTCTCGATCTTAAATTCAAAATTACCCAAAATACTGGTTTAGTCACATACTGTACATTACTCTCTATTCCTATTTAGTTTATCACAGTGTGGTAAGTTAAAGGAACGTGGAAATAACTCCATACATGCACCAGGTTCCTTTCTACACCTTACCAGATGGAGCAGACAGCAGAGTGCAGGTAGCCTTTCTCAGATCAGACATCTCCAAACAAAGCATGAAAACCCAGTATAAAGCAAAAGAACATCGTTCTACGACCTATGTTTTAACCAGAAGATCTCTTTATTAAATAGGTCTTAACCAAAGGAAAATAGGAAAAATACCATAGTAACTAAACAAATTAACAACAAATAATTAAGCAGTAGTTCAGTTAAACACTATTACTTGGTAACGTAACTGAGATCACTAGATCAGAAGGTCAAATTAATCTCATTACTCAGAGCCGTTGTATAATATGTGACTGGTTAGTAAGCTGGTTGTTTGCATCTCTCCACGGAAGGCCATCAATGATAAACTGTTCCATTTGAAGCATTGTGTCAGCTCCAGAAAATCCCTCTAAGATCTGCTTTTGCAAACAATAATTGGATTACACCTTAACAGACCAGGTCACACAGCATAACACAAAACTATTTATAAAACACTCCATAAAAATATCAGACATGTTTAACATGAATCTTATCTAATAACAACTGTTACACACAATTATAATGAACCCAGTATTACAGTATAGAGGAAATAAAATCACCACTACAGTACACTATGCATGAAAAACTGCCTTCACATTGTATTAGCCACTTTCTTCCACAGTAAATAATTCCACAGATATTCAGTATTATTTGTGTTGTATTTTTATACATAATAGAATACAAGTTAGCTGCTTTGATGTGCTAATTAGCATCACAGTTCACATGTCTGTCACTGACCAGCACAATACCCCCCAAAATTATTAGACGTTAGATCCCCTTCCCAATCCTTATTGAGTACTCTTAGATGCAAATTAGCTTTTAAAGTCCTTTGAATAAATGGGCTAAAAAAACAGTGCTAAGTATCTCAGGAATGATTTACAGATAGTTTTCATGCTCTTTAAAATAAAAACAATTTCCTGTTGGGGTATCAGTGTCCCCTCTACGCAAGGCACTGTATTGCTAGTGGGCCAATGTCAACCCAATAGGAAGTTAATTCTAGCGAATCATTCCTGAGATATTCAACATTAATTGTGAGGCTCCTTTATGCTAATGTGCTGAACTGAGAAAACAGAAATTAGAAGTTTATTTTTGCTAATATTTATTAAACATTGCTTACTTCCAATTAGTTTTGATCCAATTTATTATGACAATAGCAAAATTGGCAAAGAGAAAAACATTTAAATGTAACAGTTACAAA
Source organism: Discoglossus pictus (assembly GCA_027410445.1). NCBI lineage: Eukaryota > Metazoa > Chordata > Amphibia > Anura > Alytidae > Discoglossus > Discoglossus pictus. The sequence continues at coordinate 93,190,524 of CM050167.1, forward strand.
AACCTGCATTGTCGCACAATCACAGCACAGACTGCAGCAAGGGAGTCTGGGTACTAACACACAATGAAGAAAACTCATAGTACAGCTTATTTCATTTGAAGTAATTCACCTGGGAATTGACATTGGGCATTAAATATTAAAATCAATTAAAGCCAGGAAAATTTAGATTTTCTTGAAATTTGCATGCGGGTAGGTAGACTTTAAAAAAAGCTGTTTCAAAAACTTTTCTTAATGACTCTGAAATGTAAAATGATACAAAATTCACTTTTGGTTTTGGAGGGTGTGTGATAATGTACTTTGTGATGCTCTCAAACTGAAAAAAACGAGCAAGATGTTTAACTGGTCCAAGGACTTGTCTATGCCAGCCAAGGAGAAGTAATACAAATGTATGAGTCATATTTATCTGCCAATTCAATCTTCAGAAGTATGAGCTATGTGTACTTCCTGTAAGTTTCAATTATCAATAAACAGGTTTTACCTAAGATTTTGTAAAGTAAAACACAACTTTAGCATGTATTATCATAGACTCCTTAAAATGTATGAAGAAAAATAATTATTTCCCATGTTCCTGTAGTACATTGCAAATATTATGCCGCGTAATCTATCAATAATTTCAGTACAAATGAGTAGACAGGTACTGCCATACTGCCTCATTAAATTAAGGCTATGTTGTGGAACGTAGCCCGTAACTCAAATTTTACGTGTTACAGCTATTATATTAGCCATGTAACGTTGCTCGCATCGCACTTGCATGTTAACACGTAGGATGGCTGAAAAATGGCTACGTGCTGAGCACCGTTGAACTTTGCGCACGTAAATCCTTTGATCCATCAAGCCCGTAACCACTATTTGTTCAATTCAGCTATTAAATTGCAACGTGGTCACTCGCGAGCAAGAACGTAACACGCAAATAGACCCCAAAGCCCTACGTGTGGGGGTAAAGTCCAATATCTAGCACTTTGTAGGCAAATAAAAACACACTACTGCACATATATTGTAAGGGAAAGTGATGTTAGGTCTTAGAATTAATAGCACAACATTCTCAAGACTGCAAATCGGCTCAGAAAAATACTTTATTTAATGTTTATATTTCGTGTTATATTGATCCTGGCAATCAATGTGTTAATACATATACTGTAACTCACATGTAATAGAATATCATATTTACTGCTTTATTAATATTGCATTATATCTGGACTGTGGGTCCAATCGCAAACTGTAACTGAAGCACATAGGGCTTCAAAATCTACCCTCCCCTGTTTCAGTGATGTAACGCAACAATCTATTTTTCCATTGGCTCGATCTGAACCCGTAACTACGTGATTGCTTAATTGTTTGCGTTTGAGCACGCAAGGCTGACGGCTGCGACCTGGTTTACAAAATAGCCCCTCTCGCTCGTAGCTCGCAGCCCTTTCTAATCTATTAGCAACGTAAGTAGGGCAAATTTCGAACCTGCAACCGTTACGTGCCTCACGTTGGACTTACGAGGCTGGAATTTGTCTCCCAGTTCCTGGCCTGTGCTGAGCAATGCAATTGGCAAATGTGCTCTACTGTTTTCACTACTTATGTATGACCTTCTGCTGCTCTGTTCTTCCCAATGCCTGCCTTGGAGTCATATACTATTAGTTACTTGCAAATGCCTTGAACTTGGCTTCGGGTGTTTGTTTCAAAAATGTTTATATGCATTCTATTGACTTAAGAATTCATTACTGCCAATAAGTAATATTTGCCGATTATGTAGCAATATTAAGAGTGATATTAAGTGTGTATAAATTTACGAATTGGGCAATTGAATCGGGCCCCTGGCATTCAGCTTGTGGTGCCAGTCTTGAAGATTGCTTTATGTCCTGACCTGCCCTGGTTGTTTCCTGACCTCTTACTTATGCAGAATTGAAATAATACTCTAAAGCTTGCCTTGGGAGTTTGGTTCCTATAATGCATTTGTCAGCCTTAAAAAACACTGTGTTTGGACAACACCAATGAAACATTACACTGTGTAACGCCTGACTAGCTTGTAAATCTGGAATCAAGACAGGAAGGTGCTGATATTAACATGAGCCTAGCAAGGCCTTAGACCAAGTATGCATGTAATTAAATTAGAAGATCAAAGTTAGGAGCCAACATGATAATATAGCAGACCTTCAGGTCAAAGCTGGCTTGATGGGCAAAGTAAATGAGCATTATATGTGGCCCCCTTTGACATATGTGGTTCCAGTGACCTCTGGAAGACAGAATCAACAGAAGGAGGCATGACCTAAACTGGGAGGGGGAGCAAGGAGGAGGAGTGAGGAAAGAGGATCCGAGAGGGGATTTATTCGCTGGGTCAGCTTCCTATTTTCCTCTCTGCCTCCAGAAGCCAAGAAGAAAAACAACTAGTCATGAAGTAAAATATGGAGTAAAATGTCCACCCTCCCTACCCTTAGAGTTATTTGGATATTAAGTAATTGTTGTTGTTTAGTTGTCAGAGTGGTAGCTGCAAGTGATTTGCTGCTAGGAGCCTAAGTTGGGGAGAGACCAGGAACCTAGGTTTGGATTTGGATCAAGTGCACCCCTTAAGATGGTTGAACCTGGTCCAATTAAGGTTAGTAGGTGAAAGAATGTCTTTCTAATTGATACATGGGGGGTTATCTGGCAGCAAGTGTTTAAACAGGAGTTGTTTTATTTTGCATGAGGAGAAGACATTAACTTTTTATACCTCTACTGCCTTTCAAGAATTCCTTCTAAATAACTATTTTTAGTGTATATTAGGGAACTGCCCTTGACCCCAGCAGGATCCATTCTGCGCATTAATACAATAACTGACCCTGAGAAAGAACAGTATGGGTAAACCAACAGGCCACAGCCAATTTATTAAACCAAACATACATATGTACCAACATTGTATAACAAGTGGGAGGAGCCCAACCAGGGGTAGCAACCTCTTGACCCTGGGTGCGTGCCCATGGGTCCACCTACTTTTGCGCTGCACCTGCCCAAGAGGTAGGGGCAAGCCCCTTTTTAATTATACCCCTGCCCCGGGCAACTCCCCATCCCGCCTCTGTGGCCATTACTTTACATACAAAATAATTGAAGGTATAACATATACCCCATGACATGCATTACAACGAATTCACACAATACTTTATGTATATAAACATATATATATATATATATATATATATATTTTTTTTTTTACACAACACCACCAAAACTTAAACACACCCATGACCTAACCACCCCCTGACGCCTAAATCCTGGGAGGGTGGGAGGGTATCCGCACGCTGGCCGGCCACAGAGTGAGCCAAAATGCCGCTGGCTTTGCGCCAACACCCCTCCCGGCACCTCCCCGTGGACAGCCAGCCCGCCGACCAATTAGCGTGTGCAGGGCTCCGCCGGGTCACGCGACCCTCCATGCGACAGAAGCCCTGGGGCCTCCATGACCCCAGCAGGATCCATTCTGCACATTCATACAATAACTGACCCTGCAAAAGAACAGTATGGGTAAACCAATGGGCCACAGCCAATTTATTAAACCAAACATATATACAGTGGATATAAAAAGTCTACACACCCCTGTTAAAATGTCAGCTTTCTGTGCTGTAAAAAAATGAGATAAAGATAAATCATTTCAGAACTTTTTCCACCTTTAATGTGACCTATAAACTGAACAACTTAATTGAAAAACAAACTGAAATCTTTTAGGTAGAGTGAAGCTACCTTCCACGAAGCTATCTCTCCGCTCTATTGGCGGTACCATGAATGGCCCTGCCATTCTACCCAAGCTCACTTCCTTCGCAAATTTTTCCCGCACTATGAAAGGATGACATAGCACGCATAGGGGTCATCACATAAAGCCGATCACCTTCTCACTCCATGCCATTTTCGGCCTGGTTGCCATGCATTGGCGGAAGTCCTCATCGTAATTCAGCCATGCCATTCCCCCGTACGTCCGATAAGTACTTCTGATCTCCTCCAGATACACGAAGAGAGCAGAACGCTGAGAAGGGAACTTCTCCCTTGTGACGCAGGCCAGGATAGAAAAGGCTTGCAGCCAGCTATCAAACGTATGCGGGACGTGCCTAGAAGACTTCCTTCTATCTCCCCCTTCACCTCTTGTGCTACCCTCCCTAAAATCCCTTGCCCGTGAAACAAGCAGGAGAGAGAAGATATCAATAAATTCCCTTCTCCATATACGCTCCTTGACCTCTAGGGTCAGATGCGCCCCCAGGTTGTCCAATGCGCACACTGCAGTAGCTCTCAGGGACTCATCTGAGACCCTAGAACCCTCCTGTGGCGCACCCGACAGCTCAACCGCTTCTGGAACCGCCAAAGTAGCTTGAGGCTCGCCTGGCGCAGACCTCATCTCACTAGCTATGGGAGGCCAAGCCCTAGCTGCTAACCCCGCTACCCAGTCCCTTAAATACTTAGTTGACAGAGCAACTCCATGATCCCCCAACAAAGCTTTCAGTCGTGTTACTAATTGCCCCTGCTCCCACCCACTGTGAGGTGTATGTGCTGGTTGTGAGCACTCACCTTGTGATCATGTCTATGTTTCTGGGGTGCCTTGTCCCTGCCACTGTTCAGGAGCCGTCTTATGAGGCCTCCCCTTTCGTGGCTCACGATCAGAGCTGGAACCAATACAGCTGCAGGATCTGCAGTTGCTAGACCGCGATCTCTCTCTGGAATCTCGGAAAAGGCAAAAGATAGTTTGACTATCCTGTCTTTGCCTGCAAGATGAAATCCTGACAGCATCCGCGTCATCGAGGGAAGACTCAGTCTCCGCCCCCACTGACCCAAATAAGTTGCCTAGGTTCCCCAGACCCTGTCCCCATTGTACACGGTCATTGAGTACGAAACCGTCAGCAGGAGGCAGAGGAGTCAGTCCCGTAATAGTACCCTATCTGTCGCCGTCAACTACAGACCTGGTGCTTGTAAAGGGCAGCAGGGAAGCCTGTACCAACCCTTCTGTCATTCTAGGAGTGGTCAATGCAAAAGAAAGAGGACTGTACCTTGTAGTCGCTTTCCTGGCTCTCACCTGGCTAGCCGCACTGGTTCTCTTGACCACTTCAAGTCGGCATGCTTTGCTGTTATCGCTCATCATGTCTTTTACAATGTCCATGCATGTCTTCCTCAGAGCAGATACTCCGGCCGAGGGCCGCCGTCAGCCTGTGGCAAACTTTGAAAGGCAGAATCAGACGAGACATTGGCAACAGGGACTGGCCTTAATGCTAAATCCCCCCTAGGGACTGCTGGCTTCTTAGCTGCCCCTTTAGCCCTGGCAGGACCCTTACCACCCTTTTTGTGAGGGTGCTGTGGTGGAGGAGTGGGGGTGTCCGAGAAAATGAGTTGACTCAGTGGTGTCTCCGAAGGTGCAGCCTGAGGTACAGGGTCTACACCTGCAACACCCTTATTACTCTCTCTCACATTGCTATAAGGCAAGGGCTGGTGAACACCTAAGTCCTGGCCTGCCGCACCAACTAAAGTGCTGCCCCCCTCCTCTGGCAAGCTGCCTGCCAGAGGGGCATCGGTCTCCAAAGTCGCCCAAGCCGCCAGCCACCGCAGACTGCTCTTGGGAAACTGCAGGGGAAGGGCTGAGGCACTTACGGGAGTGCCTATGCAGTCCTCTAGCCACCTAACTCCGTGGCAAAGGACCTGAGAGTGAATCACCCCTAGTAGGTGATCCAGCTCTGCAACAGCCTGGGCATCCATCTAAGGATGGTCACAAAAAAAATTGGCCAGAGACAGTTACCTAAAGGAATGGACCTGCAGCGGGCAATAAAGACTGCAGGGAATAACAGAATATAAAAATCTATAAATACTCCAAACCCCAACCAACACAGTGACCCCCCCCTCCCGAAACAAAGGGGGCATGAGAAAAAATTTACTCCCCTGAGCAGGCTCGACTATAGGCAATAATAGGTTCTAATAATAGTTAGAACTATGGTATTCCCAGTAGTAACATACGGACGTGAGAGCTGGACCTTAAAGGAGTCTGAGCGCCATAGAATTGAAGCCTTTGAATTGTGGTGTTGGAGAAGACTGCTTATAGCCCCTTGGACTGCAAGAAGATCCAATAAATCAATACTCCAGGAAATCAAGACAATCTGTTCATTAGAAGGTATGATCATGAGGCTGAAGCTAAAATATTTTGGCCATATCATGAGACAGCAGGATTCCCTAGAAAATAATCTGATGCTGGGAAAGATTGAAGGTACAAGAAGAAGGGGAGGACAGAGGCGGAGATGGATATATGAGGTCACTGAAGCAATGAACATGAACTTGGTGGAGCTCAGATGGGCAGTGACTGAGAGATGCACCTGGCGTGCTGCGGTCTATAGAGTCACAGAGAGTCGAATGTGACTGAACAACTAAACAGTAACAGATAAACTTGCCATCTGCCTGCTTTTGAGCACATAGCCCTTTCTTCACTGTGCAGTGGTAGAGGAATCTATTTACATTCAAAAATAATACATTGTGGTGCCTTTGCTGACACCTGGAGATATATATGATCCAAATTATGGCTAAAATGTTGTTAGTTTGTTACTTCACCAATACTGTTGTCCTTTAAAGATGAGTTATGATATCCTATTTTGTTCAGCCGTTCAGTCATGTCCAACTCTCCATGATCCTATGTACAGCAGCACGCCAGGCACATCTCATGTCTGGATGTGCTAATTCATAAGGTTTTTATGGCAAAGATTCTGGAGTGGCTTGTGGGTTCCTTCTCTAGACGACCACAATTGGTCTGACCTTTCTGCTATGACCTGCCCATCTGGTGTGACCCTACATGGTATAGCTCACAGCTTCACTGAGGTACACAAGCCCCTTCACCATGACAAGTTAGAGATCCAGAAGGGGCATCCTATTTCACAGGCAGTTTAACAATAGAAGAATTGTAAATCTTATGCTCTGTCATATTTTCCATAAGATAACACAATACAATAAGTTTCTGGGGCTTGCCCTTCCATACAAGCAAGCCCAACCCTGTGGATGCGCTTCCTGCCTTTTTCACTCACAGTGCAGATACAAAATTCTCAGACACCCAGAGTCTGGCAGCTCCAGACGCCACAAAGCAAAACAAACATGCTGTACTTTCCCTAGATAAGCATGAAAGGGGATTAAGGGTGACAGAGCTGTCTGTTCATATCTGGCACTCAGCTCAGGGATGCAAAGACACTTGTTCGAATTCACACAAGCAACAACAAGAAGCATGCCTGACTCCTCTTATTTCTAGTTTCACTTGAATAAACTCCTTGAGAGCTTTTAATGCAGCTATACCTCCTGAAATCGCAGGATTTCGTAGGGATAACTGCAAGGTATTTACATCTTATTTTATTGTAAGATAAACATGCAACTTTTTATACTGAACCACTTCTTGGCTAAACTGAGAAACTGGAGGTTCATGGGAAATACGAGTGAATGTTTAGCCTCATTGCATAATTAACCATGAGCATGTGCAAGCTTCTCGGAGATAGCCCTTATCAGTAATAGATAAAAAGCATAGGATAGATGATGCTTGTTTGTCCCTTTAATGTCGAAATGGTGATGTTCAGGACCAATGGGCCCAGATGCCTTGTAAGCCAAGTAGCTGCCTGGCAGTTACAATCAACCAGTTCTGAGTACCGACACACTTGACCTTGGTATTGTCAATTCAGGATTACCATTAACCCCTGTTCCCCAAATACAGTGGAATACCGTAAATGGGTACCTCATGGGTGCACTTCACACCTTGAACCAGCATCTGTTCACATAATAAGAGCAAGCACCCATGCCATACCCCAGCCGTGACAATATTTTACTTTATAACCAAACCCATTAATTAATAACGCCACATGAAACTAACTCATAGCCCAAATTACAAGGGTAGGAGGGTGGGGATGAAACTTCCTCCTGCTCTCAAATGGCGAGGAGTGGAGAAAACTCCTCCTTAATGGCAACAAAGCTAATAAAGGGAATTGAGGGGCTAAGTTATGAAGAAAGACTAACAAAATGAAACTTATTTACTCTAGAAAAAAGGCGTCTTAGGGGGGATATGATTACCTTATGTAAATATATCCAGGGTCAATACAAGGCTTTGTCAAGGGAACTTTTTGTGCCAAGAGGTTTTCAACTGACACGAGGACATCCTTTGAGATTAGAAAAAAAAAAGATTTCACCTTAAAGAAAGAAAAGGGTTCTTCACAGTAAGGGTGTTTAATCTGTGGAATTCTCTACCAAAGGAGGCGGTGACAGCGAATTCGGTAGATAACTTTAAATAGGGATTGGATATATTTTTAAATAAAAAGGGCATTGAGGGCTATCCTGGACAAATAGAGCGGGAGTATTGATCCAGGGATGAATCCGATCGCCAGTATCTGGGGTCAGGAAGGAATTTTATATTTTTTTTCCTGTTGAGACAATTGGCAAAGTTTCACTGTTTTTTTTTTTTCTGTTTGCCTTCCACTGGATCAATTAACTATAAATCTGCATATTGCAGATCATAGGAGATCAAAAAAGGTTGAATTTGATCGACTAAAGTATTTTTCCAACCTAAATTACTATGTAACTATGTAACTATATTAACTCTTAAACTCATCCTTTCTTACCCTTCCACCAATATCTTTTTAATATTCTTTTTTCCATTCAAACCCCATTCTCCTCCACTATGCTCAGCCGTGAGTTATCTTTGTGTCTGAGAGAGCAAGAGTCATTTCTTGTCTGTTACACCATCAAGGGTAGGCTGGACATTGAGGCAACAAGACAAAATGTTAGTAATTTATGAGTTGGTGTTGGCCAGTCCTGGCTCCTAAATGAGCTGGCTGGATGATCTTACCGTAGAGTCACTAGTAAAACTTTGTACACTATGTAGGATTAAAGATGAAGAGCATTATTAGATCGGGAAAATGTTGCAAACCTATTTTTAATTAGATTTTTTATACCTTTGCAGATCCTTGGAAGTATTCATGATATATTGATGAAGACTGTGCATGTGAGAGGGCCCCAGCTTGTATTTATCCTTACAAGTTGCCTCTTTCTAATTATGAGCTGGAAAGATGTCAAATTCTAAGTTACAGCAATTTAACAAGTTCACCTCCCTTCCCTCCACTGATAGATAAGAAAAAACAGTCCTCATTAAGTTTTGAATCCAGACAAAATGGAGCCTCTTGTACATAGAGTCTTCAAAAAGTAAGATTTTCTTAAAAAATTGTTTTATTCTCATAGCTTACACAGCTGCTGATGTTTTTAGTTTGTCGTAGATATGTGTGAGTTACATTGGTCTGTACACAAAACTCTTTAACTCCATGTATCACCACTTTAATATAATTTCCCAGATGTGTCCTGTACTTCATCTCTGTTTCATTAACCGAGTTCTATATCTCATACAGATATCATAACATCCCTCGTGCATGGAGATTTCCTGGGGCCACTTGCTCAGCAATGCATTGCACTGCCTTGCAGCAAAGTAGACTTTAAGAGGGAAGTTAGACTGGCTGCCTGCAACCGATACACACGCTGCCTTGCTACACCAGTGGATTCAGGGGAAATTATGATTCATGTATTTGTCTGAAGGAGCAGCTAACAACACATCTGTCAGGTTTTCTGCACTGGAGTTGTATGTTATGCATTGGAATGAGTTCTGCGCCCCTTCTGCACACAACAAATTAAGTTATATTCAGTGTCTTGCAAACATCACTTACTTATATAAGAATTCTTTTTTTTAGTCTTTTTACATCTGTCAAATATTTTGCTTAAAGGGCCACTATAATTGTCATTTTATAAGGCAGGGGGAAACGATTAATTTGAACAAAATCCAAATGTATAAAAAATGACAGGTCATGTGTACACTTTTTTCGGTATTCAGCTAGACCTGAATTAGCACATTTTGGATTTGTAGACTGGTGCCAAAACCATGACCAGATTTATACCTAGGTGAATAAGGCAGCTGCCTAGAGTTGTCTCCCCGTGAGGGGTGCCTTATCTGCATAATAATACATTTACATTTCAGTATCTTTATGTTTCACACATAGATCGCCGATTCAATTGAGCTATCGCATATTACTGTAGCCCGTAAGTGAGGCTGTAAGTTTTTTTAATTGGTGGCTTTTTGTGGGCCCCAAAAAACTCTGCGATGGTTAAACCCGTAACTTACAGCCTCCTGAAGCCTTTGATCTGTCACTTTCACAAGAGTTACGATCGCTAAAATAGCAAATCGCTATTCAATTGCTCCAGTTCCCCAAGGCCGCAAATGTTTTCACACCCGTGAACGAAAAATGAAGGAGAAAATCCTACGAGTGCTAGAAAGGACCTGCAAGGGGGTTAAACACCTGTTCGTAGCACTATAAATGCAAGTAAATGATAGGGAAAGCGATGATAGACATTAGAATTAATTGCGCTCAAGCTTGCAAATCGGCAGTAAATAAAATGTATTTTTATGTTTCAGATCTCAGGAATTAGTGAGTTAATACATATCAGGCCACCCATATGGACTAGAACAGTATTGGCATTCCTTTTGATTATTTTGTATTTTGAGGGTTTGCGAGTCCCATCGCATCTCAGACCCCCGAACCTAATTGATTGACATGTAACCTCCATGTTTTACGAACATGGTGCATGGTTTACAGAGCTGGCTTTGGGCTGTTAACTTGCGGGCTCCTTTAATTGAATAGCTCCCGAATCGGAGACGAACAGGAGCCCTCCAGCACACCTGCAGACATATGGCCTGTATCTGGCAAGATGCGGGCTTGCAATTGAATCGGGTTCACAGTGCTTATCCCTCTAGCTAGGTGCCCAGGTGCTAAAAACAAGTTTACTTATGAGGGATAAGATGGGAATAAAGTGGCAGACTTGCAGTATGCTGCATTATAGTAAAACAAACATGACAAGTAAAAACCAGTGAAACAGGCTTTATATTGTGATCTGAATGAGCAACTCTGAGTTTTTTAATACATTATGATGTTTTGTTTCCGTCTCTATCTACTTTAATATCTATATTCACCCTTTTCCAGAACATTGTTTTTTCATCAGTGAGAAGGTACTTTTAGAAAGTAATTTAATATGTTCTTTACATATGTAAATGTACTAAAGTGTATCAGTACATCTCATATGAGATGAAAAAATGCTTAGTAAATACCCCATTGTTATATACAATATATATTTGTTTATGATGTACTTCTTAGATGGGTAGCCACATGTTACATATATACATCATGACTTTAAGCATTCATTACATGCACAGTGAGCTCCTATTATGGCATCACTGTTTATATAAGTAATATGTGTGGGTCTCCTTAGGCTAAATTAATCAATTAAAAAATAATTAAATGACATAATAGTTAATGTGGGGATTCATTTAAATATGATTTGTATCTGTAACTCAAGCAGAAATATTTAATAAATCAACAATAATATACTATGTATATGTGGCATTGTAAATGTCGAATGTATGCATGACACAGGATACTTCATTGTTTTTTATTGGTTTTGTAAAATGTTTCTGAAAGACGGTAACCAATACTTGTTATAAATACACATTGTAATCTCTTGCATTCATCACACATACACTGAACAATTAATATTGCATTTAATGGTGTCTTTGAGTAAAATGTATTGCTGTACCTCTAAATTATTTAATTAATAGACAAATAAATAAACGTCTTACTTTACATATGCACTGCATGACAATAATGCAGGAATTTCTCTTTCTAAATTTACAGAAAATAATAATACATTGCTCTTTATGTTTCTGTAAGACAGTTAACATATATAATACCTGTGTATTACATTTTGATTCTCCATATAATGAAAATGCATGTAATTATGGTGATTGCATGTGTGTAGCATGTACACCCCTTCACCAAAATACAAAATAAAAAAAAGAATACACTGTTAGGGTATGTGATGATAATGTATGACGCGGAGGCTGCACAGGCTCCCTGCGTCGCGTGACCCAGCAGAGCCTGTGAGGCTGACAACCAATCAGGTGCGTCGGGGGCGTGTCGGAAGCCCGTTTCGCGCCGTTTGTCACTGCAACGCGGTCTCCCGACTGAAATCCCACCCACCCACCCTGTAATTTGTTGTTAAAAAATGTAAAATGGAGTATTCTTTTAAAAAAAAAAAATAAATTGAAATAAATATATATTTTGGTTAAAGAATTCGGAGAAGTGGCTATTGCATGTTGTGTATTATTAATTTATGACTTGGCGGGAGGTGAGTTGCCCGGCCCACTGGCCTAAGGGGGCGATGGCCCCACCTCACAGGGCGTGCTTAAAGATAAGCATTGGGGCTTTGGGCAGGGCTCAAAGCGTGAGGTCACTGTTCGTGGCCGGGCTCCTCCCCCGGAAAGAAAGGACTAAATTAGTCATTTAAATAAGTTATGGTTGTTTGTTTACATTGTGTCAAAATAAAGCTGTGGCCCGTTGTTTCTCCCAACTCCAGTTGTTGTGTCCGTTATTTCATTACCTAGCCTAAATGGATCATGCATGGGTCATGAATGCATGTTATTATGGTTTGTGTGTTGCATGTACTAGTTCACAATTGAATACGCATTTATTCTTTGTGTGTTTGTGTATAGAGACAGACAATGCGTTTAACTGTGTGTGTAATATGTTTTACACTCCCTCTAAAATATTTAATAATCATTAAGTTTTCTTTGTGTATTGCTTTCAATTATTGAATAAATGCTTTATAAATGTATTAGTAATTATTTCTTGTTTGTATGAAGATGAGTGTTCATAATCATGATGTGTGAAAATGCGTATGCTCCTATTTTATTATTACTGTATGTCTAAATAAATAGTTTATTTTTCAGTGCGTATGTATAAACACCTCTCTCCTGCTTAAAGGACAGCAAATACTTTATTGTTCTGCTAATGTGTGTCTGACAATAAATGCGTGTGCTTGTGAAGTGTACTGTACAAGGTGACAACTAACTTTTCTATCAGGCTTATATACACTTATATTTTACATAACTGATTCTCCCATGCTCATATCCTATTTGGACAATTCATATTCTTATTTTAAAGTTACATTTCTGCAGCACCAATCTGTTAGTCACTTCGGTGGCTTCCTGTAGCCTCCAGAATACAATTTAAAATCATGACGCTTAAAAAGCCCTTAACAACACTGCATCCCCTTATATCTCTTCCCTCACCTCCAAACGTCCTCTTCGTTCTACTAACGGCCTTCTTCTTTCCATCCAATTATCACCTCCTCTCACTCCTGCCTTCAGGACTTTTCTCGTGCTGCCCCTACTCCTTGCCTCGCTCCAGTAGACTATCCACCTGCCTCAAAACCTCACTAAAATGCATCAAATTAACAAAGGTTATCACCTTCAGCTGTTATATGCCCAACATATCTATCACCCTCCTGTACCTCACGCAAACTCTTTAGATTGTAATTTTGGGAGTTTTCAATATTGTGTCAGTGTTTTATGGAAAGTACTATTTAAATTTGCTTTTAAGCTCAAAGATAGGGCCCTCTATTATTTTGCAATGTGTCATCAAGTGTTTATGCCTTGTCTTAACCCTTCTATAGTGCTACAGAATATGTTGACGCGTTACAAATAAAGGATAATATTAATAAAATTGGCAAGTATCTATTTATCCAATGTGTGCTTGTGGTATGCTAGGGTGGACCACTTTCTTGCATCTGCCTGCACCCAGGATCTGATATGTTTGGTGGATTATTGTATACTGTGCATTTAGGATTAAATCAATCTGGTATCAACAAGGATATGCAATTCTTAGAAGCCAGGCAGATTTTCTAGCAGCCAGTCTCCCAGGATTTGCATAGTGTATGGTATATAGTACAAATCATTATTTGTAAGATAAGACCGGGATTAATAAACTCCTAAACATTATTCATAGATATGAGGATATAAGAATTATGTATTTGAAGTGGTGATAAGATGGAGCAAGGTCAGGCACCCATCTGGTCACCCCTCATATTCAAAGACTAAAAAAAGACTTACAGCCTTATTAAATTGCAATTTGCAAATTGAAAAGGGCTCTATATAAGCACATAGCATATTTTTTTACAGAAGTTTTTAGTTAGTGACCTTCTATCCAAAAGCTAACTAAACTAAAAAACCTCTGTAAAAATGATATGCTTTGTGCTTAAATAGAGCCCTATTCAATTGGCCGAATCGCAATTTAATAAGGTTGTTAGTGACTAAATCCATGACTGGTTTATGGACAGCAAACACAATATCATATTTTAAAACTTTAAAAGTACAGCCCTGATATTAGATTAAAATTATACAGTTTATTACTCAGTTCACCTTTACCAACAAAACCAAATCCGTAAGATAAATTACTTTACTGTTATTACCTTGGTTATGTTTCAGGCCTTTTTGAACTTTAACCTCCCCTCTCTGCCCCCAGACATTTTTGAATTCCTACTCCCATAAGCCAATGTACATACAAATCATTGTCCAACAATACCCAGTGCATAATATATCCTGGGCTTTGCTTAAAGCAGTGTAATACAGCAGACATATGCTTAAAATTAGCTATATTTGAAATGGCATTGGATTAAAGAGCGAAGCCTTTGTGTTAACATTTGCATGTCCCTGCCCAGGTTCCCAGAATGCAGTGCAATAACTGTATTTCATGGAATTCTGAGCAGTAAATATGTTTTTTAACTTATTGAAGACGTTCAAATGTGAGCACAAATTGTGTGTGTGTGGTTTGTAATCTTATGATTGAGTTGTAGCAAAGAAAAAGGCAGAAAAGGAACTGCCTTCTAATATATCTAATTGTCCATCCATCCTTTATAGTAAATCTAGAGCTATGGAATCTACTGGCACTCTAAAAATGATATATAATAATAATCTGAATGAGCCCAGATTGAAATAAAACTGAAATATCCCCCTGTTTTGCAAATGAGATCTTATGGGGTTGAAATGATAACACGGAACAGCTAGGTCTCTGACAGCTATGACATGATGCTCTGGATACATTTATGTAAAAGGAATGCTCATTGAAGAACTAAACCTCCTGAAACTTTTATGCAGACTAATATGATCTGGCCCCATGACAGAACAAACAGCCCAGGAAGATATAATAATGGAGGAAGGAAAAATACATATTCCACATGGTGGGAAGAAGCACAATTGGATTTTTGTAAACAGCCATTCTGGACCTTTTTTTGGAGAGACAGCTGCAGCTAGTAGTACAAATTCGCTGGATTGCGACTTTAATTGAATATATCACTAACCGAAAAGAAGTTGGCTTTCTGTGGAATCTCAGGGCTTGAATTAAAAGCCTCTCACACACTCCTCCCGCTACAGTCAGTCGTGTGACTTATCCTAAAAGCCTGCTTCACTAGACGTTTTAAAGTAGATGCCATTTAACACTGGAAAATCGTACTTCAAGCCCACTCCAAGGGGCTTAATGCACCATATATATTTCAGACCTGTTAGGCTGAAGAACACAGGCAGTTTCTCCACTAACAAGCTTTTAACTGGCCACTTAAAACAGCAGTCCTGCTTCCCCAGAATAAATATACTGAAATATAAAGCAATTTTCAGTATTAACTCGTACATCAGACCAACCGTTTACACTTTAACCCTTTTCCTAATCTATTTTTAGGCTTTGTGCAATCAGTTCTAGAAGGCATCATAACTCGCAGGTAGGAAGACGTCAAGTGTTATGGAACGTTAAGTGCTAATGCACCATTCAGCTTGACTGTATTTTTATTTCTCTATAAATATAGGACTTGATACAATTTGTCCGGATAAAATCCATATTAAAGGAGGAAGTCTGTATAGGAATGGGAAAAACGTCATATGATATGCTTATGGCATATACAACATTTTTAGTTGTATATGCCATAAGCATAAAAGTGCTTTTAAAGACTTTTCAAGATTTAATTTTGGGGGTTACATTTTAGCCTCTATGCAATAAAGTTGCAGAAAGCCAATAGGATACTTGGTTATATTGAAAGAGGAATTCCCAGCAGAAAACGCAAAGTACTAATGTCACTCTATAGACCCCTAGTTAGACCTTAATTAGAATACTGTGCCCAGGTACTCTCTCGTACTGACCACGAGAGAGTACCTGGCTAAGTTCACGGATTCCCTGGCCACTTGTCTATTCTGTGACAAGGAATAGTCTGTGTACCATATTTATTTCATTTGTGCCAGACTGCAGCCCCTCTTCTAACTCATGAGGGGCCTCCTCCTGCTGTTTTGGCTGCATTTCTCCCCACATATTTTTATTTTTGGGCGCCCAGTGTCCTGTGACAATAAGGCCAGAGACCTCTCTGTCAACCTGCTCCTGGCATTAGCCAAGCTGACTATATATAAGTCCAGAAAGCAGTGTTTGGCTGAGGAGGTTCCTCTGTCATGCAAGGCCATGCTCTAGGCGCTGGTGTGCTCCCATGCCCGGGCAGAGCACCACCTGGCTTTGTCCACTAGGAGGATGGATGAGTTTATCTCCCAGTGGGCTGTAGATGGTGTGCTCTGCTCGGTATCCCCCAAGATTTATTTCAGTTCCATCCCCTTGCTTATTTTTTTATTTTTCCCTCACCACCAGGTGGAGATGTGGAGTGTCCCTATCAAGGATGAAACTCTGTGAAATACACTCTCCAGTCCTCCATCGTGTGGCAAGGGAGAGTCCGTGTACCATATTTATTTTTGTTGCTCCAGACTGAAGACCCTCTTGTCACTTTCAAGGGGGTTCCTCCTGCAGTTCTGGCTGCATTTCTTCTCCACTTGTTTTTATTACACCCCTCACATATGTGTAAATATTTTATTATATCTTTTCATGTGACAACACTGAAGAAATGGCACTCTGCTACAATGTAAAGTAGTAAGTGTACAGCCTGTGAATTTGCTATCCCCTCAAAATAACTCAACACACAGCCAATAATGTCTAAACTGCTGGCAACAAAAGTGATTACACCCCTAAGTGGAAATGTCCAAATTAAGCCAAAAGTGTCAATATTTTGTGTGGCCACCATTATTTTCTAGCACTACCTTAACCCTCATGGGCATGGAGTTCACCAGAGCTTCACAGGTTACCACTGGAGTCCTCTTCCAAGGCAGTGGTCGTCTTGGAGGTGTGTTTGGGGTCGTTATCATCTCCAAAGAGAGGGGGTCATGCTCTGCTTCAGTATGTCACAGTACATGTTGGCATTCATGGTTCCCTCAATGAACTGTAGCTCCCCAGTGCAGGCAGCACTCATGCAGGCCCAGACCATGACACTCCCACTACTATGCTTGTCTTTGTACTCCTCCCCAGGTTGCCGCCACACATGCTTGATATCATCTAACCCAAATAAGTTTATCTTGGTGTCATTGGACCACAGGACATGGTTCCAGTAATCCATGTCCTTAGTTTGCTTGTCTTCAGCAAACTGTTTGCAGGCTTTCTTGTGCATCATCTTTAGAAGAGGCTTCCTTCTGGGACGACAGCCATGCAGACCAATTTGATGCAGTGTGCGGCGCATGGTTTGAGCACTGACAGGCTGACCCCTCACCCCTTCAACATCTGCAGCAATGGTGGCAGCACTCATACGTCTATTTCCCAAAGACAACCTCTGTATATGACGCTGAGCATGTGCACTCAACTTCTTTGGTCAACCATGGCGAGGCCTGTTCTGAGTGGAACCTGCTCTGTGAAACCGCTGTATGGTCTTGCCCACCGTGCTGCAGCTCAGTTTCAATCTTGGCAATCTTCTTATAGCCTAGATCATCTTTATGTAAAGGGAAAATTCTCTTTTTCAGAATCTCAGAGAGTTCGTTGCCATGAGGTGCCATGTTGAACTTTTAGTGACCAGTATGAGAGAGTGTGAGAGCGATAACACCAAATTTGACACACCTGCTCCCCATTCACACCTGAGACAGCAAATTTATACTGTTATACAGGCTGTCCACTTACTACTTTACATTGCAGCAGAGTGACATTTCTTCAGTGTTGTCACATGAAAAGCTATAATAAAATAATAATATAATAAAATATTTACAAAAATGTGAGGGGTATACACACTTTTGTGAGATACTGTATGTGAGGCAATGTTCTGGGCACTGGTCGGCTCCTGTATGCGGGCAGATTATATTCTGCCTTTGTCCACTGGGAAGATGTTTGAATTTAACTTCCAGGGGACTGTAGATGGAGCTCTCTGCTCGTTATCTTACCAGGTCTCATTTCATCTCACACTTCTTATTTGACTTTAATTTATTTTGCTCCTTTTCCTTTTATGGTTTGACACATTCCTCCCTATCACCAGGTGGGGTTGTGATGAACTCCAGAATGGCCCTATAAATGGCCTATCCTTGTCAACCTGTGTTTAATACACTGTGTTCAGTTCTCCGTTGAGTGACTAGGGAGAGTCAGTGTACTATATACTTTTTGACGCGCCAGACTGCAGCTCCTAGTAATGCTTTCAAGGGGCCTCCATTGGCAGTTCTGTCAACATTTCGGGCACCCAGTGTCCCTGGGACAATAGAGCCAAGAACCTCCTAGTCAACCAGCTCCAGGCTTTAGTCAAGCTGGCAATTTAGATGCAGTGCTTGGATGGGGAGGGTGGAAGAGGGTGTGTACAGGAGGCTGTCCTGAGAGGTGCCTCTATCTACCTTACTGCACATAAATCCATCTATCATGACAGCCTCCTGGACAGATGAATTATCCACCCAGGCAAGCATAGAGCAGCCAGAAGACAAATTACTACAGCCTCCCGAACAGATATTTTCCTACCCCATGAACGCCTAATATGGGGGGAAGATGAGCATTCCTGCTTGTCCCTGAAATATTAAAGTTCAAATGTAAGTTTGAAAAGTTACATTGAAATGATTTTTTCCTCCAAATACCGATTTTTCTTGTTAATCTTTTGCTAAAAAAATGAAATGAAATCCTAGAACTTAATCACTATACTGGCCCCAAAGGCTGTTTAACTGCACTAATTTGATATTTACAATAAACTTTAGCTTCCCTGTCTGTGCATCTTCTGTACGGGACAAGGAATCCTGAATGATGTCATGTGACCCCTCAGCCTCACCAGCTCCTGCACTTATATTGCTTAGCTGTCTGTTCGTCTTCTCTCCGGGGCAGGGAATCCCAAATGATGTCACACACACATGACGTTATTCAGGATTCCCTGTCCTGACCAGAAGACACGCAGTCAGGCAGCAGTTCCTCTCCTGCCTCTAGTAACATAGTGATAGATTTTCATAACAAGCAATTGCTAATTTTATTCTCATCTGAGATCAGCAAACACTGGAGTAACTGGACATTAGTAACTATTACACTACTGAAAGCATTTAAATTGCTAGCTCCAGCTCATGAAAATGTCTATTTAGCCTAGGTCTAGAAATGTTATCACCAAATGGCAACATAAAATAAAGGCACCGAGAAAGATGGTAAGGGCAGCACATTGAGATGATGAAGAATTCGAGATTTTTTTAAATTAGCGTTGTTTAGAATAGAATTTACTGTTAAAGTTTTCTCATATTACTGTGAACCTTTAATTAAATTTGCTTTAAGTTGCCAGCTTGTCTTTAGCATCCAATTATGATCATTGATTACTTCCAAATTATAATAAAGCTGGTTAATCAAAAGGGTGGTTGTTAAATGTGTTACTTGCTTGCAATTCAACTAATAAATATGATTTTTAACAACAGATAATGTTATTGTGAATATTTTCAATACAAAGTGTCATGTCTCCCTGTACAGGAGGTGAGATATATTAAGATAAAGCGACAGTTAGGCTTTGTGCTCTTAACCACATTATCCTTGGGATCTGTGGTCAGCTTCTTTGAGCAAGTTGCATCACTTCTGGGCATTGAAAGATACAATTAAATTATGGTCTGAATGTATGCAAAAGGAAGTCAGTCTGCACCCCCTTGTTGTACTGTATTGTTCATTTCTGATTTCCCAGAATTGACCTTGGATTTTAACCTCAACTAGGCAATTGTCTAACCTTATAGTTTCTCCTGTCTGCTGCTTGCCTCAGCTTTTAATACCAGCCTCTAACCACAAATCAGACATTTGCTGTACTTGGGGTCTCATTCAATTCAAGCTACTTCCCTATTCTATTTCCTTGCAACCAAGGGCTCTGGCCGGCTTGCGGCCGGCGCCCTGCGTTCCTTTGCGGCCACCCCCATCGCAGCGTACTTCAGGGAAAGCTTTTGATGTCATGCGGCCGCAAGAGATTCTGCTGCATGAAACCACCCATTCCTATTCAAATGCTCAGATAGCCCCTCCGCCAACCCCGCAAAACACCCGAAAATGGCTGCAGCTTATTTGCACCCTGGAGCCGTTGCATGGGCATTGAAGCCCTTGCGGCTGCTCCAATTAAGCCCTTCGCTTGCTGCAGTGGTCATGATTCCTGCAGTGTCCCTACATCACCCCTATAATACAGGGGTTTGATCGAGACCCCACATTAACCCTATAATGCAGGGATCCGAAAGGGCCCCCTGCAGTGTCCTAACATTATCCCTATAATGCAGGGGAATTGTGGAGTTTGCATTTCCTGCTGCGGGCCCTTAAAGGACCTGCGGCACACTAATGGTTACCCACAAGCCACGGGATACTATAAGTACCCCCCCCCCCCGGCACTCAAAATTAACCCCATCACTCATGGGGGTCAATATAGACCTCCATGAGACTAAAAGTACCCCCCTCAGTCTATGTTAACCCTACAAGTGCCATGGGGTGCTCCAGGACCCTCATGACAAAGTCTAAGCACTACACTATTAACCCTAACTATACCCCATTAACCCCTTAACCTTAACTATACCCCATTAACCCATACTAAACCCTTTTTAACCATAACTGGGCATTTTTAACTCCTTCTAGTCCTATTTAACACTAACTGGGCCTATTTAACCCCTTCTAAACCTATTTAACCATAAATGGACCTATCTAGCCTTAACTAGGCCTATCTAATCCTAATTGGGCCTATTCAACCCTATCTGGACATATTTAACCCTATCTGGAACTAATAACCCTAACTGGGCCTATCTAACCCTAACAGGGCCTATTTAACCCTATCTGGGCCTATTTAACCCTATCTGGGACTAATAACCCTAACTGGGCTTATCTAACCTTAACTAGGCCTATCCAACCCTAACTAGGCCCATTTAACGCATTCTAGGCCTATTTAACCCTAACTGGGCCTATTTAACCTCTTCTAGGCCTATTTAACCCCATCTCTAATGGGAGTCTATACAGACCCCCATAAGCTTCCATCTAACCCCATTACTTATGGGGGTTTATACAGACACCACAAGCCTCTATTTAACCCCATCAGTCCCATAATGGTCTATGAAGACGCTCATGGGACAAATAGAACCCTTATAACCCTCCTCCAGGACCCTCATGACACTAAGTACAAACACTACACTACAATATTCCCCCCAGTAAACCACTAAATCTAAATTAACCCCCCTCTACCCTAACCTATTAACCCCTACCTACCTAACACTACCTACCTAACCCCCATTAAACCCCCCACCCCCCTAATTACACAAAATAAAAAAAACTATGTAACAAAAATAAAAGAAACATTGCAACCCTCCCACTACAAAAAAAAATGAACATTACTCAACCCCCCCCCCCCCCACACTACACACCTGCAAAGAAAATACATGCACATATACTGTATATGGTGGAACGTCCTTTGCACGCTAGTTAACAGCATGCCGTCAACAGGGCGCCGGTAACAGCGCTCCAGCCTGCATCCGATCTGCCACAGAGGCTTCTCATGCACGAGGCTACCAAGGTAAGGGGCTGACAGTGTGCCATGTGGGACTGGCATGTGTCACTAGGAGCATATTGTATGTAATGTCATTGTGTGCATGTGTCACTAGGAGCATGCTGCATTGCATGTTTATCGCCACATGTCACTGTCATTACTTGCATGTGTGATAAACATGCAATGCAACATGCTCCTAGTGACACATACACATAATGCCTGGCCCATATGACACACTGTCAGACCCTTACCTTGCCAAGCAGGTCCAGTAAATATGAGATGTGGGCGCTTGCACATGAGAAGCCTCTGTGGCAGATCTGATGCAGGCTGGAGCACAGAACGTCATCAGGGCACAGTTCTCCTGATGACGGCGCGCTGTTCTGCAGCGCGCAATGGTCGGGGTGACCATATATACATGACATCACAATAAAGCAATAAATACATTACAAATATATCCCTAACTACAATACATGATCCACTATCTATAAAACATGACCCCCTATCTACAAAACATTACCCCCTATCTATACATTACCCCCTATCAATACAACATTACCCCCTATCTATACATTACCCCCTATCTATAAAACATTACCCCTATCTATAAAAACTTACACCCTATCTATAAAACATTGCCCCTATCTTTAAAATATTACCCATAACTATAAAACATTACCCCCTATCTATACATTCCCCCCTATCTATACATTACCCCTATCTATAAAAAATGACCCCCTTTCTATACTTTATCTATACAACATCACCCCCTATCTACATTACATTAAAACCCTTAAATCTAACCTAAAATGTAATAAATAAGGCCATTTACCTTGCCTAGATGTCCCTTCAGTGATGATGGGTTTCCTGCCGCAGGTCTCACCCCTAGGAAAAAAAAGATACATCAAATTAGTCAAAAATAAACACTACCTTATAAACAATACACATTCACATTCTAAACCTTTCCACCATGTCCCCGTCCTTCTTCTTGTCTTCTCTGGCTGGGCCCCTGGAATGAATAAAACATAACATCAGTACACATAAACACAACATAAAGCACAATAAACATAATATACATTAAACTTACCCTGTCGCGATGTACCTATCCTTGTCCTCTTCTGCCTCGGCTGGGCCCTTGAAAAACCTGTGCTCTAAAGAAAACAAAAAAAACAACTAACAGAGCTCCTGCCTGGAGGATCTCCCTGATGCTATTGAGGCCTCTAGCGCTTTTTGCGGTAAAAAACCCCTGAATGGCGCCTTCTGGTTGGCTGACATGTCTGTCAATCACATTTCAGCCATTCAGAAGGTGCCAAGATGTGAGCCAATCAGAATAGGATACACCCCTATATTCCATTCTGATTGGCTGATAAACATGTCAATCAATTTTAAACCAATCAGAAGGCACTATTGCCTTCAGCCAATCAGAATGGGATACAACCCCGCAGGGTGATTGGCTGAAGGCATATGCACCTTTTGATTGGCTACTATCTGATAGGGAGTAATGTTGTCTATATAGGGGGTACTGTTTTATAGATAGGGGTAATGTATAGATAGGGGGTAATGTTGTATAGATAGGGGTAATGTTTTATAAATAGGGGTAATGTATAGATAGGGGGTAATATATAGATGGGGTAATGTTGTAAAGATAGGGGTAATGAATAGATAGGGTATAATGTATAGATGAGGGTAATGTTTTATAGATAGGGGGTAATGTATAGATATGGGGTAATGTTGTATAGATAGGGTAAAGTTTTATAGATAGGGGGTAATGTAGAGATGGGGTAATGTTGTATAGATAGCAGGGTCATGTATAGATAGGGGGTAATGTTGTATATATAAGGGGTAATGTTGTAGAGATAGGGGGTAATGTATAAATAGGGGGTAATGTTGTATAGATAGAAGGTCATGTATTGTAGTCAGGGAGATATGTAATGTAGATAGGGGGAAATGTACTGCAGTTAGGGGTATATGTGTAATATATTTATTGATGTACTCTAATGTTATGTATATATGTGTATGTATTTTCTTTGCAGGTGCGTAATTTTTATTTTTTATTTTTTGTAGTGGGGGGTTGTGTAGTGTTCTTTTTTTATTTTTTGTAGTGGGGGTTCTGTAATGTTCTTATTTTATTCTTTGCAGTGGAGGGTTGTAATGTTCTTTTTTATTTTTTGCAACATAGTTTTTTTTATTTTGTGTATTTAGTGGGGTGGGGGTTTTAATAGGGGGTTAGGTAGGTAGTGTTAGGTAGGGGTTAAAAGGTTAGGGTAGAGGGGGGTTACTTTAGTTTTAGTAGTTTATTGGGGGGTAGAATAGTGTAGTGTAGTGTTTGTACTTAGTTTAATGAGAGTCCTGGAGGACCCTCATGGCACTTATGGGGTTAATATTAGGGTTCTAATTGTCTTCATAGACCCTTATGGGACTAAAGGGGTTAAATAGAGGCTTGTGGGTTCTGTATAGACTCCCATAAGGGTTGTGGTTCGATGGAAGCTTATAGGGGTCTGTATGGACCCCCATTATAGATGGGGGTTAATAGGCCTAGAAAGGGTTAAATAGGCACAGTTATGGTTAAATAGATCTAGAATGGGTTAAATAGGCCCATTTAGGGTTAGATATGCCTAGTAAAGGTTTGATAGGCCCAGTTAGGGTTAGATAGGCCCAGTTAGGGTAATTTGTTCCAGATAGGGATAAATAGGACCAGTTAGGTTAAATAGGGCCAGGTAGGGTTAAATAGGGTGACGTATGGGTTAAGGGGTATAGTTAGGGTTAAGGGGTTAATGGGATATAGTCATGGTTTAATAGTGTAGTGCTTAGACTTTGTCATGAGGGTCATGGGGGACCATCATAGCACTTGTAGGCTTAACCTAGCGGTTAATAGTGTCCTATATGAGTTCATATAGACCCCCATTGGACTGAGGGGGTTAATAGTTTTATTGATCGCGGATCCTCTAAGGACCTTTAAGGTCCTCTCAGGAACAGAACAGGGAGGGGAATTTTATTTTTTAATGCAATGGGGGCCCGATGGGGACCCCCACTGCAAGGGTTAATGTGGGGACCCTACAGGGGTCCTGATGGGGATGCCGCAGCAATATATATGCAATGCAGAACTGTACAGCACTGTAATTGATAGTGGACATTAGGGGGGACATGGGGACGACATGTAATACATTAGCTAGCTGGCACATCGCGCTAGCCAATACTGTCATTTGTGGCCACGAGTCCGCCAGGCTTGGAGACCAGGTTACTTCCTTGTCACAAATTACAGTATTGGCTTGTGGCGATGTACCAGCTAGCCAATGTACCACATGTCTTCCTCATGTCCCTCAATTTGTCCCCTATCAATTACAGCGCGATCAGGTCCAAGCCCACCTAAACTAATGGGCGATGGTCTGTCTTGCGATCGGCCGTGGTGTGCTGCGTCCCCTTTCATTTGAATATCAATGTAGAAGTAGGGCTATGAGGGGCCGCAGCACCCTCGCACTGAATTGCAGCATTGCGGCCATTTTACGGCCATTAATTGAATGAGGCCCTTAGACATGAAATCTTGGTTTAATATAGTAAATAGAATTCACAAAATAGAAATCTGTGAATATTGCAAATAACAAATATAAAACATACATGCAAATGTAGTTAGCAACCTACTACAACCAAACCATTCACACACCTCATTCCTTACTTTGTTTCTTGTAAAATTATTTTATTCACTTAGAAAATGATTCATGGTTTGTATATGAACTCTAAAAAAAACAAATAAATATATAGTGTTAAAAAGAATGACTTGATCCATGTTAAGGAACCAGTCTAAAATATCAACCTCTGTCTTAAGAGTTAACCAATATCTTTGCTATTACCAGTGTAATTGTGATAAATTAAAACTAGATGTGGATGAAACATACATTTAAGAAGCTTTACTTGAAATTATTACAGTTCACTTTAGCTTTCATGTGAAAAGTGTCAATTACTTAACATGTATTTTTTTCATTAAATGTTGCATTCAGATTTATTTATCAGTATCAATCCAATAAAGGTCTAGGCCGGTCCTTAGGACTTTATCTGCCGGTCCTCATGGAGAAAGGAATATGAGGGTTATGCTGTAGAGCAGGCATGAACTGGTTGTGAAAGACTAATAATGATGAGAGATTGGTCCCTTAATCATGTCAAAGTCATATTAGTAAATAGAATATTGAAGAAAATATCTGTTAATAATGGTTTGGATCTCAAAGATGGTCCTTGAAAATTTTGGTTGGTCGGCAACCAGTCCCTGACTTCATAAAGGTTGAGGAACACTTATGTGGAGTAAGAATACACAATTTAATGAAAATTTAATTGTGTCAAATCTAAGAGTGCATCTTGCACCACCTGACTACATCCTAGTCCAAATTATCTTGCTCCTTAGCTCCTCTTCACAGAGATATTTCAGGTTCTTGAATCAGTGCTCCCACAATCCTCTCTTCCTTCCATCACAGTGACAACAGAATGTGCATATTCAAAAAACAATCTTAGTGCAAGTACTAATTATTTGGAATATTATAATATATCAACAGTTAATACATTGAATCATCAATTAATAAATCCAACTTCATTTCACAAGTCAATATTTGCTCATTTAAATATCAGTTATGAATTCTGTGGATAATTGTAACACTAATGAATATATAATTATTAATCTCCTCAGATTCATTTGCGCTCACGCTATGTTGATATTCTTAATGACCCACCATCTCCTCCCCAATAGTTGTTATGGCATACATTAAATGGTTATTTTTTAGTAAATTGAAAGAATGGTTTGAAATGCTATTTTTGGCCTGTTTCTCAAAATAGGCATTAAATGGGCCCTTTAATTTCTGCTTTGTTTAAAAGGATTTTCAGCCCTCCATACAAATGCGTAGATCGGCATTGTTAGGCCCTCATTCAATTGCAATTTGGCCAATTGAATAGGGCTCTAAATAAGCACATAACATTTATTTTTTAAATAAGTTTTTAGTTCGTAAACATCTATCCAAAACCAAGGTTTTCACTAACTAAAAACGTCTTTAAAAAAAATATGCTGTGTGCTTATTTAGAGCCCTATTCAATTGGCCAAATTGCAATTGAATGAGGCCATGAGAAAGCAAGGTTAAAATAATGTAGATAACTTACATTTCCTCACCCACTGTTAGAGGAAAGCTTAAGCTACATATTTGCTGACATGGTAACATTTTACTTTTAATCCCTGTACAAACCACTTTTGCAACAAAAGTCTCCTTCTGATTTTTTTGGCTGCATCAGTTACTGCTAGTAGAAAGAATTATTTATTTCTCCATAGAGAAATCCATAACTCATCTGAGGCAGTACCCTGACACACGCTAATTAGAGTTAGCTGGATGGAGGTCCTGACTTTGTTGGAAAGCTGCATTTCCAATGTTTAAAAAAAAAATGTTTTCTTTACTTTTACAGTACCCACTTTTCATCTCTTTATGCCGTTGTACCGCATGATGACTCACCGTGACCTGATTGTCTGATATCAGCATAGAGTCTTAATAACTATTATTCTATAGTTGCAATGTTGCAAACCTGAATTAATACAAAGATATATCACTGACAGAAAGAACTACCCCAATATTTACAGTGTCAATATATAACACAAGTGCTTTGTGGGAGAGTACCTCTGGAGCAGGGAATCATAGGGCCTCATTCAATTGTGATTTGGACAATTGAATAGGGCTCTATATAAGCACAGAATTTTTTTTTTTTTTTACAGGGGTTTGCTTTTGGATAGAAGTTCACTAACTAAATACTTCTGTAAAACTAATATGCTCTGTGCTTATATAGAGTACTATTCAATTAGCCAAATCGCAATTGAATGAGACTGATAATCTTATATAAATTAATTATTCTATGGAGCGCCTATCCCATAACCACCCGACAGAAAACCCAATTAGTGGATTTATCTGATATAATACCTACTAACATGTCTAATTCCTCATCCATTGCAAATCCTTTAAACATCAAAGTTAGGGATCATTTAGGACATGATGATTTCCCTCCAACTTTTTTCCAAGCCTCGAATCTCTCTGGCTTCCCCTTTAGATTAGCCACAGCATCATCAAGAGCTTTCACTCCATACTTTCACTTACCCACTTTCATATGCCAGTGGATGTCTAACTGGGTTGCTATGATAGTGATATGTTGTGAGCATATAATGTAGTGGTTCCCTGAAAGACCTAAAATGTCCATGTCTTATTCACCTAAATGCCAAACACAAAGAGCATCTTAATTCCATCTTAATTCAAGAGGAAGAAAATCTACCCCACAGGAGGTGTTTGACAGGATAGTGCTGCTCCTCAACCATGGAAACCTACATTAACAGTAAGAGTTCCTCTAGATCAGTGTTGGCAAAGTTTGGTACTGGTGGGTCACATAGGTCTGGATTTGAGAGTATCACTTCTTCAGTCATGCTTATTGACTCACCTGTGCACAGAAAGGAAATCCTCAAATCCAGGCATGTGTGCATGGTTCAATCAGTGGGCAGGCCTTGGAGGCAGTTAAGATTTACATTTAGCTATTTTCAAAGAGCTTGCCTAAGGAATCAAAACTTACAAGAGCATCAGCTGGAACCATACCTGCATTTAAAGGACCCCGTGGTCGTATTTAATTCTGAATGTTTTTTTTTTTTTTTACAAATAAACTTGATATTGTGTAAAATGTTCTTAAAAAGTAAAATCTCAACACAACTTTTATATTTTGCAACATTTATATGCCATTATTCTTTATTGAGGAGTCCCATTTTGTTCTCTTTCCTGCTGCTGTATTCTAGTTTCTCAGGAGGGTGTGTTCTTGTAAACTAATGAATATCCCTTTAGTCCTGATGAGACCACTGGTTGTGGCTGGTTGTAAATTAAATTTATAGAGCCTTGGAAACACCTGACTTCCTACTTGCAGATATATCATCTCAACACTAGGGGCAGCCAACATACTAGTCTTTCACCTCAGATCCCTCCCCTCTCCCTCTAAAATAAAACTCTTTCTATCTTTCACTTTCATCCTGACCCTTGCTATTCTTTTTTTGTTGCTCTTCCCCAGTTCTCTGCCCTTTAATTCCCTTTAGATTGTAAGTAGTGAGTTTCCAGTCTTGTAGGGTGCTTTGGGATAAAGCACTTTCTGCTAAGATTCTAAGCTCAAAACAGGGCCCTTCAACTTTTGAGTTTGTTAAACTTGTATTTTCCCTGTTCTTATCCCCTGTATAGTGCTACGGAATATGCTCAAACTTTCTTTCTTCCTCAGTAAGTTGATCTGCTGAAGCCAAAATGGTAGATTCCATTGCAACATATGTTCATATAAAAAGTAATAAATTATAAGTGTTATTTTTTTTTTTTCATTTTAAAAATAAGTTATTTATTCAAGTGTAGTTCATCAAAAAAACGGTTCCTTCCTAGTCGAAAAACCAAGTTCCCAAACAAATCAATGACTACCACCACTACAGCATAAGGACATGTAATAAATAATACATTTAGCACTGTATGGGCCTCATTCAATTGCGATTTGGCCAATTGAATAGGGCTCTAAATAAGCACATAGCATATTCTTTTTACAGAAGTTTTTAGTTAGTGAAGACCTTGCTTTTGGATAGAAGTTCAGTAACTAAAAACTTCTGTAAAAAAAATATGTTATGTGCTTATTTAGAGCCCTATTCGATTGGCCAAATCGCAATTGAATGAGGCACTACAGTATGTATTTAATTTATTTTAAAAATCGCTTGCCGATTGCAAAGTCTACTTCCTCAAAAGAATATACTGTGAATAATGAACTAAATTAAAAGT
This sequence comes from Discoglossus pictus, assembly GCA_027410445.1. NCBI lineage: Eukaryota > Metazoa > Chordata > Amphibia > Anura > Alytidae > Discoglossus > Discoglossus pictus. Next base: position 93,219,971 of record CM050167.1, read on the forward strand.
CAGTACTATAGAACGTTGCATTTTAAACCTGCCAACAAACAGATGACAGTGTCCCTTTAAACCTATCCCTGAATTTCTGTGGAAACAAGGAATTAAGCTAGAAGGGACTATAACACAGCACACGCCAACTTCCTTCCTCATCAGAGATTGTAATAACTTCATTACATTAACTTCAGTGTAATAGCTGCAATATTCTAACTTAATGATATATATTTTAAGCTGAAACTCATTTTGTCAGAAGGTGTAAATTGATAAAGAAATTACAAAAATGCTGCATGTAAAAAGAAATTAAATATTCCCTTAAGCCACTGTGAAAGAGAAAGTCACCCCTCTGGTTCACCTGAGAACCAACCGGAGCGTGAACCGACCAACTAGCGATAGGAACAAGCAGTAAATCGTATTTACAGAACTTAATAAACTGCGCTCAATTTTGGAGCTGTAGAAACATGAAGATTAAAATGAATTCCAAATATTCAAGGGATATAGAATTTGACAGCAGATGAGACTTTCTTTTCCCATCTAGTCACAATGTGCTACTTGCTCCAGAAACTCAGCGTCTATTTACAAGGATGGCCGTAAACGAATAATCCCCCAGGCTAGTGCCACACACTGAAAAATGATATCCCTGTAACTGGATAGCTATTTCAAATACTCAAGACATTTTGAATTTGGCAGCACATGATACTTTCTTTCTTTATCTAGTCTGAATGTCACCTGCAGTAGAAACTCAGGCCCCCATTCAGTTGAGGTTCTGGGAGATCCGGGAGCCCGTAAGTGAGGTCGCAAGCTAATTTGCTATTCAATTGGCGTCTTTTTGCGGGCTCGGACCGGCTTCTGAGTTACGCCCTTTAGAAAATGGCGCTGGTTAAACTCGTAACTTACAGCCTCCAGAAGCCTTTGATCTTTAACTTTCGCAAGGCTAAAATCGCAAATTGCTATTCAATTGCTCAATTTCTCCAAGCCTGCAAATGTTTTCACACCAGGAAATGGCAAATAGGAGAAAATCCTATGAGTGCTAGAGAGGACCCGCAAGGGGGTTAAACACCTATTCATAGCACTGTAAATGCAAATAAAAAATCACTACTGCACTGTAAATAACGGAGAAAGCGATGATAGACGTTAGAATTAATTACACAACAGTCTCAAGCCAGCAAATCAGCAATATCTTAGATTTTTTGTAATGTTTAATTTCGGGGTTAAACCGATCTAGGGTATCAATGAGTTAATACATATCAGGCCACCCATATGGACTAGAACAGTATTGGCATTTTCATAATTCCTTATTTTGTCGATTTTTCGAGTCTGATCGCATATCGGACCCCTGAACCCAACTGATTGACATGTAACCTCCATGTTTTACTGCCGTAATAATGACAGTGTAATTTTCTATTGGCTGATTCGAAATGGGCAGTTATGGGCTTGCTGAATTGATCATGTTCCCGCCCTGAACTGCTCTGAACCAGTGCATAGTTTATGATTTGGCTTGGGGCACGTAACTTGCGTCCTTGAGCAATTGAATAGCATCGCAAACAGAGATGAACGGAAGCCCGCAACTCACTCACAGACATTCGGCTGTCTGCGATCAAGTTGCGGGCTTTGAATTGAATATGGCCCTCAGTCTCTATTTACACGGATGGTCTTAAATGAATAACGCTCCAGGCTAGTGCCACACACTGAATTAGGATATACTATTGTGCTGGGTTCACTCATAAGTTCCCTGTACCTGAACAACTATTTCAAATATTCAAGAAATATAGAATTTGACAGCAGATAATACTTTCTTTCTCCATCCAATCACAACGACCTATCTGCAGTAGAAACTTAAACTATTTATAAGGATGGTCGTAAATGAAAAATGCCCCAGGCTAGTGCCACACACTAAACTTTCCTATTCTGTATACTGACACTGCTCAGCATAAATTACCGATCTCAAAGGACCACTGTAGTGGTCATAAACTAGGGGTTTTGCTGAAATATTTTTATTGTAAGATAAAGTAGGTTACAATATGTAAGTACATACATAGCAAATACAATATATAGCAGTGTGTAACAATTATTTGATAAGGAGGAGCTGGGAAATAACATATTGCTAACCAGTGTGTATTCTGTACATAGAAAAAAAAATTTAAACCATCTTCTCTCTACATGCTATCATAAAATATAGATGTTTTAAACACCAAATTTTGTTCTTTGACATCTATGTTTTAAAGAGTAAATGGTGGAAGGGAGAGTTATGTGAGATGTGATTTTGTATTTATGAGGATTTGAGGGCCTAATGGAATGGTTCTTCTGTTGTTTTACAATATGGGTGCCCAGTAACCTTTAAATAATATGACTTACTTCATTCTATAAGTAAGCTATAGCTGGTTGACCTCATGGCCAGATTGGTCATTAGGCATAGTAGGCATTAGCAGCATTTCTCTAAGAGGGTACACCTCATTATTACACTAAAAACATTTGTTTCCTTCTGTTCTGACATATTTGAAACATGCAGAGCAGGACTGGTTTAACTCTCTTAGAATAAGTGCCGTGGCTGCTCACAGCAAGTTAAGCTACATGGAGCTTAGCTCCGCCTCCCCAAGCCGGTCCTTCCTGTGCGCAGCAACAGGGAGCAGGTCAGGAGGGACTGAAAATAGACAGTGAAGGTCTAAAATGGCCATAATAAGCAACGATTGTATGATTCAGTATGCTTTTACATAACATTAAACATTACATTCATTATTGCACATGCAAATTACTATTTATCACGTTGCTGTAAATGTATATAAAGTTATTACAAATAAATATTTATGTATATTCCCTACTACACATTCATTTTATGAATGTGGCATCCACATACTCTTGCTCATCTTTCTGTACAGTTGGGGCATATTGAAAATATATGGCCCCAAAAGCATAGCAAATATTTTAATTTAAGCTCTTGGTTTGAGAAATATAGTGATAAGCTAGGCCAGCTAACATATAGTGTAATGTTGTGTGTAGTGTAACATTAAAGTATATTAGTTTGAACTAATAACTGTTTAATTTCAAAAGAATGTGCAAAATTAGATTAAATATGACTTAACCCTAATAAAGTAGTAATGTTTTATAACATGCATACTGTGGGATTATAGAGGTTATATAAAATAATGACCGATGTATGCAAATGTGATCTAGGGATGAGTATATATATATAAAATTATATATATAAAAGTATACTTCTACTTTTTTTAACTTACTTTTAGATGTGTACAGAAATTTACTATTTTTTTTACCATGGAGGGTTTCTATCACTCTTTTGCCCACTATAAGCTAAATGATGCTTTGATTAATAGTCTTTTCACAAAATGTATAGGACAAGTTAGGTACCAGCATCAGATTAATGAGATCCTTTTAAGATTCAAACAGTAACTGTATGTGAGTAAGTGACGTAACTTATGAAAACTTTATTTTAACAATAGTCATATGCTAAAATGAGCCAAGTATAACATGGTTTTGGATTAAAGAGTGAAAATGCTCATTTGCATGTCTCTGTTTCCCAGGGTGCAGTGCAAAAACGTTATTTCTCTGGAATTTTAAGCAGTAAATAAAAAAATTTCATTTATTTTTAAACGGCCAAATTTGAACACAAATGCACTATTTATCTACTATACATACAGGGTTGAGTCACATTATTATGACCTTTTGACGTCAGAAGCCTGTAGCCAATTAAATACGGCACATGTCGTGGGCTGTCTTGGTGGGTATATAAGGAGACATGTAGGCATTCTGCAGTCAACCATCGCTGTCATGGGTAAAACACGTGAATTATGGGGATGATTGTTGATTTCGGGCTAAGGGTGGCAGTATTTCTGAAACAGCGCCGTTCACATGCCACTGTGCAAATAAACAGCATGGAAACTGTGGATCACCACGTGCCATTGATGTCAGAGGTGAACGCCGGCTGCGAATGTGTGTGAGGGCTAACGACACTCTACAGTTGAGTTCAGTTCTATTTGCACAACAATACCAAAATTGTACCTCTTCTGGTTGGCAAAGGGTCGCCTTCTCTGTTGAGTCACGTTTTCCGATCCATCGACTGGACGGATGTTGTTGTATCAGGTGCAAAACCTCCGGGAACAAACACTCTGTATGTTCAAGTTTTATTCAGTTTATTTTGCATATAAATTGTATTACTAACCAGTTCCTCAAAAAAAAAAAAAAGTGTATTATATGACACCTTTAGTGACTCTTTAAGTCTGTTACATTAAACCAGTACTGTATTAAATGTATATACAGATGATCCGCACTACTGTATTAAATGATGATCATATCATTACATGTCCACTACAATACAATACATCCATTCTACGGCCTTTTTTGTTCTCTGTTCTTTACCTTTAAGGAGAAACTCCCAGATGTTGCACTTAGCTCATTAGCAATAAAATAATTAGAACATAAAGCCATAAATGAGCAGGATCTATGTTCCACAGCTCCCCTCCAGCAAACAAATTCATATTTCACACTCCCTAACTACGCTATTTTCCCATTAACGGCATTTTTTAATTAAAAACTGCAAAAGGCATTATGTGTTTACAGCCATAATATCCAAAGTCGGATTGCGTGTAATATATGATCTGCAACTCATTCAACAACTGCTACAAAGGGAAATGGAAACGGAAATTAATATAATATGCAGGTCCATGTACTGGGCACCATAAAGGTTAAAAGTCAACAAAAGCGGGTACAAACTTGACGTAAGAGTAATACTTTACATTTCTACATCTGAAATAAATATAAGAATGTACCTAAGGCTATTTGGAACATCAACCACATCATTAGGAGCTAGCTGTTTTAATTTTAACAAATAATCCTATTGAATGATTATTATTAAACTTTCAAACATCAACTTCTAAACCTCCAGAAGATGTTCTGGTCTCAAGACCTTATGAGGTCAGCAAAGGGAGGGAGCAAATGTGACTGGGAGGCAGTTCTAAATGGTCACTCACAAACTTGCCTAGACAAGAATACATGCTCTTTGTTGGCTAGAGACTTGGGCCTCCATTCAATTACAAGCCCGCCACACTGGGACTTTTACTTCTTCTTCCTTAGCATGCTGCTCTGAGTGTGTCACTTGCATGTAGGCTTGCAACAGGTGTGCATGTGTCAGGCAGGGGTGTATTCCTGCCTGCAGCCACGTAGCCCAGGCCTAGGACAGCACATTTTCAGGGGGCAGCAATCTGCCTGAAAATGCAGTGCAGTAAATTGAAATATATTTGTATATGTAATATACTTTTTGGTATGTTCTGACATACTGTAATTATAAGGAAGATGCATAAACTTAAGATTTGATATATCAAAATGGGAAAGGACTAGCTGGAAGTGGGGCATGGGGGCACACAAATCTGAATGACCTAGGGCAGCATAAAACCTGAATATGCCCAGGAATGTAGGTGTATAAAGATCCATGGTTTTGTGATCCGGCCCAGATTTTACCTTCACCGACTCCATTCCGGTTGTTGCAATGTTGCAATAGGCTCATGCTGGGGTGAGGAAGTACAATAGGGTCTATATAAGTATTGCTCGGTTGTCTTGGCTTGTACTAGCATTTTAGCATGCATTTGTATTCTACTTGCTTTGCTGGTTCTGACCCTTTGGCAGTGTTATGTGGATTTCTCGGACTCTATGGATTCCTTTTTTGTTGGATTTTGAATCTGTGCTTGTGTCGCTGACCTTGCCTTCTACATATGAACCTAATGCATCCTGGTACCCCCTTTGCTCTTGGTTTTCCACATGAGTTTTCCCTTCGTGACAGAAGCCTTTTTTGGCTTTATATTATTTTTCCAACATTGATTATACCCTGCTGGAAGTGGCATACTCAAAATAACAGTCATTATTGTAAGATAGCTAGGCTAGAACTGAGTTGTTCATTGGTCGATAAACATGGCTGTCCATCTTAACCATACTGTCATACAAATAAACACAATGCTTTAAAGGTAGCTCTTTCATTCCTGGGTCCCCTCTAATATATATATAAATATATATTGTTGCGACCCAGGAATAAAAGAGCCACTCCAATAACCCTTCACTCTTTAGAGTTATTTCTATTATATTGCTATTGTTATTGCTATTTTCTATTTCTATTCAGCAGTGCAGAGATGGAAAGGGGATGGACCTTTATAGTAAGTGAGTTAAATTTATAGTTTTCAACACCCTCTTCAACATTGTCAGATGCCAACAGTTAATTCATAAACTTCAAATCCTGATTTCCGTGCTATGTATCTACTCTCTCTTGCACTGTAGAGAAATGATTACAGGCATGTGAGTCGCTACACTTTTGGAAGACCATACCTCATTTGAGCCCACTTCTGGTGTGTTTCTTACTTTTTGTATACCCTTCTAAAAATATCATCCCAGGAAGGAAATTATTTTGTAGTTGGATTTTCCTCTCTCGACAAAACAGACTGGTTGATGGAGAAAAATAACAAAGAGTTGGTGTCTATCAGAGACATTATCATGAAGAGGTTACATTATCTGATTCATGCTTTAGCACTAAACAAGGCTCTTGGGATCCTGCTGAAAGTATTCATGCATCTTACCTCAGACTTCCTTAAAAAGAATATTCAAGAAAACCTTATCAGGACTTGAACTCTGTTCTTCTCATTGAAAATGTAGTAATAAGCCCAGCAAGTAGCAGTTCCTTGCTGATAAGGTCCTGATGTTAAATAATAGACAGATTTACTGAAATGCTCACTTACTTCTGCTCTCCGCAGATCATGGAAAGACTCCATTTTTATGTCTCTGTTTCGGTTGTAAAGGCCCTGACCTACTCTGTCTTCCCAAAATTACAGTACGTGCTGGGATGACACCATCACCATCAACTTAACCTCATGTACACAAACCATCTTTTCTTTAAAATGAACTCATAGTAACACACATCCTCAAACTTTCATACAATAGACATGTGCTGACATCATTTAAAGGGATAGAGAGGATTTTCTTATTATTCTAGGATAGTAAATCACCAATAAAGTATGAATGTTTGCAATTGTAAATTATTTAAAAATTGTCCCTAGTAATATCAAATACTGTTTTGAATTGACGAAATTCATCTCAAGAGATCGTCCCAGCAGGGTGGTCTTTTCATTTAGCACCCTCATTATTGATGAATAGCTCCCTGAATAATAGCTTCCTTTTGCAGGTAACTGAAGTGCCAGTCTGTGTACAGCCAACCTCTATTCTTACCACCAGCAATCCACTGAAGAGGTGATTAGATAATGAAAACATGACCACAGCCAAATAATAGAGAACTCTATTTCTAAATTAAATTTTTGTTAATAATTTCCAGTTGCAAATTTTCATACCTTGATTGGTACTTCATTATCATACCATAATTGGGGCTCCGTTAAGAACATAAGATCCAGCTGATAATTTAATTGTATGATTTTCAAGGTATTGTGCAGATAACTAAAAGGTATCATAGCAATTATCATATGAAGATAGGAGGCAGGCACAGAGGTCATATGCAGAGTATCACAATTCATAAGACATTTCATTTGAGATCAAGACAGGTAGTGCATCAACAAGATCAGGGCTATGATGCCAGAGATCATGGTAGGCAGCAAGCTTCATGGTTAAAATCTCATACCAAAGTTGAAGCAGATGTCTCACTGAACAGTAAGTATTTCACACATTTTGAAAAGTGAACTACTATACATAGTTTCAACTATGCACAATCATAAAATCCAATTTTTATGGCAGAGACTGTAGCAGTAGCAAATGCAGAGAAAGCAGAGTTCATCTGAGGAAGGGATTGTCTCATCCTGGAATATAGTGTTTTATTCTCAGTATGAAAGTCCATTGGGTTTGTGACCCTCACTATTCTGCTTCAACAATGGAATCCCATTTCAACACCAAATCCTGCTGCCTGCTCTGATCTTTGGCACCCTTACCCTGACCTTGCTGTTCTGATTTTGAAAAGTCTTATGGACTATAATATTTTGAAGCCGGACTAAAACCAGGTCATCCTGTATCTAGTTAGCTAGGGCCTCATTCAAATGCAATTTGGCCAATTGAATAGGGCTCTATATTATATTAAACTTACTTTCAAAAATCAGATTCAGCTGCTGCTAATCTCCAGCCACTATAAAGAGGAGCTTTGTCCAGTAGGTAGTGCTAAAATTTCAGTCACAAAGTAATTTTTTGGACTGAACTCCAAGCTAATCAGATTGATCTTGAAACCCTTTGTGTTTGTGTTGTTCAGTTGTGTATGACTCTCCTTGATTGTACACACCATGCTGATCCACTTGGTCTTCGTGGTAGAGATACTGGAGTGAGTTGCCAGTTCCTTCTCCAGTGGGCCACAGCATACAGCGCCTGGTATTTCTAGATGGTCTCCCATCCAAGTACTAAATAGGTCCAACCCTGCATGGCTTCAGGGTGGTGTGACCTCTTGGTTGACTGACTGGAATTGAACAAGGTTGCAGTGGCGAAAGGACCAAATCCTAACCACTGGACTACCCGGAAATCCTGAAACCCTTTAGACCAGTAAAATCCTCCTTCCCTTTAGTTTTACTTTAAGCAGCTGATACTTTAAAATTTTAAGTTATTTTAATATTGATCACTGCTCTTATAAATCATTGAATATGAATTTTATTAGTGAACAAATGATGACAGCTTCTCTTGTTATGACTTTACAGTGCTCCTTTAATATCATTTTGTACAAGCAGGGTAGAGCAATACCAAATCACACCTACCCACGCTGCACTGCTCTACCTTGATGACACGTATTAAGCAATTCTTCATAAAGCCACTTCATTTACATTTTAGAACAATTCCATATTGTCCGGGAAATGTCTCAGAATTAGCAATAAGTAATGTGTCCAAACTCTATCTCTACATGTCTACTTGCAACTTTAAGAAATCCATTATGGCAGGATGCGTACTGGTAGAACTATCACAGAAGAACAGGTGTATTAATCTTGACACCGGATGGTGTACGACTGTAATGGAGCATTCCTTGCCTACTGTCTGATTTACATGAGACTCTCAAACACCTGTCACTTGGGATGACCCTATTAACACCACTACACAGTTCTTCAATGAAAACACACCTTTACTCCAGCTGTCATGAATAAAACACTTGCTGCAAGACAAAGGGACCGGAAGGCATGTTGTATTAGCCGATGTCTGATAACCAGCCTTTGTACTATACCCTTTTTTGTTAATGAATTAACCTCTCTCCTGTCTTACATTTTCAAATTTGGTTATGCAGACTAAAAATGTCCTAATGCTTAATAACTGTGTATTTGTACAGAATACATTGGTGCTGCTAAAATAGTTCTTTCTTAAGGGGATTCTGTGGAAGGATCGCCAAGTAATGAGTTTGCACTAATTAATAAATACATTAATTGGTCCTATTAATTGTAGAAGTTCATAGTAGAAGGGTTCATTGATATAAAAGTTTTTTTTCTGTTACTTGGCTTCTCTCTGCATTGAGGTTCAAGATGGGATGGGTTTCTGCCTTGGCTAAAAAAGCCAAGGCCTAAGGCAGCACAGTTCAGGGGTCGATTTCATGTTGCTGGTGCATGGTGTAGTACACACAGATGTCTAAAAGTAGTCATATTATTGTCTCTATGTGTGTATGACACTTTCTGATCTATCTATCTATCTATCTATCTATCTATCTATCTATCTATCTATCTATCTACATACATAAATGCACTTATTCATCTATATATGTGTGTGTTAATCGCTGAATAATGACATACCAAGGGGAAAGTGTTCATTGGGTGAAGGTAAGACATATGTGAATAGATATAGGAAGGTATTAGCCCAAAACACATCTCTTTTGTTAGATGTGTCTTGTATTAGACCTGCCCCTACCCACCTGTATGTCTGTGGGTAGCTGATAATGCAGAAAATACTTTTCTGGCATTTTGGTTCTGGTCTGTCCATGTGGACAGGTTAACTCTAGTCTATAAAGGCAAACTGAGCACAAATTCTAGTCTGCCCCCCCGAGTGGGGACTATCCCACAGGTCAGGCTACTTAAATGTGTTTCTGCTCCTTTTCTTTTTTAATGAAATATCCTCATGGTCTCCCTAACCCTAAAGGGTAATCCAGACCTGACTGACTGTACCCTAAATGAACATCATCCCATAAGGCATGTTACCTAGCTGTTATCCATTCTCTCTATTATTTTAATATTTATACAAATATGTCTCTCCAAACCTGTTCTATCTTTTCTCATGGCTCATTAATCTTACAAGTGTAAATTGAAAAATCTTGGATAATCTTTAAATGGGATATATTAATACGATGTAACATCTTTTAAAGTTTCCAATCTTCATAATTTAATACAGATATGACAATACTACCAAACCTCCCAGGCCTTGGGCTTGCTTCATTCTTCAAAAGTTATCCTGTGTGCTTCCAACTTCATCAAGGGAAAATCCCCAACATGTGACACTTCCTTCCCAAATACAATACAAAAAATGTAATTAACTTACTCAACATGTCATGTGCCTTTTGATTATTGGAACTCCATTCTTATTTGACTATGACTGCCAACCCATCATGAATAAATCCTCTACCTTTCTATTCTTTGTACCTATCTGTAATTCCATCAATTGGAACCCAAGTAATCAAAGACAAATTCAGAACCTTCATCACTCAAAAGCCCTTAATAACATAATTCCTCGTACTGTAAGCAGTTGCCTCCAATGTTCCATCAAACACTGCTTTGGCGCTGCTTGGACCAACATCTCTTCTTTCCCATAAACTTAACCTACTCCAGCCAGCGGTACTTTTCGTGTCAGACCTTCTCCCACCTTTCAGAGCTTTACATACTGTTTAATATCACATCTGTTCAGAGCATTATTATCATATACTCCCTTATTATATACAATCTACACACCCTACAAAAGTCAACTGCCTGATTAGCCCAAAGGTCATTAGAACAACTAACCGCTTTTCTTAGTAATCTCGCCGATAGCTGGAACACCATGCTCTAACCATTTATCCCAACTATTCTCTCAAAAACACTCTATTTCTTTTCTACTTATTCCTCACAAGCAGGAACCTGACGTCTTTTTGAATTAGTATATTTGAAAGTGTACTATCACGTTCCATTATATTTTTCATACCCTTATATATCAGACTGTGGAAAATGAAAGTCTTTTTATAATTTATGTGTAGTAGAAAGGAAGGAAAAATTATATATGGGTGTTAGAATGTGCTATAGTGAATCTGACTACTTCAGTTATACAAGCTGAAAAATATAAATTTTAGCAAATTTATGTCAGAAAGTTGTCTGGTCAACCCATGCAAGTAGCATCTCCTGCCATGAGAGGATGTCAATGTATGTGTATTTATGGCAGTTGCTTCTTCCGGTGTCTCTGGCAGTTTCTTGCTAATTTTTCTCTTGTGGTGGTGCTCAGTCCTTCAATCATGTCCGACTCTTGATGACCATATGGACGCAGCTTGCCATGCACATCTGTGAGTGTTTCTGTTTGTGCTTATCCATATGGTTTTCTTGGCAAAGATACTGGAGTGGGTTGTCAGTACCTTCTCCAGTGGACCATGATTTGTCTAACCTCTCTGCTATGACCTGACTATCTTGGGTGACGCTACATGGTATAGCCCACAGCTTCATTGAGGTACACAAGCCCCTTCACCGCGACAATGTAAATATCGTTCTCTTAGTTCCGTGAATAAAACATGCTTTATTAAATGTGATAGAATTATTTGAAGAATTGTAATTTAATAAATCTGTATTGTTGTAATAGGATAGCTTCCTGGCATGAAGGATTTAGGTTAACTTCCTGTTATACTGTTAATACACATATATACGAAGTCTCCAGATGTTGGCTAGAAAAAGAAAGCTGAAATGAATGTATCACTGAAACATAAAACACTAATAGCAGGTAAGATATCGAGAATCTTATTATAAAAAAATACATTTTAGTGACTTATGCGTTTGGTAATAAATTTGCATTTCTGCCACGTTTTTGTTCTTGCAGTTCAACCTCAGACATAATTCTACCTCTCCTATATTTAATTTCCATGTGTGTTATTCAATTTCTTTTATTAGAAACAAACCTCTTGGCCCGACCTGAGTTTTTCTCCCCCACCTATTTGTCAGCGACGAGCTAATTAGCAACATCAGAAACCGCATTATTTCAGACAGATGAATTAGGAATAAAAGTACTCAAATTTATAATTCATTGGGTTGTCTGATATTAAAAAAAATCTTTCTATGGATTTAATTAATATTCATGGAGAAGAAAAAAAAAATAAAGTGTTATTCCTAATCAGAACAGACAATGTTTTATAATGCAAATTAACATTTTGAAAGTAATCAACATCAGGTAACAGTCTAAAAGGAGTCGGGTATTTACATCAAGCAAGAACAGAGCCAGATGAAAGAATTCAATGTGCTTCCCTAGAGTACAAATTGCAGCAGCGGTCTCACACCCTTTCAATTCATGAATGTATTCCTGCCTTACAAAAGGTAAGAGAATCAATGTGAAACATAGAATGGGTTGGTTTTAATGAATCTGGTATGTAAGCGAGCAGTTTGTAATTAGTAAACACCCCTAATTATTTTGTTACTGCTATAAATGAAAGCTAAAATTTTTCTTTTTTTTTTTACAAACCGCATCATATGGTATGAACAAATACATCACTTTATCAATTATAAGAAAATAAATGGCAAAACATAAAAAGATAGATTAATATTTTGGCCAGAAAAAAATGAAACTCCAGAATCTGCTCAGTGCTGAACTATTAAAACTATTAAAAAATTAATAATAACTCATACTATATCATACACTACCATGTCGTTGAACTTGGAACCATATAGTGGAATCAATGTCACTGCACTCTACTTAGCTAGTGACAATCTTCCAAGGAGCCATGATGGCTTCCTCCTAGCTGCAAGTATACACTGCTTTAGCAGAATCACGAAAAGTACATCACCACACACAAAAACTCATGAAATCTCACAATGAAACAATGTGCTGCGTGATTATAGTGTTAGTGTAAATTGTGTGAGGAAAATTTCCTACATCCAAAGTATGTCTGGTCATGCTGTATATGTGACTTCACTATAAATAGGTGCTACAAATCATATGAATAAAGTTTACTTAGTTATTCCAGTCTATCCATTCACATTTTCTATGTGTTTTACCAATATACTGCTCACTACATGACCAATGTAACTTGGGAAAACAAACTAACATTAGTAGCCATGTACGCCATGAACTAAAACACATTTTAAAGAAACTCTTCGATTTAGGAGACTCTGCTTGTGTCATAGACACCTCTATCTTGGCTAGTTAAGTAGTTATTCATAGAGGCAATCTGTCAGTAGAACTCAGTAGATATATTGTCTGAATCCAAGTTTTATTCCATAATTCAGAGGTTTTAAGAGTTGTTTGCAAGCTCTAACAAAAAGCTCTAACAAAATGATGTGTTTATTGTTTTATGTCTAAGATTATGTTTGTTTTGTATATAATATATAAAAGCAATAAAAAGATTTAAAAATAAAAAAAAAACATTATAAAGTCAAGCTCTTTCTTAGAGTATGCTATACATATCACACTACAGTCCTATTATTATTATTATTATTTCTCCTGCTTCAAATGATATCATTCCTTGCAATAATTAGTCTATATCAGTAGCATTTCTAGATTGTGTTGCATGGTTCCGTGTTTTGTATTTTTTCTGATATTCCATTGTCAGGTTTATAGCTTCCAACTGGGTCCCACGGTTATGAGATTATCTGATTGAGATTTTTCTTAAAAAAATAATTAATGAATTAATCTAGTTATAAATGTAATTTGGCACTGGTTAACTATTGAGTAGTAATGCATAAGAACCAGGTATTTTTATATCCCTCTAGGAAATACATTATGCCTTATCAATTATAGGACCCAATCATAGTTTTTGCCAATAAATTATGAGTTTATTGTTAGTACATAAACTGCATATAAAGTGACAAGCCACAAGACAGGTGATAACCACTTTATATATGAATTCAAGATTAATTTTCCTATTTCATACTGTATTCGAGAAGGTAACTAAAGGAAATATGAGCAACACTAAAGTACTGCATTTAAATATTGCTAATGTCTCTTACCTTCAGTTTTGTTAGTATAAATAATAGTAAAATAGCTCTTGTATGGAATTGTGTCAATCAGAGTGGCCCTGCATGGATGCCACCAACTAGAGCTCCATCTATGCATAGGGATCCTTTCTATACCTCACCAGTGGAGCAGACAGCAGATCTTTGTTAGCCTTTTAGCAGATCAAACAGCCACAAACAGAGCGTGGAATCCCTGAATGCAGGAAAGGTACATAGTCTTACACTTATGAGCTAACCAAGAAAGACTCTCTGTATTGAACAGGATGCAGAATAATTATAGGGAGCGTACAATGGTGACATTAGACATTAACTCAAAGTAATTGAAAATTGGTAATATTTTAGACACTATCACAAGGTAATGTAATCACTAGGGCAGAAGGCAATGTTAATATAATAAGTAGAATAACTGGAAGTTATTTGTTTGCATCTCTATTGTTGAAGGGTAGCTGAAGCATTGTATCAGGTCCATAGGTGGCTTCTCTGCATTCTGCCTTTGTAAACAGTAACTTGATTACACCGTCATAGACTAGGCCACAAATTAGGACCTGAATGATATCAGAACTATACTGTATATAAATACATATAAAATATACATATATAAACATGTTTTATCAAGAACATAATAAATGTGAAAAGCTTTTAACCTCAAATGCATTGCATCCAGTATTATATTACAGTAAAGCAACCACCTCTGTAGTACACTGAATATATCCAGAACCACACATAGTGCCACCTGTACAGGGAATCCCATGGTCTAGAGGCCCGCACAACCTGTTGAGATAGAAGCTGCAAGAAGCAGGCTTAGTAATGAAAATAAAAAAACACAGTAAAGAATAATTGTGTGTAAAAGTGAAAACTTAAAGGCTGTGATTATTTTTTTACTTTCTATCAACAGTTTCTACAAAAAGACTTATTGAAAATATCTGACCACAGTGATCTAATTGTGTGCTCTTTGGGATTGTGCAATCTCTCAAGCTTTTCCTCGCTTGAAATCTTCTGAAGCATATCAGACTGTACCTACGAAGGGCAGGCTAGAACTGAAATGCCAGGCTATACCCCTCCATGGGAGAAACAGAAATCTCCAGAAATTACTTTTCTTTGAGTTATCCTCTATCCTTTAGGGAGACCCCAAGGGAATTGCATAAACCAAAGGTGATAGATGCACAGCTGAAAAGAGACACTAATTTTCCAAGGAAAAATTTGTTTAAATTTTGCTTTAAATATATTTTACAAATCTATCACTCCATTGTAGCCCTTTATCAGCTAAAAATCTATATAAATTTCATCAATTTGGACAGTGCCAATACTCTTCTGTAAATCTGACAGTTTCTACTTCGCAAGAGATTTAAGAACCTCATAAGTCTCCTGTTCAGTACCTATAATTGTAAAGCGCATATATATATTTTTTTAAAGACACTTGAGTTGCAAAAAAAGCCCTGTTCAGTGTGTGAGATAAATAAAAGATTTGTGTAGCATACAGTCTGGCTGGTATCCAAGCTCCAGGCAATTCATACTCCATTATAAGCAACTGCCTTGATTTCTAAACGGCTGTTTAAAAAATGAACGTTGCCGGTGGATTATTCCCTTAACTGTAAGGGCGCTAATTGTAGAAAAGATATTTTAATTACCAGATCTGGAAGGGGAATTGTGCCTGATTTAATGCCAGGATTTTAGCAATGCCTCATGCCCTGGTACAGAATAGGCTGTGCCTGCCGCTGATGTCAGGCTTGCTGTAGTCTGGCTTCTGTCTATTGATTTCTAGCAGTGTACCCAGGCTAGCAGCTAGGGAATATGGACTAGCTCTCCACGTGGCTGGGCTAGCAACTAGTGGGACCAGACTAACTATCAGAGTGCCCAGGCTACCAGCTAGTGGGATTAGGATAGATATCAATGTGGTTAGGCTAGCAATTAGTAGGTCTAGGCTAGCTATCAGTCTGGCCAGCTACCATTTACTGATAATAGGCTAGCTATCAGTGTTAGGCTTGCACCTTGTGGGACTAGGACAGATATCAATGTGGTTAGGCTAGCAACTAGTAGGTCTAGGCTAAGTATCAGTGTGGCCAGCTACCAACTCGTGGGACTAGGATAGATATCAATGTGGTTAGGCTAGCAACTAGTGGGACCAGGCTAGCTATGAGTGTGGCCAGCTACCAACTACTGAGACTAGGCTAGATATCAATGTGGTTAGGCTAGCGACTAGTGGGACTAGGCTAGTTATCAGCATGTTTAGGCTAGAATCTAGTGAATCAAGCTGTCAGTGTGGTTAAGCTTGCAACTAGTAGGTAGCTAGCTATTAGTCTATCTAGGCTAGCAACTAGTAGGTCTAGGCTAGCTATTAGTCTGTCTGGCCTAGCAACTAGTAGGTCTAGGCTTGCTATCAGTGTGACCGGTTACCAATTACTGATAATAAGCTAGCTATCAGTGTGGCCCGGGTTCCCTGATGGTCCAGTGGTTAGGATTCGGGGCTTCCACTGCTGTCAACCTGGGTTTGATTCCAAGTCAGGGAACCCACCAGGTTGGGCCTGGTCAGTACTGGGATGGGAGACTACCTAGGAATAACAGGAGCTGTATGCTGTGGCCCACCAAGTGGATCATCATGAAAATGGACATAAAGTTGTTCTGGTGTGTTACGGTCCATGCAGTCATGAAGAGACTGAACGACACAAAAAAAAAATACCAACTAGTGGTACTAGGCTAGATATCAGCGTGGCTAAGCTAGCAACTAGTAGGATTAGACTAGTTATAAGTCTAGCACCCAGTGAGTTTGGGATACCTGTCAGTTTGGTCAGGGTAGCAACTAGTAGTAGTAGGCTACATGTCAGTATGGCTGTGATAGCAACTAGATGGACTAGGCTAGTGAGTCTGGGTTAGCTCTCAGTGTGGAAAAGACTGGCAAATAGTGAGAATAGGCTAGCTATGAGTGTGATTAAGCTTGCAATTAGTTGGACTAGACTAGTTATCAGCGTCACCGGACTGCCAACTAATGAGACTAGGCTAGCTAGCATCATGAACAGGCTAGGAGCTTGTGAGTCTTGGCTAGCTCTCAGTGTGTCCAGACTAGCAACTAGTGGGACTAGGCTAGCTCTCATTGTAACCAGGCTAATAACTAGTGGGACTAAATTAGCTATCAGTGTCACCAGGTTAAATGCCCCCCCCCCCCCTTCTGTTTTGTACCTGCTGCACCTTAAGTAGCTCTACCACTGGTACCATGTACAGTACTAAATCAGTGCATATTTTCCAGCTTTATTTTTTGAAAGCAAAATAAAAACCACAGACATAAATAAATGAATAATTGCCATGCTGTGCTGCCTTAGCACATGGTCTTTTAATTTACTGCAGGTCACACCGCAAAATCACAAATGATAATGTACCTGCTACCTCTCTGTAGATATAAATAATTGTTAGTATAAGATTTTTTTCTGCTCACTGTAGATGTAAGATCACAATAAGAGCTGGAAAATTAACACTATAACAAGGCTTGGAAAGGCTTATCGTCTTATAGCGTGATATATAAACTACACCAACTGTGTTTGTAAAATAGCAGAATTCATCACGCTTTTCTTTATGAAGTATAAAAAAAATGTTCTTGAAAAGAGCAGGAAAAGGATGCTTTAAAAATATATGTTCACCCACGCAGAAGGACAGTTCTTCTAAGCTCACAATGAATTTTTTGAGATATAGAAGTGTTAGGTCAAATAATAAGGGCACATGACCCTTATAGATTGAGATGATGTCAGTTAAGACCTTATAACACCTCCCCTTGACGTACATACATAGATTGCCCTATGTAATAATGACACAGTTGAGTTGTTTCAAGTCCCTAACCTTCCACTTGCAACTATTTCACATCCGACTCCGATTAAACATACATTAGTTTAGAGATCATTTCTGTATTGACCTATAATATTATACCTGTACTTTTCATTATATTGAACATGTATACTCAAACATAGGCTCATAACTGTGTTTTTTTGTTAATCAGACAAATAAATCATTTAGTGGTAATTTCCATTTTTTGTTTAATTGGCATAGTTACATAGTAAAATTGTATTGAAGTTAAAAAAGAGCCTATATAGTGGTCATTTTGTATTTAATAATTGATTAGAAATAAATCAATATTTGAATAAGAGTAAATAAATAAATAAATATACTGGAATAGCTCTCCCAATGCACCATGTGTATGGATCTGCCCAAGAGGGGTAAAACAATTCTACTGAACTTATTGGCCTGATAAAGACTGATATTAGGACAGCCTCATGGACAGATCTGCTCCCAAACTATGAATACCCAATAGGTATTGAGAGAAGCAGATGTGCCTGAACCTGCAAGACAAATTTACACAAAAAATGTTTTCATGTTCATGGCTTACACAGCTACTAATGTTTTTATTTTGTTACATACTTCACAATTAAGTGGATTTTTTCTTGTACAAAAGTTACCTTTAAAAGTGTTTCACATTGTCTTCTGGTCACTAGGCGAGTGATCCAGCTTCTGTTTTGTCTCCGTCCCCGCTGCCTTGCCGATGAGCGTCATCCGGTTGCCTGGGAACAGTTCCCCCTGTGTGGCCATAAACCTAAGGGTTCATTTGTTTCCTTCAGGCCCCGATGCTGTTTCCTCGCCTTCTGCCATTTCCATTGCTCTTCTCCTTCTTCTTTCAGCCGCCGTCATACCCAATGTTTTTTCGTGTCTCTCTCCACATTTTTCGTGCCCCCTTCTGCCACTCGTCTAGGCGCAGTTAATGTTTTTGACCCCCTGCTAAATCAACGTAGATTCTTGCCTATACTTTCCTCATACACCGTGTGATGTCCCGGGGGGCACCAAGACTTTGTGGGACTGTTGGGCTATTTAGGGGCCCTGGATTAACATGAACCTTTGCTATTCTTTCTTCCTTCTCTCCCCTGACCTGTCCTCTCAGCCTGGACACTTGAACTTAGACCGCTACATTATTATTGGGTGCCAATCACAAAACCAGTAAAGAAACAGACACTGCATGTGGTAATACATTTCAGGCCACAACTTTATTAAGCATATAACAAAACACAGCAGGTGCTTGCTCTGACCACCACCATTTATAGGGCCAGAGGGCAGTAACAGACAAAAACACCATTTCCCGCAACCCTGTTTCCAGGGAGAAAAATGTGGGGTCCAGTGTAAATGTGGGGTAATCTCTGAAAAAAAATATTCCTAATCCCGGGTAAAGCTGGAGAAGACAAGAGATGTCTTGCTTCATAGTGTGGATTAGGTCTTTCATTGCAATGATGCCCAAGTCATAAATAAGTATGAACTGGGGAGGGGAGAACAAATACCAAAGGAATCTGCCATGGATTGAAAGGTTTACTTGAGGTGCGCACATATCGCAAAATTGGGAGGACCTACAAATAAAAGTTATACAGATAATGGACTAATGACCTGGCACTTGCCTGCTGAACAACCACTCAATGCAAGAATGAACTGAATGCCTCGAAATCTGCACCGGGAATTGAACATCACATAGGAAGGCATAAGTCAATAAAATAGGAATCCCTCAACTGACGTTTTAAGAGATGACAAGATGGATAAACAGGGAGTAAATGAAATGCTGATTCAATATATACTTTGGCTAACAATGTTCCTCTACCTGCCCACCGAATCAACTATACCACCTGACTAAATAATCAGTATGTGATATAAGATAAGTCTTAAGTTCGCGGCTATACCTTTGTTTAACAAAGTTCCTTTAGTAGAGAGAGACAGATGCTGAATTAATCTAAATTTACCTGGATCTTTCTTAGGAACCAAACCCAAAGGCAATGTTATTAAACCAGGTGTAGGTGGTGAATTAAAATGACCCAACATTCGATTCTGCCCTTCCTAAATTCCGCCAACTTTTTCTCCATGGTAAACCGCGGGAAATTTCTAGGGAAATGAACTGGGGGAGTGTCAACCAAACGAGATGTGAAAACCATACAAAAATAAAACATAACAGAAGCTCAGCTTCTGTTTCTTTCCCCAGCACACTAACGTACATTCTTAATAATGGATGCATCCATTCTATGAGCATTTCTCTCCTCTTCTTTTGAAATTGTATCCTGGTCCTCTGCGCAGCTCTAAGTTTTTTGAAGCAGTGGAAAAGAGGGTGAGGGGTTCTATAATCATGTTCCATAGAACAATCATGCTTGAACCTTTACAAAGAACTGAACTTACTCAAACACTCATTATACGCGAAACGAAAACCTCTCTCAATGAAGTAGAAGATACATAAGATTGCCCTACCTTACCAAATGAAACCTACGAACCAGAGCGAAGAGTTGTCAAAATGTAAGCTAATTCTTCATGTCCCTATCATCCCACTGCATCTCAGGCCTGACTGCCATACTCTGCCAGAATGTATCATAATTCCACCAAGACAGACGCCGGTAAGTTCTTTTGATACTATCAACAAAAGAGAGCAGAACAATTCTCTGAATATTTCTCACAAATAATTCTAGACATAATTTAATTTTCTCCTCATCCTCCATCCTGGCTTCATCTTTCTTTACTATCAATAAAATGGTCAAGAGGAAGCAATGAGAAGATCTCTATAAACTCATGCTGCCATTTTTCCCTTTCTCCCGAAGTTCCAGTGATACATGATCCCCAAGAAGCCCTATTGAATGAAGTTTTCTTCAAAGCTTTGTCTGCAATTTTTATTAAAGGCCCAGGCAACTACCTCTACCTCTTTTTCTTGAGTGTTAGTAACATTCAGTGTATTTTACAAAGTAGCCCCACCACTATGGGTCTCCTGATCCATTGGCACGGATACTACTGCGGAAACCAGTATGAGGCCATCCCCACCCACCCTTCCTTATTCTCAAACTGTGACACAATATTATTTAAGCCCACTAATAGACCTCGTTGGATTAGGAATGTTGAAAAAACCTTTGGGTGTCAATATTAGCAATTGTGTAAGAAAGCTCCCCTTGCAGCCTCATATTGGCCCTCTTATCCTGTATGAGATGCGTAGTTGCCTCCCAGACATTTCAGATCCTGTGTCCCGCTACTGCAGCCCCTTCCACCTATGCCGGGCATTGTGACAAGATTCCTAAAATGAGAATAATGAAGATCCTTATCCCTTTTTGATGTACCAGGTGAAGATCGCCTGGCTCTTCTATCTCTTGGACTCCCCCTAGTACCGTAAGGGGAGGAGTTATGCCTGGTCAAGTCCTCACTGTTCCTATAATAACAGCCAGGCAAAGAAGATCTAGAATCTCTCCTCCTTCTATAACTATCTTTATCATAAAGGGTTCTTCGTCCACGCAAATTACCTGCGTCCTGCTCTTGAATAGCCGATCGTTGACCAGATGCCTGTCTGCTTGCTATATAGTCTAGGGCAACCTGGAATCTAAAAATTGTACTTGCTGATCCCTTGCCACTTGCACCACTTCCTGCTGATATTCCTAATTATCATGTACAGCATATTGCCCTTGTGACACAAGTGCAGGCAGTGTCCCCCTCCTGCTAGTCAAAGCCTCAGGTCTGTGCTGCTGAGACACCGGCTATATGTTGTGGGAAGCACTCCTATCACTGATGAGCCCACCCCAGTTTTATTGGGTGAATAACTTATTTCTTGATCCTGGGTCCTATTCTCCCTCTCGCTCTGATTCCCACTTGACTGATGTTCTCTAGAACACCCCCTTGCCTATGCTGCATTAACCCCACACTGCCTCCATGTTGCCATACATGTGAAATCTCTGCTGCTTCCTCGAGGTCCGTTTCTATGTAATCCACAATTTCTTAAAGTACTCCTCCACAGGCGCATGGTCCTAGTCCTGCTGGTTAAATCCAACTCGTCTTCCAGACCCTTATATGGAGGAGCCTACCTATGTGTATTCCAGTAAGGGAACCACCCTGAAGTCATGCAGGGTTGGGTCTGGTCAGTACTTGGATGCAAGACGATTTTATGAATACCAGTTGCTGTATGCTGTGGCCCACTGGAGAAGAAATTGGCAACCCACTCCAGTATCTCTGCCGTGAATACTAAGTGGATCAGCATGATGTGTTGCGGCCCATGAGGTCATGAAGAGTCAAACACGACTGAGCAATGCAAACACACACACACATGGTCCTGCCCAGACCTCTGCATTGTCTTGCAACTCACCCTCCTCCTGTGTGTCTTTCTGAGTTGTCGTGATGTCTAGCTGCTCCTTCAGATGATGTTCTCTGCAAGGGAGAAGGACTCATCAAGGAGCCTGCAGTGATGGAAGTTGCTGTGCAGCTGCTGTTTCTCTTCTGGCTGCCACAGTAGATACTTCAGACCTCTTAGACGACCTCTTCAACGACGTCTTGTGCTGCGCAGTAAGAGAAGGGCCTGCAAGGTCCTCCAATGCCCCCTTACCGCAGCTCTGGGACTCAAGCACTCAGGGGGCCTAGATATGTATTGAAATCTCTCTGGGAGGATCAGAAGCAGCAAAAAAAGGTACAGGTATAGTAGATGCAAGTACTGTGGATGCCTCAATATATTGCACCAGCTCCTTTAGCCATTTTATACCATGGATGGTAGATTGTTCCCAAAGATGGATAAATTGGGAGGAAGAAGCAGTGGAAGCAATTTATTGTGGAGGGATGTTTCTCCGCACGTGTCTCAGACCGCAAAAGAGGGTTGCTTCACTTAAGAAATTGCAATTGTCAAGCCAGTCATCCTTGACAATTGTTGAGAAGTCCCATTCTAAACTAACAGAGGAGGAAGAAGCAGCACCTGCACAAACACTCCAAATAAAGGCATGTTCCACAGGATAACAAGATTTCATAAAATTATAGATTTGACAGCAGATAAGAACCAACAAGCCCCAGTGTTTGACCATTCAACCTACCTATAAATTTTGGCTTAATTAATCCTTGAGTTAAACATATAAATACATGATTAAATTCCTTATCTGTGCTTGACTCTACCACTCCTTATGGAAGGTTGTTCAACTTATCTACTACCATTTCTGTAAAGTCGTACATTATCCCTAAATCTTCCACCTTCCAACTTCAAATCATGATTTCTTGTTCTAGCATTTGCTTTTCGTGCGCAAAATCCTTTATAACGATTGCTATAAATTATGAAATTGTTGTCTCTCCCACTGACACTGCCCTACTGAGAAAATCAGTATCCTTATAATAAATCTCTCTCTTCATGACATAGTCCTACTGAGAGCAGCTCTATACCCCCTGGTGTCTTCATTTCCTCCTAAATTTTGCTTGGCAGAACAGCTTGGAACAGAAGCAGTCCAGATTCTATTTAGATAACTACCCCAGTCTGCTTGCTAGAAAGTTGTATAAATAAATACAAATCCTATAGAGACTTTGTTGCACTTGTCTGCTGTGGGATACCTCCCTTGCCCACAGCATGAGCTGATATAGATACAGATTCTACTCCAGTCTCCATATGTTCACAGTTTGTATACTGATAATGTATCAGTTCCCAGTGGAGCATCATTTCAGGCCTTCCATCCCATCCATGGGGAGGCAGAGAAATCTACTTCTCTGCCCTTGTCTGCTACTCACACTCTGTGCTGTGCCCAATTCTGCCAGGCACCTGCATGTCTGTACCAGCGCCATGAGACTCTACCACCTCCCAGGAGAGGATCCGCTACATACAGAGGCTGCTATAACACCTCGGCTGTGCTAGCTGTCTGCAGGAGATTATCACTTTTTAAAATGATTTTGCGTGGTGAGAGAGATGTTAAATATACTGTATTATCAGAAGAAGCTCATGGAACAGTGCTCACTAAAAATATCACTGCATATTACACAAATAAATGATATATATCGATAGATAGATAGATAGATAGATAGATAGACAGACAGACAGACAGACAGACAGACAGACAGATAGATAGATAGATAGATAGATAGATAGATAGATAGATAGATAGATAGATAGATAGATAGATAGATAGACAGATAGATAGATAGATAGATAGATAGATAGATAGATAGATAGATAGATAGATAGATAGATAGATAGATAGATAGATAGATAGAAAAGCAAAACATATAGACAGACAGATATTTAGCTCATATAACAGAGGTCTTGTAGCAATAAAAGGCAAGTGATAAAACCTTTACACATATATTTAAACTTCTAGAAGTGAACTCTTTGACTTGAAACTTCCCTGTTTGAATAAAATGTTTGTCCAGTAAATATAATTATGAGCATATACTGCAGTACTGTTATCCTTCATCTTAGTTACTAGACATGCAAGGCTTCTCCAATATTAAGTAATCTATATATGTACACATCTCGTGATCATACTCACTGTATTTTGAACATAATATCATATTTGTAAAGTATCATTTTTCATAAGATACTATTAGTAAAAATTGGTCCTACAACCCTGCTCATCGATGTGGGGCTGGTTCCTGGTTTGTGCTTTAGATTTTTGTAGAGAGTAGTTCACTACAGCAATTATATATATATATATATATATATATATATATATATATATATATATAAAAATACATATATATATATACTGTATTTATGCGAATCTAATGCACACTTTTTTTTTTTAATCAGGTCCCAAAGTTGTAGTGCGTATTAGAATCGCTAGCGCACTAAATTCAATGTTTTCGGGGTTAACATCGAATCTAGTGCGCCATCGATAATACTGATGCACAGAGAGCCCCCTGCAGAGCCTGGCACCCGGAGAGCCCCAACACACTGGCACACAGAGCCTGGCACACAAAAGCATAAAGAAAAATAATAAAAGAAAAAAAACGAAAGCACAGTGCAATAAAGAATATGCTTGTTGTTGCTAGGTACAGTGCCTTGCAAAAGTATTCAACCCCTTGACTTTTTACCTATTTTGTTACATTACAGCCTTAAGTTCAATGTTTTGTTAATCTGAATTTTATGTGATGGAACAGAACACATTAGTCTAAGTGAAGTGAAATAAGAAAAATTTATACATACATTTTTCTTTAGAAATAGAAAACAGAAAATTGGCATGTGTGTATGTATTCACCGCCTTTGTTATGAAGCCCATATAAAGCTCTGGTGCAACCAATTACCTTCAGAAGTCACATAATTAGTGAAATGATGTCTACCTGTGCAATCTAAGTGTCACATGACCTTTCATTACATATAGACACATTTTTTGAAAGGCCCCAGAGGCTGCAACACCTAAGCAAGAGGCACCACTAACCAAACACTGCCATGAAGACCAAGGAACTCTCCAAACAAGTCAGGGACAATGTTGTTGAGAAGTACAAGTCAGGGTTAGGTTATAAAAAAATATCCAAATCTTTGATGATCCCCAGGAGCACCAACAAATCTATCATAACCAAATGGAAAGAACATGAGCAAGGCGGGCAAGGAGGGCATTAATCAGAGAGGCAGCACAGAGACCTAAGGAAACCCTGTAGGAGCTGCAGATTTCAACAGCAGAGACTGGAGTATCTGTACATAGGACGACAATAAGCCGTACGCTCCATAGAGTTGGGCTTTATGGTAGAGTGGCCAGAAGAAAGCCATTACTTTCAGCAAAAAAACGTTTT
The DNA here is from genome assembly GCA_027410445.1 of Discoglossus pictus. Lineage (NCBI taxonomy): Eukaryota > Metazoa > Chordata > Amphibia > Anura > Alytidae > Discoglossus > Discoglossus pictus. The sequence goes on from CM050167.1 coordinate 93,245,578, forward strand.
GAGTTTGCGAAAAGGCATGTGGGAGACTCCCAAAGTGTATGGAGGAAGGTGATCTGGTCTGATGAGACTAAAATTAAACTTTTCGGCCATCACATCACATCACCCAAAGGACACCATCCCCATGGTGGTGGCAGCATCATGCTGTGGGGATGTTTTTCAGCAGGGACTGGGAAACTGGTCAGAGTTGAGGGAAAGATGGATGGTGCTAAATACAGGGATATTCTTGAGCAAAACCTGTACCACTCTGTGCGTGATTTGAGGCTAGGACAGAGGTTCACCTTCCAGCAGGACAATGACCCCAAACACACTGCTAAAGCAACACTTGAGTGGTTTAATGGGAAACATGTTAATTTGTTGGAATGGCCTAGTCAAAGCCCAGACCTCAATCCAATAGAAAATCTGTGGTCAGACTTAAAGATTGCTGTTCCCAAGCGCAAACCATCCAACTTGAAGGAGCTGGAGCAGTTTTGCAAGGAGGAATGGGCAAAATCCCAGTGGTAAGATGTGACAAGCCCATAGAGACTTATCCAAAGCGACTTGTAGCTGTGATTGCCGCAAATGGTGTCTCTACAAAGTATTGACTTTAGGGGAGTTAATAGTTATGCACATTGACTTTTTCTGTTATATTGTCCTATTTGTTGTTTACTTCACAATAAAAAAAAAAACATCTTCAAAGTTGTGGTAATGTTCTGTAAATTAAACGATGCAAATCCTCAAACAATCCATGTTAATTCCAGGTTGTGAGGCAACAAAGCACGAAAAATGCCAAGGGGGGTGAATACTTTTGCAAGGCACTGTAAATGTTCATTTGAGATGCCAGTAATTCAGCTCTATTGTTTACTGCAACTTTTTGTGGTACTATTGTGTACAAAAATGTATCCCAAAATGGCTGAGAAACAGAAAAGGATGTCATATGATGCAAAATTCAAATGCAAAGTTATTCTTTCTGCTGAACAAAATCAGAAATATACAAGCTGGAAGAGAGTTCTTGTACAAATGACAAATGCGCATTACATTCGCCAGCAAAAACTTTTTTTTGATTCATGGTTAGATTAGATGGCGCACTACATTTGCATATCTTTATATATATAAATATATATATATATATATATATATATATATATATATACATATATATATATATATATATATATATATATATATATATATATATATACTGTGTAAGTTAATTCTGGAGGGGACCGGGAAGAGCAAGAAAAATGTGCCTCCCTGTCTTGTGGTGGCAAGGTCCCAAATTGTTTCTTATTTTTTGCACCGGGGCCCTCCATGCACTAGCTCCACCTCTGCTCCTGATATATAACTCTGATTATTTGTCTGGAAGCTACTGAAAGGCACCTGGAAGCTATTTAAATAATCAGTAGTCATGACATATCTCTTTCTATCCCTGTGGTATCTAAGTGTTGCTTAAATACTATACAGACTGGTCCTTTTACAGAAAGGCAATGGGGAACTGTTGAGGCATAATGGTACACTCTAAGGCAGTGTCCAGGATAATTTATCCAGGTGCCGCATGAGAGTTACTCAGTTTCATTCATTCTTATTGACCCAACTATGCTCATGCAGAGACTAATTATTTTTAATAAGGATATTATATTTAGGAAGCTGTGTACCTCACTCCATTGAAATTGAAAAAGAAGTACCCTAGAAGTGGTCTCAGGGGCATGCCTTCTGTAGGCTGTTGTTGAAATACAGTCTAGTGCAGTAAATTAGTTACAGTAAGGGAAAAAAGTATTTTGAACGTTTGTCCACTGACAAAGAAATGATCAGTCTATAATTTTAATGGTAGGTGTATTTTAACAGTGAGAGACAGAATAACAAAAAAACAAACAAGAAAAACGCATGTCAATAAAGTTATAAATTGAGTTAGCAGGTTAGTGGGGGAAATAGGTATTTGATCCCCTATCAATCAGCAAGATTTCTGGCCCCCAGGTGTCTTTTAGAAGGTAAAGAGCTCTTTTAAAGAAAGTGCTCCTAATCTGACTTTGTTACCTGTATTAAAAAGACACCTATCCACAAAAGCAATCAGTCAATCAGATTCCAAACTCTCCACCATGGCCAAGGCCAAAGAGTTGTCCAAGGATGTCAGGGACAAGATTGTAGACCTACACAAGGCTGGAAACAAGACCATCGCCAAGCAGCTTGGTGAGAAGGTGACAACGGTGCGATCTGATGCTCCATGCGGGATCTCACCTTGTGTAGTTTCAATGATCATGAGAACGGTGAGGAATCAGCCCAGAACTACACAGGAGGATCTTGTTAATGATCTCAAGGCAGCTGAGACCTTAGTTATCAAGAAAACAATTGGTAACACACTACGCCGTGAAGGACTGAAATCCTGCAGTGCCTGCAAGGTCCCCCTGCTCAAGAAACACATGTACAATGATTCAGAGGAGAACTGGGTGAAAGTGTTATGGTCAAATGAGACCAAAATCGTGCTCTTTGGCATCAACTCAAGTCTCCGTGTTTGGAGGAGGAGGAATTTTTCTGCTAAGGGGACAGGACAACTGCACCGCATCAAAGGGACGATGGACAGGGCCATGTACCGTAAAATCTTGGATGAGAACGTCCTTCCCTCAGCCAGGGCATTGAAAATGGGTTGTGGATGTGTATTCCGGCATGACAATGACCCAAAACACACAGCCAAGGCAACAAAGCAGTGGCTCAATAAGAAGCACATTAAGGTCCTGGAGTTGCCTGGACAGTCTCCGGACCTTAATCCCATAGAAAATCTGTGGAGGGAGCTGAAGGTTTGAGTTGCCAAACATCAGCCTCAAAATCTTAATGACTTGCAGAAGATCTACAAACATTCGTGGGACAAAATCAAGAAACGTCTGACCTCTGTGATTGCCAACAAGGGTTTTGCCACCAAGTGCTAAGTTGAGGTGATACTTATTTCCCTCACCGACCTGCAAATGAATTTATAAAATTTTTTACATGCGTTTTTCTTTTTTTTTAATGTTATTCTGTCTCTCACTGTTAAAATACATCTTCCATTAAAATTATAGACTGATCATTTCTTTGTCAGTTGACAAACGTTCAAAATCAGCAGGGGATCAAATATTTTTTAGCACCACTGTATATCTACAGTAGGCATGCAAAGCCCTCACCTCATTTTATTTACTACCATTCTTGTCTGCCATGTATTGTTATAGGGTAGGATTCCACCAAAATATCTCTCTAGACATGTTCAAGCAGACTTCTGTAGCTTTAAAAAAAAGTAATGCTTAACTACAGAAGTAAACTGATTAATAAAATAATAATGTAGCACAGCTGTCTTGATGATCACATCTTGCAAAGGTCAGTCCTTAGCCCAAAAGGTGGAACGGGTGTTGTGATGGATCTATCCGCAATTAATTATTAATATGCTCAAGGCAGGTCTTGTAAAGAAACACTGTGAGTTCCAAATTATTTTTGCATTTTTTGCATGTACAGTATATATAAAGTATATATAACTTGGCAGCTCACATTGTTTCTTTACAGAACCTATCTTATGCATATTAATATATATGTATATAGAGAGAGAGAAAATTATTATTTGTGTATAATGCAATAATGCATTTCATTTTAATGATTATTTTTAATGCAACTCTTTGTAACTGACATATTGTACAAGCCTTCTCATTTGCTCTCCCACTTGCAGTTCTGAAATGCCAAAAAGTGATGTAAGAAGACATTAACGTACTTGGAGGTTCTTCTGTAAATTTGTCACTATTTCTAGTACAGAAGTATATCAGTCATTAACTATTAATAAATATGCAGCTATCCACCATACAGTATATGATGCTTTAAGTTCAATTGTCTGATAGACCCATCAGCAAAAAAAGGAGCTCATTGCGAGCCACGTGATGAGCGCCAAAGGCGATCAGCGCGAGGCTCGCAATGAGCGCCGAAGGATCTGAAAACACCAACAAAATTAATTTCCCACGCAAACAACATTACCCGCCTTACAATCTTATTACCGTCATTTTTTGATGGGCAAGTCGCTAGTATAATAATATTTTTTTCCAAAACTACAGTATTAATTTAATATTTTTTGATATTATGATTTTTCATAAGAAAATAATACATGAGACATAATAGAAAGTTTTGGGCTACAGTGACCCTTTAAAGTATCTCCACCCTGTCAGAGCTTCACGTTTGGATATGCTAAAATCTATTATGCCTCTGCACCTTTCTACCTCTCTATCTCCTCTGAACATATTAACATAGGTGATTAGGAACCCATCGTCCTTTGCGCTCCATTCACTGTGCAGTGACTTCTTCTCTAATAAATTGCCAGGATGACACAAGAAATGCATTATTGGCCATTCTTGTGCCAAGGATGTTAAAAACCCTGACAGACATAAAATCTGCTGAGACTGCAGACAGGTGAGTGTTAGGTGTCACGCAGAGGGGAGACAGGAGATTGTGTGATATTTCAATTAGAAAAAAAGTCCATTCTGCTTTAATCTATTTGGTGAATATTAGAAAAACTTTTTTTTTTAATAAATTCAATCAAATTATTGCTAAGTTATAATCTTTCTATTTGCCTTCAAGGCACTTTCCAGAGTTGTTGTATCTCCACTCCAAGTGGACTGTGTTGGATTAATGCTTTTTGGAACTTAGTTTTAACTACTATTTAAAGTTTTTTTTTTTTTAGAAAAGTATAAATTACATACACTTCATAAACAAACATATCATCTACCCATCCGTTGGGAAAATTACACATCAAACAGGAGAAGAAGAACAGTATACCAGACAAGGTAGGTTATACAACTTATCAGTTGAGTAAAGGAAATAAAACTAAATATTGAAACCACGTGCTTTGCGCAGGTTGTACGAAAGTTCTTTTTTATCTTGTTTATTTTTATCCCAAATTGGCCAATTTAACATCAAACATTTTTTTTTTTGTCAAATTATAAAGAGACCTTTCCTGCTTCATACTACAATTACTACTTTTCCCTTTTCTTTTCATTTTAAAGTTAAAAAAAAGCGATGTTACATGAAGAAGCACAAGAGTACAGTACATGGGATCGTTCCAGCTAGACGAAATTATTGTTATCATTCTGTCTTTTACTTCCTTTTCCTTTCCCTCTTCCTTTACCCTTCTTTTATTTCCATCTTACTAAGGCCTTCCATCTCCTTTTGGTCCTTTGCACCATTAAGTTCATTCAATAATTTGATCTACAATAGTGTCCCAACGGCATCACAATGATATTGCGAACTACTATTCTAAAATATAAATTCAAACTAGACACACTTCCATTCACACTTCTTCCATTCATGGCTTCGGGTCCGGTGGGGGATCGGGTAGGGGAAATCGGGAGAATGGGCCCGGGAGAGGTGGCCAGAATGTCCTAGGTCAGATCAGTGGCTTCATTAATTACGTATTAGAGAAATATTTATCCCATATCCCAAATTATTGCTAAGTTATAATCTTTCTATTTGCCTTCAAGGCACTTTCCAGAGTTGTTGTATCTCCACTCCAAGTGGACTGTGTTGGATTAATGCTTTTTGGAATTTAGTTTTAACTAATATTTAAAGTTTAAAGATATATACAATAAAAAATAGAAAACACTACATTAAATATAGAACAATATACTAGAATAATATAACAATTAAGAATAAATTGTATAAATTGTAAAATAAATAAATGTAACAGGACATTATAAACACAGGGCAGTATAAGCATAAATATACAAAAAAATATTCTAAATGAGGTTTTAAAAAAGTTTAAAGTTAAATAAAAATGATTAAAGGAATGCTAAAAAATGTCTTTGTTGCATCTAAAACAGTGTATTTTATAATATGCCACTGTGTATTTTCTGTTTTCAAAAGATGCTCTCAAAGCAGAGAAAAAATAATTCATTTTTTTTAACTGATCTGGGGGAATGCCCCTGTCATCCAATAAGTAGTTATATAGATGTATCACACAGGCATGTCTGCCAATTAAATCTACAGATGTATGTATGCTCTGTGCACTTTTTATTAATTTCAATGAAATGTAATGTTTTTCATAACTCTGGTAATGTTGTAAATGCATGGAAAAATGGGTTCCATGTCACAATAAGTTGGTTGTATCTTAAAGAGCAATAAAAGCTGGTTATACATTGTAGTAGCAGTTTTCTCTAGAGTAAACTATTCTTTTGATACTCAGCATTGTTTGTGATTTGTTTATGCTAATTTATGGCTTGGACTGCTTTATAAAGTACAGCGTGGGCTACTTTGGATGACATTGTTTTGCCACTACAGAGACTAACATACAGACTTTGCCAATCATTTTGTTTAGTTATTAAAAAAAATATATATATAATAGTAAAAAAATGTACCACTGCGGACCTTTTAAAGGGACATGGAAATATTTTTTCTTTGTTGTTGTATCGGAAAGTTTGTATTTGACATTGTTTCACAGTGTCTTATAGTACAAAAACGTATCTGCTCTTGGGGGCTTGCCCTCTCCTAGCCAATGAGATCTACAGAATAAGGGCCTCATTCTATTATCGGCCGTAAATCGGCCGTAAGGCTGCGATTCCTTGCGGGGGTTCAGTTAACTCGCGATTCTATTATACGGCCCCGCAAGGATCTCCTTTTACGGCCGGCCGCATATCTTGGAACCGGCCGTAATCTGTGAAATATAAAAACTCAAAAATAAATTCAAGCCTGCACTGTACAGCTCTGTAAATGCTAGGGATCATATTGGGGGACATGAGGATTAAAAGGAACCCACTCTCAAGCTTGCACATCTGCCCAAACCCGAGTTCAAATTAACTGTTTATTTGCCGGCTGCGGCGTGGGCGTGTCTGAGGTGCTCCAAGCACTCTGGACTTTTTACATGTATATTTTACGGATATTAAAAATGAAATATTTTACGGATTTGAGTACAGGATAATTATGTGCTATTTTTTCTAACACCTAAAATCCCTTTATAGTCTTCTCAAAGTGCAGGATGGCTTTATTTGAGCTATTTTATGTGCTTAATTGGTGCTAGCGAGACCTTTTTCCTGCAAGTAACTGCGGCTCGTTTTTAGCCTTGCAGAGAGGTTTCCCGGAGCAATTGAATTGCAAATCTCTTGCGGCCGTTTTAGATCAAAGGCTTTCCTCCGGCGCGATCGGCCGCAAGAGATAGCAAGGCACCGGCCGCAAGCCTGCCGGAGCCTACGGCCGTAAGGGAATAGAATAGCCGAATAGCTTGCGGCCGGTCCTTGCGGCCCCGCAGCGGCTGCGGCCGATAATAGAATGAGGCCCTAAGTATGCTCTGTGCATTTCCTATTAGTTTCAATGAAACAGGTTTTACTTTATATTTTTTCACGCAAAAAAACGCTTGAAATATTCAAAATGTGCACTTTTAAATCCATGAAAAAAACAGTTGTATTCCATGTCTATTTACGGTACTATAATGTATCTTGTGGTATGATTCTGATTTGTCACATGAAGGAGGACATTCAGCAGCTCTCAGAATGAACAATGGCTAATAAATAATATTAAATACATCCGAACAACAAACAAATACATAAAAGGCTTATATTTTACAACAGGCCAAGTGGGAGAATCACAGGGTTTTAATAAGTCATCACGTTTGATAGTTTCAAGTCTCCCTTGTCCTGTAGGACTAAGAAAATCTGAAGTAAATGGAGTTTATTGTCACATCAAAAATTAGGCAAGCACCAATATTTTTAGCTAGACTTTTAGAAATGTGTTGCATTTCCATGGTAACCAAAAGCAGAGTCTTTATTATCTTTTCTTAATGTCTTATGGGGATAAAGCTGGTATATGTCACTCAGTGGTACGCATACTTTTTCATTAAAGGGACACTGTCAACAACACATCAGTTTAATCTGTAATAGCATTAACAGTTGTACTGGCCATATTTTTCTACTGGGAATCACTCCTGAGATATTTTGCATGTCTGTATGGCTCCTCTATGCTAATTAGTAGGTCAAAGTGTTTGATATGGGGATCTAAATGCAATCAGCTACAATGTTTTTGCTATCCTAGGAGGAAACAAGCAGGCTGTGTTTCTAAAAAGCACATTGAAACAGCTTAGTATTCTGAAATAGCTTCTTTTTTGCATAATAATGCAGCACAGGCAATGTTAATTATCCCAGAAATGTTTTGCTTTTGAATCAAATGGTAGTACATAGCATTGTTGTTTTTCATAAAGAATAACTTTAAAAACACAACTTGATAATTTGGAACATGATAAAGGAACAGGCAACTCACAATAATTGTTTGAAAATCATATGGATACTCTGTTTACACTGTTATAATGTATCAAGAATTATTTTACTTATTTTTTGTATAGCCCTTGAAGCCTTTAATTATTTTGCCAGGCAATTGAATTAATAGAGCTAGGATGATTTAGCTCCAAGGAAAGAGAATTGAATCTGGGTCCAGTAATAAGCACTCCTTTTCTGTTATATTTAACGGTTCTCAGTGTTCCAGGCTTGAACAATAGTGTAATAGTGTGCATGTGCTATTTTGCGACAGTTCTCAGGGGGAGAAGTGATGTTCTGTATTGCATTGCAAGTGTGTACCATGAGAATGAGAGTGACTGTGACTGCCTTTCCACTACGGATGCTCACAATTCAGAGCAACAACCTCTTGCACTCTATCAAAGATACTGTCACCCCAAAATCAGTTGATTTCATCAGTAAATCTACATTAAATCATTCTTTGATTTTGCTGCTCCTGATTGCTAATGTACGACTCGATATGCTAAAATGCGAGATAAGGGTGAGAGAGAGGATATAACTCCTTGATGACATTGGGCTCTTTAGAGGTGATAGGGTTACTTTAATTGTCCTACCAATAAGCTGTGTCTCTGTTGGTGCAGCCTCAGTAAATATATAGTTTTCACTGTAAATAACTGTCAGTCAGAGCCAGAGGGACAAGCATTTAGACCCAATATTCTTTTGAGAATCATTTTAATTGAGTTTACAACATCCTAAAAATATTATTTTTAATATTTAGGACACTGTGTTGTGTACTTGTAGATGGCTTTGCTAATTCCCTGAAGAAAATGTAAAATTAGCCTAAATGACCACACATTTTGGGGCACTAGTATTCAGCATAATTTAGACATCATTAAATCATGGAAATATTTTTCAATTTTTCTAATTGAAGCTTTTTAGAATTAGCTTATTTTGAAGATTTCAAGCCATCCCTCCAGCTGTCAAGGACAGTTTGTTCACTTAATGTGGATTACCACAGTTATTGCTCAAACCACAGCAAACATGAGAGGAAATTACCATACTACAGTACAATATAAAGTTGCTGCCATGATAAATGATAGATAGATAGATATGGATAGATAGATAGATAGATAAATAGATAGATAGATAGATAGATAGATAGATAGATAGATAGATAGATAGATAGATAGATATGTCCATGTGTAGACTTACACACTGTATTAATCCCAAATACATTGCACTATGTGGTTCTAAATAAAAAATAATATTTTTTCTACTAATTTAAGCACATTTCTGCTCTGTAAATATGTTCGATATGTAAATATACATGCACATATGAGTATGTATATGTGTTTTTATGCATTCCCTGCTTCTTCAAAAACTAACTGTAAAATTCACACTCTGCTTTCTGGCACAGATAATTGCCCCCTGCACATAACATACCTTCCAGCTATCCCATCTTGTTCTTCTAGATCTGAATGTGTCCTACACAACTTTTTTTGAATCTCTACTTATAGTCTCACCACCATTGACCTGTTAATGTCCTCAAATGACTCTAAATATGTAGTGCTGTATAAATGCTCATACAATTTTTTTTTTTTTTTGTTCAATACACTTCACTTGCTTTTCTCTCTTACCTGAAGTAAATGTTGCTATGTAGGACACAGGCAGCATGATATACTGAAAAGTGAGTCTGTTTGTCTCTAAATTACACACAGCATGCTGTAAATAACACTAGGGGAACCATTTCTGCTTTCTCCAATCAGCTAGTGGGAAAGGAAAGGCCAGGATAGCATCCATCAATGACATCACCACTTTTCTCAGTATGCCGAAAGTTTGCAACTAACTGGGCTGTCAATTACAGCCAGTTGCATAACTCCCACAATCAGCCTCTGGGGAATGAGAGGCAATGACATTATTCAGCAGTGATATTACAGCTGTTCTAAGCATTCTTTGAGCGTATAACTGACTGAGCTGTCAGTCACAGCCACGTCCATTGTCTCCAGTGCACCTCGTGGTGCACAGTCTATTGGCTGCAACTTCTACTCACCCTTGCTCATTAAGCAAGACACTGGAGGGTGGCTATAAGGAACACGAGCAGCCCATGTAAATACAAATATATATGGGAGAAAAAGGCATCATGAATTTTTTTTTTTACTTCTCTTTCTGCATCTGGATGATCTCAATGGCATGGAACTCAAGTTTTTTTTAATTTTTTTTGCAAAATAGTTAATTACATCTCTGTTCATGCAAGAAGTTCCATATATTCTGGTTCTTCCTCCACATCCCGGATGAAGCGTTATGCGAAACGTGCGCATCAGCCCTTTGCAGTCCCGTTATGATGACGTTAGTGGCGTGGTGAGAGCACAGCGTGGCTCCAGCATCTGATCTTGACATACGTATTTGGCAGAACAAATATCTAATGTGATGCTGTATACAACCGTCATGTCTGTACTGTATGCAATATATAATGTACCATTGTAAATTAATTAATCTAAAAATGTATCAATAATATATGATATCTTGGATTGGGATACTACTGTATTGTATATGCAGTCCTATTAAGATATACTTCAATTAGAGTCCCTGATAGGGTGTATATATACTGGATGCCTTATTGATATTGTATATCTGTATATAGCCTATGTGCAATATTGGATTATCAGTGGTCTCTATTTAGAAACTCTATATATATTTGTTGAAAGCGAATGGCATGTATCTTTATGCATAGGAGATGCCATATTGGCACTTAGCACTTTATCACTTTACTGTGTGGGTATATTTTAAGTATAGTATATATTTTTTTTACAGTTTAGGGGTAAATGGTGGCTCCCCAGTTCTACCACCAGAACAGGGGAAGTTTTTAGGTAGGTTGGTGAAAGTATAGAAGGAGTAAGTGGTACCACCATACAAGATTAGGGTACTCGTTCACTGTCCCAGTAACACTTAATTAATTTCTAATTGCTGATCAATATATGCATTTTGTTATATGTCAGTTGATTTAATATCTATAATGATTATTACCTATTATACTGTGGAGTGTAGAGCTATATTGTGAATATTATTTAATAATTAATGAGTCACCTACCGGTTGGAATTGATTATTATCTATTAAATAATTTTAATCCTTGTTGTCAAAATATGTAAATAAAAAGTGGATTTGGTTTTATAATTGTGTCATTTCATAATTGAACCAAATATATCAATATCAAAAATATCCTGGATGAGAATACTCTGAAGATATATAAGTGTCTGTTCTTTGTTTTCTTCTTTCCTCCTCTAGCAACCCATTGCTGGGTAGGAAAATTAAGGTATTTGTGTGCTCACTTCTTAAATGTATATATATAGGTTTCCTCGATTTCAATTTTTTGGTAAGAAACCGGCAGTGATTATCAGAAAAATATGTGTTATATAGAGAAGTTCAATGTACTTAAACACTTATAGGCAGGAGAGTAGAATCCAGCTTTGCACATCCACAGGGAGCTTACATAACCAACTATACACAGGAAGACAGCCAGGTAGAGAGTTTGACATTTCAAAGGAATAACTTGCTGCAGGATGGAATCACATGGTTGGGTGGGGTCTGAGCTTACAGCTGAATCAGACAAGGATAGAGAGAGAAACTACAAATCCCAGGCTGCTTTGCATTACTGGAACTCCAGAATATAATACAACTGTTTCAGCTAACCTTTGCTTTCTCCTGATTGGCCAAAACAGATTATGAATGCTATGCTATCCTTAGCAGAGGTTTTCAGGGGTGTCAACTAACAAAAGCTGCAGCATGCAAACTGGAGGAATTTAGCAAATATCAGGATGAATTTATAAATGTTTATTTTGTTATTTTTTCCATGCAAAAAAATGTTTGCATACACTACAGGTCTCCTCTATCAGATGCATTCATAATCCTGGAAAATTAAATATGCCTTTAACCCAAGAAGATGAATCTATATGAGACGCCCCACGTCATTAGTTTTATGGTGTAACTGACTAAACAATCAGAAAGCACTTTAAATCTAGTTGAGGATGGTAGGAGGAACAAACAAGGGAAAAAAAAACACGTTTGTATAATATGTAAAAAACTAGAAAAATAACACCTGTGTAAACCCTTTTAGAGAAAGTCTTAATTTTTGTAGACTCTGTGCATAGAAAATTGCATTTTGTCTGTATTCAGCACTTCCTAATAGCCAGAAGCGAGAAGGCATGTGTTAATCTACTGAAAAGTGGAGAAAGGGGCGAGGAAGGAGGGGGAGTGAATGTTGATCTGTTATATAGTTGGAGCTTTTAATATTTGATACCTATCTTCTTTCCTCCACATATGTCCAGAAGCAGGCAACTTGCAAGGTTAACTGCAAACCGACTCTTGCAGAGATGTATATGTTTCTCTCACATAAACATCCATCACCAGTATCATGGATGCCTCCAGGGAACAACATTTTCTAATTAAAACAAGCTTTTGTCCTGCCTAATTATTAACTTAGACTCATATATGAATATTGTATCATACAGTGGTTCCTTAAATAAATATTCCACTACACACCTGGAAACATTTCATCATCAGAGAAAAACCTCTTGGTCTACCATAGGGTTAATGATTTCCCAGCAGGCAGTGTCTCATTTCAAGGTGATCTACAGATCATATCTACTGTGTGGGATGCTGATCATTTGCGAAGAATGAGTGAGCAGCGCTAGACAATCCAAATATCTCCCCTGGGTGCTGTTATCATAAATTGGTGAAAGAATTTGCTCGGTGCCCTCTCCCAAGTGGACATAAACTAGATTATCACAGTATGCAGATCTGCCAGTTAACCTGTTACCGTTTGAACTTTTTATAACCCCAGAATTTTCTTTCATAGGTTTATAAGATAGTGTAGTGAACATCTTTTTTTTTACATGACAATTCTGAAACTTGGACAATTTACATTTATTTGCACAACAGATCACTCATTTGGAAAAAAAAACACTGTGTCCAGACCTGTATCATATTGCTATAAAATACCCATATAGTCAACTTCTTCTGCAATTCCTTTTCCATCAGGTCCTGGTAACTGGTCAGCCTCTGCTCCCCAGGCATGCTTTTTGGGCTTCTCAGCAACACTACTCTCTTGGGCTGACTATACACCCATAGTTACCACCCAAGGTCTGTAGGTCACTCTGGCCTCCTTCTGCAAGGCTCTCCTTCAAAAATACCCCTAGATCTGTTTTCAATAGACAGTACTTGGATTTTTATAATACGTTTGGCTATGACCTACTCTCTACATAAGTCCGGCCTTCTTAAGGCCATGTTTGTACTGTAAATTAACTCCAATTGTGATAAGTATCATGTTTGAAACTGCACATCTAAAGTATTCCCAAGCTCTTAGATATGCTGAAATTAGTTTCACACATTCTCGGAGAGTTATTTTGATGTGAGGCTTCTGGCATTTGCTGTCTTTTTTCTGCAGTATATGATTGGTAATTAAACTATGCAGGGCATGGTTGATCATTTTATTAACCTAATGCTATCACCTACTCAGGGTTGAATATAGTACATATATATATATATATATATATATATATATATATATATATATATATATATATATATATATATATATATAAACACTCACACATCCTTATAAGAAAGAAAGAAGAAAGTTCATTTGTGTGCCTATTAATCAATACATGAGGCATTTCTTGAAAGGGATACACAAACACTCCATTGCAGTAACCAATTTATAACCCAAGATATTTATAGAAAATATTTATAGATAATAAAGTCCAATTAGTATACCCTTATTACGTTTTAATTCATCCGAGAATTGTGGTAGGAAAGAGCAGCATATTTCTACTTTAAGAGCTTGGGCACCATATGGGTTTCTTTGCTCCCAGTGGGAACCGATTTGTGTAAATCCACCTAAATTTACGATTATTTTATATTAAAGAGAATACCTGGAGAAGATGAACTATCTATATAAACGTTATGGAACTTGCCTACCTTGCCAGTAACTCCTCCATATTTGTGAGGAAAAGTAGCCACCATTAGAAGTTATTTATGTTACTGACCCTTTAAACACTGAGCTGATTGAGTCAAAAGTTCAAGAGTCAATTCAAAAGCCAATCAAGCTACAGCTGCATTTTTAAAGTTTGACAGTTACATTAATTTTTCAGCAGCTTAAATCACCATAAAGCAATTAAAGGGACAACTTTTACACATCTATTTGAGCTTCTGTATGTTAAGCTCTTGAGGCTGCCCAGAAATTCCTAGGCTCAGCAGGAGGAGCCTCTTGACTTGACAGGACTGGGTGAAGGAAGGGGACAAGGCCAGCTGGGGAAAGAGCATTATAAAGACGTTGTTTCCCCAGCTATTCACTAAAAAGATTTTACCTTTGCACCTTTCTGCCCTGTTGCAGCCATTATTTCTTTCTTTATCTCCCTCTTTCTGTTTTTTTCTGTCTTTACCTCATCTCTTGTCTGCCCTCCTTATCTCTGCCTGACTGCATTGATTTTGCCTGCCCTGCATACCCTTTTTCCTCATGTGGCCCCTTTCTCTTTGCCTTTGTTCGCACCCTTACCTTCCTAATCCTCTAGGATGGCCAAGGGAGAAGATTTGGCGGCTTTGGAGCTCCTACTAGCTGAATTTTACCCCAATGAGCTAGGTGGCTGGAGGGCCAGCTCCTCAGCTCTCTACTTCTCATGCCTATCAGCCTCCTTCAGGTGTGCTCTAGTTTGGGGATGCTACTCCTCCTCTGTATGTTGTGGCTCAGTCACGCTTGAGGTCTTCGTTGCTTTCTTGGACCTCTTGCGTGGACCTCTTGATGGAGACAGGTGTTCTATCTTGCATGTTAAGTTCCAGGTCTGGGGCTCCTTCTGAGTCATGTGAGCCCTGTTCACAAATATAGGGTATGGGATGTACTGTCTCAAAACGGGCTCCTTCCTTCACTTGTGTTAAACCTGTTACTGATGTTCTCAATAAACGCTAAATCCTATTTACTTCCAATTTTATGTCTAATCATTGGTAAATGCACCTTCTGGGCCATGCTTGGCATACAGCGATGTATTTTATTTGAGAGCAACCTGTGTTTCAGTGGAACTTCCTGTTTAACCTATTTCGTTTTTTGATTTTAGTTTTATTTAAAGGGACACTGTCACCCCAACAGAATGTTAAACCTATGTGGTGTTCATGAGATGTACTAAAGGTTAGCTCATTAGTAAATAAAGCTATTCCTACCAGCAAAAAAGCATCCAAGTCGCCTAGAAATTAACCCAGCAAATGTTCCAGTTATTGCTGCAGGAGCAGCACATGCAGGTATCCTTGCAAGTTGCCTACTTCTGAGCATGTGCAGGGAAAAGTGGTACATGACAAATTCTGTAAGATCCAATAACAACAAACCCCCTTCCCTACCTCTCTTCGCTCATCTCTCCAGCCGCTGATAGCTGTGTGCATAGAAGAGAAAAGACTTATGCCATGTTACTAGAATAAAAAAACATTACAAATCAATCCTAGTGATGAATAATTTGTTCATGAGATGTTTAAAGATTACTACACATGAATACGTTTGGGCCACTTCTTCCAACACTCAATAAGACCCAGAACTTCCCCACAATGTCCTCCTTTGTCTGTGGAACTTTCTTTACTTTCTAGCTCCCTCGCTCTCCCGCCTTGGTGCGGTGATAAATATTCCACGGGAGTTGGCGGCAGTTTATAATGTTTGCAGCCGGTGTAAATTCTCAGTCTGGGCCTCAGCATTTGGTAATCCGTCCTGGGAGATGGATGTGTTTTGTAATGCAATGCTGTCCAATCAATAACTTATTATTATATTAAAATAAAAGGAAGAAGGGAGAACAAATATTTCTGCACCGCAAATGGCTCAAAAATGATCTGAGACTTCCTATTAACCCTGCGATAATCAACATTTTACACCAGTTTATTATTTTTGTAAAAAAATAAAAATAAAATATGATCAAACTGTTGAATCAGGACAGAGAATCATGTCTGTAAAACAATATCCCTGTTGCATAAATCATACATATTGCATTAATGTATCAAGATGATAAAATTCATTCTCATCTTATATGACCACTCCAGGATAGTGGATACCATTAAATGTATTAGCATTTAAAAAGGCACCATCACCACTAAAAAGTTGAGTTCTATTAGAGGAAAACAAAAAAACACAATATATATATATATACAATGAGCAATGTCATATAGTTATTTTAATCATGCATTGGCCATTTATACAATTCCTACATAATTATTTATAGTAGCAGTTTTCAATATTAAGCTCACTTTCAAAAATTTGAATATCAGCTTCCATTTGAGCTGATTGTCACCACCATGATAAGGTCATCAAGGGGGATGTAAGGTTTGGCTTACATACAGGGTTTTAAGATTATTCTGATTAGATAACAGGCCAAATAATCATTCATACAACAAACATTGTTGCCAATGCAAACCACTTTAACTCAACATGCAATAGAGAATATTGTATTTATATAAGCTTGTGTCTGAAATGCTAGCACTTCCCGCTAGACAAAGCTGGCTTCCCCCCATTGACCCGCAACAGCCAAGCCTGGTATTTAGAAGTAAGTTTAATACTGAATTTTGTTTTTTTAAAACATGGTTTTCTTTTTTTTTGTAATAATGACGTATCTCTAATTAAAACATCCATCTCCTATTGTTAGTGCATTACAGTAGTCCAACATTATTTACAAATTCCTAAAAAATTGAGGAGCAGCTCCCACGTTATTCAGATTTCTAAAAATTCTGATAACTCATTGGAGTAGATTTGGATTTCCACAAGAGCCACTTTGGGGTTCTAGGATTGAATCAGAATGTCTGGAGCCAAGACTGAATTCACTTCTTAATAAAGCATTTAAAATCATTTGCTTAGGTCCAAGTCACCTAGACATCAACCCAGCAAATGTTCCAGTCATTGCTGCAGGAGCAGCACATGCAGGTATCCTTGCAAGTTGCCTACTTCTGAGCATGTGCAGGGAAAAGTGGTACACGACAAATTCTGTAAGATCCAATAACAACAAACCCCCCTTCCCTACCTCTCTTCCCTCATCTCTCCTCCCACTGATAGCTTAGAAAACCACAACTCCTGAGGATCCAAGCTAGCTGGAAATTCTGCATCCACACAAAATAGAACATGCTTTACACAATAACATAAGATTTTATCTAACAACATGATGCTCATAGCTTTTTTTCTGCGTCATTCAGTTGTTTCCAACTCTTTGTGACCTCATGGACTGTAACACATCTTTACATCCATGGTCATGCTGATACACTTGGCATTCATGTCAAAGTGGATTGGCAGTTCCTCCTCCAGTGGGACACAGCATACAGCTCCTGGCTTTGCTAGGGGGTCTCCAGTCTAAGTACTGACCAGTATGACATCTTGGTTCCCTCACTTGGAATTAAACCCAGGTCATAGTGGTGACATCATCAAATCCTAACCACTGGACCACCAGGGAACCCGCTCATAGCTTACATACCCATTCATGGAAAAAAAATATGAAGAGTTATGGTTCTCTTCTTATTTAGGTAATTTATTAAAAAATAATATAGATGTGATTAGCAGGAAGAGCATGCCCAGTTGATTAAACCAGACATATCTCAGAGACTTACAGTACTAAAAGTTACTAAATACAATAAAATATGATATTAATAATTTTCTGTATAGTTATATGCATTATTTTTTTTGTGCTTTTTTTTAGAAGTTGGCACTTTTTTGATTGGTTTCTAACTACCAAGTCTTGTTTTAAAGCTTCTAGTGAAATTAAATCACCTTTGGAAATTGGATTACAAGAGATAATTACTACTGAACAGTCACACAATGTTTCCACTAACCTATACAATTTCCTTTGAAAAGTTATAAATGGATAAAAACTGTGATCTATGTTCTTTGATTTGTTTGTAAAAAAAAATTGTAATCGCTGCATATTAATTTATAAAGATGTGCTTATGATTTGTGCAGTTTTGCAATATTCTTAATTAATATATATACGGCCTTGATTTCAATGGACTGAATACACTTGCCCATAATGGGTTATTATTTGAATAAATTTAATTCAGCTTTGCAGTTTTCTTTACTGTTTATCCATAATTCTGCATTTAAAGGGACACTTTTGTATGTATGAACTAGTTGATTGATAGATAGATAGATAGATGTAGATAGATAGATAGATGTGTTGCGGTCCATGTGGTCGCGAAGAGTCGAACACGACTGAGCGATGCAAACACACACACACACATATATATATATATATATATATATATATATATATATATATATATATATTTATATAGAGAGAATGATAGATAGATAGATAGATATTGAATAACAAAACTTGATAATCAGCATTTTTTTCCCAAAAAGTAAAAAAAAAGCAAAACTGTTATTAAACATTAAGTGCTAGTCATTCAGAAGGTTGTGTCCTTATAAATTTTAGATCTGTTGAATACATTGGCAATTTTCGCCGCCACATTTCCATTGTTTATTTCAAGGTTTTATAAAAGAACTAAGGGGATAATCTGTAAAAACATTGTGTATACATCAATTATGAATTATTATATTATTATGAATTATTATTATTTGTATTATTATTATTTTTATCAATATCTATTATTTGTAATGCACCAACATATTACGTACCGCTGTACAGGGGTTAAGTACACATCAAAACAGGTTTAACAAATTGCATAGAATAGAGGGCCCTGTTTTTTAGCTTAAAATGTAACATACATAATGCTTTCCCTAAAGCACAGACAAGATTACAAATTTACAATCTAAAGGGAATACATTTGATGGCTATGTTAACTCACTATGATGTCATAACAAGATTAACATTATTATTATTAACAGCTATTTATATAGGGGCAGAATATTATGGGGGATCAGCTACAATATGGAGCTTACTGCTAGTTCCCTTCCACAGTGACACACTTTCAGGGATGGACTACAGGGAGAGAGACAGAGAGAGAGAGAGAGAGAGAGAGAGAGAGAGAGAGAGAGAAAGATAGAGAAAGATAGAGACAGAGAAAGATAGAGAAAGATAGAGAAAGATAGAGAGAGGATAAATAATTGATTTCTGGAACCATTTTGGTTATATCAAACTTAGTCATATTTGGTCATATTTGGTCTCATTTGCATGTCGCACCCAGTTTTCCCAGAGTGCAGTGCATATACTGTATTTCTGAGAAATTTGAGCATTTTATTAACTTATTTTTTAGCCATTCAAATAGAATCACTAATGTACTATTCCTTATTTGTACTATTATACTTTGTACGGTGGAGGGCTTCTATCACTCTTAGCCCACCATATGTGAAACAATTGCTATATATATTTATATACCGTATATACTCGAGTAAAGCCGAGTTTTTCAGCCCTATTTTTAAGGCTGAAAAAGCCCAGTATTTTGTGCTAAAATAGAATATAAGCCTCGGCTTATACTCAGGTCGGCTTATACTTAAGTATTTACGGTATATATATATATATATATATATATATATATACTTCCCTGGTGGTCCAGTGGTTACGAATTGGTGCTTTCACCACTGTGGCCTGGGTTTGATTCCAGTCAGGGAACCAAGAGGTCCCACCACCCTGAAGTTAAGAAAGGCTGGGCCTGGTCAGTACTTGGATTAGAGACCATCTAGGAATACCAGGAGCTGTATGAAGTGGCCCACTGGAGAAGGAATTGGCAACCCAATCCAATATTTCTGCCATGAATACCAAGTGGATAAGCATGATGTGTTTTGCTGTCCATGAGCTCACAGAGAGTCGGACATGACTGAGTGACGCAAACAAACACACATATATATATTTATAGAGAAAGCGATAGATAGATAGATAGATAGAAAAAATGGCCACCACCGTTCTTTAACTGACTTTTAAAAACTGCTTATAATCATAGCCTTTTTGTGTCGCTTTAAATAAAATAAAATATGTCTTTAAAACAAATCCTCATTTGAAACATTTCATTCCTAACTGTGTGGCTCAAGGATAAAATAGCCTTAACTTAATAATAATAACGCCCTTGTGTCTAAGTGGCCCGTGTTTGAAGTGGTGGAAACCAATTGAAGTCTTAATTGGACCTTAATATTGGCAATAACACTGTAGAAATAAACTGTAATCTGATTGTGGACTTCCTGTGCTCCTGTTTATTGTCTGTAGTCGCGGGCTGTGTCTGTAAAGCGAGCGCTGCCTGTGATTTTAAGAAATACTGCTCTTGCTCTCTATTAATTTAGGGATATGAAGGTGACAGGATGGCCCGGTATAATTAGTTCACGTTATTAATGATTTAATATTGTGCTTTTTGTGCAGCTCTCTGGCTTTATGAAACTAAGCAGTTCATCTCTGCCAGGAGTGTTTTATGTCCTGTGCAAATTAGATCACTTCTGCCTCTCTAAGATCTGGCGGCCAATCACAGTCAAGGGCAGGGTTAGTTGATTGGTGGCACTTGTTTGATGTGTGTTCCTTCAGGTCTCTTTACCCTTTCCATGCCAAATAATGTCAAGGTGTGTTGATTTACAAAGATTGTAATGGTACACCATGTTCATAATTCCATCCATATATCAAAGGATTTAAGATCAGGAGGGAAATGTTCCAGAAAAAGAAGAATACAAAAACAAGAGGGCATTATGGTTTAGGGGTAATGTGCGAAAGTACTGATAGTGGAGCAGCCTTCTAGTGGAAGTGGTAGTCAAACAGTTAAGGACATTATGCATGCTTGGGAGAAGTACAAGGTTATGTTTTTGTTTGTTTTCTTGTTGTTGTTCAGTCATGTCCAACTCTCTGTGGCCACATGGACCATAACACACCAGGAACATCTTTATGTCCATGGTCATGCTGATCCACTTGGTTTTCATTGCAGAGATACTGGAGTGGACTGCCAGTTCCTTCTCCACAGCATAGAGCTCCTGGTGTTCCTATGTGGTCCCCAATCCAAGTACTGGCCAGGCCCAACCCTGCTTGGCTTAATGGTGGTGTGACCTCTTGGTTCCCTGTCTGGAATCAAACCCAGGTTGCAGTTATGAAAGCTCTGAATCTTAATCACTGGTGTTGTTACTCGATCTTCAAGATATCCCCTTGAAAACCCTAGGCTATTTCCCATGCCCTTATTGTATCTATCCATATGACTATCACTGGAAGGTTGTTTCACTTATCTACTACCTGTTCCTTAAAGAGGCAGTTTCACTTAAACACAAAATTCCTTATATGAAAGTCTGGTTGGCCCTTGAGCTGGCTGTTAAATATTTAACCCAATCAAAATGGCAGCTTCCACCCTCTAAAAACAAGGAGGAGAATCCGGCAAACTAAGTAAGTTTAATAAATGTTACCTAAACACTAGGTAATGTTCTCAAATATTGATCTTTAGTATGAAAGAAACTTACGTTTAAATGTTCTTTAAAGTAGTACTCCAACAAATGATTAATGAATAGTCTACCATACAACGTTAAATCATGGACGTCTCTACATACTAAGCGGTATATTTATCATTGTTTAAAGTACAAGGAGGGATAATAGTAGTTAAGCTCCACTCCCTATTTTTTCTATGTGAACTGTTCATCATGTGTGACTTTAACTCTATTAACTCTTTTTTAACCTAACTTACCCTCACTTTGGTAAATATACTCCTATGTGTCTTGAGTCAGGTATTATAAATTCCCTTTTTAATAAAGCATTAAAATTATCCTTTATCACAGTAAGACCTACACACCTATGATTAAGCTCACAAGCATGAAACACGAAAGATGTACCAGCAGGGAAGCAAGATTTACCATGATATTTCTCTCCATGTTTTGTTTTAATTCTGTAACAAAGATAAACAAATAATACTAAGCTTAAGAGACCTGCAATCACTTACTTTGAGTTGCCAATGGTACTGTGTGGCCCAGGAGTTCTCCATCAAATTGAAGGGTTAGACCATGATTAGACCAGTCTATAATGGCCTATATTGGGTTCCCTGGTGGCCCAGTAGTTAGAATTTGGTGCTTTCACCACTGCGACCTTGGTTTAATTCTGGTCAGGGAAACAATAGGTCACACCATCCATGCAGAGATGGGCCTGGTCAGTACATGGATGGGAGACCACCTAGGATTACTAGGAGCTGTGGCCCACTGGTGAAGGAACTGGCAACCCACTCTAGTATCTCTGCCATGAATACCAAGTAGATCTGCATGGTTTGTAGTGGTCCATGAGGTCACGGAGAGTTGACACACACACACACACACACATGTTGGCCTCAGGATTCAGTGCACCTGGGATTACAACACATATCTAACTTTAATTAAAGACCTTCTGTCCTACTATTGCTTTCTGGAAAATGTTTACCATCTTCCTTAATTTGAAGGTTTCTATCATCGACCCTCTCCCTTCTGTCCTAGTAAGCTTTATATTTTTCTCATCCTTTTTTGGTCTGGGGATCCAGAACATGTTTAACATGGTGGTGTGACTAACTGAATTTTCATCTATTTTTGCACTGTTTTGAATAGAATACAATTGAATTGCCTATAATTTCATCTTTAACCTATTTCTGACTATGACTAATGGTAATGGCATGCATAAAGTGTCAGGCTTTCCTCATCCCTGAGTACCAGCAGGTAAAGTCTCAAGAACCCGAACCAGTCATAGGACCGGAAGGGGACAACCAGTGTTTTGACCATGCACAATTGTAGTCACCCTTCTTCAAACCATTTCTACTTTATTAATATGCTTTTGGAGATATCTTAGAACGAGAGACAGTATTGTGCAGGAAATGTTTTTTTCTTGCTCCTGTACACAGTGTATAGAAGTTTTCCTAACTAGGAGCTGGCCATGGTCCTGAAAAATGCCATGCAATGTACCTACAAAAAAATGCCCATTGTGGTCAAAATGTAATATGCCTGTTGTGGCGAACTATACCTGAAAATAATCACTAATAAATAATAATAAACATTAAAAATAACAACATAATAAATAATCAATTTGTTTCACAAAAATGTATATTCAGCCTCTAATTCTCTTACTTTTATATGCATTGATGGCATATACAAGTGCCATTATATTCATCTTGATGTACTATGTTGATACTGAAGCTTCAAGAAGCAAACTCAGTAAAGAGAATGGAAGCAGTAAATGAATTGTATATAAAAGATAAAAATGTAATTGCTGTGTATATTTCTTTACCATCTAAAAACATTTTATCTATTATCGAGTTTTGTTATTTAAGACCAAATAGAAAAAAGTAACCACAGAGGTATTTTAAATTTGTAATGCTGAATTAATGTTAAAATATGATACTTGAGTCATCCTGAAGTGCATTTCAAAGTATTTTTAAGTATCCTGTTTCCGGAGAAGATTTAGACTTTTTCAGTAATTGCAGTATTTCTGAGTTGGTGTTAAAATGAAAAAAAACAAATTATTACTGTTCTTGCTTTGTTTTATTTTTGTTTTTTTATGTCATGGGGCTGTCTTTTTGCAGTGCTTTGGGAGGTAAAGTATCAAGTGATCTCACTTAAAGGTATATAGAAGTTTCCTGGACTATGAATGCATCTGATAGAAGAGAATCAGTAGTGTATGAAAACATTTTTTTTCCATGAAAATGTCCCAAAATAAACGTATCTTGACGTTTGCATAACATTCATAATTTGTTTTGGCCAATCACAGGCAGCTGTAACATTGTTGCAATGTCTGGGAAGTCAGTCTCTGCTGCAAAGGGTCATGGGATGTGTAGTATTTTTCCCCACCACAAGGAAGCAAGGAGGAACTCAGACATTGCATCTGTGGATCTCTGCATTGTGCTACTGTTGGCTTGAAGGATAGTAAAGGGTTTAAAAATATACCTGAATGCGGTGTTTCTATTGGTTAGTACCAGGTGCCTATGTAGACAACTCTGGGGGGGTGGAAAACAAGTTTTTTTAAATAAAATAAATCTGTATGTGTATAGAATGACTCAAAGCAATGTGTGTTTCTGAGATAAGCAGTACATGTTAGAAACAGTTAAAAACCAAGGAAACTTCCATGTACCTTTAAGCTTTAATTTATACTAATGTAAGAAAAAGAGGTCAGCTCTGGAAATGCCACCACTATCGGTGTGTATCATAATTGGGAATATATTGTTTAATGGACCACTGTACATCTACTAAGACCATAAACAAGCTGGAAAAAGTCATAACATATTTTTAATTAGAAAAAAAATGTAATGTCTCTGCTGGATCTTGTAGAGAGCTGTGCATGAGTGAAGTGCTTATATTTATGGAGACCAGTACTTGCATTTACTGATTCAAGCAGCCTGATTCTGGGCCTGGGATGAGTAAGGGGAGTGTTTCTAAATGTAATATAATCCAATTATCTAACAAGGTATCTGGACTTCATCCTGTCCCCTCCTTCCTTGCCATTCCTTCACTGATATATCATGATCCAGCACTCAGGAAGTGATATAAAAAGCACAAAATGGATTCCTCTATTCAGAAGCAGAATCTTAAAAAATTCTGTTTTTTTTTTCAAAAAATGTTTTATTGTCCGTGGCTCATACAGTTGCTAATGTTGTTAATTTGTTAACTACTTCCCAAAAATTTTTTTTTCTTTTTCTTAAACTATAATAATGGTCCCATAAAAAGGAAATTATATTGAAGTCTGTGGATGTTACTTTCCAATAACCCTGGTGATACATTTTTCCAGAAAGCAATGGGATCTGGCCCAGCATGAAAATATCCTGCGTGAGTGATTGTGCACAGCAGGAAAAGATTTCCTCTAAGAAGCCTGCAGCACTTTTAAAATAAATATTTTTACAGATTACAATCATTTGAGGTAATCACATACTGATTCAGTGGTTAAGGTAAGAGATAATACTGATTTTCTTTTTTAATAGGTTGCATGGAGCTTTATGCAAGGGCAAATAAAACAACCTGTGTGTCCTAGGGCTCAATTTCATGGCTCCTGTAAGATATTGTATGAGTCAAAAGTTAATGCAAGCCCTAAGTAACTATTACATCTTGCCTGTATCATACATTATGTGTAAACCCTAACAAGTGATCTCTATGTGTGATATGTTCCTTGTTCTACGTGTGGTTCTACCTAAAGTTTGATTACATGGCTACTATAAGAAATCTGGCCTAATCCTATATAAAGCCCTATGGGCACTCTTAGTGAGTCTACGTTTAAAGTCAACCACGATTGTGACAGGAAGAGGCTAAATAAAATTAAAACTTAATGGGGGGATTATGATCTATTTGCATATGCTTGCTAGCCACTATAAGCCCAGAATTACCTGGGACCCTCCAGGACCCGAGAGATGTTAGGCCTCCTTCCCCCCACCCACTTGTGCTTTGAGCCCTACTAACCCTTTAATACTCTCCATACATTAATATATAATATACCTTATGGGGATCCATATGAACCCCTATCAGGTTTCTACCTATCTCCATGGTGGTCCCTATGTAGCCCCGTGGCACCTAATTATTACTCCATTCAAGGGTCCGTATGGATCCCTAAGGTATGCTAACCTATAACCATGGGGATCCCTATGGAACCCCATGGCACCTAATATTAACCCAGCCCTGTGGACCTCCATCCTAACCTCTACCCTATGGACCGTCATGGAACTAATGCCCCGATAAGGACCCCCATGGTCCCTAACACTAACTCCCTAAACTACCTACACTAAACTAAATACAGAAAATTAAAAAAAAGTATTATAAGAAATACAATTCCTAAAATAAAAAAGAATTACAAAAAAATATAAAAGTTAAAATGATAAAATTATATTACATAACATACAAAATAAATAAATCTGTAATTCAAAATGGGTTAATAAATATATTTCCCTCCTCAATGATCCTCAAAGATTATCATCAATGCCCTGGTCCACAATCTTAACCTTCATCGAAGAAATTGGTCCATAGAGAACTGTCAATAACTAGATAATCAGAGAAGGTTAACGTCCAATTTATGATTGGTTAAAATATTAGGTGTAATATTTCAAAGTTATATACATTGGTGAATAGTGTTGTGTGTGGAAAAATATTTGAATGGGGGTATACATTGGAAAATAGATTTTGTGTGTGGTAATATTTGGATGTGGTATATATGTTGGGGAATAATGTTTAGATGTGCAATAATATTTTGACGGGGGGGTGATATGTTAAGGAGTAATGTGTATGTGTGGGGAAATATATGGATGGGGATATAACCTTAGGAATAGTGTATTGGTATGGAATAATGGATAGTTACATAGTTACATAGTAGTTACATAGGCCCTCATTCAATTGCGATTTTGCAAATTGAATACGCCTCTAAATAAGCACATAATATATATTTTTGAAAGAAGTTGTGAAAACCTTGCTTTTGGATAGATGCTTAATAACTAAAAACTTCGTTAAAAAATATATGTGATGTGCTTATTTAGACCCCTATTCAATTTGCAACATTGCAATTGAATGAGGGCCATAGTATTTAAGGTTGAAAAAAGACTTTCAGTCCATCAAGTTCAACCTTTTAAGATCTCCTCTGATCTGCAATATGCGGATTAACTATTAACTCATCAGTTGTTAATGAATTGTTAATCAATTATTTAATGTTTTTTTTTAATTTTTTTATTAATTAGTCCAGAGGAAGGCAAATAGAGAAAAAAAAAAACTCAAGCGAGACTTAGCCAATTGTCTCAAAGGGAAATGTAAAAAATGTGGATCAATACTGTCTCTCTAATTATCCATGATAACCCTGAATTCCCTTTTTAATTAGAAATAAATCTAGTCCCCTTTTAAAGTTATCTATCGAATCCGCTGTCACCACCTCCTCTGGTAGAGAATTCCACAGATTAACCACCCTTACTGTGAAGAACCCTTTTCTTTCTTTAAGGTGGAATCTTTTTACTTCCAACCTCAAGGGATGTCCTCTTGTCAGTTGAAAACCTCTTGGCACAAAAAGCTCCCTTGACAAATCTTTATACTGACCCTGGATGTATTAATATAAGGTAATCATATCTCCTCTTAGACGCCTTTTTTCTAGAGAAAATAAGTTTAATTTGGTTAGTCTTTCTTCATAACTTAGGATGAATAGATAACTTTGGACTCTAAAGTTTTTATGGAGCATAAAAAGATGTGGGCAAAAACACTAGGTAATGGAGTTTTTGTCTTGGAAAATATTTGGGTTGTATAGATAAATTAGGGAATAATATATTGGTAAGAAGATGAGGTAATTTAGTTCAGATTATTTAACAAATCATTTAAAAAATCCAACTCACCATCTAAAACTCACTCCAACTCTGCACAAATCATTGTCTTAACCGTGCAGGAAAACTCTACTTACCAAGTTCCAAGTTTCTATAAATTCTTAATTATAATTAAGTCATTATATAATTATTAATTATATAATGACTCAATGTTAGGGGTTTATCCGTGGAAGTCACATAGATAGAAACCGTTGAGAGGAGGGCTAAAATGGTGCATGGTCTAAAAAAACTAATATTTATAGACTTCAACATCATAAAAAACACTGTAGTTTGGGAATAACTTCACACATTTGTGTAGTATGTAATATAATTACAACATTAGCTGACTTGTGCCATGGGGGATTTCATCTATTCTGTTGAAGCTTACTTTCTATTTATTTCTGTTGTCAACTATGATATTTAGAGTAGAAGTTTTCAGCAGAAATAAGATTTTATCTGAAGCCATTATTCCTCTCATTCCTTTTACATGTCTGATTATATTAGGAACAACGGCAAAATGCCTCCCATTATTACAGCAAAACTGAATACAATAATTGCTAAAAATTTAAAATTGTGTTCACTTATTTTATAATTTGCTAGATATTTTGCACATCATGAAGAGCATACTATAAGCTTGAAACTTCAGAGGCCCTTTAATATGTACTGCTTAAGGGACAGATGGGAGAACAGTGATATGATAGAAACATTAAAATATATCCAAGAGTTTCCTAAGGGTCAGGACATAAGATCTTTAAAAAAAACACGTAATGGTTTGTAATGGAGCACAGAAGAATTATCTGTAATGTGTGAAAGTGCTACATTGTATAAAGCTATGGAGAGAATTTTCAAACCACATTTTCAAACCACATCCCAATTAAGCTCTCGTAAAAGCATGTTGAAATACATTTATCATTTTTTAAATAAGTGCATTTTTTACTGAGAAACAAAATCAAAATCAAATCCGAGTTTACATGTGTAATTGACTGCCCCCTTGCTTTTGCATTATTGCAGCCAAGCAGGTTGCAGGGATGTGCGTCCCATTCAAGTAAATGGTAAGACTGCTTACATTTCCAGTTTGAAGAGATCACACTTTGTAATTTCTTAAGGCAGAAAATACAGGTTTCTGCTCTCTTGCCTCTCTGGAATCTAAAAAATGCAGACAGGCTCATGGGGGTTAGAATTTTGCTCCGGTGCATGTAGAGATCAAAAGAAAAAAAATGAAAGCTTAAAAAATCTATCTGTGCAGACTCTGAATGCCCCACTCACCTAAACAGGTTAGCTATGAGTTAGTTAACTGGTCATTGCAGTGTCCAGGGGAAAACTGCTATCAATAACTGCCATCATAATAGACAATCAAAGCACGTGCTGGACTCAGCTATCTGTTATTACTCATGTAACATCCAGTAGACAGGATACACTTGTGTACAAACATAAACTTAAAATGTTAGATTTTGTATCTGTGTAATTAAAAAATATATAATTTTAACATATAATCTTGTGCTCTTTCACATCATGGAAAACACTTGAGTAAACCGTGAGGTAAATGACCCTTTAAGCAGGCTAAAATGGTCTATTTAGATCAGTGGTAGTCAACCTGGTCCCTACGGCCCACTAGAGGGGGATTCAAGCTTTCATGGTGGGTGGCAGGGTAATCGCGTGGTTGCATTGCTGACAATTGACATTGCACGCATAGCTGTTGGAGAGCTGGTGTCTGCAGTCAGACTTATGTATTTCATTTCAATTATACATATTTATATATACCATTAGATATTTTAATCATTGTCTGAATTCCATATTACTATTACTATAATATGAGTTGATGCATCAACTAACATTTCAATAATGTGGTAATTCCCAGTTATGCTAGCTGCAGAGTATGATAAAGTGTCCTTATATTAAATAATAAATCATTATTATTGGCATAAATTAATGATAGCATTGAGTATTAATGGTAATAAATCCCAGAAGGCCTGTGCTTGTGTAGGAAGTAAAGAAATTACTACTCTACACCCAGCAGTCTTGATAAGCTGACAACTTGTTAGGAGTTCTGCATTTCTTATAATTGGATGTGACATCAGCAAACAGCCAACACTTGTCTGACACAAAGACATAACTCGAGGGAAGAGCCAGTTTTTAAGAGTCAACTTGTTTTTATCTCATTAGCTCCCAGTCAGCTTGTTAACTCCTCGGAAACACAATCTAGACTCCGGTCAAAAGTCAATCGAAGAAAAGACTAAAATGGAGCTTTCATGCGAAAGAAGAAAAGGCCGCTTGAAACCCAATGCTATTATTCATCTGCTAATGGCCTGAGCTTTGCAACCACACCCAGCCATAGAGTCAGTAATAACAGCTTCTGTTACAGTGCATATCTCACGACTCTAAAACACAGGCTTGAAAATACCATTTCTTCAAAAATATACAGAATGAAGTAAAAAGTCCTTGCTATGTTAGTGAGAAATGTTTGTTTCAACGACAATTTTTTTATGCTATGTATAATTAGACTAGGATCATAATACAGGGACAGAGAACAGCTTCATAGTTATAAAAGGCTAAAGACAATGTTGTATATTTTGAGAAGCATCCCTTAAAAAATTGTTAAAAAGAGTATAAATAAATGTAAAATAAAGAATAGATCCGTTTATAAAGAGAGAGGTTGTTGATTGATTAAAAAGAAATTAAGACATGGCGGATTAGCGGCCCCAAACCTATATGCTATTGTAGAGGCAACGAGTCTCAACCATTGTCTTAAATATAGGGATAAGAGCTCCTAAAAATCTACCCAGATAGAGAATTATGTAAAGATAAAATATTAAAATTTATGTTATGGCAGAAGCAACTCTCTAAAATAGAATTGGGGAACTTGCCGTTGGTCACCAAAAACTGCCTGGAAATGTGGTACAATACAAACAGAAAGAGGTGCCTTCTTCCTTTCCCCTCCTCAGCAACTTCATTGCAACTTTTGTATGCAAAAAATACTCTAGTGGCTAATGTTAGATGGGCATCATGGAAGCTGAATACAATTCGGGATATATGGTTCAATGGTCATCTTATATCATTTGAGGAGATACATATGAGTAACAAAGTTCCAGCTTCTTACTGGCTTCATTTTAATGCACTGAGACAACTAGTTGGTAATTCAGAGTATTGCGTATTAACAAGGTCTGAGTTAACTAGTTTTGAAAAAGAGCTTTTAAAGACCAATAGTGTAATTTCCATCTCTCAATGTGGTAAGATTTTGGAGGAGGCAAGTAATAAAGACAAATCCCCGGGGATGAGTAATTGGGAAAAAGAGCTGGGGGAAAAATGGGATGTAAAAGTTTGGTACAATGCTGTTTGGTTAACCGAGAAAAGTATTAAATGCAGTTCATTGAGGAAAGTCCATTTTAAAGTGGCGAACAGATGGTATAGAGTTCTGTCAGTTCTGAATAGAATCGATGCTGAACTACACCCATTAGAGTGTTGGAGAGACTGTGGGGAGACTGCATATGTAGTGGGCCTGTGAAAAGATTCAACATTTTTGGAAAGTTTGTACAATACATCTATCAAAAATCGCAAATAGGCAAATTCAGTTAGCCCCAGAAATAGTTATTTTCCACATTTTCCCAGAGGAATTTGACCACAAGCTCATAGCCATTCTAATTCTGTTGCTCGCAGTCACACACAATACTTGTGTGTTTATTGTCCCAAAAAACACCCATGTTCTCACTTTTGGTGGTTTTATAAAAATAATTAAATCCTCTGGATAATACTCATACTAGTAAGGAGGTCGTAACGTACTAGTGGCATAAATTAAGTCACATATGATACAAAATATTCAAATAAATGATAAGTTGATGAAGCTCTAGTCCTCAAAAAGTTAGCACAATAGGCAACAGTGTTAATTGCAATTTTTCCAGCTTTGCCCTCCAGTCATGAGAGTGTGGGAGACAACCCATCACTACAGAAGAGATGGGTTGCCGGGTGGACAAGTAAGGGGAGACCTTGGGAGAAGTGAGAGTTCTAGGCTGGGCAACCTACGTGATCACTCAGGACTAAGTGCTACTGGCAGATCCCACTGGCTGAAAATGCTATACCAGTTTACTGTTATGCCTTTTTGGATGAAGAATGGCCCTTCCACATTCCAATGGTTTACCACCTACCACATGAGCTCCAGGAGTTCACCCATGCATACCTGGATGATATTCAGACATGCTTGGCAGGAACATGAGAACCTCCTAGCCACGGTCCTGGGTCGGATCTAGCAAGCGGAGTTGACCATTGACCCTGACAAGTGCCAGTTTGCTAGGGGGGAGGTGCAGTACCTAGGACACAGTGTACAGAATGGGAGGGTCTGATCAGAGTCGGCATTGCAGTAGCCCACCCCAGTGAGTAAGAGGCAGATGTTGTCATTTCCCCATTACAGTACCCTGACAAAGCCACCGATGGACCTCACCAAAAAGACATTGTACATGATGGTACAGTGGACCCCTGAAGGTGAGAAAGCATTCCAGGACCTAAAGGCTGACCTAATTCCCACCCCATCCTAGTTGCCTCTGATTACTTTCATCCTTTCTTGGTCCAGACAGATGCCTCCAACAATGGCATTGTGGCTATTTCGAATCAGGTAGATGTTCAGGGCAAGAGGCCCCCATTGTAATCATGAGCGGCAATCTTTTGCCCTGAGAGGTCAGCTATGTGGCTATTCAGAAGAGGTGCCTGGCAGTCGTCTGCACCCTAAAGAAACTGTAGCCCTACCTTTTTGGGAAATAATTTGTGGTTGTCACTGCCACAACACATTGGAATAGGTTTAACATGGAACTCGCTTACACTGGCCCTTTTAAAGGGACATGGAAAGTTTCTGGATTTCACTATGAAATTCATATTCCTATGTGTTGTCGACATAGAGTGGCCGAGGACAATAGTTGCCTGTTAAGATGGAGCCTAGCCCTGCAGACTCATAGCTTAACTATCCAATACAGGCAGGGTAGAGCTCATCATATCGTGAGTGGTTAAGTTGCCCACGAATCATAAAACAACTGGTGGTGGTGGGGGAGGGGGGGGAGGGATTGTGACAACACCTTGCTTTGATTGGACAGAACCTTGAGATGAAGGCTGTGATGCTGGAGGTTGCCATGGCAACAGTGACAGTTGTAAAGAGAATATTTGCTGTCTGTTTTAGACTAGTGTTATTTGAGCTCAGAGCAACTGTGAGCTCAGGAACCTGGTACTGCAGAATAGACAGGAGAGTGCTACAGAGCGGGCAGTGACATCTTCTCCACAGACACCAGACCAGAAAGACTTAATGAATGGTAAATGTTAGACCACCAGTGGAGTATGAGCAGGAGCTGAGTACTTGCAGAGCTGCACTGTTCCTTCCCATTTGATGTCCTGAAGAAGGCTTCCTTC
Organism: Discoglossus pictus; assembly: GCA_027410445.1. Lineage (NCBI taxonomy): Eukaryota > Metazoa > Chordata > Amphibia > Anura > Alytidae > Discoglossus > Discoglossus pictus. Next base: position 93,278,335 of record CM050167.1, read on the forward strand.
CAGGAAATTCATAGCATCAATAACACAGAAACCTGTGGACCTAACCAGTGGGATCCATTTATTGGCCGGTTCATCCTGTCCCTTGACATTGGCCCTTAGCACCACCCCAATGGGAACTATTATTAGTGTCTCAGGTTGTCAAAATGTAATAGCGGATGCTGTTTCTCAATTTCAATTGGAAAAGGTTTTTGGAAGCAGTTCCACAGTACAGACTTCAAGGCATTCATTGTTTGCTTCATCTGTGTCAGCTGAGTGCACAAGAATGAGTTTACCAGTTGAAGCATCATTAGCTTCTTCAATGTGGAAGGGATATAACAGAGTGAATGGAGGGAGTTAAAGTCTTCTTTAGATGGAGCTATGTCTAATGCTGATGCCCTAATGTTTTTTGTTCTGCATTGACACAAATGAGTGGTATCTCCATCTGTGTTGGAGCAAAAGGTTGTGGCATTAGCTTTTCTTTTCAAGTAGAAGGATGTTATGAAATTTTTATCATACGTCAAACCGTGAAAGGTGTAAAAAGGGGCTTGGGTAAGGCTACATAATAGAAGCCCCACATGCCACAAAATTATTTTCACTTACCTCTTCCCTTGGCCTCTCACAATGGACACGATCCGCAAATCACCCTGATGGACACTCCCTCAACCTTATTGTTACCAATCACTGCACAATTTCCAACCTGGTCCTCTCCCCACGCCCTCTTTCTGACCACTTAATGCCCTTCTTCTTTCCTCAGAACCAACAGAATCCTGCAAGCACTTTACCCACAACATCTTTCCAATGTACTACAACACCTTCTTAGCCCCTCACCACCTTCACTTACCATGACATTGTCACCACACAGTACAACATGACTTCCACCCTTGACATGCTTGCTCCCATAACCCCAGGCAGATGCCCTCATTCTCATCTATAAGGATGGCACACTACACAAACACTCTACAATCATAGGTGCCATAGCTCTGCTGAACGATTATGGAGGAAATCTTGCACTTCTATAGACTTTCTCTGTACAAGTTTATTTTGCACTTCTATTTCTCTGCCCTAAGGACTAGCCAAACATTCATCTTATCATTAATATTGAATCTGTCCTCCAACCCCAAACATTTGTTCGCCACATTCAACACTCTCCTCAACCCACCCTCTTGTCTCAAGGCTTGACATGCAACTAGGATATGACAAAAATATTACAATGTCTAGAATAATATATTTTATTGAGTTCATTTATCAATTTATAGACAAGTATACGCTTTATTCAGAACAGCGGTTATTGAAACAATGGCAAACCAAGAATGAGCAACTTAATGTTTCAAGACATGTGAAAACAATACATTTTCAGATAGACCACAATAGAAAATCAGTGAGAGGTGTATCAAAATCCTTTAAATGATTGGATAACTTTCAAAACATTCTATATTCAGGTAGATCAATATAGAAATTATTAAAAAGTGTATAACATTATCAAACTTGGATAACAATCAGAGGTCAATTCCATAGACTATATTCAGTGATATGGCATGTTACTCTATGGAAGCAGTAAATAGCAAAATCAGGTATAAAACCTACATGGCAATCAGGATATACAAATAGAATATATACTGACAAATATAAAGCTACTTAGATTATAATATAGCTAAATATAATTATTATATAGATATTACATTTTATGATAAGGGATTTTATAACAGAATTGAATTACCTTAATCTAACAAAGTAATCAGTCTGTTTTTGATAGAGTGGACACAAGGAGAGAAGAACATTTATGAATTGGGCATCATGTCGGACTATGATTCCCAATACCTTATCTCAGGTTGTACCCACCTTAATAATTGTAACAGAAAGATTGTATATGGACTATTTCAATTCTATTATAAAATGTAATACTAAAAACTTGCAGCTATACATTACCAAAAATTTGAGATTAAAGGTTGGACCCCGTTCTAAATGGAACTGCGGCTTAAGTTGGTTAGAAGTAATTCCTTTTGGTCTTCTTTTTAGGAAGAATGTTTAATAAAGATAGATATAGTGAATAATCACAGAGAAAATACAAAAAGGGCAGAAGTTTATGCCAGAGAGCGACAGACAAAAAACTGAGCCTCCCACTGTCCTACCAGATAAACTCACTCAGTCCCCATCAACGGGCTGATTTACAACAATTGCAATAGCCTCCCGCCATATTTTTATATACATGCATAATCAATAAAATGTTGTATAGAGGGTATTTATGTACGCTAGAGGGTAAACACACTCCATGACCAAACTATGAAATATTATGGAATGTACGTGTTGACTTTTACTTTGAGACAATTTTTTTGTTTTTGTTGAATAAAACATTGTCCCGCTATCTGCACTTGGTCAAATATTATCTTGGGTCACTGTATTAGCTCCATGAGACTGACTAATATTTTCATTCAAGGTCTTCTCAGCTGCCTGAAAGCTTTGGCTTTGGCTCAGGTCCTGCTTGATAAAACATTTAGTAGGTTCAGAAATATTGGTATATTAGAACAATGATTTAACCCCTCATATGAGGAATGACACACTTAAGGATGTATGTACTTACAGTGGTAAATAATAAACATTAAATAACAAATAAAGTAGGCTTGCCAAAAAACGTTGGTAACACAATGTTAAAACTGGGTGCGATTGCGGCCAGGCAATGAGCCAAAGGCACTCATTGCGCTGGAGGAGATGAGCGCCATAACTTACACATCACCCCTACGACCCCCAGGACTACAGATGAACAGAAAACGTAATTATACAATTCACAGTGCGAGACCCGTAGCAGTTTGAAAAAATCGCCTGCAAAAATTACGTCCCGTAACACTTTGGAAAGGAAACCACAGGACTTTGAAAAAACAAAGAAACGAGGTAGAAAAAATACGAACTTAACGCACACCGTGCACATCGAAAAACACAAAAAACACACACAAAAAAAAATACAAAAAACATCACACACAGCACGGGGGGAGAGCCAGGACATCTGGGACTGAGGTTGCACGCGAATTTAAGTGGAAGTTGCTAAGTTTCGCCATTCGAAAATTGCCTAAGCGACAAAAAAATGTAGGACAAAAAAAAACGAAAACGAGGCTACATGAGCCATAACCACCCAAAACACTGCCAGACTTTTACCCAGGAACGTACAAGGTACAAAATACACTATTAGGAAGGGAGCAAAATGCTTGACACCCACGAAACATACACAATCACAGCCATTTTACAACACTAACTTGGAACTAATAACATTACCATTCTAAAGCGGCTCTTTACATAACTAAACAAACGGTTTGCCTTCGCGTGCGCAGCCTATTTATACTGCACACTTGCCACATTGCTGACAATTACACCTCGCTAATTTACCTCGCAATGCAAACAACATACGACACACGTTAACACACATTACGACCTCGCAACACTCGCGAACATTACAAAATTCAAAACACAATAAATACACACAGCACATACATAAAAAGCTTACCTACAGCAAGAGGTAGCATCTAGGACCTCAAAAAAGCAACTTACACCTTGATTTCACTCAAAATAAAAGAGTTTACACACTAAAAAATTTGCTAAGCGACAGAAAAAATGGCCGCCAAACAAAACGAAAACGAGGCTACACACGCAAACACCATACGAGACACGTTAGCACACATTACGACCTCGCAAAAATCGGACGCAACACGCGAACATAAAAACATTTAAAACACAATAAATGCACACAACACACACATAGAAAGCTTACCTACAGCAAGAGGGACCATCCAGGACCTAAAAAAAGCAACTTACACCTTGATTTCACTCAAAATAAAAGAGTTTACACACTAATAAAATCGCTAAGCGAGAGAAAAAATGGCCGCCGAACAAAACGAAAACGAGGCTACAGCACTCTAAACACGGAAAACACCACAACACACTCGCAAAACACCACAAGAAACTCGCAAAACACCACAAAAGACCTACGGATAATCCGCTAAGACGCATACCACACATTACCCGCCATTTTACGCCAATGCGGAAGTACACCACTACGCTAACCGTTTCGTCTCGCGCACGCACACTATTACACTGCACACATTCACCACGCTTACACAGCAGCTCCACACCACTAATGCTGCAGCAACATCAGAACACATTGACAGCTCTTCAACACAATGCTTTAAAATAGGTAAAGTATATTCATTTATTAATGTATTATATATTTCATTATTACACACCAAACAGCATTGCTCACTTACAATTTCATTGCCGTCATTTTTTGACGGGCAAGTCGCTAGTATATATATATATATATATAAAAAGAGCAGGGGAGTAGCTCACAATGAGCACCGAAGGTGCTCAGAGGAGCAAAAGTACACAAGGGTAGAGGCTCGCAATGAGCGCCAAAGGTACTCAGGTACTACATTATCCTCTCAACAAACTGACAACACCGAGCCTTTACACTTCTCCAATCCTACATCCATTATGGACTATGTTCACCCTGTAACTGAGGATGAAGTCTCTACTCTACTCTCAACCTCTCGTCTTACAACTTGTCCACATGATTCTATTCCATAACAGATAATCCCTCCCTCTCTACCACACTTATGCCAGCTCTCACATCTACTTAATCTTACCCTAAACCCTGGTGATTTTCCATCATCTATAAAATATGCATATATTACAACATTTTTTAAGAAACCCTCCTCTGACTCTGCATCTAGCTATCACCCTACATCTTTACTTCCCTTGGCTTCAAAACTGATTGAGCGATTCATCTACAATCATCTTATCCAATTTTTATTGCAGGGTTTTAGCCAGATTTGGTGTATCTCCATCCAGGAAGGAGGACCCACGATTGATGATAGTACTAATTGTCAGATGTTAAGCACCCTATGGTTTGTTTCAAACTAGCAGATTATCTTCAGGAAATCAAGACAAACTGTTCACTAGAAAGTATGATCATAAGGCTGAAGCTCAAATATGTTGGAGATATCATGAGAAGGCAGGATTACCTAGAGACAACTTATTCTTGGAAAGACTGAAAACACACGAAGAAGGGGATGACACGGGCAGAGATAGATAGATGAGATCATTGAAGCGAATAAAATGAACTTAATGGAGCTCCAAGGAGCTGTGACTGATAGATGTACCTGGCGTGCTGCGGTCTATAGGGTCATGGAGATTCTGACACAACTGAACGACTATACAACAACAACAAGGTACTTTGGGGAAAGCACTATGTATGTTGGATTGTAAGCTCAAAGACAGGGCCCTCGTGTTAAAATAGATTCTGCCTAGTACTTAACACCTATATAGCACTACAGAATATGTTGATGCATTGGCTATAAGAATAGTAACATTAATAATTGTCATGATCCTCTTGACTACCCTGGGACTCACATAATAACTCCAATCAGGACTGCCTTCTGGGCATATGTGGTTGTGGGATGGGGAAACTGTGCCTTGTCGGATCCACTTGCACAGGGACTGGGCTCGGTAGTTTTACACTATATTTTTTTATGTTAATTACTGTATATAATTCTGTATGTTCCATTATAACCAGTTCATGATGGGTTAACTGACAGCTGAGATGTTATGTAATCTGTTATGTAACGTCTGTCTGACTGAAGTTTGTCTGTGATGTAAAGTCAGTTTTGAAGGCAGTCTGTGATGCTCCTAACAGGAAAAGAGGAAGGTAAAAGCTATCAGTGACTCTGAGAAGATGACTCTCAGCCCTATTAAATTCCATCAATGTGTAAAACCATAGCCCGTAACATAGCCCGCAAGACTTACGGCTCTTAAATTGGCCCCGTAAGGCAACCCACTAACAACTTGCGGGTTAAGTTTGAAAAAAACCTACAAGATGTCGAAATCTGAACTGCGCAACGCAAATTCTTTCATATGTCAAGTTGCAGCTGTTACGTTTGAAAATTGCTATTAAACTGCTACAAATCCACTGGTGTTCAACCCAGTAACCTGCCAATGGAGCCAAAAAGCCAATGGGTACTAGAGAGGACCCGGAAGAGGGTTAAAGTCCTTTCCGTAGCACTGTAAATGCAAATATACACACACTACTGTACTTATAATTCATGGGAAAGTGATGTTAGATATTAAAATTAATTCAAAGAATATCATATTTACTGATTTATTAATATTGCATTGTTTCTGGAATGCGGGTCCGATCGAAACTCTTAATTGAAGCCAGTAAAGGCTTTAAAATCTAACCCCCATTTTTTTGTGCCAATCTCTTTTGCCATTGGCTCTGTCTAAACCCGTAACTACGGTTTGACTAATTGATCATGTTCATGGCCGCACATCCAACGTGTGCAAGAATGGTTTACGAGTTTGCGTCTCAAGCCCGTAACTAGTGGCATGGTCTAATTTAATAGCTCTGTAACACAGCCACATTTCAAGCCTACAGCCTTTGCGGGTGTGCCAATGCAGCGACGGGATTCAAATTTAATAGGGCCTGTACAATTAATGAAGTGTGTGTATGCTCTTAAAAAGAGGGAGGTAACTGCAATCAATGTGTGACTGGATTAATATACATATGGAATTAGATATCTAGAAGATATATGTATGTGTCAGCATTCCTAGAAAAAATAATAGTGGTTAAGGGAATTCAGTGAAGCTCTACATCCTTACAGTAGACAATTACGCCACCTAATATCTGGCAGTGGTAGCACTGTCCAAGATCATGGTGGAGGCATTGGCCAAAACGTTAGTTACAGTGTTCATCTCGCTGGGGTAAGGTACCTCCATGAACCAGCTAAGATAGCGTCCAAGTGAGTTTTGTGGCAATTAAAAAGAGTGTTTGGTGGCCATCTGGGCTCTGTAAAACAACAGCCATATCTGTAGGGCACGGAATTAATATTAATCACAGACCTCAACCACCTGTGCTAGTTGAAACTAGTGGCTATGGACAATTGTCCGTCTGCTCTGGTCTTGCAGACTTTTAACCATTCAGTATCATCAAGGCAAAGCCCACCACAATGTGGATGTACACTTCCTTCAAGAGGATCAGTATTAATACCTCCACCTATAAAGGTATAGGTTGGATGCGGCCTCTGGAGGGGGGCATGTTTTTCAAGATCTTCTCTTCCTATCCTGGCTCCATTGTTCCCCAAAAGAATATGCCTGCGGCTATTACCTTTTTAAAAGGGGTGTTACTATACAGTATGGTGGGCTACAGTGAGGGATGGTTAAGGAGCCGGAGGATAATAAAGTGCCATATAAGCACCAACACAAGCTGTATGTTTGTCTAAAGTGGATTGGGGTAAGTTGTTAAACTAACAATACATTAATTGTAACTACAAAGGTCAATGGCTTACAGCTGTCAAGGCTACAGATGGTCCTCACATGTGTCAATACTATAGACAGCCTTCATAGTTGCTAGGTCTAGTTGGCAAGTATTTGCACAACCTGAGACACTGTCACATTTTTCAAGGCCAAAGACAGACCTTGCATTAGCATTGGCCATAGAAACAACTTGCAATTTGTCAGGACCAGACACAGGCTTAGCACTTGCTGGGACCAGAGACATGCAGTGCAATTGCCAGGGAAAGAGACCAGCCTTGTATTTGCTAGGACAAGAGACAGGACTCTAACTTGCCAGGACTAGGGTCTTGCACTTTACATTATCAGAAAATGGCAGTCCCAACGTCTAGAAACAGGCCTTGCAGTTGCCGGGGTTACAGGCTTCTTCACTATCGGAATGGCAAACAGCCAGACATACAATATTAATATGATAAAAAATATACTTGCATTTTCCCTTTAATGCACAATGTGGGCTATTTTAATTAACAATAAAATCATTTTTTTGCAACTCATGTGCTAGCCATAAAAACGGTACTCAGAATGGCTTGGGCTTTATTCCAGTCTATCAGAAATCTTAAAAAAATATGGATTCATTGCATCTGATATTTTACAGCAAGCATGAAAAGGGCAGACTGTGTGGCCCAATCTCTTCTTATTTACCGTCAAATTCTATGTTTCTAAATAAATTCCACCATCCCTTTGCAGTAACTGCAGAAGATTCAATGTAATTTTGAAAAACAATAAATTTACTCCCTTTTGCAGCCACCCACCAGAGCTCCTTGCGCTAGTTACTCTGTCACTGATAAATAATAATTCACAGTTTTACAATCAACTCTTCAGGTCAAAATATAAAAACCTCATCTTTTTCCATTTGGGAAAAAACACAGCAGTAAACTATTTTAGTGAACAATTTCTTAGACCTGACCCAGACAGGGTAAACCATAATTAGAAGGAAATACAACTTGAATGAGAATATATAAAACATAAGTTCAAATATAATAATTTCTATTTACATGTGATTGTTCAGAGACTGTGGGTGAGATGCACTAAGGATCACATAGGCTGTGCTACATTCATTAAAGCATCCCTCCCCATATTTCAAGAGGCCAAAGAATGATACATATTTTTAAAAACAGAAACACGATTTGCAAGTTTTATGGATATTTACAATAGTAAATGGTCTGTGTTGTTTGAATGTGTCTAAGTATTAAGGATATATATATATTTAATATGTGTGATGTATGCACGCTGCAATAAAATATGTATATACTCCAAATCACACTCCTCTCTTTCTGGAATAATGGAAAAAAACAACTGGAGAGGAATCAGGCAAATAAAGTGGGGAATTTTGGAGCACTTTTCATGTTAAATCTACTTTAGTTCACATTTAATAATGTTAAAAATGCATGTGCAAGACAGCTGCAAAGAAAGTTTTTAGCCAGACAATATAATTAAAAACACATTTTCCCTCAATAATAGCTGCAGCCAGATAATGAGCAAATTGTCAACTGTTAAGCTGTGGCTGTTATTGAGGAAAACTATGGGCCCTATTAAATTCCAGCCTCGTAAATAAGAGGCTTCTACTTAAGCCCTACGTACTGCAAAGTTTCTCTAACTTACAATGCTATTAAATTAGCCCTGCTGCGAGCAACGTATGAGCTACGCAGCAGGGCCGTACGTATCTACACTGCGTAAATGTACATGAGGAGTGACAGCCTGCGAGATGATATCGCAGGCTCCCACTCCTCATCAAGTGCTGCGGGGGTCCTAAAAGGGACCTCCGCGGCAGTCCCCCACATAAGCATTGCCGTGGGGGGTACTCCAAACCCCCCCCAGGCACCTAAAATGAACCCCCCCTCAATGCGGGGGTCCCTGTCGGGACCCCCGAAGTGTCCTCACATGAACACCTTGCTGCAGGGGTCCATAGGAACCCCCGCAGCCCCCACACATTAACCCCTTGCAGCGGGGGTCCCCGATCGGCACTGATCAGGCCCCCGCTGCATTTAAAACTTTTAAATTCCCCGCCGCGGCTCCTTAAAGGGGCCGCGGCACACTATTAGCCAATCCCGGCCGCGGCACTTAAAATTAACCCCCCTCTATGCTGGGGGTCCCCATCGGGACCCCCGAAGTGTCCCCACATAAACCCATTGCAGGGGGGGTCCCCGATCTGCATAGATCAGGCCCCCCGCTGCATTTAAAACTTTTAAATTCCCCGCCGCGGCTCCTTAAAGGGACCGCGGCACACTATTAGCCAATCCCGGCCGCGGCACTTAAAATTAACCCCCCTCTATGCTGGGGGTCCCCATCGGGACCCCCGAAGTGTCCCCATATAAACCCCCTGCAGCGGGGGGCCCCGATCGGCACCGATCGTGACCCTGCTGCAATTCAATTTTAAATTTCCCGCCTCGCGGGTCCTCAAAGGACCGTAAAGGTCCTGAAAGGACTCGCACTAAAAATAATAACCCCAGGCAACTATAATTACCCCATTAACTCATGATGGTCAATCCAGACCACCATAAGGCCTAAATTAACCCATTAACTCATGATGGTCAATCCAGACCACCATAAGACCTAAATTAACCCATTAACTCATGGTGGTCAATCCAGACCACCATAAGGCCTAAATTAACCCATTAACTCATGATGGTCAATCCAGACCAGCATAAGGCCTAAATTAACCCATTAACTCATGATGGTCAATCCAGACCACCATAAGACCTAAATTAACCCATTAACTCATGATGGTCAATCCAGACCACCATAAGACCTAAATTAACCCATTAACTCATGGTGGTCAATCCAGACCACCATAAGGCCTAAATTAACCCATTAACTCATGATGGTCAATCCAGACCACCATAAGACCTAAATTAACCCATTAACTCATGGTGGTCAATCCAGACCAGCATAAGGCCTAAATTAACCCATTAACTCATGATGGTCAATACAGACCAGCATAAGGCTCTATTTAACCCCATCAGTCCCATAAGGGTATATTATTACCATTATGGGCCTGTTACAACCCAACATTAACCACATAAGTGCCATGATGGTCCTCAAGGACCATCATGACACTAACTACAAACACTACACTATAACCCCCAATAAACCATTTAATCTAAACTAACCCCCCTCTACACTAATCTATTAACACTTACACTACCTACCTACACTACCTACCCCCTAATAAACCTCCCCAACACTCTAATTACAAAAAACAAAAAACCTACAGTACAAAAAACAAAAAAACCTACAGTACAGAAAACAAAAAAAAATTACACACCTGAAAAGGAAAGACAGATAAACACAATACAATAATACATATAATACATTACATACATTACATACAATACATGACATTACATATAATATATTAAATATAATATATTAAATATAATATATTACATATAATACATTACATACATTACATACAATACATGACATTACATATAATATATTAAATATAATATATTAAATATAATATATTACATATAATACATTACATACATTACATACAATACATGACATTACATATAATATATTAAATATAATATATTAAATATAATATATTACATATAATACATTACATATAGTCCTAATCAAATACCCCCTATCTATCTAACATACAATCTATTTAATTTAAAATAAATCCTAACTATATCAAATACATCCCCCTATCTATCTAATATACAAAAAATCCTAACTACATACACAGACCCTTATTCTAAAATAAAATAAAATAATTACAGTCCTAACTACATACACAGACCCTAATTCTAAGCTAAAATCAATAAATTAAGACCACTTACCTTTAAGATGTTGCTTCAGATCACTAACCTATGGGTCAAACAAAAAAAAAAATTAGTACAAAACATTAACATCAAATAAATAAACATTATATACATTCTACATATTCAACTCACCTTTACAGCATGTCCAGTCACTGTTAAGCTCTTCCGGCGCGGCCCTGTTAAAAAAAAAAAACACAATACATGAATACATGAATACAATATATAAACAATAAATAAAATACACAAATAAACATCTAAATATACATTTAACTTACCTCCCCGCGATGTCCCCGGCCTTCTCTCCTTCAGCCCCGGCTGGGCCGCGGAACCATCCGCGCTCTAAAAAAAAAAAAGAAAAAAAACTAACGGAGGTCTGCACTGGCAGACCTCCCCGACGCTACTGAACCTCCCGGAGTCGTTTCCGGGAGGAAATTGGCATTGGCGGCTTGTGATTGGCTGAAAAAGCTGTCAGCCAATCAAAAGTCGTCAATGTAGGAGCCAATCAGGATGCGCAGATGTCTTCTACCAATCACTCCGTGGGGGTGTATCCCATAGTGATTGGCTGAAGGCATCTGAGCGTTGTGATTGGTTCCCATAAAGATAGACAAGTGTTTTAGCCAATCAGGGTGGGATATTGGGGTGTATCCCATCCTGATTGGCTCACACATTGACGACTTTTGATTGGCTGAAATTGATAGACAGCTTTTTCAGCCAATCACAAGCCGCCAATGCCAATTTCCTCCCGGAAACGACTCCGGGAGGTTCAGTAGCGTCGGGGAGGTCTGCCAGTGCAGACCTCCGTTAGTTTTTTTTCTTTTTTTTTTTTTAGAGCGCGAATGGTTCCGCGGCCCAGCCGGGGCTGAAGGAGAGAAGGCCGGGGACATCGCGGGTAGGTAAGTGAAATGTATATTTAGATGTTTATTTGTGTATTTTATTTATTGTTTATATATTGTATTCATGTATTCATGTATTGTGTTTTTTTTTTAACAGGGCCGCGCCGGAAGAGCTTAACAGTGACTGGACATGCTGTAAAGGTGAGTTGAATATGTAGAATGTATATAATGTTTATTTATTTGATGTTAATGTTTTGTACTAATTTTTTTTTTTGTTTGACCCATAGGTTAGTGATCTGAAGCAACATCTTAAAGGTAAGTGGTCTTAATTTATTGATTTTAGCTTAGAATTAGGGTCTGTGTATGTAGTTAGGACTGTAATTATTTTATTTTATTTTAGAATAAGGGTCTGTGTATGTAGTTAGGATTTTTTGTATATTAGATAGATAGGGGGATGTATTTGATATAGTTAGGATTTATTTTAAATTAAATAGATTGTATGTTAGATAGATAGGGGGTATTTGATTAGGACTATATGTAATGTATTATATGTAATATATTATATTTAATATATTATATTTAATATATTATATGTAATGTCATGTATTGTATGTAATGTATGTAATGTATTATATGTAATATATTATATTTAATATATTATATTTAATATATTATATGTAATGTCATGTATTGTATGTAATGTATGTAATGTATTATATGTAATATATTATATTTAATATATTATATGTAATGTCATGTATTGTATGTAATGTATGTAATGTATTATATGTATTATTGTATTGTGTTTATCTGTCTTTCCTTTTCAGGTGTGTAATTTTTTTTTGTTTTCTGTACTGTAGGTTTTTTTGTTTTTTGTACTGTAGGTTTTTTGTTTTTTGTAATTAGAGTGTTGGGGAGGTTTATTAGGGGGTAGGTAGTGTAGGTAGGTAGTGTAAGTGTTAATAGATTAGTGTAGAGGGGGGTTAGTTTAGATTAAATGGTTTATTGGGGGTTATAGTGTAGTGTTTGTAGTTAGTGTCATGATGGTCCTTGAGGACCATCATGGCACTTATGTGGTTAATGTTGGGTTGTAACAGGCCCATAATGGTAATAATATACCCTTATGGGACTGATGGGGTTAAATAGAGCCTTATGGTGGTCTGTATTGACCATCATGAGTTAATGGGTTAATTTAGGCCTTATGCTGGTCTGGATTGACCATCATGAGTTAATGGGTTAATTTAGGCCTTATGCTGGTCTGGATTGACCATCATGAGTTAATGGGTTAATTTAGGCCTTATGGTGGTCTGGATTGACCACCATGAGTTAATGGGTTAATTTAGGTCTTATGGTGGTCTGGATTGACCATCATGAGTTAATGGGTTAATTTAGGTCTTATGGTGGTCTGGATTGACCATCATGAGTTAATGGGTTAATTTAGGCCTTATGCTGGTCTGGATTGACCATCATGAGTTAATGGGTTAATTTAGGCCTTATGGTGGTCTGGATTGACCACCATGAGTTAATGGGTTAATTTAGGTCTTATGGTGGTCTGGATTGACCATCATGAGTTAATGGGTTAATTTAGGTCTTATGGTGGTCTGGATTGACCATCATGAGTTAATGGGTTAATTTAGGCCTTATGCTGGTCTGGATTGACCACCATGAGTTAATGGGTTAATTTAGGTCTTATGGTGGTCTGGATTGACCATCATGAGTTAATGGGTTAATTTAGGCCTTATGGTGGTCTGGATTGACCATCATGAGTTAATGGGGTAATTATAGTTGCCTGGGGTTATTATTTTTAGTGCGAGTCCTTTCAGGACCTTTACGGTCCTTTGAGGACCCGCGAGGCGGGAAATTTAAAATTGAATTGCAGCAGGGTCACGATCGGTGCCGATCGGGGCCCCCCGCTGCAGGGGGTTTATATGGGGACACTTCGGGGGTCCCGATGGGGACCCCCAGCATAGAGGGGGGTTAATTTTAAGTGCCGCGGCCGGGATTGGCTAATAGTGTGCCGCGGTCCCTTTAAGGAGCCGCGGCGGGGAATTTAAAAGTTTTAAATGCAGCGGGGGGCCTGATCTATGCAGATCGGGGACCCCCGCTGCAATGGGTTTATGTGGGGACACTTCGGGGGTCCCGATGGGGACCCCCAGCATAGAGGGGGGTTAATTTTAAGTGCCGCGGCCGGGATTGGCTAATAGTGTGCCGCGGTCCCTTTAAGGAGCCGCGGCGGGGAATTTAAAAGTTTTAAATGCAGCGGGGGGCCTGATCTATGCAGATCGGGGACCCCCGCTGCAAGGGGTTAATGTGGGGGTGCTGCAGGGGTCCTGATAGAGACCCCTGCAGCATGGGGATGTGTATAGGGTGCAGGGGGGAGCCTCACGCTGCTGTCTCGGGCTGTTCCGAGGCAGCACGTAGAGGCTTTCGGATCCCTTGCGTGGACTTTTTGTCCACGTAGGGATTCTTACGATATGCGAGACTCGTGCATAGATTTAAGGCTACGTAGCTCTCTCGGAGCCTATTCTCGGCCATTTTCTCGCAGTCATATCGTAAAGCAGGCTGCGAGAGATTCGGTTCTCGCAAACAGCAGGAAAACTGCCTTTTGCGAGCACCGAGAGAACTACGAGGGAGAATTTAATAGGGCCCTATGTTTTTAAATTATATATTTTTTTACGAAAAGGCATTCTTTTCTTTTGTTTGCACATGTATTTTTATTGTTTATTATTGGTGAACAAATATAAATTTAACTTAAAAAGGGCTTTAATTGGTTCTTTAAATTGAGATATATTTTTTAAAGAAATACATGAAAAAAAAGAAAACGGTTTACAAATATGAGTAAAGAGACATTGTAGTGTTATAGTGTTAAAGGTGCTAATGATATAATAAAAATACATAAAAAACACTCATAATATTAAACTTCAATGAAAAATTAGGTATAACATAGGGCAACCACAGGGAATAGAAGAGAAGTACAGGATTTCAATCCCTTATCCTGCGAGAAAAGTTATTTCAATACCAAAGAAAATCCTTCCAAAAATATGGATAAAACCAATGCTTTTTACTGTGACTAAAATCACTTTGTCAGAGGGGGGATTTTCTTTAAAAGAGGCTTTAGTCTGTGCAAAACAATCTCTGAAAATCTTTCCTGGGCAGCAAAACAAGTTTTTTTGGCAACTAAAGGACTGGTGCCAACATGGTGTTTCTGATTATGCTGGTGATGTCCACATCTAGGGTCTTGGGCAGCACATTTTCAGGGGGCAGCCGAATGTCTCAAATTGCTTGCTCATTGTCATGGAATAATGTGTGCGCTTGCAGAGAAATGTCTGTATACAGTGACAACTAAGTCTACAAGTGAACCTGAAACATTATATATACATCAGCACACATACACTTATCATTTTCTATAGTAGGTAATATTATGAGTGGGCTGTAAGGAGAAAAGAGGAGGAATAGCTGTGGAGTGGGGCGCACATGCTGAATGGGCCTAGGGCAGCATAAAACTGAAATGTGTCCCTGGATTGTAATTTTTATTGTGGTGTATGGGTGCCTTAACATTATGTGTTACCTTTTATTTGTCTGAGATTATAAAAAAAGATTTGATTACATTTGTAAAAATTCAGATTTTTTGTTTTAATGCTTATTTGTTCATAGCTTACGCAGCTGCCAATGTTGTTACATAATTCACAAACATGCAGTTTTTTTAAGTGGCTTTTTGAACAGGTATTGACATGGTTTTAATGATAGTAGTGGTTAAGCACCCAACTCAGGTTGTGGTTGACAGTTGGCCAGTCGTAATCAGAAAACAGTACTATAACTGGAAAAATAATCCTTCCGAGGATCTAACAGGAGGAACAAATCTTCCTTCAAATTAAAAAAGGAGAAGATTATGTTTTGTAAAATGAGCAGAATATTTACAAAACTTCACTTTTTTTGGGCTCCCAGGACAAATCCATTAATTGCAGTAACTTATAAGAAACAGGTTTCTAATCCTCTTTTTGTAGAACATCATGTGATGATCCGATGGCTTCATAATTTAATACATGCAACGGTTCAATTGGTTAAGATCAAACAACAGATAAAAACCCAATTTAGCTCAGTTTGACATAACGATCTTATTAGTGTTCTGCATTATGGTATATGAAATCTCATTAGCTACACTAAGCGCTAATGTAAAACATATCATTAATTCTCCAGGCAGTTACAAATATAACTCATCTAAGTGATTATGATTTAACCTCAGCTGAGTGGAAGTAAAGAAAAAACTTTCAATTTTTAAAATTGAGGGTCAGAACTTTGAATATCTTATAGTTCTCAAAACTCATTGATTGTAATTAACGATAGTTGATTGCTGGTAAACCATGTGTGTTTAAATACATTTGACTTGACTGGTGTTTAATATTCTGAAGCATCTATTATTGTCACGCTGCAAATAAGTTTTATTCAAAAATTCAACCCTCAGGGTTCAGAACTCTGCTTTTCTCCCTCTACACATCACCCAAAGATGGTCTTACCTCCTCCTTTAACTTCTCTTGTCTTTTCTTTGCTGATGACACTCAGTTTTTCTTCTCTTTCCCTATATTCACACCAGATTCATATTTTTGCATCTCCTCTTTCCTCACTGCTATTCAATCCTGGATAGCATCACACCTTCTCCTCATTAATCCCTCAAAAAATGAATCTTACAGTTTTCTTCCCGCACCCCCACTCTTCCGTGTCCTACCAGATCCTTCTCACCACTCTCTCTGGCTGTGTCCACTAAAGTGCAAAAGTTTGGCATCACATTTGATCCTATACTTTCTTTGACTGACCATATAACTTTAGTTACTTGCACCTGCTAATTCTATTTCTACAAAATGTGTAAAATACACCCCTCTGCCTCTACCTACTCAACAAAACTGCTAATTCATTATCTTATTGTGACCTGCTTAGACTACTGCAACTCACTCCTCATAAGTCTACCAGCTCATGCATTCACCCCCACACCAACAAATGCAAAATGCCTCCACCCACATTATATTCAATGTCCCATGAAAAACCCACAGTTCCACTCTGCTGGCTCAGCTCCAATGGCTTTCCTGCTTACTATAGCTGTATTTTCAAATTCCCAGTCTTTGCCTACAAATGTACCCTAAATGTTATAGTCCATAGAAGACACGCAAAATATTGTGTTCTCAAGCATCTTTGAACGTGTTACAAGTTTCATCCATGAATAACATCTTCATATAGTCAGGGACCATTGGTGGCAAAGGTAAAGGTAAAAGGGCAACATGAATCTTATCAACTGCACTACTTGGAACCACCCAGCTCTTCAAGAAGATAATACCTTGCATTATTCTGTTGATAAAGGGAGCCCTTGGGAGAGGATGTCACAGAATATCAAAATGAGCTGAGAAATGTTATTAATAATGCATATTGCAGACCAAGAGAAATTGTCCTTGCTAAAAGGAAAGTTGCAAGATGGATAGAATTTGTGGGTGGAGATTTGTACACATGCGTTGAATGTCTTGTGTGTGTGATAAAATACTCTATTCTAATTAGCTTATAATCTTTACCTAGGTCATGGAGAAGATACCTGTATAAGCACTGTCTGCACATAGAGTGCATGACTATTGACCGGTGTTGGATTCTGTGCCTGAATAAAGCATGACTGCTTCTTCTGGTCCTTTTATTCCATTCAGGGTAAAAGACAATATTACCAACACTACTCAGAGCATTTAAGAAGCTTTGCATTGGGGCAAGCAAATTGGCTTTGGCCACAACTACTCACAGCCTATACTATGCCAGATAAGCTGTTTTGGGGTGTTATATGTGCTTTAAATAGTTGTAAATGCCAATTTACTGATATGCTGTCAGTAGTTGTGATAAAATTAGCTTTCCTGGCCTGAAGTATGCATGTTAGCTTTATGTACATTAAATAATAGGTTCCTCCATTTTGGCTTGTTCAACCCTGGACTAGAGTAGTATACTCATGGAATAATGTCTCAGCAGCAGGCAAACAAATAAAAAATAAATAGAATAGAGAAACCTGTCTGTGGATTATAGAACACAAGGGAAATTCAGTTTTATTATTATGTTCTTGTCTCCTGCTGCACAGTTATCTTGTTACCCCCTTATCTAAATGATATCTTATCTCACATGTCCTTGTTTTGTCCTAGTCTCAGAACACCTCACAGATCTTTGTAAAGGGCCACTTCCCAAATGGATTAACCCATTATTTTCCATCCTCGTTGATTATATTATGTTGCTAAAAATTCAATCACAATTAAAAATCCAATTATAAGGTAAAACAGTGCACTTTTCCTGAGAATCGTATTCAGGTCAAACCACTCAAAATAAACTGTCCATATGAAAGCAAACTAAGAGACCAAATGTACCAATAGCTGAAGGTGTGATGGATTTGTGGAGATAATCTCCATTTTATAGGACATACATACCAAAGTTTTACATCTTCAAGATCTCCCCAACACTTTGTTAGTTTAGTACATATTGCCATAATGTTTTAAGAAAAAGAGAGAAGGAAATGTATATTGCTATTATTGACACATGTCTCACTTTGTGTGGTTTTGTGGAGGCCAGTTTTATCAATTTAATTGAAATTAGATACATGGGCATATTTAGGTTTTATAATACCATGACCATTCAGGTTTCTTTAGCCCACGCCCATCTTGCAGCTCCTCATTTAATTTTTCTGTATATCAGTTGATTATATATGTTTATATATAAATTTGGTATCGGTTCCCTCCCTGGTGGTCCATGGATTAATTTTTGGTGCTTTCACAGCTGCCACCGGGGTTCGATTCTAGTCAAGGAACCAAGAGGTCCCATCACACTGAAGTCATGCGTGGTTGGGCATGGTCAGTACTTGGATGGGAGACCTAGGAATACCAGAAACTGTATGTTGTGGCCTACTGGATCTCTGCCAAAAATGCCAAGTGGAACAGCATTGTGTGTTACGGTCCATGAAGTCACGGAGAGTCAGAAACTACTGAATGGCGCAAATACTTATATATGGTATGTCAGTGTGAACTATACATACAGACAGAAATATCACTGCATATAGACATTTCTGTGCATATACAAACATATTTCAGTGTACACTGCATCTTCAGGCAGACTGCTGACCCCTAAAATATGCTGCCTTAGTTCTTGACCCCATGGGCCTAGACATAAGCGCTGCAGCACATCTGGAGCATGGGACCCATTCCATCACAAATAGTGAGCTATTTAAAGGTTGCGTATCTAAAAACATGTTGCGCACTATCAAGTTTAATTATCCAAAAGATCATATAGAAAAAAATGGGACCACAATGTCTTTTAAAGTAAAATGCTCCTGACATGTGAGTCCTCTCATATTTCTAAGTTTTTCTGTGTTGCATCTTTTTTTAAGTGAAAAGGCTCTGAAGAATAAAAAGTTGGAAAGAATATTAATGAGAAAAGTGTCACCTTATTGAGTTCAGTTGCTTAGCTTTCATCAACAAGCAGTACCGTATATACTCGAGTATAAGCCGACCCGAGTATAAGCCAAGGCCCCTATTTTATCACAAAATACTGGGAAAAATAAGTGACTCGAGTATAAGCCGAGGGTGGAAAATGTGCTGCCTCTTGTGCCCTCTGTGTCCCCCTCTTGTGTGCCCTTTTCTTGTGTCCCCCTTCTCTCTCCCCTGTGTCTGTTCTCCCCTCTCCCTCCCCTGTGTCTCTTCACACCTCTCCCTTCCCTGTGTCTCTTCCCTCCTCTCCCTTCCCTGTGTCTCTTCCCCCCTCTCCCTTCCCTGTGTCTCTTCCCCCTCTCCCTTTCCTGTGTCACTTCCCCCCTCTCCCTTCCCTGTGTCTCTTCTACCTTCCCTGTGTCTCTTCCCCCTCTCCCTTCCCTGTGTCTCTTTTCCCCCTCCCTTATCTTCCTCCTCAACCCCCCTCCTCATTCTAAACCTCCCTCCTCAACCCCCTCCTCATTCTCAACCTCCCTCCTCATCCTCCCTCCTCATCCTCAACCTCCCTCCTCCTCATCCTCCCTCCTCAACCCCCCCTCCTCATTCTAAACCCCCTCCTCATCCTCAACCTCCCTCCTCATCCTCAACCTCCCTCCTCAACCTCAACCCCCCTCCTCATCCTCAACCTCCCTCCTCATCCTCAAACTCCCTCCTCATCCTTAACCTCCCTCCTCAACCCCCCTCCTCATTCTAAACCCCCTCCTCAACCTCAAACCCCCCATCCTCAACCCCCCATCCTCATCCTCAGCCCCCCCTCATCCTCAACCCCCCCATCCTCATCCTCAACCCCCCCATCCTCAACACCCCCAACCTAAACCCACCCTCCTCAACCTCAACCCCCCTCCTCATCCTCAACCTCCCTCCTCATCCTAAACCCCCCTCCTCACTTTACCCCTCTAAATACCTCCCCCTCTCTATTTCCCCTCACTTACCTTCATCTGCAGCTTCTCCTCCGCCCCCTGCTCCTTCCTGCGTCGGCACCCGGTATATGCTAATGACGTGACCTCACATGCGCGCCACGTCATTAGCATATACCGGGTGCCGACGCAGGAAGGAGCGTAGGCTGGAGGAGAAGCTGCAGATGAAGGTAAGTGAGGGGAAAGGGGTAAAGTGAGGAGGGGGGTTTAGAATGAGGGGGTGGGGGGGTTTAGAATGAGGAGGGGGAAGGGAAAGAGACACAGGGATTAAAGAGACACGGGGGTAGAGAGACACGGGGGAGAGAGACACAGGGGGGAGAGTGACTCGAGTATAAGTATTTAGCCTTTAAAAAGGGGCTGAAAAATTTGGCTTATACTCGAGTATATACGGTAGCTTACATATATATATAATCGTTCTTTACTGTAGACTTCCAGTTTCTTTTCTTAACTAATTATGCTGCTTCTTTACAACCCGGATAAGACCTTGTGAAATAATACTTAAGTTACGTCATATTGAGGGAGTTTTAGCTGCCACATTCCCATTGTAGATGGTAGACACTTGGAGAAACCAAAATGGTAGCTTCGGTTGCAGCATACATTATTATAAATAAAAAGCTGTATTATTCTTACATTCTAAAATATTTTCAAGTGTAGTTCTTTAAAACAGTGTATATATAACTACAGTGGCCCTTTAATCAGAAAGCAATGGGCATGAGTAGCAAAACAAACTGTTCTGGTAGGTGAAAGAACACACAATTACATTAAATTTGATTACTTGGCAAATAAGGTAATTTAGAATATTTATGATATAGTATAGATTAGTATTGTGAGTCAGAGACTGTGTAGGTAGACAAATGACGCAGATAATCAGCACAGTGCCACCGTACATGAAAAGTAGTGCTTGCACACTCACTGTTTTGACATCTTGTGGCTCTGTATGGAAACATTAATACTAATTCTAGCAATAAAAATATATATGTGTGTAGCATGTTAAAACACAATGATTACAATTAAATAATGATTTCATCATTCACGTTTAGTCATATATCTGGTAGTAATACTTGGATACAAAATGTAATAGGCAGCAATGTTTTAAAAGTGCTATGTATCCTAGGTATATTACTTAATGGCCACTGTAGTTTAGGGAAAACTGCATATTTGCAAAGTTTGTAACAAAATATTAACACTAACAGATGTGTAAGCAATGAGCATAAAAGCATCTTTAGAGAAAACTATATTTTGAAGACTGTGAATAAAAAGTTAAAATTTGTCTAGTTTTAGCTCTTCCTGCTAGATTGTAGCCTGGTGGGCTGTGCTCATCTATCTGAGAAATGTTGGTTAAGCGATAAGGGAGATGGGAGAAACTGGCAGTTTGCTAGACAAACTTTAAGCCCAAATTTGGCAGAAATATAAACTAGCCTGTTAGACATGCAACCTTTACCGAAGTATCATCGCTGGTCGCAGGGGCGGAGCTACCGCCGGTGCAAGTGGTGCCTTGCACTAAGGCCCCTGGCCTTTGAGGGTCCCCTGCGTACCCCCTGCAGGTTCCCTATGGCCCCCTTGGGTCCTCTGTGGCCATGCGGAACCCTTTGGACCCATGTGGCCCCTGAGGTCCTCAAGTGGCCCCCAGTGGCCCCCACAGCACAACTAAGGCCCCTGCAGATCCCCTGTGGCCCCTTCAGCCCTTAAGTGGCCCCTGCAGGTCTTCTGTCATCCCCAGTGGGTCCTCTGTGGCCCTGCTGGTCTTTTAAAGCCACAGTGGGTTCCCTGTGGCCCCAAAGATCCCCCTGTGGCCCCTGCATCACCACCCCTTGTGGCCCCTGCAGACCTCCCTGGAGTCTCCTGTGGCCCCTGTAGCCCCTTATGGCCCACTGTGGTCCCCAACATTCCCCAGGGGCTCCCTTTACCCCTGGAGGCCCTTAGGTCCTTTTGTGGCCCCCACGGACCTTGTGGGCCCCCATGGCCTCCCGCAGACCTCTGATGCCCCCTCGGGACTGCCGTGGCCCCTCCTCACCCCAGGAAGTGGAGTACAGCATCGGGCAGGTAAGAAAGTATTTATATAGGTGTGTGTATTTGATCCCCTGCTGATTTTGAATGTTTGTTCACTGACAAAGAAATGATCAGTCTATCATTTTAATTGTAGGTGTATTTTAACTCTGAGAGACAGAATAACAAAAAGAAAGAACAAGAAAAACGCATGTCAAAAAAGTTATAAATTGATTTGCAGGTCAGTGAGGAAAACAAGTATTTGATCCCCTATCAATCAGCAAGATTTCTGGCTCCCAGGTGTCTTTTATACAGGTAACAAACTGAAGGGAGTGCTCCTAATCTCAGCTCGTTACCTGTATAAAAGACACCTGTCCACAAAAGCAATAAATCAATCAGATTCCAAACTCTCCCCCGTGGCCAAGACCAAAGAGCTATCCAAGGATGTCAGGGACAAGATTGTAGACCTACACAAGGCTGGAATGGGCTAAAAGACCATCGCCAAGCAGCTTGGTGAGGATGTGACAACAGTTTGTACAATTATTCGTAAATGGAAGAAACACAAAATAACTGCCAGTCTCCCTTGGTCTGATGCTCCATGCAAGATCTCACCTCGTGGAGTTTCAATGATCATGAGAACGGTGAGGAATCAGCCCAGAACTACATGATAGGATCTTGTTAATGATCTCAAGGCAGGTGGGACCATAGTCACCAAGAAAACAATTGGTAACACACTACGCTGTGAAGTACTGCATCGCGTGCAAGGTCCCAGTGCTCAAGAAAGCACATGTACAGGCCCATCTGAAGTTTTCCAATGAACATCTGAATGATACAGAGGAGAACTGGATGAAAGTGTTATGGTCAGATAAGCCCAAAATTGAGCTCTTTGGCATCAACTCAACTCACTGTGTTTGGAGGAGCAGGAATGCTGCCTATAACCTAAAGAACACCATCCCCACCGTCAAACATGAAGGTGGAAACATTATGCTTTGGGGGTGTTTTTCTGCTAAGGGGACAGAACAACTGCACGGCATCAAAGGGATGATGGACGGGGCCATGTATCATCAAATCTTGGGTGAGAACCTCCTTTCCTAAGCCAGGGCATTGAAAATGGGTCGTGGATGGGTATTCCAGCATGACAATGGCCCAAAACACACAGTCAAGGCAACAAATGAGTGGCTCAAGAAGAAGCACATTAAGGTCCTGGAGTGGCCTAGCCAGTCTCCAGACCTTAATCCCATAGAAAATCTGTGGAGGGAGCTGAAGGTTTGAGTTGCCAAACATCAGCCTCAAAACCTTAATGACTTGGAGAGGATCTACAAAGAGGAGTGGGACAAAATATCTCAGTGTGCAAACCTGGTGGCCAACTACAGGAAACATGTGACCTCTGTGATTGCCAACAAGGGTTTTGCCACCAAGTAGTAACTAGAAGTGATCAAATACTTAATTCCCTCATTGACCTGCAAATCAATTTATAACTTTTTTGACATGCATTTTTCTTGTTTTGTTTGTTTTGTTATTCTGTCTCTCACTGTTTACATGTATTCTATTGATTTTAACTCGCAAATTCGACTGCAAGGCTGAACCCGTAAACCTTGCTTTTTTAAGTCTGATTTCAGGGGGTGTGATCATATGATCTGACAATATTTAAGCAAGCCCATAATTTACTTCTTAGACACAGCAAATAGTTATTGAGACGGTCATCATGATGTCAGTAAAACATGGAAGTTACACGTGCAATCAGAGGCAAAGAGTGAATTAGTGCCAATAATTTACAATATTTGCAGATCGGGCTCGCAGTCAAGCAGTCTAGCAATCTATAAAATCCATTAGATCATCTGTTTTAATCCATGTGGGTTTCATGATTTGTATTAACCCCATTGTGTCCCAGGATTGATATTACTCAGAAATAACTTTAAAAAATAATGTTTTTTAAATGCATATTTGTGGGTTTGAGACTGTTGTGCAATTAATTATAATGTGCATTCCAGTGCTTTTAAAGTACAGTATTGTGTGTTCAAATGCTGTTACAGCTCTAATAAGAATTTGAAAAAGCCCTTGCGAGTCCTATTTAGTAATCATAATATTTTTGACAGAAGCATGATACTTTTTAAAATTGCGGGTTAGACTTTGTGAGCTAGAGCTACGGGTCTAATAGAATATCGATTTTGTGTTTGCGGTCGTAATATTCAAGCTGTGCTAAAAGCATTGGCTTTCTAAGGTCGGTTTTGTGGGTTTAATTGTGTATAATTTTAACAATTGGGGCCCTTTGTCAGAATTTTATGTACCTTGTCTGTGCTGCCATTTATTAATTAATGTAGTAAACTAACCCTCATTTGAATCCACAGCTAACAATGGCTTGAATTCATGCTGCCAAAGTTTTGAACGGACAGAAGAGCCACATGTGTGTCTCTACTGAGCCACATTTGGCTCCAGAGACATAGGGCGCTGACCACTAGTTTAGACATAAGTTGCCTATTAATAAAGCTTTTTAGAACCATTTCACAGTGAGACCCCTCCCACCCTTTGATGACTTTATTAGGGTAGATACCAACAGTAAACTAGAGCCTAACACCAACAATGATTTATGCATGATTAAAGCTCTTCTTGTTAGGGTCTTACACTGTTCTTTAAGTGAGATTGCATTGATGTGGTTTATAGTTATGTCAACAATGTATCTTTACTTGCTCTTTAAATTATATAAATGCATTTTTTAGAGCTTGGCAGCAACTTTCTATTTCTGTCTGTTCTTAATAGTGGTGAAGGTTAAATGAAGGGCATTTAATGATCTGCAGGGCTTACACATATTCTAGTGAATCTGCTTCAGAGCATGTATAGGAAGAGGGAGTTCGAGTCAAATTAAAAAAGCTCCAATAATATAACAAATTCCCATTCCCTCTCCACTTCTTCCCATTTCTCCCCCTCCCCCCCTGATAGATAAGAAAATCACAGCTCAACAGGCTCCAAAATATCTGGATATGGAACTGTAACGGAACCCATCACTGTTTTACCCTGTTTTATGGTTATTTATTTCTTGGTTAAAATATGATCCTACTGTTATATTATATGTATGTTGGTTGATGCTCTGCAGGATATTAGCTCAGAATATTACAGACACCTAGCAGAATACATAATCCTATTAGGGTCTCCTAGAGGCAGGAGAGTCCTATTGTGTAAAGTGTTCACATTGTGAAAGACGGAACAAAGAGAAGCATTATCTTATCAATGTCTGTTATTGAATCAAAGTAGCCGGCTAGTCCCTGGGAGGTGTGACCCCACCTATTGTTCTCTCTATGTGTATTACCTGTGGCCAAAGAGATGTATAAATATTTCTGTAAAGGTAAATAAAGTCAGTATTCATTTGACTCCCAAATTGTGTGTCGTCCAATATGGGAGGTCGGGAATGGTGAGACTGTAGTGCTTCTTGGGTATTTTACCGTATACCAGCGGAGATATTGGACTGCGTGTTCCAGCTCCGTTACATTTGGTGGCAGTGGTGGGATTGTTCCCACGGTCAGAAGGACAGCTACAGGAGACACCATTCCGTGGAGTACAAATTGAGGGCAACGCTAGTATCCGTACAGCGCCCCTGGCTACAGCAGGATGGAACCGGCTAGTTTTCGGACAGCGTTCCATCATAAGGAGGAGGAGGCGGCCGCAGACTACAGGGATGCAGATAGAAAGGAACTCATGGTTACAGTACCTCGTATTGCTCCACAGAATGAGTTTGGAAGAGAACTCCAAAGCAGACTGGCCTTTTTTCCAGGTACGCTTCCCATAAAAACCTTGGAATGGTTAATGACAGATGTCCACAAATTCATAATGGAAAAGCAGCGGGCACGGGAGCGGTCCATCTTGGGAGCTGCTAACCCACCTCCCACCATTAACCCCCCCCCCCCCCCCAGCACTGCGTCCGGGTGGTGGGAACTACCAAACCCCTCCACGGTACATCAGGTGCCACACGTGTAACCAGCAGGGCCACATGCAGAGAGACTGTCCCAGAAACAGAAACCGATCCACGTGGAATACTCCAACTAATTCCCCTCCCCAGCGACAGTGTGTACCCCAGGGGGCCGAAGGTGTCGTCCTTCCTCCCCAGCGGCAGTGTGTACCCCAGGGAGCAGAAGGTGCCGTCCTTTCTCCCCAGCGGCAGTGTGTACCCCAGGTGCCCGAAGGTGTCGTCCTTCCCCCCCAGCGGCAGTGTGTACCCCAGGGAGCTGAAGGTGTCGTCCTTCCTCCCCAGCGGCAGTGTGTTCCCCAGGGAGCTGAAGGTGTCGTCCTTCCTCCCCAGCGGCAGTGTGTACCCCAGGTGGCCGAAGGTGTCGTCCTTCCCCCCCAGAAGCAGTGTGTACCCCAGGGAGCAGAAGGGGCCGTCCTTCCCCCCCCAGCGGCAGTGTGAACCCCAGGGGGCAGAAGGTGTCATCCTTCCTCCCCAGCGGCAGTGTGTACCCCAGGGAGCTGAAGGTGTCATCCTTCCTCTCCAGCGGCAGTGTGTACCCCAGGGGGCAGAAGGTGTCGTCCTTCCTCCCCAGTGGCAGTGTGTACCCCAGGGGGCTGAAGGTGTCGTCCTTCCCCCCCAGCGGCAGTGTGTACCCCAGGGAGCAGAAGGGGCCGTCCTTCCTCCCCAGCGGCAGTGTGAACCCCAGGGGGCAGAAGGTGTCGTCCTTTCCCCCCAGCGGCAGTGTGAACTACAGGGGGCAGAAGGTGTCGTCCTTCCCCCTCAGCGGCAGTGTGAACCCCAGGGGGCAGAAGGTGTCGTCCTTCCTCCCCAGCGGCAGTGTGAACCCCAGGGGGCAGAAGGTGTCGTCCTTCCCCCCCAGCGGCAGTGTGTACCCCAGGGAGCAGAAGGTGTCGACCTTCCTCCACAGCGGCAGTGGGTACCCCAGGGGGCCAAAGGTGTCTTCCTTCCCCCCCAGCGGCAGTGTGAACCCCAGGGGGGCGAAGGGGTCATCCTTCCCCCCCAGCGGCAGTGTGTAGCCCAGGGGGGCGAAGGGGTCGTCCTTCCCCCCCAGCGGCAGTGTGAACCCCAGGGAGCTGAAGATGTCACCCTCTCCCCCCAGCGACAGCTTACCCTAACAAGGGGAGACACCAATCCCCCAGATGGCGCAGATGGGACCAGGGTCTCTGTGCCTGACCTACCGGGATGCTGGACAGCCTGTCCAGATCCCCAACTACTCTCACTGGGACAACCGGAGGAGGGGGTAAGTACAAATTCCCCTCCCCAGCTAACTCCTAATGTGGCTCCAGGGTTAACAGAGGAAATGTTAACCCCCACTGACCCCCACCTTTCCCTGGCTACTGAGCCGGAATACGTCCCAAGTACCCCAGCAGAAGAGCTGACAGCGGGGCAGAGTGCAGTCGGCCTCTGCCCTCCCTTTGTCCCTTGTACAGAGCAGGATGTCCTGCAGGTTATACCAGAAGAAGAGCTGGCATCAGGGCAGAGTGCCGCTGGCCTCTGCCCCTCAAGTCCCCTCAGCGTGTTGCCCCATCACCACAGCAAAATATCCAGGTACCTGGTTAGACTTCCCCCCAAAGGAGAGATGTGTGACGAAGTGCCCTTCGCCACTTTGTCTTGGAGAGGACTGTTTGCCAGCCTCCTGCCCTGCGACTATGGCCCTGGGACATATTGCCCTTTGGAACCAGTGTTCGGCCATACCAGAGTGTATGTCACTCATTCTGGCCCTTTACATACAGGGGGGTCATTCTGTACTTGCCCTGTATGAACCATGATACCCCAGATAACTGTGCCATGAAGTGAAAGACTATGGGAAAGACTGTAGCTACATGGCAATTGAACTGTGTGAAGAAGATCTGAGCGCTATTCGGTAGTTTTGTGCGCTCAGATCCCAGCTACCTGGGGATATGGGAAATGTGAGTAAATGTGAATTGCAGTAATGCTGATGGGTTGTCAAACTAGAGAATTGACCAACAAATACTTTTGTCCGGACATCCCCAGGCCGATCCGTTGGGATCAGACCGTGTATGCCGGCTTATGGTCACGGGGGAGGTGTGTAACGGAACCCATCACTGTTTTACCCTGTTTTATGGTTATTTAATTCTTGGTTAAAATATGATCCTACTGTTATATTATATGTATGTTTGTTGATGCTCTGCAGGATATTAGCTCAGAATATTACAGACACCTAGCAGAATACATAATCCTATTAGGGTCTCCTAGAGGCAGGAGAGCCCTATTGTGTAAAGTGTTCACATTGTGAAAGACGGAACAAAGAGAAGCATTATCTTATTAATGTCTGTTATTGAATCAAAGTAGCCAGCTAGTCCCTGGGAGGTGTGACCACACCTATTGTTCTCTCTATGTGTATTACCTGTGGCCAAAGAGATGTATAAATATTTCTGTAAAGGTAAATAAAGTCAGTATTCATTTGACTCCCAAATTGTGTGTCGTCCAATATGGGAGGTCGGGAATGGTGAGACTGTAGTGCTTCTTGGGTATTTTACCGTATACCAGCGGAGATATTGGACTGCGTGTTCCAGCTCCGTTACAGGAACATTTTATATACAAACACAATCTTTAAAAGGAAAGATTTTCTCTGAAAATATTGTTATGCTTATAATTTACATAGCTGCTGAGATTTTCAGTTTTTTACATGCTGCACACACGTGAAGTTGTTCCTGAACTTCTTTAGCTATATTCTTAATAACTGTGAATTCAATCCATGAATAAATGGAAAGATTTGCTATGCATTTTTACAAAAAAAGAAAAAAAAGATTCCTAAACTTTAAAAGAAAATATAATCCCATGTATCTAGACAGAAAACATGAAAACATGAGTTTGGTAAATAATTCAGCAACCTGGGATTTTTCTGCATACAAATTAAACAGCATATTTCATAAGAACTTCAGACTGTCACTGAGACATGAATGTGTTTAGTTTTTTTTTTACTGTTATGTCAAGTTATATATAACTGGGAGATAAGAGTACAAGGAGAATTAATAGTTATAAAAGCAACTTATTTGGAAGAAAAGTGGAAAATGTACGCTGTTCTGAATACTTGGATTGGAGAGGCAGCGGCTTCACAGTTTATATGCAGTCAAGGGGGCCATCATTTTCACAGGGAATGGCAGTGGATGTTTATATACTGTATGTGTATCTTTGCATTTTATCAGGAGGTGGGAGAGCTCTACAAGGAAACCATAGATTAAAAAGACACAGATAAGGTTCCAGTTAAGGTGTAAATGAAAAATGTAAATAATGAATAACAGCGTATTTCCCTAAGAGAATGTCCTCACAATTATATATTCAAAATAAGTATAGTTAATAACTCTAATGATAAATATTATAAATATTATAAAACTGGAATATAACACTGATGACGTCAGACGCTGGAGGAGGATGCCCAGTGGTGTACTAAGACTCAGTGCTATGTAATTTATTCTTTTATGTAGATGATTTAGTGTATATTGGTTTATATTGATATATTTAAAGATCAGGAGGTGAGTGTGTAATGTTTAGGGTACTTAATTAGGGCACTCTATTACTAGTTTAGGAGAGTAGTGTAGTTTCTGGTATTAGGGAACTAGTTGCGGGCTCCAAAGCCAACACATCAGTACTTGCAGGGATTTTAGAGTTAGGCATCCTGTTGATTTCCTATGTTTCCTGGTGGTCCAGTGATTAGGACTCAGTGCTTTCAATACTGCGACCTGGGTTTGATTCCAGTCAGAGAACCAAGAGGTCACATCACCCTGAAGCCAAGCAGGGTTGTACCTGGTTAATGCTTGTAGCCAAGCCGGGTTGGACCTGGTCAATGCTTGGATGGGAAATCACTTAGGAATACCAGGAGCTGTATACTGTGACAACCCACTCCAGTATTTCTGTCATGAATACCAAGTGGATCAGCATGATGTGTTGAGAGTCGGACACGACTGAATGGCGCAAAAACACAATTCTGTTTATTATGCCCTTTGTCAGTATTGAAAAGAATGTCATAAATACTAATATTGGTTTTCACTTATGTAAGCACTTTATTATATCTAACCTATTTTACTTTATATGTCAATTTTGCACATTATTGTTGTCTGCAAGATTATATTTATCAGTTTTAGTATATTATTTATTGATTTGCATGCAATTGTGTTTATGAATTTAAGTAACATATAGCAAAAGACACAACAGCATTCACAATTATTGTGCACAACCTATATAACTCAAAATGAGTAAAAAAAAAATAGATAGATCAAACTTAGCTTTTAATAAATAGTATAAAAAATAATCTTTAAAAATATGCAGAGGCAGGGTGTGCAATTTGAAGTCACTAAATATCATATAGAAATTCCTGATAAAGATAGGGAAGTGTACCAAGTGCATAAATCTATACACATGGTATAAAAAGTGCTAAATGTGAAAAAGTGCCAACAGTGCATAAAGTGCTAATCTTAAATTATATGGAACCAAACAATTGTTTATTTGGTTCTAAAAAGTGCTAAAGTGTATTAATGTATAACTTGGTATATATCTATTGCAGTGGTGCAAGTTCCCTTATATATCAGGAAAAAAATATATATAGTGTCACTTATTACATAAAGCCTGTAGAATTCTCCAATAATTGGGTCTTGTGGTTGAAATGAAGTGACTAGTGCAATTATTCAGAATAATGGTTCACTTTGCCTCGTTTCTGTTAAGTAATATATCATAGGGCTTAGAGCTCCGTTTTTTGTCATAAGCCTTATGGCTCCGTTTTTTGTCAGCTCTGTCTAATAGACAGTTATATCAGGTTAAGAAATGGTATTTGTCTTAGCTGAATAGCTAAAGTGACTAAACGAGACTGCTATAGTTATATATTAACTTCTCAGGTGAGATATTGTTTAGGAGCTCATGCACAGCGTGCCACGAGGTTGAGACGCCTAGCTATGACGTCGGGTCAGACGCAGGAGCGCACACGCAGGCTGATGACGTCATAGGTTGATGACGTTTATGAGGTTTTGTTCATGAATTTATGTATATTATTGATTAATTCACGATAATTTGGTGTTTACAATTCTACCTCAACTCCCATTCCTGAAATTAATTGACCTTGTAAAAAGATTGTACACTTTATGATTAATTACATTTTATGGATTTAGAGTCTTTAGTTGATGATTACCCTAGTATTGGTTCTATGATTAGAGGATTGATCATTGATATTTGTATATTGAGATAATACTTATTGTGATTGCTGTTATATATTTAATGACGTCTATGAGTGTTGGGACAGCTTTTTGATATTATTTGTATATTTTTAATAGTCATTTTTTAATGTCTTAATGATTTTAATTATGAATAAAAGTTAAGTTTTATGTAACTGATGTCTTTATAGTGTAAATTCTGCCCAAATGTCTTTCTCTCCTTTTTCTTGTAAATTAAAACATTACCTATAAAGAAGGATATCTGCAATCAGTAGTTATCTTAATTAGAATGAGATAATTTACTCTGAATGTTGCTATAGTTTTATAGACAGAGATACTTTTCAATATCATCCTGCCTGTGCCTTATCCCCAGTAATTAATTAATGATTAATGTTGGGTAACTAGCAGGGATAGCAAGCCCAGTTGGTTGAATATAAAAATGCCAGGGGCTTTAACCTTTAATCTCCCAACCCACAATGTGAGTTTAAGACTTCAGAGAACTCCAGGAACCCTGTGCCCAGGAGACCTCAGGACCAACCATGATCTTGGACCATTGCCATAGGGGCTCCACTCTACAATGAGCAATCACCCCCAGCTTCAGAGTCTCTAAGTCTCTAGGGTGAATAAGCACCTCATCTAGTCCGACAGGATTGTTAGCAACACCAAACCTTTGTGCAAATCCCACAATACTCTGCAGCCATTGGTTCAGCCTCTTGCCCCTTACACCCAAAGAATGCCCTAATATCCATATCCGAATTGTAGTGTCTGGAGTACCTAAAATAAATAATATTATACCAACAAATGAGGACAAACATAAGAATGTAAGTTGTTCAATTCGCAGCTCCAAATTCTATTTTCTAGACTGTTTTCTAGACCTACCCTTTTTTGCCTCTGTTGCTGCACTAAACATAAATTAATATGTACCAAACTGCCCTGGGTTTGCAAAGCAAGACTTAAAAACTGATACTTAGATAGGCTTGAGCCATCTCTATGAACCAAGAATGTTGCCCTGTCTCACACACAGGATGCTGTCAGCCATCCTGTGTGTGAGAAAGGTTATATTTTTTCTAAATGTGATGTATGGATGGTACCCAGATATGTGTAGCATCAAAATGACAGGTTTTCCCAGAGGAATATAATAAAGTATACTTCCGGAATCCTCTGGGGACAGGATCAGAGTTATGGGGTGATCCGAGTTTGCCAGCAGAAGGAAATATGAGGCCTGGCGGGGAGCTTATAGGAACAGGGTTTTAGGTCGACGCTAAGGGCCTTAATAAATTCCAAGCCCTCAGTTGCCTTCATACCGGCCGTAAGCCTATGGGTTAGAAATTTGCAACAGTTACAGAGCGATTTAACAAGCCCCCAATAACAGGGGCGATAGTCAAATCCGTAAACTATGCAACCGTACGTAGCATTTCAGGGCATGATCATGATCAATTAAGCAATCCTGTTACAATCTAGAAACAGCCAATAGCAAATGAGACCGTCATCATGACATCAGTAAAAAACGTCAATCAATGAATGTTTAGACATCCGATATGCGATTGGGCTCGCAATACAGCAATGTAAAAATCAATAAAAATGAATGGCCAAACTCTTATAGTCCATGTGGGTGGCCAAATATATACTAACTCTAAAAATAAAAAACGCCACTATTAAATTAAAAATAATTTTGATTATCTGGTGTTATTATACAAGCTAATCCAGAAAGTAAATAACAGTAAGTCTGAAATAAATCCTTTTTACAACGATAGTTCATCAGTAATCCTCATATGCTAATATAGCTGTAATCCCAGGATTGCTGAAATAATCATAGACGTACCAGATAAAAACAATAATGTTTAAAGACAAAGTAAGGACATCAATATCTAATGCAGTAAGAATATATATTATATTTGCATAGTGCTGTGATTTGGTATTCCAAATTTCCCAAAATTTTATTGCACAATACTCAGATGCGGTATTCCGAAATCCTAAAGATATTATTGCACAATGCTGAAATCTGGTATTCCAAATTACCAAAAATATTGTTTCACAAATATTGCAAATATTGCGATATGGTTTTCCAAGTTGCCAAAAATATTATTGCACAATGTTGAGATATGGTATTCCAAATTCTCAAAGATATTATTGCACAATTCTGAGAATGCAATATTCCAAATTTCCAAAAATATTATTGCACTATTATTGCAGAATGCTGAGATGTGATATTTGCCAAAATAGTATTGCACAATGCTGTAATATAAGTCTGTAATATATATATATATATATATATATATATATATATATATATATAAAAGTCTGTGGGTTAGAAATTTGCAACAGTTACAGAGCGATTTAATTGAACAAGCCCGCAATTACATGGGCGAAAGCCAAATCTGTAAACCATGGAACCGTACATAGCATTTCAGGGCACGATCATGATCAATTAAGCAACCCCTGTAAGTTACGATTTAGAAACAGCCAATAGTAAATGAGACTGTCATCATGACATCAGCAACACATGGCGTTTAAATGTCAATTAATTGATCGGGCTCTTACCAGTTGTAGACTGCAGCCTGACAGTGGACTGTGCCTCCCATGTCTGTGGTCACCCTGCCATCCTTTTGATGCATTAGGAAGTGGACTGTGCCTTCTGTTAGAACTTTCATCTCTCCAACTGGCTATATACTGATTGTCATTGTTCCTACTAGTTTAATATGCAGTTAAAGATAGACAAAGGAGGAAGAAAAAAAGATGGTATAATTTAAATAAGACATTCAAGTTGCATTGGTCGGTTTATCATTTGCTAAGCATGTGGTGACTTCTAAGCATGCCTGGCAGTGGATGGTGCCTCCTATGAGTGTGGTCATCCTGCTTACCTCTTGATATATTAGGCAGTGGACCGTGACTTCAGTTATAATGTTCATCACTCCTACTGGATGT
Organism: Discoglossus pictus; assembly: GCA_027410445.1. Lineage (NCBI taxonomy): Eukaryota > Metazoa > Chordata > Amphibia > Anura > Alytidae > Discoglossus > Discoglossus pictus. The sequence goes on from CM050167.1 coordinate 93,312,693, forward strand.
ATTCAGATATTGGCAGTAATAAAATAGTTAATACACCCATTCCTGCCCTCTCACTGTCATATCTAGCAAGCTTTTCTCCACCTGCATCCCTTCAATTAAGCCACCCAGCAACTGGTATATCTACATAAGAGCTTCAGCTACATAATACAAAATGACCCCTTAGCCTAGCAAAGTGGATCACAATCTAAACTGAAGTACCGCCAGCTTCCTCCCCACCTGATTCCACCCTCTGTAAATAAGTAACCCCTCAAATACGAGACTTAAACTGATTATTTTGTATCCTCATTTATTCCTTTTACTCTCCTACATACCACTGTTATATTTGTTTTAAATCCCCACAACCCCTTATATGTCAGATCTGCAGTTTGCTCTGTCCCTGATGCTTCCATGAGTTACCTGGTACAATCAAGCAAACTGAAAGCACTCACCAGAAAAATAGTCCCATTCAGCATCCAAATCAGCATCAGCAACATGAAGCTCAGCATGGTCCTGGACTTGAGGTGATAATCCAACAGGATTAACAGGTGCAACATCAAGGGCAGCAGGGTGAATGGTGACATGGGTGGATGAATGGATGATCACAGTCCAGGGGGGTCAGTGGAGCAGAGGAGACAGCCTCACAGCACAGAGGAGCAGAGGTAGAAGGATGATCTAAGGCAGCACAGGGGATGCAGGCAGATGTGCAGGAGAGACATCCCTGTTCATCATATGCTCCTGCATGTTCAGCATGTGCTGCTCAATGTTCATCATGTTCTTCTGCCCAGGTAACTGACAGGAGTGGGAAACTTCACATCTATTAACCTGAAGCTCCTTCCCCCAAAACAAGCTATCCAATTTTCTTCCCCGCACTAGCTCAGTCAATAGACCCCTAACCCATGCTGTCTCCAGTGGCTGCCTGAATTATTGTGGTGTAAAGAGGCCACCGCTCCTTTATTGAAATTAATGGTAACAGTTCTAATAAGAAAAACATTTAGAGGTGCATTGCCCACCTACACACAGGAACTCAAGCCCCCCCCCCCCCCCCCCCGGGTCCCATTACTACAGCCTCCACCTTAAGCCTCTTGCTGCTCAAACCTATATATGGGCAAGCACCCCCTGCCATTTTGAAGCTGTGACAGACCTCCATCGCTCTGGCCTTGTGAATTTTACCAGTATTGACTCTGTACAGACTAAAATAAAAGGGGAGGCTGGAAGGGAGATGTGATTAGAGTACAGTCCTATATATATAGATGCTCAAAGTTACATAATCCCCCCCTACAACTAGCCCATCCCAATTTTATATAAAAACTGCAGGAATATACAAATTACTATTTCCTATTCCAAGCCCAGTCAAATCCCCACTCTTCTTAACTACATAGGGCTGTGGGTTTCTTTCTCTGAAACAGCAAGAAGATGAAAGCATTTGATGTCAGCGGTCTGCCCTCCTGACTTCAGTTGTTATAATGAGCATGTCAGGAGCCACTAAGATGCAGATGGTTTCACTGTTGTAGCTGCCTCTGATTGGCTACAACTAGATATAAATGTTAGGCTAATTTATCTTGGATTTTTAGGGGCATCCACTCTCAAAACCTACTGCCTTTAAAAGTGAAGAAGTTTTTAAAAATTTAGCAGAAGTTTATTAATGTTTATTTGGGGATTTTTTTTCATGCAAAAACATGTATTCATACACTGTTTATTCTCCTCTATCAGATGCATTCAGAAACGTCTATATACCTTTAAAGAAAGTAGCTGAGGGGACTGAGTAATCACTACTCTTTCCATCAACGTAGTATGCAATGGCAAAAAAGTTCAATTTAACTGATATAAGAGGGGATTTGCCAAAGAAGACTGTCCATGGTTTGGCTGCAGTAGCCACTACAGGAAGGAGACAGATAACTTGCTACTCTCTAACCCCAGAACATCTAATAGGGGGTAAAGAGAATAAATTCTACCAGTCACTGAAACACTAAAGTTCAAGTGTAACTTTTGAATAACATTACATTGTTGCTGTTTTTCATTAAGTATAGACTAGCTCTTTAAAGGTCAAAGTCGTGGGTCAATTACACAATTATACACGTGTTTGTAAACGGGAGAGGAAAGTAGTGCAGTTGAATTAATTTGCAGGTCATAAAAGCAGTACTTTATATTGCTATGTCCTCAAAGGGAATATAAAGTTGAGAAGGTGTCTGGAATCTATCCCATTAAGTACACTCCGTTTAGTAAATAAACCACCAGTTTCAGGCTGCTGTTATCAGACACCATTACATTCTGTTCCATTAAGAATATTTTTCTGAGCACTTAGTGACAGCAAAATTGTTTGATGGGATAATCCAGAAAAATAAGATGTTCCAGCGATTATATGTGTGTACTGCGTTTAGCTTGAAAAGTGAATCAACAACAAGGTTATAATGTATAGAAAATGACTAGCTGCTCAGTGAGCAAGACTCTAGCAGCAGGTGTCAATATATATCCATTGTGCTCTGAGGTGCAGGCTATTCATGCACTTGACCACCCCTTAAAGGGACCCTGAAGTGCCCATATGCTTTCTGCACCAGGGCTGTTTTCTGTCTAGGCCCATGAAGCCTAGGCCTAGGACAGCATATTTTCAGGGGCAGCAGGCTACATAAAGATTCAATGCAGTACATTGAAATATCTTTGTATATGCACAGAAATATCTATATGCAGTGATATTTATGTTGTGTAAATGTAGTTGGCACTATGGCACTATGTCTAGCATACCATATATAAATATAAACAGACATAAACTTACAATTTGTGATATAGAAAGAATAAAGGAGGAGCTGCAAGTGGGGCGTAGGAGATGCACAAACCTGCATGGCCCAGGGCAAATACCCCCATGCTCTGCACCATCAGATACGGTAGAAATCCATGTGAAAAAAGTTGACTATATTATGTCAATCGATCAATAAGTCACTTAGATTTTGTTATGTTAGCTATTGTTTGTATGCCATTTAAGCCCTCCCACAATAAACTACATGGATAATGAGGTTCAGACTGACACTAGTACACTGATTGTGTTTATTTGTTCTTTTTGTTTATTTCTATACTCCAGTAATAATCCAGTGATGGATAGAAGTATCTGTGATAATGTGAGAAACTACTACTTTACAGAATGGTAAGTAGATAAGTTGAACAATCTTCCAGTTAAAGTGGTGAAGTCAAACATGGTTAGGCAATTTAAGTATAAATTTTGGTTCTGCCTTCAAATTAATGTTTCTGTGTTAAATCTGATTCATTGGTCTGGATCTCAACATGAGAACATGGATATCAAAACTGGTGACAAACAAGAAACAACGGAAGAATACTTCATTATACAACAGACAGAATAAGGAGAGAGGAAGAGCAAACATTATGTATCCTGTGTTTGAAGTTAAATTGAGCGAAAAACATGGAAATCATGTAAGAAAGTGATAATACCATGGTGCAAGATGCTGGGGCACAGATCCAAACCTAATATCTGCACAAATGGACTTAATTAACCTTGACCAAAGAGCTAGCAGTCTGGGAGAAACTGATTAGCTTTTTTGATGTATGCTGATTTGGGGTGAATGATTCCAATAAGACAGACAACTCCATCACTTGAACAGAAAGAAGTATAGATAATGTTTACTCATCAAGTAAGAAAATTACAAAGCTTGGAGAGTAAGTTTTACCTCACCTGTAGAAAACATAATTATTTATGGAGATCACAGGAAGCCTATACCTTTATGATGGGGATGAATTTATATTTATGGTGCCCACAGACACAGATTCCTTAGGCACTCTTCATTTCTATAATCCTATTATTATCCACATTTATATATATATATATATATATATATATATATATATATATATACAGTATATATACATTTATGTATTACTTTATTAAAAAAAAGTATAAAAAACAAAGTCTGACTAACAGCATGATAAGGCAGTGAAAAAGACTTAAAGCTATTTTAATTAAAATAAAATGTTTTTGATGTCTCTGCTGGAACTTGGAGGCATCCATGAAATGTTGGTGGAAGCTGTGTAGTTGAGAGGGGCCTTTATATTTCTTGAGAACAATGCTTTTACCTGTTGCTGCAGGCTGACCCCTTATTGGCCTGTTAGGGGGAAGGGGGTGTATATTCTTTAAGAACTTTGCACTACATATTTTTAAATTTGTATTATTTTTTCACAGAATCTTACTTGTACTCTTGTGTTTTGTACCTCTAATGCAAGGTCTTTCTCATTCTACACATGCATACATATATACATAAATAAGAGTATATAACTCGTAATGTTTTGTGCATCTTCAAACCTGCGGTAGCTATGGTAATTCTTTACCTGGCATAACAACACATTCAAAGCTAAACAGTAAATGCATATACAATTGGTCCATGTCCTGATGTGACTTGAAACATGAATAAAACAGGTTAACTATTAAACCAGGCTTAACACCTTCATAGCCTATCATAGTTTATTAAAATAAGAAGAGCTATGAATCATATCTTTATACATACCTGTATACAAATCAGTGGCGGCTGGTGGACTTTCAAGTTGGAGGGGCACCAGGGCAAAGCTTGGCCCCTCCCCTTACACAGACTCCCCACATTTTTAAACTCCTCCCCCTGTTATCATATTGACCCTTATATGCCTTATACTTGCCCCGCCCATTGAAATAGACTTCACCTACTGATTTTTTAATACAGTTCAAAAATTCTAGAATCTTGGGATTCAGGCACATACTAACATTTCTCTTCTACATGAATGCAATGACACTCACCAACAGTTGACTCTCCTTCTCGGGGTGTCTTCAAGTGTAGCAGTCCAAAATAGTCTGCAGCCGCAGAGTGTTTGGACCTGGCCGTTATATAAAACAAGCAAACAAATCAGAGAGTGCAAGACCCCAACCATACTTAAAAACACTTATGAAACCAAGCGAGACTAGGCCCCAACCATTTCTATAAAAAACATATTATACAAAGCGGGACTATATAGGCCACAACCATACCTAAAAAAAACTTAAAATACCAAGTGGGACTATATAGGCCCCAACCGGACCTTAAAAACCCACATTACACCAATCAGGACTATACAGGCCTAAACCGCACCTGAAAAAAACATAAAATACCAAGCGGGACTATATAGGCACCAACCGTACCTTTAAAACCTTAAAATAGCAAAAGGGACTATATAGGCCAAAACTGTACCTAAAAAAACCTTAAAATACCAAGTGGGACTATATAGGCCCCAACCGGGCCTTAAAAACCCACATTACACCAAGCGGGACCATATAGTCCCAAACCGGACCTTAAAAACCCACATTACACCAAGCTTCTCCCCACTCTACCTCCCCCTCTCTACTTTACTGGCTTTGCGATGAGCACCTTTGGTGCTCACTTCAAGCCTCTCCCCCCCCTCTACCCCCCCCTACTTTACTGACCTTGTGATGAGCGCCTTTAGCACTCATCACACGTCTCGCTATGAGCACCTTTGATACTCATTGAGAGCCTCTTTCCCCCTTCCTCTGTGTCTCTTCACTCCCTCTCCCCCTCCTTTGTGTCTCTTCCCCCCTCCTCTGTGTCTCCTCACCCCCTCTTCCCCTCCTCTGTGTCTCTTCCCCCCCTCCTCTGTGTCTATTCACCCCCTCACCCGCCTCCTCTGTGTCTCTTTGCCCCCTTTCCCCCCTCCTCTGTGTCTTTTCCCCCTCTCGCCCCAACCTCCTCTTTATCTATTCCCCTCTACCCCCCTCCTCTGTCTCTTCCCCCCTCACCACCCTCCTCTGTACCTCTTCCCCCTCCTCTGTGTCTCTTCCCCCCACTCCCCCCTCCTCTGTATCTCTTTCCCCTCCCCGTTTGTGTCTCTTCCCACCTCCTCTCCCTCCCGTGTCTCTCCCCCCCCTGTGTCTATTCCCCCCTCTCCCCCCTTCTCCCCCCTCTGTGTCTCTCCTCCCCCTCCCTCCCCTGTGTCTATAGGAATACCATTTAGTGTACAAGAGAAGCCTCCACCATACAGAGTACAGAACAGATAATACATACACAGATATACAGTACATATAAGCACTAGCGACTAAAATAGTTAGGCTGGGAATGCTGTGTGGCACACAATGTAAGGTTTTTGGTAATCGGAGCACCTTTGGCGCTCATTGCAAGCCCGCGCTGAGCGCTTTTGGCGCTCATTGCAAACCTCTCCTCTGGTGTACTTTTGCTCCTCTGAGCAACCTCTGCGCTCATTGTGAGCCCTACCCTGAGCGCCTTTGGCGCTCATTGCAAGCCACTCCACTTGTGTAATTTTGGTGGTGTGAGCACCTTTGGCGCTCATTGCGAGGGCCACGCTGATCGCCATTTGGTGCTCATTGCGAGCCTCTCCCCTTGTGTACTTTTTCTCCTCTGAGCACTCTGGGCGCTCATTGTGAGCCCTGTGCTGAACGCATTTGGCGCTCATTGCGATCCTCTCCTCTGTTCTACTTTTGGTTCTCTGGGCACCCTGTGCGCTGATTGTGAGCCCCGCACTGAGCACCTTTGGCGCCAATCGCGTGGCTCATAATGAGCACCTTCAGTGCTCATTGCGAGGCTCTATGCTCATATAGTTTTGGTCCTCTGAGCACCCTCAGCGCTCATTGTGAGCCCCACACTAAACGCCTTTGTGGCTCATTGCGATCCTCTCCCCTGGTCCTTTTTATATATATATATATATATATATATATATATATATATATATTTATATATATATATATATATATTTTGTAATGCTAATTAGGGAATTAATGAAATAATACATTTATCTACCTATTTGTAAATAATATATCCAGCAATAAATATCCTGAAGAGCTAAGCGGGACCCACATTACACTAAGCAGGACCTCTCCCCCCTCTAACTCTCCCTTCCCTCTACTTTACGGGTGTTGCAATAAGTGCCTTTGGCGCTTATCACGCGCCTCGCAATGAGCTCCTCTGGTGCTCCTTGCAAGCCGATCCCCCCTCCCTCTACTCTACTCGCCTTGCGGTAAGCTCCTTTGGTGCTCATCAGGAGCCTCGCAATGAGCACCTTTGGCGCTCATTGGGAACCTCTCCCCTCCTCTACCTCTCCCCCCCTCTACGTTACTGGCCTTGCCAGGAGCGCCTTAGGCGCTCATTGTGAGCCTTTCCCCCCCTCTACTTTACTGGCCTTACAATGAGGGCCGGTTGGGGCGTATATGGCCTACGGCGCTCAACTTTGGCGCTCACTGCCTAAGTCGCTCACTGCCTTCGGCGCTCACTGCCTAAGTCATACAGGGTCGTAGGGATGAGCGCCTATGGCGCTCCTTGCCAGCAACTGCGGCCCTCGCTTTGCAAGGGCCACAGTTGCAGCGGGCAACCCGTATTGCTCACAACTATATATTGGGTTGTTGCTGTTGCTGCAGTGGGGGTGCAGTGGGTTAGAGCTCTGTGCTTCCACAGCTATTGACTTAGGTATCCGAGTCAGTTCTACTGGAAAAGGAACTGGCAACCCACACCAGTATCACTGCCTGTGCAAACTTACTTGGTTGATAAATTCAGCACAGAAGGAGCCAGTCAGGAAAAAGAGCGAGAACAGAGTAGGTGTGTCAGAGATAATTGGCTTTATATAAAGCCTTCCTGATGTCATATCATAACAATAAGCCTCATAGGCTTGGGGGCGCTTAGAGGGAACGGTCAGAGGGAATGTTCATAGCAACCAGACAGCCTGCAGCACTGATTGGTTGATGCTGCAAGCTGTCAGTCAGGAAAATTGATACAATTGTAGCAGAGTCAATTAATATTCACCCAAGTTGGAGCGTTACAGCCCAACGCTCACACAGTAATATGATCTAGCAGTGCAGCACTAGGAAGAGAGACCAGGCAGGGGAAGGCACACAAGGGTTAATTTAAAGTGATAGCTGCGTATTTTTAACAAAACCATATGAAAGCTGATATACGGATATAATTAAATTGTAGTATCTATATACATTTAAAATACAGTATTAAAGTGATTGATAATTTTTTGGGGGGCGTCTGCCCATTTGCCCCTATGCACCAACCGCCCCTGATACAAATAGATTACAGGACATATCACAATGTTATAGTTATTTTAATACAGTAGAAAGTACTATTTAAATTTGGGAGCCAGAGAAAGAGTTGAGATTTGTCAGAAATGCATATGTACAACATGGCAGCATTTAGCAGGGAAAAAAATTCTCAAAGAAAGAAAAAGGCTGGGACTAACGTTCATACTCTAAAGTTATACACTCTTAAATGGCCACTGTAGTTCAAGAGAACAACAATTGTTTGTGAAGTATCTAACAAACTAACAACTTTAGACAGCAGATAATTTATCAAATTATTTATCACCAGCTCTTTTGCTCACCATACATTAAATGGTTGTTGTTTTATACTCACTCACACATATTCATTGCACAAATCAAAACCAACCTCTCACTGATTATAGCCATTAAGCTTGAAACAGCTGTGAGTAGGTTTTCGGATCGCTTCTCTGCCAGTTGGCTATTGGAGTGGTGCCTAGCTGGATAAACGAGTGGCGATCACCACTGCTATTATGGCGGAGCATTCTACTACGAGGAGATGGAGGCCAAGCAGGACCTGGAGCCGGATCCGAGAGAGGAGGAGGTGGAGCTGGTATCCAGAAGGACTATTCGTGGAACGACACCCTTCGTTTTGAAGTTCAACCTGAGTTCCAAACTGAAAAGAATGGTTATTACATACAAAAACGGCTTTTGCATGAGACTCTTGGTTTGCCCTTTGACTCATTTTTTTGTTTTTAGTCATTTCGGAGGAAGGGGACTTATGACCTGACCCTGATTTTTTGAGTATTGCGCAAACTGGATTGTAGAGTCGTGCAGAAGCCAAGTGGATTCACCGATTATGAAAGGTATAAAAGTAACATCATTGTTCGGAGATACAGAACAAATGATAACAGTGCATATGTGCAAACCTCACGTTTCAGACGGAGAAATTATGAAATTTCTGAGCAGCTGTTGTCTGAATATCAGACATGCTGGAGTAGTGAGGAATGGACTTGGAGTATGGACAGGCAAGAGGAAGTTTTGGGAGACATTTATTGCTGACCCTAAGGGATGGAATGGGTATAGGCGACCCCCTCCTGTCTTCACAATAGGGAGGAATAGAGGTTTCCTTTTTTTTAACCAAATGCCCCCTTATAGTAAAAACTGCAAAATGTATGGACATGATGTATATGCCAAGACCCAAGTGTGCAGATTCTGTGGAATTGATGAACATAAAGCTAAAAAATTTACAATTTTTTTTCTGTACAGAAAAGAATTTGATCTCTGTGGAAAGTCTGACCATTTGCATAAGGATTGTCCTGAAAAATCTTCTTCCAAAAGATGCGAGAAGGATAAACCTGAATCAGAGAAAAAAGAGCCTCGTAAGAGTAATGAACAAGAAAAGAGGATATATTATTTTTTCAGGAGTGTGGAATTGAAAAAAAGATTTGAATACAGTGATATAGAAAAAGACTGTGAAAAAGGACAACAAGTGTGGTCCGGAGGTAATGAAAATAAATGTATACTAGTTGGTATTTTACTTAAAAGTACTAATTTCAAAATTGAAAAACATGAGGAAGTAATACCTGGGCGTCTTTTAATTGTTTTTGTTAAATTTTATCATTTTAAATTTAAGTGTATAAATGTTTATGCCCCACTGGAAAAAAAAAAAGAGAGAACTGAGTTTTTTAAAATCCTTAATCTATTTTTAGCTAACAATAATCCTTTGATTTTAGGTGGAGATTTTAACTGCGTGAATGGAGAGGAAGTAAAAGTACTGAAACAAGAACAGATAGATCTGCGGGTATTTTAAAAGGAGGCCTAGAGGATGATAGCTTACAGGATGGATGGAAAGTGTCAGAAGGTATGAATGAAGGCTTTACATGGGGCAATGTTTTATCGAAATCTCAAATAGATTGTTTGTTTTTATCAAAGGATTTTAACATTTTAAATAGTAAATTATATGAAAATATTTTTTTGGGCCACAATTTATTAACATGTGAATGTGAAATGTCAGAAAATATCAGATCAAAAAACGCTTATTGGAAGCTAAACACGTAATTTTTTGAAGAAAAAGAAATTAGAGAGGATTTTGAAATACAATATATACAATGGAATAATTTTAGAGATGAAGAAGATATTATTTTATGGTGGGATTAGATTAAACAAAAAATAAAACACTATTTTATACAAATTGGACAAAAAAAAAGCAAGAGAAAAAAGAGAAGAGTATAGAATGTTACAATTTCACTTTCAGGCACTATACAAAGCCCGAAGTCAGGGCTTTGAGGTTGAGGAGGGTTTATCTCAAGTAAAAAAAGAAATAAAAACATTTTAAAAGAAAAAAGGCAAACAAATCATTTTTAATTATAGAGTAAAAGGTTTGGAAGAAGATGAAAAGTATTCCCATTATTTTAAAAAAAAGTAAGAAATAAGAAAGACATTATTGAAAATATAGAAGGAGAAACTGAAATTCAAAAATTAAACAAGTAGTTTTCAATTTTTTTTCTGACTTATTTTCTTTATAAAAAAACGGATATATTTTTAGAGGAATATTTTTTAGATAAAATAGAATCTTCTTTTAACATTAAGAATAAACATTTTTTAGTATAATAAATACAATTGAATTTTTTTTTAAAGAGAAACGCCAGGAAATGATGGGATACCTATTGAATTTTTTAATCACATTTTAGGAAAGTAATTTAATTGAGAAAGTCTCCACTACCAATATTTTACCAGCTTCATGGAAGCAGGGGGTGGTAGTTTTAATTTATAAAAAAGGGGGGAAAGAAAACATAAATATTACTCTTTTAAATTCTGATTATAAAATGTTTACAAAATTATTAGCATCTCGTTTAAAATCTGTAATTTCCAAAATCATAGACCCTTGCCAGGTATGTGGTGTCCCTAGTAGAAATATTACCCAAAATTTGAGTGCTATCAAATACATTATTTATTATAGTTTAGAAAGAAGACAAGCTTTGGCATTAATTAATTTTGACTTTGAAAAAGCCTTTGATAGGATATCACATAGATTTTTATTTCAGGTTTTGAAAAAAATGGGTGTGCCAGTGAGAATGTTGAAGCAAATTAAAAGTGTGTATGCTGGATGTATGAGTTGTGTTAGTGTGAATGGTTTTATGACTGATTGGATCAGTATAAATGTTTGTGTGAAACAAGGTTGTCCCCTCTCCCCAATTTATTTATATGTTGTATAGAACCTTTTTTAAATAAAATAAAAAAAGATAAAGTAATACAAGGAATTCCAGTGCCAGGCACTGGTGGTATACAAGCCAAAGTTTTCTCCTATATGGATGATACAACAATTGTGTGTAGTGACTCTGCTTCCATAAAAAGAGCAGTGAGTGGCTGAATGGTTTTGTGGAGCATCTGGTTTGAAGTTGAATATTGAAAAAAGTGAATGCATGTTGTATGGAAAGTGGAAAAGTATTTTAGATAACACTATCCCATAACAAAGAGATAAAATGCAAATTTTAGGTATTTATTTCACAAAATACATGATAGATTACATAAATTGGGATAATATGTTGAAAAAGATAAAGAAAAAATAATAATTTATAGGGCCTTAGAAAGTTTACATTTGAAGGCAAAATTTTAATTATAAAGCAAATTATTTTACCTACAATTTTATACACTACCATGGTTTTATTTCCTCCTATTTTGTGACTAAAACATATTATTAGAGACTGTTTTATTTTTTTATGTGGTTCCAAAATTGAGAGATTTAAAAGGGTAAAATTGTGTAAATTACATGCAAATGGAGGACATTTTTTTATTGATTTAAAAATGTTTTTGAGTTTTACATTTCTTGCTTTTAATATCAAAATGGCTCTCAGTACTAATGATTGTATAGCTAGTTATTTTACAAAATATTCTATTGTTTTTTTTATTTTGTAAATAAGGGTGGATGGGCTTGTCTTTAAATAAACCTTATGCTTTTAGCCCTCTAAAACATTATGTTATTTTATGTTATTTTATCATAAGAATATTTTTACAAATGTTAGATTAAATGAAAGGGTGTTATTGGTGGCAAATTTTAATAGTGATGTCTCAAAACAAATTTGGTATAATGCATCTAATTACTTATTGAGTAATAGCCAGAAAAATCTGGCTTGGGCAGCCGTTACAGATTGTCTACCAACGAGAGAATTCCAGCACAGACGTTGTTTGGTCACCTGGGCGAAGTGTCCTAGATTGGAGTGTAATTCTGATGAGACCCCTTTACATATATTCTGGAATTCCTCTTTTGCACAGGAGGTATGGAAAACTATTGGACCTCTTTTAAAGTGGGTGGGTAATATTAGAATTTTAAACCACAAAACTGTTTTATATGGGAGGAGGCTATGCATAGGAAAAGAGAGCTTTTTAGAAAATTGGTTAATTATTAATTGTTTTAAAGAAGCTTTATGGAAAGCAAGAAACATTGTATTATTTTAAAAAAATGTAATTTTACCGCAAGTACTGTATAAAATACGCTTTTAGTTTATTATATATTTATTACTGGAGGGATAAAATAACAAATAGGAAAAGACAAAGTAGAACAGAAATGGAAGTTGCATATTGGAACAGGTTATCATAATTAAAAATTTTCCTTAAAAATGTGTCTTTTTTACCTCTTTACAATTTTTTAATTCTTTTTATCCTTTTTTATTCTTTTTTTTTAGAGAAGGGATAGGATAGGTTTTTAACATCAAATAAGTGACAGAAAGAAAGATGGGAAAAGAAAGGGAAAATATAGGAGTTTTTACTAGGGTTTTATAGGGAAACATAGTTTTTTTTTTTGTTTTTTTTTTTTGACCTACTTCGACCTAGTAAATTTCCTTTTGTTTTAACATAACATGATGATGTAAAAATGATAAAACCTTGACCTGGCAATATTGCGAAAAATTAAGGTAATCAACAACTGAATGGTATAGAAAAAAAAACAGCTGTATGTGAGTGGGTTTCTCATTTGCGCAAAATTCAATCCTTTGCTTTGCTTTAAAGCTGTGGTACAGTGGGCATATGCATGTGAAGGAGCTACATATAAGTAGTATTTTGGATTTAAGAGCAAGAATGCATTGTCTGCTCATTTGCATGTCCCCGCCCAGCCCCAGTGATTTGCCCCTGTACCCCCCCCAGCCCCAGTGAATTGCCCCATCACCTGCCCCAGCCCCAGTGAATTGCCCCATCACCTCCCCAGCCACAGTGAATTGCCCCATCACCTGCCTCAACCCCAGTGAATTGCCCTCCAGCCCCAGTGAATTGCCCCATCACCTGCCCCAGCCCCAGTGAAATGCCCCGTGACACACTCTCACTCACACCCTCTCACTCAGACACTCACCCTCAGACACTCACTCTCACAGACATACACATTCACTCACACAGACTCACCTACATAAATACACACAGTCATACACAGAGACACACTCACACAAACACAGACACTCATACAGACATACACTCACACGCACAGACACACTCACTCACACTGGCATACAGATATACACACATACATATACACAGGCATACATACTCACTCACTCACACAGACTCACCTACACAAATACATACACTCACACACAGAGACACACTCACACAAACACAGACACTCATACAGACATACACTCACATGCACAGACACACTCACTCACACAGGCATACAGATATACACACATACATACACACAGGCATACATACTCACTCACTCACACAGACTCGCCTACACAAATACATACACTCACACACAGAGACACACTCACACAAACAAAGACACTCACACAGACATACGCACATACTCACACACACAGACATACACTCACTGACACAGACATACACTCACTCACTTACACAGGCACACTGACAGAATCACTCTCACTCACAGACACACTCACACAGACATACACACTCACTCACACAGGCATACATACTCACTCACTCACTCACTCACACAGACTCACCTACACAAATACATACACTCACACATAGAGACACACTCACACAAACACAGACACTCACACAGACATACGCACATACACACACAGACATACACTCACTGACACAGACAGACACTCACTCACTTACAAAGACACACTGACAGACTCACTCTCACTCACAAACACACTCACATATACTCACTCACAGAGACACACTCACACACACAGACATACACTCACACTCAGACACACACACTCTCTCACTCAGACTCAGACACACACTCACATTCAGACACACACACTCAAACACTCACACTCAGCTACTCACACAAACAAACTCACTCACACAGACACTCACACACAATAATTATCACTCACACATGCAGACATACACACTCACTTACACAGACATACTCACTCAGACTTACCCTCACTCACACAGACAAGCATTCACACACACGGACACTCACACACTCACTCACACAGACACTCACACAAACATGCACTCACACACAGACATGCACTCACACTCATACACTCATTCACACAGACACACACTCACACACAGACACGCACTCACACAGACATGCACTCCCACAGACACTCACTCACATAGACATGCACCCACACAGACATGCACTGCACACAGTGTGCCGCGTCCTACACTGCTCCCCCTCCCCCATTCTCCCTTCTCACTCCTCCCTTTCGAAAGCTCTGAGCACTGATCAAGGGTATACAGATCGAGCGGTGACATCACTGCTGACGTCACCGCTGTTTGATGATTGGCTGAAAAGCCAATCAGCTTGCACATGCGTGCTTAGCAGGGATACGTAATTTTAATTTTGTATCCTATGTTCAAAACCCTGTGGCTGGGAGTCTCTACATCATCCCCAGCACTTTTTTTTATTGCAAAAATGGCATGCATTTTTACATGCAAACAGGAAACTGCAATCAAAGACACTTTCTGGAAGCTTTGCTGAAGCCTCTCCAATACCTCTGGTCCTTAGTCTCTCCTCTCTCACTCTCTTTGAAACTGCTATCAAAGACACTTTCTGGGAGCTTTGCTGGAGCCTCTCCAATACCTCTGGGCCTCACTCTCTCTCCTCTCTTACTCTCTCTAAAACTGCAATCAAATATACTTTCTGAAGCTTTGCTGAAGCCTCTCCAATACCTCTGGTCCTCAGTCTCTCCTCTCCCACTCTCTTTGAAACTGCAATCAAAGACACTTTCTGGGAGCTCTGTTGGAGCCTCTCCAATACCTCTGGGCCTCAGTCTCTCTCCTCTCTCACTCTCTCTGAAACTGCAATCAAATACACTTTCTGGGAGCTTTGCTGGAGCCTCTCCAATACCTCTGGGCCTCAGTCTCTCCTCTCTCACTCTCTTTGAAACTGCAATCAAAGACACTTTCTGGGAGCTCTGTTGGAGCCTCTCCAATACCTCTGGGCCTCAGTCTCTCTCCTCTCTCGCTCTCTCTGAAACTGCAATCAAATACACTTTCTGGGAGCTTTGCTGGAGCCTCTCCAATACCTCTGGGCCTCAGTCTCTTCTCACTCTCACTCTCTCTGAAACTGCAATCAAATACACTTTCTGGAAGCTTTGCTGGAGCCTCTCCAATACCTCTGGGCCTCAGTCTCTCTCCTCTCTCTGAAACTGCAATCAAATACACATTCTGGGAGCTTTGCTGGAGCCTCTCCAATACCTCTGGGCCTCAGTCTCGGTCCTCTCTCATTCTCTCTGAAACTGCAATCAAAGACACTTTCTGGAAGCTTTGCTGAAGCCTCTCCAATATCTCTGAGCCCCAGTCTCTCTCCTCTGTCACTCTCTCTGAAACTGCAATCAAATACACTTTCTGGGAGCTTTGCTGGAGCCTCTCCAAAACCTCTGGGCCTCAGTCTCTCTCCTCCCTCACTCTCTCTGAAACTGCAATCAAATACACTTTCTGGGAGCTTTGCTGAAGCCTCTCCAATACCTCTGGGCCTCAGTCGCTCCTCTCTCACTCTCTTTGAAACTGCAATCAAAGACACTTTTTGGAAGCTTTGCTGAAGCCTCTTCAATACCTCTGGGCCTCAGTCTCTTCTCTCTCTCACTCTCTCTGAAACTGCAATCAAAGACACTTTCTTTAAGCTTTGCTGAAGCCTCTCCTATACCTCTGGTCCTCAGTAACTCCTCTCACTCTCTCTGAAACTGCAATCAAATACACTTTCTGGAAGCTTTGCTGAAGCCTCTCCAATACCTCTGGTCCTCAGTCTCTCCTCTCTCACTCTCTTTGAAACTTCAATCAAATCACTTTCTGGAAGCCTTGCTGATGCCTCTCCAATACCTCTGGGCCTTAGCCTCTCCTCTCTCACTCTCTCTGAAACTGCAATCAAAGACACTTTCTGGAAGCTTTGCTGAAGCCTCTCCAATACCTCTGGGCCTCAGTCTCTCTCCTCTCTCACTCTATCTGAAACTGCAATCACATTTTCTGAAAGCTTTGCTGAAGGTATCTAAAGCCAATGTGGAGCCATTCCAACTTGTACTATATGCAATATTATCAATATTTGTATGAATGTTTCTGTGATATAATATCTTAGGAGATGGAAACTTTCACTAAGCAAATCTATACCTATGCTTTTGTCTGAAACCCCCCTTATCTTGCTTGCTGCCCCACCCCCAAAGCCTGGTTTTATTGCTTCTTATCTGTGAAATAACATTTGTCTATCCTTCTCATATTCCATTGCAGCCTCTCCAATACCTTATAACCTCCTGTCTATTCCTCAAGCTCTTCTTCTCAACTTTTCCACATCATGTCTCCAACATAACCATCTCACCTTCCATGCTCTCCTCTCCTCTTTTATGCTGCCATGAACTACTCCCCTTTCTCCAGTCACCATCTCCTCCCTCTTTTAAAGCTCATAACACCCACCCAGGCCCCTCACCAGACATTCCCATTGGCAGATTATACGATCTAACACTAGGGGCAGATAACATATTACATACTAGAGCCACTTACCTAATTACTTTCAATCAGATGCTTTCCTTTTTCTTTTATATGAAAAAACATTCTAACTTTGCATATATTTCTACCTAATTCAACTTCACTTACTTCCTGACCCTTACTATTCCTCATCTGCCTCTTCAATTCCATTTAGATTGGAAGCAATGAGTTTCCAATCTTGTAGAGTGCTTTGGGAAAAGCACAAAGATTCTAAGCTCAAAACAGGGCCCTCCATTTTCTGCAGTTTGTTAACATTATATTTTTCCTTGTTCTTTTTCCCTGTATGGCGCTACGGAATATGTTGGCGCATTACAAATAAAAGTTAATAATAATGATTGCATTCTACAGAATGCAATCATAACCCACCTCACTTGAATCTGCATGTTAACACCCCTCTCACAAACACAGTCTCACCAAGGCTTCATGAGTGCTTTCAGCGTCCAGAAAAGACATTAACATTACTTTTTTTACTGAAATTAGTCTAACTTTTTCCCTGCCTAGTTATGCTGTTAATCAAAGTCAAATGTGGACTTGATAAATGGAGTGACCTACCAAAAGAGTCAATTTGATAGTGTGCTGCAGGCTCTTATAGTTAATGCCCATCCTCTTTATTCTGTTATTCTCTCTGTAGCTCTTGGCCAGGCCCCAAATTATAGTGGGCATCACATGGTCAGCATGAGGATAACCCAGGATCGATATTTTAATGCATGGACAGAGATAGCTCATTCCTAGCTACTGTCCCTGAAATTTGCCTCCTTAGGCCTATGCCATGTCAACATGAGCATATGCCACTAAGTTATAGTGGCCTATAATTTAGACAAAGTTTTCAAACACATTTTTTTTTTCCATTGTGTTTGGGTCCTTTAACTGATCTGGGGGCTTATCCATGCCAGCCAGTAGATGTGGCTGTGTCACTCTCACAATGAAATCTACAGACATAAATATATTCTGTGCACTTCCTGCTAGTTGTAATGAAGTTTAATAAGGTTCTACTTAATATTTTTTTTCATTAAACCCACACCTTTGATACTGTTTAAAGAAATTGTGACATTGTGTTCCATGTTCCATTAACTATAAGACCACAGTGTCCATTTAAGATATTTACTGATGCCAAAAAGAACCAATGCTCTGCTAAAATTGAAGTGGAAATACGTGAAGTGTCTACATCCTACTAAACACCTCTCAGATTTCTAATTAATTTCCAAGCACTCTCAGTCGACAGAAGCCAGAGTAATTACACCTGACCTTTCAGGGGGCGAATGAGGGGGTAGGTCCCAGTGACAGGGTAGGAGAAATGCTACCATGAGTACAGAGAGATAATTAAAAAGAGGAAGGGGATTGTTCACACTACATGATCTCATTATGGCAATATACGTGTGTGGAGAAAAGAGTCAGTACAGACTGAGTTGGCGAGATTAATCTTCTGTATTACAATTAGTCTTGTCTAGGAGTGTCCCAAACTGGGGAGATCTGGGTACACAAGTAAAAGATATATTCAACATAGACAGCCATCCATTGCACAAAATCTGCTAAACATGTTTCAATCATAAAGAAAATAATGTTGGGTGAGGAATTAAGCCATGGTACACAGTAGTTATAAAAGGGAAGGGGATTCTGTGTAGTCATGTGTCATTTTGAGCCTTATGTTGATCATGGGGCAAGAAAACCAGTTAAAGAAGGGGTGAGAGAAAATGAAAATGGGAAAAATGAAAGACTTTTTGAAGATTTGGCAATAAGGGATTGGTAATAAAGCTGAAATATAAATGCAGGAATCCTGTCTGGCTTAATATCCTGCAACCCTAGGCCACAACCTGCTTAGCCTTGAGAAATCCATCTCTAGGGATGATAAGTCAAAACTGCTAGAAAGCTTCAGTTGTGTGTGGCTGCTGTGCCCCAGATTTACTAAACTGTGTAAGGGCTACAAAGCATTTCTCTGAAGTCTATAAAATGTATTTCCTATAGGCCTGTCTTAGGCCTTGCATAGGATATACTTAATATTCATACCAGAGATCCTTCATTTAATAAGTTGCTGCTTTCAGTCACAAATTACTTTGACTTTAAAAGGAAGTAACATAGTCTGTGGGTTGCAGCATTTTAAAACATCCTGTATTCGTCACACAGGAGTTTTATTGGTTTTCTTAATATGTGATTTGAAGAAAAAGTCAATGCAGCTTATACAACTTACATTGGGACTGGAGTTTTTCATGCTTCAGAAGATATGATTCTCTCTACCACAGATAAGACATACAGAATGTGGGAGAGGAGCTGCCCAGGAGGAAGTCCTGATAGAAGTTTGTATTTGCCTCCTTCCATGCAGTGGGCAGTGCAGACTAGACCAGTCTATGAGATATATAAGGGCGGCACCCTATTTTGATTCTCTTCCATCCCTGCATACCAAATAGGGCAGAAAGAAGCAGATTTGCTAGAGGCCACAACATGTACATTCTAAAAACTCATTTTTATCTTCAGTTTGTGATTTTATGGCAAATCATTTACTAAATAAACACATTCAGCAGTTATATATGAGTACTACAGAAGCCCTTTTAATGTGGAGACTTTGCATATGATACAATTGCTGGCTACACAAACATTCACATCTCTTATGAATTGAAGATAATTACCAATAATTACTGATTACCCGCAGGGGCGTTTTTGTCCATTGTCTTCAGTGGAGGTCAGCTGCAGAACAAAAGCCTGGGTATGCTCAGATCCAGTAAGTGAGAGTTTGTGGGTGGATCAAAAAGGCTAACTGACAGCTAAAGATTACAAATTCCAAGTTTTGTTTATTGTGGGAAAATGCTATTTTTTAAATAACATTTAATTGATAACATTCTTGTTATTACCCATAGTTTTAAATTATACCATGTTTGGAAAATCTGTTTTGTTTGTTTAAAGACATATTTGCTGTGTTTCTTTATCCATGTTCTAATCTGTATGATAAATGCCTCTTCTCTTGTTTTTTCCCCCCACCATAACCCGATTGTGTCTGGGTTATAAATTTCAGTAAATACTGTCAGAGAATCTCTCATGTAGGTCCTAAAGATAGAATTAATAGCAGTGAGCGGGCGTGAGCTTGTTTTTTTGTTCCACGAGCCTTTATCACCAACTGTAAAAGCAGCAGTATCTTTTGTGCAGACCTATATTGCATCCTTGGGACCCTCCAGCCTTTAAAAACAGCCTTGTTATATCATCACAGCTCTGCCAAGATGCTCTAAAAACAACAAATTGTGCAAAATAACAGATTTTCTGCTTCTTATGAAACAAGAAATCCCCACAGCATTAAAATTACCAATGAAGGACAAACTTAATGGTTACTTTTTCATATAATTCTCTTTATTAAAAATGAAAGTTTCCAGTTATAATACAATAATATTCACAAAATATAAGCACACAGAAAAATAGTAACATTCATAAAAATGTATAGGCAGGGATGCTTGGTTCCCTAGTAAGAAAGCTCTTCTGTTTTTCCTTTGTTATAGAAGGGGGTTAGGGAAGGGTTGGAAGTATCAGCGTTGTCCAATAGTTGATGTGGGGTAGGGAAGATGGATTGGGGTAAATAAAAATAACAAAAGTAACAAAATAGAAATAGGTAACACTTAATAGTCAGCTCTACCTCATAGAAAGATCTGCACTTTTTCACATAATTTTAAATGGACGTCAGCTTGTGTTACTTTAGTTCTAATTGTGTAAGGACCTTCAACGTGTCTTACAAGTAGATTTTGATTTGTACAAGGAAAAACACTGTTCTTTAGTTTTATGGGGTTCAGTCCTGTGGAGTAAGATAGTTAAGGTTTGTTGCATATCTTCATTAGAAAAGGTAATACATCCTCAATCACATATATAGTTCTCAGCAATACGGGTTATTGCTACTACTTGCGGGTTCGCAAAGCGAGCCTGCTGCAACTGGGGCCCTCACAAAGAGAGGGCCGAAGTTGATGGCAAGGAGTGCCAAAGACGCTCCTTGCGCTGGTGTAAATGAGCGACATAGGCGCTCATTCATACGACCCTGTACGACTTAGGCAGGGAGCGACAAAGGTGCTCACTGTGCTGGTGGAGATGAGCGCCATAGGCGCTCACCCCTATGACCCGCGGAACTACACATCAACACAAGACTCTCAATTACTCAATTCAGAATGCGAGACCTGTAGCAGTTTGAAAAAGTCTCCTTAAAAAATTACGGCCCGCAACACTTGCAACCAGGAAAGCTAGACTTACCAAAAAAAAAAAAAATACGACCCGCGGCACTTAGAAAAAATAAATAAATACGAGGTCCAAAAAATACAAAGTTAACTGCCGAACCGCGTACATACCAAAACAACAATAACACCACCAAAATTAACAAAAATACAAAAAAAAACATCACTCATAGCACGAGGGGACAGCCATGATGTCTGCAGGTCAGGTTGCAAGACAGTTGAACCACAATTTGCCGAGTTGCCACACATGAAAATCGCCTAAGCAACAAAAAAGATGGCGGACGAAAAAAAAACAAAACAAGGCTACACGACCAATAAACACGCAAAAACACGCCAGACACATAAGTCTACACAAGACCGTGCAAGGTATAAAATACACTATTATGGAGGATGCACAATGCTCCACACTCGCGTAACATATACACAATCGCCGCCATTTTACAACACTAACTTGCAACTTATAAGATTACCATTCCAAAATGCAGCATTACACACCTAAACAAACGGTTTGCGCTTGTGCACGCAGCCTGCTTATACTACACACTTCACACATTGCTGACACTTACACCTCAGCTCAGCAAGAGTGCAAATGTACATTGTATGCTGCAGGAACATCAAAACAGATTGTTAGCTCTTCAGGATATTGCTTGATGCATATATTAATTACAAATAGGTAAAGTATATTAATTTATGATTTTATTAATTCATTAATTATCATTCAAAAATACATATAGAGAAAAAAAGGACCAGGCGACAGGATCGGTTCACAATGAGCACCGAGGGTGCTCAGATGAGCAAAAGTACACCAGGGGAGAGGCTTGCAATGAGCACCAAAGGCACTCAGAGCGGCCCTTTCAATGAGCACCAAAGGGGTTCAGATGACCAAAAAAACACCAACCCAGAGGCTCGCAATGAGCGCAGAAAGTACAAATTGTGGTCCATTGGAGAAGGAACTGGCAACCCACACCAGTATTTTTGCCACGAAAACCTTATGGATTAGCACACCCAGACACAAGATGTGCCTTGTGTGCTGTAGCCCATCAGGTCACGAAGAGTCGATCACAACTGAACAACTTAACCACAACAATCTCAGTTAAGACATTCACAATTAAATCCATAAGAGTGTTAGTTAGTCTCTGATGCGGTAAGGTACTCACTGAGACAGTGGCATAGTTGTTATGGGGTTTGAGTGTATGTTCTGCATAGAGATTAACCCAACCAATGCTGTAATGAAATGGCACTGTGAGAAGCTAGGCTCAGGATTGCGGAAAGAAGGTCCTATTCTGGGAGTTTAAAAAGACTGGTGAGCTTAGTCATGGTTCAAGGGCTTTGAAGTGTGACCGAGACAAACAAAATGGTAAGGCAGCCTTTGTTCCGCAAATTGCCTGTGTGTTGGTGTAATGGCATGGGGGTCTAAAGGGAGCCACTTGATTATATCTCTATTTCCCTGGTTTTAGGTAAACTGTTAATTATTGTAGCTTTACAAGAAATTAATGTGCCAATAATTGTAGGTGGATGGTGCTGTTAGAACAGCAGTAAATGGAGACCAGTTTGAAGGTCATTTCTCCTGCAGTCTATCTTTGTTTTCTCCAATTTTGCCCATTCGCTGTCTTTGGGCACAGGACTGATGGGGAGGCTTTCTCGACTTATAAGGCCAATTATTCGGGGGTGATGGAGCAGCAATATCTTGGTCTCTGAGGAACACTGATCTGATATTCTAGTGTTATTACACCCTGCAAATGCTTTGCTTTTCTTAATAATTATCCCAACATCAAATTCTCCAGGCTGGCGACCCTTTGTTATTTGTAACTAACGAATTGCCCGTCAAAAAATTACGGCAATGAAATTGTAAGTGAGCTAAGGGTGTTTGGTGTATATAATGTGGCTGTTGTAGCGTCGTTCGTTTTCTATGTCGTGCAAGTTTTTCATAATATTCGTTTTCTATGTCGTGCAAGTTTTTCGTAATATCCGTAGCTGTTTGGTGGGCTTTTTCGTAATATCCGTAGCTGTTTGGTGGGCTTTTTCTGAATATCCGTAGCTGTTTGGTGGTGTTTTGCTGATTATGGTAGTGTTTTGCCTGTTTAGGGACCTTTAGCCTCGTTTTCGTTTTGTTCGGCTGCCATTTTTTCTCTCGCTTAGGGGATTTTCGAGTCTCTAAACTGCGAAATTTGTGGTTAAATGGAGGTGTAACTTCACTTGCAGAGGTCCTCGGTGCCCCCCTTGCTGTGAGTAACCTTTTTATGTGTTTGTTGTCTGTATTTGTTGTGTTTGTAATGTTTTTGGTGTTGCACGTGTTGCGTCCTTGTTTTCTAATCTCGTAGGTGTTTTTCGGCAAATACGTAGGGGTTTGGTGGTGTTTTGCGTCGTTTTTTTCCGCTGCCATTTTTTCTCTCGCTTAGAGAATTTTTTAGTGTCTAAACTGCTTTAATTTCAGTTAAATTGAGGTGTAACTTTAGTTTTCGAGGTCCTGGATGCTCCCTCTTGCTGTAGGTAAGCTTTTTATGTATTTGTTGTGTGTATTTGTTGGATTTTTTATGTTTTGATGTGCGCGTGTTGCGGACGTTTTTTGAGAGGTTGTAATGGGTCGTAACGTGTCTCGTATTTTGTTTGCGTTACGACGTAAAGTTTGCGAGGGTCGAGGTTGCTGACAAGGAGCGCCTTTGGCTTTGCAAGGGCCGTGGGCTCACTACTCGAGCCCGCAAGCGTTAGCAACAACTCATATGCTCACAACTATATATGTGATAGCTAAGCAAAGTCTGTCAATTCGGAGTTGGCAGAGTTACTGAGCTGGCAAACTGGGGCACATTGTAGAGTTCAAATTGCAAGGTACTGTTCATCAAGGAGCGATATCACAGCTCTTGTGAGAGCCTGCATTATGTCTTGATCCCCCATCTGTATATATATATATATATATATATATATATATATATAAGGGCAGAGAGATGGAAAGAGGGAAGAGAGAAGGGGTGAAGAGGGAAGAAAAAGAAATGGGAAAGAGAAGGAGAGAAGATTTTAGGGGAAGAATGAAACAATGAGGGAAGAAGTAACAAGGAAGAGAGAGAAGGGGGAAGAAAATCTAAAAGAAAGACATAGGAGGGAAGGAAGGAGATAAAGACAGGAAAAATATATATGTGAGTATTATTTTTTCCATAAATGAGACTATTGCCAATGTTAACTTGGTTTTATTTCTAGATCAATTTCTCAGAGATAAATTCACATAACACAAACATCAGAGGAGATCTGAAACGGTTGAACTTTCGGGTGTGGAATCTTTTTTAAACCACAGTTACAAGGTTACTATGTTTCAGTTTATATTTTATCATCTCTAGCACTTTAGCTTTAATCCATGTTCCTTTTGTGTCTCACTCTATGTCTATCACTCTACTTTTTTTCTTCCTTTCACCCTATTTATTTCACCTCCCACTTATTATCTCATTTAACTTTCCAATCTCTCTGTTTGAACACCCTACTTTAGTACTCTTCATGTCATAGCGCAGCAAAGTCATTAAATCCAGTCCTGGAGAACCATTTAAACATATTTTTACCTAACATTTCTTTGTCCCACTCTATATGTTGTATTGCTGCCCTTAGAACATTACAATTTGCCCTTTGAAAATTAAGTTTTGTTTTTTTTTTGCCCCTTATATCCTTGTTTTTTTTAAATTCAATCTCAAATCAGACTGTGCTGTGATCACTGTTCCCCAAAAGCTTGCTGTTATGACCCAGAGTGGAGGGGCCATGTGCGTCTCAATTTTCATGCCTTTTGTGTTCAATATCTCAGCACCCAGCAAACAATTCAGATCAGGACATCATTCCTGAAGAGGCCAGCACCATCAGATCCCTTCAGTTAGAATACAAGAAGAACACATACACATTTGTTTAGTGCAACCAGACTGCCTTTATTTTTCATAGATATAGTTTTAAAAAGTACCAAGGATTAACCCCCATCAGCTTTTCCCTCACCCCTCCTAGAACAGCAAAACTCCCAATACGGTTTATTACTTTATGTTCCTCTAACAGGATTGCACATTCCATGAGGATTAACCCCTTCCAGTCCAGGCCATGATACAAAACTTTATAATGGGGACAATTATACTGCACTCTCTAATAGTGTCATATCTTAGCATATACTTACTACATTCTGAGCACACATAAATTCTTTAAACATGTAAATGAAAGATAAATTGTCACAGTCCTTACAACCAGCCTCCTGTCCATTTTAATAGCCTTGGATATTAGCAACCCAGTGTGCCAGAGTCCAAAATAGCAGGGTTGCTTATGGGGTTTAGGGGAGTCCCAATATTAGTCATGACACTCACCTACATCAACATTTGACATTATATCAATATTATTCTTGATGACCAAATCCAAGATAGAATAACTTGGACCAGATAATGATTTCTCAGTGTACTTAAGAACCTTCTCCCCTTAGCTGAACTACTGGTCTCATTCATCCAGTTTATTTCTGGGTAGTTATAATCACTCATTATTAGAACTTGACCATGCTTTCCTGTATTTCGAATCTGTAGCAATAATTGCAATTCCTCACATTCAATTATATTTGTGGGCCTCCGACGCATGAAAGTTGTGGGCCATTTCTCCTAAATTCTATCTTTGTTCTCTCCATTTTTGCCCATTTGCAGGTGGGGAGGCTTTCTCGACATATAAGGCCAATTATTCGGCGGTGATGGAGCAGCAATATCTTGGTCTCTGAGGAACACTGATCTGATATTCTAGTGTTATTACTCCCTGCATATGCTTGTCTTAATAAGTATCCCTATATCAGATTCCCCAGGCTGGCGACCCTTTGTTATTTGTAATAGCTAAGCAAAGGGGGAAGAATGAAACAATGAGGGAAGAAGTAACAAGGAAGAGAGAGAAGGGGAAGAAAATCTAAAAGAAAGAAATAGTAGGGAAGGAAGGATATAAAGACAGGAAAAAGAAGGGGGGCGAGAGAGAGAGAACTTACCTTTCCCCCAGCCCAACCAGCTATATCTTCTGCTCCAACGCCAGCCACACGTCTCGCAAGCATGTCTAACTTTTAAAATAAAATAAAAAAACAGAAACCAGGGGTGCTGGGTCCAAAAAGAAAAAATGGACCAGACAAAATGCTAAAAAAAACTGGAATGATCAGTTCAGAACTAGATACCTGGTAATCCTAGTGACCTGTTATGAGTGTTCTTTCCTAGGGATATGTATTTCAGATTTAGATCTCTTTATATGCTGATGTAGTGTATATTACAGTTAATCACTGACAAATGTTAGCTGTATCAGACATCTTTGTATTATTTAATAATGTGATATGACAAAACAATGTTGATAATAGGAGAGATAGAGACATTTGGGGGGTGACTGGACTATGTCTAGTGCGTATTGCAATGGTTCACATTGTTCAGAATTCTATCCATCCAGTGATGTTCCATGATGTCAGCAGTGACATCATAATGCATTCAGACCTATAAATAGAAAAGCTGGCCTGTAAGAGACATCATTCACTAATCAACGTTGATCAGTAAGTGTCTCTTAATTATATAAATTCTGGATACTTTTACATTTAGGCAAAGACATGGATGAATCTGGAGTGTATTTGGTACCAGTGTTTAAAATATGAAATAATTTATATTTTCAAAGCAATGTTATGGATATTAATCAGCTTGGAGCTAATCTGAACATCTCAAGTTGCAGGTGAAGGTAATTCTCAATTGTGATAGATACATAAAAGCTGTGATGTCACTGACTAGCATAAACTCCCAGCATTCCTATAGTTGCAAATGTGAGCACAATTGCCTTATTGGTTTTGCAATTATAGTGAAGGTGTTTTGTGTTTTTTTGTTAACCATGTCATTCTCCTGGGATGGGACCCTGTAGGCATAAATAATATTTGCTGGAAGTTTTGTGCATGTGAGAGCGGTGCTCTCATGACTTAGGAGAGCAATACTTGTATCTATTTATGCAAAAAGTACTGCTCTTTGGCCAGTGAGGGGGAAGGGGGTGGTATAAATTCCAATCAGATACAGTTATTTGACAGTTACTTCTGACCTCTCCCTCTTCCATCCTTCTCCCCCAAGCCTCCCTACAATGACAGATAAAAAACTCGCCCTTTTCTTCATTATCTCAGAAATTGATAGACGAAAGACAAAATGGAGTCTTAAAAAAGTCTGATTTTCTCTAAAAATGTATTTTTTAATGTTTTTGACTTACACAGCCGCTAATGTTCTTAGTTTGTTGCATATTTCACAAACAAGGGAAGCTTTTCTTGACAAACAGTGGTCTTTTACATATGACATTCTCAGGACTAAAGTTTAAGAGCCCTAATGTAATAACCTTTCTGTCTGTGTATCCTGGGGACATTTTTGGGGACATATATTAGTCAGGTACAGGGATCTCAGTCAAGTCATCCTGTCACCCTAAGATATATAACATACTTCCTAGATATAATTCTTTTGGACGGATTGTTCCACTTTCAAGGGCAAATCCACTTCTACTCTCGCATTTAAGACCAAACCCTCCATCAAGCCCCACTTTCTTTGGTTCATCCTGTTATCTAGAAGAAAGATAGCAAGTGTGTTGTAGCAGTAACACCACATAATGGTGTCTAATTGTTTTAAGAATGTGTGTACTATATTATTGGCATGTACATTTAAAGCATATTCACACATAGATAATAGACACATGTAACTAGAACACTTAAGACCACACCAAACTTTTGGTGTACACGAAGCAGAATGAGCGTAGCTCTGTCAAGGTAATTAGTATGATGGCTAAGAATGACCTTTATTGCAGAAACTATAATTGCATTGTCATGCACTATTATGTGACCTTCTGAAGACCATCTCTCAGAAGCTCTAATGAGACCTTTTTTTGAATGCTGATTGCTGGGATGTTGTCAAGGAAAAAGCGAGGCAAAGAGCGAGCAAACTATGCGAACATGCTTGTTAACCCTTCCGTGGCTAGACCCAAAAAATCTTGGTAACAGCTTAATTATTAATTCACTCTTTTTTTAACACACACACACACATACACACATATATACACATATATACACATACACATATATACACATACACATATATACACACACACACACACATATATACACACACACATATATACACACACACACACACACATATATATACACATATATACACATACACACACATATATACACATACATACACATATATACACATACACATTTATACACATACACATATATACACATACACATATATATATACATATATACATATATATACATATATACATATATACATATAGACATATATGCATCACATATATAGTTGTCAGCAGTACGGGTTGTTGCTAACGCTTGCGGGCTCACGTAGCGAGCCTGCCGCAACTGCAAAGCGAGGGTCGCCGCAACTGCGAAGCGAGGGCCGCAGTTGCTGGCAAGGAGCGCCAAAGCGAGGGGCATTTGCGGAGGTGGAGGCTCCTGCGTCGGCTGCAATGATCTGCATTCACGAGGGTCTGCATTTGCGGAGGCTCTACGGCGCCTCGCAACCCCTTACAAATGACCACACAAGCAGGAGTTAAAAAAAAAACAACATGCAGTGACTAACTACGGACTTACACAAAAAATACGAGCCGCGGGACTTAGAAAGAAATAAAATGCGGACTTACACAAAAAAAATTACAACCCACGCGACTTAGAAAAAATCCATTACCAACTCACAAAAATACGACCTCAACGGACAACCCACGCACAGCGGCAAACATTAAAAAACACAAAAATGCACACAAAAAAAATAGAATCCTTACACACACCAAGTGGGGACACCCAGGACCTCTGCAACACTGCTTAAACCTCGAATTCTGTCAAATTTACAAAGTTTACACACTCAAAAATCCCCTAAGCAAGAGAAAAAATGGCCGCCGAAAAAAAAGAAAACGAGGCTACACAACCCCTAAAGCCTCTAAATACCACAAAGTAAATACGGCTTTTACAAAAACCTGTACGACCTGCAACATACACCATTAGCAAGGACGCTTTATCATACAAACCCACCTACCACATACTTCACACTTCACACATTGCTGACACTTAGACCTCAGCTCCACAACAGTGCAAACCTACATTGTATGCTTCAGGAACATCAAAACAGATTGTCAGCTCTTCAGCACAATGCTTCCTGCATATATTTCTTACAAATAGGTAAAGTATATTAATTTATTAATTTATTACTTATTTCATTAGCATCAAAAAATACATATACACAAAAAATAAAAAATAAACAACACTATCGTAATAAAAGCAAAAGCCATTCACTGCGCGCCTCACAACGAGCGCCAACGCTGCTCATAGCACACAAAATACCCCAGGGGACAGGCTTGCAATAAGCGCAAGAAGCAGATCAGCGACGACCTTACAATGACAGCAAAAGCTCCAATAATAAAAAAATACAACAACCAAGAGGCTCGCAATGAGCGCCGAAGTTGCTCAGCGCGAGGCTCGCAATGAGCGCTGAAGGATCTCAGACCACAAAAAAATGTTTTGTCTGTGGCAAACAGCATTACCTGCCTTACAATTTTATTGCCGTCATTTTTTACGGGCAAGTCGCTAGTATATATATATATATATATATATATATATATATATATATATATTTAAATTTTAATAGATGGCTGGAAGGTATTGAGAGAATTATGTTTTTCAAATAAAAAAAGTATCACTATATACTATCTATCTATATATATATAAAGCTCTTACTTTTGCTTAGCATCTGCTCAATTAAACAGATGCTTAAACATCTGGACTATCTCATGCAAACCAGTTTCACACATACAGTGTGTTCCTAAAACAAAAAACTGAAAAAGGTGGTCAAAAAAAAAAAAAAGGTGGAGGAGGATAAAAAAAATAAGACAAAAAAACATGCATGTACTACTAGTACAGTGCTAAATGCTGTAGCAATATACCAACTCACCGGATTTTCATCTGCAAGCATTACTAACCATTAGCTAGTTCTCAGGATAATTAACTGGCCATAACCATTAATAATGATGTGTCATCTCACAATAAATGCTTAGCTGTGACCAGCGTCATTGGTCAAGGTGTACTATCACTTCTCCATCTGATATTGTTAATCAACATCAATATCACATCCATCAGCTATACAGGTGTTAGCACATGTTAAAGGATAACCATGATATGAGCAATAGGGGAAAATACCTATTAATACGGAGAGGACACAAAGGACAGCAGCCAGATTCACTGTTACTTACATCAAACACAAAGCTCTGTTCTCATACTGATATTGAGGAGAAGATCACATGCTGCACTAGTGCATGTATTAATGCTGGCTTTCATGCCATTGTGAGGCTTTGCAAGTCACCCGCCATAGTGGTATTAGTCAACATTTAAGCTAACAACAATCAAACACCTAAAAAAAATAGAGGGACTAAAACATATGTTCTCAACAGCATTTCTCAGTGACCATCAACTGGTGAATTGTTAAACAGAACCCTGTGTGGACCAGAGCGTGGCGCATGGCATCTGCGGTGACTTGCTGGATTGCGCTGTGGACAGCCCCCATCCTGAGTAGCCTGGCAAGGTAAGCCTCTGTCATCAGATGGTGCCTCCTCTCCTACCTATCCGCTGCAGACACTCCAGTTGCTGACGCATGATGGCCAGCACCTCTGCCTGGGCAGCCTGGCTTGGTGGTGATGGGGATGGAGGTCCGTGGGTGAGGAGGTGGCAGTGGCCCAGTGGGGAGGGTCTGGGGCCTGGCTGGAGCTTGGCTCCAAAAGTCAGGTGGTAGTGGTGTGCCTGGTGGTGGTGGCCAGTCAGACGCACTGCTGGGGGGAGGAGGAGGTGGGGGCAAGAACCGCTCGCCCCTTTGGTAGGAGGGCCCCGGTAATAGACTCAGGCTCTGGAGGAGTTGGACAGTGAGGTCAAATGCCACCGGTGCGGCTGATGGTCCTGCTGGTGGCCCCACTGCCCAGGTGATGTCCTCCTCCTCTGAACCAGGGCCCTCTGCTTCTCTTCTTTCCTCCTCCCCCTGCACCAGTCCCTGCTGGGCGGGGGCTCGGACCCCTACGTCCTTCTCCAATGGAACTGACACCCCCGCCTCTGACTCATCACTGGACTAAGACCTCCTGGAAACTGAAAAAGAGAAAAGAAAGGCATGTGTTTAAATATGATGTATAATACATTGTTTTGTGTTCATTCCTAACTATCTGACATCTAGGCTTGAACCAGGATGATTTACTTCACAATTGCAACTATGAGTAGCTATCATTTGCTAAATTTGATCTATATATTGGTTCTTGATCTTGATTCTTCTTGGCTCCTAACGCTATCTTGATTACGACAGTGGTCTGTAACTGCAAAGGCTGCAGTGGGCACACCAGTAAATGGACTCTCTAATGATTGATTACTGTTGTTGATGCATGACTAATCCATCTATTCCTTGTTAATTGCATAGAGCTGACATGTCAGTGTCCTTGTTGGTCATCATGTACATGTGTAGTGTGTGTGCTGTACATATGGTGGCATGTTGGTGTATGTGATATTTACCTGACATGGAGGCTTGATCCTGCTGGTCCTGCTGGTCCACCTGGCCTGAAGCTCCAACGGAGGCCAACCAGATCAATAGATCCTTGGCAACCCTCTCCCACTCGTGGTAACTGACTGTCACTTTGGGGCTACCACTTGGTGCTTCAGGTTGAATGGCCTCCTTGAACATCATCCTCCTCATCATCATCAAAGCGGTACTTCACTGACCTCACATCCCTTTCCGCTGTGCCCACTGCTGTTACCTCCTTCCATGCCTGGGCCCTAGGCCTGGGTCTAACTTCCCTCCCCCTCAAGGATAGCTGGGCGGCTCGGATCGCACAAAGGAGGACTACATTCAGAACCCTTGCCTGCCCCCAGCCTCTAGCCCTGCCGACTGTGGACGGGGATCCTTTGCTCCTTTGTCTGCCCCTGAGGCCTGTTCCTTCCCCGAACTAGCACCCCCTAGGATCAGGCCCCTCCCCCTCTTACCCTGATCTTTGGGTTCCTATGTCTATGGGCAACCTGTCACCAACCACCTACTCTCCTCCACTCTCCTCCTCCACCTCTCTACTCTCCTCCTCCACCTCCTCCACCTCTCTATTCTCCTCCTCTACCTCTCTACTTTCCTCCTCCCCTCCTATTTAGTCTCCTCCTCCACCACTCCTCACCTCCTCCTCTCCTCCACCACTCCCTCGGGCCATCTATCTCTCCTCTCTCTCCTTCTCGACTGTCCTCTTCTCCTCCTCTTCACCTCTCCACTTCTCTCCCCTCCTCTCTCCTTCCTCCATAATTTTCCCAAAAATAATATAAGGATAAATCAAAATAAGTATAACTGTATATACATGAGGGGAAACAAATGTGTGTTTTATGTGTATTTATTAACTGTTGGGTGATAGGGTGTGGGTATAGGATGGGGGTTTGTGAATGGAGTCACCTAGCCGTATGTGTATCTATGTGTGTTATTTAATGTATGTTTACGTTAAGATCCCGCTTTGTAAATTTGCCTACTCTCTCTATCTCTCTCTTTCTCTCTATCACCAACCCCCGACTCCGGGACCTGCGTGCTACTTCATGAGAATCTAAAACATAGTCAATGATTGGGCGGGTGGAACGCAACTTTATAATCTCTCTCTGTCATCATCATCTTTGGCTAGCCCGCTTTCTATCGGCTGAGAGACCTGTGTCGCACTCTGTGATTACAGGATCGGATTGTAACTGCGGACCGCTTTTATTCCAGCCCCCGAGCAACTTGCGGGCACGGGAAGTGTTTACGGTTTTGAGGCTTCGGGCCCTTTACTTGCAGCCTTGTTCAATTGAATCGCTCTGTAATTGTGGCAAATCTCAAGCCCGCAGGCTTAAGGCCTGTATAAGGCAATCTTGCAATTGAGTAGGGGCCCAAGTTACTCAGAATGATCACTACATCCAAAACCTGTAAATAAATTAAAAAAAACAGGGGGGATTTCAAAACCATTCAGGAAAGAAAAATATTTGAAATGAAGATGAAAATATTCTTCTGTATTTAGGATACAAAGCTTAATATAGAGATGAAAAGAGGGAAGGGGAAGAAATAGCACACACTTCATATATATTGATAGATGCTAATCAATACATCAAAATAGTAGTTCAAACATGCAAGTAGTGGGCATGATCCCAAATAGATTGCCAATATTCCATTTGGACAGTTTAGAAAGATCAGGAGGAATTGTTCATCCCTAACTGATTATGGCAATGAAAGTAGGAAGTTATTATCTTAATTTCGTGAGAAAGGTTTTAAAGAAAGTACAATTCAAGAAGCCAAACAAAAATCCAGATAATTGGATAGGAATGAGCTAATAGTGAAAAAAATGAGGAAAAATGATGAACCAAAAGCAAATTGTAACATATTTATGACTACATATAATAAGGCTTTCTGGAGTATCTCAAGAAGCCTTAAGAAGTCTTGGCCCAATCCTCAGAGTAGATGAATTAATTAGGGATATTCTACCAGAGAAACCACTCATTACATTTCGGAAAAACAAACATTTTAAAAGTATTTTGGCCCCAAGTGAATTTAGAACAAAAACAGTGGCCACAGCTTCAATGTTTAACACCCTGAAATACAAATATAAGTGTAGAGGCAAAAATGGTACAACTTGCCCACATCTGAAAAGCAATGATAAAAACAAGGTATGGTCCACTAAGAAAAATAAATATTTTAAAATTAAAGATATGTCCACCTGTAAAACAGAGCATGTGGTATATGTAGTGACGTGTACGTGCGGTCAACAATATGTTGGTAGAACAAGAAGCCCCTTCACAAACAGCTAAACAACAACACCAAAGGCAATGGTCTATCAGCACATCTTACTGTTAAAGACAACAAAAATACCACCAAAGATATCACTGTATAAGCTGTGGAACTGATTAATCCCAATAAAATAGTGGGGGATAGACTACTGAAATTAAGACAAACCGAAACAGCATGGATACATAAACTGGGAATGTTAGAACTGGATGGGTTAATCTGGTACATTGACAGGACATTGATTTAGCTGCATTTATTGAGACCCAATGAATGTTTTATATCCATCTGCATGAATAGAGAGACAACTTCATCTATGCTTCCACCTGTAACATGCAGTTGGCCGCATTTATTGAGGCATTATGTATGTTTCTATCCATCTCCCTGAATAGAGGGCCTTACTTGTTTAGCATCCTCCTTGTGATGTAGATCTGTGTTTGATTATTTAGGAGAAATTCATATTTTTGGACCTGTATATATGTAGGGGTTATGGTCATATGTAGTGCATTGTGTTTAATATTGAATGTGATTAAGCACATCAAGGGATTAAATACTTTCAAAACCCTATTGAGGTTCTTCAATTAGAACCTATCACATAGAACCTATCACGCAAAGAAAATACGAGACACGTTACGACCCATTACAACCTCGCAAAAATCGGCTTCAACACGCGCACATGAAAACATGAAAAATACAACAAATACACACAACAAATACATAAAAAGCTTACTTACAGGAAGAGGGAGCATCCAGGACCTCGAAAACTAAAGTTACACCTCAATTTAAGTCAAATTAAAAGAGTTTAGACACTACAAAATTCTCTAAGCGAGAAAAAATGGCCGCCGAAAAAAACGAAAACGAGGCTACAGCAGTCTAAAGACGCAAAACACCACCAAACACCTACGTATTTGCCGAAAAACACCTACGAGATTAAAAAACAAGGATGCAACCTGCGCAACCCCAAAAACATTACAAACACAATAAATACAAACAACAAACACATAAAAAGGTTACTCACAGCAAGGGGGGGGGCACCGAGGACCTCTGCAAGTGAAGTTACACCTCCATCTAAGCACAAATTGTGGAGTTTAGAGACCCGAAAACCACCTATGCAAGAGAAAAAATGGGCGCCGAACAAAACGAAAACGAGGCTAAAGGTCCCTAAACACGCAAAACACTACCATAAACACGCAAAACACTACCATAAACACGCAAAACACCACCAAACAGCTACGGATATTCCGAAAAAAGCCCACCAAACAGCTACGGATATTCTGAAAAAGTCGCAAGACATAGAAAACGAACGACGCTACATCAGCAACATTATATACACCAAACACCATTAGCTCACTTCCAATTTCATTGCCGTAATTTTTTGATGGGCAATTCGCTAGTCTATTAATAATAAATAGCTTAGTATAGATATAAAATGAATCAAGATTAGATATTTTGGTATACTATGATCTTAATATATATTAAAACCATGTCCAATACAATACATTAAAATTGGAAGTCCTAGACCTGGGAGTTCAGATATCATAGTGTCTGTACTAAAGTATTAGTGATTTACTGTATATGTTCGTTCGTTATTCCAATATTGGGTTCAGACTAGGATTCATTTTTATTATATTATTTCCTCATTAGCCAAACCTATTTATAATGTCTTCACACTAATCAGAAAACTCCTTGGATTCTCTGGCTATTATATCAATTAGATTGCCCAAGAGAAAGAAATAGACAATATAGATTATAATAAGGATATTGTATCCTGTACAATTCACATTTTTTTAAAAGAAGTTTTTAGTTAGTGAAGACCTTGCTTTATGATAGAAGTTCACTAACTAAAAATTTCTGTAAAAAAAAGTATGCTTTGTGCTTATATAGAGCTCTATTCAATTGGCCGAATCACAATTTAATAAGGCTGTTAGGCTGCAAGCAGTTGACGAATGTGGGACTTAGAAAAAATTAAATACGAGACTCAGGACTTAGAAAAAAAAATACGAGGTTGGAAATATACGAAGTTAACGGCCGAACTGTGAAAAAAAAAAACCAATAAAAAAAACAACTAAAACATCACACACAGAACGGGGGAACAGCCAGGGAGTGAGGTGGAACGCAAAATTAAGTCGATTTTCCTGAGTTTCGGCATTCGAAAATCGGCTAAACAAGATAAAAAATTATGGCCCAAAAAAATTAAAACGAGGCTACAGGACCCTGGACCGCACAAAACACTGTCAACCGCGTACCATTTTCACCCAGGAACGTACAAGGTACAAAGTACACTACTACAAAGGATGCCAAATGATCGCGAACCGCATAGCACATAGACAGCAGTTCACCAATGTGGGACTTAGAAAAAAAAAATTACGAGACGCGGGACCTAGAAAAAAAAATACAAGATAGGAAAAATACAAAGTTAACGGCCGAACCGCGCAAAGCAAAAATCAATAAAAACACACAACACACACAAAAAATGCAACAAAAACATCACACACAGCATGGGGGATCAGCCAAACAAAATAAAAAGGAGGCTACATGACCCGGGACCGCGCAAAACACTGCCAACCGTGTAGCACTTTCACACAGGTACATACGAGGCACAAAATACACTATTATACAGGAGAAAAAAATATGAGATACGGAAAAATACAAAATTAACGGCGGAACCGAAAAAACAAAAAAACAAAAAAATGAAAAGCACGGAGGAACAGCCAGGATGTCTGGGAGGGAGGTGGAACGCGAATTTAAGACGATTTGGCCGAGTTTCACCAAAAAAAAGATGGACGGCAAAAAAAAATGAAAACGAGGCTACACGGCCCCGGACCACGCAAAACACTGCCAAAACGCGTAGCACTTTCACACACGAATGTACGAGGTACAAAATACACTATTACAAATGACGGAAAATGCTTGCGAGCCACGTAATACATAGACAAACAACGCCGCTTTACAATCCTAACATGCAACTAATAACATTACGAATCTACAATGGAGCTTTACACAACTAAACCAACGGTTTGCCCTCGCGCACGCAGCCTATCTAATGCACACTTGGGACATTCATTACACTTTCTCCTCAGGGCAGCAACACTCAAACTGTACATTGTATGTTGCCGGAAAATAAAACCAGATTGTTAGCTCTTCAGGCTATTGATTGCTGGATATATTAATTACAAATAGGTAAAGTATATTAATTTATTAAGTGACTAAGGGCCTCATTCAATTGCGATTTGGCCAATTGAATAGGGGTCTAAATAAGCACATAGCATATTTTTTTTAAAGATGTTTTTAGTTAGTGAAAACCTTGCTTTTGTATAGATGCTTACTAACTAAAATCTTTAAAAAATATATATGTTATGTGCTTATTTAGAGCCTTATTCAATTGGCCAAATCGCAATTGAATGAGGGCCTAAGTCATTAATTATTAGTTAACAAAATATAGATAAATATATATATGTCTTTGTGATGAGCGCCGAAGGTGCTCAGAGGAGCAAAAGTACACAAGAGGAGAGGCTCGCAATGAGCGCCGAAGACACTAAAATGTTATTGCCCCGTCATTTTTGACGGGCAAGTCGCTAGTCACCAAATAAGGCATATACAGACAAACACTGACCTCTAAGGAACATTGACCACCAGTAACCTAGACTAACTCATTTAGAGGGGAAATCAGTAGTAAGATTGCAAGAAGAACAGGCTATATAACAACAAATAATACATTTTCAGAGCACCTACTGTTCAACTGGGATCTAACAATCCCAGTCTCTTTCTTAGAGCTTAATATAGAATTGGGATTTTTATTACATTAACAAAACATTTTGTGGCCCCATCACATTCCTGCCCATGTTTTTTCCCGCTTGTTATTGTTGTTTTTCTATTCCTTGATATGTGAGGATATTTACGGCCCTAAATTAAGTTACTCTGGGTTTTGCTTATCTAAAAACCCATGCAGAAACATGCACACTTGACTTGGCAGAACATATTTCATGACGTCTGTTACTTTGAACCTCTGCTCTGGATTCCACTACTAACATTAATCAGTATCGTTTCTGACTTTAAAAAGAGAGATATTGCTCTCAAAACCTTGTAAATTCAATGACTGTGCTTGCACAATAAAAATGTCTCAATATATACTGTAATATTCTGATTAGTCTTCTAGATTACTGGATACTCATGGCTACCTTTTTCTTCATATATATATATATATATATATATATATATATATATATATATATATATATATATATACTGTATACAGTGGGTTGGGGGGGGGGGAGTATTTGATCCTCTGCTGATTTTGAACATCTATCCACTGACAAAGAAATGATCAGTCTACAAATGTAATGGTAGATGTATTTGTTAACAGTGAGAGACAGAATAACAAAAAAGAAACAAGACAAATGCATGTCACAAAAGTTATACATTGATTTGCAGGTCAGTAAGGGAAAAAAGTATTTGATCCCCTATCAATCAGCAAGATTTCTGGCTCCCGGGTGTCTTTTATACAGATAACGAGCTGAGATTAGGAGCACTCGATTTAAGGGAGTGCTCCTAATCTCAGCTTTCTACCTGTACAAAGATACCTGTCCACAGAAGCAATCAGATTCCAAACTCTCCACCATGGCCAACACCAAAGAGCTGTCCAAGGATGTCAGGGACAAGATTGTAGACCTACAGAAGGCTGGAATGGGCTACAAGACCATCACCAAGCAGCTTGATGAGAAGGTGACAACAGCTGGTGCAATTATTCACAAATGGAAGAAACACAAAATAACTGCTAGTCTCCCTCGGTCTGGTGCTCCATGCAAGATTTCACCTTGTGGAGTTTCAATGATCATGAGAACCAAGAAAACAATTGGTAACACACTACGCCGTAAAGGACTGAAATCCTGCAGTGCCCGCAAGGTCCCCCTGCTCAAGAAAGCACATATACAGGCCCGTCAGAAGTTTGCCAATGAACATGTGAATGATTCAGAGGAGAACTTGCTGAAAGTGTTGTGGTCAGATGAGACCACCATCAAGCTCTTTGGCATTAGCTCAACTTGCCGTGTTTATGGTCGGGGAGGAATGCTGCCTATAACCCCAAGAACACAATCCCCACCATCAAACATGGAGGTGGAAACATTTTGCTTTGGCGGTGTTTTTCTGCTAAGGGTACACGCCAAATGCACCACATCAAAGGGACGATGGACGGGGCCATGTACGTCAAATCTTGGGTGAGAACCTCCTTCCCTCAGCTAGGGCATTGGAAATGGGTTGTGGATGGGTATTCCAGCATGACAATGACCCAAAACACACAAACAAGGCAACAAAGGAGTGGCTCATGGAGGCATTAAGGCCCTGGAGTGGCCCAGACCTTAATGCCACAGAAAATCTGTGGAGGGAGCTGAAGGTTGGGGTTGCCAAACATCAGCCTTGAAACCTTAATGACTTGCAGAGGATCTACAAAGAGGAGTGAGACAAAATCCCTCTTGAGATGGGTGCAAACCTGGTGGCCAACTACAAGAAATGTCTGACCTCTGTGATTGCCAACACGGGTTTTGCCACCAAGTGCTAAGTCAAAGGGGTCAAACACTTATTTCCCTCACTGACCTGCAAATCAATTGATATCTTTTTTTGACATGCGTTTTCCTTGTTTGTTATTTTTTGTTATTCTGTCTCTCACTGTTAAAATACACCTACCATTAAAATTATAGACTGGTCATTTCTTTGTCAGTGGACAAACGTTCAAAATCAGCAGGGGATGACATACTTTTTCCCCCCACTGTATACACTGTATGTAAAGTACATATAGATATATTGGCCTCCATTCCATGCCTCCCATAAGGCAAAAGTATCAGTAAAGTTTAGTCGTAAATCAATTCCGAGCTATCACACAGCTAAATATAACCTGTGAAAAATTCCTTCTGCATGCTCTAATATTCCTAAAATTGTAGCCCACAATTAACTGTCCCATTTATATTTTCTAAAATGCAATCGAATGGCTCTAACAGTGAGATCTGGGGACTCTGAGGTTTACTCCGAAGTCCTTACGAGTGCTGAGATTTCGCAAAAAGCCTGTTTGTACTTTCATTCACTTTTACAGGCACCGAACATCAAATAGCACGCTATGAATAAGCTAACTCCTTTTTGTGTTGAATTTGAAGCTTTATTTCTCAAATCCAACACAATTTAATACTGCTACCACCATGAGCCAGCGTATCCTATCTAAACAAGCCTGGGATTCCCTTTCCTACCCATTACCTAATATGAGCCAGTGGATCTCATGGAATTTCCCCCCTTCTACCCCCTCTAAGCCTGGTGGTCCCCTGGTATTCCCCTTTCCTATAAGCTAACCGCTATGATCCTGGGGATCCCCCATCTAAGGTATAGCCATTGGGGGCCCTATAGCCCCCATGGCACCTATCATTAACTCCTATACCTTGATAATTCACAGACTCCCATGGCACATTAACTCCTGTTCCATGGGGGACCTCCCACCACAGGGGTCCATATTGGACCCCCATGTAACAAACTCCCGCATGGGGATCTATAAGGATGCCCAAAGTCTCTAACACTAAATATTACACACAAGAAACGTATAAAAAATAAAAAATAAACTTCACTTATAAGGGGTAAAAAGATACTTTACTTATCAACTAAGCCCTCGTCCTCACTCTTCAGCCCTGTTGATTGAAGATTCGGTTCTCTCCATTCTTGATTGAAGTCATTGACCCTCATCTTTAGCATGTTGAAATGTTCCTCCTCTTAAAAACACTGCTGCACTATAAACAAAATTACGTTTAGTGAAGCTCCTCCTATGAGCAGCTCTTGCGCCTAGTAATAGGTTTTGGCACCTTAAATAGCCATTGTGCAGATTCTGATTGGCTGAAACAGGTGTCAATCATATTCCAACTGGCCAGCTCCATATCTAATTGGTTAAATGTCTAACCAATCATAATTCATGGACTGTCCATTAAGGACCTCTGTGGTATAACGGTTACTTTTACATGCCACAGGGATCCATTTATCACCTTCAAGGTATGGGGGTTAATTATAGGTACCACAAGGATCTGTTAAGGACATCTGTGGTATGGGGGTTCATTTTATGTGTCAGTTACATATACCATGGGGGTCTGTGGAGATCCCCATAGTATAGGGGTTAACAATAGGTGCTATGGTGGTCTATAGGGACACTCATGGTTATATTTTAAAAGGGGAATCCCCAGGGTCCTAGGGTCTAGCAGGTGGACTCCCATAGTACATGGACAAGGGGAATCCTAGGTGATCCCCAAGGGGGAATCCCAGAGGATCACTGGGCGAGAATAGGGGGTACTAGATTATAGGCAGAGTGGTCATAAAACCCCTGCATTTTTTTGTCTGATTTAACCTCATTCCTGCCATGGAAAATGTTTATATGGATAGGGATGAGGGAGGATGATACGGCTAGTGTAGTGTGTTCACTGTAGTGGGTTCCATCCCGCAGCATTGCTATGGAGATGACTGAGCTTTAACCTAGAGTTGAGTGGGTTATCAGCAGACATTAGGGCTAGAGAGGTGTGGCAAAAAACTCCAGTTAATTTTACTTTTTTTTTTTTTACAAGAGCGACCAAATTCCTCTATAACTTTGGGTTTTAAAGCTCCTGGAGTTACGAGTTTTCTCGCAGCTTACTACAAATACGGAATGGAGGCCATTGTGCTCAAAGATCTTAACCCGCTCCCCCTTGATGACCTTATCAGGGAGGCGGCAATCAGCTGAACTTGAGGCTAAAATTGATAATGTAAATCATTAAATAGAAATAATATTAATGATCAGGGCACAATTAAAACAACTAACTCCTCTTGTTAGGGCATTATACTTAAGCATGAGCATGAGAATCAAAACAGATACTTAAGAACTGTAATAAGTGATAAGAAGGATTTGCTTGGATATATAAGGACATTTAGGTGGGTGTACACTACACTCCTGTTGTGAAGAGTGGGTGGCGTATTCCTTTAACGGTACAGAGAAAGTTGGGCCTACCACAGTGTTATACAGGTATAATTAAAAAGCAAAGTGATTTAAGAATATGACCACACCATGTATCAAACAAGACATACTCAGTTGTTAGTCTAACGGTACATTTTGATACATTTCCAAATCCACAAAATATAGGAAGAAACAAGATCTGCCGGAGATGGCTAGATTGGCCCACGGTGGAGATAACAGTCCCACTTAGGTCTGGTTTACATAAGGGGTCTGGTTTATATATAGCTCAGATACATGTGGATTCATTGAATATTAAATTAAGTCCTTGTTGTCCCACATTTGTTATTTATCTGCCCTTTAAAATGTAAATATATATTAAGTTAAAAGCAAATAATTTCTCCAAATTACATAACTGTATACTTTGCTTTTTCAAATAGACTATTTAGGCAAAAACATCTTATTATAATTGTTTTAACTGTGTTACTTAATGCATTTTATCCTCCTCAGTGTAATGTAATTATGATAACATTTACACTTCACTTATTTCTAAGAAGATTAAGAAGATTCTGATTATTGATGAGGATTCTCACCTTCTGGAGTCTCCCTTGTTCTTACCGTTCTCCCTTATGAGAATTGACACACCCAACACAGTTAACATCTATGCATGATGGCAGCTTTCATTAGAAAGATCAGGAAGAAAGGGGGGGGGGGGGGGGTTCCAGAAGGTACATATCTGTCACTCTGGGGTCTTATAAGAAGTAAGTGAAGTATAAATGTGATATCATAATAATTGTTATTTATTAACCTACTAAATTATAAATTTAAAACAAAAATTAAAGAGTTCCTTTAAGATATTGAAAGTCGGGTATTTTATAGGGTTCTTCAACCTCTACCATGACTTGTGAATTGAAGAAAGCTTTTAAGATACTCTTAACAAGTACTTGCTATGTAATATATTTGTGTTTACTTAACTAATTATACATTTAATGTTAATAATAAAGTTAACATCTCTGAATGTACAATAAATCCTCAAGGGTTTCAGCCAACCTATATAATGTAACAGCTCAGATCAACATCACACATTTGCATACAAAGGGAAACATGACGTTTCAAATATTCTCTTTTAGATGTAAAAATGTGTGACCCAGTGTGTCATTTCAATCTGCTAAAAAAGGCAGTTTTAGTATTGGTGAGTCAAGGGTTATGACCTGGTATTGATCAAGAGTTCTGACCTTGCACTGAACTTGTATTAAGGCATATGACTGATATCTATTGATATCTCTTGAAGCCTTTAATGTAGAAAACCTAATTATGCATTTGTGTATAATAAAAATATGAATATAAAGAGGACCACCTAATGACCAACCCATTTGATATGTCCAGCTAGCTCAGCTAAAGGATATGCATCAGAGAAGCTTATAGCAGAACTAGCGACTCGCCCATTAAAAAATTACAGCAATAGAATTGTAAGTCAAGGAATGTTGTTTGGCACAGACATTGTTTTTTGTGGTGGTCTGAGATCTCGGCGCTCATTGCGAGCCTCTTGGTTGTTGTATTTTTTTTTATCAGACGCGCTTTTGCTGTTATTGTACGGTTGGCGCTGATCTGTTTTTTGCGCTTATTGCAAAGCTGTCCCCTGGTGTAGTTTGTGTGGTATGAGCAGCGTTGGCGCTCGTAGTGAGTCGCGCAGTAAATGTCTTTATCGTTTCTTGCTATAGTGTTTTTTTTTTGTGTATATGTTTTTTGTGGTGCTAATGAAATAATTAGTAAATAAATAAAGTAATATACTTGACCTATTTGTAAGTAATACATACAGGAAGCATTGTGCTGAAGAGCTGACAATCTTTTTTCATGTTCCTGAAGCATACAATGTAGGTTTGCACTGTTGTGGAGCTGAGGTGTAAGTGTCAGCAATGTGTGCAGTGTGTAGTGTAAATAGGCTGCGTGCACGAGGGGAAGCCGTTTGTGTAGCTGTGTACTTCCGCATTCTGTAAGTTAGTGTTGTAAAATGGCGGCGAATGTATATGTGGTAGGCGGGTTTGTATGATTTAGCGTCCTTGCTAATGGTGTATGTTGTCGGTCGTACGGGTTTTTGTAAAAGCCGTATTTGCTTTGTGGTGTTTAGCGGCTCATTGCAGCCGACGTGGGAGCTTCGACCTCCGCTTTGCGAGGGATCGCATTTGCGGTCAGAAAGTCGTAGAGGGTCTTAGGGATGAGCAGCTACAGCGCTCATCTCCACCAGCGCAGTGAGCGCCTTTGGCGCTTCTTTACAGCTACGCGAGCCCGAAAGCGTTAGCAACAACCTGCATTGCTGACAACTATATATGTGATTGGTGTCATCTGTACTTTGGTAACTTGGTAACCATCTTTGTTTCTCAGCCTGAGAGTGTCATTAGATTCCATGGAATAGCTGTGAGATGAAACACATGTGTTTTTATTCATGAACTTAAAACAACA
Organism: Discoglossus pictus; assembly: GCA_027410445.1. Taxonomy (NCBI): domain Eukaryota; kingdom Metazoa; phylum Chordata; class Amphibia; order Anura; family Alytidae; genus Discoglossus; species Discoglossus pictus. The sequence continues at coordinate 93,356,985 of CM050167.1, forward strand.
TGCTTTAAATATTAACAAAAAACTGTAAAACTGGTATAAACTTCATGAAATCAACATTAAATGCGCAGAGCATATCTACATCAATAGATTTCATTATGCATCATACATCTATATTTCTGCTCATTGGTTGACAAGACAAGTCTCCAGTTCAGTTAAGCATTTCCATCAGTATTTTTTTTTTCTGTTTTGAGAGCATTATTGGAAAAAAGCAAACACACAGTGGTACATTATAAAATCACCTCTGTCAAATGGTGTCAGTGCTCCTTTATGGCCAGAGTCTGGAAGTGGAACTCACTTTAATTGGTGATTAGCATTACATGGTTTAGCTCTACTTAAAAAAGAAAGTGATCATTTGTGGGTGTAATTGTTTATGAAGTTCTGTTGCCTGCCCTTGACCTTGGCACGCCTATGTACTCAGATCCTGGGTCTTTGGTTGGTCTAACATTTTTACCCTAGCATTACATGTTTGCCCCATTCTGTAACCGATAACATTATGTTGCATGAACCGAACATGAAATGTGATGAGGTAGAGAAGACCATTCCATTTCAAAACCAGCTACTGAAACTCCATAAATGTTGGTTTACCCAGTACAATAAGAAGTTGCTAGCAAGCAGCAGGCAATAATGGGAAGTTTTGATGCCCTGCAAAACTATTGGACTAACGCAATAGTCCATGTCAAGTACTGCAGGTGGTAAACAGATTAGAAATGCAAGTTAATCCCACATTGTCTGAAAAAAGACTTAAAAATGCTTTTTAAGAAAACAAAACATCAACAGATTTCCGTTAAGACAACATACAATTATTCTTATTAAGATATTATTTCATATAAAGTTAGATTAATTAATAGTACTATAATTGCTGTGCGACTCCATTAAATGACCTGTGCCATTTGGAAAACACTTCTCATTGTTTGGGAAGCTTGTAACAAACACACAATATTAGTAGGTGTGGAATCCATTAGCATAAAATGATCTTTAGGTCTTGAGGTCCCTCAGGGATTAATAATTATGTTGGGGAAAAAAGTAAATGGTTTTCGCCAATGAAAATAATAATAAACACAATGGGTACAAATGAATTCTGATTTAATGTTTTGATGTTTCTATAAATATTTTGTAAATTATCTAGTAAAGATATTCAGAATGGCATACTATAAATATGAAACATATATGGTCAATTAACATATAAAACAACTGTCGTTTTATGTTTTAACCCAAATCACTTCCACAAGCCCTTTTCTACGTCATCCAGTGCTAATGAACCCATAATCAATGTTCTTTCTCTCTAGTTAGATACTCCCCCTCCTGGTGCCATCTTCCCCCTCCTTCCCACTACCTTACCTCTACCCAATTAAAAATATGTGAGAAGTTTTATTATAGTTCTTATTCCATTCAGCATATGCTAGCTGTATATAAATACCACACATGCAATGTGCAATATGGTAAACAGCAGGTCTTTTTAAAACTTAAAGGACCACCGAAGTGTTCTATTTTTAGTTAACTCTTTTAAAGAATTTTACTTGATAATGGGCACAAATGTTTTTAGAAAGTTTATAAAATATTATCACGCCCTTAAGTTTTAATCTTGTATATGTAACTTTGCTTTAATGGAGGCATTTGATTTTGTCCCTAACAGGGTTAGTGACATGAGAGGAACCTTGGATGCAGATATAAACTATATTCCTTTTTACTGAAAGGCGGACACAACATTGAGACAATTAAATGGACATTAAAATCTTTTTTTTTTCTTTGCTGCATTTGTATTTGAAAATGTACATCTGTATTTGTTTCAAATGAAAGCTTTAAAGCCGAAAACATCTGATTCCAATGTTAAACTGGTCTGTGGACTTGCCCCGGTCAGCCATTGAGCAGAAATTTAGATGCATGAGGCATGCTTGTCTGCCAATGAAGTCTACAGACCTATGTCTGCTCTATACATTTCCTGACAGCTTCAAGGAAGTTTAAACCATACTCTTTAAAAAAAAATATATATTTTGTGTTCCATATCCCTATAGCAATAGCATTAATGGAAGTTAAACTCAAACTATGATACCTTTCCCCATCCTGGGCCCTCATTCAATTGCGATTTGGCCAATTGAATAGGGCTCTAAATAAGCACATAGCATAGAAGTTTAGTTTGTGAAAACCTTGTTTTGGATAGAAGTTCACTAACTAAAAACTTCTGTAAAAAAAAATATGCTCTGAGCTTATATAGAGCCAATTCAATTGGCCAAATCGCAATTGAATGAGGCCCAGTGTCTTAAAAAATATATGTTATGTGCTTATTTAGAGCCCTATTCAATTGGCCAAATCATAATTGAATGAGGGCCCAGGTCAGCAATCATTCTAGTATAGAAGTGTCCAGACAAAGCAGCAGGACAACATTGTGGGTACATTGAGTACCAGTTTAAGAGGCTCCATAAAATGACCTAAAAAGCTAGGCCTGAGGACACATGACTTGTCTTGTGTGTGCAATTATTCTTAATAGGCACACATATATCTCAATTGGAGCCTATTATGGTTATCTACAAATTAATTACATACTCATGAACCACCAGAAGCCTGCACAAGACATTAGATCAAAGCTGCAGCAGATGCTTGTAATAAATCGCCATTTTGAACCCCTTGTAGAATTTGTTGGTATGTTTAATAACATATCATAATTAAACATTTTGGAACTTTTATGTATACAAATTCACTTTTATATGGATGATTTTCTGTTGGTTAGGCTATTTAAAGTAGACTTGGTTTTGGTTTTTGCAATATGCAATGTTGTAGTCAATGGGTAGACCTAGGTCTAAATCATGATCTCCTTCACCTTTTCCAGACTTCCATTGCATTATTACAATGTTCATTAATTTCGGTTTTAAGGTATATCTAAGTGAGCTGCATTAATACATTTCTGTACTCCCAGTATTTACCTGTTCTTGCTTGCTCAGGCAATCTCCTTGGAGCTTCCTCCTTGCAGCTTCCTGTCACATGTCAGTGATACACTACATTTCCCAGCTGCTTTGCTACATATCCCATGCTGCTTTGCACCACAGACAGGAAACCAGAGTTAATTCAAGAGTTTCAGCTAACCTAATTGGCCAAAACAAATAATTCCCCAAAAAAATGGATACCATGCTGCTTGTGATTGGTCAAACTGAATATGCCTATTATGCTAATTTCAGAAGAGATTGGCTGGGGGTGTCAACTTTGAAAGCCAACTGTTTGCAAATGCAAGAAATTCAGCTGACTTCAAGGTGAGTATTTAAATGTATATTTTGGTATTTTTTCATGCAAATGTTTTTTTCACACACTACTGATTCTCCTCCATTAGAAGCATTCATAATCCAGCAAACTTAGATATCCCTTTAAGCTCCCAAACACTTAAATAAACTACAAATTGCATGTTGTTCATTTGAGTTACATTCTCTATGTAAATATCCTTCCCGGTGCTTCTGAATACCGTTGTTTTGAATGTTTTGACTATCCCTCATACATAAATTACAACATACAATGATATTGTTACATTTTTTTTATTATTATGATCAATAGTTGTATAATACAGGAAGGATTCATATAACTGTATGTTCATACAGATGTTATTGTCCTAATTGACATTTTGTTTGTGATACTTATGTTAAACATAAAAATACAGGATGAGCTGTACACCTCTTTAAGAATGTCTATGTTAATATATGTTTTATTGGTTTTATTAAACATTTTAGAAATTCTTTTAAAGATTATGTAGTGCTTTTAATATCTATAATTCTCAGTCACTTGGATACATTTAGGATGTGCCTGTTATGCCATATATTTTATGTCTAAGAGCACACATATCTAGGTTAAATACTATGTTTTAACATAGGGTTAAGCTATAGTGATTATCAGCCTTATTAAATTGCAATTCGGCAAATTCTAAAGGGCTCTATATAAGCACAGAGCATATTTTTTTTTAAAGAAGTTTTTAGTCAGTGAATTTCTATCAAAAGCTATGTCTTCATGAACTAAAAACTTCTGTAAAAAAATATGCTCTGTGCTTATATAGAGCCCTTTAGAATTTGCTGAATTGCAATTTAATAAGGCTGTATATGTTTAATTTGTTGAATTTTTACAAATTGACTTTTTGAAGAATTTTAACAGTTCTAAAAAGTGTTAATAAGATAATATATAATTATTTTTTGTCAATATAAACAATCACTAAAAAAGCCCAGGCACCTAAATTTATACCAGACAAGGCAGGATTTAGAGGCAAAATATGAATATGGCAGAAGCAGTTTGAGACCCCATAAGCTGTTGAATACTAATAGCCTCAATCGAATCATCCTTAAATCCAGTCCTGTTTGGTGGACCCCTGATAACTGGTTTTAGAACCACTCACCTAGACCTATATCATCACACCGAGTTTCATAAATGTAAACCAACCAATAGGAGGTTGCCATGTCATCAGAGCATAACATGTCAGAGAATGCTGATTTCTCTTAAAATGGCTGCTTACTTTTTCAAAATACACTTTTTTAGTTTCACTCCATAAAATGTAATTAACTTTAAAACAATACTTCCCTCCAAAGCTCAATAGGACGTTATAATGCCATCAGGAGATAAAATGGCAGAGGGGAAAAAAAACACAGCTTTCGGTCCTTTCTTGTTATCTGCCAGCGAGCGCCAAGGCATGCAGCGACCAGCAGGTGACGTGCCGGTGGCTCACTGCAGAGCACAGTGGACTTTGTTGAATTTGTTCTTAGGGTTATGGGTTAGGATTAGGGGTTAGGGTTGGGGTAGTGGCTGGAGTTTACTTTACATAGTAAGATAGTGGTGCGCCACTACCCTAAGCCTAACCCCTAATTCTTAACTCTAAGTTTAACATTGCACAATAGCCAGCAGCAGGTGGCGTGTCCGTGACGGGCAGATAACAGTAAATATCCCAGCTCTCTCATCAGGAGATGGCTGCTTCACTCGTTTTCAAAATAAAAAAGGCCTGCTCTGTTTTTTACCTCATAAAATGTAAATAAATAGAGCAAAATGCTCCCTCTTCATTCTCAGTTAATTTTTTTGGGAGACTCACAATGAAAATAATAATCATATGTATAATGCACATGTAGCCAGTGTTTTGCATACACACAGAGTGTTTTATTTGCAAGCACCAAGTTACATTCTGTGTAATTAAGTAATGGTGTATAATTGATTAATTTTATATAGATTTTGTTTGTGTGTGAGAGTAGAAAAGTGCCAATACCCCCCTCCCAGAGACGCGTGCATGGATGCGGTTGAAATATTCCAGAGAAATCCATCCACGTTCTCTTATCCGGCCTTTCCAAGGCAGTGATTGACAGACAAAATTTCTATTCCAGTCAGCTCAAGAAAACAAACTTCCAGTTGATCAAACCATTTACTTTAATGTTCTGACTTTGTTTGACAAGGTCCTTCCCGGGCCTAGAAATAAAAAGTTTGCAGCCGCTCAGGTGGAAAAGGGCTCCTTTTCATCACTGCGTTTGATCACTTCGATAAAATGCTTCTTGCCACAGAGATTTCTTGTTTCCTCTTGGCATCTCTGCTAATCTGAGCAGTGAACGTTCACAGCTATACGTTGACAGCTGAGTGGGGTTTAAAGTAGTCTTATCGTCTAGGCCAGCGATCGGCAGCCATTGGCTCAAAGGCATTAACTCAGGGGCCAAGCTGTATTATTTTGTAAATCAGTATTTAGCGAAATTCCTGTTTTTATACAACTTTAGCAGTTCATTTTGTTATCTTGGCTTCTTACATATGTATTTCACACAGAAGTGTTTGCAAATCAGATCCACTTGACCTTACAAAGTCTGCAAGCTGTTCCTAAAAAAATGTATTTTTAATCTGATTTAAGGAAACACTTTTATGAGAACGTGCCTGTGCCTGCAAATCTGGGACTATATCACTGGGACTATATAAGCTTTCTAGACTTTGGTAAAACAGACACAAGGTTGTAAGTAGTTTATGTTTATGCTACTAGATTATAAACTCCTTGGGATAGGGATTTTAGATATAAGACCAAATGGTATGTCATATCTCATATTATGTAAAACCTTGGAGTATCTTCTCCAAATAAATCACAAGCACAGGGCCTCATTCAATTGATGGCCGTAGGAGCTGCGTGGCTGCAAGGGGTGGCAGCAAGCTACTGAGGTATTCTATTCCCTTGTGGCCGAGAACCCCTGCCGGCTTGCGGCCGGCGCCCTGCGTTCCCCCACCCTGATCGCAGCTTACTGCAGGGAAAGCCTTTGATCCCACGCGGCCGCAAGAGATTTGCCGCATAAAACCCCAAGACCATATTCAAATGCTCCGATCACCCCTCCGCCAACCCCGCAAAACTGTGCGGGCTGTGAAGCTCTTGCGATTGCTCCAATTAAGCCCCCCGCTGTCTGATCGTGACCCGATTGTGACCCTTGCAGTGTCCCTACAGTATCCTTACATCACCCCTATAATGCAGGGGTCCTATTGAGACTTGCAGGGTACACACATTAACCCTATAATGCAGAGGTCCGAACAGGACCCCTGCATTGTCCTAACATTAACCCTATAATGCTGGGGTCCGAACGGGATGCTTGCACTGTGCACACATTAACCCTATAATGCAGGGCTCCCCATTGGGACCCCTGCAATGTGCACACATTAACCCTGCAGGCTCCCTACATGAACCCCTTTCCTTGCTGCAGGGGTCCCGATCATGACCGATCAGGACCCCCGCAGCATCTACGACATTTAAATTTCGCTCCGCAGGCTTGAATTCAAAATTCAAGCTTGGGGAATTGCACGGTTTGAATTTCCCTCTGCGAGCCCTTTAAAGGGCCCACGGCTCACTAATGATTACCCCCAAGCTGTGGGGGTACTATAAGTACCCACCCAGCACCTAAAATTAACCCCATCCCTCATGGGGATCAATATAGACCCCCATGAGACTAAAGTTAACCCCTCAGTCCAATAGGGGCCTATATAGACCCATAAAGGACACTATTGACCCCTAGGTTAACCCTACAAGTGCCATGAGGGTCCTCCGGGACCCTCATGACAAAGTCTAAGCACTATACACCATTAACCCTAGCTATACCCCATTAATCCATACTAAACCCCATGTGACCCTAACTGGGCCCTTCTAGACCTATTTAACACTAACTGGGCCTATCTTACCCTATCTGGAAATAATAACCCTAACTGGGCCCATTTAACCCTAACTGGGCTTATTTAACCCTAACTGGGCCTATCAAACCCTAACTGAACCAAATAACCCTAACTGGGCCTATTTAACCCTAACTGTGCCTATTTTATCCCTCTAGACCTATTTAACCCTACCTGGACCTAATAACCCTAACTGGGCCCATTTAACCCTAACTGGGTCTATTTAACACTAACTGGCCTATCTAACCCTAACTGGGCCTATCAACCCTAACTGGATCTAATAACCCTAACTGGACCTAATAACACTAACTGGGCCTATTTAACCCTAACTGGGTTCATTTAACCCTAACTGGGCCTATTTAACACTAACTGGGCCTATCTAGCCCTAATTGGGCCTATCAACCCTAACTGGATCTAATAACCCTAACTGGGCCCATTTAACCATAACTGGACCTATAACCCTAACTGGTCCTATTTAACCCTAACTGGCTTTATTTAACCCTAACTGGGCCTATTTAACACTAACTGGGCCTATCTATCCCTAATTGGGCCTATTAACCCTAACTGGATCTAATAACCCTAACTGGGCCTATTTAACTCCCTATCTATTAAACATTACCCCTATCTACAATACGTCAAACCCTATCTACAATACATTAAAAAGCCTACATTTAACCTAAAATAGAATAAATAGGACCTATTACCTTGCTCAGATGTCCCTTCAGCAGGTTGCATCCCCTAGTAAAAAAAGAAAGATGAATTTAGTCACAAATAAAAACAACATAACATAATACACATTCTAAATATTAAACTTACCTTTCCTCTATGTCGTCCTTCTTCTTGTCTTCTCTTGCTCTGCCTCTGGAAAAAAGAAACATTACATTAGTACACAAATACACATTCACAAAACATAATAAACTAAACATACTATACATTAAACTTACCTTGGCGCGATGTCCCCATCCTTCTCATCTTCTGCCCCGGCTGGGCCCATGAGAAAAAACACAGCTCTAAAAAAAAAAAAAAAAAAACGGAGCTCCTCCCTGGAGGAGCTCCCGACGCTAATGAAGCCTCTAGTGCTTCTTCCAGGAATTTTTTTTTAATGTTTAATAGAAAAGGGGTATCTACTGTTTAATAGATAGGGGGTAATGTTTAATAGATAGTGGTTATGTTCAATAGATAGGGTTTAATGTATTGAAGATAAGGGGTGATGTTTAATAGACAGGGGTAATGTTTAATAGATAGGGGTAATGTTTAATAGATAGGGGTAATGTATTGTAGTTAGGGTTTAATGTATTGCAGTTAGGGGTTGATGTTTGGTACGTAGGGGATTATGTTTCATAGATAGGGGGTAATATTTTATATATGGGTAATGTATTGTAGTTAGGGGTTAATAGTATTGTAGTTAGGGGTATATTTGTAATGTATTTATTTATTTATGTACTGTAATGTTATGTATATATCTGTATGTCTTTTCTTTGCAGGTATGTAATTATTTTTTTATTTTTTGTAGTGCAGGGGTTGCAATGTTCTTTTTTAAATATTTTTGTAGTGGGGGGTTGTAATGTCCTTTTTTTGTTTTATGTAGTGGGGTTTGTAATGTCCTTTTATTTTTTTGGTAACATAGTTTTTTTTTATTTTTGTAACTTTAATAGGGAGTTAGGTAGGTAGTGTTAAGTAGGTAGGGTTTAATAGGTTAGGGTAGAGTGGGGTTAGTTTAGATTTAGTGGTTTATTGGGGGGATAGTGTAATGTCGTGTTTGTACTTAGTGTTATGAGGGTCCTGGAGGACCCTCATGGAACTTATGGTTTTAATAATAGGGTTCTGATTGTCCCATGAGGGTCTTCATAGACCCTTATTGGACTGATTGGGTTAAAAGAGAGGCTTACGGGGTTCTGTATAGACCCCCATAAGTGATGGGGTTAAATGGGCTTGGATTGGGTTAGATAGGCTAAGATGGGGTTAAATAGGCCCAGTTAGTATGGGTTAATGGGGTATAGTTGGGGTTAAGGTGGTTAATGGGATACAGGTAGAGTTAAATAGGGCCAGTTAGGGTTAAATAGGCCAAGTTAGGGTTGAATAGGATTAAATATTGGTTAATATGGTATAGTTAGGGTTAAGGGGTTAATGGGGTACAGTTAGGGTTAAACAGGGCCAGTTAGGGTTAAATAGGGTTACGTATGGGTTAATGGGGTATATTTTGGGTTAAGGAGTTAATAGGGTACAGTTAGGGTTAAATAGGGCCAGTTAGTGTTGAATAGGGTTAAGTATGGGTTAATGGAGTATAGTTGGGGTTAAGGTGGTTAATGGGGTACAGTTAGAGTTAAATAGGGCCAGTTAGGGTTAAGTAGGCCCAGTTAGGGTTGAATAGAGTTAAATATAAGTTAATAAGGTATAGTTTGGGTTAAGGGGTTAATGGGGTACAGTTAGGGTTAAACATGGCTTGTTAGGTTTAAATAGGCCCAGTTAGGGTTAGATGGGCCCAATTAGCGTTGAATAGAGTTAAGTATGGGTTAATGTGGTATAGTTAGGGTTAAGGGGTTATCGTGGTATAGCTAGGGTTAATAGTGTAGTGTAGTGCTTAGACTTTGTAATGAGTGTCCCGGAGGACCCTCATGGCACTTATAGGGTTAACCTAGGGGTTAATAGTGTCCTATTGGGGTCTATATAGACCCCCATTGGACTGAGGGGGGTCATTTTAGTCTCATGGGTTCTATATTGACACCCATGAGTAATGAGGTTAATTTTAGGTGCTGGGGGGTACTTATAGTAACAACCGCGGCAGGGGTTAATTGTTTTAATGTCCCTTCAGGACCCGCACGGGTCGGGAAATTTGATTTTTTAATGCAAGGGGGCCCCGATGGGGACACCTACTGTAAGGGTTAATGTGGGGACCCTCCGGGGGTCCCAATGGGACCCCGCAGCATGGGGGGGTTAATAGCTTGGGGTAACCATTAGTGTGCCACGGTCCCTTTATGGAGCCGCTGCCGATCTTTAGGTGTAAATATATATTCAATGCCGCACTGTACAGCGCTGTAATTGATAGGGGACACATTGGGGGACATGAGGATGCCATGCACTACATTGGCTAGCTGGCACATCACAGCTAGCCAATACTGTCATTTGTGGCCACAAGTCCGCCAGGCTTGAAGAACAGGTTACTGCCTTGGGTGTCATCCAAGCCCATAGTCCCTGGCTTAGATAAGCTCCAAGGCAGCAACTCGATCTCATAGTTTGGCGGACTGGGGCCACAAATGACAGTATTGGCTAGCGGCGATGTGCCAGCCAGGCAATGTACTACATATCATCCTCATGTGTCCCATAATGTCCCCCATAATTTATAGTGCTGTACAGTGCTTACTTCAATTCATATTTTAGTTTTTAATGCCCGCAATCAGGTCCAAGCCCACCAAAGCTATCAGCTCTTGCGATCTGCAGTAGGAAGGGGTGTGCTCTGGCCCCTTTAATTTGAATAGCAACGTAGAAGTAGGGCTACAAGGAGCCGCAGCACCCTCGCAAGGAATCGCAGATTTGCGGCCATTTTACAGTCTTTAATTGAATGAGGCCCTTAGGGTCTTTCTAGGAGCACTGTATGTTCGGAAAAGCTTCACATGTTTGTGAGTTATATAACAAACTTACAACATGTTACAATATGTAAGCCATGAGTATAAACATATTTTTTAGGTAAAAACATAAATTTAGATAAATCAGTTTGTATCATGGACTGCTAGTCTACCTCTACCCTGAATGGGATGATTAGAGGACTATGTGGTCTTTTTTTTTCCATTTGATCTTTTGAGTAACTAAACTTGATAATGAGCAAAAAGATTTTAGAAAATAAAAATAATAAACACAACCTTTACATTGTTATAATTTATATGAAATTATTCTTTATTGCAGGTATCCATTTGCTTTTGTCAGAAGGTCTTGTCTGTTACTGACTCAGGAGGGTCTGTTTCTTATAAACTAATGAGCTTTCCATTATTGCTAGTGATACTCTGACATTCATAGATGCCATATTCTATTGTGTAGATAGAACTACCAATGCAATCAAACTCTCCTCCCACCCCGGACAGAAACCATAACGATAGTTCCCAGAGCAGCATAATATCATATAAAAGTTACTATATTTCAGGCTGTATTTACCATTCTAAAGAATACATTATCAATGGTCATTCTTTAAAACAGTATATTTAAATATATGACCTCAGTGGTCCTTTAAAGTAAAGACTGTGTTTATGTAATTTAAAACATTTTAAACATATTTTTCACATTGTCAAATTCTTTATAAATGTATAATATAAATATTACACTTCAGGTCCAGTGTTTCAGATTACATTAGTAGGTTACAGGCATTGTAGGCAGGGATTAAGTATATAAACTATTTGGGGTGAAATATTTCACATTACTACACAGTAAGCATCGCAGGGCAAGTGCTTCCATGATAAATTGCCTCCATTAAATACACATGGAAATACCATCCCATTACACTCTTATTCTAAGCTCTCTAGGGTAGGAACTCTTTTCACCCTCCCAAATTATAAGATCTATATAAGATTGACACTATTGATCAGGGAGAATTGTTGATTAGCTTCTAATTCTCAAGAGGACCACCTTTGAGAACAAAAACATTTTTTTACAGAGTGATGCTTTATATGATAGTGACACACTAAATACATTTTAACTGCAAATAAGCTCTTCAATAATAAACATGACTGATGATAGTGGTATGTTAAAACTGTTAGGCTTTCCTCAACCCTCTTTATTACGGAGAACTGGCAGATAGATCTCAGGGACCAGCACTAGTTATAGATTTAATAGTTGGGAATGCTTAAACAAACCAAAAAAGTGTGAAGTTAAAAAACCTCATGTAAGGTAGTATGGGTGATATAGACCCAAGATAGCAATAACCCTATTATATGGGAACAACCTCACAACTTGTATAAGTTGCATCTGGTTTGGACCTAAATCCCATAACTAATATCTTTCCATAGTTCAATTGTCCTCATATGGCAAACCAAAGTTGCTAATCCTTGGACAATTATATTCTAAAAATTGTTATAGTGAGTTTAAAAAGCAAAAACAAAAACAAAAATAAGATACGCTGTAGCAATATATGAATACCTTGATCAAAAAATACTGATAGGTAAATCAGGGAGAATTGAGCAAGGTGTGCATTGGAGCAATATGTGCTTGTCATAGGTAGCTACTGCCATATATCATGAATGCAAACCATGCAATTTCACCAATAAATTGAATAAGGCACAAAATGTACAACTTCCCGAGTACCATAAACAAGGTAAGGCTACTTGCGTATTCACAATGGTACTTCCAGACGGTCCATTTCACCCACTTTAGGGCTTACTCATGGGCTGGGACCTGTACTAGTCCCATGATCTACTGTTGAGAATCACTATTCTAGAATATATTTTATAACTTTGTATAACTTTGTTATGCTCTTAGCTTAGCTTTTAAACAAATATTTTTATTGTTCAGTGGTGCAATAATATACAGCAATCATTCTAATGATATTACTACGCATGCCACTTGGGTAGCGAAAGAAAGCCACTCCTCAGGATCCCATACACCATCATCAACATCATTTTCATTATCTTTATCATCATCACTTTTACTATGGGAGAGAGACACCTTGGGTCGTTTCTCTTCCCACTTTCCAGGATTTAACTCTCTGCCTCCACATTGACCTCTAGGGGGCACTCGGTCACGCCTGTTATACCCTGGTAGTCGTCCATTGAATAAGGTGTGTAATTAGAATGTTATGGGCATGTAACATACATCTACTGTGAAAACCAAAACTTCTCTGAATTTCTTAAAAACTCATCCTGCTTTTAACTACTCTCTGATATTCAGCATCACAATTCTATATTTTTTATATAAATAAATAAAAATATATCACTTATATTCATCCATTAACATACAACATATATTGCTAAATGTAATATTTAGCCGTGTATCTTCTATATTATTGGTTGAATATTAGTTTTATACTTTTATTGAAATTTAAAATATACTACTATTGTGGGGTTAAAACTCAACATGCTGATTACCAACGGGTAATAAAATATTATTGTTTGTAGTACATTTTTTAGACCCCATGGGACCTCTAAGTATAAACATGTTGGTCCTTAATGACGTCCATGACAACTAACAATTACCAGTTAACATGGGTGCCCTACGGACCCCTTGAATATCTAATGTATAACCGTGGGTGTTCTTATGGATCCACATTGCACCTAACGTTAACAACTACAACATGGAGATTCCTATAAACCCTTATCGTATAATATCCTATAACTGTCCTTTAACTATCCATAGTTAGTTAATATTCTCTTCTTTGATTAACTGTTTCAATATCCAATCAGAAAAGGGTAACACTAGAATTACATTTTATTTTTTGATAAAAATATTCTGATTGGCTAACATTTCAGAAAAGGGTTAAGGGCTACAGATGTCAATCCTTACATTCTGATTGGTTGAAACCTTAACCTTTCAGAAAAGGAGTGGTAGTCTTCTCTGATGGGTTACTGAATAACCAATCAGAGTTCATATTATTGATATATTTTAACCAATCAGAAGCCATCAAAATTAATATATAAAGCAGTGGAACTCCTTAAAGGAAGCGCTCCGTTAGTTTATTTATTTATTTTTTTACCACTGTTTTTTTTTTAGGTGAAGGCCCTTTCTACTGTATGGGCTAAAAAGAGGAGAGTCTTCAATCAAGAAAAAAAAAACAGGGAGCCTCATTCAATCGAGGCATCGTAAGTTAGTTAATGTTGGACTTATGTTTGCGGGCCTGCTGAGGGCCCGAGTTAAGGTGCTAATCATTTGGCCGGGCCTGCAAGTTAGGGGCAGATTGCGAAAATCGGAAACCATTGCAGTCGGAAGAGCATTAGCAGACTTGGGAGCAAGTTCATAACTCCAGATGCAGAAACAGCAAATGGAAAGAGAGATAGTCATCATGACCAACCTCCAAGCCCGTAACAAGTAAGTGAAGGCCGTAGGACTTTGACATCCAACTTCCATTTTCAAAGTCCTATGGGCTTCAACCTCCAAGCCCGTAGGACTTTGAACTAAATGGAGGTTGGATTTCAAAGTCCTATGGGCTTGGAGGTTGAATTGGAGATTGTGGTGCTCAATATAACATAAAAATTAGCACTTTGCAAGACCTCCTTGGTACCAGTAACTTGTGGTTAGATATTTGCCATTTGCGGGCTTGACCGAGTGGTTAGCGAGGAGGAATCAGAGCAATTGAATAGCAATTTTAGCATTTGGGGCTCTTGCGGCCATGAAAGATCAAAGACTTGAAGGGCATTATCTTGCGATTTTACAAATTGCAAAGTATCGGAGCTTGCAGCACGTAACTCGATCAGAACCTGCAAATGGAAGGCAATTGAATAGCAAAATAACTTGCAACCTCCACTTGCGAGCTCAAAATTGCAGCAATTGAATGAGGCTCAGGGTTTCTACAATCAACATGGATGTGTAGCAGATCATCGCTGGAGGACCATCCATGGTAGGGTAAGTAAAATTTCGCCCCCCAACAGATATACTTTTTTATTTTTTCTGTACATTTTTTTTAATAATTAATTTTTATTGTTTGCAAATCTTTTTTTCTATTTTATGTATTCAAGTTATTCTATTAAGATGGGAATATTGGAGGGACTAAGTGGGTTCTTATGAACCCCCATGTGGGAATAGGGTCCATGGTGGTCTATAAAGACCTCTAGGGTGGTAGTTAGGGTTCCTAAAGAATCCCATGGTTACATTAGATTACTACGAGGTGGATAGGAATATTCATGATAATGGGTTAATGTTAGGTGCCATGGGGGTTCAGAGAGACCCCCATGGTTATTCTTAGAGACCGCACTGAGATTTTAATTGGGTTAA
Source organism: Discoglossus pictus (assembly GCA_027410445.1). Classification (NCBI taxonomy): domain Eukaryota; kingdom Metazoa; phylum Chordata; class Amphibia; order Anura; family Alytidae; genus Discoglossus; species Discoglossus pictus. The sequence continues at coordinate 93,372,024 of CM050167.1, forward strand.
TGACCCCCTCCCCCAAAGCACATGGAGTGAGGAGAAAGACCCATAATGGTCTCTACGGGTGTTGTGTAGTGTATTTACTTTAGGTAGCTGTTTTATTAATATATAGTGCTAAAGACAATGCATAGGCGAGTTAACACACAGATGGTTGTTTTTATACATAATTACTGACGTATTGGCAGTCATTGCAGAATTGCCAACCAATATGTCCCACTGTAACATGCATGTGCTACTCTGATCATGATGTGTAAAGGGGTAGATAGGGGATGCATATGTGCTGCTACATTGAGCATTACCACTCCTCATTGCTGACCTAATTATATCACCATCTGTCTTTCCTTATAGGAAGAACAGTGCATAGGAAATCAAGAGATGATATCAGATGCGCTTGAGACACTTAGCAAATTGCCCCAAAGTGTTTTCGACCAATTGAAATTGTATGGAGATATTTTTTGTTAAAATGGCAACTATTGCCCATTCTAGCTGTCATGCAATTAGGAGATGACAATATATTACAATGTCTAGAATAATAACTTTTATTGGGCTCCCTATCAATTTATAGACAAGTATACACTTTATGCAGAACAGTGTTTATTGAAACAATAGTAAGACCGAGAACAAACAATTGCATGCATCAAAGCTCATGGAAACAATCTATTTTCACAATGGGTGAAAACTACACAAAATATTTTTAAATCTGGATAACAACAATGTATATTCAAAAAGATCACAATATAAAATCAGTGTTAATTATACAAAATCTTTTTCAAATTTGATTAACAATCAAACATCTATTCCACAGAATATATTTGGTATGAGCATTTTGTGATATGGCATATTCATAATTGACAATGAGCCAACTCTATGAAACAGCAAATAGCAAAACCAGGTATAAAAACCTACATAACAATCAATATATCAAGATACGGTACTTATAATATAAAAATCAAATATTTATAGCACAGAAGTAATATAAAACCACTAGATAGAATATATACAGAGAATAGTTAGATAGTATGAAAAGCTACATAATTTTTTTTCTATTAGGTTACACCATAATGGATGTTATAACAGAATTGAATAAACTTAATTTATCAAAGCAATCAGTCTGTTTTTGCTAGAATGGACCCAAGGAGAAAACAATTATGGATTGGTAATCAAATCTCCAATACCTTATTAACGTTGTATCCACTTTATGAATTGTAACAGAAAAATTGTATATAGACTATCTCAATTCTATCATAAAATCTAATAAAAAATAAATAAAGCTATACTCTATACCAATTATGAGGTTAGAAAGTAGACCCCTGTCTCAGTAGGACTCCTTCTTAAGTTTTATTATAAGTATTCATTTTGATCTTCGTTTTAGTAAATGATTAAGCAAAGATAGATAGAGTAAAGATAGATAGAATAATGACAGAGAGGAGAGAAAAGAAAATAAGTTTCTCAATTCGGAGACTGCAACTCGCGGGATGTAGGCTGTAAGTCTGCGGGCCTGCTGCAGGCCCGCAGCGTGCTAGACTTACGGTGCTATTCAATTGGACAAGACCGCAAGTCCCGGCCTGATATCGCAAATCGTAAACCATGACATTGCATGTAGCATTTCGGGGCGTGATCATGATCAATTAAGCAAGGCTGTAACTCCCGAATAAGAAACAGCCAATAGAAATGGAGCCCGTCAGTAAAACATGGAGGTGACATGTCAATCAACTCATAATTCGGGTTCCGATATGTGATCGGACCTGCAAATGCGCAATGTACAAAATAATAAAACTGAATGCCGATACTGTCCATATGGGTGGCCTGATATGTATTAACTCATTGATTACCGAGATCGATCTAACCCTGGATCGAAACATAAAGTTAAATTATTTTTGACTGCCGATTTGCGGGCTTGAGGCTGTTGTGCAATTAATTCTAATGTCTTTCATCGCTTTCCTCGCAATTTACAGTGCAGTAGTGATTTAAAATTTGCATTTACAGTGCTCCGGACATGTCTTTAAGCCCTTTGTGAGTCATCCTTGGAACCCGTAACTTGTGGACCGACTTTTGCCATTTGGCGGGGTGGTTAGCAAGGGGGATTCGGAGCAATTGAATAGCGATTTGCAATGTTATCGATCGTAACTATTGCGGCTATGGAAGATTAAAGGCTTGGAGGGGCCTTAACTTCAATGTTAATCATCGCAAGGAATTTGTGACCGGAGCTCGTAACCGTTCGGAGCTTGCAAAAAGTTGACAATTGAATAGCAAAATAAGTTACAGTCTCCATTACGGAAGAATGAGCAACAGGGAATGGCCCTCTGCAGGGATTGTTGGAATGTTTCACTAAGTAAAGACCAAGCTGTTGAAGCTATATACAAGTGAGCTGGGTTATGAATGCATCCGATAGAGGAGAATTAGTAGTGTATAAAGACATGTGTTATATAGAAAAGTTCAGTTTACTTAAAAAATGATTTGCACAAAAGGCAAATCCAGTGGTTCACACCCACAGGACGCTTACATAAGCCAGGTACACACAGGAAATACAGCAGTGTACCCACAGGGAATACAAGCACGATACAAATTTTGACCTTTCTGGTACAGAGCACAGGAAGTAACTATTGCAGTTCTTGTACTGAGCACATGCCAGAAGCCACTGAGGTGAAGAATGATACAATGTATTATCCTAATTCTGAATTTGAATGTTATGCTAATTGAGGTGGAATTTTCTAGGGGTATATACGATAAAATGTGAATGCCAAAAACCACAGGAAATTATGCTAACTTCAAGGTAAGCTAATTAATTTTTATTTTAGGATGTTTTCATGCAATAATGTATTTTATACACTATTAATTCTCCTCTATCAGATGCCTTCATAATCCAGCTCCCTTACATATCCCTTTAAGCACTTTAAGTATGTTTAAACATGCAAATCATTACTTAAGTAGTTTATTTTAAAATAAAAACAGGGAAGCTTCTTTGTCCCTTTATTATTCATTGTTGTTATTATAAATCATTAAATAGGAATTACATTAACGGTCAGTGTATAAATTAAAAAAAGAAAATTATTTTATTAGGACATAACAGTAATTCTTTAAGCATTTCTTCATAAGCTCATAGTATATATATGTGGCTACAGCAGACATTTAAATAAAGAATGGAACATACTCAGACATTTAAACTGGTGTCCTTTTCACAAGCACAATCCTATACAGATTGAAATCAACCTTTTAAAGTAAAGTGTGCTTTTAATGCTGGCAACACTGATTTTACCACTTTCCAATGCTTCCCTGTGGATACAATTTGGTTGGTTATTTTAGTCTAGTGTGTAAGAGGAGGCAGCAACATGAATGCAGGCTAACAGCAGCTATTAGAATCCAGGGTCACAAGATACTGGATAAGGATTGTATGTGGAGATCAGAGTGAGAAAATGCATCTAAAAATAATGAAATAAATAATAGCACACAGCCCTGTACCTGATCTGTAATCGGAAATCTTTGTTTTAATTATGTAGCTTTTTAGCCTCTTGGCTGCAATAAATTAAAGTGCAGACAACAGCTTGATTCCCTTATGCTGAAGATTTAGGACCAAAATAGACGCTTAGGAAGACAGAATATAAAAGGCTATTGAGTCAAATTAGGTTCACATAAAAATCTATGGGTTGAAATAATTTCTTGTAGAGGGGAGCACATGAGTCTGTGGGGTAAAATTTAATTAAAAAAAAGAAATCTCAAGAAAATGGTTTACTAGTCTATATAGAAATTAGGGACTATTTACTTAAGGGCGTTAAAGAGTACAGTTAAAACTTTGGAGTTAATACCTACACTTTTAACTAATTTAGATATCTAACCCTTATAATATTGCATTGCAAGCAATCCCATGAAAAGTATGGATGCATAATGTGGACCGACAGCTTATTATGCATAGTGCTTAAGAACCAGGAGTTGAGTTGCGGATAAGGCTATTAGCTCCAATATCTTCCACTGGAAATAACCTCTATATTTTCTTTGGAACTCTGTGTGTAACACTTTCTTGAAGTTGGCGCAGTTGCATTGCTAGATGGCAAAGCAATTCATTTTGTCACCAAAGGTTTTGGGGTTAAACAAGGAAATCTAGAAAAAAAATGTAATATCCCAGTGACATGTTTTACTACCCGGCAGATTTTGTTCATGCACCAAAAAATATTGCCTCATTCATTAGTTTTAAATAAAGAAGCACGGTTATGCTTAGACACAATTTGAAACCCAAGAAAGGATTGTACAGTGGTACATAATTGATTAAGCTGGATCGTGATATCTTCCTCACCATTAAAATTTTATCAGACTCAAACAGAGAAGACATCATCAACCATCTTCATTTGGCATCAAGTGATGCAAATTTACCATTCATCCTTCCTGATAATCCCTGAGATTGCTGTCCTGATCAACAAACAGCAAGATCTGCTCATGGGGGAATTTTCATGAACAAGCACGTCATGTGGACAACTTTATGAGAGGCCTCATTAAAAATATAAAATTGCAAAGTACAATAGATTTTCACTCCTAATGTGATTTTTATTCAATTATTTGAACTGCTAGAATAAATCTTTGAATATTAGCATGACCCCAGCATGATCCATTTGGCTTTTGTCAAATAAACAGACAGACTACCAAACTTTGGGAAAAATACGGGCCACAGCTTTATTAAAACCAACCAATTTTATATAACCATAAATTAACATAATTAACATTCTTACACAATTTCTTTAATTAACGTCCCGGAGGAGGAGCCTGACCAGGTCAGTAACCTCACGATCTGGGCCCGCGGCCAGAGACCCACAATGCTTTTCCAAAGCACGCCCATGAGGCAGGGCAATGCCCACTTATGCCAGTGGGCTGCCAACTCACCTCCCACCATACCGAAACACATATCCAAATTACATTTTCCTTTCTACGCTATTAACCCTTCGATTCCTATCAGGCAATCTTAATCCCTGTCTTACCCCAACTTATATATATATATATATATATATATATATAGATAGATAGATAGATATATAGATATATAGATATATCTATATACACACAACACCTTTTTTTTCTTTTTTTTTTTAACTACCTACCAAATCAGGGGTTGGAGGGAAAGAATCTGGATAATTGCCGGCGCAGAGTGAGGAGAAAGCCCGCAAACCAGGCGGAAGTCCCTCCCTCTAACCTCTGGCCAATCAGGAGCGCCCAGGCTCCTCTCGGTCACGTTGCACAGCGTCAGACCCTGCGTGCCAGGGCTGCCTCCGCGCCAGCCATGACCCCAGCATGATACATTTAGCTTTTGTCAAATAAACAGACAGACTACCAAACTTTGGGAAAAATACAGGCCACAGCTTTATTAAAACCAACCAATTGTATATAACCATAAATTAACATAATTAGCATTCTTACACAATTTCTTTAGTTAATGTCCTGGAGGAGGAGCCCGGCCAGGTCAGTAACCTCACGCTCTAGGCCCGCGCCCAGAGCCCCCCAATGCTTTTCCGAAGCACGCCCATGAGGCAGGGCAACGCCCAGTGGCCCGGGCAACTCACCTCCCGCCACTGAGCAGACGAGGGACCCCTCTTGAGACTGCGACCCCCCTTTGTCGCTCAATAAAGCTAAGGCTTGCGCCTTCCTTAAGCTCCAAAGTTAGCAGTTCTAGACCTATCTCTGTTAAGTGGACCTTATCGGGACGAAATAATTCATCGGCGTCTGCGCCTTCTAATTATTGATGCCTAATGGTAATAAAACCCAAGTTTTGAATAAAACTAGCCATCTGTTTGTTGATTTTATGTTTAGCCCTATCAATTGAAACCGGATCCCGAGCGTTCCACCATGATCGTCTCTTGATCATTTCAGACCACACTACAAACAGGCCTGGAAATTGTTCTAATCAAAACTCAACATCTCTCTTCATAACCTTTACCATCTTTCTCATAGGCACGACCACCATGTCGTTGCCCCAAGCATGTATAATCAATATATGAGGTCTACGGTGTTGATGGACGGTGCTCTCCAACAGGCCATTCACCTGTGTCCATCTCAAGCCTCGGAACCAAGCGATGGTACGTGTAGGTCCGTCTCCGCTATGCCCAGTTGGACGTTGTTTCCAGTTTCTGAGGCCAACCGGTGGGCCCAATTCATGTAAGAATGCCTGACGATCCACAGCTGTCTCTTTTCTGCAACACACAAAAAGTCAATTTTAAATGACCCGTCCGGGTTGCACATAGAACCGAAAACGTTGTGACTCCCATCTCCCAATCCGTTTGACCATGTTTTCCGGCAAGCCTAGTCTCGCCGCCTCCATAGCGGCCCCAATACGAAACGAGTGAGTTCCGAAGTCCCCCAGGTCCATACCCACACGCAGCAATGACTTTTTCAACATCCTTTCAAATTGAAATCGAGACAAAGCCTGGCCGTTGGCACGCACAAGCAGGGGCCTTTTCGGGTACGACCTAACACTCGCATAGGGGCAACACTCAGTACCAACTTTGTACAGGACTACCTCCTTTCCCTTCCACCTTGGTTCGTTTTTGACCTCCTTAACCACACCGACAACCTGTCACCTTCCAGACAGGTGTCCTTTGCTAGCAGCCCTCCCGAACCGCGCCTGTTCGGCGAGACCAGTTCCCCTATCCTGAACACTCCGAAGAACGCAAGGGAAAAGGCTGTACGGAAAAGCAGGGAATCGAAAGAGTCCCTGCATAGTGTACCCAACGCCTCCACTAGGCGCAACAGCAGTGAGAATGTGATTGGACGCCCCCTGTCCATCCTCCATTCACCCATAAATATTCCTTTCACCACCCGGGGAACCACAAATTCCTTTGTTAGGTCCTTCAGCCCGGCCAGTTTGAACATGAAGGACAACGCTGTTAATTGCAGACCCACCGCGGCCCTGGAATTGCCTCTTTCTGCATACCGCATTATAAACCATAGCAGGACCCCTATCGACTTCTCTTCAGATGACATGCCTCCTGCGTCTGCAGGATGCATGTACCCGGCTACCCGGCTGCTCCAAGTTCCCAAAGCTCAGTAGGGATGTTCTCGCTTTCCTCCTTTGCCGCCGGGGCCAGGGTTCGGAACCAGGCTTCCTGAAACCGAGAAAGGGCATCAACTACCACGATATATTCAAGCGAAGGCAGTGTAGAACCAGGTGCCGGATCAGCCGAATCACCGGCCCAGACCTGACTGAAAAACCACTTGCGCGACGATGGGAAACAACTCCAAAACTGCAGAATCATTTGTAAGACCTGCCGACACCCACGACTGAGGCCATGCTGCAGAGCACCATGAACTCTTAAAGTAGGCACCGAATCCAATCGACCTGGATGCGCCTGCATATAGACCGTGCTGCCCGTTTGACACACTGTCCGGGTGAATGAAAGTGCTGCCGTTGAATTCCCGAAGAAATGCTATGCATATTCGGGAATCCTTCCTCATTGCTCTTTTATGCCCCAGCCTTTCCCGGCAACCTACCGTAGCATTCTAGCCACGGCAGCATTAAGTCCAACCGTATGGGTGTCTGCCCCTTTTTGAATGGACTCTGCTGCTCGGAACCCTTCCTTCGCTCTGCTACACCTTGTTGGAGCATGCTCACCCCTGCAGGTGTGTTTAGATGGGCAGTTCGGTGCCCACCTGCAGCTGCCTTCGTTGAAGGAGTGACATATTTCACGACCTGTTGGGCCCGTCGAGACGGGGCCTCTAGTCCCGCCTGGGGTCCCGCGAAAGGACGGCATGACACTCATCGGAGTCATTTTGTTTAGCCAGTAGGACCCACCGCTTTGTCGCTCCAGGCCATCAACGCTCTGGAAGACATGTACTGGCGAAATTCTTCATCGTACCTCCACCATGGCATCCCTTCATAGGTCCGATATGCATTTCTAATTTCCTCTAAGTACACAAACAAGCCTGAGCACTGCTCCGGGTGTCTCTCCCCCATTACACAGGCCATTATTGCAAACGCCTGTAGCCAGTTGTCAAAAGTCCTCGGGAAACGTCTATAAGGAGTTCTCCTGTCTTCCCCCTCCCTAGGAAACCACTCTTGCAAGTCCAACAGCCGAGGCATAGAAAATAATTCTATGAATTCCCTGCGCCAGATTTTTTGTTTGATTTCTAGAGATAAGTGTGCCCCTAAGTTATCCTGACTGCACACAACTGACTGCCTCATGGCCGTATCCGCCTCTCTCCTCTCGCTAACCTGTTGAGAAGCTCCCCCAGCTGATGATATTGCTCTCCTTGGGCTCGCTGGCGGGATTGTGAAACCACGCCGCTGAGGTGGACCGGTTCTCTCATCTGTCTCTCAGCTGCCAGCCGAGGAAGGCCTTGCTGATCAGAGCGAGCGGGGGTCCGTGCCTGTCCCGTTCCCCCGAGAGCCCCCTTCCCCAACTCTCTAGCAGGTGCAGCTGCAGCCGCACGATCTTCCACTCCGCAATTTGGATCTGCTTCTGGGTCTGGGGAAGCATGAGGAACAATCACTAGATCTCCTGTGTCTGCTCCCCGGTGACCGAGCAGTCAGTTTCTCCCCAGAGGAGTATTCAGATTCCTCCACTGCGGTGGCTCTATATCGTAAAGTCTCTCTCTGGTCTGAGGGCCTAGGGGGGTCAATAACGTCAAAAACCCGGTCATGTCCCTGAGTCCCTTTGACAGTCCCTGTATCCTGAATGATGTGGCCTAACTCTTTTGTCAGGGGATTTTTGTCTCTTTGCTGGCATTGAGGTAAAGATCAAAGGACTGTACCTGTTCGTTGACTTCCGGACCCTGGTGGAGAGCGTCTGCCGTGCCACAGCGACCGTCACTGGAACTTCATCAATTACTACCAGACTGTCGTTGGCCGCCATCTCATCTATCACTGGGTCTCTCCTCCCCCTAGTGGTACCGGTCTCTGCACCAGTGGTGCGCCGTCCCTGTGAAACACCTGCGCTACTGGCAGTGAGTGTGGCTGTGGGGACTGCAGGGGCCGTGCGGTGGGAACCTGTAGGAGCTTTTTTAGAGCTCCTTGTATTTTTTCTGTTACCCCTCGAGCCCACTGTGAGCCGCTTATCTGGGCAATGGCTGGCGCAGAGTGAGGAGAAAGCCTGCGAACCGGGCAGAACTCCTTTCCTCTAACCTCTGGCCAATGAGTAGCGCCCAGGCTCCGCTGGGTCACGCTCGGACTCTTGCGTCAGACTCTGCGTGCCTGGGCTGCCTCCGCGCTGGCCAATTATGCTTTTTTTATTCTGTCATATAACTGTTTATTAAAGGACAACTGCAGTTCAAGAAGTACCACATTGACAATATTAGCAGCTGTGTATACATATATAGGCATAAAGCATTTTGGGGAGGAAATCTGAAGTACAGGAATCCATATTGTGTTTGTTACATAACTTCCTCAAAACTGAATCATGAAGGTGTTTGTTTTGGCTATCAGTGCAGAGAGGGGAGAGGAAGGAGGGAGCAGAGAGCCATTGTACAGATAGTTGGATAAGACTGAAATAGATACAACACCCATTCTCTCTCACTTACCCAGAAGCATCATTTACTGCAATAATATCTCTCCAGAAATGTAAACACTCATGCACAACTTCCACCAATGTATCACAGATCTCTCCATGCATGGTCCTGCAGATGCATAAACATTTATTTGTATCTAATTAAAAACTAGCAATATGATAAATTGAGCTATGAGTCAGACTTCCAATTTCAAGCCAGTGTAAGCTTTTTTTAATAATTAACTTTAAAAATACATGTACAAACAGCAGCAAGTCTAAGCTTTAGCCAGAAAACATAATTTAAAAACAGTTTACCTCATTAATGGCCACAGTTGTACCCATCCCCACTTCTCTTAGTGTCCTGATTACTACTAAAAGGAAGTGAATTATTTCAGCCTTGATAACATTATCCAAGCTTTGCCAAGACAGTCTAATCAATGCTATTACAGTTGAAATGGTTCACTTCCTTTCAGTACTACTTAGGACAATACATTCTACACCAACAGCCAATAATGTGATAAACTGTGTATTTTTCAATTATATTATCTGACAATATAATTTGATTTGCTGCTGTTGTTTGCAAATGTTAATTAATGGTGAACTAAAAGATATGTTTAACATGGTAGTGTGCACACTAGCCCTTTTAATCCTATGTTATGTGATGGTTTTATTAAACAGTTTGTGCTTAATAAATTAGACTCAAAGAATAGCATATTATTTAATGATATTTTATCATGTGAAGTAAAATATCATTGATTAATAAATCTAGGTCTATTCTGTTATCAGATTCTCTCAGTGTATAGGCCTTAGGCCTAGATTAACCAAATTGATATTTTACCTCAGATAAGAACATAGCACTAAATCCAGTGTCATTTTATCAGGCAGTTTGATTAAAGAGTCTAAATAAAGTCGATGCTTAATAAATTAGTGTAATAAAATAGCACAGGATATAGTGATATGTTCTCATATGAGGTAAAATGACACCATCTGATAAATCTAGGCCTATTCCATTACCTGAGAAGCCATTATCTCAGCTATTAACTCCAGAAATTACCATTAAAATCTCTTGGGATTTTTTTAAAATAAAAATTGGAATAACCATTTCACAGGTAATAGAATAAGCCCCTAAGGTATCTATTCATCCAAGGATTGTATTTATCCCATGTGACAAACTGTAAATAAAATAATTTAGATGTTATTCTATGGAGCTTATTCATTAAATTGCGTGATATTTTGGATAGTTCAAAAGGCACAATGTGTTTTATAGAGATCACTTGAGATAAATAGAATATAAGCTTAATTATCTTACAAAGTAAGACGGTCCTATCTTGGGCCCATGGGCCTTGAATCTTTGCAGTCTATAATAACAGTTTATAAACCACAGAACCAAATGTTTAAATGATTTCATATATAAAGCAATGTGGGAGAACAAAGTATGTTTATTTTATTAGTTTAAATATTTTTTAAGGAGGGTTGCATACACATACATAGGTGCTAACAAAATATTTACTTGATCTAACTTTAGTAGAATATATATATATATATATATATATATATATATATATATATATATATATATATATATATATATACAAGTTGTTTTCATCATAAAAACCTTTAAATACTATCTATGGCCCTCATCGAATTGCGATTTGGCCAATTGAATAGGGCTCTATGTAAGCACATAGTCTATTTTTCTACATGAGTCTACCAAAGGCAAGGTCTTCACTAACTAAAAACTTCTGTAAAAAAAATAGGCTATGTGCTTATATAGAGCCCTATTCAATTGGCCAAATCGCAATTGAATGAGGCCCTATATGTTTTATTAGTCATTTCAGCATTTGTATCTCTGTTAGGCTTATGTGTGGCTCAGTATGTTAATTTGTACTTGCTGATAAGGGTGGGAGAGGGGACCTTACGGCCATGGGTGTGGGATTTTTTGTAGTGTTTAGAGAAGCAGTTGTGTTGTATTTTTATACTATATACCTTATCCCCCCTCACAGATTTTCTTTGGCTCTTACACCGATGCTCACTGCATGATAACATTGGGACACATTGCTTTTGCTATCACAGAAAAAACAGGTACATCAATGCAGCTAATTATTCTTGATAGCCACTCATTTGCATAATAGTGTAACACAAACAATGCTGAACATCTCAGGAGTTATTCATTTTTTTAAACCTGGCACAGAAGTACAATGTATAGTTGGGCTTTCATTCTCTTTAAGATTAACTTAAACATTTTTGGGGGTGATGACTTGTGCTGACTGAGAGAAACCAAACTGGCTTGGTTACTATAAACTAAATTAATAAGTGTAAAATGAATACCTACTTTTTTGTAAGTTTTCTCCCTGGATTGAATTTTTTTCTGAAATTCTTACACTATTAAGATAATATAAACCCATCCTAAGACAGATTCATTAAGAAGCTATCTTCAAATACAACGCAACCCATGCCAGTTCTTTTTTTGAGTGATAGAGCTTTCTCAGTTAATCACATTAGTTTATGGGGAAAAAACAAGGGTGGGACTCTCAATATAAAGCAGATCTGGCAGGGTTAGAGAAATGTATTTAGTGGGCTTCTTTATTGAGCACCCTTAGGATGAGTTCAAAATAATGTAAAATTTTAATGAGTTTAGCAAAATGGTTCCTCTTTTTTGGGTGATTTTGCTGATTCCATTGACAAAGAAAATGCATAACAGTCTGTTAACAAATATTTGAACAGAACTTCAGGTGTACAGGTGTATTGCTGCTAGCAAGCAGAAAGTGAAATGCGCTGTGCCTTTTTGCTGTAGCATGACACTTTTAGTGTGAAGTCCACATCCCTCTGGGCTAGGCAATACATATCACCTCTCATGAGAGAGAACAGGAAGAGAGAGAGGCTGAAGATTGTGTTACTCTGAGGACTTCTTAAACATAATTGAGGTGTAAATTTTATGCCACGATTACATTGATTTTGATACATTTCTAGTTTATATATGTATAAAAAACGAAAGAGTTTTGCCTTTAGAGTTCCTTTAAACAAACAAGTAAACAAATAACTATTGGTGCAAACAACAGGACGTACTATAAATATATTAACAAACAGATTTATTAAATATATGTATGACTTTTTTTTTTTACTTTATTTTTTACTCTTGTTTTCCTTTTAGCTTCCTGCAACTAAGATGTTTCCATAACCGTTGTCTATATATTTTTTAAATATTGATATTAATATTAGAACATTAAAAATACAATATTTTTAATTATTACACTTTCTTGACATGGTTGTATTATTAAGCCTATGATGACCTGATCCTGATTCATATTATCATTCACCGGCATAGTAACACTACAATTGTGGTAAAAAATAGTGAACAAGCATAGGTTCGCAAATTTGAACACAAATATTACAGGTAATGAAATTACCCGGTAATTGTGGGAGGGGCCCTCTCGTACGGTGACAAGCAGCCAAAGGGTGTGCCTGGGAGCTAACCAGTGGTAGAGTCTAGCGTTGGCTGATTTATGACATGAATAAAGCGGGAAATGAAAGTGTGTTTGGTGAATGAGGCCCCTTTACCTCATGTAGCGGAGTGTGCCAAAATTGCTACGCCATAATTGGCCTAAGAGGGCCAAGAGCCAAATTAAGTAGAGGAGCGAGGGAAGAGTTTTATGAAAACGTAATGAAAGCGAGGCCTGCGAAGGCTGATTTGGATGCATGAACAAGGTATGCCGATGAAGGCCACGAAGGCTGGTGTAGGAGTTGTATAGAGTAGGTTAATTTGAACTTATAGAAAGGTTGAAGGTTATAAGATTTAGCCTGAAATACATGAAATATGGCTTAAAAAGTCCAAAGCACGACCTATGATACTGATAAAGACAATTTAATGGATTCGGGGCCGGTATATGATAAGAAAGCGTAATGTAGAGCATGAATACTTACAAATAAGAAAGCCTAATGTAGAGCAGAAATACTTTCCATGAGGAACCATAGCTCTACAGCAATGGGGATGCCGTTAAGAACATTTTGATGTGATGGAAGCCGGTTGTAGTATTGCCCTTGTCGACAGGAAAAGGGCCAGAAAGCCGCCATGAGCAAAAGCTTACCTATTAGCATAGTAATACTAGCGAATTGCCCGTCAAAACATTACGGCAATAAAATTGTAAGTGAGCTAATGCTGTTTGGTGTATAATAATAAAATAAATAATAGATTAATAAAGTAATATACTTTACCTATTTTGAAGTAATATATGCAGGAAGCATTCTGTTGAAGAGCTGGCAATCTGTTTTGATGTTGCTGCAGCAATAGTGGTGTGGAGCTGCTGTGTAAGCGTGATGAATGTGTGCAGTGTAATAGTGTGCGTGCGCGAGACCAAACCGTTAGCGTAGCTGTGTACTTCCGCATTGTTCTAAAATGGCGGGTAATGTGTGGTATGCGTCTTAGCGGAATATCCGTAGGTGTTTTGTGGTGTTTTGCGAGTTTCTTGTGGTGTTTTGCGTGTTTACAGTGCTGTAGCCTCGTTTTCGTTTTGTTCGGCGGTCATTTTTTCTCTTGCTTAGAGAATTTTTTCATGTCCGCAGGTTGCGGTCGATTTTCACGAGGTCGTAATGTGTGGTAACGTGTCTCGTATGTTTTTTGCGTTACGACGTGAAGTTTGCGAGGGTCGCAGTTGCTGGCAAGGAGCGCCTGCGACTCACCTTACCAGCAACTGCAACCCTCGTTTCGGCGCTCCATGCCAGCAACTGAGGCCCTCGCTACGCGAGCCCGCAAGCGTTAGCAAAAACTCGTATGCTCATAACTATATATGTGATAAGGAGAAAGCCAGTGATACTAACACCCTTGCAGATAGGAAAAGGGCCCAAAAAGGCAGTTATAGGCTCACTGACATGCAGCAAAGTAAATAAGAACCTGTAACTGTGAGAGAGCTGAAATGCAACCTGCATGCATGAACCCAGAAATGGACTGACTGTGAAGTCCCAACAGGAACTGCTTATAAGGCTGCGGAGCCCAACTCTCTCCCTTGTGTCTCATTTCCCCCTCCTCTTTCTCCTTTGTGTCTCATTTCCCCCTCCTCTCTCTCCCTTGTCTCTCATTTCCCCCTCCTCTCTCTCTGACTTTATTCATTTCCCCCCTCCTCTCTCTCCCTTGTGTCTCATTTCCCCGCTCCTCTCCCTCCCTTGCATCTCATTTCCCCTCCTCCTCACTTGTGTCTCATTTCCCTCCTCCTCTCCTTCCCTTGCATCTCATTTCCCCCTCCTCCTCCCTTGTGTCTCATTTCTCCACTCCCTAACTCGTGCTTCATTTACCTCTCCTCTCCCTCCCTTGTGTCCCCTTACCCCCTCATCTCCCTCCCTTGTTTCATTCCCCCCCTCACTCCCTTCTGTACCTGATCTCATTTCCCCCCTCCTCTCCCTCCTTTCTGTACCTGATCTCATTTCCCCCCTCTTCTCCATCCCTTCTGTACCTGATCTCATTGGTGGTTCAGCGGAGCAATGGCGTCCCACCCCTGCCGGCTCGTCCTCTCTTCAGCGTAGGGACGTAGCAATGATGTAATTACGCTGCCAAGAGGACCCGCCAGCAGGGGTGGAACGCCATTGGTATGCTGAGCCACCAATGAAGAAGCAGCGAAAGCCTACGGGGTCCGTAAGTCTTGGGAGGTAAGTTTCGGGCGCTGGGGGAGGCAGAGATGAGAGAGAGGCAGGAGCCCTGTGGGCCTTGTAATGAGCGACCGGGGGTGATGGGAGACCTTCGGCGCTCATTGGAGCCTAAGTCCTGCGGGCGCTTATCACAAAGCCTGCAATGAGCGCCTTCGGCACTTATTGCAGTCTCAAAGTCCCACGGGCCTCACGATGAGCGCCTTCGGCAACTCGCAGTAATGACAACTATATATATGTGATAAACACTCCATCGTGTATCGTGGATTCCTAGAGGAGCAAACGGAACGACAGAAGCAGCAGAAGTACCAACTATAAGTCAACTATACATTGGAAAGCGTGGAAAAATACCTAATTTGGTGAGGTTGCTCAAGGTGAGGGTTGTACCTCTATCTATCGGTACACACGGGGATATGAGGGCTGTATGAAATCGTGGTTATCTGCACTAGGAATTGGTGTGCTCTCTCCCACCCCATTCCCCCCTCTCATTTCCCCCCTCCTCTCCCTCCCTTCTGTACCTGATCCCATTGGTGGTTCAGCTGAGCAATGGTAGTCCCACCCCTGCCGGCGCGTCCTCTCTTCAGCGTAGGGACGTAGCAATGATGTAATTACGATGCCAAGAGGACGCGCCGGCAGGGGTGGAACGTCATTGGTCTGCTGAACCACCGATGAAGGAGTGGCCTACAACCTACGGGGTCCGTAAGTCTTGGGAGGTACGTTTCGGGCGCTGGGGGAGGCAGAGAGGAGAGAGAGGCAGAGGGGGAGATGAGAGAGTTGCACACAGTGGGTGATAGGAGCGCTGTGGGCCTTGCAATGAAAGCCTGCGGCGTTCATTGCAGCCCTTGCATCCGGGGGTGATGGGAGCCCTTCGACGCTCATTGGAGCCTAAGTCCTGCGGGCGCTTATCGCAAAGCCTGCAATGAGTACCTTCGGCACTTATTGCAGTCTCAAAGTCCCACGGGCCTCACGATGAGCGCCTTCGGCAACTCATAGTAACGACAACTATATATTTGTGATAAACACTCCATCGTGTATCGTGGATTCCTAGAGGAGCAAACGGAACGACAGAAGCAGCAGAAGTACCAACTATAAGGCAACTATACATTGGAAAGCGTGGAAAAATACCTCATTTGGTGAGATTGCTCAAGGTGAGGGTTGTACCTCTATCTATCGGTACACACGGGGAGATGGGGACTGTATGAAATTGTGGTTATTTGCACTAGGAATTGGTGCGCTCTCTCCCACCCCTTTTGTTTTTCTATCTGTTGTTTATACAGTATGGTTTCAACCAATTTCACTTTATCCCCGCTGTAAGTACTTCTGCCTCCTTCTCTCCAACTTTTATTTTCACTAAGCTCCTTATCAGATTCCTATCACTAAGCCTGGCTGGTGTCAAGGTCAGAGAAGGAGGATAAAAGACAATTAAACATACACTCAATTAATTTTATAGCCTCCACTCATCTAGAAATCACTGCACTATATTTGTTTTTTTCTGTTCTCGAGTGCCAGCACATAGACCCCACCATAATGAGAGGTACAGCCCAGAGTAGCACTTAAAGGGGAATTCCTACCTAACCACAATCTGGTCTTATATGAAATAGTTCACTTACAGAAGTTCAATTAGATAAAATGTAAAATATATGGTGACAATGCCCTAAAATTCAAACATTCTGGAGAAGAGTACAAGAAATTAAAAAAATCTGTTGGCTTATTAATTAAAATTAGCCCCAATAGTAATGCTACTAAATGAACCATTGGAAGATATAGGGAGAGGTGGACACAAACAAATTATATGAATATTAACCGTGGCTAGAACTATTAACCCCTTCTGGAATGCTTCCTTCTCGTGGTAAAGGGGCTTGTTCAATGAAGCTGTGGGCTATACCATGTCACCCAAGATGGACTGGTTATTGCAGAGAGTTCAAACAAATTCTGGTCCACTGGAGAAGGAACTTGCAACCCACTCCAGTATTATTGCTAAGATAACTTTATGGGCAGGCACAACCAGAGACACCGGAAGATAAGCCCCTCAGGTCAGAGAGTGCCCACCACATTATTGAAGTAGAGCCGCGGGCAAGTACAAGTAGCACCACATCTAATGAAGTGCTTGGGCCAAAGCCAAGAGGACATGCAGCTGTGGATGTGTCTGCAGGAGAAAGGAAATTGCAAAGAACTATTCAGCATTGCAACCTAGAATGTTAGAATTATGAACCAAGGTAATGATATGACAAGGTTAAACATTGATATCCTAGGAATTAGTGACCTTAAATGGACAGGAATGGGACATTTCACATCAGACAACCAACAGATCTTCTACTGTGGTCAAGAATCCCACAGAAGAAATGGAGTAGCCCTCATTGTCAATTAAAGGATATCAAAACTTACGGGAACCTCATCTATATTTCCAAAGTGATGAGAATCAACCCCACACAAGTGTTCCCTGAGATACATACAAAATTTTGCCATTTTAGCTTTCCAGTCGGAAGGCAATTTTTGTCCAACACTAGTGGAGAAGCACACACTTAAATTGTTCCTCTTCATAAAGCCGAACGCCCAAGATGGGTAGGCTTTGAAATTCTTTATATCATCTTCTTGAGCAATTCTTTTTGACTCCTGCAACACACAAACTGTTGATATTCTCATACCTTTTGCTCTTTCATTCACAACCCAATCCTACAGTTTTTTTCAATGGTTGTCCACAAGCACCTACTATACCACATAGCACATTTCCGCTTAGGCAAACATTTCAGGACTGTTCCAGCCTTTCACCATTCCCGAACACTAGTTTCTCCAACATTAAACTGTCTACCAGCTTCACGATTCCCTTTCTCCTTCACAACTTCTAACACTTCAAGTTTAAACTGAGCTGTGTAAGATTTTTTCCGGGAAATACTTCCACCTTCCATGGGTAATTCAGATGCTAATTTTTATAAGGAGAAACAAAAATCACAAGTTACTTAAGGTAAAATATAATAGCAAAATAGAAGCAAGCAAAAAATGATTTCTACATGTACAGAATGATGTCCCTTCCTTAAATACAAGAAATATGTACCTTTCAAGCAACTACTTTCAAAGCACGTGTTTATGAATACTCTTTGTCCTTGTGGTCCTCAGTCAGTAAAAGTCTGTACTGCCTAACTTTACTAATAGTCACTGTCATGTGCATTATCTGTACGTCAAAATATATTTTGATAAAGTTGGTTATGTGCGTTATACATTAGGTGCGCGTTATCTTCCAGAAAATGCTGATTGTTAATAACATTTAAAGTGCACTTTATACATTAGGTGTGCGTGTTGTACCGAAAAAATACGGTAAATCCAATGAAACTTTTAAAACTTACATTTGAACTTTAGTCTTTAACTGACTAGCTGAGAACCTTCTCTCCATCACCTTTTCGGTGTCCAGATGGTGTAGAGGTGGATCTGCTCAGGAGGGTGTCATAATTTTTATAGACCAGTCTAGGTTTCCACTATAGGGAAGGATACACACAAAGAATGCTATCAAGACAGCCCGCCGGTAGACCCTTTCCCACTACCTGGCCACCTGATTGAGATTGGAGAGATGATTGAAGTCTAAATTCAAATGTAAATTTAAAAAGCTACACTATCAAATTGTACTGTTAATTTAGTTATTATAACAAAGGACAACACTACCATGGGGCTTTTAAACATGTTAATTAGCAATAATAATGCATTATTTCCAGTTCATTAAATGTTCTAGTTGATATACTGACTCTATGTTGATCTCTTCTTCTGAAGCTTGGCTCTTACGAAAAAGGTAGAAGTATCCAATAAGAGACATGGAACACAACTATTTATAAAGCACGTAAAATAATACGCTTTAAACAGTACAAAATGTATTTTGGCATGAAACAAATATGAAGTAAAACCTGTTTGAACTTCAGTGAAACAAACAAGAAGTGCAGAGAGCATAGTTTAGTCTCTAGATCTCATTGGTTAGAAGGGGCATGACCCCAAGAGCAGTTAAACTTCTGAATAGGTTTGTGTGCTCTGAGACCTTAATTTAAAAAAAGAAAACATACTGTGGGACATTATCAAATACCCTCTTTCTGATGCAACAAAGAAAACACATACTGTATTTCCATGCCCCTTTAAGAGGCATTTTATTTATAGTGTGTTTTATTTATATTATACGAGTCTTTGATGATTATACCCGTAATTTCCAGAGCAGGAAGATTTTACGTCATTTTATTCATCCATCCGTTCATTATTTTACGCTGTGAAGGATCTTTGATTAAGGCAGCTCTTGCACCTGGACACATTCAGCTGCTCCCTGCGGAGGCAACAACCGAAAAATACAGCACTTAGCACAATCAAGCAGGTAAATATGAACTCTCCCTGACTGCTTGTTTAACATGACGCTCATGTCTGAACTGAACAATAGTTAAATCTACCTCAATTTCCTTATTGTTACAGTACAAAGTGCTGATTGCTGTATTAGCTCTGAAAAAGGCAAGATGGATGCAGGTGGTGGTTGCTTTAAGTGGGCCAGGATAATCGTTTTCGTGTACCTTTGTACGCAGTAGCTGCAGTAAATCTGTAGTATAGGAACTATGTAATTCCTATAACAAGAATGATTTAATTGGTTCAGAGAACAAGATTTCATATAAAACAGTCAATGGTGTATTTCTGCAAGGAAAGGTGTATTTATATTGTATGGTGCACTATGCCATTCAGATTTGTGCCCCCCTTACACACCCCACAGACAGCTTCTCCTTTCCCCTTGCTGTATCCTAAATCATAGGTGTTTGTTTATGTATACATATAGCATGTCAGAGTATTACTATATATACACATTTCTTAGTAATACATTATTTATGACATTACACAGCATCTTCCTAATCCTGTTGCCCCCCTTAAAATGTCCTGCCCCAGGCCTGGGTCTCATGGGTCTAGGCATAAACACACCCTAGTTGTATCAATGCCAATCAATTCTGGAGTGTACAATTTGTTTTCTTATTGGGGCCAGTGTATTGCACTAGCAAGAGTAGCTATATTTTTAAATTATGCATTAGTCATTAATAGAACTGCCTACGTACTTAATTATCTATAATGGCAATATTACATTTATCTTCAAAGATTAGAGAAACAGCCTCCTTCTGAGTGTTTGTCTCCACCCTGATGAGATCATTAAAAGAGAGAATGGAAATGGGTAAGAGGCAGATCTAAAGGGCTTTAAGAGCAATTAGATTGTATAAGAGAATAAACAATGATTCAAAAGCTGTCCTCGCAATCGGGAAAACTTCTTTAAAATAAGCCAGAGGAGATCATTGTGTTGGCACATGCTGAATCAGAAATGTAGTCCTACTAGCAGGGCTAAATCTACCTTTTTGGAGCCCCTGGGCAATGAAATGGAGGAGCCCCTGCGAGTTAGTATGCAAGGTATGCACAGCCCATTTTTGCCTTTTCTGTGCATTTAAGTTCCTTTGCCTGCTGTAGCTCTCTTGTTATAGGTGGTTACCTCTAAGAAGACAGTCTATGAACTGCAGCATTTATTTATTTTTTAAGCTAGGAACCATTTTTTTTTAAAGTGGCGCCCCTCACTGGGAAGCGTTCTTAGGCGGCTGCCTAGTTAGCCTAATGGGTAATCCGGCCCTATCTACTAGACCACCTCAGCCCACTGACCTTATAGTGGGTGAAATCCATCAGCAGTAGAGTCTGAAATCTGAAATGTATGTACAATACTAAATATTGTTTGTTATCATTCAATATATTTTTTTATTAATTATCAAAACTTAATGGGAAACATTAAACTAATATGTTGTTAGTTCATTGTTGTTCTTTCATTCAATTGTGTCCAATTCTCTGTGACCATATGGACCACAGCACACCAGGTACATCTGTCAGCCACTGCCCCTCTGAGCTCCATGAAGCTCATGTTTGTTGACCTCATCTTTCCATCTCCGTCTCTACCATCCCCTTCTTTATGTGCCTTCGATCTTTCACAGCATCAGAGTCTTCTCTAATAAAGTGGTCCTTTAACAGTATATGGTTTCCCTGTTCTTACCTTTTTCTTATCTAGCACATGCTGCTTATATCAGAAACACACATTACATTGAGTCATTCCATACACATACAGATTTATTAAATTAAAAAAAAAATGTTTTGCACACCCCAGAAGTGCTTTCATAGGCACCTGGTTCTAGTCAATAGATAAACTTCATTTGGGTAGTGTTTTTTATGCTAAACTAACATTCAAGCCAACAGCAGGACAATGCAGAAATCCACAGTAGCAATGTCTGAGCTCCTCCTTGCATCCTTGTGGTGGTGGGAAAAAAAACTACACATCCCATGATGCTCTGCTGAGACTGCATTTCATATACAATGTTATAGATACCTATGATTGGCCCAAACAAATTATGTACTTTATGCTAATTTAGCTAGGATTTATCAGGGGCATTACTGTCAAAAGCAACTGCCAGAAAAACTAAACAAATTTGCAAACATCAGGGTAAGTTTATTAATGTTCATTTTGTGATTTTTTTCATGCAAAACAATGTTTTCTATACTTATGATTTTCCTCTATTAGATGCACTCACAAGCCATGAAACTGTAATATGCCTTTAATATTATGTCTTATAAGACAGCATAAAATAGACTTGGAAGTATATTTATCAGTTAAAAGTGGGGATAAGAGGATATACATGGAGTTGACGTGTCCACTTCTTTTGTTTTCTATGGGACCTATTTATCAAGTGGGGGACATTGCATCTCTGTTTGATAAATCGCTCCTATAAATGCACCAATTTATGTTTATTTTAATATTTGTGTCAATAATGGCCACCCTTCCTATTAGAGACAAGGTAGGTTGTGGCACAGGGGTTAATTTTAGGTTTCATGGAGGTCCTGTAATGACCTCTGTAGTTAGCTGCCAGAGAGGGTAAGTATGTGGAGGGGAAGTATTATTATAAGAGCAAATCAAAGTTGTTTTTTTCAGAAGTGGAAATTATATATTCTTAATAATATTTTATTATAATACCTATTATGTGATATGGGAGGGTAAGATTTGTTTATTTTACGCTATTTCATTTTTTGTTTGATAGTGGGGTGGTAGGATGATCAAGTGATCAGACCTGGCTGCCATCTCATAAAATATATGTGGTTGGCATGTCTGGGTTGCATGTATCTTCATAGGCACCTGGTTCTAGTCAATAGTAGTATATGCTATACTAACATTCAGGCCAACAGCAGGACAATGCAGAAATCCACAGTAGCAATGTCTGAGCTCCTCCTTGCATCCTTGTGGTGGTGGGAAAAAAAACAGCCAAGAAGTTCAAATATTTCTCTACTCTATGCCACATGGGAAACACGTATCCAAAACCGAGGCCTAAAGCATTGAGAAGTGCCTGTTGCCAGAATTTTAACAAAATGTATACTTTGTGGAAAAAAACAGTTTATGAATATGTTTTGTTTGGAATTACATTTGTCATACGTCTTGTGATTTCTATTTTAATGAAAGATGGCATGTAAAAATAGAATATCTAGATTTTGCATTATTACAGGACCTCTTTTTTGAAGAACTACACTTCAAAATATACAGCATTTTTTAATGTAAAAAAATAATAATGCAGCCTATATTGTTATATGCAGTTATGCTGATGTGCAATCTACCATTTTTGTTTACAATGATCTTCTTCCTGAGGCATAAGGTGACTTAATACACATGAAGAGGAAATGCGAATGTGGCATATACACCTGCCAATGCATTAATTAGTTCTAATGGAATGCTAATTAGTTTATAAATATGCATTTAGCCTGCAGTAAAATAAAATTGTATATATAAGCGAAAAATATAAAGGGTGTGTATATTTTTTTTACTTTCTAAAACATTTTGCCGTTATTAAGTTCTCTTATTCCAAAGACCATTTAGAAAAAAATTAGTACAGCTTTCATTTAATGAAACATACACATTTCCAATCACTACAGCCCTATGAAAAACGGTGTGGATATTTAGAGCATGACAGATCTCATCTGAATAAATTAGGACTGCTTCACTTCAAGAAAATCTTAGTGAGGTGATCATGGTGGGTGTGTTTGCATCTTTCAGTCATGTCTGACTTTCTGTGACCTCATGGACTGCAACACACCATGCTGATCCACTTGGTATTCATGGTAGAGATACCGGAGTAGGTTGCAAGTTCCTTCTCCAGTTGGCCACAGCATATATTAATGGTATTCCTAGGTGGTCTCCCATTCATCTACTGACTAAGCTGAGCCCTGCTTGGCTTCTGGGTGGTGTGACCTCTTGGTTCCCTGGCTGGAATCAAACCCAGGTTGCAGCAGTGAAAGCACCAAATCCTAACCACTGGACCACCAGGGAAACCCTATGTGGAGAGCTGCAAATTATCGTAGGAGGCCTTCTTTGTCAATATCCTATACTGAATCATGGGTATATCACGACAATGCTTCACTTTAAAGAAAAAATGTGAGCCTCGTAAAGCGAGGCGAGCAGTTGACGCATTGAAACACGCAGAACTTAAGCAGAAATTAGCACTGAAGGCACTTCTTCGAGCCTCGCAAAGCGAGGCGAGCCGTTGAGGCATTGAAAAATGCGGGACTTCGCCTCCAAGCAGTAAGGAAACGTGGGATTGCCTTAGGCAAAAAAAATGCGAGGCACAGAGCTTAGAAAAAAAAATTAAGAGGTCAGAAAAATATGAAGTTAACGGACAAACCGCCAAATCGAAAAACACAAAAGAGAAAAAAGAAAAATCCTTATACACAGCACGGGGGGAACAGCCAGGACGTCTGGCAGTGGGGTTGCACGAGAATTTAAGCCGAATTTGCAGCGTTTCGGCACTTGAAAATCGGCTATGCAAGAAAAAAAACGTCGGCCGAAAAAAATGAAAACGAGGCTACACGCCCCTGAACCATGCAAAACACGCCAGCCGCGTAACACTTTTACCAAAGAATGTACGAGGTACAAAATACACTATTAGAAAGGACGGAAAATACTTGCAAGCCGCATAACACCTAGACAATCGCCGCCATTTTACAACACTAACATGCAACTAATAACATTACGAATCTAAAATGGCGCTTTACCCAACTAAACAAACGGTTTGGCCTCGAGCACGCAGCCTATTTATACTGCACACTTGGCACATTACTGACACTTTCTCCTCAGAGCAGCAACAGTCCAACTGTACATTGTATGCTGCAGGAAAATCAAAACAAATTGTTAGCTCTTCAGGGTATTGATTGCTGGATATATTAATTAGAAATAGGTAAAGTATATTCATTTATTAATTCATTCATTATTATTAAAAAAAATATATATATACATATATATATATAAAAAATATATACGCTAAATAGCATATTTTACCCTGCCGTTACTTTATTAATACATGAATGCTTCGCACTTCCTAATACATTTATTCATTCCTAATTAATTTTTTAAGGAAAATTAATTTAATAATTAGTAATTAGTAATAAAAAATTAAAATGTATACTTTCCACTGCACTAAAAAAATTTAACTTTTTACACTGCACTTATAAATCTGGCTTACTGCTCATTGGCTGCCAGCGGTAGCACACTCAAAGCAGTTACATATTTAAATCACTTTATTATGCTCTGAGACCTGAAAACATTTACTAATTTACACTGCACGAAGGCGCAAGGCCCGCAATGAGCACCGAAAGTCCTCAGAGGAGAAAAAGCTTTACATTGTGTGGCAAACAGCATTGCCATGGCTTCAAACTTTATTGACCCATCATTTTTGATGGGCAAGTCGCTAGTAAGCATATAAAAATTGAAAATACTTTGGTAAACTACACTTTATAAAATGTTTTAAACTTACTGTAATGCTGCCTCTGTGTAAAACACTGAATACATGTTGCCTCCCTTCCCTGATGGCTTCTCAGCCAATCACAGATCGCATCGCTTGATGTATTTTCTTAATGATCCCATGTGATTGGCAGAGAAGCAAGCATGGTAATTCTATGGTAATTCTAGTTATTCTATTCGGAATCAGGGGGAATGTTTGCTCTTATGGAATAGATTTACTGTAACTATAGAACATTTTTATTATATGTTATAAAATAATTTCTCTACTGTTTTGCATGTAGAAATTTAAAATGTTTCTTAACATTAAAAATGAAAAAAAAGTTAAGCTAAAAGTAATTATTTATTTATTTTATTTTTATTTGTAATTGTCCTGCTGTGGTTTATAAGGTCACGGAGAGTCCTATATGAATGAACGACTAAACGTCAGAAAAAATCTTTTGATGTCAACTGAGCTTGCTGAGTGTTTGAATAAATATTTTAAGAAAGAAATATTTTAAAAAAACATTTGCTTATTTTGGCAAGTGAATAGCCTTTTCGCAAATGAATAGCAAGAGTAAACAGATTTTTCTGTAAAAATGTCAAGTCCCTTATGTAAAAGAAAATGATGTGGAAACATTGAGCCCGATTCAATTGAACAATTGTAGGTTACCAGAACCCGTAAGTGAGGCTGTAAGTTAATTTGCTATTCAATTGGTGTCTTTTTGCGGGCTCTAATCGGTTAACGTGTTAAGGCCTTGAAAACTTTGCGATTGTTAAACCCGTAACTTACAGCCTCCCGAAGCCTTTGATCTTTCACTTCTGCAAGAGTTACGATCGCTAAAATTGCAAATCGCTATTCAATTGCTCCAATTCCCCAAGGCCGCAAATGTTTTCTCACCCGTAAATAGCACATGAAGGAGAAAATCCTACAAATGCTAGAGAGGACCCGCAAGGGGGTTTAACCCCTGTCCGCAGCACTATAAATGCAAATACAAAACCAATACTGCACTGTAAATAACGGGGAAAGAAATGACAGACGGTAGAATTAATTGCACAACAGTCTCAAGCTTGCAAATCGTCAGTAAAAGAAAATGTATTTATATGTTTCATTTCGGGGTTATATCGATCTTGGGAATCAATGAGTTAATACATATCAGGCCACCCATGTGGACTAGAACAGTATTGGCATTCATTTTTATAATTTTGTATTTTGAGGGTTTGCAAGTCTGATCGCATATTGGACCCCCAAACCTAATTGACTTTGACATGTAACATGTAACATTGACATGTAAACTCCATGTTTTACTGATGTAATAATGACAGTCTAATTTTCTATTGGCTGTTTCGAAATGGGAGTTTAGGGTCTTGCTTAATTGATCATGTTGCTGCACTAATATGCGAGCGATGAATGCATGGTTACGGAGTGGGCTTTGGGCCAGTAACTTGCGGGCTTGTTCAATTGAATAGCCCCAGAATCGGAGTCAATCTGGAGCTCGCAGCATGCCCGCAGATAAACGGCCTGGATCCTGTGAGATGCGGGCTTGCGATTGAATCTCGCTCATTGTATTCTATAGCCTGTACAGATGCAAAATAAATATCTGGAAATGGTCCCCCAGTTGGCAAATCACAATTAACAATAACGTGTACATCTGTGAGGAATCATATGTTATAAGGAGCTGTTGTTTGAATTAGTATTGCAATCTTCTGTGCCATGCAAATTTACTGCAGTCCTTAGGTAATCATTTAGTTCATGCAGTTGGTAGCTTCAGCTCTCGGTTCCTGCTGCACTTCCAGATGAGGTGGTATTGCAACATGAACACATTAGTGTTGGCATTACCCACAATACATGCATTGATCTCTTTACCCGTTCCTTCCACTATATGGTTCCTAAAGAATGTGCAGAGATTACCACAACGGGTAACACCACACTACCATACTCATGTTGCAACTCTACAACATCTGGAAATACAGGGGGGAACCAAGAGCTGCAGCTACCAACTGCATTCACTAGCAAACTACCTAAGAACCGTGGTAACTTTGCTTTGCACAAAAGATTATTTTTAATATCATCTGAGAAACTTCAAGAGCGAGTAACTACTCCTTTTAATCTATGATACTACATGTTTGAATCATTAGGGGCTGAAAAGGTTGCAGTTACTTTGTACCTTACTTCTACCTAGCTCAGTGTTACCTAGCTATTTGCATGTCTATATTTTATACAATGTCTTGCATTACTAGAAGTCTGCATTAGATCTAATCAATAAATGCAACTACCTATTTAATATAAAGCACCAGCATACATTGTAGTGCAGTACAATGGAAAAAACAGATTACAAGAAAAACAGGGAGACATAAATTGTGATTATTATAGCAGATAGACACAAGTGGTAATGAGGAACCTGACTAAAAGATCAATATATTGCTCTTGTGTCAACCCTAAATGTATGGAGTCTGAAAAGGGAGCAGCTATTCCCGGGCAATGCAACAACAAATCCGAATTAAAGCTGTTCATTTCAGTCAAGGTAAACGTGTTTAATTCCATCAGTGTTCTCTGCAAATCATAGAATCATATGAGTTTTTACCCTGTCTATGTATCATTATTGTCAAAGTGTTGTAAAATCACTTCCCTACAATAAATGGATATTTTATCAACAGTATTGATTGGACGTCTAATCCCTGTTGTAAAATTCATTATCAAAACTCCATTTCTTATGCTGAGTGATAATGGCTATCTCAGTTTAGTGGGTAAAATGTCTAAATAGACCCCCATGGATTTATGGCACTATGCCACTAGATATGCATTTTGTGATAATATTTATAGTCTGTGGGTTGGGCAAAGACTTCTGGTAAGAGGTAATAATATATTTGATTCAGACACAGGAGCATTACAGTGACACTTTAAAAGGCCATTGTAGTCTACAAATTTCTAGCATGCATTTAAAGGATCGCAATGTATGCTGTTTTTGTATGAGAAATAAGTGATCTATATTGTAGAAAACTTACAGGAAGCAGAGAGTCAGTGAGTCTTATGGATGTCTGAACAGCAACATATTATGTTTTTGTTCCATTTGGTTTTAATGTAAGTCAGATAAGAGGGTCCCCATGAGTCCTTGTCTACACTTCCTCTTAACTCATTGGTAAGATAGAGGTAAATAAAGCACATTATTTTACCGGTCTGTTTTTATTGTTAGTTTTCATTGATACAATTTATTTTCCATGAAAAACATTTCTAATGTTTAAAGCATGCTCTTTTAAATGCCTGGCAGAACGTTTTGGACTACAATGGCTTGACTTGTTGTCATTGAATATCTTCTCATTCTGAAATAAACTCCCCAGCTGAAGGTTTCTATCATATAACCCCTCTATAACTCCTTCCTTCAGTCTAAGCCAGTGCTTCTCAACAACTGGTCCTAAGATCATTGGCAATCTCTGAATTGTCATCTGGTGGAAGGAATCCAATGGCCAGTATCTGGGGTCAGGAAGGAATTTTATTTTTAAGAGACAATTGCCAATGATTTTTTTCTATTTGAGATCTAAATAGGTTGAACTTGATGGACTTAAAGTCTATTTTCAACCTCAATTACTA
This sequence comes from Discoglossus pictus, assembly GCA_027410445.1. Taxonomy (NCBI): domain Eukaryota; kingdom Metazoa; phylum Chordata; class Amphibia; order Anura; family Alytidae; genus Discoglossus; species Discoglossus pictus. The sequence goes on from CM050167.1 coordinate 93,400,483, forward strand.
TGTAACTATGTAGCTATGAAGGTCCTCAGGAACAAAGAGGGAAGAGGAGAGTTGAACACTTTAGCCATTCCATTAACATTAATCATATTAATAGAGAGATTATTGAGAAACTTACCTACAGTTAAATAGTACTCTAATCAGCTCAAAACTAGATGAAACAATGTGCCCGGTGTTGTATCACACAGTTCAAAATATTGTAGATATCGAAAGCAGCAACCATGAGTACTGGAAGTTAACCAACTTTTCTCCAGACCAAAAAAGGTTGAGAGCTACTGCTCTCAGCTATACAATTAAGGTCACAGTACTTTCCTTGTAGTTTTTTTTTTTTTTTAGACCAGTGCTTCTCAAGCATTTTTGACATAGGAAACGTCTGGTCATCTTCATGGGGACAGGCTGGATACTTTCCAATGCTTATGGGGACAAGCTCGTCACTTTCCAATGCTCATGTGGACAGGATGGTCACTTTACAATAATCATGGGAATAGGCTGATCATTTTCCAATGCTCATGGGGACAGGTTGGTCAGCATCCAGTGCTTTTCGGGAACAAATGTGTGGTCCAGGACATGTTAATACTTCTTGTGACTCTTGTGATTTTCATCCAGCTAACAGTTTAACTCTGTATAAATTCCTCTACAATATATATATATATATATATATATATATATATATATATATATTATAACATGAGTAATGGTGTGGTTTGTATAAATTTTTAGGATCTCTTCATCCATGAGGACCAGCAGATATGGTCTCAGGGACCGGCACCAGTCCTAGGACCTGTTGTTGGGAACCACTATTTAAGCCTGTGCACTATTTTAGTTGCCTGCCTTTGAACTGTTTCTAATGTATTAATATCCATTTGAAGATATATAATAATGCAAAATATTGTAAGGCAAAGTGTCTGAATGACCAGTTTATCCACTGCACCAGAAGTCACCTCCAGGGTGAAGTGTGGATATGGGAACGCACCAGTGCCAGGTACAAGACGTTCTATTCTAGGGAAGGTCTAACTAAGTACCTTCTTTTTTTAATGCTGCTAATTCATCTTCCAATACAGCCAATTATTTTATTTTCCTGGAGCTCTTTCCTTTTCTGCTGATGTCATCAATATGATATTAAGGCTAGAGTACATACATAAAGTTGACTTCCACATCTATGTTGTTATTAAATTCAGGAAGAATTTTCTAAACTCCCAAACTGTTTTATTATTTTTTTAATTAATTCGAACAAGTCTTTTTGTATTATTAGCTTTAGTTAATTTATCATTAATTATAAGTAAGCAGTTTGAAAATGATATACCTGCTGTTGTTTTGCTGTGCCCTCTGGTAGTGAAGTGGGTTAAAAAAATAGTATTAAGGAGCCACAAGCTGTTTTGTATTTTTAATGGATTAACCATGACAGTGGCTCTCTACACCCAAGGTTTGAAAATATATTGCAAGTCTATTACATCCTTCCCCAGCTATAAATAAGATTTATACATAACCCATGGGGATTTTCCATTAAAACTTCATAAATCAAGTTGTGCTTTTCCGTCTTTTCATCCGCAGTCATGCGAAGCTGGCAGACGGGAAAATAGTATGAATTAAAAGATGAGCAGGTAAAAAAATATAAATATATATATAAATATACACATTCTATATAGAAAAAAATAAGAATGTTTCAGTCGCTTTAATCTATCCTAATGCACCTTTTATAATCAGCTTGGAATTTATTTACTCTCCCAGAAATGTATTTAAAAAATAGCAAGACAGGCAGAAAAAAACCTGGTACAGTGAGATGTGAGTGTAATCACGGGTTATGGTACACTGGGCCGACCTGAAATGCACAGGTAGGGAACAAAAAATATTTGACAAATATCTTGTAATTTTCTATTAAACTGTGGTATATACTGCACTTATTTATTGTAGTGGAGAAATACATTTATATTTATTTGGCAAGAGTTCCATTAGCTTTTTTCCGTACAAAATTACTTCTGATGTTATAGTCAAGACAGCAAAAAATTGTAACTGACCAGTGCTGCTCTAGTGCAGGAGGGGATTCACTGCCAATCATCTCTACATTAAAGGAACAGTCACCCAAATAATAAGTTAGTTTCATCGTCAAGAGCATTATATCAGTCTATATATACTACTAGCCATTTTAATAGCAGCTCATTCCTGTGATATTCAGTATTATATGAGACTCTATGTTTTGCTAATGTGCTGCTCCATGTGTTAATTTGCAGCTCAGAGTGCTTTATAATTGTGGAGGAGATGGTCTAACTGTGTAACATTAGTATATTGTTTTAGCTAAACAAACCGACTGTGGGCTTGATTACATGGCTCCCATAGGGACATCTGCAAGGCTGACTCTGCCCCATGGGAGGTTTTACAAGCAGGTTTGTTCCAGCAAACAAGCTCTAATGTGTGCTTTACTGTGTGCACGTAACCTACTTTACCTATACATGTAGTAGGCTACACAACCCTACCTATTAGCTAGCATAAAAACACTATACTAGCTCTAACATCAGTCCACCCATATCCCTATCTATGCAGCTATCAATATAAAGCCCCACCCATGGCAGGGAAGGGGTTAAATAATAAAAAGTGAATGTGGAAGGATAATAACTACTCCACCTATGCCCCAATATCCCATCAACTACCATATAACCCGGGTATTCTATGGTGTAGGGACCCAATGGGTCCTCCTTAATCCCCTTTACTTACCCCCATCCAAACTAAATAAATATTTACTGCCCCCTATTGGTCATTTTGGACCCCCATGCACCAAATATATAATCTAGCCTCTACCTCTATCTGCACTGGTATAATTTTGGGGTTCGTTATGGTCATTAAGGACCCCCATGAAAACTAATGTAAAACCCTTTACCATGGATACTGATGGATCTTCATGGCATCCTAACCTACCACCACAGTATTCCTTATGGACACATACGATAAGGCTAGATTTCTTAAGGGAGCCATGTAATCACACTTTTCGTAGAAATATACGTAGAAGAGGGAACATGTGCTATGTAGCGATAACTCTTTAGGGTTTACACTTAAGGGTCTGTTACAGGAAATATTTAATAACTATTTTAGGGCTTATATGAACTTTTCACTCGCAAGATTCCACTGGCGCCATGTTAATCAAGCTTGTGCTACTAATTAGCACATGAAAGCAACTATTTAGTATTTGGGAACTACTGATTTGCATAACAATGCAGTGCAAACAGTATTTTGTGAATTATTTATTATAGGGAAAAAAAACAAGCAAAATATTTTTCCAGTATATAACAACAGCCTCCTCAACAGATCCTTTACACCTGAGGGAACCATAATTACAGAACTATAAAACACTAAAGTTTAAATGCACATTTTAAAAACTACATTGACTAAACAAACAGCTGAAACCCTGCTGTATGAACACTACATGATATCTGACTAAGATCATAATTAAACAGAAAAAAATCATACAGTAAGTTTTTAATTAAAAAAATATTGATACCTCTGCAGGATGCTGGAGGGATTATTCTTGTTATTATTACTAGTGAATTGCCCGTCAAAAATGATGGCAATAACATTTTAAGCCAGATAATGCTGTTTGCCACACAATGCATGGCTATGGCCCCTCTGAGCACCTTCGGCGCTCATCACGAGCCTCTCCCCCACTGTACTTTGACATTTTTGGCAAGCAGCAACTTTGCTGCTTTGCAATGATCACCTTCGGCGCTCATAGCAAGCCTCTTCCCCCGTGTAGTTTAGGGGCCTTGCAATGAGTGTTACTGCCTTGGGTTAAGTGTTACTGTCTTGGGTTAAATGTTACTGGCTTGCGTTAAGTATTACTGGCCTGGGGCTCTTTTTTACTGCCGTCGGCCTCGTTTTCATCTTGTCACGTTTTTTCTCTAAATTTTTAATTTTCGCTTTTCGATCATGAAAAAACGCCAAATATGCCTCCAATTAACTTGCAAGCTCACTCCCAGACTCCCTGGCTCCCCCCTGTGCTGTGTGTGAGTGTGTAAGTTATTTTAAAGGAACATTTGTTTGTTTTTTTGCTGTTCTTGCCAGTTCCGTGGTTCAGCCGTTAAATTCGTAATTTAGTTGAACCATGCCTTTGGCGATCATTGCAAGCCCGCAATTTTTAACATGGCGTGACCAACAATCCACAATTACCACAACTATATATATGATTATTGTTATTTGTAACGCACCTACATATTCTGTAGCGCTATACATGCGTTGTGATCCAGGCAAAACAATATTAACAAATTACAAAAAATGCAGGGCGGATCCATGATATATTGGTGGAAGCTGCTTGTGAGACAGTGTTTACATTTCTGGAGATCTATGGTTGCATCCTTTGATGCAACATCCTGCTTCTAGGCCCTTGAAGGGGAAGGGGTTTGGTGTTAACTTCAATGTTATCCAATTATAAAACAAAGACTATCTACTTATATCTGGTCCCTCTTTCCCCTCACTGGACTGATAACTACAAACATCCCACCTATCATCCATCTCTCAGGATGCAATGTTACAAACACAAAAATGAATACCTGTACTCATAAATAGGGTAAGGCTGGCATTTTACCGGGAAACACCATCAGAAGAAACTGTAACCAGAGTGATGGCGGAAGTATGCGAATACATATTGGCCAACAGACAACAGGCAATACAGCTACAACTAGCAGATCAGCGATCCAGAGAGGGGTTACCAGCAGTATAGGCCACCACACAAGGAAAAGAGAAGCTCCCATACAATGCATTTAAAGCCCTCACAGACACAGAAAAGGATATTGATGGGTACCTTCAAGATTTTGACATTGGACAAGCAGATTGTCTGGCCGTGCCGCAGAGGAGTACCGGGCAGTACCAGATGAGGACAGCAAAGATTACCACCTGGTGAAGCAAGCCATCTTAACGCAATATGCTATCACCCCAGAGGCATATGGACTCCAATTTCGGGAGGTCAACAAACAGCAGAAGGACTCCCATGCCGAGTGGGCTTATCGACTGCAAAGAGCTGCCATGTCATGGGTTCAGGCTAACCGAGCCACAACCATGGAAGAACTGCTGTAATTGATTCTATTAGAGCAGTTCTTCAGTGGACTGACCCCAGAGGTGCAAGTATGGGTAAGGGACCGTAACCCTGTTACCTTCTCCGACACCACTCAGCTGGTCAATGAACACCATAATGCAGGGCGTTACCACCAACCACCAACTTGCCCATCGTATAAGCCCGAAGTGCCGTCCCCAGCACCCCCGGCTGTAGCCCCACCCTGTCAGTGCAGGGGCAACGGGTTCAACACCTCCACTCCCAGGTACCAACCTCATGCCAATATCCGGTTTCACCGATGCCAGCAGTTGGGACATGTCCAGAGGGAAAGCCCCCAGAACCGGAAACGTAACACGTGGGTTCGTCTGGGCCAACCACCACTAAACAGAGTAGCGGTCTATTGCAAAGACAATGTGTGATGTTATGTGTTTAAACTCTATATTACATTTTATTTGTAGCTAGTTCATAAGGAGTTAACTGCATTGGGAATGCTGTGATGTCATCTGTAACTGTCATGTTGTGAGTCAGTTATTAAAGTTTGCTCTGATGGTTGATACATAAAAAAAGGTATATCTGTCATTTTAGAGAAAGATAGAGATTAAAAGCATTTATTATTTTGCAAAGCCTGCTTTTTGCCCCCTGTGTTCCTGAGGTCCTGAACTGATGTCCTGGCCTGAACAAGTCAGAAATGCTGAGACCGTAAGAACGCAGACCATCCAGGGGTGTCCCAATACTGTCCCAGTAAGCAGAAGGGTAAAGGGGTGAACATGTACCCCTCACTCCTGGGGTTTTAACACTACCCCTAACCCTAAACCCTAAATAGAACCCTAACCCTAAATGGAACAAAGTTGTGGCATGCCACTGCCAATACTACTGAAAGGTAAGGTAAACTGAGGGGCCTCCCTGGGTGGCAAACGCTCTAGCTACCCCACTGCCTAACATACAGTGGTCTTGTAATAAAACTTTTACACATATATTTGAACTTTGTAAGTGAACTCTATATAAGAACTCTATATATGGGCAAAATGCGGCAGGACTAAAGCCTCATATCCTGGTTTCTCACTTTCTCTGGTGTACTATAAATTCTGAAACATTAATCGAGCAGCAAACCATTGATATACAGTATAGATTTTCATCTAACCTTGTACTGCAAAAGAAGCTGCAACTGTACTGTTCCAGCCCTGATCGTATAAACTATAACTATCAGTATGAATATCCTATAACTGTATCATAAACATTTTGGATAAATGAATCAAGTCATAAACAGACAATTTGGATGCTAAAGCTATCAGTCTCTGCTGGTGCCCTAACAATATGGCATGTGTTTTAAAAAAATAACATTTATATATAGCATAGACAGCTGTGCTGAATATAAAAAGATTGGAGGGTGTTCTACGTGCCCCAGATCATGCTGGGTATATCAGAAAACTCACAGTTAGACAGTGATTGACTTTCTGAGTCAGATGAACAGAGAGTTTATGAAATTCTTATAAACTTTGTAAATGCAAGAAGTATTCACATGGCTATTGAACAAATACAGGAAGTTAATGGGTGGAGTTTGAAATCAACATCCTGTCAGGCTGTTGGTTTTCTTAAATACGTTTTTCAGACCATCTCCCTCTTTTATTATTTTAAATCCTTGAAAAGATAACTTTTTAGAGAAGCCAATTGTGTTCACCAAAATTCTTCTTAAAGGACAATTGCGGTCATAAATTTAATATATATTTTTTTGAAGAATTTCAATTGAAAAAAGGCAATATGTTTTTAGAATGTAAAAAATAGCAATACTGTCTATAATGTATTATTTTTTATGAAATGTTGCTGCTCTGTAATCTGTCATTTTAGTTTACAGTGATCTACTTCTTGGGGTGAAAGGAGTTTTTTGAATGAGGAGGACAATGGTGCCAGGGCTTCCATTTGAACTAATAGAAAGCTCATTAGTTTACAATTACATATCCTATTGAAACAAAACCTGCAGCAACAGGCTCAGTAAAGAAAAATAAAGCCTACAGTAAGGAACAATTGCATGTAAAAGTGAAAAACTTTAATAACACTCTTTGTTTTTTACTTTCTAATTTTTTTTTCCTAATTATCAAGTTTCTTTACTTAAAGAACCATATAGATACAGTATATGATTACTAAAGTGGTCTTTAAAACACACACCCTTCTAGCACAAACTTTTCAGTCCGCTCATACAGCATGACACCAAAAATTCCTACAGTGGATATTGCTGTTGACCAATGTCCATGGTTCTTCTCCCTCACACTCCAGCATTGTAAAGACAGCCCTTCACTTAGGATTTTCTTAGTCAAAACTATTGTTGCCAAGGCAATAGTGATAAATGCAAAGAGAAATGTAGCTGCCTGCAGAAGTGCTATTCCACCTAGATGCACTAGTAAAATGTCCAGACTCTCTCTTTCACTCCCAGCCTTGATATTTTAAGCAACTAAATCCCTATCATGTCCTTCTCCAGTCCTATAAGGCAACAGCACCAATACACAAACACCCTCTTGACAAACTGGTGGCAGTGGTGGCATTGGTGCTATAAAAAGGAGAAAAGGCAAATAAGAGAGACTGGAAAAGCAGTAGTACAGATGGCCCAGTATAATGAGCTCGGCATGATAGAACTCATAAAGTTGATCTGCAGCAGGGGGGTGTCTGTGCCAGCCCCTAGACATGTAATGCCATTGTGGCATGGGAAGGAAGGGTTACCTGAGGTCTCTGAGAAGAACCAAGTTATGAGGTTTCCCTGTCCCATATTAAGGACCTAGAGGTGAAAGGGGATAGATTCCCCATATTGTCCTACCGGGAGAGGCGCTGACCCCAGATCACAAATTGGAGGTGATGAGGACAGGTCAGCATAGAGGTCACCAGGGAACAAGTCACCACATTACAGGCAGAGCCCAGCTGATTCTAACTCACCAACCAGGAATCTGTGCTATAGAGCCTTTCACAATGTGATGATATTGGGGGGGGGGGAGTGACATCAACAACTTTCTGCAGGACTTCGAGCTGCAGTGCTAGCCACAAAATGTCGGTATGTCAAGTCCAGGTTGTTGCGCTATAGCAATTTTTTCCAGCCTTGCCCTCCAGCCATGAGAGTCTGGGTCCAAGACCGACAACCCACCACGGCAGAAGAGGCTGCTTGCCTGGTGGACCAGTAAAGGCAGAACCCGGGGAGAAGTGAGAGTGCCTCTTCCATCCAGTAATGCCACATAGACCAGTGCTCCCCAGCCCAATATCCCAGCTGTGACCACAGCTGCAACCAAAAGGGTGACCCCGACCACAGTCCTCTTCAGTCCACCACTACTGCCCCAACCATCCCTAGGAATGGAGGAGCATGGCTGGAGATGCAATAGCTGGGGCATCTGAAGCAACATTATCCACATGTCCGCCCAGGAAATCCAGAGGTTCACAGTGCCCTGTCCTGTTTGTAGGCGAGTGGGTAGCTGGCCCAGCAGCAATAGAGGATCAGTTATTTGCTTGTGCCAAGTAAGAAGTCTGGTCCAAGAAGAAGTATTTTGTAGCCCCTGTCCAGTTAACCCAAGGAGACGGTAGACGGCAGGCCCCTAGAAGACTTTAGGGCCTGGTAAGAACCTCCACTTTTCTAAGAAGCAGGTGGACATTATGGTAGCTGGGGGCCAGCAGCTATCCACTGCCTTAGCCAAGAACAATATTGACTGGGGCACGAGCAGATCTAAATATTCTACTGGACTAAAAGGTACTGGATGGATATACATGAAGGAACAATCTGAATCAGACCCCAAACAAAACACACATTTGGCATCTATGTGTTGAAACAGGAGAAAGAGGTTTGGAGGCAAGAGACAGATATCTTTAAACCCTGTTGCAGGACATTGTTACAACTTGTTTTTCTGTTTGGAGGATTCAGCAGTAGGAGACCTGCTCCAAGTGTCATTGAAGCAAAAACCCTATATACAGGTACTGGGGATTGAGGGGAGGGGGGCTCCTATATTTCCCTAATGCAAGGGTATGTGAGAAAGCTCTCTGCAAGCCTCAGTTAATAGAGAGACCTTTACTGGAATAAGCTTTACAAAACCAATACCCCAAACAGTACCCCTAATAACAGTTTCTCTAATTAAAGCATTATTGACGTTCCTTGCAAAACCACAACTTTTATTATCCTGATAAATCAGGCAATCAATAAACTGTGTAAATACATTTTCTGATTATTGCCTGCTACGCAGAAAGGAACTACCTATACTTATAAAGCTCACTAGTGCCATCTATTGGCTTGGTACTCCACCTTGCCATTGCATGTAAAAACAACAGTTCCTAGACTTAACAGTGCCATCTATTGCTATTGAACTGTATCACCAAGCCCTACAGCGCCATCTATTGGCTGAGAGTGCAGTTCCTGGACTCAATAGCGCCATCTCTTGCTATTGAGCTGCATTACCAAGCCCTACAGCACCATCTATTGGCTGAGAGTGCAGTTCCTAGACTCAACAGTGCCATATACTGCTATTGATCTACATTACCAATCCCCAAATCACCATCTATTGGCTGAGAGTGGAATTACATGCTATCAAGACCCAACAGTGATGAAAGTGCATGTTACCCAACTTGTGGGGCTGTGAATATTGAGCTCAATACCCTCTGTCCATATTGGTATAACTGTTGTTCCACTTCTCAATGACTATTTGTACATCTTTCAAGCAATACTGATCCGCTATCTTTTGGTTGGTTACCTCTGACTACAGAAACTGAAATAAAGACACAACTCAAGACAACTTGATTATCCAAAGGAGTAATACTATACAACCCTATAAATACATTTTCCAGGAACTGTCACCATTGGTGCTCGGTGTCCTTTTTGAAGAGGACTTGCTGTGTTCATTACTATGTAAAAACCACTACCCCCTCCCTATGTGAGGGCACTTACTTAAGCAAAGTGACATCTATATGAAGTAAATTCAGGACCCTAAAGACGTTTTGGTCATTGGAGATGGCAGGTGTATCAACAAGACGCAATACCAAAGACATACAAACTTTTGTACACCAAGAAAAACTTTACAAGCGCCTCAACAAGCCTCTATGCCAACTAAGAATACCACTTCATCAAATATGGAGGCATCCGCCCCAAGTACTAAGGCGGACATTCAAGACCTGAAGGAACTGATATCCTCCTTTAGAACGGAGATCAAGTCGGAAATTCAAAAGGTGGCAACGGAATTGTCTACAGAGATAAAGGCAGTAGACTCTAAAACAACGCTACTGGAGGACAATTACAATGATCTTTGTGCACATACACGACTTGAGTAGGAGATGGTCCTAATAAAGGAGGAACAATCTTTTCAACAGTCTGTCCAAGAAGATTTAGAGAACAGATCCTGTAGACAAAATGTCTGCACAAGGAACCACCCTGAGTCGGTGAGAGATCTCCCGCAATATTTGCTAGAATTATGCAAATTTCTTCTGCCAGACATGTGTGAAGAGGAATATAGAGTGGACAGAGTCCACAGAGCGCTGGGAGGTCGGTCATCCAACTCTGATCAACCAAGAGATGTTATAGCGCGGCTCAATTATTTTTCCACCAAAGACACATTTATGAGAGCGGCTAGAACCGTTATCCCTGAAGTAGAAGGCTCCCAACCAAGTAACTACTCAGATTTGTCTGCAACAACCCTATTTAAGAGGAAGACGCTAAAACCCATTCTGGAACTTGTACTAGCCAGAGGTTGGAAATACACCTGGGGCTTTCCTTTCCAGCTGAACATCTCCAAGGAGGGGAAATTGTACACCATTCGATCTTTTGAAGAAGGAGTTACACTTCTATCTTCATGGAACATTCGGCTACCAGAAAATTTCAACCATCCTCCAGAATCAACCCTGCAACAGAGGCGAGGTCCGAGAAGCCAAGCTACTACAACAACCTAAATATGCCTCTCATTGTTTGTCTAATGGACATATCAATACTAGGGGACTTCACACAAGCATATTGGTCTACATATTGGAAGTACCCTGAAGTGCTACCTATCTTTTATATCCTTTATCCGCAGTTATATGCTTGTTTACACATACGTTTTATCTTGCAATGTCACTTATAATGATACCAAATATTTTAAAATTGCCCCTATAGGGCGTAAATATAGTTACATTTTTAGGCAAACCTTCTCAGTATTCATTGTTCTGGATACTAGTTGGCTCACCGATTAAAGTTAGGAGGACAGCTATTGCTCTCCTCTAAGTTATTTAAGTTACTGATATTTCTACTTTTTATTTTTTTCTCTTTTTCTTACTTTTCTTTCTCTTCTCCAGTGTACCATAGAAATATATCTATACTCACATACGTAGTTACTATAACGAAATTGCCTATCTCCTTTAAGGTACCAGTAAGCTAGTTAACAATGAATCTAATTGTAGATCACAAAGTTGTTGCATAAATTGTCTAAGTCTGGTTTATCCTGTTTTGACTTCTTTTTGTCTTTTTTTCCATATCCATATTTTTCTCAGGGAATCTGCCCTTAATTAACAGATCTCAGTCTCTTGCTCCTCATGTCTCAGCCAGTAGATCATCTTGCTTTAGTCTAGTAAAAAGCCTGATTGATTAGTTGATATCCTCAGTCTCTTTCCTCTATCTCAGCACCAGGTGAGTCATGGACATTAAAATAATTTCACATAATGCACAAGTCTTAAATGAGCCTGTTAAAAGGGGGATAACCCTTCAGGAATACCATAGACTGGGAGCAGATATTGTGATGATACAGGAAACCCACTTTAAAAGAAATGCAATACCCAAATACTGGGGTAAATCATACTCACAATCATATCATGCATCTGGTACAGATAAAACAAAAGGTGTCTTGATTTTGTTTCAGAAAATACTTAATTTTCAACACACTAATACTCAAAAAGATTTTGAAGGCAGATATATTGCAGTTCATGAAATTGTTAACGATAGTTCAGTATCACTTCTCAATGTCTATGCACCAAATTCACACCAGTCCACTTTCTTTTGCAGAATCTCAAATCTAATTTCCAATTGGCAACATTCTATTTGGGTTATAGGAGGAGATATGAATGCAGTTCTATATCCACTCAGAGATAGATCTGGACCCTCTATCCCATCACAAATCCCGCCGCTACTAAGGTTTTTAAATCAATCCTGAACCAAAATTGCTTATTTGATACATGGAGGGGTATGAATCCGACAGGGAAGGACTTTACCTTTTACTCAGCCAGACATAAATCCCAATCACACATCGACTATATATTGCTACAACAGCAAATGGCTTCTAATTTGATTGATGCAACAATTCATGCCATCTCATGGTCTGACCACGACCTTGTAAGTGTGTCACTGTGTTATTTGCTCCCAAAAGATGATTAAGGCTTTGGTGGTCTACTTTGCACTGAATAGCGATGGCGATGTGATGGGAGTCTGGGCAGCCCATAAGGCAGTATTGCAAGGGGTTTGACCTCAGATTTTCGCGGAAGTTCTTCAATGTAAACAAGAATTGAAAGAGATTCTGTGAAAGAAAATGTGGCTATATTGCAGCGTACACAATCTAAATGTTTTCGATTCTCCAACAAACCAGATACAATGTTAGCTAGAAGACTTAAACAACAGAGAGCAAACTCTTTTATTCCTAAATTACTCACTAAAGAAAATGACATGGTATACCAACCAGACCAGATTACTAAGGCATTTCAACAATTTTATACCAAGCTGTACTAAATGCCTTTCGATTCTGGGTCACAAAGCCATAAATCCCAAATAGAGACTTTTTTGTCATCCATTACGATACCCCAAATCGTAGTAAAGTAGATCGTAGTAAAGTAGGTTCTCTCACATCCCCTATCTCTGAAGAGGAAATTAGAAGAGCAATAGGGGCTACTAAGCCTCATAAGGCACCTGGCCCGGATGGATTCACTAATTACTATTACAAGCAACTCATGGAAACATTGTTACCTCACCTGCAACATCTATTTAATGAGTTGCTCTCGGGCAAAACTATAAAAGCTGAATTTCTAGAGGCAAAAATTATAGTAATACATAAAGAAGGCAAAGACCCGATGCAGTGCAGCAATTATAGACCCATATCTTTAATAAACAATGATATCAAATTATACTCCAAGATCATAGCAAAAAAAATTGGCCTCTTTTTTCCGACCGTGATTCATCCGGACCAGGGGGGATTTATCCCGGGTAAGGAAGCGCCTGATAATACTAGGCGAATCTTTAACCTCATGGATATCGCTTCAGACAAAAAATTACCACTAATGCTACTATATTTAGATGCAGAGAAAGCTTTTGATAGGATTGATTAGACTTATATGAAAGAAGCATTACTTAAATTTGGCCTTAGTGAAAACGTTGTAGGAAGCATTATGACATTATATTCTGCCCCTAGGGCCTATATTTCCTATCAGGGTTTCAAGTCTCAATTATTTAAGATAGATTGGGGAACAAGACAGGGATGTCCTTTATCACCTCTACTTTTTGCTCTTTGTTTAGAACCACTAGTGATAGCATTAAGGAAAGCTCCAGATGTTAGTGGAATCACAGTTAGACTATAAAGAATATAAGCTAAGCCTATTTGTGGATTATATTCTCTTCACAGTTACTAACCCATTAATTAGCTTACCTACCCTATTTAAAACATTGAGCAATTTTGGCCATATATCAGGGTTTAAAATGAATGCAAATAAAAGTGAAGCTCTTAATGTCTCACTGCCCAAGCAACTGGAAAATTTGTTGACCTTAAACTATCCCTTTAAATAGTCCTCGCATCATATAAAGTACCTATGTATTCATATCCCTAAATTTACTAAACAGATATATGATGCCAATTACCCCATTATCTTTAAAGAAATAGATTCAGATCTTTGCACCTGGTATTCATTAAATATCTTGTGGTTTGGTAAAATACTTGCCATTAAAATGAACACTCTCCCTAAACTGCTATACCTTTTTAGGACTATACCATCATCGATAAATCTTAAAGACATATCAACATTACAGAAAGCAATATTTAAATTCATCTGGGGCAATAAAAAACCTAGAATAAATAGGGCGACCATGACAGCATCAAAACAGAAAGGAGGTTTAGCAACTCCTGATCTTTTACGATACTATAAGGCTGCGAGATTAGCCCAAATGGCTAAATGGTATATTAAGAGAGCCCCCCCAGTTTTGGTGGAGATAGAACGTCAAGTTTTATGTGACCAAAATATTCTCCAGAATACTATGGCTAAGCATCCATCAGAGTATTAATTTAAAATCACTTCCGATGTGTCTGAGTCACTCCATGGTACTATGGAAGCAAATCAACAAGAGAACTCCTCTACTACAAAATGGCTCATGGCTAACACCATTATGGCTACCCCATGCAGACTTATCAATCAATAAAAATACCCAATTCGCTTGGTGGATTAGAAGTCAGATAACAATTGTTGCAAATGTACTGTTAGAATGTCAAAACTGGTCTCCGTCGGACTTTGGCATACATCACCAATTGCCACACAAAGAATGGCTTAACCTGATGATGATGAGCACACAAGTGGGACAAACTGCAAAAAAAAACATTGCTAGCAAAACTCCTTTTGAGCATTGTTGCTTACACAACTCAAAAGGTAAAAAAAACCTCACTATTCTTTATAACTGCCTAAATGAACAGGCCACGCCTAAAATGTTGTCCTATACGGCCTCCTGGGAGGCAGAGCTCAATATTAGCCTAGATGATGAACAATGGGCTATAATTATCAAAAACGCAGCAAACTCCTCTTTAAACATTATATTGAAGGAAAATGTTTACAAAACTATCTTGAGATGGTACCTTACCCCAGCTAGACTCCACTGTTCAAGTCAGTTGGATGGCGGGGCGTGATGGGGGCGGTACCGGAAGTGGAACACACACCAGATCAGAGATGAGCTGGTGGTAGGAGAGCTGGGAGGTCATGCACGTTTAACAGCGGTCGCCCTGAGTCCTGAGCCCAGACTTGATCCAAGGATACAGACACTACACAGATGCCCTTGAAGCCTCGAGAAGGACTCTTCCAACACAATACAGCTAAGTAAAGCTTTATAAACAAACAAATAACATGTACTGTGTCTTCAGCGTTACCCTTCCCATCTCCCCTTCTCCCCTTATGCCATAAAAAGAAAAAGACAAAAACCCCAAGGCTTAAGGTTTAAGGCTACTAGCAGGGATAAAAGTGAGGCCAAAAGCCCAAAAGTTTACTAAGCTGAGTTCGGGAAGAAGTCGGAGGACGGAGACAGTCCCCGTGAAGTTCCCGCGAGAAGACGCGAAAAAACGCGCCAAGGTGAGAGATCTATGCGATAGAATCGCGGGAGATAAAGTTTGAATAAACGAACAAGTCATAAGAAGATATAAGGCCTAAAAAAACAAAAAATAAAAAGTGAAGTGATTGTAAGAGGCATATAATGCCACAGGATTACCGAATTGAGGAGGAACGGCCAGAAACAACTAGAACCCGCTAGTAAGCTAAAAGAGGGGTAAATAACAAATAAAAGAGAAGAAAAATTAAACTATGTTAAGGTAGAGGGAGTAGAGGAGAAAGGGATAAGGTAAAATAATAAGCTTTACGAAAATACGTAAGAGACAAGAGGCCAAGGGTGAAGATTGTAAAGTACCCCTCTAAGACAATATAAAAGGCGATACAACCAATATAAATTAAAAAAGATAAGTAAAATAAATGGACAGTTTAAAAAGATAAGTGAAGAAGATTAAAACAAAAATCCACTGGATTATATCCCAAAAATAATAAAATGGCAAATAAGAAACCTCCAAATGCCATGAAAATAAAAAGTAATGAGAAGAAGATAGGTGCTCCAGAAACTAATCAATTTTTTTCACCAAAACAAAAAACTAATACATTAGAAATAACACAATCAGAATCCTCTTTTTTGGAACAATCTGTAAATCCCTCCCCGAAGAAAACAGTACAATCTTCACTAGAAGATTCTGAAAAGTTACAAGAGGAACCATTAACATATTCAAAAATGAAAGACCTTTTATATGATTTCCAAGAAAAGATCACGATGGAATTAACAAAACAGATGGTAGAAAACACAAACTCAGTTAAAGAAATAAGTAAAAGAATAAATGAACTGGAAATCAAAGGTGATAAATTAATCATGGATAATAATGCATTATTGAAATACACAAATAATTTGGAATACAAAATAGAAGAATTAAATATGAAAATAAATCTTATGGAAGATAAACTAAGGAAAAAAAATCTAAGAATAAGGGGAATAAATGAAAATATATTGGAAAAAGATCTGCCAGACAACCCAAACACCTAAAGATGATACTAAAATAGAAAATATTTACAGAATTCCCCTTCCTAGAGGATTAGACAAGAAAATGCCAAGAGATGTTATAGTCAATCTTCAATCTCCTCTTTATAGAGATGAAATAATCAAAGCTAACTCCACGAAAAGACCGATGGACGCTCCATATGATAAAATAAAAATATTTCCTGATCTGTCTAAATATACATTGAATAAAAGAAGAGAATATATGGCAATAACCCAAAGCTTAAGGAAAGCAGAAATGAAATACAGATGGAAAAATCCAATGGGACTATATATAATGAAAGACAATATATGGAACAAAATAGACTCGGTTAAAGAAGGACTGTTGTTGCTACAAAAATGGAATATAGAAGTGGATCTTTCCACTCCTCCTAAAATCCATACAGAACTAAATTTAAAGAACCCTGAATGGGTCGTAAAATAACAGAGGATAAGGAAGAGAGGAAAAGACTTGATAAGAAATTTGGACTATATATTGATGCATCTATCACTGTTTTTAAAATATTTTCCTTTTGGGTTGGTTTATAATCATAATATGATTAGTAGTGATGGCTATAGCACACAGGGGAAAGGACATAAACACTTCTCAAGAAATTATCTAAAATATGGTGGTTAATATAAGCACTTTAGCTATATGCACTTTATATAAATATTAAAATATAAAGCACTTTAAAAACACAAAGGAGTAAAAATTGTAGAATGGTCCCACAAGAAATTTAGATTGTATACTGTTGTATTGAAAATTTGTGATTAATATCAATGGCCACAGCATATAGGGGAAAGGATATAAATATCCTCTATGAGATTATTTATATTATGGGGGTGAAATATAAGCACTTTATTTGAATGCACTTTATAGAGATACAGAAGTTTACTAATAGAAGATGAAGCACATCAATACACATAGGAGTAAAGAAAAAAGAAAAAAAAAAAAAAAAGAAAAAAAAAAAAAAAAAGGATAATGGAAATTATAACAGGAATCATAACACGAATTTAGTGAATTTAGAATTAACTATTAGTATTTTGTAAAATAAGTGATTATTGCTAATATAAATTTACAATCTTGATGGAAATTTCTTAGAGAACACAGACACATTGGGGGGAAACCAAGCACCTTATTAATATGCACTTTTTTGATATATGAAAAATGTAAATAGATTAATAAACACTATAAAAAAAAAAATATAAGAAACATAAAGTAGTAAGATTTTAAGATTGGTTTATTAATTCATTATGGAAATATGATGGTTTTTGTGTTTTTATGGGTATTTATGTTTGCATTTTGGAAGCTATTTGCAATGGGGGAGTCCATATCATTCCTCGGGGAGTAAAGGAGGAAAAGAGAAAAGAAAAGTAGAATAAGAAAAAGGAAAAAGGGGACTTCTGGGAACATTACTACCAGGATAGTGGTCAATAGTAAAGTCATAGTTAGAGTAGACTATAATAACTAGAGTAAATGGTATGGACCCCCTCTTGGAGATAGCTACTTAGGGGGAATTCAAGGTATTTTGTTAATTTATGGTAAAAGGTTAAAGGGGAAATTTATAAAAAATTTAATCACTACACTTGGGTAAAAGTTCGGATAGAAATCAATTAAAGAAGAAAAGTAAAGGTATTTATTTCTTAAGAGATACGAAGGGGATGATGACTGAGGAGTTAGGAAGGTTTGGCTAAGACAAGGGGCGAAAAGAGAAGAGATATAATATAAAAAAGAAAAGAAAGGGGAGGGAAATAAGAGAGATAAGAGAAAGGAGAGAGAAAGAAGGAAAGAGGAGAATAAATAAAAGATGAAAGGGAAAAAAAAAAAAAGGGAAAAAGAAGGGAAAAGAAAAAAAAGGAAAGAAAAAAAAAAAAAAAAAGAAAGAAAGAAAGAAAGAAAAGCAAACGAAAAACAGGGATTTATATAATATTAAACATATCCATAAATCTAATTCTGGAGGTTGGTATCAAACAAAATATAACAGGGGGGAATACTATGGTCTTTGAGGCTAAGGAAATGTTTCCATATACTCCTCTATAGACCTGAGTTGGGCATAAGATCAAAGGAAGTAAGGAGGGGTAAATGAGAGGAAGTGGAAATTAAAAACAATACAAAAGATAAAATAATAATTAATAATGGCAAATAATAGGGAAACAAGAATACATGATCTCCCAACTAATAAACTAGTAAGTTTATTAAAAACTCCTAACATTTCCTAAAATCGACATGATAGCCCTAAAATATTATATCAAAAAGGAGGGAAATAATATAGGAATAAGTAAACTTGGACTTAGTTTAAGTCCAAAGAAGAACATGCCCAAGGTTTGTAAGGAAGTACGAATGAATGAAATCCCGGGAATGCGAATGGCTCAGGTTCAACAATTGGTGAGAGGCGAGATGGAATTAGATATATGGACACAAAAGCGGAAGGTTAATGCAAATGTTAAAACAAATTAGATATCTCAAAAAGATTTTGAAAGAAATAAAACAAATTAGAAAGGGACAATTAATAATTGGAGGGGATTTTAATATGGTGCTAGATCCGTTAACAGACAGAATAGGAACAATAAAAAAAAATTCAGAAAATCAGATTAAAAAAATGTCTAAAGACTTTGGAAAAATAGTATCAAACGACGACCTTTTTGACGCATGGAGATTACGGTACTACATCCATATGAGAGGGACTATACATTTTTTTCAAATCGTTTTAAATCCTACTCAAGATTAGATTATTTGTTAACAGATATAAACACAATAAGACAAATTAAGGATATAGAAATAACAACCGCTACATGGTCAGATCATTCAATGGTCTGTATGAATTTAAAAGAAGAAAAGAGAAGCAAAAATAAAAAAAAATGGAAGTTAGACCCTATCTTATTTAAGAATGAACAAACTATGGAATTCTTAAAAAAGGAAACAAACACATTTTTTAAAATTAATAAAAATACTGTAGACTCACCCTCCATGCTTTGGTGCGCATATAAATCAGTTATAAGAGGTCAAATGATATCACGGATGGCAGTAATGCATAGGGAAAGGGGGAAACCCATTAGACTATTGTATATAGAGTTGGAGAAACTAACAAGAGAAAATAGAGTGAACCCATCGGTGAAAAGATCAGAGCTGATTGCTAAAAAGAAAGCCCAAATAAATAAAATATTACAAAATCAGGTTGATTCTCTGATGTGGAAATTCCAACAAACCAATTTTCTAATGGGTAATAAAACAGGTAAATATCTGGCCAATAAACTAAAAAGACAAAAAAATCAAAATAAAATATATAGTTTAAGAGGTCCAGACAATGTTTTATACACTCACCCTGATAAAATATGCGATATTATGAAGATGTTCTATAGTTCATTATACAATCTAAATAGTAATTCCACATTTAAAAAACCTAGTAAAGAAGAGATAAATACATTTTTGAGTGAAGTAACTCTACCAAAATTACAAGAAGAAGATCAAAGATTCTTAGATCAAGATATTTCTTTGAAAGAAATAGAGGAAGTAATTAATAAAGCAAAAGTTAACAAAGCCCCAGGTCCAGACGGCTTCGACCATTTATATTTTAAAATGTTTCAAAATGAAATTGGTGAACATTTGCAAAATATGTTTAATGAGATTAAAGATCACGGAAAAATGCCGTCAGAACTATCAGAAGCTAAAATAATTAACATTTTAAAACCAGGGAAAAATCCAGAAGAAGTAACTAGTTATCGCCCTATTTCCCTTATTAATATAGATCTAAAAATATACACAAAAATCATGGCTAATAGATTAAATAAAATTATTCCAAAGTTGATACATTTTGATCAATCGGGCTTTGTACAAGGCCGTCAGGCATCAGATAACACCAGACGTCTAATTGATCTAATGTTCTCCATTCGGAAAAAAAGGATCCCCACACTAATCCTGTCATTGGATGCAGAAAAAGCATTCAACAGGGTTAGTTGGGAATTCATGAACGCAGTATTACAAAAGTTTGGGTTCACAAATTTTGCCTCTAAAACAATTAAAGCTATTTATAAGGATACAACAGCTTATATTGCAGGTACAAACTTCGAAACAGAGAAGTTTGGGATCAGCAACGGAACACGACAGGGATGCCCCCTTTCCCCATTGCTTTTATTGTTATTTATGGAACCATTAGCATCATTAATAAGGAAAGCTGAAAATATCAAAGGTATAAAAATAGGTAATAATGATTACAAAATAATGTTATTTGCGGACGATATCATGTTAACATTAACAGATCCAATAGGTTCTTGTGCCAATTTACAACAATTGCTAACAGACTTTGGTAGAGTTTCTTATTTCAAAATAAATCCTTTGAAATCAGATATTATACATAAATATATAGAGCAAGATACATTAAATAAATTTAAAAAATTATATGCGTTTAATTGGAATACTAAATATGTCACTCATTTAGGTATTAAATTTAGCTTCCAAAATAATAAAATTATAGCAAATAATATAACAGAAATATTAAAACAGATTAGAATACTTTTATATGATTGGAATTCAACAAGATTCTCCTGGTCGGCTAGAATAGCCATAGTTAATATGAGTATCGTCCCCAAAATAACATATTTAATGAGTTGTGTCCCGGAGAAAGTCCCGGAATATATCATTAAAATAACACAGCAAATAATAGACAAATTTGTTTATGCAGGGAAAAAAGTGAGAGTTAAAAAAACTATAACAAATAGAAAGTTTGATCTGGGAGGTATGGGATCTCCAGATATGAAAAGAATCAGCGAAAATATAGCAATATCTCACATAATTAATATGAACTTACAACATAGGATAATAGGATGGAAAAACATTGAGGAAGATCTGGTGGGAATTACCCCAATAAGAACATTGCTGGGTAAATTTAATGGAAAAGAAACAATATGGGATAAATTACCAGAAGGTATAAGATCTATTATAAAATTCTGGGGGAAAAGTAAAATCAGAGCAGAGCTATTTCATATACCTTCCGTTACCACACCTATAGATATATTAAGAGATGAATCATTTAATTTAGAAATACATTTATTGAAAAAAGCATCAATTTTGTATATAGCTGATTTATACCCAGCAGGCAGTCTATTAAAGCAAAGGGAACTTCTGGAGAAAGGAGTAACAAAATCCTTTTCATGGATAAATTATGGAATATTGCTAGAAAAAATTAAACAAAAGGGATTTATATATGATAAAATAGATAAATTGTACGACTTGGAAGCAATTATGATTAAAGGTCAGGTGAATCATCTGGTATCAAAAATTAGCAAAAGTAGGATTAAACTTATGAAATTTGAAAAAACTAAGAGTATAAAAGACTGGGAATATAACCTCAATATAGACTATAATGAGCAAGAATGGTTAAGGGCTTTAAGGGTAATAAAGAAATCTTCTATTAATACCATGTATAGAGAATTGTATTTTAAATTAACACAAAAGTGGTATATAGTACCAACAACTATGAAAAAGTTTGATTCCCAACAATCTTCATTATGTTGGAAAGGTTGTGGTAAAGAAGGCAATACACAACATATGTGGTGGGAATGTGATAAGATAAGGGAATTCTGGGAAGAATGTTGTGGATATTTGACAATAATTGCAGGGACAAGATGTCCGTGTTCCCCGGAGTTGATATTATTCCATATAGGGATAGATACATACTTCCCCAGTAATACATTTTTGATATCTCACATATTATTGATCATTAAAGCAATGGTAGTTAAATATTGGAACAAATTGGAAATTCCTAAGTGGAAAGAGATTATTAATAAAATCAATTACAATAAAGATCTGATGAAAGAAAATACATATGAACAGTCCAAGAAAATAAACACTTTTAATTGGACTATCTGGGAGCAGTATATGGAAGAATATTAATGGGGAACATGGAAAAAGATATAATTGAAGCCGATGTCTATTATGACTGATAGAGTGACAAACGCTGTCATATAGTCCAGAGATAAAGGAAAAATGTCCTACTATTTACCTTCTTTAGAATTAAATATTGGTATATTGTGTCTATAGATATGTCTATTTCGATTGTGGACCGCTGTATTGAACCTGGTTGCTTGTATTTGTTGGGTAATTGCATGTATGTTATGTGATAAAAAAAAAAAAAAATAGAAAAGGGTTAGAAAAGGAGAGGATAGAAGGGGAAAGCGCTGTAAGATCAATAAAAAACCTTTTATAAATAATTTATACAGGGAGCTATACCTTAAATTAATATAAAAGAGGTATTTAGCCCTTGTTATTACGAATATGTTCGTCTACCGGAGTTCCCCTTATTGTTGGAAGGGCTGTGGAAAAGTTGGTAGATCCTTCCATAAGCGGTGGGAACGTATTAGAATAAGCATTCAGAGGTTTAAAAACGTGGGAGGATCACTCTACACTTAAAAGATGTTATCCCTCTTTTCTGCTATTCCAACAATGTTCATTAAAATGTATCTATAATTGAGAGAAATAAGAGATGAAATGTATGTATATGTTTTGTATGTTTTTTTTTTAAATATTTAAAAAAAAAAAAAAAAAAAAAAAAAAAAGTCAGTTGGATGGCAATTGCTCCAGAGGTTGCAACACCATTGGTTCCTTAAAACATATGTTATGTGATTGCCACAGAGTTCAGCATATTTGGATGGCGACCTATAATACCCTAGAGAAACTATAGGATACAGTTATTTCTCAAAAACCAGAAGAGGCATTATTAGGCTTACCACTCCCAGGTCTTTCTAAAAATGCACAATTTCTATCAAATCAGATATTTCTGGCTACTAGAAGCATAATTGCAAAACATTGGAAAAAACTGTTCCAGCCTTTGAGGAGGTTGTACAGAAGATCGAGTTTATTCGCTCCATGAGTGTCGCTGAAAGTTGGCCGATGAGGTTGGTGAATGTGGACCTTGAAAGAGGGTTATATCTTTCCTTCTTTTTCTTCCTTTTCTTCTTTCATTCTTCTTTTTATATATATATTATTTTTTTATTGTTAGAATATTCCTTAGTATTACATTAGAAATACTAGGAGAAGTTAAGTGTACTTCTTTAACAAAAACAAAAAAGAGTGAGAAAGAGTTGCAGTAAATGTGTTTATTATAAGCTGTAAAGTGTCATACTACAATGTTTTGTATTCTTTAATTATGAAGACATGTTCAAATGCGTTGTAACCTACTTTTTTCATAATAAAAATGTGTTAAAAAAAAAATATTGACTGAGGCACGAACAAAGGTATGAAAGAGGTTGAAAACATAACCAAGTTACCTGCAGATGTAACAACTTAGGGCCCATGGAGTGTTGTTATGTGTCCTTCTTGACCTGAAACAAAGCCAAACAGGCCACTGCAAGGGAGGCAAAAGAGGAGCCAAAGCCAGTCAACCCTTCAGTAAGCCAGATGCTAACTGGGAAAAGATTAGGGACATGGGTAGACCTTACTAAATTAATGTGGGAGGTAAATCAGGACCCTGTTTTAGAGGGTATTAGAGCTAAGGCACTGACAGGGGAGATAGGACCTGAGGGGAAAAAGGTATATTTGCAATGCTGAACTGTTGTACAAGGTGATCAATCCACAGAGGGATAAGCAGCCATGGAGGGCGCTACGACAGCTGGCCGTCCCCAAGCAGTATCAGGTAGCCCTGCTAGCCATTCCTTTAGCAGTGCACCAGGGTAATCACTGCACTCACCAGACTCAAATGTTTTATTGGCCTGAGTATCACGAGATGTCACTAGTTTCTGTGCCTTGTGTGATACTTGTCAGCGCCTTCATTGCCATGGAGGACAGCCCCCGGCTCCCTTGCAGCCAATGCCCATTATAGAAATTAATTTTTACCAAGTGGCTGTAAATATCATTGGCCCTCTTTTCAGGCCTAGAAAGTCAAGAGATAGATACTCACTTTGGTGGATTAAGGCTGTAGCTCTTTAACGTATTACAGCAGCAATGATGATGCGATGCTTTGGAAGCCATTTTTACCCAGGTTGGGTTCCAGAGTGAATTTTTTTCAGATTAGGACACCCAGTTTATGTCTGAGCTGAACCTGTAGTTGTGTGAAGAAGTTTAGAGTAACCCAGGTGAGGTCAGCCCCAGGCAAAGGGTTTGTGTCAGAGGTTCAATGGCACCCTAATGGCTATGATTAAAGTCTTTGTGGACCCGGAGTATAGGGAAAAGTTGCTCCCCTACATCCTCTTTGCCTACAGTGAGGTCCTTCAGGAGTTCACAGGGTTCTACCCCTTTGAATTCTTGTACGGACAGCGAGTGAGGGGCCATTGGGAGTTTTGGGTGGTGGACCACCAGGGGGAGGAACTTCCTGTATTTCCATATGTGCTGCTACTGAGAGATAGGCTGGCAACACTGGCTAGGCTAGCTAAGGAGCATCTGCTTGCAGCCCAAGGCAAGCAGAAGTGCTGGTATGATCAGTACGCCCAGGTTAAGCAATTCCAAGTAGGCCAGCAGGTATTATTGTTGGTACCCAATTCCCAGAATAAGCTCCAGGTGATTTTGGAGGATTACTTTCAAACTGTCCGGAAACTAGCCGATGCCACCTATGGGGTAGCCATGGATGATCAACAGCAGATTCAGAAGGCAATCCATGTGAATATGTTGAAGCCATACCAATGCTGGAATCCCCAAGTAATGGCCATATGCCTAGCAGAAGGGGATAATTATGAGTATGGTGTACTACCAGGATGGAGCTGGATGAGATATTAGAGTTAGGGGTCATTGAGCAATCCTTTAGTCCTTGGGTGTCCCCTGTAGTGTTGGTCCCTAAGAAGGATAGGACCACCTGGTTTTGTGTAGCCTACAGGTGGCTAAATGACCAGACAACTACTGATGCTTACCCTATACCTAGAGCAGTTGACCTGCTAGATGGGCAAGGATGGACTTGTGTAAGGGCTATGGATTCCACTTTGAGAAAACACTAGAGAGATGTCGGCATTCACCACCCCATTTGTGCTATACCAGTTTATGGTTATGTCTTCTTGGGATTAAGAATGCCCCTTCCAAATTCCAACAGCTTGTTAATCACCTACTACACAGGTAACTGGAGTTCACCAATGTGTACCTGGATGACATTGCCATATTCAGCCATTCTTGTCAGGAACATGTGGACCACCTAGCCACGGTTCTCAGTCGGAAACAGCAAACAGGATTGACCATTTGCCCTGACAATTGGCAGTTTGCTAGGGGTGCTGCGCAGTACCTATGGCAAAGAGTAGGGAGTGGGGGGGGGGGGGTCTGTAAGAGCAAGCCAAGGTTGCTTCAATAGAGGAGTGCCCCACCCAAGTGAGTAAGATGCAGGTGTTGGCATTTGTGGATACTGCAGAGTATTACTGCCTGTTTAATCCCCATTACAATACCCTGGCAAAGTCGCTGATGGAACTCACCAAAAAGAGGATGTTCTGGTTGGTACAGTGGATCCCCAAACATGAGAAAGACTTCCAGGGCCTGAAGGCTGTCCCAGCTTCCCACTGCATCCTATATTATTCTCGACATTTCTTGGTCCATACAGATGCCTCCATATATGGCATTGTGGCTGCTTTGAGTCAGCTGGACCCCCAGAGTGAGAAGCACCCCATTGCATACCTGAGCCACAAGCTGTTGCCCCTAGAGGTCAGCTATGAGGCTATTGAGAAGGAGTGCCTGGAAGTCATTTCGGTCCTAACAAAACTACAGCCATACTTTTTTTGGGAAAGTGTTTGTGGTTGTCACGGACCACAGCCTGTTGTGTTGGCTCAATAGGGTGGCCGGGGACACTGGTCAACTGTTGAGATGGAGCTTAGCCCCCTGAGACTGGAATTGCCTGGTAACTTGGGGGGGGAGGGGGCGTGATAGTGACTACAGCCCTTCACTCAGGATTCTTTATGTCATAACTGTGGTATTGCAGGTTGCCATGGTAACTGTGACAGTTGCAAAGAGAGCTTTAGCTGTATTATTCAGCCAAGGTGCACTAGTATTTTGTCCAGGCTCCCTCTCACTCCCAGCCTCAATATTTCTGGCAAAAAAATGAATTCTTATCCTGTCCTTGTCCAGTCCTAGAAGGCAGCAGCACCAATACATAAAAAATAAGTGTCAATTACTAAAACTTGAACTTGCTCTCCAATAGAATCACCCCCCCCCCCCCCCCCTTGCTGAATAGAAACAAACAGCCTTATTAAATTGTGATTTGGTAAATTTAAAAGGGCTCTATTAAAGCACACAGCATATTTTTTTTACAGAAGTTTTTAGTTAGTATACTTCTATCCAAAAGCAAAGTCTTCACTAACTAAAAACTTCTGTAAATAAAATATGCTATGTGCTTAAATAGAGCCCTTTTAAATTTACCGAATCGCAATTTAATAAGGCTGAAAATGTCAGAAGACACATACCACAAAATGATAATAACACTAAATCCATAAATATTTAATTGGAACAAAATAAAGATAATGTAAGAATAATCAAACATTATCATTTTTTGATAACTTGTTTTCTGAGATGTATTTTTATATCTTTTAAACTACTTTGCCAATTATCCTGATCTGATATCCTTATGGACTTATGTCTAGTCATTTGTCTGAAACTAAAGCTTGTACTCTGTTATAATTTCTTAGTTTTAAGTCTACAGTCAGAACAAAAGTAGTCATATCTGATAAGTTGCTTAAAGCAGCACTAATACTAATACAAAAGATGTTAAAATGCAACTCTAAATACATTAAAAAAAATATTCAATTGGAAAAAATATAACATGAATAATCAAATATTTTCTGTGCTACTTACACTATTATAATGTTTTATTCTACACAACCAAAATAGAGAAAGAAAATAGTGGTTCAAATGTGCACTTGTAATGGTTAAGAAATGTAATGATCTAAGAAATAAAACATGCATATCAGCAAACAAGTTAAAAAAAACAAAGGGATATTAGTATGTATGAGTATTACATCCTCAATCTGATAGTGCTAAGAGGTCTAAGGGTGTGATTATTTTGTAAATTAAGTGAAATATCAAATGATTTTAAAAACAAAAAGGAAACCATTTTAACAGAATGTTCTCTGTGCGCTGTGTTTCCGTCAGTGAGCCATTCTGTGTGCCCTCAATGTGTGTATGCACTCTCTCTCTGTGCTCTCTGTCTCTCTCCCTCCCCCACTCTCCCTCCCTCCCTTTCTTTCTCTCCCCAATCCTTTCTCTCCATCCTGGTATCTCTCCGTCCACCTCTCTCACTCTACCTTTCTCTCTCTCCCTTCTTCTCTCTCTCCTCCTCTCTATTTCCCCCTCCTTCCCTCTCTCCCTCCCTCTCCAACCATTCCTCTCTACCTTCCTTTCTTTCTCACTCTCTCTCTCTGCCTGCCTCTCTCTCCTCTGCCTTCCCCCTCTCTCTGCCTCCTTCCCTCCCTACCTCCCTCCCTCTCCACCTCCCTGTCTCACTCTCCCTTTCTCTCTGTCTCCCTCCCTCTCTCTCTGCCTCCCTCCCTCTCTCTCCCCCGTCTCTTTCCCTCTACCTCCCTATCTCTCTCTCTCTCTCCCTCCCTCTCTCCCCCCTCCATTCCTGCCTCTGTCCCCCTTCCTCTGCCCCCTCCTGCGCTCTCTCTCCATCCCTCCCTTCCCCATACAGCCCATGCACAGTGCATGCACAATAGCAGTTGCGCAATTCTCCCAGTGTGCCAGCAATCAGCATGTGATTAATGCAGAACACATCAAGCTGGCGTTACAGCTGTTAACTGTTATAGGTGATTCTAATCGTGGGACAGATAATGATACAATAGATACCATTTAGGTGTAGGATTCTCCCAAATGCAATGAAGGTCAGTTTAGGAGGAAAATTAGGAGGTGCCGGGGTCAATAAATATAAAATCCTGCTTCAAACCCCAGCATAGTTGATACCCAAGGAAAAAAACAAGAACAAAGTAATGAGTTGACTATGACAAAACTGTCATGACATGGCGAAATTATTTGAGCTTCAGCCTCATGATCATACCTTCTAGTGAACAGTTTGTCTTGATTTATTGTAGTATTGATTTATTGGATCTTCTTGCAGTCCAAGGGACTCTAAGTCATTTTTGCCAACACCACAATTCAAAGGCATCAATTCCACAGAGCTTAGCCTTCTTTATGGTCCAGCTCTCACATTTGTATGTTACTACCGGGAATACCATAGTTCTAACTATGTGGACCTTTGTTGATAGTGTAATATCTTTACTTTTTACTAGTATGTCCAAGTTTGCCATAGCTTTCCCCAGAAGGCAAAACATCGTTTAATTTCATGGCTGCAGTCACCATTTAAAGAGATCTTGGATCCCAGGAAAATAAAATCTGTCACTGCTTCCACTTCTTCACCGTCTATTTGCCAAGAACTGACATTGACATTTGTCATGATCTTTGTCATTTTGATGTTGAGCAGCAAGCCAACTTTTGCACTCTCTTCTTTTACTCTCATTGATAGGTCCTTTAGGTCCTCCTCATTTTCAGCCATCAGACTAGTATCATCGACATATCTGAGGTTGTTGATACTTCTTCCAGCAATATTAATTCTGGCTTTGGATTCATCTAGCCTGGCTTTACACATGATGTACACTGCGTATAAGTTGAATGAATAAGGTTACAATATACCTTATCTGATATTGAACCATTCTGTTGTCCCATGTTCGGCTCTGATCATGGCTTTTTGGTTGAAATACAGATTCTCTAGGAGGATGAGATGATCTTGTACTCCCATCTCTTTAAGAACTTGCCACATTTTGTAGGGATCCACACAGTCAAAGCCTTTAGAATAGTCTATGAAGCAGTAAATGATTTTCCTGAACTCTCTTGCTTTCTCTATTATCCAGCGGACATTGGCAATTTGATCTCTTGTGCCTCTTCCTCTGCGGAACCCGGTTTGCACATCTGGTAGTTCCTGCTCTATATATTGTTGGAGTCAAGCTTTTAGAATCATTACCTTGCTGGCATGTGAAATGAGTGGAATTGTTTAATAATTGGAGCACTCTTTGGCACTGCCTTTTTTGGGGATTGAGAATTGACCTTTTTCAGTCTATTGGCCATTGTTGAGTTTTCCAAATTTGTTGGCATAAGGTGAGCCACACCTTCACAGCATCATCTTGTAGAAGTAGTGCTCTAGAGGCCTTATATGGAAGTAGTCTGGTGAAGAATGTCTTTAAATATATGATATGCTTATGGCTTACTTAGCCACTGATATTATTTTTCATCCTAAAATAATGAATATACAGTGGATATTTATAACAGATTTCCCAATTATGGTAGGACAGTAAAGTACCAATACAATATGTATATTTGCATTTGGAAATTATAAAAAAAAAATGTCAACAGAAAAACTATTTTAGATTTAGTTTAATTTTTAGTATATTTTGTCATTCACTTAGTTTAAGAGATCCTCCTACCAGACTGGCCTTTTTCAGTACCTAATTACCTAATTACTAAATGAATGGCAATCTTTTATATATGATTTCTGAGGTATCAATAGAGTCGGGCTGTTCAAAGATCGACACCTCAGAAACCATATGCAAAAGGAATGCACTAATCTAGTAGCCATTCATTTATTATGAATTAATTAGGTATAGGTAGCAAAACTAGACTAGTGGGAGGATCTCCTGAGCTTTTTGACAACCAAAATGTATTAAATTCAAAGCTGTTTTTCTATTATTAAATGTCATTTCTTAATAACTTTCAGAAGCAAATAATAATATTTTATACAATATTTCTGATGTCTGCTACAGAATTTTAATTGAAAGAAATACAGATTTCAGTGCCTGGACCACATTTCCCCTGTATATTTCTATGTAATAGCAGACAGGCAGATTGCTAAGAGACTGCAATCATAGTAAGTTTGCTGAAACATCCTGGCGGAGGGAGGGCAGGGCTGGTCAGCTCTTTTATGTAAAAGCATCAAGGCAGCCTCCGTGACTCCAATACAAGACACAGAAAAGGTTGAAGAGCTTGAGAGAGAATTATAGATTTTTCTAGTGGGCATTGGCCAGATAAGAAACTTAATTCATTTTATTTGGGACTTAGGGCTTGCAATACATTTTAATGTGTATTTTTTTTCTTCATTTACTTTCTCCTTTTAGGTTATCTTTGGATTATTTCCATATAGTTTTTGCTGATTCTGTACGTGTAGGGCAGATAACTTTAAAGAACAAAGTTATGAGACTTTAACTTGTTTCACTGCCGGAACATCCTGTCACAGAACAATTATAGAGTTAAAGGGCCATTAAAGAGGTTTTACAATATTTTTTTATTTGATTATGAAGTAACTTAATAGCAACAGAATCACTATTTGAAGAAAAAAAATTCATGTAGTATTACATGCTGTTAAGGGATCCCTGGTGATCCAGTCGTTAGGATTCAGTGCTTTCACCCCTGCAACCTGGGTTTGAATCCAGTGTAAGTTTGCAAGTTTTCAATTGTGTGTCCGTGTCTTTGAAACAAGCACTATGTGCATTTGATTATATGCTCAAAAACAGGGCCCTCCATTCTTTATAAGGTGTTAAGTTTGTTTTTTGCCATGTACTAAACCCCTGTACAGCGCTACGGAATATGTTGGCGCGATATAAATAAAGACAATAATAATAATAACCAAGAGGTCACACCACCCTGAAGGCAAGCAGGGTTGGGCCTGGTCAGTACTTGGATGGGAGACCACCTAGGAATACCATGAGGTCCCTGATAGTCAGACATGACACAAACACATTACATACTGTAGCAGTATGGTCCATGTAGAAGCCACTGTAGTAGCAACTGTAGTAGCCACCACCTGTGCCTGAAGGATGCCTAGGGCCTCATTCTATTATCGGCCGTAAATCGGCCGTAAGGCTGCGATTCCTTGCGAGGGTTCAGTTAACTCGCGATTCTATTATACGGCCCCGCAAGGATCTCCTTTTACGGCCGGCCGCATATCTTGGAACCGGCCGTAAACTGTGAAATATAAAAACTCAAAAATAAATTCAAGCCTGCACTGTACAGCTCTGTAAATGCTAGGGATCATATTGGGGGACATGAGGAATAAAAGGAACCCACTCTCAAGCTTGCACATCTGCCCAAACCCGAGTTCAAATTAACTGTTTATTTGCCGGCTGCGGCGGGGGTGTGTCTGCGGTGCTCCAAGCACTCTGGACTTTTTACATGTATATTTTACGGATATTAAAAATGAAATATTTAACGGATTTGAGTATAGGATAATTATGTGCTATTTTTTCTAACACCTAAAATCCCTTTATAGTCTTCTCAAAGTGCAGGATGGCTTTATTTGAGCTATTTTATGTGCTTAATTGGTGCTAGCGAGACCTTTTTCCTGCAAGTAACTGCGGCTCGCTTTTAGCCTTGCAGAGAGGTTTCCCGGAGCAATTGAATTGCAAATCTCTTGCGGCCGTTTTAGATCAAAGGCTTTCCTCCGGCGCGATCGGCCGCAAGAGATAGCAAGGCACCGGCCGCAAGCCTGCCGGAGCCTCCGGCCGTAAGGGAATAGAATAGCCGAATAGCTTGCGGCCGGTCCTTGCGGCCCCGCAGCGGCTGCGGCCGATAATAGAATGAGGCCCCATGTATGTGTCTTCAAAACTTTCTGCTGCCTTGGACACTGATTTTGAGTGTTCTCACAATTTGTATTAAATACTGAAGAGCTGAAAAAGGGGAAAGCGGGGGAGAGAGGGGGATTTGTCGATTCATTGGTAGATTCATATATGATTTTGTTACAGGACACTGCCCCCCTCCCTCCCTTCTGTATGCTCAGTAGGGGCAGCTTGGAAGTATACTTGAAAACCTTGCATGCCCTGCTCTTTAACCTCCCTTGTGTCTTGAAAATTAAAGTTGACTACCATGGAATCTTTTTCCTAGAAAAAAGGTTTGTTTTCTGAAAATGCATTTCCCAAAGAAGAATTGATGCCATGTATTTCTGATTTCAAATATGTTCCAATGCAGAGCTGCCCTAGCTCTGCTAGTCAGACTATGTGATCTTCCACTAGTGTTCCTTACACCAGCACACTGGAGCTGCCAGCAGATCACTATATCATTGGGATACAGGAGAATCAAGCCCTGAGTAAAAGGGCTGTTATTGAAGCAAAGAACACAGCCTGAAATGTGTCTCCTCAACCAACTCTTCTTTGTTGAATGGCACACACCTTTTATGTACAGAGAAACATTCCCTCCCCAGAGATAATGCAGTCAATCAAAAGGCTGGCATAACTACTGGATCTTCGCGCAGGCCCTTTGAAGCCTCCTACTGGGCTGGTGCCTGAATGTCTAATTATATGGACATGTGGGAGCTTTGCTCTCCTCAGAACCACAAAATATACTGTAAATATTGTACACTTCCAGGATTTCCCATTTATCACAGATGGGTTGAAGCTTACTCTTATGTATAAGCAGTTTTCTGTCTTGTAATATCTCAATGTGATAGGCAAATACATTGACTTGAATGGAAAGGAAACAAGCAGTTATTTACTTGAAGAGACTCTGGGAAATTCCAAATATTGTGTAATTTAAAACTGAAGATAATAAAAAAAAACATTTATCATTTGAATGTTATTTAAAAAATGCAATTTCATACCGTAAAGTTTAAGTTTGTAATTTTCACCTATCAATCTAACCCTCCTACCAAGTTTTTTTACTTCCTGTAGAGACCATTGCCCTACCATGCTCCAATCAAATGCATCCCTTACTCCTCCTTAGGGTCAAAGCCCACTCCCTCTCCCCTTTGCCCCTCCGTAGGCATCTTTTCAAGAAATGCAGTGGATAAAGAGAAACATGTTTTTACACAGTTTAATACACACCCCTATAATGCACTAACAAGAGGAGCTAGTTATCACAATTATTATTGTTTTTTAATCAATCAAAATAGCAATATTCCATATTAAATTATTTAGTGCAAATTAGTCTGCTAGCATATAACAGTCTGTCAAAATAATTGTTGTAGAAATGTTATCCCCATCCAAGGTTCCACCCATTTTTTACCAATGTCCGATTTTGATACAAACAAAAAGAAATGTCTGATGCCATTAAGTCAAAGTTGAATGTAATCACATATAATAGTTGTCGTATTGCGAGTTGGTCCATCACACCAGCACGACTTTGAAAGAAATGGTGGGTCCCTCTAAGTGTCATCTGTCCCGTCAGGCTTGTTATTTGGCAGAGGACACTCCACCGATGGAGGATGGAAACAGATTTCAAGCGCACGTAAAGTAGACGGTGGAAGAGGCTCGCTCATTGAGAGGCATGAAAGTGGCAGGTTGACCGAGGCCTGCAGTGAGCAGCAAGGTCCATAAAGTAGATGGTGGGAGAGGCTCGTAATGATTGCCGAAGGTGCTCATTGCGAGGCATGAAAGTGGCGGGTTGGCCGAGGCCTGCAATGAGCTGCGAGGCCCGTAAATTAGACTGTGGGAGAGGCCCGAAACTTAGAAGGGGGAGAGCCTTGCATTGTGTGGCAAACAGCATTGCCAGCCTTCAAATGTTTTTGATGGGCAAGTCATTAGTAGTTACAATAAATTCTGTACTAATTTATTGTAAGTTTTTTAATTACATATTTTCCA
This sequence comes from Discoglossus pictus, assembly GCA_027410445.1. Taxonomy (NCBI): domain Eukaryota; kingdom Metazoa; phylum Chordata; class Amphibia; order Anura; family Alytidae; genus Discoglossus; species Discoglossus pictus. The sequence goes on from CM050167.1 coordinate 93,434,310, forward strand.
TTACACTACAGTGGTCCTTTAAAGTTTCACAGCAGGGGTTATAAAGATGGTAAATAAAAATATATATACATGTAAAAAGATCTTTATCAATTGAATGTTATAAAAAATGTTACTACATTTTTACTACAGTAAAAGAAGGTTGAAGTCTGCCATTTCGAGTTGTCAGTCAGCCTTTCAGATCCTCCATCAAAAAGGTTGAAATGTTATCTTAATGAGAGATCATGGTATTTAATTATTGAAATGCCCTAATGCAAAGTAGATGCAATCATCTAATAAGAAGATAACATTTCATAATGTTGGATCAGAAAGGCTGACTGACAGCTCAAAATGGCAAACTTTAATCTTATTTTACTGTAGGAAAAATGCAATGTTTTTTTATATACAGTCCTTGTTTTTTATTGTTGTTCAGTCTTTTAGTCATGTCCGACTCTCTGTGACCATATGGACCAGCACGCCAGGCACATCTGTCTGTGTTTCTGGCTGTGCTTATCCATAAAGTTTTCTTGGCAAAGATACTGGAGCGGGTTGCCAGTTCCTTTTCCAGTGGACCGCAATTTGTTTGACATCTCTGTTATGACCTGTCCACCTTGTGTAACCCTTGTAACCCTACATGGCATTGCTCACAGCTTCATTGAGGTACACTAGCCCCTTCACCATGACAAGGTAGCATTCCAGACTTGTTATTACCTATAGATTAAAATAATACCATATTTGCAACTTCAACTGTATCACTTAAAGTGACAGTCACTCCTAAAAAACTGATCATGGAGGTTGGATTAGTCTGATTACACAATTTTCAAAATATTTTTTTTTGTATTAGATTTACTTTTCAGCTAATAACAAACTCCATACAATTTCTATGGTAATGGTCCACCGTGGACAATTTTATAAAAAAATGTTTCAATATTTTCTTTGAATAATTAAACTTCGTAATGGAAAAAAAAATTGGAAAGCAAAAAAAAAAACTTGATTTATATATTTATAACTTTAACATTTATTATGGATTTTTGTTTTCTTTGTAGCCCAGATGTGTGGATGTGGCCAACTCTCTATGACCTCAACACACCATGCTGATCCACTTGGTTTTCATGGCAGATATACTGGAATGAGTGGCCAGTTCCTTCTCCAGTGGGCCACAACATACAGCTCCTGTTATTCCTAGGTGGTCTCCCATCCTAGTACTGACCAGGCCCAATGCTGCATGGCTTTAGGGTGGTGTGACTTCTTGGTTCCCTGACTGGAATTGAATGCAGTGAAAGCACTGAATCCTGGACCACCAGGGAACCCAATTTAGACCAGATACTGTGTGCTAATTTCTTAGAAGGATGTGACCTTCTAAACTAACGTGCCTTCCATTAAACTTAATGCAGTTTTAGATGCTATATCCCCACTGTCATACAGAAACTTCATTTTGCATTCAAAGTCTCCTGTCAATTCAAGTAGTAGATCAGCAGAAACTAAAATGGCAGTTTCTACAGCAGCATAATTGAACTCATTAAATAAATTCTGTATTTTATTTACATTTTATTATTATTATTTACTATTAACATGTAAATGAACAGTTCATACTACACATAGCTGTACATAACGATAGATATGTCATTAAGAAATCATTTGTTTAATTGCTGACAGCATATTGTCCATTGAGGAACTTCAAAAATCTATAATAAAGTGATCTCATTTTAAAACAAGTTTAAAAATTTAAAAGGTCACTGTAGTTCAAGAAAAAATACACTTCTTTGTGAAGTATGTAAATAAAGTATGCAATAAACCAACAACAGAGAGTTTTTGAACACAGCTTTTGTTAAATTAATCAATTTTGTGTTTCCTACATCACTGGATCATAATGTTGTTTTGATAACCCTCAGTTAAAGGAGGAGTGGGGGAGGAAGGAACAGGTATAGGTCAGTAGCCTTTGTTAAATAATTGGACACAACTGAAATTGACACTTCACCCATCCCCCTCATAGGCTCAGAAGCAGGAAGTTTGCATCAATAGATGCAAGAACTGCTCTCCCGAAAAGTAAACACCCCTCTCATACACACAATTTATCATGGATGCCACCAGGGTCCACCGATCTAGTATATTTGGAAGCGCACCCCGTCAGAACACGGTGCCACGGCACCACCTGGTGGTGTACTGCTGGCAAAGAACTATTCCATCCTCCAACGTGACACAACTTGAACAGAGCTGCGCGGCCATCGATATGTTCGGTGCGGGCACTCGGCCCCCCAGGGCCTTGGACGCGCAACTAATAGCGCAAGGCCTCTTCTGTCAGGGCGTCTTATGAACCAGATCGGAGGATGGAATAGTTCTTTGCCTGCAGTACATTTTTAACACCACCAAGTGGTGCTGTGGCGCAGCCGCACACCCCAGTGTTCTGACGAGATGCGGCTTCCAAATAGTCTAGGAGCCAACAAACTTATTTTTCTATTTTAAAACTAGTTATTTTTTTTATTAATTATGTTCTTAGACACAAGATTTTCGCATGTATATATTGTGATTTCATTGTACAGTGCTCCTTTAAAAAAATCCCAAACAGCACCCTGACTAAATCAATTACCAAGCTGTTATATTTCATTGTTTGACATGCTCGTTAACTCACCTTTTGTTGAGAGTCTGCTTGCAATTAAAGGTGTGAATTGAAGCTTCCGCAGTTCTGTGCACTATTTATAATCTGTATACATTGTTTCTCTGGAACAATGCAATTTTCATGTAGCCACTTAAAAAAAAAAACAGATATTGTTGACTTACAAGAGTGGATTAACCACTTGCATGCCATGGGACTATTGAAAGCTGCATCGTTTCCCATATGAGACTTTAATTCTCATTTGTATTACAGGGACGTTAATCACACACTTGATTTAAGTGTTGATTGCCAAATGTGTCATCAGGGAGTGCCAAAAATCAGATCTACTAATTAGTGATTCAGTTATTCTGATTGAGACACGTGCTTACATGAGGGTATCCTCAAAAACTGGACTTAAAGGACCACTGAACTCTGGATTTTTTGGTCCTTTCCCTCTTCCCTTAGGCAAAACATTGCCAGCTGCAGTGCCGCCACCAACAGCTAGATACGTTTTTTGGTTGCCATTTGTAGGATGATTGTGTTTTGTGGTCCTTGCAGAACCTGCTGGTAACCAATCCCTCCAGACTGACAGGCCATTGGAAACATAACTAGGTTATATAAAACAGTGAAAGCTTTCTCACATAATTTATATTGCTCTGTTTGATGATGTAGAACAATATTGATAAACTACATGTCGATTTTGGGGTGTTGAAAAGAGTATTTCTGTCTACCAGTTCATTTCACTACGTGCAGTCAATAAGGTCAATAACTTGCTTTGGCCTAGGTCGAAATACATTTCTTTTTGGTACTTCTGACAGGATAAGGCCAAATGGTGGCCATTTTCATTCTACTTATCAACTAAGTTGAGTTCAGAAAAAATCTTGGTCTATATCAATAAACAAATACAATTGCTGCTCCCATAACATGTCACCTTTTGCCCTACTAGACTAATTGGAAGATGGAATTCCTTAGAGGCAAACATGGCAGACATGTTGTGTTTTGCCTTCCATCAACTAGGCTCTGAAGACCCAAATTAATATGTTAACCTTCTGCTTTCAGGATGTCAAAGTTCAATGACTGTCTTCGGGGCATGGGTCAAAGTTCACCAAGCAAATTGTGTTTTTAGGCCCCAGGTTCAGGAAAGTTGTTTGCGAAGGGGGGAATTAATTTGTTGATTTGTGATGATTACCAAGACACCAGGGACATATATCTCCAGGAAATGATTAATACACACAGTAGGTTTAGCTAAAAAATGTGCATAATATAATCGTCTATTGAAACAGACAAACGAAAATAAAGCAAATAGTAAGAATTATGAATTCCTTAGATGCAATAACTATAAAGTAAATCAATACTTAAAATACAAAATAATAGATTTCTGAAAAAGAAATGTCAGCATATGATTCACTTCACCGAGATTGAGAAGAAAGATAAAGGGCCTCCATCTCTACCAATGGTTGTGTTCAGTTCTGTTTGTCCTGCAGTGTCCTACAGTATGCCAATATGTCCAAGGGCCTCCTCATCAACCTTCTCCTGGTTTCATTCAACTTAAAAGACCATCTCACAAAGAAAGAAAAAATGTTTGAAAAATTTGAGTCTTAAGCAGAGCATAGTTCAGCAGGTAAAAGGTCATATAACTAGATTTTATTTTGAAAAAAATAAATTGTGATGCCTCGGTTGGACCCTGGAGAGAACCATGATACATTGGTAGACGCTATGGAAACGGTGTAAAAGCCGGAACGGAACGGGCCTGAACAGGCCATTTATAAAAGAAATCTATGACAATATCACTGGGATGTGTTAGATAATATTGAGAACAATATATAGGAACCAAAACCAATTTGATATAATACTTTATTAACCCTTTAAAAACCAAAATATCAAACGAAAACAGGCAAAAACAGGCGGGAACGCACACTTTACACAGGTAATTCATGCATTGGAAAGTGTTACATATAATTGAGAACTATATTTAAGAGCCATCCCCCATCTGATATCAAGCCTTTAACAAGCCAGAATACAATATTTCACAAAACTGACCCGGAATGGCAACTTTCCAGAGGGTCAAAAATACCAAATTCCCCAAATACACATAACTAGATGGGATTCATGTAATAACATTAATTCCACAGAAACTAATTTCAAGTACTTGTTCCAGGCAGAATGCTAAAGAACTGCAATAGCTACATATCAGAGAGTCAGATATATCTATGTTATATTTTATTTATTCAGGGGTGGAAAGAGACGGACTTGTTATCTCATTGAATGATTCAAAACAGTTTTAACAAAATGATAATCATCCACACATAATTAGAAGCAGACTGTCATACTTAGTACTAATTTTCTGTTTTGCTCTGTACCCTCCCCCATGCTTTATGCCAGAAGAAGGAATGTCATTTTCAAAATAGTGCATTAAAATTAAGATTTTCAAAAAGTTCTGCTCACTGCCTGGACCTCGGCTAATGTTGTTAGTTTGTTACATATTTATCAGACATGAGACATGTTTCGTAAACTAGGACAGTCTTTTAAGCAGTTAAGATCAATGTATATTTTCAATGTATTGTAATAAAGCCCTTTTTCTCTCCACAATCCTTTGCAAACTGATGACCACCCGCAGAGGCAGAAAAATGCCTCTAAAACTGATCTAAGAGACCTCCATGGCACTAAAGCTGTGCCCTATGCCATGGAAGTCTTATCAACTTATATGCCATGGAGGTTCTGGAATGACCCTTTATGGCATCTAAATCTAACATACAGTATATGCCATGGAGGTCCTATCCACAGAGGTCCTGTTGGGAGCACCATGGTTCCTAATAATTATAGTATGCCACAGGGGTCTTTAAAGGACCTAAGTGGTTTAAATAATTAAAATGTAACCCCATACTATGGGGGTCCTTTAAAGGATGCCATGGTATTCTTAGTTAACCCTTACTATTTTGGGGTTCCTTAAATCAATCCCATGGTACATAGAAATTAATCCCTTATACCATGGGGGTCTATATAGACTAATTCAGTATTTAGTTGCCATGGGGTCTGTTATGTAAATCCTGTTATTTAATATTAACTTTTAAGGACCTCCGTGGCTCAGGGTTAATCATTAGGTGGCATGGGGGGTCTAAAAAGACCCCCATGGTCTCGATTAAAATAGCGATTGGGTGAAAGGGGAGGGAATTCAAGGGGTTCCCTTCAGAGCGTGGTAGGAGGGAATCCTCAGGGGGTCCCTGGGCTCCTAGGGCTGATTGACAGTGGGGTCTTAAACCCCCATCCAAGTACTTACATTTTTTAACAACTTCTGTGTCGTGGGAAGGTTTTTATTTGGTTTGGTTTGAGGAGGCGGGTATATAATTTATACTGTACCACTGCTTCAGAGACTAGTGAGCTAACAGCTAGAACGCTACATGGGGACCACAGAGCCTCAGGGATGCCCTCCCTTATGTGCTCCTTTGTTCTTATCAGCTCTGCGCATTGCACGGCCTGCACGTCTTCTGGCTGGTGCACACACATGACCTAATTCGGGATAACCTGGCGTGACCAGAAGACACGCAGAGCTGGTGAGGCCAAGTGAGTCCGGAGGGAAAGTGGAAGGGGGGGGGGAGCAAGGTGAGGCTAAGGAAGCCTGGAGGGAGTGGGGAAGGAAAAGGGAAGAGATGAGAATACACACACACAAATTATTTTTAGACTTGCAGATGGGCTTCCAAATGTATTATTTGTTTCTGTATGGTGGAGGGCTTCTCTTGCTCTTGTTGCTCACCATACACGAAATGGTTGTTATGTATATGCCCACTGTGCAAAAGTCTGCAGAGGTGCCGATCAGAGGAAATAAATTGGGGTCGTAAATTGTTTCACAACTTTTTTTTTTTTAAATGGTATTTATTATGAGAAAAGGAAAATACACCACATCCAAGCAGACATTATAGAAATAATACAATACAAAGATACATTGCGGCATTTTTTTTTTAATTATATGCTTTTTCTTGCAGTGTTTCTGAAGTAAGATATATCAGGTTTGTAACAAAGAAAATGAAATAGTGTAAAAGAAGAGGGTGAAGGAAAGGAAGGGGAGGGGGAAGGGTTCTTCACAGTAAGGGTGGTTAATCTGTGGAATTCTCTACCAGAGGAGGTGGTGACAGCGGAGTCGATAGATAACTTTAAAAGGGGACTGGATTTATTTCTAATTAAAAAGGGAATTCAGGGTTATCATGGATAATTGTACGGGCAGTATTGATCCAGGGAGAGGTCCGGTCGCCGGTGTCTGGGATCGGGAGGGAATTGATTTTTGATTTTTTAAATTTTTTTATACAACTAATTAATTAATAGTTAATCCGCATATTGCAGATCAGAGGAGATCTTAAAAGGTTGAACTTGATGGACTGAAAGTCTTTTTTCAACCTTAAATACTATGTAACTATGTAAGTCCATGATAGCAGACTTGCACACTCACTGTCTGTCAGCCCTCAGAGTCCAGACATCCCATAAAGCTGTAACAAAAAGAACAGAAATAATTACGTGATTCCCACCAAGTTATGTGAATTTGGTATTTTTGACCCCCTGGAAAGTCAATGTTCCGTGTCATTTTACAAAATATTGTATTATTGACAATTGTTTCTGTGGAATTTATGTAGTCTATTACATGAACTAGTAACTTGATGGGATAATATTTGATGTGTGTCTTTACACCGCCCCCTCGTACCCCTGTTTCTCTTCCTCCCGTCTCCCTCCCCTGTGTCTCTTCCCTCCCATATCCCACCCCTGTGTCTCTTCTCTCCCCCTCTCCCTCCCCTGTGTCTCTTCCCTCCCCTGTGTCATTTTCTCCCTTTCCTCCCTATGTCTCTTTCCTCTCCCCTCCCTCCCCTGTGTCCCCCATTTCCCTCCCCTGTGTCTCTTCCCCCACTCATTCCCCTGTATCTCTTTCCTTTCCCCTCCCCTGTGTCTCTTGCTTGTATTTTCAAAGTCTTGCGGGGCTCACATTGATGGGCTATGTGTTATGGGCTTCGGCCTTGTTTTTAGCCTTTTTGAAAACATTTTTACAGCCGCCTTTTTTTTCCTCGCTTAGCTGATTTTCAATCTCCGAAAAACGCCAATTAAGCCTCAAATTAGCTTACAATCTTTCTTTGCACCAGGCCCCCCCCCATGCTCTAGCTCCGCCACTGATCTTTACCCACCGCTCTCTCCACTTATAAACAGAATCTTCAAAAATATTACTTTTGCCAAAAAAAATGTTTTGCCCATGGCTTACACAGTTCCTAATATTGCTAGTTTGGTACATACTTTACAAATGAATGTCCTTTTTGTTGAACTACACTTCAGTAATACTTTAAATGATCACGGAAGCGTCACATTTCTGGTAGGCTCTAATGAAGTATATTAGTTAAATAAGGAAATATATTAATATATTTTTTTGCAAAGTTTAAAATAAATAAAGCTTTTAATATATAACTATTGCATTAATGTTTGCTTTATTGGCAGCAGACATGTGTGGATTCAGATATGATTTAAATTCAGTTCTATTAAGATATTGACACTGTAAATTGCCACTTGACAATAGAACTAAAAGCTCCAGAAGGAAACCCCCTCTCAAGCCACTGTATCCCAAGCTGCAATCTCCCATGACAAAAGCTAAATATATATATATTTTCTCCACAGAATAAAGTGGCTTGTCACGGACCCCTTTCTGGGGCCTGGGTCTTAGCCCATTAAAGGACAGACAGCTTGGCTCCAGCCACTGTATGTAAACACCTCCATTGTATTTGTAATCTGTTTTGTCCCATCGTTTTCCAGATAAGGTTAATCAAATCTGATATGTGTTAGAGACAGCAGGATGTGTATTGGAAGTTAAGCCAATTGATCTCAGGAAGATACTATTATTCCCCAAGTAGGGACACCTCCTGCAATTGTTTGCCACACCCTCTCATTGTTACATTGTGTACACCCCTCTGTATCTGCTATAAATATTGCTGATTTTTCTTAAATAAAGCAGTTCACTTCTGGAGACATATAGCAATCGCATGTCTCTTATTTTGCTCCATTTCTCCTGCATGGCTGCAGGGAGGTCCTGAGAGACTCTGTAGGATCCTGCTGGGGTAGGTTTGACTGTAACAAGTCTTATCAAGCCCCCTAGGAATAAGCAGATCTGGAGGCCCTTGGTAGCCTAGCAGTGCTGATTTCTGATGCAAGGACCCTGATAGATACAGAAGTGAAATATCACTTATTTGTTTTCTTATTGTAAGTACTTGCAGTTTTAGCTGCCACATTCCCCACGATGCAAATAGAACATTTCCTCTCCTTTCAAAGTTTTCTCCCACCTCAGGAAGTTGATTTGCATCTAAAAGAGTTAATACACTTGAAGCTGTATTGTTTCTTTAACATTCTATAAACATTTTGCCTTTTTTTTAAATATAGTGCTTCAATTTAAGAATGATTACAGTGCATTTAATGATTGTCATGCCAAACTCATGATGAGTCTCTGTCATCAAAATTCCTTGGGCTGGCTTTGTTTTAATGAGATATTTGAATTCGATATACATTTCTTAAAGGCCCATTGTAGATAAGGAAACACACATTTGTGCACTATACAACAAACTAACAATATTAGCAGCTGTGTAATCATGGACATAAAGGGATTTAAGAAAAAAATCTTCATTTTAGACTTTGCTGGTACATGGAAATTGCCATGACAGTTATTCTGCCTTTTTAAGACATAAGGATCAGGGCAATCAAGGCTGTCTCTACTGAACTTGCAGGAAGGAGAATGAGGTGTCCTATGCTGAAATCGTAATTAATTCCACCAATGAATCAACATCCCCACTTCACTCTTGAATGCTGTTGTTCGATCCTTCAGTCATGTTGGACTCTCCATGACCGAATGGACGGCAGCACCCAGGCACATTTGTCTGTTTCTGGTTGTGCTTATCCATATGGTTTTCTTGGCAAAGATACTGGAGTGGGTTGCCATTTCCTTCTCCAGTGGACTGAAATTTATCTGACCTCTCTGTACATCTTGAGTGACACTACATGGCATAGCTTGCAGCTTCATTAAACTACACAAGCCCATTCACCACAACAAGGTAGATCCAGAAGAGGACTTGAACAGATAATACGAATTAGGAGAACACCCCCACTCAGTCTCCAAACCAGTAGGAGGTGTCGAAGAAACAAACACAGCATCCATCAGTCAAAAAAAGTAGTGTCTAATAAAATAAAGAGTTAACCTAAAATGCTTTACACAGCTGCTAATATTGTTCATTTGCCTCAAACTTCACAAACATATGACGTATTTCCCAATCTCCAGTGATCCTTTAATATATAAATTGAGATCAATATTTCACTGCTGTCCCAGAGGAATAAAATGGTTAATAGGAAACCACAAAGGAAGTATGGCTTGTCCTTTTTGAAGGTGCTGGCTGTGATATACACACATGCACAGACTGTAAATTATCTGGGTACAGGCGTTTGGACCAGGGATAACACAAAAATATTGATTATTTTTTTGTAATGAGAACCATAATTTTAGTGGCAGAATACTGATCTACCCTTGACAACGTAATTAACCTGTAGACGTTGAGACACTAAAACTATAATTAGCACTAAAATATGAACGTTTCAGGGGAAAAAATATGAAACAGATTGTCAATGTTTTATTTTATATAATGAATACTGGATTTGAGAGAGCTAGCAGTAACTAGTTTGTTAGAGGGGAACTAGTGTTAAAGTTTAATTTGCTTATTTCGTTAAAGATATATCTAAGTTTCCCTGTTTTTACCTTTGTCTAATCTATCACATGCTGCTTATATCAGAAATACACATTACATGGAGTCATTCCACACACATATAGATTTATTTTATTTAATAATAAAACTTGTTTTCCACACCCCCAGAGCTGCAACATAGGCACAATGTACCTTCCAATAAAAATACTGCATTTGGGTACATATTATAACCCTTTACTAACTTTCAAGCCAGCAGCAGCTCAATGCAGAGATCTACAGATCAGTGTCTGGCTCCTCCTGCTTCCTTCTACAGGCGGACTACACATCCCATTATTCCTACCTGCACAAACTGCCATCACTGATTATTACAATGTCTTAAAATGTATTAGCTGCCTGCGATTGGCCAAAATGAATTATGAATTTTGTGCTAATTTTAGAGATATCCATGGGTGTTAACTAACAAAAGTAACTGCTAGCAAACTCAACAGAGTGAGTTAATTAATGTTTATTTTGGCATTTTTTCATGCAAAATTTTTTTTTCATACACTACTGCTTCTCCTTTATCAGATGCATTCATAATCCAGGAAATTTAAATATGATTATCAGTAAAATCAGTAATGTGCACTGCTGTAGCTCCAGTTGGGAAGACCTGAAAGTATAAAAAAAGAAACTGTAGATAGTGATGGACAACAATATGTAATACTTAAGTACCAAGGACCTTTTACAGGAGCCCAACATGATGTTTCTAAGGACCTGCCAGGATCCCTTCTAGATATACATTACACCTTACATTTTTTGGAGCCAGATCAACATAGTTTAGGAGCAAATACTCACCGTTTTTTTAATCCTAACCCTAATACAGGGATTCATTCTGATGGACATAATTACAAAGTATTTTGGAGGCAGAGAGGTAGAGGAGCCACATTCTTTTAAGGATCCAAAAAGCTGAGTACATACATTCTCTAGAGTACAGGTTGTTTTTTCATTCCTTACTAAAAGTAGTGCTTTCACACATTATACCTAAATATTCCACCCTCCGATTGTGAGTCAAGATCTTGTTCTTATTTTCCTCTTTTTCTGGAAGACACTTACTTCTTGAACTTTAGTAAATCCTTTTAAATATTTGAAGGTTTCTATCGTACCTCCCCCTCTCCTTTCTGTCCTCTAAGTAATACTTTTTCAAGTCATAATGTCTTTCTTTATAACCCATGCACCATTTTAGCCACCCTCCCTTTTACTAATGGGTTACCTACAAATGATAATAATGACAGGTGAGATATTGTGATATCTCATAAAACTACAAGCATCTCACCTCACATTATACAGTAATGACCGGCAGAGAGCTTCCATAATGAGTCCTAACATTACACTCTTATTGTTCAATATAGATGGATGTGAAATATCAAATACAGTTATTACTCATTAGCATACATGCAATATTTCTGTATATAAGGCTCATTATACTGAAAAATATAAAGACAATGCAAAAAAAGAATATTCGCCTTTCGGGTAAAGTCACAGTGCTGTTAAGGTGATTCTGTGAGATAACAATGTGTGGACATAGGTGAGGCAATTAGAAAGTTCTAAAGGGACCACTGTAGTTCAAGAAAAAATACACTTGTTTGTGAAGTGTAACCCTATTCTATTTGATAAACAAAAATTGCATTTCTACGTAAAATCGAGTGCGGGAGCTTTTTTCAATAACGTTGCACACCTATTGAATGCGTTTCACTCACAATATTACATATCCCACCGGGGATCCTTAAATCAAGCTCTCAAAAGTAATATTGAAGGGGCTGGATTCAGTGATGCTTGCAAAGTTACACAAATCAATGAAAAAAAACAGATTTTCGGGCTGCACCACAGCCATAGGAGCCAATAGAAAACAGCAATTGGAAAAGTGATTCACAGGGAGAGATAATACATTTGCAAGCTTCCTGTCCCAGTGTAGACTGAGTAGTAGGTTTTTTCTTTGTAGGTCTCAGGCGTTGGAGGGAATCAAGTGAAAGAGTGAGAAAAGGAGCTTTTGGAGATTAGAGAGTAGCTGGTACTTATTTTACTTTACATAATATACATACACATAGGGTAAGACTACACATAGATACACATAGAGCTAGATCACAAAATCCACCCACCCCTCCACCTTATGCACAACATATAAAAAAACACTTAAAACATTACATCAAAAATATATTCATATACTCTTTTCTGATTTATTGTTACGGTATATTAGTTTTGGGATTGATTATGGAGGGAGGAGCAAGGAGGGGAGAGATGGGGAAGAGAAGGTGGCTCTGAGGAGTAGAGGGGAGGGATAGAGAGGGAGGGGAGGGAGAGGGAGGGTGAAAGAGAGTGGAGGGGGGAGGACTAGGGATGGTAGTTCTGAGGGGGTCGAGAGTTGAGTAAAAGGGCGGGAGGAATATGCCCATAGTCATAGGCACTATTAGCTCAGGGTCAGAGGGGAAGGGTCCTGATCCTGGGGGTAGAGAGGTCCGGTTCCCTGTCCACAGTTGGGAGAACAAGTGGCTGGAGGCAAGCACTGGGCTCCTAACTACAGGCACAAGGAGATGATGGTACTCCTCAACGTTATCCATGCCTGTACCATCATCCTAAGCATGGGGAAAGGGAGAGGGGTGGCAGGGACCGTCCCTGGAGCTCCAGGCTTAGTGACCACACCAGATTCAGCTTTCTTGCAAGGTGAATATAACAGATAACACTAACCCCATGGAAATGCTGCCCACCAATCAGAGAGATATGTTAGCTCCCTGGACTTCACTAGGATGGATGTATGCTCTATCCCTATTCAAATCCAGGAACCTTACATATAACTCTCATTGGGGGCAGCATCATATGTGTGACAAATAGGTACAGCAAATAACATATATATATATATATATATATATATATATATATATATATATATATATATGAAATGAGTAAACATCCACTTGAGATGCTGTAGGCATGCAGTGTAGTGCAGGGAACATGTTTCAGCACAATGTTAACAACTATTGTTGAGAGATGGTCACTGATTGGTTAATATAACACAATGCACAGCAAGTTATGCAGAGTATGTATACACATGTGCTGCAGAGTACAAAATGCAGCATGATTCAATATATTGTTATGAGCAAGTTTATAATACAAAGAAATGATCACATCTAGCAAATAATAGCTCCACACAATAGCAAATAAGTGAACCGTCCAGGTTGAAAACAACAGGATTTCAGAAACATAAGAACACACAGCAATCAAATGATCATAAATTGTTAATAATATACCATTCTTCTCTCATTTCAGCCACAATGGAGCAAAGAGGCAGAGGTGTCAGCTCAGCCCATGTTGGTATCAGTGCCCCCGCCCACCAGGATCCGTCTCAGGAGTAGTAGGCAAGGAGAGGTTCAAAGGGTCCGGCATCAGAGGAGAACTCAACATTTATGTGGTACATGGGGGTCCTTGCTGGGCCTTCAGACACAACCATGTTATTTGACCAAACTGTCTTACTCTTTCACAAATAGACTCTCCTCCCGGGCCCTCCTACTGGACAGACTCACTGCCACCACCACTTCCTCCTCCCATCAGCACAATATCTTGGCTCCCACCACCACCAGGCCCACCACCACCCACAGAGATTCCAGCAGGTTCCCAGCACCTCCCCACTGGGCCACCATCGATGCCTCCTCCCACAGCCATGCTCGGCGTACCACAATCTCCATCTCCACGCAAACCGTTAGAGGCCTACATGGGGCATTTGCTGGTCCTGATGTGTGAGCAGAGCGATGCTATGCAGGGACTCCAGGCCAGGGTTTACTCGCAAAAGGGCTTGATGAATCCCAGCTAGAGGAGGCTCTATAGGGAGGTGACAACCGCCAGAGGAGATAGGGGCTTTACCTAGGTTTTGACCTTCTCAACAGCACTCCTCAGTTTCAATATTTTTGGTCCAGATATTAAGGTAATCTAGCCTAGCTACAGAGAACAGAGCATGTGTGATGGTCCATGATCATCTTCTGTGTGTACAGATAGGTTTATGTTTAACATTTCACAAATTGATGGTCACTGAGAAATGCAGTTGAGAAGAGATGGCGCAGTCCCTAATTGTTTACTCTTATTATTAAAATGTTCTTGATTTTTTGATTTTAGGCACAATTCAGGTCCATGAAAGCACCCTCTTCATCTGCAGTGCAACCAAATGTTTGTTTTAGAACACATCATGGTTGTTGTAAAGTTTAACTTATACCAATGCAGATATGGTGTAGGACTAGCAAAGTCTAGCTGGCATTTTAATCAAATGCAGCATTAATACATGTGTTAGTTAACCATGCCATTCTCTCATCAATACGAGAACGAATAATTTTGTCTAATGTATGTAACAGATATTACGGCTACTGACTTTTGTCTCCTCTCAGTATTAATGGGTACATGTTCATACACCATGATATCATAACAATTACTTATAGGTTGATAAACTCTGGATACTAGATGAATGTGATATCAATGTGGCTAAATAATATCATATGAAGATGGTGCTAGTACTCTTAGCCCACTGACTGTGGTCACAGCTAAGCATTCCTAGTTATGGCAAGTGATTTCTCATGATGGATACATGGTTTGCACTGCTTGTGGATGAAGTTCAGGTAAATTGGTTTTACAGTTACATTATTTAGAATTGTACTGTGCACAAAGATTTTCCTAGATAGATTTTTCTCCTCCTTTGCCTTTATTAGCTTATGACCACCTTTTTTTATTTTTATTTTATTTTCTGAACACATTGCATGTGTATAATTGAATTGAATTAAAATCCCAAAGTTAATGCATCTGCATAATGGAACAGATGAATACATGATGTAAGTGCTACGTGCATTACTGGTTACTTTTATATGGAGTGTTGAATGATGGGATTTTTATTCCTCTGATTATGGTTACTGTGGTGTAATGATCACATGTGACTCTAGTGGATGCTATACAACATTATTTATTATTTATTATTATTACCTATACCACTTTAGGTTTTCTAATTTTCCCAGTTTCTCATCCTTTCGGATCCACGAACACCACACCCATAATATTAATGCACGGTCTGATATGTTTATGACTGTGCTCAGTGTGTTTCCATGTGTTCCTAATTGTTACATAACATTACTTTACATTAATATTTTAGTATATTGGTCATCATCCTGTATACCGATCCCATCATGCATTTGATGGATGTAAACATATGTTTGCATGTCACTAATCTTCTGCTGATTATTAATTAATGTTGTTATGGCCAAGTGTTTCCACTTTTTATGTTTAATCTGGTGTGAATATCATCAATTCAACATCTGAATTCTGCATGGAGTGTGACATGATAATGACAGATATATCTTTCATTTCATTCCAAAACATTGTTATGTGAACATTAATGAACAATCCAGTGACACAAACGATGATTTCATGTATTAATATGTCCAAAGTGTTTTCAAGCACTTTTTTTAATGTTATTATAGTTATTTTCTAAAGCATGCATGAACAACATAATTTGTGATTATTGGGAGTTAATACTTTGATAAATATACATTCTGACACTGTTGTGGCTCACTGTTCCACTGGAGGGTTGTTAACCATATGGCACGTCTAATTAATAATGAATTGTTACATTAACACTTGTAGTAATTTCACATCATTATTATTGGTATACATGTTGCCACATGAACAAATTAAATTTTGTGCGACTTGACCGGAAAGGTGTACCCATGATTCTCGTTGATGGAGGCAAGATTCCTGGTGCTCCATGTGTCTCTTTACAGCCTTCTTATATCTTTGTTGGGCCTACTAAAACAGCGTCAAGACATTAATGTAATCCATCTTGGCAGGATATGTCTCTACATGCCCATGCCCCTGTGACTATAACACCATGTCCTATTAAGGTTAGTTCATTCTCTGATTGAGCACCTCTATTTTGTTTTTTTGTTTATACAATTGTTTTTAATTGCACATATGTGCCTATAGCAATGTTAAGCATTAGAGCCTTCTTAGTAAGGCTTGAATAATGCTACAATTCCTTACAGTAGAGCTCATGACTGAGGTGGGAGTGGTACAGCACCAGCCATTAATGAGAAAAACTGCAGTTTTAAATTATATTTTCTGACTAAAGCTTTCATTTGTTGCAGACTGAACATGTATTATTTGTATTTATGAATCAAAGGGCTACAGTATTGCTCTGTCCACAGGAGCAACATATTTTAATTAGGTCTTCATCACTTACACAATAAACTGTATAAAAAAGCAATATACAACATTACATTAAAATTAAAGATTAGACTCAGTTGCTTCTGGTCTCCAAACAAGTCAAAGGGACGAGGCAGCTTTGTCTGACAGGCAGCTGCTAATTTTTCAGGCACAAGTTCATATCAACACAGTAGATACCACTGGCCATAGACTTTCTGTGTTAAAGTGTTTTTCACTTGTAAGTAAATATGGCTGTGTAAAACTCTTTAGAGTTTTCTCTCAACCACTTTCTGCTTTGGCAACCTAATCAGGGTGGCAAGAAAGAGGTGAGATGGAGACTGATGCACTTATCGTTGAAAGTAAATTTAATATTGAATATTGCTATTATAAATCATTACATATACTGTTATTAAGAACCAGTTTTTAGTTAAAAGAATTATCTCCTCTTAGTGTCTTTGGGGGATGCTCTGTATGAATAACTGGTGCCCTCCCAGTATTTATTGTGCTGTGATGGGCTCTTCTCTTACTAATCCTCCCACTTTCCTAAACCACCCCTATAGTTTTTTTCTCATTGAGAGTGAGCAGTGATTGAGGTGAATAGGCTTTGATGCTTTATTAAATATTGCCCAATGTAACAGAACTAAGCATACATTAACAAACACACTGTGGGTTTGGAAAATGTTATATAGTTGTGAAGTGTGTAACTAATTGAAGAGAGCAAAAAAACAACAAACAAACAATCAAGTCAGAGGCTCTCAATCCAAGAACGAACTAACCCAAGTGGGTTAGTTCTATGAGCATGGTAGCCCATACAGAGAGCAGCCTCTTTGCTCACTTGTACCCATCACAGGGAAGAAATATCCTTTAGCATATCAGTCAGTTATCACGCCAAATATTGATCCAGACACAAAATACCAGGGAATTCCTCCCTGAAAGGGAGAAACAGCAAACTTTAAATGTATATTTCAGCCTTTTTGGACCTCATCAGTGAGGTCTAGCTGTAGCCCTTTAAAAGACAGTGAGCAAGGAGTCCATCTGGAGCCCATTATCACCCTTAGGAAGACCATTTATATCACTTGATACATCATTAAACCCCAAAACATATGGTTTTGAGTAAGCCCATAGTGATGGTGAAATGGACCATCTGGACCGGGAGAGATGGTGTGCTGGGTCTACTTAGTGAGAAGTTTCTCAGCCCAGAGTCAGGCTTGATTCAACCAATTGCGGATATTTGGGCATATTTATACTCTAAGGGACTTTGATGCACTTTCACATTGGACAGCAAATTAATATGTTTAGGGGATTGATAATGTATCAAGTGATATATATGCATCTTTAAATTACATTGTTCCCTTCAATAGCCCTTCCTCACATATTACTTAACTTTCTGAGTGATGTATTGTTATATCTTGGAGACCTTCTGCACACTTGCGCTCTCTCTTTTCTTTGTTTTAATTTAGATTGTTTTTAGTGTGCTATTTTTTGCCCAGTGCACCATCCCTATCACTAGCAATCCTGGGATTAGCAAACACATTGCATATGAGGATTGTATGAATATATTAATATATAATACATTATGTGTATTTGGCCAGCATTCATTGAGGCCTTATTTATATACATATGATTGTTCACTTGGTCATTTGACATGTCATCTATCTCATCCTAGTGTGTTATAGGATACTGACATTTATTGACTTCTTGACCTCTTTGTATTTCAATTATACACATTTTTGTCTATTCATCCTAGAGATGGTACTTCGATTTTTTAATCACACCAGTTTTTTTCAGAATTTTTTTTATTCCTTTTTTTCCTAATTAAACTTTACCCTTTCATGTTATTAACCCTCCACTTTCCTAAACAACCCCCTATAGTTTTTTCTCAATGAGCATGAGCAGTGATTGGGGTGAATATGCTTTGATGCTTTATTAAATCTTCCCCAATCTAACTGATCTATGCATACATTAAAAGATTATTGTAGTTTGGGGAAATGGTTATATATTTGTGATGTTTGCATCAAATCAACACTGAAGTATGTTGCATCTGACAAGGGTGTTTGATAATGTACTTCTGTGTGTTTTCTACAAATGATGTTAAGAACTGCAACGTTGATCTGCTAAAAGACATCTCTGACACTATACAGTGCAATCCAGGTCCTGCAGAGCTTACAATCTAACTTTAAACACAATGCTGGCTTTGCAGGTGTATGATCTCTCTCCTCCTGCATAGCCCACCCGGTTTTTAATTAAACTCTCTAGGACTCCAACAAGTACTTGATTAATGTGGGACTTAGGAAGTTTGGGCTTAGCTGCTAATAGGATATGACTGGCTCTCCACCGCCGGAGTTCTCCTGGTACCTCCACTGTAATGAAAGGTTGATGCAGGCAGAAAACTGGATTCCTCAACTCATTAATTACAACTGCCCAAAGTGGAAAATTTATAATTAAACACTGTTTACTCTCTTTACTTTTGGAAGAAGTAAATTAAAGCTAATTACGAATCTTTTCCATTATGCTCAGTAATTTTTTTTGCGAGCCCAGCTGGGGTGGGAGGGCTGGTGAAGGTGCGCACAGTCTCAGCCCTCACACTTGAGTGGAGAGCAGCTTCCCAGCTATAATTATAATATTAATATCATGCTTCTAAATAATGACACCAATACAGCAAAGCAAAACAATCGCATATGTTATTTCAGGAACTTTCCTTTGCATATCTTTAATTTTCTAGCACTGTGCTTTATACAGGGAAATAAAGAATCACCATGCTCAATTAATTCTATTTTGTCTTTTGAATAACTAAACATTATAATAGGCATAACTCTTTTAGAAAGCAAAAAAGAACCACATCCTTTATTTTGTGAAACTTTTATATACAATTATTCTTTACTACGTGGCTCTGTTTTGCCTTTTCTGCTGCTGCCTTTTACTTTCTCAAGTGGGTGTGTTGTTATAAACTGGTAAACCTCGTTTAAGTCTTGCTAATAGTGATGTCGCGAACATAAAATTTTCGGTTCGTGAACCGCGAACCGCCGCAAATGTCCGTGAACCGGCGAATCCGGTGAACCGCCATAGACTTCAATGGGCAGGCAGATTTTAAAACCCACAGGGACTCTTTCTGGCCACAATAGTGATGGGAAAGTTGTTTCAACAGGACTAACACCTGCACTGTGGCATGCCGGAGGGGGATCCATGGCAAAACTCCTACGGAAAATTACATAGTTGATGCAGAGTCTGGTTTTAAGCCATAAAGGGCATAAATCACCTAACATTCCTAAATTGTTTGGAATAACATGCTTTAAAACATCAGGTATGATGTTGTATCGATCAGGTAGTGTAAGGGTTAGGCCCGCTTCACAGTGACAGACCAAACTCCCCGTTTAACGCACCGCAAACAACCGCAAACAGTCCATTTGCACAACCGCAAACTCCCCATTTGCACAAGGTTGGATACCAAGCTAGCCATGTCCCGTTCCTTGTCCTCACTGATGTCATTGAAGGTCTCTTCCTCCACCCAGCCACCAAGGGTCCCCAAAAGGGGACAACAAGCCCCCTGGGACGCCTGCTGTGTTTGGTCTTCCACCTCCTCAAAGTCACCTTCCTCCTCTTACTCCTCTTCTTCAGACTCCTCTCACTGCGTTGCCTCTCTCTGCATTATTATAAGGTGTGTTAAGTAGTACTACTCTTATCCGTTTAATACCTGTTACAGCACATATCAGGGGGCGTGTATAAGGCCTGGATTTTTAGAACCAGGAGATGGAAAAAGATGCTTTGTTGGTCGTATCACTTCAATTTTGGGGCACGGCACGTGCAATCAAAGGTGCCACCAGATAGGAGTGGCGTGTTTGTAAGTACTACTCTTATCAGTTTAATACCTGTTACAGCACCTATCAGGGGGCGTGTATAAGGCCTGGATTTTTGGAACCGGGAGATGGAAAAAGATACTTGGTTGGTCGTATCACTTCAAATTTGGGGCACTTTGTGACATTAGCTTCTAACGCTAAAACATGTCCTTTACAGGCACCTGACTATGGGCAGATGAGCAGGAACTGCTCAAGGCGAGAGACGGAGTGGCGGATGGTTGAGAGGGGGCAAGGAGGACAGCAGTGGTTGATGTGGCTGATGATGCTGGACCAGGAGGAGGATGGCGGCTTTGAGTTTGTGTGCTGCTTGTACTCATGTGTTGGTCTGGAGTCACCCAAACATTAGGTCCCAACCTGTAGAGGATAAGTGAACCAGGCTACTCTAGACCTCATTCATCATTACAGGTTTTGACAGATTGGTACTATGCGTGCACGCTACTGTGACAACAGATATGAGTGGCACTGTGCACTTGCAGAAGTTATATCATCACATCATCCTCCCCTGTATCTCTTTACCCCCTCCCTCATCATCCTCCCCTGTGTCTCTTCCCCCCCTCCCTCATCATCCTCCCATGTCTCTCTTTCCCCCCTTCCTCATCACCCTCCCCTGTGTTTCATCCCCCCTCCCTCATTATCCTCCCACCTCCCTCATCATCCTCCCCTGTATCTCTTTACCCCCTCCCTCATCATCCTCCCCTGTGTCTTTCCCCCCCCTCCCTCATCATCCTCCCCTGTGTCTCTTACCCCCTCCCTCATCCTAGGGTTAGGTGTTAGGGTGAGGGGTGTTAGGGATAAGTGTGAGGGGTGTTAGGGTAAGGGGTGTTATGGTTAGGTGTTAGGGATAAGTGTGAGGGGTGTTAGGGTTAGGGTGAGGGGTGTTAGGGATAAGTGTGAGGGGTGTTAGGGTTAGGGTGAGGGGTGTTAGGGATAAGTGTGAGGGGTGTTAGGGTTAGGTGTTAGGGTGAGGGGTGTTAGGGATAAGTGTGAGGGGTGTTAGGGTTAGGTGTTAGGGTGAGGGGTGTTGGGGATAAGTGTAACGGGTGTTAGGGTAAGGGGTGTTAGGGATAAGGGTGAGGGGGTTAGGTGTTAGGGTGAGGGGTGTTAGGGATAAGTGTGAGGGGTGCTAAGGTGAGGGGAGGATGATGATGAGGGGGGGGAGAGACACAGGGGTGTCCTTGCAGCAGAGATCAAAAGAGTCCTTCAGGACTGTATTGCACACTGTGTACAGTAGCCTAGCTATGGTTTTCCTTATTGATGCAGTATCACCTACACTCAGCCTCCTCTCAGTAAGACTGCAAGTTAGTTATGATTCCAAAATGGCTGCTGTCCATGAGTTAGAAGGCTCTGGAAGGGAGTGTATGCTGCTGATTGGCTGGAATGTGTCTGCTGACTGTGACATGCAGGGTCAAAGTTTGCTCAATGATAAAGTATAGGGGGTGGGTCGAATCTCGCATATGTTCGCAGTTCGCCGCGAACGCGAACATGCTATGTTCGCCGGGAACAGTTCGCCGGCGAACTATTCGGGACATCTCTACTTGCTAATAAAACTGGTACATGTAACTGCCCCATTTCCATTTTAAAAACAGACACTTTCTGTGTATAAATGTCTTCTCCTACCTCAATAATTTGATCTGATGATTCTACAGCAGTATACCTGCTTATAAATGATAATAAATCAGTGCAGCAAAACAATTGTGAAAAGCAGTGGCAGCTGTCACCAAACAGCTTAAAATCTTTTATATTTTAGCTTTATTGATTTCAGTTTTTACTCTTGATCATGCAGAGAGATGGTACAGTGCATTTCTAGTCAGCTGATTTTACCACTACACAATGAATCTATATGCCTTGTTATGGGTGAAAAGAGCAATATATATAACACAGAACTTATAGAGGAATAGGAATACTTCCTTACTCAGCATATACAACCCCTTCTAATTAGTGCCACCTGCTAGTGCATCACTAATAAAGTATCTAAAAAGTGTGCAACCCTCCAGTGGGAGCGCAAGCGCACTATAGAAGCTCTTTGTATGGAATCCGTACATGCAACACTGTGCTGCGGTGGGGAGACAGAGGGGGGAAAGGGGGTGAAACAGACACAGAGGAGGGAGGAGGGGGGAAAGAGAAAGGGAGAAAGAGACGCAGGAGAGGGAGGAGGAGGGAAAGACACACAGGGGAGGGAGAGGGGGGGAAAGAGAAACAGAGGAGGGGGAGGGGGGAAGAGACCCAGGTAAGGGAGAGGAGGGAAGAGACACAGGGTAGGGAGGAGGAGGGAAATAGACAGAGGAGGGAAAAGGAAAGAGACACAGGGGAGGGAGAAGGGGGAAGAGACACAGGGGGAAAGAGAAGGGGAAAGAGACACAGGAGAAGGAGGAGGGGGGAAGAGACACAGGGGAGGGAGGAGGGGGAAAGAGACACAGGGAAGAGAGAGGGGGAAAGAGCCACAGGGAAGGGAGAGGGGCAAAAGACACAGGAGATGGAGAGGGGAGAAGAGACACAAGGGAAGGAGATGTGGGGAGAGACAAAGAAGAGGGAGAGAGGGAAAGAGACACAGAGGAAGGAGAGGGGGAAAGAGATACAGGGGAGGGAGAGGGGGGAAAGAGACACAGGGGAGGAAGAGGACACAAAAGAGACACGGGGGGGAGACACATGTAATATTATACCATCATTTATGACAAGTAAAAAACTAGTTTTATATATTTTGCCATTTCAGAAAAGGATAGAGGCAGCCTAAAACAATTAACATAATTATCTTAGCAGAAATGTTATGAAGGAGTTACTTTATTCAACAAGCTTTTCTATCCTGTATCTGGTGATGAAGAGCACTTATGGCAACTCTGGTGTCTCTTGATAAATGTTACAATTTACAGCTAAATACATCCAATAACATTAACAAAATGAACAAGTTAAGACCAAACAAAAAAAAAGCCTGCAGTTTGCCTCATTTCCATAGGAACACTGAGTAGGCCACCAAAGTACTTTACAGTTAGTAACTTTCAGCCTTATTATATTGCGATTTGGCAAATTGAAAAGGGCTCTATTTAAGCACACAGCATATTTTTTTTACACAAGTTTTTAGTTAGTGAACTTCTATCCAAAAACAAGGTCTTCACTAACTAAAAACTTCTGTAAAAAATTATGCTATATGCTTAAATAGAGCCCTTTTCAATTTGCTTAATCACAATTTAATAAGGCTGTTAACCCCTATCTATCTATTATTCTTTATCTATCTATCTATCTGTCTGTCTATCTGACTGTCCGTCCGTCCGTCTGTCTGTCTATCTATCTATCTATAACTAATGTTTGCTTTGCGTTTTGGATAAATAAGGAACTATTTAAGACTCTTGGTAGAAATGTAAAGCTAGTAGCTAATAACAGTTAATTTCCCCAAATTCTACACGCAGCATAGTAGTTACAGCTATTGCCCCGTCCCCAAAAAGTGTCCTCCCTCCAACCCCCTAGCTATGTCGCTGTCTACCAGCTGAGCACCTGATAAGAATCCATAGTTCAAATGTGCTAATCATCTGCAATGTGAAAAAGTGACAAATTATAAAGAATAGTAGAGAAGCACTAACTTCTTATCTAGAAACATTTGCAAAGTCATTTCAAATGTAAACAAACGTTTAGGAAATTCTACAATAAATCCTCATTATCGTTTATTCTTAAAATAGCCATTACCATACAGAACTAAAATGCACAGAACTACTTGCTGAGATAATTTATACCTTCCTAGTTTTAATATATGTAACTATTAAGTTTGGTTTGGATGTTTAAATGCTTCAGTTTAAGGGCCGAAAAAGTATATATTTCTTGAACCCCTATTGTGTTCCAAAAGTTTTGATGGAGCATCAGGATCCCAAATGGCTAACGTCAAACCCAAAGACCCCTTTATTTTACAAAATCAACCCGCTGTTGGTTTAGCGAGACACTCTATGATCATAGACTTGCTAAAATCCTGGCCTGGATGACATACATGTGCTACACCTGAGCAATAAAGCTTATGCACTTTGGTCCTGACATTATCCCTTTAAAGGGACCCTGTCACCCCAAAATCACGTTTTTAAGCAATTTTTTAAGATTATGAAAACTGCATATACATTGCTCTATTGCAGGGGTGGGCATGTTCCAGCTTGGAGAGCCCCACACCGGCCAGGATTTGAGGATATCCTTTCTGTGCACAGGTGCATCGATCAGGATGACTAAAGAAGCGATATCCTCAAATCCAGGCCTGTGTTGGGCTCTCCAGGACCGAACTTGCCAACCCGTGCTCTAAAGTACATCAATACTCTGCTTTGTATATTCTGCATTATTATGCAAATTAGCAATTAGCTGCTAATTATTTCCATGGTCTAATTGTTTGTGGTGGCAAAAATGATGGGCCCCATTGTTATTATCACTCTTATCAAGTTACTAATTATTGTATAGCTTAAAAAATCCACACAAACAATGCTGAATACAGTGAAGAAAAACAGCTAGTACAACTGCTAGACAGTTTCCAATTCTATTTAAGATAAATCCAGTTCATTTTGGGGTGACAATGTCCCTTTAAAGACACCCAATAAGGAAATATATGGCAGCTGATTGCCTAGTTTGCAATGCTTAATTTAAGAATATTTTATGTTAAGACAGATATGAATTTCTCTCCTGACAGCAAGCAGAACACAAAGCAAGTTTTCATCTAATCCCTCCGAATCCTTTCAAGTACGTGAGAACTTTCACCCCATAACTCCTTTAATAGAATTTCTTCTGCGCCAAATCTCAATTAGTATGATAAATAAGCAAGTTATTTCTCCAGTGCCTGCCATCTTTTGCTGACGTCAGCATTAATGCGATTATTGTATTTTCACTTGATTTAGAGGCCTGTTCACTCTTCCCAAATATTAATAAGAGTGGAGTTTCTTTTCTTTTTTTTGAGAACTAGCAGGCTGAAGCAATGTGATTAAGGGCTTTTAAGCCATTGTTCCTATTTAGGATTTTTTAATAATATAAGACTTGGCATCCGTGTTTCAAGTGAGATTTTTTTTTTTATCTGAGAAACAATGTTGTCTGTATCAAGTCATGCATTAAACCTTAACAGAAAGGCTTAAGGAGCTAAAGCGTACACAATATAAATTACAATTGAGGGGAATGTTTCACTAGCTACTTTAGAGGATGTTAGCAAGTGGATTTGTGATGTTATTTGAAGGAAAGAACAAGCCATTTTTAACATATTACCATGTCTCAAACAAGCCATTATTCTTACATGATTTATCTGTACATTGTGGTTGTGTAGCAGCAAAGGATTCTGTGAAATTACCACTCTATTTTTAAGAAAAGAAGAACTTGTGAAGCATCAGAGCAGTAGGAGGCCCTGGTATTATGATGACCCTCCCTGTGGGCATAGTCTTCGTCACAGCTGTGAAACATGGCACCCTATGTGAGAGAGAACAAGAAGACTAGAGGAGGTTCCAGAAGGAAAAATGACGTGTAAAATTCACATGACAAATACAATGTGGATAATACAATTAAGTCACCTAGTTAAAACATTCATATAAAAGTAAAAAACAAAAACTCCTAAAGAGTGCATTTATGGAATTTTATAAAATGTATAAAGCACTAGTCAATTGCCTGTCACAAATGATGGGATAATATTTTAACCCCCCCCCCCCCTCATGTGTCTCTTGCCCCCCCCCTCTCCCTCCCGTGTCTCTTACCCCCCCTCTCCCTCCCCTGTGTCTCTTACCCCCTCTCCCTCCCCTGTGTCTCTCCCACACTCTATCTCCTGTTTCTCTCTACTCCCCCCCAGCATGCAATCTCTCTCTCTCCCCTCCTGTGTCCTCCCTACCGCTTCTCACCTCCTTCTCTCCCCTCCTTCTGTCTCCTTCCCTCTCCCCTGCAAAAAAAACTTTGCGAGCGTTACACACAAACTTGCAGTATGACAACTATCATATGCAATTCCTTCCTATGCCGTCAGTGCTATTATATTAAAATATACACTTAAAAATTATGACCTCCAGAGCTTGACTTCATTTTCATGAATATATTTGCACATCATTGGGCTTTCTAAAATCTAAATTGACTAAAATTTCTGGATTGCTACCTTGCTTTGGGGAAGCGGCTTGTAAACTTTAATGAAGGAGGCAGCTATACCATGCAGAGGGACTAAAGATGGGCAGGTCATAGCAGAGAGGTCAGACAAAAGAAAACGTTATGGATCAGCACAACCAGAGACATAACTATATGGCAACAGAGGTTGAGCCCCCTAGGTCAGAAGGTGGCTACCACATTACTGGGGAAGAGCATGACTAGTGCCAGATCTAACAAAGTGGTTTGGCCAAAGTCAAGAGGACTCCTTGCTGTGGATGTGTCTGAAAGGGAAAGGAAAGCATTGACATTGATATCATGGGAATTAGTGGTCTCAAATGAGGTTGAATGGGTCATTTATATGATACAAACACCAGATCTTCTACTGTGGTCAAAACTCCCTCAGAGGAAAAGGAGCAGCCTTCAAAGGGTGGTCAAAGCAGTGCTTGGTTACAAACAAAAAATGACAGAATGATTTCAATTTGAATTCAAGGCAAGCAATTTAACACCATAATGATTCAAGTCTATGCTCCAACCATGGATGCTGAAGAGGCTGAAGTTTTCCAATTCTACAAAGATATTCAACACAACCAAGATATTACTAAGAAAAGTTGTTATTCTCATCAAAATATGCAGGTCAGAGATTACTAGCATTCTGTCAAGCAAAGTCTATGGTCATAGTAAAACCTCTCTTCCAATGGACAATATAGAAATCAGATTGACTATATACTTTGGGGCCAATGATGGAGAA
Organism: Discoglossus pictus; assembly: GCA_027410445.1. Lineage (NCBI taxonomy): Eukaryota > Metazoa > Chordata > Amphibia > Anura > Alytidae > Discoglossus > Discoglossus pictus. The sequence goes on from CM050167.1 coordinate 93,461,457, forward strand.
GCTCTATACAGTCAGCAAAAACAAGACCTGGAGCTGACTGCGGCTCAGACCAAGAGCTTCTTATTGCAAAGCTCAAAATTAAACTGAGGAAAGGAGGGAAAATTGTCAGCAGTGAACTGACTTAATTTTTGGAAAGTCAACAATATTTATAGGGGTTAGATACATAGGGGTGTTTATACAACACAACAATGACAGGAAGTGGCAGACAAACACAGGATACTGACTCCACATGGGGTCTAATTGTCTGGCATCCAGGCATCCTGTCTGGCACCTGTGAACAATAGGCCAACCTCCAAACACACATATTATTGTCTCCATGTCTAAAGGTCCAGACTTCAAATAGAGTACATTAACTTTATTTGCAAACAATGGGACAAAATAGATTACAACATAATGTAGGCGTTTATGCACATAATCCAGTGGCTGGAGCCAAGCAGTCTGTCCTTTATGGTGGCTCAATGGGCTAAGATCCAGGAACAGGAAAAGGGGTCAGTGACAGAGATAGAAGAAGATAACAAAATGGGAAAGACAAGAGATCTATTCAAGAGAATTGGGAATTTTAAGGGAACATTTCATAACAAAATGGGTTTGATAATACACAAAAATGATAGGGACAGAAGCGGATTACATAAAGAAGGCAGGAATATACTGAAGATCTCTACGGGAAGGATCTTACCAGTACTGATAACCTCAAAGTTTGTCCACTTGGAATGGGTAAGGGAAAAAAACTTTTATTGCACAAAAATCACGCCAATATTAAAAATTAGTATCCACATGGCATAGCAACAACAGGTAGATCAATGAAGACAAAACAACAAAATATCAAAGGGAAAGTATGGTGATGAAATTAATGTGGGTAAGACCACAGGTAAGAGTAGTAGAACCCTATGATCTCAAAGGATGCCTCCTACCTAAAAGGCACAACCTATGTGGATGCCTCACTTTCTGCCTACTCACCCTATAACTCAGATAGAGAGAAAGCACGTTGTCACATAGTACCCAACATGGGAAAGCAACCTTCCAAATAAGCTATATATAGCTATAAACTATAGTTCACAATGATATCCTATGATGCTGCCAACAGTAGATACTAAACATTAACAAATTAAAAACAATGATAACCATAAATAGAGCATAGTATTATGTGAGAAATAGGTTATAATTGGGCACAAAGTGCCATATAAATAGAATGACAGCACCTGATATACATACAGGAATGGGAAGATATCTCACTCAAAATCTAATTAATGTAATTCTCTAAACCAGCTCTATGGTAGTGGTAGTGATCTAGTGATATTAAGCTGGCAGCATTGCCTACGAATGTCATAGGCTGTAACCACTCCTAAGTATGTGTCCGTAAATACGGACCCTCATAACACTTTACTGCACAATCCAGCTGAAGAACCATTAGAACCCCCACTTGACACCTAATGGCTGGAGTGTAGCCAGATGTCTTGGGAAGTGAATTGAAATTGGCCCTAGGAAAACTTACTGCTAACAAGGGTGCAGGAGTTGGTGGAATCCCAGCAGAACTGTTCAAATCCTGCTAGATGATTCTGCGAAAGCATTGATTCACTTATGCCAACAAATTTAGAAAACTCAACAGTGGCCAGTGAAGTAAAACAGGTCAGTCTACATCCTAATACCAAAAAGGCAGCGCCGCAGAATGCTCCAATTATCAAAACAATTTCACATGCCAGCAAGGTAATGTTCAAGGTCCTGCAAGCTCTATTCGACAATATAAAAAACAAAGCTACCAGATGTGCAAACCGGGTTTCACAAAGGCAGAAGCAAAAGAGATCAAATTGCCAGTGCCCACTGGATAATAGGCTATTCTAAAGCCTTTGACTGTGTGGATCATAACAAACTGTGGCAAGTTCCTAAATAGATGGGGGTACCAGATCATTTCATTCACCTCCTGAGGAATCAGTATGTGAACCAAGAAGCCACAGTCAGAACCAAACATGGAACAAACGAATAGTTCAAAATCAGGCAAGTACCACAAGGTTGTATATTGTCATCTTATTTATTCATCTTATATGCAGAGTACATCATGCACAAGGCCGGGCTGAAAGATTCGAAAGCCGGAATCAATAATGCTGGGAGAAATATCAACAACCTCAGAATCGTGGATTATACTACTTTGATGACTGAAAGTGAGGAGGAACTAAAGGGCTTATTGATGAGGGTGAAAGAAGGAAGTACAAAACCTGGCCTGCTGCTCAATGTTAAAAAGACAAAGGTCATGGCAAAATGCAAGTTATGTTCATGGCAAATAGATGGGTAAGAAGTGGAGACAGTGACAGATTTTATTTTCCTGGGATCCAAGATCTCTGATGATTGTGACTGCTGCCATGAAGTTAAAAGATGTTTGCTTCTGGGGAGGAAAGCTGTGATAAGTCGGGATAAGCTATTAAAACAATAAAGATATATCACTATCAACAAAGGTCTGTATAGTTAAAACTATGGTATCCCCAGTAGTATCATACAGATGTGAGCGCTGGACCATAAAGAAGGCTGACCTCAGTAGAATTGACGACTTTGAGTTGTGGCCTTTGAGAAAACTGCGTAGAGTCCCATGGACTGCAAGAAGATCCAGTCAATCAATACTGCACAAAATCAAGACAAACTGTTCACTGAAAGGTATGATCTTGAGGCAAAAGCTCAAATAAGGATTCCCTAGAGAAGACTCAGATTCTGGGTAGATTGAAGGTAAACAAAGAAGGGGACGGCAGGGGCAGAGATGGATAGGCGAGGTCATTGAAGCAATGAACACGAGCTTGACAGAGCTCAGAGAGGCAGTGTCTGACAGGTGTGCCCTGTGTGCTGTGATACATAGGGTTACGGAGAATCAGACACGACTAAACAACAACAAAAGTACATTATCAGCTACAAGAGAAGTGATCATTTATTTTCTGATTCAGCACCCTACACAAGGCCTTGTATATTTAATCCAATATAAGTTATAAGTACAGGAAAATATATACATGCTTGGGTTGCTTAGAAATTCTGTATAAAATTTCAGAGTTTTATAATTACAAGTCATAATACAGAAATAATATAATAATAATATAGAAGTGCTATGCAGATCTATATACAGTATCAGTAACATAAGGAAAGGTAAGCTATAAAGTATGCAAAAACTATTTTTGTGCCTTCTTTTTGCAAAATCATGTATTTATTTCTAGAACAAATGCGAAACATTAATACAAAGACAACTGAAACAAAAGACAAAGATTTAAAAATTGAACTTATTCCATAACATGCATTGAGGCTACAGGAAATAGCAAGGTGCAAGTTCAATGCAAAATATGACTCCCTTGTTTTGTTGTATAGTCATTCAGTCGTGTTCAACTCTCTGTGACACTATGGATTGCTGCATGCCAAGCTGTTTGTGCTAATTCATAAGGGTTTTATGGTAAAGATACTGGAGTGGCTTGCCAGTTCCTTCTCCAGTGGTCCACGGTTCGTCTGACGTGCCTATTTTGGGCGACCCTACATGATATAGCTCACAGCTTCATTGAAGTACACAAGCCCATTCTCCATGACAAGATAATGATCCAGAAAAGGACCCCCTTGTTAGCCCCCCACTTCCCCGTAGTGTACCCCCGGCAGACTCACTTTACTGAATAATAGCCACACAGTGTAAACTAAGCAGATTGAATGGACAGCATATAATAATTCCTTTCTCTGAAGCTATCACTGCTCCTATCACATTGCTCTCTGATAAGCTCTTTTTACATATTATTTGGTGTGGCTTCTGTGTATCAGCAGGAAAGAGAGCAGGACGTGGGATGACCATCTGTCCCTCTGCTCCCCTGCCATGTGACCTTATGGATGCCATTTTCCATAATGGCAAAGAACTATAATTTATTTTATGTGCTTGACTGCATTTTACTTCCCTTGTATAAGAAATATATATATATATATATATATCCCATGTCTGCATCTAATACAATTAGGGGCTAGTTCTGCTGGATTAAGACAACAAATACTCAACATGGTGAAATCCAGCATTTCATTACTGAAATTAAATGATCATTGTGGTCAGTTTCTTGAATAACTAAGCTGAATAATAAGCACAATATTTAAAAAAAAAGTCAAAATAAAGACAACGTTTACATTATTAACATTTGTATGCAATTCTTCTTTACATTAACATTCCAGTTTGTTTTCTGACCTGATTCTGTCTGCTATTTTCTCAGGGGGGACGTCCTTGTAAACTAATAAGATTCCCATTAGTCCTATTATCTTGTTTCCATTAGGGAAAACTGAAGTTTCTTCTAGATTCTATCTTCCCACGTGAGGAAGTTGATCAAGAGAAGCCCAACAGCAGCATAATGGCATATAAAGGGTTATCAATTAGAAGCAATATTATTATTTTTTTTACATTTAACTATTTTTAAGTTTCCCCTTTTGGATCGCTACCTTGTCATGATGAAGGGACTTGTGTACCTCAGTGAAGGGTCACCCAAGATGGGCAGGTCATAGCAGGGAGGTCAGAGAAATTACAGACCACTGGAGAAGGAACTGGCAACCCATTCTAGTATATTTTGCCATGAAAACTTTAAGGGTGAGCACAACCAGACACAAGACGTGCCTGGCATGCTGCAGGCTTTAGTGTCACAGAGAGACGAACATGACTGAACAGCAACAATCTTTTAAGTGTAGTTATTCTTGTGTTTATAATATTATATTCTTATATTGCTCAATTCAGCCCTAAGGCATAGTAAAGTTTTTTCTTTTTTAATCTTCATTCCTCATTAGTATCTACTTAATAAAATATTACAAAAGTATTTTAATGTGAAGCTGTGCTACTGGGAATGCTCAATGCATACTGTACTTCCTTCTGCTGCTAGTTCTCCTTTACAGAGATAATTCCATATTGCCTTCTCAATCAGCATGTTAGCATGGAATTATGACTATAAGGGGAACCAGCAGCAAATATACAGTTCTGGCCAAGGGAATGTTTGAGTTCTATTTTTTTTAATCAAACTATTTTATATTGTATTTTTAGCATTATTAATGTTTATAATAACAACAATGAATATAAAAGGGACAAAGAAGTTTCCCTGTTTTTATTTTAAAACAAACTACTTAACTGCAATTTCTGAAAAAATAAAATGTTACATTTTTCACTTCCTTTAAGTATTGTTCAGGATAATGAGAGAGGTGAGGTTGGATGCAGCAGTGGCCAATAATTAGGCCAAAAATTGTTTTAAATGATATTTTCTGAAAAAGCTACTTGTTTGTTCTTCCTTTTCTCCTTATGTGTTATGGGAGGCAGTGTGGGCAGGGATCCTTGTTAATCTCTGCATTGCAACAACAATGTGCCTTTACCCCATTTTTTTAATGCATATCACATAAAATACTTTCTGTGAGTTCCTCTCAAGTTTCTTTCAATTCACAGTTAAGACAAAATTGGATCAAATACACCGTCTTTTATGTCTCATTGCTGCTATAGTGTTATTATTCTTGAAGTAACACAACTTATTTTTCATGCCTTCTTCTGGATCACTACCTTGTCACTTTGAAGGGGCTTGTGTACTTCACTGAAGCTGTGAGCTATAAGATGTAGGGTTTATCCAAGATGGGCAGGTCATACCAGACAGGTCAGACAAATTGCTGTCAACCCACTCCAGTATCTTTACCAAGATAACCATATGGATAAGCACAATGATAGATGTCCTTGGCGTGCTGCGGTCCATAGGGTCAAGAAGGGTCTGACATTGATTGAACAACAACAACAATATATTATTATTATTACTAGCTACTTGCCTGTCAAAAATGACGAGATTAAAATTGTAAGGCTGGTAATGCTGTTTGCCACACAATGTGAGGCTTTGGCTCTTCTGAACACCTTTGGCGCTCATTGCGAGCCTTTCCTCTCGCCTACTGTTCTGGCTGCTCATTGCAGGGTTCGTTAACATGCAAGTTTTGTGCTTGGGAATGCCATGTGTCTCTTTCCAGCATCTCCCCCCTGTCCCTTCCCTGTGACTTTCTCGTATGTGTGTCTGCTGAATGTTTGCGTGGCGATCAGTGACTTCCGTTGGTTTTATTTTCAAAGTCCTGCGTGCCTGGCATTGTTGTCGTAAGTGTTACTGTCTTCGGTGTTGTGTGTTTTGTTAGTCTTGTGAGCCTGGAGTTGCTGAGCCTCGTTTTTATCCTGTTTCTGAATTTTTTTTCTTTGCTTAGGTGATTTTGAAGTGGTGAAAAACGCCAAATATAAGTGTAATTCGCTTGCAACCTAACACCCAGGCTTGCTATGTCTCCCCCTGTGCTGTGTGTGAGTGTTTTTTGTACATGTTCTATTTTTGTTTTGGTAGGTCTTCAGTGTTACGCGCTTGAAGAGTGCCGCGAGGCTCGCCTAAATACGGTGCCACTGGCCTTCGCCGCTCATTGCAGCCTAAGTACTGCTTTGCGAGGCTTGTATGTGTGACAGCACCGCCCAAGTGCTGTGCGGCTGCTTCGCATTGCTTCGGCACTCATTGCAGCTTTAGTACTGCACCGCTGCTTAGCCAAAATCGTAAGCGTTCCCCACACTGGCAACTACCGTATTGGTCCGAGAATTATATTCGCGACCGTAAAAAAATTACTGCCGATTTGCGAGCGTGCGAGTTACGTGTGCGGCTTCTATTCGCGAATGTAAAATTACTGCCGATTTGCGCAATTGCGAGTTAAGGGTGCCGATATGCGTGCTTGAGACTGCGTTTTTGTAGCAATTGAATAGCGATTTACGGTTTTAGTGATTCTAACATCCTGTAAGGCCTGTAACCTTAAAAAAAAAGTTACAGTACTAATTAGAAAGCCTGTTTCTTGCAATGGCTGATCACTTGGAGAGTCTTTTTCTCTCCAATTCTAAGGGTGCGGCTTATATTTGAGTACTATCTTTTTTCTATTTTTTCCCCTTGAATTTTACAGGTGCGGCTTATATGCGGGTGAGGCTTATATTCGGACCAATACGGTATATATGTGACTAGTTACTTGACCGTCAAAAAAGACGGGAATAACATTTTAAGGCTGGCAGTGCTCTTTGCCACCTAATGTGAGCACCTTCAGCGCTCATTGCGAGTCCTTTCTCTCTCCCTGTCTACTTCATTCCTTGTGTCTCATTTCCCCCCTCCTCCCCCTCCTTTGTGGCTCCTTTTCCCCCTCTTCTTTCCCTCCCTTGTGGCTCCTTTTACCCCTCTTCTCTCCCTCCCTTGTGGCTCCTTTTCCTCCTCTTCTCCCTCCATGGTGTCTCCTCCCCCGTTCCTTCCCTGTGTCTCTTCCCCCATCACCTGTGTCATTCCCCCTCCCCTGTGTCTCTTCCCCCCTCCCTGTGGCTCTTTCCCCCTTCTCCCTCCCCTGTGTCTCTTTCCCCACTCCCTCCCCTGTGTCTCTACCCCCTCCCCTTGCTCTCTTTCCCCCGTCTCACCTGTGTCTCTTTCGCTCTCTCCCTCCCCTTTGTCTCTTTTTATCTCCCCCTTTCACTCACCTATGTCTCCGTCCCCCCTCCCTCCCCTGTATCTCCTTCCCCCCTCCCTAGCCTGTGTCTCTTTTCAGCCCTCCCCCTCCCCTGTGTCTCTCCCCCCGTTTCTCTCTTTCCATCCCTCTCCCTCCTGTGTCTCTTTCCCCTCTTGTGTCTATTTTACCCCCTCTCCACCCCATGTCTCTTTCCCCCCTCTCCTCCCTGAGTCACTTTTCCCTCCTCTCCCCCATGTCTCTTTCCACCCTCTCCCTCCCCTGTGTCTCTTTTCCACCCCTCTCCTCTCCTGTGTCTCTTCCCCCCTCCTCTGTCTCTCTTTCCCCCTCTCCCCCTTGTCTCTTTCCCCCTACCTTTCCCCTTTGTCTCTTTTTACCCACCTCCCATGTGTCTCTTTTTATCCCCCTCCCTCCCCTGTATCTCTTTCCCCCCTCCCCTTTGTCTCCTTCCCCCCTCCCTCCCTCACCTGTGTCTCTTTTCAGCCCTCTCCCTGTGTCTCTATGCACCCCTCTCCACCCCTCTGTGTCTCTTTCCCCCCTCTCCCCCCTGTGTCTTCCCCCCCCCTCTCCCCTGTGTCTCTTTACCCCCTCCCCCTGTGTCTCTATGCAACCCTCTCCACCCCTCTGTGTCTCTTTCCCCCCTCTCCCCCCTGTGTCTCTTCCCCCCTCTCCCCCTGTGTCTCTTTCCCCCCTCTCCCCATGTCTCTTTCCTCCCCTCCCCTGTGTCTCTTCCCCCCCATGTCCCTTTTCCTCCCTCTCCCTACCCTGAGTCTCATTCCCCTCTCTCCTTCCCGTGTCTCTTAACCCCCCTCTTCCCCCCCCTCTTTCCCCTCTTATACTCCTCCTCCCTCCTTCCCCCATAGCCTCCTGCTCCCTTTCCCCCTCTCTTACTTTCATGTGATGCCCTTCTCCTGTTGCTTCTCTCCCTAGCAGCGCGGCTCGTGGCTGTGTCCGAACCGTCATATGCTAATGACGTGACGCGCATGTGATGTAACATCATTAGCATATGCCGGTTGGGACACAACCAGGAACCGCGCTGCAGAGGAGAGAAGCATCAGGAGGAGGTCATTGCATGATGGTAAGAGAGGGGAAAGGGGAGGAGGAGACTAAGGGGAAGGAGGGAGGAGACACAGTGGGCCTCGCGATGAGAGACTATAGCACTCATTGCAGGCCAGGTACTGGAGGTGTTGCGAGCCCTGCAATGAACGCCTTCTGCGCTCATTGCAGCCCCCGTCGGTGTCAGGCATTGGTAACGCCAACTGCTCACCTCGCTTCGCGAGGGATGCAACTGCGTTACCAACTCCACAAACGTTACATATACTGACAACTATATATGTTATTATTATTGTTAATTTGTAACGCGGCAACATATTCTGTAGCACTATACATAAGTTGTGATCAAGGCAAAACTATGTTAACACATTAAAAGATGGAAGGCTATGGTCTTTGAGCTTGGAATCCAGTGTACTTAGAGCTTTCCCGAAGGGTTTGTGTGTGGTACAGGAGGGTGAGAAATGCAGTGTGCACGTTAAGGTGGCAGATATAGGCTTCTTTAAACAGGTGCGTTTTTAGTGACGATTTGAAGCAGGAGGATAATCTGGTGGAGTGAGGCAAGGAGTTCCAGAGAATGTGGCAGCGCAAGAAAAGTCCTGAAGGCGGTAGTGAGATGAGGTGATGAGAGAGGAGGAAAGAAGAAGGTCATTAGCAGAGCGAAGAAAGCGGTGGGGGAATATTTGGAGATGAGAGCATGTGGGGGTGCAGTGTTGTTGAGGGCTTTGTAATTTAGGATCATGATTTTAAATTTTATACTTGAGGCTATGGGATGTAGCTAAGTCTAGCGGAGTCATTCATTATGGATTGAGGTGGGGATAGACGGGTGGTGGGTAGGCCAGCCAGAAGTGAATTGCAGTAGTCAAGACGAGAAATGATCAGAGAATGTATTAGAACCTTAGCTGTGTCTTGTGTAAGGTAGTAACGCATTTTGGAAATGTTTTTTTTAAATTGAAAAGAGTGATGGTAAGAGATGTGAGGAATTGAAGCTGTAGTAGATGGTGGGAAGATTAGGAGTCCGGTCTTAGACAAGTTGAGTTTGAGATGGTGGGTGGAAATCCAGGAGGATATACTTGAGAGGCAGTTGGAAACATGTGCTAGAAGATAGGGGGATAAATCAGGTGCTGAGAGGTAGATTTGCGTGTCATCTGCATAGAGATGATATTGAAGTCCAAAATATTTTATTATGGTGCCAAATGAGGATATATAGATGGAGAATATGAGGGGGCCTAGGACTGAACCTTGGGGTACGCCAACAGGCAGGGGGTGAAGAGAAGAAGAGGTGCCAGAGAAGGAGACACTAAAGAGAGCAGTGTCTCTGATTCCAAGGGAGCAGAGAATTTGGATTAGTAGAGGGTGGTCAACTGTATCAAAAGCAGCAGAGGAATCCAGGAGACATAGAATAGAAAAGTGACCCTTTGATTTGGTAGTGAGCAAGCCATTAGTGACTTTTGTGAGAGCTGTCTCAGTGGAGTGTTGGGGTCGGAAGCCAGAATGGAAAGTGTCAAGAAGGGAGTTGGAGGAGATAAATTAGGTAAGGCAGTAATAGACGAGCCGCTCATGCAGTTTGGAAGCCAGGGGAAGCAGAGAGGTAGGGCGGTAGTTAGTTGCGGAATCAGTGTCAGATGAGGGTTTTTTAAGAATGGATGTAATTATGGCATGTTTTAGAGATCATGTAAATATATATATTTCCCAATACCTCTACAGGACAGATAATTATTAAAGGGCCACTGTTGTCCAAATATGTCTAGCATGGATGTAAAAGATCACGTTTTAAACATTAGAAACAGATTTTTTTGTATGAGAAATAATTGATCTATAGCAGCGGTGGGCAAGTTTGGCACTGCAGGGCCTGGATTTGAGGATTTGCACAGGTGAGTCAATCAGGATGACTGAAAAAGTGATAGTCTAAATCCTCAAATCCAGGCCTGTGTGCAACCCTCCAAGACTAAACTTGCCCATCCCTGATCTATAGTATAGAAAAATGACATGCAATATAGACTGTGTGGGATTGTTTTCCCCTCCTGATATGTTACGGGAAAAAGTGGGGAGTGAGTCTTATGGATGTCTGAAATGCAACATATTATACTTTTGATCCCATTGGCATGTAATGTAAATCAGATAAAAAATAAGAAAACACAATTGACAAGGTATGTATAAGTCCTTGTTTACACTTCCTCTTAACAACCTGGTACGATAAATACAAATTGTTTTTTATTTGCCTGTCTGCTCTTTCAGTGATCATTTTCTTATTAATAAAATGTATTTTCCATTGGGGAAACAAACTTTTTTTACATATAAAAAATGCTTTTAAATACATGACAGAAACATCTGGACTACAGTGGCCCTTTAAACAGGTATAGTTTTAATGCACATATAGTGAATTAATTTGTGCAAATGTCGTTAAGGTCTGCATGGCTTTGTAAAAACGAGTCCACAGCCAAAATCAATATTTTTTTATCTCGCCATACGCATACATAGTTTAATATAATGGTATTGAAATGGGCACAGGAAGGAAGTTTACATAATGAAGGAGACCCAAAGGAAGGACACCATTCAGTAAACTGTTTATCTAAAAAGACACTGAAGTCACAGTTGTCCTATCATTCGTTTAAAATAAAACATCATGAAAAATATGGGCTGTTGGGGGTTAAAAATGGTTGTGCAAACTATTTTTGCAACAACAAATCTGATTAGGATATGTCAGGTCTACAGGAAGTGCAGGACTGGTTGTTATGCTTGCAAGCTGTCTATTGCTGTGCTTTTGCAGGGCAAGGTGTAAGTGTGAAATACTAAAAGATCCAATAGTATAACACATCTTACTATCCCCTCCCTCCTACCCCAACCAGCCTGTTACTGTTAAAGCTAACAGGAAGTGTTTAAGTCAGACAAGATGGAATCTTTCTATGCACAAAGAGGGTTTCTAAAAATATGTTCATAGCTGCTAATGTTATTACATACTTCACAAACATGTGACATCTTTCCTAAAGTACATTGGTCCTTTAATATGTGTAATATAGGGGTGACGAAGACAGTTAAAGGGACACCAAAGGCACAATTCTTCTAATTAAAAAAAGTATATTGGATGGAAATGGCCATTGTAAGAATGAAAACACTTTTTTTAAATAATCCCTATACAAACTGCATTTGGAACAAAGTCAGTGATGCCTTTTTTTTAAGTTGCATCAGATTTAACCACTTGTAACAAGTTTTTCAACAGAGGTTGATAACTCAATTGGTGCAGTGTACCAACACTTAGAGTCAGTCATGGGGCGGATCTGTCTTTGTTCCAAAAGCATTTTGTACAGAAATCTAAGCTGCACCATAGACTGGGATAAACTCCATTATTAGCTATGTAGCTTACAACATTTTTTTTAGGTCAAACATAGAGATGTCGCGAACAGTTCGCCCACGGACTATTCTCAGCGATTTTGGCATGTTCGCGTTCGCATTGGACGGCGAACACATGCGCTTTTGGGGGACATGGCTAGCTTGGTATCCAACCTTGTGCAAATGGGGAGTTTGCGGTTGTGCAAAGGGACTGTTTGCGGTTGTTTGCGGTGCATTAAACGGGGAGATTGGTCTGTTACTGTGAAGCGGGTGTAACCCTTACACTACCTGATCGATACAACATCATACCTGATGTTTTAAAGCATGTTATTCCAAACAATTTAGGAATGTTAGGTGATTTATGCCCTTTATGGCTTAAAACCAGACTCTGCATCAACTATGTAATTTTCAGTGGGAGTTTTGCCATGGATCCCCCTCCGGCATGCCACAGTCCAGGTGTTAGTCCCCTTGAGACAACTTTCCCATCACTATTGTGGCCAGAAAGAGTCCCTGTGGGTTATGAAATTCGCCTGCCCATTGAAGTCTATGGCAGTTCGCCGGGTTCGCCCGTTCGCAAACATTTGATGGAAGTTTGCGGCCGATGTTCGCGAACCGAAAATTTGATGTTCGTGACATCACTAGTCAAATATGTATTTCAGTAGACACTGGTTATGCCTAAACGATGCCATGCATCCGTCTTACACTTCTTATTGGAGTCAAGAGAGTGGAGCATTCTCCTAACTGTTATTATCTATTCTGGAGTGGAGGGAGGTGGGAGCCGGGGTATGGGGAATTGTTTATTCACTGGAGGATTCAGATAAGATTTCAGCACAGGACCGATACCTTACATAGGCACAGTAGAGGAATCTTGCAAGGATAGTTGTAAATACGTTCTCAGGAACATATCTCGTCTGTATCATAGGGACCACCTGTAAATCTCTATTTTTTAATGGAAAGCTACCTTTGGTTCTAGATGGCCTGTATTAAAAATAATCTAGCTACATAAATTACTACAATTAAACCTTGTGCTAACCAAAAAAATTGGTTACAGTGAGTGAATTATTCAGTGTACAAATCCTATATCTACGATTAATAAAACAAAATCAGTAAATAATCAAAAAGAAATAAAATAAAATATTTAAAACACAATTTGAAGGTGTTAATTCTCTGGTGTTTAGCCTTCTTTATGGCCCAGCTCTCACATCCATATGTTACTACTGGGAATACCATAGTTCTAACAATGCAGACTTTTTTGATAATGTAATAACTTTACTTTTCACTAAATAATTCAGACTTGCCACAGCTTTACTCCCCAGAAGCAAACGTCTTTTAATTTCATGGCTACAGTCACCATCTGTAGAAATAAAATATGTCACTGCCTCCACTTCTTTCCCATCTGTTTCACCTTTTGGGGGGGGATAGGGATGTAGACTGACTATTTTCTTAAAATATTTGTTGGCATAAGACAAGCAACACTTTCACAGCATCAGTAGGATTTTGAACAGTTCAGTTGGGATTCCATCAACTCCTGAAGGCTTGTTATCAGCAAGACATCCTAGGGCCCATCTCACTTCCCTCTCCAAAATGTCTGGCTCCAACACATTGGACAAACTATTGAGGTCATCAATGCTGTTAAGATCCTTCCTGTATAGATCTTCAGTGCCTGCTACCTCTTCTTTATGTAATCTGATATTTATATATATATATATATATATATATATATATATATATATATATATATATACTTATAGGATCATTTCTCTCACTGTAAGTGCTCTTCATGGTTTGAAAAGAGCACAAGATTGTATGTTAAAATGATCTATTTACTAATCTACATTTTTAAGTCTTTTTACAAACACAATCTTTCCTGCCTACTGGCAGTTGCATGATTAAAAGCAGATAGTCGTGCGGTGAGAACAGTGATTGATTGCAGTTTTTCCCTGATCTCAGGATTGCACCAAAAAAGATAACTCATAGCTGACTTGTTTAGGTGATTCCAGCATTCCATGCTCGGCACAGATGCATTTGTTATGGATTAACTTTTTCTTTTGCCCACTTCACAGAGCTGTAGCTGTGGGTCTGGAAGAGGGCATGTCAGTGACTCATGTAAACCCAGATTTTACTTTATAAATATCATCTATTTAAAAAATGCAAAGAATATTTCAACATGCTTTTAGGAGATCTTCACTGTGATGTGATCCAAATTGTGCTGAATTAAGTGTTCCTTTAAAATTGTGTTGAGAACTGGTGCAAGGTTATTGCATTTTGTTTGTGAGTGTATTGGATCTTTTTTATATTTTGTCTTCTGAATGTAAAATCTACACTTAGACCTTTTTATTTTTATTATTTTCACATATTAAGAAACTTTCATAGATCAATGCAGCGATAAGGCGCATTCACTGTAATATAAAGAAAGCATGACATTGGTTAAATATTTGCACAATTGTAAGGGCTCAACACTATTTGAAGCTTATATGCGAGTGTATATGTTAGTGTCGGGTTTAATTGTAGTAATTTACGTAAGTGCTATATTCTACCCAGATTTAATGGGATTGAAACACATTGATAAGCAGCAATATCAGTGTTACAGACCCAGAACACCCACCTTTTCTTATCAGTAACACAAAATTGTTTTGTGCTAAGAGGATCAGAGCCAGCCGCTGCCTGCATTGTCTTCAGAGTCCCATGGCGGGGATTGACCGGCATAATTACTGCTTTCTGCTTTCGTTCATGTCCAGTCCCCCACAGCTGTTCCTTCTTCCAATCTGGGGCACACTGAGTCCCGCATTATATGCAATCAGGTGTAACTGTGAGTAGGAGAACACCAGCAGATAGAAGCAAATGGATTATATCCCGCTCTCCTCGGCTGTCTTCTGCTCCTGCAGGCGGCTTAACTCTCCAGAAGGCACTATCTTATTCTACTGAAGTTGAGAAAAACAGTACACATGCAATTTTTACAATAATATGAAATTTTGTTATATAATCAACTTAGATTATGACGATTAGTACAGTTACAAAGTAACAAAGTTGGGAAATCTAAGATATCTAAATCATTTTGCACATGTTTTCTCTCAGTAACATATAAATTCCGATTACAAACAGCCTCATTTTTGCATATTTTGTTATGAATTTAAGGGATGTAGCAAAGGTTTCAAAATTAGACAATAACAAGTAAGTTATTTTTTACATTTAAGTTCATGTTTTTACCTGTCTTTTTTATCCACCTACCAAACATAAACTGTTATCTATTTCTTAGGGATGATTATTGCCAATAATTGTGTACAGCTCAGTTATTTTGAGTCTAAAGCCATATGCAGTTAACAAGAGTGTACACATTAGGGCTAATGCAAAGCTTATTTGTTTACAAGGACACAATCTGTTGAGGCAGCAGTTGCAGGTAGCAAACCCATAAAGAAAATGAAAGCTTGCAGTAAAGAATAATTGTTTATAAAATATTGAATTTAATATATATATATATATATATATATATATATATATACAGTAAAACCCCAGTTACCCGGCAACCACGGGGACTCCCTATTGCCAGATAAGTGTAGTTGCTGGTTAAACCCCCCAAAACCCCTCAAAGTGCCTTTAAAAAGGCATTAGTACCTAAACTAGGACATTTTGGCCCGGAAAAAATTCTTAGAAAAAAAGGTCTTGAACTCGGGATAGAGCCAGATAGTGCCGGTTATGCAGGTTTAGTGGGAGTTTTTTAAAAATGGGGAATTGATACCAGTGCCGATTGCTTGAAAGTCCCGGTTATTTGGGTGGGATTCCGCTGTATATATATATATATATATATATATATATATATATATATATATATATATACATTTATAGCCTTATTAAATTGCGATTCGGCCAATTGAAAAAGGCTCTATATAAGTACAGAGCATATTTTTTTACAGAAGTTTTTAGTTAGTGAAGACCTTGCTTTTGGATAGAAGTTCACTAACTAAAAACTTCTGTAAAAAAAAGTATGCTCTGTGCTTATATAGAGCCCTATTCAATTGGCCAAATCACAATTTAATAAGGCTGATAGTAAATAAATAGTACATCTGTGTTCACATTTGAATGTCTAGAACAAACTAAAAAACCTGCTTCCAGCTCAGAATTCAAAGAAATACAGTTATTACACTGCATTTTGGGAAGCTAAACAGGGACATGCAAATGTGCCACAAATGCCTCACTCTTCAATCCATAGCCCATTTTAAACATGGCTTCCTTTAAGCTTATGCCTACTGTATTACACAGCGTTTATGCAAAGCCAAGCCTGGATTATACACAAGCTGAGAATCCTATCCACGTACAGCTGTTTCAAGGTTACTGCCTCTCATCAGCATGGAGCGGGATCTCAGCTTGTGTTGTGGACTTTATGAGTAGGTAGTTCACCACAACAATCACTTATAATATGGTGGGCAAAAGAGCGATAGAAGCCCCCCACCGTACAGTAGTACAGTAAATAAATAGTACATCTGTGTTCACATTTGAATGTTTAAAACAAGTAAAAAGATCTGTTTCCAGCTCAAAATTCTGAGAAATACAGTTATTAACGGTTTATGGATTGAAGAGAAACCCATTTGTGGGCACCTTTGCATGTCCCTGTTCAGCTTTCCAGAGTGCAGTGTAATAACTGTATTTCTCAGAATTTTGAGCTGGAAAAAGTGTTTTAGACATTCAAATGTGAACACAGATGTACTATTTATTTACTGCACTACTGTGCGGCAGAGGGCTTCTATCGCTCTTTTGTCCACCATATATTAAATGGTGTATATATATATATATATATATATATATATATATATATATAAATAAATATAAATAAATAATTGTGTGTGTGTGTGTTTATATATATATATATATATATATATATATATATATATATATATACAGTGGATATAAAAAGTCTACACACCCTTGTTAAAATGTCAGGTTTCTGTGCTGTAAAAAAATGAGACAAAGATAAATCATTTCAGAACTTTTTCCACCTTTAATGTGACCTATAAACTGTACAACCCAATTGAAAAACAAACTCAGTCTTTTGGGGTATGAGTCTATCAGCATGGCACATTTTGACTTGGCAAGATTTGCCCACTCTTCTTTGCAAAAACACTCCAAATCTGTCAGATTGCGAGGGCATCTCCTGTGCACAGCCCTCTTCAGATCACCCCACAGATTTTCAATCGGATTCAGGTCTGGGCTCTGGCTGGGCCATTCCAAAAATGTAATATTCTTCTGGTGAAGCCATTGCTTTGTTGATTTGGATGTATGCTTTGGGTCGTTGTCATGCTGAAAGATGAAGTTCCTCTTCATGTTCAGCTTTCTAGCCAAGCCTGGAGGTTTTGTGCCAATATTGACTGGTATTTGGAACTGTTCATAATTCCCTCTATCTTACCTAAGGCCCCAGTTCTAGCTGAAGAAAAACAGCCCCAAAGCATGATGCTGCCACCACCATGCTTCACTGTGGGTATGGTGTTCTTTTGGTGATGTGCAGTGTTGTTTTTGCGCCAAACATATCTTTTGGAATTATGGCCAAAAAGTTCAACCTTTGTTTCATCAGACCATAACACCTTTTCCCACATGCTTTTGGGAGACTTCAGATGTGTTTTTGCAAAATGTAGCCTGGCTTGGATGTTTTTCTTCGTAAGAAAAGGCTTTCGTCTTGCCACTCTACCCCATAGACCAGTCATATGAAGAATACAGGAGATTGTTGTCACATGTACCACACAGCCAGTACTTGCCAGATATTCCTGCAGCTCCTTTAATGTTGCTGTAGGCCTCTTGGTAGCCTCCCAGACCAGTTTTCTTCTCGTCTTTTCATCAATTTTGGAGGGAGCTCCAGTTCTTCGTAATGTCACTGTTGTGCCATATTTTCTCCACTTGATGATGACTGTCTTCACTGTGTTCCATGGTATATCTAATGCCTTGGAAGTTATTTTGTACCCTTCTCCTGACTGATACCTTTTAACAATGAGATCCCTCTGATGCTTTGGAAGCTCTCTGTGGACAATGGCTTTTGCAGTGGGATGCGACTAAGAACATTTCAGGAAAGGCCAACTAGAGCAGCTGAACTTCATTTGGGGTTAATCAGAGGCACTTTAATTGATGGCAGCTGTATGCTGACTCCTATTTAACATGATCTGGAATGTGATTGCTTAATTCTGAACACAGCTACATCCCCAGTTATAAGAGGTTGTTCAGACTTATGCAACCACATTATTTTTTTATTTTTTTTCCTCCACCTAAAAGATTTCAGTTTGTTTTTCAATTGAGTTGTACAGTTTATAGGTCACATTAAAGGTGGAAAAAGTTCTGAAATGATTTATCTTTGTCTAATTTTTTTACAGCACAGAAACCTGACATTTGCACTATTCATAAGTTAAGTTACAGGCAATGACAAGTTTAAGATTCACACATTGCAATGAATGGAGGGCCCTGTCTTTGAGCTTGGAATCCGGTGTCCATAGAGCTTTCCCTAAAGCATCTTGAAGGATTAAAACTTGCAGATTTACAATCTATTACAATATATATATATATATACTAGCTCTTTAGAAAACCAATAATTGTCTCACAGATGGCAGGCTACCTTTAAATAGGCTCCAAGGGTTCATACGAGAAGGGCAAGTGGTTTGCATCTACTGTCACATATGATATTTTTATATATATCAAAATTCCTTGTGACACATGTCAATACAGAAAAGGTATTCCCAGGTGAATTTACTACTGAAAAGACATGTCCTTTTCTGGTATTTAAAAAATGCTAAACTTATATCAAAGTTTGTACAGTATATACTCGAGAATAAGCCAACTTTTTCGGCACATTTTTTTATGCTGAAAAAGCCCTCCTCGGCTTATACTCGAGTAAAAAAAAATCCTCCTCCTTCCCCCTTATCTTTTTCCTTCCCCCCGTTATCCTCCTCCTTCCCCCTTATCATCCTCCTCCTCCCCCTCTTATCATCATCCTCCTCCTTCTCCTCCTTATCATCATCCTCCTCCTCCCCCCCCGTTATCCTCCTCCTCCTCCCCCCTTATAATCATTCTCCTCCTTCTCCTCCTTTCCCCCTTATCATCATCATCTTGTTTGATGATAAGGAGGGGAAGGAGGAGAAGGTGGGGGATGATGATAAGGGGGGGGGAGGAGGGGGATGATGATAAGGGGGGAAGGAGGAGGATATCTGGGGGAAGGAGGAGGATGATAATAAGGAGGGAAGGAGGAGAAGGAGGAAGAGGATGATAAGGGGGGAGGAGGAGGATGATAATGGCGGAAAGGAGGAGGATGATAAGGGGGGGGAACCCTCTTTTCCACCCTCGGCTTATACTCGAGTCAATTCCTTTTTACAGTTTTTTGTGGTAAAATTAGGTGCCTTGGCTTATACTCAGGTCGGCTTATACTTGAGTATATACGGTAATTGTTTTCCAGAAACTTTTATTGAAAATCATCCCCCTGAAAAATATGATAACAGACCATGTTTGGAGGATGGATCGAAAAAAAATAATAGAAATATATCATTGCAGTCTATAATTCTATGATTCCTTCTGGACATGGGGGCTTCCATATCTTCCTCCCCATAAGCGCAATATAATAGCTGGTGCAGCTGAATTAAAGATAAGGTAAAGAAAACTGCTGGAAACAATACAGCATTCAAAAACAATTATAAAATGAAAAAGTGTTACAGGATACAAACATGATTTTGACTACTCTACATGATGGTGAAGAGTAGTATCCATGAATTTACAGTCTCTTAATAGGGCTACTTTTTAAATGTTCTTTTTAATAACTCAACCTGATAATGGACAAATGTTTTAGAAAGCAAAATGAGAAAGGCATCATTTACATTTGTATTTTTCATGTGCAATCATGTTATGTTGCAGGGATCCATTGTCTTTTCTCAGCTGATTCTGTCTCATATTCCCAGGAGGGTGTATCCTTGTAAACTAATGTGCTTTCATTTATTGGCTGTTTTAAATGCCACATTCTTATTGTACAGAAGCTGCCTGTGCAAGCAAAGTCCCTTCCTACCTCAGGAAGTTAATCAGCAGAATTTAAAATGATAGATCCCACAGCACATAAAAGGCTGTTTTATTTAATTTTCCTTCCTAAATACATTTGACCTAGTTTTGAGTGCAGTTTTTCAAAATAGTAAATTAGTAAATACTATCAGCCTTATTAAATTCCAATTCTAAAGGGCTCTATATAAGCACAGAGCATATTTTTTTTTACAGAAGGTTTTAGTCAGTGAACTTTTATCCAAAAGCAAGGTCTTCATGAACAAAAAATTTCTGTAAATAAATATGCTATGTGCTTATATAGAGCCCTTTAGAATTTGCCGAATTGCAATTTAATAAGGCTGTATATCTTTGGACGGGTTCCCTTGTGGTTCAGTGTTTAGGATCCGGTGCTTTCACCACTGCGTCCTTGGTTCAATTCCAGTCAGGGAACTAAGAGGTCACACCACCCTGAAGCCAAGCAGAGTTGTGCCTGGTCAGTACTTGAATGGGAGACCACCTAGGAATACCAGGAGCTGTATGCTGTGGCCCACTGGAGAAGGAAATGGAAAACAACTCCAGTATCTCCGCCATGAATACAAAGTGGATCAGCATGACCATGAACATAAAAATGTGCATGTTGTGGTACGGTCCATGAGGTCACAGACAGTCAGAAATAACTGCACGTCCAAAAAATTATATTTCAGGGCAAAATGTCTTTGTTTTATATAAATATTTTAGCTTGGTAACAATTACATTTATCCTCCTCAATGTAATTGCCATATAAAATGAACATTTACTTGTAAGAAGATTTCAGAATATTAGATACTCACATTCTGGAGCCTCCACTTTCTTCCTGTGCACTCTCATTCAGGCTGCCATGTTTCACAGTGATGTTCTAAGATCACACAGACACAGCACAGGGAGGAGCATCACACTACCAATGCAGTGTTGCCGTATGCACAAAGCATGTCACTGACTGATTGCTTACGGCATTATACTGGTAGTGGGAAACCCCACCCCAGTCCTCACAGCTGTGAAACATGGCACCTTTCATGAGAGAAAACCAGAAGAAAAGGGACGGTTCTATAATGTGAGAAACTGATACTCTGGAGTATTCTTAGAAGTGAAGTGTGTTATATGAAAATTATATTGAGGTGGATAAAATGAAGTCACCTAGTTAAACATTGATAGAAACAGACACAAATTGACTAAAGAGCCCCTTCAAATATAGCACTTCAGTGGTCCTAATGTAAATGAGCAACTTCTCTGCTATTTATACAGTATTTTTCTCCCTGCAAGACGTATCCAGCACTGAGACGGTTACCCTCTTCAATCTAGCTGTGCTAAGTAAAAGCGTGTCATAAAAATCGATGGAGTATGTTAACGGCATTCAAATAAGCCTTCAGAGTAGACAGATTCAATCAAAAACACAATCTTACAGAGTACTCTGCTGGCATAGTGTGGCTGCGAGCTCAGAATCACTGTGTGCTCTGCACGTCACAGACAGTTAGCGCTGCTCTGCGTGACAACGCTTGTACACCGAGGGGCTCTGCTGTGTGTCTAATAATGGTAAGTAGAAGCAAAAGGGGCCATATCCTTATCATGCCCTTAAAATGTAGGTGACAGCACTGAACATTGTGGGTTCTATGCGATGGACCAAAACATTACGCCATTTTGGAGACCCAGCCTTTATAATAGTTCGGTTATGCTTACTGACCAATACTTAAAGGAATATGGAAGGTTTCACCTTATCACTTCCAGTCTTAAAGGACCACTATAGCACATTTACAAGTAATGCACATGTGGTTTATTTTGCTGGGCATAGCCTTTTAAAAACAGTATGCAGTTTAAAATCATTAAAAGCTATCATGTTTTCTTAGTTTTAACCCGTCAGTTTCACCCTCAAGCAGAGCTGCGTATCTCCTTCTACCTGTGCCAGCTCTGTCTTTGGGCTGGACTATCATGGAGCTTGGAAGCAAACTGGAATGATGTCACTGGCCCTGCCCCATGACATCATTAGCGCCAACTCCACTGCCTACACAGAGGTAACAGCTCTATTGTAGCGTGCTTGTGGCTGTCTCACAGGGCCTGCACAGTGAAAGTACATGAGCTACCATATCAATGCCATATTTACTGAGCATGCTCTGTCTGAAGCAGAACCTAGGCTTTATTTTTAGTCCAGCACAAAGGTAGAGCTGACCACACCCCAGATGACACAGGTAGGAGGAGCTCTACTTGAGGAAAAAAGAGAAAGTTTAAAAAATAAGATTTTATTTTAACTTTTATTTATTTTAAACTGCATACTGTGTGCAATAGCCTTTGCACAGCAAACAAAAATATTTACTTGTGAATGGAGTACAATACGCACAACTAAACACCCTACTGCATAAAATGTTTTACACAATCTACAGTGTAACACACAGGTACCTCCAATAAGGCCTTAATAACTTCCATCTTGCATCTGTCACCCTCCCGTATTACACCCTAACCTTACCTTCTAGATTGAAATCTCTTTGTAGTATGGACCTCTCTCTTTTGCACCAAGCTGTCTGTGGACCCATTTGTTCCATATTTGTATTGCACTGTACCTGTTCTTGTATTTCTACTCACCTTAGAATGTTTATATACCTTTGCAATAATAATAATAATAATAATTCTTGATGTCATTAGGATTGTCATATACTTATGTATATATATATTTTCTTGCCTACAATTATTCAAATAGAACCTGCTAGGTCTGCTCCCTGGGTGCTTAGTGTCTCATACTAGCCAATCTCTTGGCAAAATTCTGCCCTTTAGACCTTGCCTCCCAGTTTAACCTCTTTCTGCCCTTGAAGACCTTATCAGGGTGGAGACAATCAGCTAAACTGGAGACTAAAACGCTAACCATTAAAAATCTATTTCTTATTGCTATTATAAATCATTAAAACATTTTTTTATTACTAATCTATACAAAAAGTAATTAAAACAAAAAGCTCTTCTAAATTATGCTGTTTTGAAGAACTACAACTGAAAAATGATAAATGTTTTTGGAACGGCAGATAAAATAATATAGTCAATGGAAACAATGAGCCTAAAAGCATTGTTAGAGAACGTTGTAAATTTAAAAGACTCTGATTGTGTCGTGGATGCTTTTATCTTGGATTTTTTTGGCTTCCAGTCTGAGGGGGAGGATAAAAAAACAAAAATGTGATACTTTAGTGTGCAGCCTCCAGATCCTAGTGTGCTTGCTAATACAAAATTATATTCAGCTTGTATAGATATATTGTTTGTTCCGTGATCATGGCCTCCTATTTCTTAAGTAGATTGTAAGCTACTTGGTAAAAATGTCTGAAATTATTTTGAAGAAGAAGAAGCAATGTTGTTTCCCTCCTTCTCCTATAAGGTGTCCAGTGGATAGGAGAAGCTTCTTAAAACCTAGTTCTGACCCACCCAGCGATATGTGATGGTTCTTGTTATTATCCCTGCTAGCAGAGATAGAACCAGACCAGTATTGGACCCTCAGGATAATCACAGGAACATGGGAATTTTCAGGCAGAGCAGCAGTGTTATTGGTTGTAACTCTTCTTTTAGGCAGATGTAGAATTATTAACCCCTTTGATCAGAGTTAACCCTTGCCTCAATAATGAGCACACACTTTAATTATGTATGACCACTTGAGCACTCTTTATTTGTCATCAATTCAACATTTTATACATTTAGATCACCCCTTATCACCAAGTTAAACCCCATAGCAACAGTCCTGTTAGCTAATCCTCAACCAGTCTCCTTGATCCACTTGTCAATCAATGATATCAGCCTTTCTCACCGCCCTCTGTGGTGCTGGAGCCTAACCAGCTGAATAACTTAATGTGACTTTTTGTCCTGGGTTGGGGGATTCACACTTTAAGTTTCCCCTATCAGGAAGCTAGCTGTCCAGGGGACCATGATGGCTAATTAGATCTTCCTCACCCTTCCCTGAACAAAATTTCCTGACTCCTCCGCGTCAGACTTCTGAAGTTTTCCCAAACCCACTCAACCTAGTCAACCAAAATTCTGATCTTATTCCCCCAGGATTCATGCTTTATTATATTCCTTGGGAAAAAACAGTCATTTTGATGCCAGAAATGATATGGGGATTCTCATGCATAACAGTACATATATAAGTCATCTATGTTATACTTATACCACAGGCAATATTAAACCACAACATGCAATATTCAACTATGCATGCCATGAATGCAACAATAATTATTATGCACATGCCAGCAGGGCAAAACCCAGTGCATGTTAGCATGACTGTGACATTAATACTCATTTCTTCAATGTGACAATGGAAGAAAAACTGTGTTTAACTGAACAAAGCAAGTTTAAAAAATGCAGGATTAACCCCGTAATGTCAAGTCAAAGTATATATGTGTGTGTTTTGAACACATAACATATCCATCATTTACTAAACTGTTCAGGCATACATTTCATTTTCCTTCTGCTATAAAAGATATTTTTAGCATTATTATTATTCATGATTAAGTAGTACTTTTTTACTATTTAATATTTAATAGGTTGCTTTTCAGTATTCTCTTTTGAATAACTTGACTTTATATTTGACATAATATTTTAAAATGTAATAAAATAGTGCATGTAGCCAGATGGTAGGGTAATCTCTTTGAAGAAAAGGCATCAGTTGTGCCACTTTAACCTATGCCCATTTATGATATCCAGGTGCCACAAGTCCGTAGGCCCCTGGATATCACAAATCCTAAACATGGCAAAAAAACATATCACACCGTTATAACTACATGCCCTTAATGCCACAATTATTATGAACCCACATATGCCAACAGGGCAACCATAACCCACACATCTATGGGGTACAGCAATTATGACCACTATGCTCACAGGAGAATTACAGTCCAGACACAGTCCATATATCCATTTGTACAGTCCAGATATACCTTGTAGTTTTCCCTCAAAGGGACTCCTTGTGCCACACAACCCCTACCCTCCCAGGGCTCCAGTTGGTTAAATAAACCCCAAAAGACCACCAGTGGCCCCTTTATGCATGTCAGTTTGTTTGCAGTGATTTTCAGGGAAGGAGACAGATAACAACTCCTATGAGGTGGAAAAACATATCTGCTGAAATCTATAACTCTAGTTCACATATAGACTTTGAAATTGGCAATGTCTCCCATTAAAATATTCAAGCATTAGTGCCTAGTTTCTAATAAAACAAATAGACTGAAAGCTCATGGGGGCAGGATAATTTATTCAGCTATACTGTAAATTCCTTAGTCATAATTTATGAGGATTGTGGGCCCTATATGTCATCTGTACTAGTGAAGTAATTATTGTGCTTACACTCAGCTACTAAATAGTTTAACTGACTGTCATAATATAGAATGTATATATAGTGTATGGCTCCAGTCTATTACTTGCAAATTGACCCAAAACAGAACAATTTGATTTTCCAATCAATATTCAACAAGCACAACTTTTAAATCTCAACTGAAAACCTTCACTTCCTAGAAGAAGAGTATGTTTTAATTATTTATGCCTACAAAATTGCTTTGGACTCCCTGACACTTCTGATTCAATTCACCTCTTCTTCTCTTCAAGAATGATATTATATCAGAGAGGGACTCCCATTGTACTACTAGACTAAAGTTCCTTGGGACAGAATCTTCCATGACACTACCAGATCGTAAGCTCTTTGGGTTAGGGTATTTAATGACACATTATAAGTCATTTGGGCTAGTCTCTTATGACACCACATTGCTGTGAGTTCCCTGAGGCAGGCAGAAGATAGGAAAGACATTTGAGAGATAAATGAGTCTTACAAAAAGTACTGTAGTTTAGCAAGAACTTCATATGTCTTTGAATTTTGTAACAGACCTTTATGCCATAAGCATTTTTAGTAAAAATCTGTATTTTAGCAGATTCTGCCTGTGCCCAAGTCATACAATGCATGTATCTTCCACAATTCAGCTGGCTTGGGGTATGTTCTGCTAATTTTAATGATCTAATCAGGAGTCTAATGAGAAGTATGGCAAAAGAGAGAGTGCTATTTTAAAGGACCACAGCACAATAGCCTGACTGAGCATAATTAGACAGGAAAAAGTCAAATATCTTGATGCCTTCGCAGGACCCTGGAGAGATCCATGATGCATTGGTGGAATTTGTGTGTGTCAGGCGGGCATTTATATAGTCAGAGAGCTATTGTTGCGGTGAATGATGCAAGGGGTCGGATTCTTGGCCAGTAAGAGAGAATGGGCTTTGTGCCTTTTTCACTCTTATACAATTATCTTTCCAATGGATCTCTGCTCCCTCCTCCCCATGGGTGTAGGAACTGCGGGGGTGAGAAAGGCTACCCTGACCCCCCAGATTTCTCTTTGTGTGTATGTATGCGTATAGAAGTGTTTTGTGTATCAAGTGAGCTGTATCCCCCCCTACACCCCTGTTCCTCCCCCACCCCTCCCTCCAGTGATAACCAAAAAGCACACTCTCATGATTCAGCTAGGATATAAAATGTTTATTCCTGTACTCAGAAACTGAATCTTCAAAAATTCCTATTTTCCCAAAACATGTTTTATGTCCATAGCTTACAGCTCCTAATATTGTCAGTTTAGTACATACTTAACAAACAAGTGTCTCTTTTGGACTACAGTGGTCCTTTAACAAATTGGTTGATTCAGATAAGCTTTAGTATTCTTTCCCACACATGCACAGGAGCAATCAGTCTGCTTACCCTGTACTTTACCCAACCAACTCCCTCATACCTTGAAAAGGAAGTATTACTATCATGGCAGCTTCCGCTATTAGAGACTGCAAAAATGAATATAATCTCTTAAAATGCATTTATGGTAGTGGTGTGCACAGTTGCTGTTGTTGGTAGCTTGTTACATGCTTCACATACAGTTTTTACTAATCTACAGTGGTGCCGTAGAAGAATAGGAGTGGGTAGAGTCGAGAGAGGAGACAGTCAAACTAGGAGTTTTAAAGTAATCAAGGCCAGGAATAATAAATGAGAGAGGACACCAGCTAGGCCTGCAGGTCCCAGGGAGACCCCAGCAAGGCCTACAGGGCCCAGAGAGACTCCCCAAAAAATCCCATGGGGACCAAGGAGATCCTCAGGGTCCTTAAGCCTTCCATGCCTTTAAAATGTGGTGCCCATTAATGCCATGGGGGTCTCTGTGGACCCCCATGGGGTTACTAATGCTAGCCATGGTTGGTCCTTTTGGACCCCCATGGCAGCTAAGTTTAAACTGTAAAGTATGACCATGGGGGTCCTCATGGAGAAAAATGGTAGGATAATGTAACTCTTATATCATGGAGATCCACGAGGACCCCCATGATATCACTAAAATGAACCTCTATCCCTAAATGAACCCTTATTCCATGTGAGTCCATAAGGACCCCATAGTATCCCTATGAGTACCATAGGGGTCCATATTGGTCCCCACATGGTCCCTAAAACTAATCTTCAAAAAATGAATAAAAAACATAGGCAAGTTATACATTACCCATACTTTTGACAACCCACAGCGATAATCACTGACCTGGTCCTCAATCTCAACTTTTTTTACTGAAGCCATAGTACCTTTCTTCGACCTGTGGAGGTGGGACTCTGCCTAATAAATCTTGCTGCTCTATAAAAAAAGTTTTTAGACTAATAAAGCACCTGTCACATCTCTGATCAATGTTTGCCCAATGACATCATAAATAGTACATGTGTGTGTAGTCCCGCATATAAACACAGGGACACAGCAAATGCCCCACTAATAAATAAATAAGGCTATTTGCAACTGGTGGTTATTAAAAAATCTGAAATAAGTATTCGATTATTGCCCTTCAATACTATTCAAAAACCTCCAGCTTAGCAGACTCTCATATCTTAGGTGATTAATTAAAGGGACACTGAAATCACCATATATATTATTTATCATCAGATAGAGGGTGACAAATTTTTAAAAAAGATCAAGAATTAACTCAGGTATAATTTTTTTATTTCAACCTGCATAGCTCCTGAAATATCCCACAAGAATTTGCATTAATAATTAGGTTTAGTCAGTACCTGTCACATTGATTATATTTAGCTTTATTGCTTTCTAATTGCTCCCCTTATCAGGCAGGGAAATGGTGCAGTGGGTAAAAGCCACTGTGTTTGCAAATGTAGTTCCTTAGTTTAAATCCTCCCTTTTTCTTTTTTTTACACTTACTTTAGTTTCATTATTTTAAAAACATTACAATTTTATCTTAAAAAAATAAAAAAATATTTCTTAAGTAAAAAGGGCACAGCCATGACCCAATTTATAAAACACAGTGTGCCAGTACATTAGGATCTGTGGTGTTTCTAAAAAAACAACAAACAACATGTTAATTCCAGCAACTTTCAAATACAAACTAATTCTCACATAATGAAGTACATAGTAGCACTTAGGATTGCATCATGTTCAAAATGCTTTTAAAAGGAACTAAAGTAGTGGCTTGTTAGTCTGAAAAACATTGCTTAGATCAATCAAAGTGTGACACATATATTTGAAATCATTTACTTACATGTGAACTTTGTCATTTATGGTATAATTTAAAAGAAAAGAAAATGACTACTTATTTTAAAACAAATTGTCAGGGAGAGAAATTAAACTCAGGACTGCAATGCCATAGCTACTTGCACTAGACTAAACATCTACAGCCTTATTAAATTGTGATTCGGTAAATTTAAAAGGGCTCTATGTAAGCACATAGCATATTTTATTTACAGAAGTTTTTAGCTAGTGAAGACCTTGCTTTTGGATAGAAGTTCACTAACTAAAAACTTCCGTAAAAATATATGCTGTGTGCTTAAATAGAGCCCTTTTAAATTTACTGAATCGCAATTTAATAAGGGTGTTACTGTGTACTAGCAGATGAAAAATAACAATATAAAGAGAACGATCAAAGTTTTACATCATTTTCAAAATATGCACACCTGATTCTAAAAAGTGCCACTGGCTAGTGTGGCACATTATTTATCCTGTCAGAGCAGAGGCGCTCAGAAACCATCTAAAGCCATTAACTTTAATAGTCCACAACCATGTTAATTTAGCAGCAATTTTAAAAAGGAAAGCACTTTTTCTACACGTTTTTCCACCCCATACTGGATGGTACAGAGTGCATATAGTGACTTCAGTATCCCTTTAACTCTCAAAATGGTGGAAATTAGCATGGAGTTAATTCCAAGTTGGTTGAAAAGGATAATGACATAGGCCCTCATTCTATTATCGGCCGTAAATCGTCCGCAAAGCTGCGATTCCTTGCGGGGCTCCCGTTACCTTGCAATTCAAATAGACGGCGCCGCAAGGATATCCCCTTATGGCCGGCCGTATATCTTGCAACCGGCCGTAAGCTCAGAAATCTTTAAAAGCAAATATAAATTCAAGACGGCAATGTAAAGCTCTGTAAATGCTAGGGATCATAATGGGGGACATGAGGATTAATAGCAACCCCCTCTCAAGCTTGCACATCAGCCCAAATCCGAGATTTCAATAACTGTTTATTTTCCGGCCGCAGCGTGGGCGGGTCTGAGGTGCTCCAAGCCCTCTGGACTTTTCCACGGATATTTGACATAAAATAAAATAAAAAATATTTACAGATTTGAGTGTAGGGGAATGTTGTGCTATGAATGCTAACACCTACAATCACTTTAAAGTCTCCTCAGAGTGCAGGATGGCTTTATTATGTGCTTAATTGTGTGCCTGCGGGACCTTTTTGCTGCAAGTAAGCTGCGGCTCGGTTTTAGCCTTGCAGAGAGGGTTCCCGGAGCAATTGAATAGCAAACGGGATTTACTTGCGGCTGAAACTCTTGCGGCCGTTTAAGATCAAAGGCTTTCCTCCGGCGCGTGCGGCCGCAAGGGATAACAAGGCGCCGGCCGCAAGCCTGCCGGAATCCCCGGCCGGAAGGGAATAGAATAGGCAAATAGCTTGCGGCCGGTCCTTGCGGCCCCGCATCTCATACTGCCGATAATAGAATGAGGGCCATAGGCTTTAACACTTAAAAGCCTCTATGATTATGCCAAATAAATCATACTATTTCTGCAAATCTCCCCCTACTGTTAGAGTTAGATTAGATAAGATATATTGCCAGGTATGAGGATCTGGAATAGTATTTTTTTGCCTAAACATAGCTACAGCATGGGTAGTGGCTTTTAGTAGTATTTAATTCACTGTTGCAAATTACTGGTTGAGCACTAGAAATGATTATAACACCTAATATAATTGGCAATATTCACTGCAAAGATATTCTTCTAGGTTGATATTGCTATTTCTATGTATTTTTCCATATAAATATCAGATAATCTCTCTACAACCATAATTTTAGTAATTCTGGCAACAAAGTGGATTGGAACACCAGACAGGCAACCCTGTGATTGGTGAGCCCAAGGCAGATGCCTAGCTTGATTTTTTATAAACACCCAGATTATGCGTCTCTGCAGAAAGTTCTCTGCCTTTGGAGCAGGACACTGATTCCATAAACGTTTCTTTTTGCTATTTCTACTACCCAGAAGCTCATGGGAGATTTTCTTGAAAACACAGAGCAATAATTTCTGTTCAAGTCTGATTCATCTTATTACATTAGAATATATACTAATTCAATTCTAGAGGCTCCCTGAGAGGAAAATATTTAAGAAAGTTGTACAAGATACTTAGATATGAGAAGGAACAAAAAACACACAATGTATAAAAGTCCAAAGAGTTTTTGAAGCTCTTCAAACAATACTGTCCTAATGCAATATCAATATTAATCAACTCGAAAATTGCAGCTAATATTCTCCCAGGTGCTGAACTGATTAAACAATGAACTGCGGATTCCAGACACTGTGTAATGATAGCTCAGGTTTTATCATTCTTTGTCCTAGGAGACAAAGTCTGTCTTAAAGGACCATTATAGTTCAAGAAAACATCACTTTTGTGAAGTATGTAACAAACAAACAGCATTCACAGCTTTTCAAGCCATGAAGATAAGAACAGTTTGAGAACTATGTTAAACTGCAACTACAATAGAGGTGCTCAATCCAAGAAAGAACTAAACTAGATAGGTAGTTCTATGGACATGATAACCCACTCTGAGAGCAACCATGTTTAGCTCATGTGTGCCATACACAGGGAGGAATATCCTGTAGTATATCAGTCTGGTCCCACTCAAAAGAGTGACCCAGCCCATAAATATCAGGCAATTCTACCCTGAACAAGAGAAACAGCAAACCCTATGTTTCAGCCTTAGTTGGACCTCATTAGTGAAGTGCAGCTGTACTCCCTAAGGCACAGTGAGCAAGGTGTCCACGTCTGGAGCCCCTTATCACCCTTAGGAAGACTAAGACCTAAGGGTCATTTGCATAATCAACAACAAAAGAGGTGCTAATTCAGAGAACGAACTAACCTTAATAGGTTAGATTATTATCATTTATTTATAACGCGCCAACATATTCCGTAGCGCTGGTCTACATGAAAACCCACTCTGAGAGCAACCTCTTTTAGCTCATTTGTGCCCTTCACAGGGAGACATATTTTGTAGTATATCAATATGTTAAACTGCCATTGTTTTCACTAAGACTAAAGGGAATGTCATTAGTTTACAAGGACACACCTTCCCCAACTGGTTCAGTTGAGAAAAGAAAATGGAGGACCACAGTGAAGAATAATTGCATACAAAAGTGAAACATTTATATATTGTGTTTTTTTGTTGTTGTTTCGAACAATAATTACCTATTTTAATGTTTAGATCTTAAAGAAAGATACAATACAACAGTGGTCCTTTAATTACTCATAGGCACATAGTAAGGATATTTTTTTAATGCTGATAATGGTTCCAACAGGAAGCAACTAAAGGGCATGATAGCAGAAGATTGGTTGCTAGTACGAAATAAAATGGCTGAAATGAATGGGTTAAAGTGGCATCCCATCAACACCTTATTCAATACCCCAGGACTACTCCTGGGGCAGCCTAGTCTGATCACATGACAGCATGCAGGGACGGCGTGTTCCTTCAGATTTCTAATTAAAAAGCCTGGTTAATTTTCAAAATGAATTAATAATGAAACTGCCTTTACTGATTAAGACTGGCAGATGATTCCCAGGAAGAGAGAGAACAGGGAGAGAGAGAAAAAGCACACTGAATGCTAAGCCATTTAAAGTCTTGATGGCTGCAGGGCCACAGAACCAGTTACCATCCTGAGCGATTGCTCCCAAATTCATCTCTTTACCATTAACTGCTTGTGACTGCAAAAGAGATCTGGGATTTTAACCTTCAAAACAAACCCAGAAGCCAAACTCTATGCAAGACACTAAAATCCTTGTTACTAAGGTATATTTAATCTTGAAAACATCTTGCATTTTTCTTACACTTCTCATTTAATCCAACAATAACATAGCTCAGTAGTGTATCATTAGATTACCCCCTACACAGAATCATTTTCTCAATGTACTATGGGGGGCGGGGGTCTCTGTTCAGAAGAAATTGTTGTATATTTAATATGTTATTATAAAGTAAACATATTACGCTAACAACAAAAGTCCACATAGTTAAAACTATGGTAAATGAATATGGTGGTATGTTCATGGGAAAACAATTCAGTATGTCATTTCTTTCTTTCAATTTGTATAATGCCATAGAAAAATATTAGTATAATATTCTATTATGATGTAATTGGAATTATTTGATCTATAAAAAAATGTAGGGTATTGGAAAGTAATATGGATAATGTAACATATTGATGTCATGATTTTTTAGCAAGGTAAAGGTACCGGAAAGTAATATGGATAATGTAACATATTGATGTGATGATTTTTCAGCAAGATAGGGGTACTTGAACGTAATATGGGTAATGTAACATATTGAGGTGATGATTTTTCAGCAAGATAGGGGTACTTGAACATAATCTGGGTAATGTAACATATTGATGTGATGATTTTTCAGCAAGATAGGATTACCCGAAAGTAATATGGATAATGTAACATATTGATGTGATGATTTCTCAGCAAGGTAGGGGTACCGGAAAGTAATATGGGTAATGTAACATATTGATGTGATGATTTCTCAGCAAGGTAGGATTGCCTGAAAGTAATATGGATAATGTAACATATTGATGTGATGATTTTTCAGCAAGATAGGATTACCCAAAAGTAATATGCATAATGTAAAATATTGATGTGATGATTTTTCAGCAAGATAGGATTACCCGAAAGTAATATGGATAATGTAACATATTGATGTGATGATTTCTCAGCGAGGTAGGGGTACCGGAAAGTAATATGGGTAATGTAACATATTGATGTGATGATTTCTCCGCAAGATAGGATTGCCTGAAAGTAATATGGATAATGTAACATATTGATGTAATGATTTCTCAGCAAGGTAGGGGTACCGGAAAGTAATATGGGTAATATAACATATTGATGTGATGATTTTTCAGCAACATAGGATTACCCGAAAGTAATATGGATAATGTAACATATTGATGTGATGATTTCTCAGCAATGTAGGGGTACCGGAAAGTAATATGGGTAATGTAACATATTGATGTGATGATTTTTCAGCAAGATAGGATTACCCGAAAGTAATATGGATAATGTAACATATTGATGTGATGATTTCTCAGCAAGGTAGGGGTACCGGAAAGTAATATGGTTAATGTAACATAATGATGTGATGATTTTTCAGCAACATAGGGATACCGAAAAGTTATATGGGTAATGTAACATATTGATGTGATGATTTTTCAGCAACATAGGATTACCCAAAAGTAATATGGATAATGTAACATATTGATGTGATGATTTCTCAGCACGGTAGGGGTACCGGAAAGTAATATGGGTAATGTAAAATATTGATGAGATGTTTTTTCAGCAAGATAGGATTACCCGAAAGTAATATGGAGAATGTAAAATATTGATGTGATGATTTTTCAGCAAGATAGGATTACCCAAAACTAATATGGATAATGTAACATATTGATGTGATGATTTCTCAGCAAGGTAGGGGTACCGGAAAGTAATATGGGTAATGTAACATATTGATGTGATGATTTTTCAGCAAGATAGGATTACCCGAAAGTAATATATTAAAAATGTAACATATTGATGTGATGATTTCTCAGCAAGGTAGGGGTACCGGAAAGTAATATGGGTAATGTAACATATTGATGTGATGATTTTTCAGCAAGATAGGATTACCCGAAAGTAATATGGATAATGTAACATATTGATGTGATGATTTTTCAGCAAGATAAGATTACCCGAAAGTAATATGGATAATGTAACATACTGATGTGATGATTTCTCAGCGAGGTAGGGGTACCGGAAAGTAATATGGGTAATGTAACATATTGATGTGATGATTTTTCAGCAACATAGGGGTACCGAAAAGTAATATGGTTAATGTAACATATTGATGTGATGATTTTTCAGCAACATA
The DNA here is from genome assembly GCA_027410445.1 of Discoglossus pictus. Classification (NCBI taxonomy): domain Eukaryota; kingdom Metazoa; phylum Chordata; class Amphibia; order Anura; family Alytidae; genus Discoglossus; species Discoglossus pictus. The sequence continues at coordinate 93,495,718 of CM050167.1, forward strand.
GGATTACCCGAAACTAATATGGATAATGTAACATATTGATGTGATGATTTCTCAGCAAGGTAGGGGTACCAGAAAGTAATATGGGTAATGTAAAATATTGATGAGATGATTTTTCAGCAAGATAGGATTACCCGAATGTAATATGGATAATGTAAAATATTGATGTGATGATTTTTCAGCCAGATAGGATTACCCGAAACTAATATGGATAATGTAACATATTGATGTGATGATTTCTCAGCAAGGTAGGGGTACCAGAAAGTAACATGGGTAATGTATAGTGATGTCGCGAACATCAAATTTTAGGTTTGCGAACAGCGGACGCGAACTTCCATCAAATGTTCGCAAACGGGCGAACCGCCATAGACTTTAATGGGCAGGCGAATTTCAAAACCCACAGGGACTCTTTCTGGCCACAATAGTGATGAGAAAGTTGATACAAGGCGACTAACACCTGGACTGTGGCATGCCAGAGGGGGATCCATGGCAAAACTCCCACGGAAAATTACATAGTTGATGCAGAGTCTGGTTTTAAGCCATAAAGGGCATAAATCACCTAACATTCCTAAATTGTTTGGAATAACATGCTTTAAAACATCAGGTATGATGTTGTATCGATCAGGTAGTGTAAGGGTTACACCCGCTTCACAGTAACAGACCAATCTCCCCGTTTAATGCACCGCAAACAACCGCAAACAGTCCCTTTGCACAACCGCAAACTCCCCATTTGCACAAGGTTGGATACCAAGCTAGCCATGTCCCGTTCCTTGTCCTCACTGATGTCAGTGAAGGTCTCTTCCTCCACCCAGCCACCAAGGGTCCCCGAAAGGTAACAACAAGCCCCCTGGGATGCCTGCTGTGTTTGGTCTTCCACCTCCTCAAAGCCACCTTCCTCCTCTGACTCCTCTTCTTCAGACTCCTCTCTCTGCGTTGCCTCTGTCTGCGTTATTATAAGGTGTGTACTGTTAAGTAGTACTATTCCTATCGGTTTAATCCCTGTTACGTCCACTATTAGGGGACGTGTATATGGCATTGATTTTTGGAACAGGGAGATGGAAAAAGATGCTTGGTTGGACCTCCTACTTCAAATTTGGGGCACTGCACATGCAATCTAAGGTGCCACCAGATATGAGTGTCACTGTGCACTGGCAAAAGTTGGCAGAGTAGATGCAATAGGCTTCACACACACGCCTGTAGGCAGGCAATTGCTATTCAATCTATTACAGTCAAAAAAGTGTTGTTTTATGTCACTGTACACTACGGTTGCACCAGATATGACGTATCACTGTGCACTGGCAAACGTTGGCAGAGTAAATAGGCTTCACACACACGCCTGTAGGCAGGCAATTGCTATTCAATCTATTACAGTCAAAAAAGTGTTGTTTTATTTCACTGAGCACAATATAAGCTGGGAGCCTGACACAGGCAGGCAACTGAAATTAGATTTAGTCCTTCAGGTCTGTAGTGGAAGATAAATACACAGCCTGGCTATCTATTTCCCTATTAAATCTCCAGCAGCTACACTATCTGTCCTCTCACAACGAATGCAGCTTCAGAATGATTCTAAAATGTATGCTGTCCTTCAGATAGAAGGCCCTGGAAGGGAGTGTATGCTGCTGATTGGCTGGAATGTGTATGCTGACTGTGAGGTGCAGGGTCAAAGTTTCCTCAATGATAAAGAATAGGAGGCGAACCCAAAAGCGCATGTGTTCGCCGTTCGATGCGAACGCGAACATGCCAAAATCGCCGCGAATAGTCCGCGGGCGAACTGTTCGCAACATCTCTAGTAATGTATAATGTTTTACAGTTAAATGTAGATGTTATGCTCATAACAGAACATGTATGATGAAAAGTATATATCTTTAAGTCTGACTAAGCACATGATAATTCAGGAAAATGCAATCAAGCTATTTTTTTAAACTGAGAAAAGTAAATTGTTTTCTCCTCAACTGGTCTATGGAGGCATCCATGATACTTTGGCAAATGTTGTGTGTGAGAGAGGGTTGTTTACATTTATTGATGACAGGCTTGCTTTGATCGTTGCAGCTGCCGCATATGAATGAGGAAGAGAGTAGGTGTCAAATACCAAAATAACCAATTACTTAAAGAGATATGGAACATGTCTGGGCTTTACTTGAAGAATATTGTTGATTATAAAAGTGTCCCTCTTGTCTGACTTCAACACATACTGAGAGATTGAAACGTGAGTGTATGAGCTACTGATCAGTGGATACGGATAATTACTGGATATTACTATGAATTTAATATACATATATATTTTTTTACTTGTATACATGTTTTGTTAAGAAACAATAAACAAAAACTCAGATTTTGCTGTCTAAAATCATACAAATAGTCCATGTGTGGATCTGCCCATTGCAACATATGCAGACACAGGGCTGCAGTGTAATGTCCTAGCCTATCAGGGACCATGTGTCAGAAAACCATAAGCTTTGGAATATACAGAACAGGAAAGCTTAGAATTAACAATCTCACATGGTACAGAAGACATACATAATAAATAAAATAGTTGGTCAAGTATGTGATTGAGACAAGAGATAAAAAGATTGCCTTATAATGTATCACTTAAAGGTGTAAATACCCAAGGGGCAGAGCTACCAGTGGTGCAGGTGGTGGAAAGGGTCTTGGGAGGTAGCAGGTATGGTAAAGAGTCTTGGGGAGGGGTGCTGTTATGGGAAAGGGAATTAGAGGGGTAACTGTGGCAAGGGGTATTGGGGAGGGACAAATTAAATTACAGACCTCTCTTGGGGGGAGGGCCCCCATTGTGTTTTTGTACCAGGGCCCTCCATTCTCTAGTTCCACCACTGAAATACCCACAAAAAGGAACAATAACACATTATAATGAGTGTGACCGAATCACAAGGGATTTTGTTAATGTGCCCTAAATTCCAAGTCCATTTTAAGTCCTGCATCTTTAATGTTGAAGAATGTCATCATCTTCATTTTAAATGTTTTTCTCTCCTGGATGTTTCTGAAATTCCCTCTGAGTATTTAGATTTTCAGGTTTTTATTGGTGATTTCTGATATCATTGTCAGAAAAGAAAGTAATAATTTCACAGATCATTTGATAATACACATCAAGTCATGCAAACTAATGTTTCAACTTTTCCTATAACTATTCTGTTTCACAACATATTGTGTCTTCTCAACTATGTTTCAGAAGATCTCTGTAAATTGACAACAATGCTGTAATACACACAATCGTTTTTTTTTTATTAAACATCTGTTTAACAAATATCTTTATTAAATAAGCATACCTCTCTCATAAGCCAAAGTCAAATGTGCTCAATGAGAGAATGAACTAACCTAAAGTCCAAGCTTAAATAAATATATAAATTAATTTTAACCAAGTCTTTACAGATGTTGCTGTTCTATCATTTAAGGAACTTGAAAATTTCTCCATTATCAAAATATGTTTTAATCTATGAATGAAATTACAAAAGGAAAAACATTGTGGTAGCATTTATAAGATCGGCTAGAACAGCTGCACTTTTTGAGTTTAAAGTAAATGGTCATCCTAGGATAACATGAGCTGCATCAGGATTGACTTTCACATTTAAAAGCTGTGATGGAGAGTTTGGTTTATTTTCTTTTCAAATGTTTTTTAGAACTGGACAATCTCAACTATATGTATTCATGTACCTCTTTGATTACAACCTTGAAAACAGTCTGAATACTATCATACATCTTGTTAAGTGTATGATATTTACACCGAAATAGTGGATGTTGTGAGATTTTTATTGAAACTCAAATTCAAGATGGAGCAATTGTTGGGTTGCTGATGATACCTTAATGTTTTTTGCTTCTGTTTTATCATTAATAATTTGTAAATCAAAGCACTTACTAAATGTATTCAATATCTCATATAGATTGGGAAAGGATGTGTTATTGTCAATAGTATGTCGTCTTCAAATGCCAACAATTAAATACGTGCAGTTAAATTTTTTTATCTGTTATATTAACATTCTGTCTGATTTGTATGACTTGTGATTCGATAGCCAACAAAAAAAACAATGGGGATAATGGACATCCGTGCCTCGTTCCTCTCTTAATAAAACATTTGAGTATTTTCCCACTATTTGTACTTGTGCCATGGCTTTATTGTTTAGGGAACCCCGGGAGACAGCATGGGGGAGGGGGCTTCTGACTGAGCTAGTGCAGGGGAGGAATTGGATAGCTTGATTTGGGTTGATGAGTTTCAGATTAATAGAAGTGAAGTTCCTCACTCCTGTCAGTTATACCAGGCAGGAGCACATGCTGAACAGCCCTACCTCCCTGTTTTGTGTTATTTTATCTGTATGTTGTAACAGCTGGGGGGTGCAGGGGGATTGCTCACTGTAGGGTGGAGCCCTTATGGTGATGGTCCAAGATCATGGTTGGTCCAGTGGTTCCTGTAGGTCTCTGAAGTGCTGTGCTCCATTTGTGGCGATGAACAATCACCTCTGTGGTTTCACAGTTGTGTACAATAAACCCATATTGGTGTCTGTCGTATTATTATTAAGGTTGGAGTTTGGGGTTATTTATGGGTTCCTAGTAACTTATTCTTAGTTCAAGAACTTTCATGGCCTCTAAAGCCAAACCTATGAAGTATATAAAATAAATAAGACAAACTGATTGTATTGATATCTTCTTTAAATCTAACTCTAGCATGGAAGATGGGTGTTTTTTTTGTTCCTAATATTGGTTTGGTACTTGTCTTTTAGGAATGAAACCTACTTGATCACTATTATTAACAATGGTAGATACTGATTTAAACATGTTGCTAATAGTTTTATCCCCTTCTGGATCCCTATCTTGTCGTGGTGAAGGGGCTTGTGTACCTCAGTGAAGCTGTCAGCTAAACTATGTAAGGTCACCCAAAATGGGCAATTCATTGCAGAGAGGTCAGACAAATCAAGGTCTACTGGAGAAGGAACTGGCAACACATAAAAACGTTATGGATTGACACAGCCAGACACAAGATGTACATTGCGTGCTGTGGTCCATACGGTCATGGAGAGTCGGACATGATTGAACAACTGAACAACAACAATAGTTTCCTAAAAAAATGTAGATCTATATTTAGCAAAGATATTGGACAAAGTTTTTACATAATAATTAATTGTTTCCTTGTTTAGGTATGACAGATAAATATTACAGTTGCATGTCTTTTGGGGTGTCCTTTTTTTCATAATATGGAATGATAAGGCTCTCACACAGAAAGCATTAATAGGTAAAAGAAATTGAGACCCTTTTCTAACACAAATACTTTGCCAACCTCTAAACCAACATGGGTATTTTTAGCTTTAAATGCATATATAAGAGGGAGCATAATTAAATGGGCCCCTTGTGGATCGCTACCTTGTTGTGGTGAAGGGGCTTGTGTATCTAAAAGAAGCTGTGAGCTATACCATGTAGGGTCGCCCAAGATGGGCAGGTCATAGGAGAGAGGTCAGACAAATTGTATTCCACTGGAGAAGAAACTGGCAACCCACGCCAGTATCTGTGCCACAAAAACCATATGGATAAGCATAACCACGAACCTCAGACAGATGTGCCTGGCATGCTGTGGTGGGACACGACTGAATCAATTAAATGGGGATCTTGGAAAGCATTGGAAACTGAAATATAAGCAGTTGGATGGGTTTAAACTGCAACATGCTAACTTAGTGAATCAAAATCAAATATGTACGGGTGATAAAACTATAAAAAAATACAAACTATAACCTAACAAATTAATGCCATACTAACTGACGAAGCAGATAAAGCAATGCAAATTACTCAAAGTAAGTACTACCAATACAAACAGGACATTTTATTAGGTACCAAACTGAGCCTAGCTCGAGATACCCCATGCTTTCCAACAATTTTACACCAAGTTTTATAGTTGGTATGCTCCTACAGATCACAATAACAATCAGATACTGCAGTATTATCATATACCAACAATTAATGAAACACAAAGGGACAACAATCACTGGGACCAGATGGATATACAGTCATATTTCCCAAAAAGTTTACTGCCCAAATATTGCCACCCATTCTAAGACTATCATATGTTATGTTCAATTGTCTGTTCTGCCTCTCTCTGTGCTATCTCTCCCTCCCTCCCCCTTTCTATATCCCTCACTTTCTCTCTCCCCCTCCATCTCTTCCTGCCTCTCTCTCTCTATCTCTCCCTCCTTCATTCTCTCTCCCCCTCTCTCTCTGTCTCCTTTCTCTCTCCCTCCCAGTGCTGCGGCTCGCGATTTTCCACAATTTACAGATAGCAGTTGTGAATAACTCCTACTCACAACGCATTTCACAGCCATTACTCACAACTGAAAACTATTATAGGTGATTGTGCTTTTTAAAAGAATGTCTGTGCTTATTAATCTTATGAGCAGTTTTTGGCTGGTTTCCCCAATGTAGCAGCACCTTTCACATATATTACACTGTATTATGTAAAACACATTAGACAATATACAGAAATACAATATTATAGGTCTTGTTGTTATCTGTAGCTGTGTCATTTTTACAGATGTGCTGACATAATTGCAAGGTTTGGTATCAGTTTCTCTGTTATGCTTTTCACTGACCAATCTTCTGCTGACCAATGTTTGTTTCAGGTTTGAAGGTTGTCTAAGAATGGGATGCTTGGGGAATATATTTTTTTATTCTACGTCCTCTGTAAGTAGTGGCTGTAAATATTTAATAATTTTGCGTATTTCTTCTAGAACAAGTTTATATTGTTTATTTCCTTACTATATGTGCAGTTAATGTAAAGGCTAGCTATAGGACATGGGGAAAATGGGTGTGTGCCGGGTTGGCGGACCCTGACTATTACCTATGATAGGTCGGCATGATTTCTGATGATGGCCCTGATTTAAGGTACATTTTTAATGAATTTTTTTTTACAATGTTATCTATCTCTCCTTTAAAATGAAATTGCTACAACACTATGGCCGTATCTTCCTCTCGTCCTGATTTGCATCACAGATACATCACACTCTGTCCTCTCGCTATTACAGTACATCACAGCTAACACAAATTGCTCATTTCCTCTTGTACTTAATTCTGTGGCTTGGACATCCTATCTGGAAACCATTATCGAGTCAGTAATTTCTGATGAGCATGTTTCAGGAAACTGTATCAGTTACAGATGGGTAAAGTCTTATTAATTTAGTTCATTAGCCACAAATGACTTATGATTTTAATGTTGCAATTCTGCCAGTAATCAATGCCTAGGAAGTTCCCGTTTTAAAGGACTACTGTAGTTTGGGAATAAAGGCACATGTTTGTGAGGTATGTAACAAGCTAACAACAATAGCAGCTGTGGGTATAAAAGCATTGCTAGTGAAATATCAGATTTTATTAATATAAGAACATTTTTTATCTTTGCTACTCTTCCTGAGAACTGGATCAAGAGAATGTGCTTTTTCATCAGTAGAGTGAAGGGTGGGGGAGGAGGAAACAGGGATAGCTCAGGAGTATTTATTAGGCAAGTTGATATGACTGATATTGACACCACACCCTTTCCCCTTCACAATGCCAGGAGCGGACTGTTTGAATTAATAGATGCAAATAATTGCTCTCCAGAAATGTAAACTCTCCTCTCACACACAGCTTCCACAGAGTATTATGGATGCTTGCAGGGTCCAGCACAGGCATCAACATGTATTTTTTTTTAATTAATTAAAGGGACATGGAAGGTTTCTGGATTTCACTAGGACTATAATATACCTATGTATCCCTTTGCTTTTATGTACCTTATTTGATAAAGAAGTACTTTTTTTTCTACCTCAAATCTTACAATTAGTTCCTAACTGGTTTCTCTCCTATGCAGCTTATGAAGACAGTGGACTTCTAAGTACAGGGGTTGCAGTAACCAATCAGTGGCAACATTCTGCAACATGCTACATGAGAAAGTCTATTGATTGGCTAATGTGAAACCCTGCACTTCACAGTCTGTATATTCATAAGCTGCATGAGGTACAGAGGGCAGACTCAAACAGGTGCAAATGTATTTGAGGCAGAAAAAAACAGAGCTTTAGCACTTCATAAAATAAAGTTCATAAAAGTAAATAGATACATAGGTATATTATATTCCTAGTGAACTCCAGAAACCTTATATTTCCCTTTAATGTATACATGTATATAATGGGATGCCTAGCTTGTTTATAGTACAACCCTAGCTTTAAAACGTTTATGGATTGCACGAGTGTAGCCTCCGTGGGCTCATTTGCATGTCCCTGCCAAAGTTCCCAGAATGCAGTGTAGAATCTGCATTTCTCTGAATTCTGGGCATGAAACAAGTCTTCTAACTTGTTTTAGACGTTCAATGTGAACACAAAAGTACTATTTATTTACTATATATATATATATATATATATATATATATATATATATATACATAGTAAATAAATAGCATTTGTGTTCACATTTGAATGTCTAAAACATATTAAAAAAACTGCTTCCAGCTCAGAATTCAGAGAAAAACAGTTATTACACTGCATTCTGGGAAGATGAGCAGGGACATAAAATGTGCCCACAAATGCCTCGCTCTTCAATCCATAAACCATTTTAAATATGGCTTCCTTTAAGCTTAAAAGGAAATTTACTAGGTCGAAGTAGGTCAAATTTAAAAAAAAACTATTTTTCCCTATACAACTCTAGTAAAGAACTCATATCTTTTCTCTTTCTTTTCCCATATTTCTTTCTATCACTTATTTTGATGTTAAAACCCGCTCCTATTCCTTCTCTAAAAAAAGGATAAAAAAAGGATAAAAAGAATAAAAAAATGTAAAAAGGTAAAAGAGACAAATTTTTAAGGAAAAATTGAAATTATAATAACCTGTTCCAAGTATGCAACTTCCATTTCTGTTGTGATTTTTCTTTTCCTATTTGTTTTTTATCCCTCCAATAATAAATATATAATAAACTAAAAGCATATTTTATACAGTCCGGGGGTAAAAAAAAAATTTTTAAATAATAAAATATTTATTGCTTTCCATAAAGCTTCTTTAAAACAATTAATAATTAACCAATTTTCTAAAAAGCTCTCTTTCCCTATGCATAGCATCCTCCCATATAAAACAGTTTTTATGGTTTAAAACTCTAAGATTACCCACTCACTTTGAAGGAGGTCCAATAGTTTTCCATACCTCCTGTGCAAAAGAGCAATTCCAGAATATATGTAAAGGGGTCTCATCAGAGTTACACACCAATCTAGGGCAATTCGTCCGGGTGACCAAACCTGTGCTTGAATTCTCTCGTAGGTAGCCAATCTGTAACGGCTGCCCAAGCCAGATCTTTATGGCTATTACTCAATAAATAATTCGATACATTATACCAAATTTGTTTTGAGACATCACTATAAAAATTTGCCACCAATAGAACCGCTTCATTTAATCTAAAATTTTTAAAAATATTCTTGTTTTTTTTTTGTTTTTTTTAAATAACATAATGTTTTGGATGGCTAAAACCATAAGGTTTATTTAAAGACAAGCCCATCCACACATATTTATGAAACAAAAAAACAATAGAATATTTTGTAAAATACCTAGCTATACAATCACCAGTACTGAGAGCCATTTTGATATTAAAAGCAAGAAATTTAAAACTCAAAAAACATTATTAAATCAATAAAAAAATGTCCTCCATTACCATGTAATTTACACAGTTTTATACTTTTAAATCTCTCCATTTTAGAACCCCATAAAAAAATAAAACAGTCTCTAATAATACGTTTTAGCCACAAAATAGGAGAAAATAAAACCATGGAAGTGTATAAAAATTATAGGTAAAATAATTTGCTTTATAATTAAAAAAATTCCTTTAAATGTTACTCTAAAGCCCTATAAATTAATTTGTTTTTTTATCTTTTTCATTATATTATCCCAACTTATGTCATCTGTCATGTCTTTTGTGAAATAAATACCTATTTTTTTTTATTTTATCTCTTTGAATTGGGATAGTGATACCTAAACTACTTTTTCACTTTCCATACAACATGCATTCACTTTTTTCAATATTCAACTTCAAACTAGATGCTCCACAAAACCATTCAGCCACTCGCACTGCTCTTTTTATGGAAACAGAATCCCTACACACAATTGTTGTATCATCCATATATGAGAAAACTTTGACTTGTTTACCACCAGCGCCTGGCACTGTAATTCCTTGCATTACTTTATCTTTTTTTATTTCATTTAACAAAGGTTCTATACAACATATAAATAAAATTGGGGAGAGGGGACAGCCTTGTTTCACACCAGAATCTATACTGATCCAATCAGTCATAAACCCATTTACACTAACACAACTCATACATTCATCATACACACTTTTAATTTGCTTCAACATTCTCACTGGCACACCCATTCTTTTTAAAACCTGAAATAAAAATCCATGTGATATCCTATCAAAGGCTTTTTCAAAGTCAAAATTAATTAATGCCAAATCGTGTCTTCTTTCTAAACTATAATAAATAATGTATTTAATATCACTCACATTTTGGGTAATAGTTCTACTAGGGATACCACATACTTGGGAAGGGTCTATGATTTTGGAAATTACAGATTTTAAACGAGATGCTAATAATTTAGTAAAAATTCTATTATCAGAATTTAAAAGATTAATAGGTCTTTTCTTTCCCCCTTTTTTATAAATAAAAACTATCACCCCCTGCTTCCATGAAGCTGGTAAAATATTAGTAGTGGAGACTTTCTCAATTAAATTTAAAAAATATTTTTCTAAAACATCCCATAAAGTAATAAAAAATTAAATAGGTATCCCATCATTTCCCAGTGTTTTCCCTTTTAAAAAACATTAAATTGGAGAGGGTGTGGCTAGCAGCAAACAGAGAGGAAGCAAAACAACATAGCTCCCAGCAATAAGGCTTTAAAAAGCATGAAAATTATATATAAAGTAACTTCTCTATCACCAAATTAACAAATTTGCACACAGGAGTACCCAGCTGGCTTTAAAAATCAAGTTTGGCAACTTTTTTCCTGAGATTTGCAGCTGAACCAGAAGAAATGAGACTCTGAAACACTGATAAACAACATGCCTACTTAAGGTTGGTAATGACTAATATTGCCTGTCTGTTTCAAACCTATACAATTATTTGCCTTATACTACTGGAGATCTAGTCTGTGTAATAATCTAAAGATATGGTACACAATAAACAGTATTACTTTTTAAGAGAAGAAGACCCAGCAGCTTATCTCTCAAAGCTATAATATATGAAAGAGGATGTGTGTTTCTGCTGAAAAAAACATTTAAGACCATATACAAAGTGATTTATCTATCACCAAATTGATATATATGACCAGGATTGTGCAAAGGAGGACCCAGCTGATTTTAAAAATCAAGTTTGGGGATCCAGAAGCTGCAAGTTGCACCCTAACAAGAAGAGACTGTGTGAGAGGCCCAGAAAAGATTACAGCTTTGCTGCTACTAAAAACACTGCAAACCTAGAGGCACTAAAGGGAGGCTTTAATACTCTTGGCTCCCAAAAGCTCAGGGACCTGTACAGTTAAAAACACTCCAAAGGACAGAGAAAGCAGATACTGCTCAGAGAGGCTTGATGCAACATAGAACCCTCCCATATTTTATTACAGACTTTGTTTTTTTATGCAAGTGGGACATTAAAAGATTCTGAGAAGTTATGGTCCTAGAGGACATTACAATCTGGCTAAGGGTCTCACTATAAGGCTTAAAGGCCCCAACTTGATTTCTATGTAATAATAACAGATTGAGAAAGTTTGCCTGCAGCTCGTGTTTGTCTAAAAGACTGGATTGCCCTGCTATGTGGTGTTGAAAGACTCCATGACTCTGACACTAGTGTGCTAACACTGACCCCCGGTGGACACTCTAAGAATAGCGCATCCAAATCACAAACTGCACTAATCTGTAAGCATTTTCTGTTCAAGGAAGTTTTTTTCTCTAACCTTAATTCGGATGAAGAGCCCTTACCCTGGGAGCACATATTATACAGCACTGGGGCAGTGATTGGTGATCTCGGAGGCATTAAAGGAACGACAAATTCCCTTACTCAAGGCGTTCGTTATGCCCCAGAGGACACTGGGCCAGAGAAGATCAACACGCCCAGGGGGCAGCTTGACCGTGGCTCCCATGCATGCATGAGGCTGGCAGCCACTAAGCCATCCATGAGTAATTAACTACTTTAGCACTATACCAACCCATTACCCTCTAACCCAGCTAACAGACTGGTCCAGGTCCTTAAACTTGAATCACTACCCTCCTTAAAAGATGGCAAGTCGCAGTACTAGCAAAGTACAAAAAAAAACGACTGGAAAGGGAATCCAGGAGTTCTACAAACCACCTGACGCAAGCCGCAACCCAAGTCCGAGTCCTAATTCGAAACATCTGGACTCGCCGGCCCAGGCGGTGGCGCAGAGCTCACAACCAGTTCAAATGGAACTAACGGACAGCACCCTGTCCAAAATCAAGCAGATCATGCAAGCTGAAATCAAGCACGCAGTAGATGATCTACGGTCAGACATCAAGTCCCTGACCCAGAGACTGCAGGGCCTGGAGGAAAGCACAGACCAAATTGTAGAGGCCCAAGCACTTGATAAGCAAGATATCTTGCAGAACGTGTCTAAGATCCAGATACTGGAAGACAAAGTGGAGGACCTGGAAAATAGATCCCGCAGACATAACATCAGATTAAGGGGGGCTCCCAATAAAATAACGGACGTTTTGCAGTACTCTAGAGACTTTATCAGCATGATCCTTCCATCGGTCGAGGAATCAGATTGGACAATAGAAAGAGCTCACAGAGCGATGGGGTCATCTAGAGACCAAAATACACCCAAAGACATCATCATCAGATTTACACAGCAAAAAGCTAGGGATTTAATTCTAGCTGAAACGAGATTAAGAAAGGAAATCGTAGGTCCAGACGGCACTAAGATCCAAGTTTATATGGACCTTTCACCCTCTACCTTGCAGAAGAGAAGGGAGATGAGACCCACACTAAGAGTACTCTCCCATTATAAAATACTGTATAGATGGGGGTTCCCATTCGCCCTTTTGTTCACGTATAAAGGAAAATCTTTCAGGGTGCTATCACTGGAGGAAAGCCAAAGCCTTTTAACCAGACTGAGACTCGTGCCTGAGGATTCAGAGGAGGAAAGCTCCTTCCTTCAGGCGGATTCGAAGCAGACCAGGAGGGGTTCAGAGAACCCGCTGCCTCAAAGATCAAAGTCCAGTTCCAACCATGTGAGGGACGTCAAGCATCGGGAGCAGGGGCAACGGAGGACCCTTTATCCTAAAAAAATTTCCAGGTCCACACTCTTGCTCTATGAGTTTTTCCATACTGTCCACAGAGGCTGGACTTTACCTCGGGATTGGAGAGAGGAAAACCCGATTCTCCAGACTCTTCGCACACGCTGGGACATTGAGCACACTACAGACTCTACCTCAGTATTGTATCTTGGTTTGTGCATATGTTTAGCGGGAGCATATAGGGGCTAGAGGCCAGGCTTAACTTAAGGAGATGTTAACTCATGTAGGGTTCCCTTACCTTAATCCTATCGGAATGACTATATGTAGTAGTCAAGGGAGGGCTCACTGTCATTGTAGGTTTATTACTGAGATACTAAATTGTACTGATACTGTTTTTTGTTTTTTTACATGTTATGCCGCTTGTGCCTGGCGGATCAAGAATTGCCTGGAGTCGTCCGCGTCTGGAGCGAGTTGTGGTGGGCATGTCCCGGACCGGCCGGTATGGGAAACGGGAGCCGAGGCAGAGTGGTCCGCGTGGGGTAACTTTCTAGAGACTTTTACACACTTAGAGAACAGACAACCATGATGGATCACCCACATAATATAATAACACATAATGTAAAAGGCTTCAATTCCCCGTTTAAAAGGCGTAAAGCCTTCCTCTTTTATAAAAAAATCAAACCCTCTATAATTTTTTTGCAAGAAACTCACTTTGCATCAGATAAGGTCCCGAAATTCCTCCACAAGGATTACCCAAATTTTTATACTTGTTCACAACAAACCAAGAAAGCAGGTATGGCCATTCTCCTTCACAAGAACCTCCCCTTCAAGCTAGAGAAGCAGGTAAAGGATAAGGAGGGTAACTTCCTTATAATTACAGGTACGGTTCTTGAACTTTAGGTTTCCCTGGTGAATTTATATGCCCCCACGGTTAATCCGCACAACACGCTAATCAAACTTTTGAACCTCTTGAAGCAAGAGGACAGAGGGAAAATTATCAAAGGGGGGGACCTAAACCTGGCGCATCAGCCATTCCTGGATAGGTCAGGGACACCCTCGTACACCAGGGATGCGAGAAAACTTAAAGTCATACATGCCCTACTTAAAGAACTGGACTTAATAGATGCCTGGAGGGGTTTACATCCTTCTGAAAGACAATACACATTATTTTCCCCTACACATAACACATACTCCAGGTTTGATGCCTTGTTAATCAACTCCTCACTGTTCAATAGCGCATCAGATGCCCAAATTTTACCCTGCCCATGGTCAGACCACGCGTTGATATCTCGTAAATTAAGTTTAAGCCAAAATAATCCCCACATCCACGCTTGGCGTCTGAACGACAAGTTGATCACGTGCTCAGAGATACGGGCCCAAATAGATGAGGAAATTAACACCTTCTTCGTTCTGAACGATATTCCTGAGACGGAAATAGGATGGTCCTGGGTTGCCCATAAGGCTTACATTAGAGGGATAATCATAAAAATCTCAGCGGCATATAGGAAGAAACTACTCAGCAAAGAAAACGAACTCTTCCGGAATTTACAAAAATTGGAAAAGTTAAACCAGAGTAAATTCACCAGGGAAACACAAAACATCATAAATCGAACCAGATCAGAATTAGACACCATTCTGGCAGAAAGAACCGAGAAGGCCATTAGAAAAATGAGACATAAATTGTACTGTCAAATTAACAAGCCCTCTCCTATGCTGGCCAGGAGACACAATTTTAGGAATAACTCTGCGCGCATTCACCAGCTTAGGGACGCGAGGGGGGAAATTACTATGAAACAGGATGAGATCAAAGAAACTTTCAGAAAGTATTACCAGAACATTTACTCATCTAAACTGGTGGCCAATAATTATAAAATTCACGAATTCCTGAACGCCTATGACCTCCCTTCAGCCACTGAGGAGGATTTAAATATGTTAAATGCGGAAGTCTCGCTAGAGGAGATAAGCAGAACGATCAAAACCTTGAAAAAAGGTAAAGCTCCGGGCCCGGATGGCTTTACAAACAATGACTATGCCCCATTCAATAATCCACTTGCCCCAAAGTTGCAAAAGCTTTCCAGGGATATTATGGAGGGGAAGACCATGCCCCCCGAACTCAATCAGGCGAGTCTTATCTTCCTCCCCAAACCGGGTAGAGATCCTTTACTGGCTAAAAACTTCAGACCCATTTCTCTCTTGAATGGGGATGTGAAAATCCTTGAGAAAATATTGGCCACCAGATTAGCAAAGTTTCTGCCAAGGTTGATACATAAGGACCAAGTGGGCTTTATTCCCTATAGACAGGCGGGGGATAACATAAGAAGACTTCTCAACATATTGCACTTAGCCAAAAAGGATAATACCCCCTTATGTACAATAGGACTAGACCTGGAGAAAGCCTTTGACTCCATAGAATGGCCATACCTGCATGCCACACTGTCGAAGTTTGGGTTGGTGGGTAATTTTGTGAATGTTATTAAGTATTTTTACAATAATCCATCTGCAAACATCAGCATTCCAGGGGCTGATCACACACTCATCAACATTAAAAGAGGCACAAGACAGGGCTGCCCCCTTTCCCCCCTCCTGTTCGCGCTAGCCATTGAGCCATTGGCTCAGGCTATTAGGAATAGCGCCTAAATAACAGGGATAAATGTAGGCCTACATCAGTTCAAATGTTGCCTCTTTGCCGATGACATCCTGTGCACACTTACGAACCCAATTCACTCAATACCAGCCTTGATGTCCCTGATGGAGTCCTTTGGGTTCATCTCGGGGCTCAAAATTAACATAGACAAGACGGAAGCGAGCTTGGCTTAGGCTCCGCAGGCCTAAGATACTGTCAAATCCCAGTACTCCTTTGATTGGCCAGAAAAATATATAAATTATTTAGGTATTAAAATTACTCCGGAGATCACTGGCCTGTATCAGTCCAACTATATTCCGCTATACAAGTCCCTGAATCAGGACTTGTTGAAATGGAATAAGTATCATCTCTCTTGGTCGGGGAGGATAAATGCAATAAAAATGAATATTCTCCCCAGGATCCTGTACTTTTTCAGGACTCTGCCTATTCAGGTACATACGAGAGACTTGACCAGCTTCCAAAATGCAATATTCAGATTTATTTGGAATTACAAGCACCCTAGAATAAGGAAAGCAATTATGATAAGGAGAAGATCCTCTGGAGGCTTGGGCTGTCCCGACCTCCTTAAATACTTCAGGGCAGCCCAGATTTCTTTCTTGCCCCAGGCGCATTCGGCAGAGCACCAGCCACTTTGGGTCTTTGTAGAAAACCACCAAATTGCACCATTAAAATGGGATACTCTTATATGAGACCCTTCTTCCCCGTTGCCCTTAAAGCTGGCTCGAAACAACCCGATGATAGCCCTGTCTCTGAGGGAATGGGAAAGAGCTAACATCAGTAGACAGCTAAGCCCCAATATCTCTTTGCTAACCCCTACACTCCCTTCCCCAAGCACCCTTGAGGAGATGGGTATGTTCTCCAAAGATTGGTGGATCTCACGGAAGTTAGATAGGTTTGGAAGCTGGGTTAGAGAGGGTGCAGTACTAAATACTGGGAGTTTTATGGAAACGTACAATCTCCCACCCAGGGAATACTTCAACTACAACAAAATTCGCCACAATGTTACCATTAAACTCCGTAAATGGGGCCCGCCAAGTTCAACTTGGTTCACACTAATATGTAATAAAGCACCACTAACCAGGGGAATATTGGGGGAACTGTACGCTATATCCAACTCTAATGACATGGCTAGCAAGCCCAAGCATGTTAAGCAATGGGAACAGGATATGGGAGTAGAATGGGACATGAGTAGGTGGTCCAAAATTAGCCTGGAACTGACAAAAGGCTCCAGATACTTTAGCCATATGGAAACATCAGCCAAAGTTTTATTTAGAACCTATTACACGCCAGACAGGCTACACAAAATGGACCCTAATATCTCTCCTGAGTGTTTTAGAGGCTGTATCACAGGAGGTTCCTTCCGCCATATTTGGTGGGACTGCTCAATTGCTCAATCATTGTGGCACAAGGTGGCCGAACTGGCCTCTAATACACTTAAAACAAAAATACATCCCGAGATGGGAACATGTCTCCTAGGGCTTCCAGTACAAAACTTACGTATTCACCAAAATAAGTGGCTTCAATTTATCATGTTGGCGGCTAAAAGCAGTCTGGCAGGAAATTGGCGGAAGAATACACTAGATATCCTCTCAGTCATTAACAAAATCAACTTTATTATGACATTTGAACATATGACGGCAACTTTAAATGATACGGTGGCTGTTTATAAGGAAATATGGGGTGACTGGAGCGGGACGGAACACTCATTCCAGATACACTGACGGTAGTGCACTGATCGAGAGGGGGAGGCAGATAATAGCTGGTACGGTCCGGGACAGGGCTCTCCATGGTACCTCGTTTCAGGTCGCTGCGGACGTGGGCGGTAAGAAAGGTAGTAAGCAATTTCTGTAAAACGTAATGTTGAAAGGCACACGTTAATTTGTATTAAGTTATGTTATATTTTTGTTAGTTAAAGTTGTTTTAATTTATGAAATAAGTAACCATAGCAGGATATCTAGCACATGCGAGACATAGATAGAGCATTTAAGCATGGGTAACTTACCTAACCTGTTATAGGTTGCATGCATAGACTATCTTAATAATAGAAAAAGGAAAAAGGCGGAGGGTGACACACGGAATTGACATATGTATTTTATCTTGGGCTAGCACAAATGTATACAATGAAAATCATAAAGTGTGGGGGACCTGCGTGTCGCTCCTTGTTTTCAAATGTGCTTGTCTTGTGAATGTGTCAATAAAAACTTTATGAAAAAAAAAAAACATTAAATTGTCTTTAAAATCTCAGTGCTATTAAAATTGTTTTCTAAAAAATTTTTTATCTGCAGTGTGAAACGAAGATTCTATTTTGTCTAAAAAATATTCCTCTAAAAATATATCCTTTTTAAAAAAAAGAAAAGAAGTCAGAATAAAAATTAAAAACCACTTAATTTCTGTTTCTCCTTCTATATATTCAATTATGACTTTCTTATTTTTTAAATAAGTGGGAACACTTTTCATCTTCTTCTAAAACTTTTACTCTAGAATTAAAAATGATTTGTTTGCCTTTTTCTTTTAAAAATGTTTTTATTTCTTCTTTTACTTGAGATAAACCCTCTTCAACCTCAAAGCCCTGACTTTGGGCTTTGTATAGTGCCTTAAGGCATATTTGTAATATTCTATACTCTTCTCTTTTTTCTCTTGCTTTGTTTTTGTCCAATTTGTGTAAAATAGTGTTTTATTTTTTGTTTAATCTTATCCCACCATAAAATAATACCTTCTTTATCTCTAAAATTATTCCATTGTATATATTGGTTTTTTTAAAATCCTCTCTAATTTCTTCTTCTTCTAAAAATGACGTATTTAGCTTCCAATAAGTGTTTCTTGATCTGATTTTTTCTGACATTTCACATTCACATGTTAATAAATTATGGTCCAAAAAAATATTTTCACATAATTTACTATTTAAAATTTTGAAACCCTTTGATAAAAACAAATAATCTATTCGAGATTTGGATAAAACATTTCTCCACGTAAAGCCTTCATTGATACCTTCTAACACTCTCCATCCATCCTGTAAGCTATCATCCTCTACCATTTTAAAATACTTGCAGATCTATCTGTTCTTGTTTCAGTACTTTCACTTCCTCTACACTCATCAGGCCATAAACATTTAAAATCTCCACCTAAAATCAAAGGATTATTGTCAACTAAAAGTAGATTAAAGATTTTAAAAAACTTGGTTCTCTCTTTTTTTTTTTTGGTGGGGCATAAACATTTATACACTTAAATTTAAAATTATAAAATTAAAAGACACCCAGGAATTAATTGCTCATATTTTTCAATTTTGAAATTATTACTTTTAAATAAAATACCAACTCCTATGCATTTATTTTCATTACCTCCAGACCACACTTGTGGTCCTTTTTTCCAGTCTTTTTCTATATCACTGTATTCAAATCTTTTTTCAATTCCACACTCCTTCAAAAATAATATCTCATCTTTTCTTGTTTCTAAAAAAATCATACAGAGCTGCCCTACGTACAGGGCTTTTTAGGCTCCCTGCATTTAATGTGCTTACTTGGAACATTGATAGATGTTAAAAAAGGTCTTACCTGGCACCTTTGGCATCAAAGTCCGCGCCCTCCGACTCAATTTTACTGGGCACGGGACTATTTTCCATTTCCATTCCAACTGTTAATTTCTCAGTATCTGAGGATGATAAATCCCCAATCAGCCCATCGAAATAATTTCCTGACTCGAAGGCTGTAAGGGCAGGATTTTCCCTGCATTTAATGTGCTTACTTGGAACATTGGTAGATGTTAAAAAAGGTCTTACCTGGCACCTTTGGCATCAAAGTCCCCGCCCTCAGACTCAATTTTACTGGGCACGGTACTATTTTCCATTTCCATTCCAACTGTTAATTTCTCAGTATCTGAGGATGATAAATCCCCAAGCAGCCCTTCGAAAGAATTTCCTGACTCGAAGGCTGTAAGTGCAGGATTTTCATTATTGGTATTATCAGGTAATAGTACGGGAAAAACAGTGGGGTCCACCTGTATTTCTGTAGTGAGATCTGTTTCAGATCTCCATTTTAAATTTTTTTCTTTTTTTCTGAAAAGTTCTATTGCTGAACTTCTCCTCTTTTTTGATTGAGGAGGGTTTCCAGAAATGTCCATGCTTACCCCAGTTGATGGAACAGTCGTCTCCTGGGATGTTTTTTTTTTCTTCCACAGTTTGGACAGGATATGGCTAAGGGACTTCAACTATCCACTTACCAAATTTATCCTTTTTATATCCAGTTTTTCTCAGGGCTTCTTCTTCTTCATCACTTAGAGTGAACTTATGTTCGTTACTCTTGCAAAACTCTTTTTCTCTGTTTCAGGTTTATCCTTTTTTCACCCATTTCCTCGAAGAAGATTTTTCAGGACAATCCTTATGCAGATGGTCGGACTTTCCACAGAGATCACATTTTTTTTCTGTGCAGTTTTTAGCTTCATGTTCATCACTTCCACAGAATCTGCACACTTAGGTTTTGGCACATACATCATGCCCATACATTTGGCGGTTTTTACAATAAGGGGGCATTTGATAAAAAAAAAGAAAATCAAGAGTCTCATGCAAAAGCCGTTTTTGTATGTAATAACCATTCTTTTCAGTTTGGAATGCAGGTTGAACTCCAAAACGAAGGGTGTCGTTCCACGAATGGTCCTTCCGGACCCTAGCTCTACCAGCTCCACCTGTTGTGGGCCTTATGAGTAGTTAGTTCACCACGACAATCATTTATAATATGATGGGCAAAAGAGCGACAGAAGCCCTTCATGGTACAGTAGTACAGTGAATAAAAAGTACATCTGTGTTCACATTTGAATGTCTAAAACAAGTTAAAAAAACTTGCTTCCAGCTCAGAATTCAGAGAAAAACAGTTATTACACTGCATTCTGGGAAGTTGAGCAGGAACATGCAAATGTTCCCACAAACGCCTCACTCTTTAATCCATAAACCATTTTAAACATGGCTTCCTTTAAGCTTATGCCTGCTGTATTACACAGCTTTTATGCAAAGCCAAGGTTGGATAATATACAAGCAGATAATCCTATATACATCTCTCTCTCTCTCTCTCAATATACATTAAATATACATATATACATACTGTATATCAATTAAAGGGAGATGAAAGGTTTCTGGAGTTAACTAGGAATATAATATACCTACTTATCTATTGACTTTTATGAACTTTATATATATACTAGCGACTTGCCCGTCAAAAAATGATGGCAATGTTATTGTAAGTGAGCTAATGTTGTTTTGTGTGTAATAGTAAACATGTAATCAATTAATAAATGAATATAGTTTACCTATTTTGAAGCATTGTGTTGAAGAGCTGTGAACCTTGTTTGAATTTGGTGCAGCATTAGTGTTGTGGAGCTGCTCTATAAGCGTGGTGAATGTGTGCAGTGTAATAGTGTGCATGCGCGAGGCTAAACCGTTAGCGTAGTGGTGTACTTCCGTATTTGCGTAAAATGGCGGTTTCTATATGTTGTCCGTCTTAGCGGATTTTCCGTTGGTGCCTCGTAGTGGTTTTCGATTTCCGTGTGGTGTTTTGCGAGTGTGTTGTGGTGTTTTACGTGTTGAGAGTGCTGTAGCCTCGTTTTCGTTTTGTCCGTCGGCCATTTTTTTTCTCGCTTAGTGATTTTCTTTGTGTGTAAAGTGTTTTATTTGTATTTAAATTAAGGTGTAACTTGTTTTTTGGAGGTGCTGGATGGTTCCTCTTGCTGTAGGTAAGCTTTTTATGTGTGTGTTGTGTGTATTTATTGTGTTGTAAATGTTTGTATGTCGGCGTGTTGCGTCCGATGTTTGCGAGGTCGTAATGTGTCGTAACGTGTCTCGTATGGTGTTTGCGTGTGTAGCCTCGTTTTCATTTTGTTCGGCGGCCATTGTTTTTCTTGCTTAGCAAATATTTTCGTGTGTAAACTCTTTTATTTTGAGTGAAATGAAGGTGTAAGTTGCATTTTTGAGGTCCTGGATGCTACCTCTTGCTGTAGGTAAGTTTTGTATGTATGTGGTGTGTGTATGTATTGTGTTTTTAATTTTGTAATGTTCGCGAGTAGCGTCCGAGTGTTGCGAGGCCGTAATGTGTGTGAACGTGTGTCGTATGTTGTTTGCGAGTGTCGTAATGTGTGTGTCGTGCTCTTTGGGTTGCGACTTGAACTTTGCGAGGGTCGCAGTTGCTGGCATGGAGCGCCTTCGGCGCTCCATGCCAGCAACTGCGGCCCTCGCTTTGCGAGGTCCTCAGGTGCTGGCATGGAGCGCCTACAGCGCTCCATGCCAGCAACTGAGTCCCTCGCCCAGTGCCCTCGCTTCGCGAGGGCCTTGGCTCGCTGCGCGAGCCGCGGCCCTCGCTACGCGAGCCAGCAGCGTTAGCAACAACTCGTACGCTCACAACTATATATGTGATATATATATATACAGTATAGCATCAGTTGCACAGTATATATAGTACCTTCCCTGAACAGTTATATACAGAGTATACATACAGTACCTATGCTGATCAGTTACACACAATATATACATTAACTATGCTGCTTCACTCACTCCCTGCAGTTGTCACATCTTTTATGACCTAATGGCAAAGTGAGCACCCTGCTAGTGAGGTCACTAGGTCCTGGCCAATCATTCCAATGCATGTCACAAGTGCACCCTCTCTTCCTACCTGGCCCATGATCATTCCCCCACTATTACTGATTGATCCCTCTATCTTCATAAGACAGCTGGTTGGGGGGCAGTGAAGGGCTAGACCTGCATTTGGTATGCCATGCACACCAACCTCAGAAAACAACATCAGCAGTAAAAGCAACCAGGCCAGCAGGGTCAGCAGCAAAGGGAGAGACAGGATCATCTGGGAGACAGCACAGTGTCGTCAGACGCATACAGCACTGTAAGCTGGATATTAGCACACACCATTACTAGACTAACAGGAGGAGCAGCACAAGGCAAACAAAATAAGTGAAAGCAGTGGCTGCAGCAGCGGTAGCTCTTCCCCTGTGTGGTAGGTACAATGCCTTGCAAAAGTATTCACCCACCTTGACTTTTTACCTATTTTGTTACATTACATCCTTAAGTTCAATGTTTTGCTAATCTGAATTTTATGTGATGGATCAGAACACAACAGTTTAAGTCGGTGAAGTGAAATGACAAAAATAAATACATAAAACTATTTTTTAGAAACAGAAAACAGAAAAGCTCTGGTGCAACTAACTATCTTCAGAAGTCACATAATTAGTGAAATGATGTCCACCTGTGTGCAATCTATGTGTCACATGATCTGTCATTACATACACACATTTTTTGAAAGGCCCCAGAGGCTGCAACACCTAAGAAAAAGGCACCACAAACTAAACACTGCCATGAAGACCAAGGAACTCTCCAAGCAAGTAAGGGACAATGTTGTGAGAAGTAGAAGTCAGGGTTAGGTTATAAAAAAATATCCAAATCTTTAATGATCCCCAGGAGCACCATCAAATCTATCATAACCAAATGGAAAGAACATGGCACAACAGCAAACCTGCCAAGAGACGGCCGTCCACCAAAACTCACGGACCGGGCAACTAGGACATTAATCAGAGAGACAGCACAGAGACCTAAGGTAACCCTGGAGGAGCTGCAGAGTTCCACAGCAGAGACTGGAGTATCTGTACATAGGATGACAATAAGCGGTACGCTCCATAGAGTTGGGCTTTATGGCTGAGTGGCCAGAAGAAAGCCATTACTTTCATCAAAAAACAAAATGGCACGTTTTGAGTTTGTGAAAAGTCATGTGGGAGACTCCCAAAATGTATGGAGGAAGGTGCTCTGGTCTGATGAGACTAAAATTTAACTTTTCGGCCATCAAAGAAAACGCTATGTCTGACGCAAACCCAACACATCACATCACCCAAAGAACACCATCCCCACAGTGAAACATGGTGGTGGCAGCATCATGCTGTGGGGATGTTTTTCAGCAGCCGGGACTGAGAAACTGGTCAGAGTTGAGGGAAAGATGGATGGTGCTAAATACAGGGATATTCTTGAGCAAAATCTGTACCACTTTGTGCATGATTTGAGGCTAGGACAGAAGTTCAAACTTCCAGCAGGACAATGACCCCAGGCACACTGCTAAAGCAACACTTGAGCGGTTTAAGGGGAAACATGTAAATATGTTGGAATGGCCTAGTCAAAGCTCAGACCTCAATGTAATAGAAAATCTGTGGTCAGACTTAAAGATTGCTGTTCACAAGTGCAAACCATCCAACTTGAAGGAGCTGGAGCCATTTTGCAAGTAGGAATGGGCAAAAATCCCAGTAGTAAGATGTGGCAAGCTCACAGAGACTTATCCAAAGCGACTTGGAGCTGTGATTGCCGCAATAGGTGGCTCTACAAAGTATTGACTTTAGGGGGGTGAATAGTTATGCACATTGACTTTTGTGGTTATTTTGTCCTATGTGTTGCTTGCTTCACAATAAACCCCCCCCCCAAAAAAAACATCTTCAAAGTTGTGGGCATGTTCTGTAATTCCAGGTTGTGAGGCAACAAAACATGAAACAAAAAAAAAAGGATTAACAAGCAACATGTTTCTATTTTCTTTTCTTTTTTTCAAGGAAATGTATGTCCAAAAACCTTAAATGCCAGATTTATTTGTTTTTGGTTCAAATAAATCTATATTCGCTTCTGTTAAACATCAGTTACGAATTCTCAATGACACAAACAGTCATCTAAATGTAAGACTTTCTCTAAAAATGCTTGTATGTTCCTGTCTTGCATTCCTGTTTTCACAGCACAACCCCTCTTCTAGATATCAGGTAGCCTCTAACTGCCACCAGTGAAGATCCTCTCACAGTGAAGTAAGGGGTATCAGCACACAGACGTTTCAGGGGTTGCTGGTCAGCTTCAGGAGCAGAAACAGATGGCAACTGAAACAGGTGGCTTGCTCCTCTGTCAACATAACCCAGCCAGCTGGGCCACCAATGCTCAGGAACTCCCACCAGTTAGGCTGTGGTTCTATGAGAGGGTATCTAGCACTAAACCTCCTGGATGATGCTGGACAGGAGATGGATCACAGGAATACTGGCACACTGAAGTCAACTAGTTGGAGGAATCTCCTTGTCTTCCCAGTGAAAAGCTATATAGTCTTCCTAGCAGGACTTTATAATAAAGCCCCTTTTGCTTCCCTTGGATCCCAAGAGATACATTTCAAAGACTTGTATTGTGTGGATATGGGGTTAATCCGATCACAGGGTGAGCTGGTATTTACATCACAAGCATAAACACATTCAAAGGTATCTTCTAAACTAGTTAACTTACTTTTACTCTTTGGATTTCAGGCACGTTGTTATCAATATGCACAGTCCATTGCTCAAATTGTCTTTGGTGATTGTATTAACAGGGAATGAAAAGGTGGGGGGAGGAATAATAAGGGGCTCAAGGGCCTAATAGTTAGGGCCTCAAGGTGGGTCATCACAAGGTAAATTCCAAAGACACGTATCTCCCAACGTAAAGTCACTGGCGATCAATGCAGAATATGGAGCTCTTTCAGGGAAAGGTTTTCACTGGCGACCAGCAGACTCCAAGCTGATGATCATCATAATCACTCCTCTTTTCTATTTGTCCAAGAGCATTAATGCTATTAGTCTTGATAGCCCCAGACAAGACTTTGATCATATATGAGAATTTAAAGTGGCAAATCATGCTGGGGCAAAACAACAGAAAAACATGTTGGGGCACTTGTCAATGTTTAAATGGCCCTGTGAGTCTTTGCAATAGGGCTACAGTCTATGGAATCACCCTTTAGTATTGTTATGTGTCAGGGTCTGGCCCCATCAAGCTGACGAGAGTAGAAGGCATTCTGACCCACATTCCAACACAACCACCACAAAAAGTCTTCCCACACAAACAATGGAGAGCTCTGACAGGGCATTAAATCACATCCTGCCCATACATTCTCCCTTGTCAACCCAGCTCCCATTAATTTGGTTGGGGCAGAAGGAATCTTCCATTTGAGCTGACCCATGACCTAAGTCAACCACCTCCCGAACAACACTAGTACACTATCCAGGATCATCTCCAAACAGGTCTCAATTCTTTCTAAACCACAGCAATTTCCCACAGAGTCCAAAATTCCAAAAGCATTCGACAAGGGTGGCCAAGGCAAGGCCTGAGAGTCCTTCCTGAGGAAATCAAGGAGTTCTTTGGCTGCAGGGGGAAAGATCTGGTATTTTATTCCAGTAGCTACTTAGGTGACATCCCCGGCCATTAAGCCAAGGGAAGGTAAAGGGCTACTCTGAGATGCCAAGGAGTTTGCTCCTTTCCCATTCTTTTCCAGGCCCTAATATTCTTCCGCTGGATCGCTGCAACCCCTTGGCAGAAGCAGCAGCAGAGGCTACGATGTTACGATCCTCTCTGTCAGGTTATCATGCCTTCCTGCTTGTGGCTACTTGCTGATGTTCCGCCGGCTGGATCTCCCCCTGGCTCTGTGATGCTCTTGGTTGCATGGAAGTCAGGCTTGCTTCCCTGATCACTTCTGTTGGCAGGAGTTTCTCTGTCTCTGTCATCAACATTCTCCTTTGCCTTTGTTATTCTCTTGGTTGCAGGACAGGTGGCCATGCCTCTCTGATCACTGCTGTTGGTAGGAGACTCTCCATCTGGTTCATCCAACAGTTTCCTCCGGCTCTGTTAGCAGGGCAGTCAGCCTGACCTCCCTGATCACTGCAGTTGACAGAAAGCTTGTCTGCCGGCCCTACTCCAACAATCTTCCCATGCTCTCCACTTTCTGCTGGAGGCATCATCTCCCCAAAGGAGCTGGGGGGTTCACTACTTTCCTACAGGCATAAATGCTTGCTCACTACCCCACAGTCATTATCAGAGGGGATTTCTGTTCATCAGCTGCTTCCAGTACAAGTGTCATTACCACTCAGCAGTAGCTGTTCTCTTCCAAGATGAGAGGAACCACTCTGTGACTGGGTTTCCTCCCCAGGGCAGGCAATCGTGTTTCTCTACTGGTGTTGGCTGCAGCTTGGCTGGCTGGAACCTCCTCCGGTAGCCCTTCATTGCTTGCCTTCTTCTTTATCCTGTTCTTCTTGGCACCGGAGGGCTTCTTTTCATGAATGACAGCATTGGGTGATGATTGCTGCTCCAGTGATGATTCAGAGGGGTTGCTCTCTTCAACAAGCTTCTTTGCAGGACAGGCAGTCTTTCCTCCCTGATCACTAACGGCTGCAGTGGATTCATCTGTCTGCTCTTCCACTGAGTCTTGTGCAGTACAGGCTGCCTCACTCTTCCTTTCACCTGCTGTAGGGGAAACCAGTTTTCCTCCTCTGTAGATCAGATGGTCTTGTCTCCTTGCTCTATTTCCCTCACTTCTTATTTTGCTTGGCCTTCAAAGAGTATTGACTAGTGACTTGTACACTGATGCAGCTGGATCTGTTTTGGGATAATTTGGTAATTTGGTGTGTGGGGAAGTGGCCAGGAGAATGGTTTGATACTATGCTGGTCAGGAACCTAGCATTCCTAGAGATGTTCACCAGTCTGGTAGAGATGGAGATCTAGGGCAAGCATTTTCTGGCCTGTGGTTTGTTGTTTCATTCAAATAACATGAGCGTGGTAACAGCAATGAATGGAATAATAGCATGTTCTCTGCCAGTCTGGTGGCTACTGCATTGGCTGTTGTGGTGCCTACAGCTGAATGCGTCATATCACGGGTAAATATCCTGGCCATCCTTAATTGCATGACTGATACCCTTTCACACCATTAGAATGAGAGCAAATGAGGAGGGTGCAGAGTGCTTGATGCACCTGTGGGATCTCGGGAATGCAAAATGATGGTCCTCATTCAGAGATCCTTGTCACCGGCAACTTGGAGGGCCGAAAATAAGGTATTTGGCAGACTGACGCTAATTTGTGGCGGTGGAGACAGTTACATTGATGTTCGAACTGATAGCTTGTTTCCTTTGGAGGTCAGCTTTCAAGTGGCCAGGTCAGCTGATGACAAAAAATGTCCAGGTGTGCCCAAGTTATTCAAGTTATCAAAGGGCGATGTTGTCAAAATGGTCAGATGTGCAGTATTCGATCATGGAGGAGATACTCCAGAGACTGGTGAGGGAGATGGCAGCATGGTGCAGTTTTGGAGGATATATTCTGTTTTGCAGCAGTGCTGGCATTTTTTGGGGCCCTACAACTGGAGGAAATGTCCCAGTAAAGCATTGGCTGCAGACCTGCATGTGGCAGATACTATATGGCACAGATATTGCTTGCAATTTCTTATTCAACAGGCACCTGTTGGAACAGTAATAACTTCCGCTTCTCTGATATAGACACAGAACCCATGCAGATGTGGATTGTGGGCCACTCCTTTGTCTATATGGAAGAAGTAGAGTAGTACCCAACTCTTCTTGCTTAGTCAGAAGGGGAAAATTCATTGGGAGAGTTACAGTGGAATGCAGTGGGCTCAGCTTCTTCCTATGGTCCTGTTGGGGGGTGGTGACATCAAGTGATGGTAGTGCATTGGGAAGGGAATGACCCTTGGGTTATCCCCCAATTGGACCTCATCCATAATATCACAAATAAACTGGCTAGGCTTGTTGAGTTGTATCTGGAAATAATTCTGGTCAGATCAGAAGTCATACCTAGACAGAAATGGAGGTGGGACCTGAGCCTTAATGCTTTGGAGAAGTCATACATTAAAGCCAATAGGTGCATGTCCACAGTCTACCACAGCAGCATTGATTCCCAGTTATCTGCCTTGATAGCTTAATTACCTATGGTGAAACTATTTCAGATTGGGGCTGCAGGAAGGGATAACTCATGCTCTGTCCTTGCTGATGGAAGGTCAACTATGTTAAGGGGTTAGAAGTAGGGCCAGTGGTGGGAGGATCCTTACAGTTTAACATTTTGGGGAAGGAGAAAACCTGTAAGGTGCCACTGGGGGATAATACCTCACTATCATCCCACCTTGGTGCTGAGTCCCAGCTGGGGTGGGGAATTACAAATTACTGGGGGTCATCAGTCTGGCATATAGCCGATGGCATTGTAAGTTGGGCTAAGTTAACTTAGGGTCAGGAAAGGACTCAGATAATGTTATTGTTAAACAGTTAACCCACATTGAGTTTAGTGTAAATAAATTCCATGTGACCCAAGTTAAGGTTGTCTGTGGGTTATTTGGATGGTTATTAAAATGAGCTGTGTACATGTGTCCTCTCAGTATAGTGTGTTTTTAAGTTTCTAACAGCATGACACTGGCAGTGTTAATCTCCTCCACTGTGACAGTGTATATAGCTTACAAAATACAGTACTAAAGGTCACATGTGTGGAAGAGGACACTCTGCAAAGGAGACTAGAGGAGGGGGGAACCAAAAATGGTAAAACTGATACTCTGTGGGTCTCTTACTAGTAAAAGAAAGTACATTTTATATGAAAAGTACAAAGAGTCACTTTAAGGCAGAATTCAATACAATAGTTAAAAATTAAATGCAAAATGATTAAGTCAGGTTCTTCAAAAGAGCATATCATAAATATGACACTTAAGTGGCCATTTAATCTGAAAGTTTATACATATTTGCCCACTTAATATTACTATAATGGCACCATCCAGTGTTACTTGCTCTGATCTTTAGCCCTGGTGAATTGGACCAAGAGAACACATGCGGATCCTGACAAACCAAACAAGGGGTAATTGATGTGAATTCTATTTCAAGGTTAGATAAAATTATTTATCAATTACACAGACTTGAAAGGCACTGGGGTTCATTACAGTTTTTGATTAATTGTGGCCCTGCCAGGACTCTGCTGCATTTGCTATATGAAAAATGGCATCATGTGATTCATGGCTCTGTGTTTATGTATAGATTTATCAACCTCCAGAGAGGGAATGAAAAGCCTCAGTGATTGCTACCATACAGCATGCATGTGTTACACGTCCCATTGGTTACACGGATAATACCCTACATTAATGCGCGCACACACAGCAGTCAGGGTGATAAGTGAGCAGCACACTCAATAATGTCCAATACATTAATGCAGCAGTTCATTTTTATTTACTATTGGGTAAAGGTATTAAAGACACATGGTAAGACAGAATTTTTAATATGCATTTATCATCAGCTTATAAAACATTAAATTAATCATTTTATGAAATGTGAAAATGATTTAAAGTGTTTTAAATTTAATGAGAAGTTGTCCTATACATGCTGCATCCTCTTTCTCATTTCACTGGCTCAACCCCCTAAAAGACACCCCAGAATATAAGCTATGATTAGCTCAGAAGTCTACATAGTGTTTTAAGTTTATTTAAAAACTGTCAGAAGGTGGAGCCAGCATACTTGCAGTGCTTCCTATTGCACCAGCTTCATTATAGGTTTATAACATTTTAGGAATTATTCATTGTTTTATGTTTGATTGCTTCATGGTAATCACAAATGAAATTAGAAAAATTACAATTAATATAAAAAATATGTAGTTACATTTTTACCAGCTAATGAGCTAGCTAAGAGGAATGTGATTTACATTTTTTATATTAAACTCCCCAAAATGAAGCACTAATCAGTCAGTCTTAGACTTGTCATAAATCTGTAACTTCATAAATACAAAATTTAACTTGATGTTGCCCAGTTAATGCACAAACAAAAGGCAAATAAATAAATAAAATTACAATTGTATGGTATTAAACATTTTGAGTGGAAGTGTCAGATAATGACATATTTTGGTGCCTCAAATGTTAGACGTGTTTCTGGGTATATTTGACCTGCTGATTCTAAAAATTACACCGGTTTTCCCCTATCAGCTCTAATTTTTGAGATACAGTACATTTGCCATATATCACTTTATGGTTTATGATACAAAAGTTCCAGTGATACGATACACAAGAAGCTCCTTTTGTAAGACTTCTAAAAATGAGAACCAGGACAATCCTGCATAAGATTCCAACAATACTCTGCCATCATGTGTGTATCCCATCTTCCTTGGTATCTGGTTTCCAATGTTTTTATGTCTTGGTGAAATCTTTCCCCTTGCTCTTCACCAATGTTCTATGGAAAAAAATCTAAGTGACTGTACAGATAATGGACTTTAACGCTAATGTTAATATGCATATTCTCTACTAATTGTGTGTAGTTGTCAGCCTTCTTGTTGCTAAGAAAGTGATTCACAACAAGAACAATTGAAGACCAGGCACATGATCCAATTTCATTAATTGATCATATCAAATGTGGGTCATTTATAAGTTGTCTGATCTTTGGATCATCGAGCCTTCCTGACTTCATTTTTTCCATGGTAAGTCCAGGTAATTTATGTGCTATGTATTCAATGCATGAACCATCTTTATTCAAAACCATTACAATTTCTTTCATCAGGCCTAGCTTTATATGTAGTGGTGGCTGTATGATTCATCAGGCCTAGCTTAATATGTAGTGGTGGCAGTATGATTCATCAGGCCTAGCTTTATATGTAGTGGTGGCAGTATGATTCATCAGGCCTAGCTTTATATGTAGTGGTGGCAGTATGATTCATCAGGCCTAGCTTTATATGTAGTGGTGGCAGTATGATTCATCAGGCCTAACTTAATATGTAGTGGTGGCAGTATGATTTATATGGCCTAGCTTTATATGTAGTGGTGGCAGTATGATTCATCAGGCCTAGCTTTATATGTAGTGGTGGCAGTATGATTCATCAGGCCTAGCTTTATATGTAGTGGTGGCAGTATGATTCATCAGGCCTAGATGTATATGTAGTGGTGGCAGTATGATTCATCAGGCCTAGCTTTATATGTAGTGGTGGCAGTATGATTCATCAGGCCTAGCTTTATATGTAGTGGTGGCAGTATGATTAATCAGGCCTAGCTTTATATGTAGTGGTGGCAGTATGATTCATCAGGCCTAGATTTATATGTAGTGGTGGCAGTATGATTCATCAGGACTAGCTTTATATGTAGTGGTGGCAGTATGATCCATCAGGCCTAACTTTATATGTAGTAGTGGCAGTATGATTCATCAGGCCTAGCTGTATATGTAGTGGTGGCAGTTTGATTCATCAGGGCTAGCTTTATATGTAGTGGTGGCAGTATGATTCAGGCCTAGCTTTATATGTAGTGGTGGCAGTATGATTCATCAGGCCTAGCTTTATATGTAGTGGTGGCTGTATGATTCCCCAGGCCTAGCTTTATATGTAGTGGTGGCAGTATGATTCATCAGGGCTAGCTCTATATGTAGTGGTGTCAGTATCATTCATCAGGCCTAGCTTTATATGTAGTGGTGGCAGTATGATTTATATGGCCTAGCTTTATATGCAGTGGTGGCAGTATGATTCAGCAGGCCTAGCTTTATATGTAGTGGTGGCAGTATGATTCATCAGGCCTAGCTTTATATGTAGTGGTGGCAGTATGATTCATCAGGCCTAGATTTATATGTAGTGGTGGCAGTATGATTCATCAGGCCTAGCTTTATATGTAGTGGTGGCAGTATGATTCATCAGGCCTAGCTTTATATGTAGTGGTGGCAGTATGATTCATCAGGCCTAGCTTTATATGTAGTGGTGGCAGTATGATTCATCAGGCCTAGCTTTATATGTAGTGGTGGCAGTATGATTTATCTGGCCTAACTTTATATGTAGTAGTGGCAGTATGATTCATCAGGCCTAGCTGTATATGTAGTGGTGGCAGTATGATTCATGAGGGCTAACTTTATATGTAGTGGTGGCAGTATGATTCACCAGGCCTAGCTTTATATGTAGTGGTGGCAGTATGATTCATCAGGGCTAGCTTTATGTGTAGTGGTGGCAGTATGATTCATCAGTCCTAGCTTTATATGTAGTGGTGGCAGTATGATTCATCAGGGCTAGCTCTATATGTAGTGGTGTCAGTATCATTCATCAGGCCTAGCTTTATATGTAGTGGTGGCAGTATGATTTATATGGCCTAGCTTTATATGCAGTGGTGGCAGTATGATTCAGCAGGCCTAGCTTTATATGTAGTGGTGGCAGTATGATTTATCTGGCCTAACTTTATATGTAGTAGTGGCAGTATGATTCATCAGGCCTAGCTGTATATGTAGTGGTGGCAGTATGATTCATCAGGCCTAGCTTTATATGTAGTGGTGGCAGTATGATTCATCAGTCCTAGCTTTATATGTAGTGGTGGCAGTATGATTCATCAGGCCTAGCTTTATATGTAGTGGTGGCAGTATGATTCATCAGACCTAGCTTTATATGTTGTGGTAGCAGTATGATTCATCAGGCCTAGCTTTATATGTTGTGGTGGCTGTATGATTCATCAGGCCTAGCTTTATATGTAGTGGTGGCAGTATGATTCATCAGGCCTAGCTTTATATGTAGTGGTGGCAGTATGATTCATCAGGACTAGCTTTATATGTAGTGGTGGCAGTATGATTCATCAGGCCTAGCTTTATATGTAGTGGTGGCAGTATGATTCATCAGGCCTAGCTTTATATGTTGTGGTGGCAGTATGATTCACCAGGCCTAGCTTTATATGTAGTGGTGGCAGTATGATTCATCAGGCCTAGCTTTATATGTAGTGGTGGCAGTATGATTCATCAGGCCTAGCTGTATATGTAGTGGTGGCAGTATGATTCATCAGGCCTAGCTTTATATGTAGTGGTGGCAGTATGATTCATCAGGCCTAGCTTTATATGTAGTGGTGGCAGTATGATTAATCAGGCCTAGCTTTATATGTAGTGGTGGCAGTATGATTCATCAGACCTAGATTTATATGTAGTGGTGGCAGTATGATTCATCAGGACTAGCTTTATATGTAGTGGTGGCAGTATGATTCATCAGGCCTAACTTTATATGTAGTGGTGGCTGTATGATTCCCCAGGCCTAGCTTTATATGTAGTGGTGGCAGTATGATTCATCAGGGCTAGCTCTATATGTAGTGGTGTCAGTATAATTCATCAGGCCTAGCTTTATATGTAGTGGTGGCAGTATGATTTATATGGCCTAGCTTTATATGCAGTGGTGGCAGTATGATTCAGCAGGCCTAGCTTTATATGTAGTGGTGGCAGTATGATTCATCAGGCCTAGCTTTATATGTAGTGGTGGCAGTATGATTCATCAGGCCTAGATTTATATGTAGTGGTGGCAGTATGATTCATCAGGCCTAGCTTTATATGTAGTGGTGGCAGTATGATTCATCAGGCCTAGCTTTATATGTAGTGGTGGCAGTATGATTCATCAGGCCTAGCTTTATATGTAGTGGTGGCAGTATGATTCATCAGGCCTAGCTTTATATGTAGTGGTGGCAGTATGATTTATCTGGCCTAACTTTATATGTAGTAGTGGCAGTATGATTCATCAGGCCTAGCTGTATATGTAGTGGTGGCAGTATGATTCATGAGGGCTAACTTTATATGTAGTGGTGGCAGTATGATTCACCAGGCCTAGCTTTATATGTAGTGGTGGCAGTATGATTCATCAGGGCTAGCTTTATGTGTAGTGGTGGCAGTATGATTCATCACGGCTAGCTTTATATGTAGTGGTGGCAGTATGATTCATCAGGCCTAGCTTTATATGTAGTGGTGGCTGTATGATTCATCAGGCCTATTATATATAGTGGTGGCAGTATGATTCATCAGGCCTAGCTTTATATGTAGTGGTGGCAGTATGATTCATCAGGCCTAGCTTTATATATAGTGGTGGCAGTATGATTCATCAGGCCTAGCTTTATATGTAGTGGTGGCAGTATGATTCACCAGGCCTAGCTTTATATGTAGTGGTGGCAGTATGATTCTATCTCGAGCTACCATAGATTCATTGATTACATTGTGTCCTCCAACCAACATATTTTTTTTTATATTAACTCTAGTTCTTTAACGCCATTTAACTGCACTTCTTACCGATTTGATGTATATACCCTCACTGGAAAGCCACATAAAAGATTTATACTCTATATTAGGTGAAATATTACATAGTTACATAGTTACATAGTTACATAGTAATTAAGGTTGAAAAAAGACTCTAAGTCCATCAAGTTTAACCTGTTAAGATCTCCTCTGATCTGCAATATGCGGATTAGTTATTAATTAAATTATTGATAAAATAATTATTAATAGTATAGTATTGGAGGATGAATAAAAAGTTAGTCCATCAAGTTCAACCTTTTTAGATCTCTATTGATCTTTTTAATGTGGACTATTTATTATTATTGTTAATTGTTAATTGTTAATTGATCCAGAGGAAGGCAAACAGAAAAAAAAAACCATTGAAACTTTGCCAATTGTCTCATAAGGAAAAAAAAAGCAAAATTCCTTCCTGACCCCAGAAACTGGCGATCAAATTTCTCCCTGGATCAATATTCCTTGCTAGTTATCTAGGATAGCCTTGAATGCCCTCTTTATTCAGAAATATATCTAACCCCTTTTTGAAGTTGTCTATCGAATTCGCTGTCACCACCTCCCTTGGTAGAGAATTCCACAGTTTAACCACCCTAACTGTGAAGAACCCTTTTCTTTGTTTAAGGTGAAATCTTTTTTCCTCTAACCTCAACGGATGTCCTCTTGTCAGTTGAAAATCTCTTGCTACAAAAAGTTCACTTGACAAAGCCTTATATTGACCCTGGATGTATTTATATAACGTAATCATATCTCCTCTTAGGCGCCTTTTTTCTAGCGAAAATAAGTTTAATTTTGTTAGTCTTTCTTCATAACTTAGCCCCTCCATTCCCCTTATTAGTTTTGTAGCCCTTCTCTGTACTTTTTCCAGCTCTAAAATGTCTTTTTTATGAGGTGGTGCCCAAAATTGTACTCCATATTCCAAATGAGGACGTACTAGAGATCTGTATAGTGGCAGAATTATATCTTGTTCCCTGGCTTCTATACACTTCCTAATACATGCTAATATTTTATTTGCCTTTGCAGCTGCTGCTTGGCTTTGAGCACTGTTACCTAGGCGGTTGTCCACTAGTACTCCCAAATCCCTTTCAATATCTGATACCCCTAGATTTGCTCCATTAAGATTATAGATTGCTTGGCTATTGTTCCTTCCCAAATGCATAACCTTACATTTATTTGTATTAAATCTCATCTGCCATTTAGCCGCCCATTTCTCTAATTTATGCAAATCCTTTTGTAGGGAAAGTACATCATTATCAGATTTTATTACCTTGCATAACTTAGTGTCATCAGCAAAAATGGAGACACTACATTCGAGTCCTACTTCAATGTCATTAATAAATATGTTAAAAAGGAGAGGACCTAATACTGACCCCTGAGGAACCCCACTTATCACATTAGACCAATCGGAGTATGTTCCATTTACAACAACCCTTTGCTTCCTGTCTTTTAGCCAGCTCGCGATCCATGAGCAGATATTTACTGCAATTCCTGTATCCCTTAGTTTGCTCACTAGTCTTCCATGTGGCACTGTATCAAATGCCTTTGAAAAATCTAAAAAGACTACATCCACTGAGTTGCCCTGATCCAAGTTCCTACTAACCTCCTCATAAAAACTAATTAGATTGGTCTGACACGACCTTTCCTTCATAAATCCATGTTGACTGCTACCTATGAACTTGTTCAAATAGACATATTCTTGTATTCTGTCCCTTATTAACCCTTCTAAAAGCTTCCCAACTACAGAAGTGAGGCTCACTGGTCTATAATTCCCCGGATTTGCTCTAGATCCCTTCTTAAATATAGGTATCACCTCTGCTTTTCTCCAGTCATCTGGTAGAGACCCTGTAGTGAGTGAGTCTTGAAAGATTAGATATAATGGTTTGGCTATTACAGAACCCAGCTCCCTCAGTACCCTTGGATGTATTCCATCAGGACCTGGGGCTTTATTAACATTTATTTTCTCCAACCTCTTTTGTATTTCTTCCTGCGTTAACCAATTATTTAGTAAAGGTAGTGTAGCCCCATTATGTTGCGGTGTCCCAACCACTGGTACCTCCCTTGTGTAAACCGACGAAAAGAACCTATTTAGCTCATCTGCCTTTTCCTGGTCACTAATTATCAGATGGCCTGTGTCACATTGTAATGGTCCTATCGATTCCTTCCTGGCCTTCTTCCCATTAATATATTTATAAAATATTTTAGGGTTAGTCTTACTTTCCATTGCAACTGACTTCTCATTTTCTATTTTAGCCAGTCTAATAGCCCTTTTGCAAGCCTTGTTGATTTCCTTATAGTCACATAAAGCTGCCTCTGTTCCCTCCTTCTTGCATAATTTAAATGCATATTTCTTTTTCCTCATCATGATCTTTAAGTCATTGTTAAGCCACATGGGATGTGATTTACTCCTATTCATTTTATTTCCACATGGTACATGCTGATGAGTATGTTTAGTTAGTAAGGATTTGAATGTTGTCCATTTATTTTCAGTATTCTTCCCTGTAAGTTCTTTGTCCCAGTCTATATGTTGTATTGCTGCCCGTAGCCCATTAAAGTTAGCCCTTTTGAAATTTAGAGTTTTTGTTGGCCCCTTACAACTGTTTTTTGTATTCAATCTCAAATGAGACTGTGTTGTGATCACTGCTCCCCAAGGGTTCCCCTATTTTTACATTTGATATTATATCAATATTACTTGTGATGACTAAATCCAAGATGGCCCCATTTCTAGTAGGTTCTTGCATTACCTGGGCCAGATAATGATCCCTGAGTGTACTCAAGAACCTGCTCCCCTTAGCTGAGCTGCTGGTCTCGTTTATCCAGTTTATATCAGGGTAATTAAAGTCTCCCATTATTAGAACTTGCCCATGCTTAGCTGCATTTCCAATCTGTAACAATAATTGTATTTCCTCATTTTCAGCTATATTTGGGGGTTTATAGCATACTCCCACCAATATGCGTTTAGAATTAGCTCCTCCACTATTTAGCTCAACCCACAAGGATTCAATGATGCCGTTAGTGCCAGCATAAATATCTTCTCTGACAATAGGCTTAAATTCAGGCTTAACATAAAGACAGATCCCTCCTCCTCTTTTACCATTTCCCCTAGCTTTCCTAAATAGGTTATAACCATCCAGATTAACAGTCCAGTCATGAGATTCATCCCACCATGTTTCCGTAATGCCTATTAAGCCCCATTTTTCTTGTACTGCTAATATTTCTAGCTCATCCATTTTCCCAGGCAAACTTCTTGCGTTTGCAATCATACACTTTATGTTGCTATGGCTCTGCTGTTGTGAAGTGCCTGCCACTGTATTCGAGGCCCCTATTAATACCTCCCTACTTTCTATTGTAACCCTTCCCCCTTCTCCTCCCCCATGGGTAACTAATTCATCCCTTTCCCTCTCTACCCTATTTACCCCAATACTTCTATATAGTCCCTCCCCCCCACCTACAAGTTTAAAAACTCCCCCAGCCGTTCTACCATCCTATCCCCTAGCACAAAAGCGCCCTCATCATTAAGGTGCAATCCATCCCTGCTATAGAGATTGTACCCAAGTGAGTAGTCAGCCCAGTGCTCTAAAAAACCCAAACCCTCTGCACTGCACCACTTTTTTAGCCACGCATTAACCTCCCTAAGCTCCTTCTGCCTCCCTGGGCTAGCACGTGGCACTGGTAGTATCTCGAAGGTAGAAAATACTACCTTCGAGGTCCTTGCTTTAAGCTTATTCCCTAATTCTCTAAAATCATTCTTTAGGACGCTCCATCTTCCACTAACTTTGTCATTGGTACCAATGTGTACCAAGACCGCCGGTTCATTACCAGCCCCTCCCAATAATTTATCCACCCGATCCACAACATGCCGAACCCGAGCACCCGGGAGACAGCAAACTGTTCGATTGCTGGGATCTGGGTGACAAATTACCCTGTCTACCTTCCTAATAATAGAGTCCCCTACCACCAAAACATGTCTGTTGCTCTGCCTATTCTGCCCTCCCTCTCCTCCAGTAGAACTGTTCTCCCGGCTGTTAGAGGGAACAGTTCTATCTGTCATTGCCATTCCTGAATGGACATCCCCAACAGTTTCACTCAATCTCGCAAATCTGTTGGTGTTTGCCAACTCAGAACTGGCCTGCCTCCTCCTGTTCCCCCTGATTCCCCTTCTAACTGTAACCCAGCTGCCTCCCTGGACATCCTCACTAGCCCCAGCTCCTCCCTCCATACTAGGCCCAGCTAAACTGTGCTCCGTGAGCACCAACTCCCTTTCCAGTGTGACAATATCACTAAGTGCTGCAATTCTCCTCTCCAGATCTTCAATTTGAGCTTCCAAAGAGGCAACATGCTCACACCTGTCACAGAGGTATGGACCTTGGATCATCTGTTCCAGTAGTGCATACATTTGGCAGGATGTACACTGAGTGAGGTTTCCACTGGACTGACTCATGATTATCAGTTACAAAAATACAGTGAGAAAACAAATCAATGTAGAGTGTCTGTTCTGCAGTATATATGCAAATGCACCCAGATATAACTACACAGACCAAGCCACACCCACTCTCACCTGTACTCTGATTACTTCAATAGACAGAAGACTCTGCACTGACTTAGAGCAGATTTGCAAAACTTAAATTTTTTTACACACAGTGGTTTAACTATTAAACAGGGTAAAACACTTGGGTAACAAGGTGGCATTGCCACTGAAATAAATATGTCAGTATTAGCAATACTCCACTTTATAATATATTTTCTTGCATTAATACATTAGTATAAAAAGAGATAACACTTTGTATTTTCCACTATGGGTGCTGCCATTTTACTTCTCACAGTCCTCCCTTGATAGCAAGACCTCCATCTTTTTAAGGCTGCAGATGCATATTTATATGCAAAACAGACCCCCATGCACTTTATGCCGTGTATTTATCTTGGTTGCGTGATGTCACCAGAAACAAAGGGAGTGAAAACCAGTGACATTGCACCTCCAAGTGAAATATATACCCACAACATTAGCGAGATGGAGGTCTTGTAATCGAGTGGCTGCATTCATAATGGAACATAGACCATATAAATAATTAGAGCCTCATTCAATTCGGAGGCCGCAAGTTATGGTGCGATTCAATTGGCTGAGCCCGCAAGTCCCGGCCCGATAGCGTACATCGTAAACCATGCTAACGTATGTAGCATTTGCGAGCTTGAACATGATCGATTAAGCTAGGCCGTAACTCCCAGTTAGAAACAGCCAATGGAATGAGGATCCGATCGTGATTCGTAGTTCAAGCCCGTAGGACTTTGAAATCCATCCTCCATTTTTCATTGAAGTAATGATGACGATCTCTAAGTCCTGTGGGCTTAGATTGCGGGTTGCGATCGGACCCACATTCCAGATATAATGCAATATTGATAAATCCATAAATATGATATTCTATTACATGCGAGCTTCATGATATATATTAACACATTGATTGCCAAGATCGATACATGGAAATTAAACATGAAATAAATTATTTTTTTGGCCGATTTGCAAGCTTGAGAATGTTGTGCTATTAACTGTAAGACCTAACATCACTTTCCCTTTTACTAAAAGTACAGTAGTGTGTGTATGTGTTTATTTAAAATGCTCCGGACATGTCATTAAGCCCTTTGCAATTCCTCCTTGGTACCCGTGAGTTGTGGTTTGACTTTTGCCATTTGCGGGCTTGACGACTTGCTTTGCGAGGGGGAATTGGAGCAATTGAATAGCGTTTGCGATTTTAGTGTTCGCAACTCTTGCGGTTGTGAAAGATCAAAGGCTTGGAGGGGCATTAACTTGCAAAATAAACCATCACAGTGAATCGGAGTCAGGAGCCCATAACACGATCAGAGCCCACAGAAAGACACCAATTGAATAGCAAAATAACTTGCGGGCTACATTTGCGAAGCCCAGATCTCCCGGAAGCTCAATTGAATGAGGCTCTTAGTAATTAGTGATTAGTAAAACTGATCACAGTGCTCCTTTAAAATCTTATTTTTGTTAACAGGGTTTCAGTTCATTTAAAACACAGACTTCATAGAAAACATTGGAAGAGGTTGTATTTTTTATTTGAATCTCGTCCAAAATTTTATATAAATTATGTAAGAAAAATGGACTTCAATCCAATGAATTTTCTTATGGATTGTATATATCCCGCTCCTTTCACAAAGTGTCTTCCTCCGAACCCTTTGAAACAGCCATCCATAAACTACATGAAGACGGACATCAATAAAATTTGATTTAATCAAGAAATGACGTCCATTTCATCAGACCGATCCATCACCTCTTGTTGTTCTTAGTGCCAGAATGGTTTATGTTACCCTGTGTAAAAGCAAAAGAAGCTGGATAGACAATTGAGCAGGTAAAAAAAAACCTCTTCCACGCTTAGCATCAATATCCATCGCTTCCTGCTGCTATCTCAGAACCCCATCTACAATTAGCGTACCCACACTACACATACTGCAAGTGCAGGCCATAAATAAACCAACTCGCTCAGCAAGAGGATAGGAACTGGAGGGTCTTAGCGATGTAACACTCCTGTACGTTATTTATTTATAGGAGTTCAACTGCAAAAGGTACAGATAAAACATTTAAAAGACTATTATAAGAAAAGCAGCAATTTAGTTATTTTTTTCCTCATAATATATATATATATATATATATATATACACACATATATATAAATATTTACATATATATATATATATATATATATATATATATATATGAAACAATATATAGCTACATATATCTATATATCTTTCCATATATATATATATATATATATATAAAAATATGTATTACTACATCTATATATATATATTTATATATACATCTATGTATATGTCTATATTTATCTATATATATTTTTCTATATATATCTGACAATATATATCTACATATATCTATATATATTTCTATATATTTATCTATATAACTATATGCTGGTAGAGGTGTTCAGTGTCTGTCTGTCTCTTATTCTCTTAGTTTCTTGTTCTCTGTCTCACTCTTATTCTCTATTTCTTTGTGTCTTGTACTCTCTCTCATATTCTGTCTCTCTTCCTCCAGCCACCCTGCACCTCCCCACGACCACCACGCA
This sequence comes from Discoglossus pictus, assembly GCA_027410445.1. Lineage (NCBI taxonomy): Eukaryota > Metazoa > Chordata > Amphibia > Anura > Alytidae > Discoglossus > Discoglossus pictus. Next base: position 93,537,505 of record CM050167.1, read on the forward strand.
TATACAGTAGATAGATAGAAGCAACTTCATAATGAAACCTAGTAGTTTTGTGATGATAGTCTGATTTTAACGTGTCACTGAAAAAATGGCATCTATTTAGTGAAAAAACATTTTGTTAACATGTGTGAGTATATAGTTTATACACATTTTTTTTTTTTTTTACAATTGTAATTTTATTGAAGCAGTCTGTGTGCTGAAGAATCACAGTTAAAAAAATATGTTGGTTTTTTTTTGCAACTTACTAATAATTATGTACAGGCAGTAGATAAAGTGAATAAATATTTTATTCAAATTTATATTTTTAAAGATAGTCTAAATAGTATGTGGGAGGTTTGAGATGTATCTCCCACAGGCTATTTAAATTATCTTTAAAATGGAGGGAGAAACAAAACAGTACTGGGTCACACAGAACCAACTTGGGGTGCAACTTTCTTGTTCTGGTTTGTTGTTGGTGAATTATCACCCTGTCCTTCTGTAGGTGCAAGATGTTCCTCCCACATGCCGCTTAGTCTTAATTTGTTTAATAAATCTATTTGCTCATTTAACAAATTATTTATTTATGCAGTTTTATTCTTTTTCTGTATATTTGCTGCTATCATTGTATCTGCTTGAATCACTATTGGCTCAGTCGTAAAATACCTGACATAGGCTCAGAGGGAAAGATAGAGAGGGATGTATAGAGAAGTTGAGGGGATAGAGAGAGGGGGGATAGAGTGGGAGGGGGCATATAGAGAGGGAGGGAGAGGGGGAGAAGTATAGAAGGGGAGAGAGGGATAGGGTAGAGAGGGATAAATAGGGAGGGAGAGGGATATAAAGAGATGGATAGAGGGAGGAATAGAGAGAAGAATATAAGGAAATATGGAAAGAGAGTCATAGAAGGAGAGGTATAGGATTTCTCTCTCTATCCCCTCTCTCTCTATCCTTGTCTCTGTCTGTGGGATCAATTTTGTCTATTTCTACGAGCTGCCATGTCCTGATCTAACTTGTATTCTATGTGTTCTATTTAATTATTGCATGACATCAAGACAATTTAAAAACTTCCCAGCATAAGAAAGGTAAGCAGAACCAGCACCACCTCACCCAGATCAAGACAATGCAGACACTTTATGATGATCCAAGGGTAGGGGCTATTACTGCCCAGGGCCACCTGCTATAGACTACAGGTTAACTACCCACAAGGACCTTTGGGTTCTTGGAAATCTCTGCACCAGCTCCCTTATATTTGGCTTCCGTATCAGTCAGAGTCTCTCCATTAGAAATCAGCTCTTCCAGGAGTCTCAGTAATTTTGCTGTGGTAGTGACCAGGACAAGTTACTTGCAGGGTAGAGATAGGATCAGTATAGCTGTCACCAGGATCAAATGAAAGAACATGCGATTGTTATATGTCTCAGTAGTCAACCGATTTATTTTTGGAAAGTCAAACAATATTTATAGCCGTTAGATACAGAGGGGATGCATACAGCACAACAAGGGCAGGGAGCGGCAGACAAACACAGGAGACAGACTCCACATGGGGTCTAACAGTAGCTTCCTGAGAGCAATAGGCCTAACCTTACACACCTTACAATACACATCCTGACGGCTTTAGCTGTCTAGCCCATGGGAGATGTACAGTAATTAGCGTATCTGGCAAACAATGGGCCAAAACATATAACAGGGTCTCAGCATGATCACTGAGTCACAGTCTAACATAACACAGAACACAGTGATATTACATGGGGAATTACATACAGTATACAGGATAAGGCAGGGGCATCTGCCATAAGACCACATGAAGCGTGGTGGTACACTATGACCCTATGTCTTAGGGCTACTCACCCCACCACCCACCTGACCATATTGCCCATGTGGCAATGTAATCCCCCTACCCATTTTGCAATGGGGTAGTCTGTTCTCTATGGTAGCTCACTGGGAAAAAATACAGGACCTGAAAAGGGGTCCGTAACACACTTACCAGCATAAGAAAAGTGAGCAGAACCAGCACCACCTCACCCTCATCAAGAAAATGGAGGCTATTCCCAGCATAAGAAAAGTGACCAGAACCAGCAGCATCCCACTTTCATCAAGATAATAAGTGTCAGAAAAAAATAATCTGTGTCAGTGGGCAGGGCCTATAGAGGTAACATTCTTTGAAGGGGTGGAGTCTATACTGTTGGTTGGAGTCAATGTAAGGGAGGGGCCAGGTCTCTATCTTCCGCCCCACCAACTTGGAAAGCCACCAGCTGCCACTGATTTTTTATATACAGTATATATATATATATATATATATATATATATATATATATATATATATATAAAGAGTGAGGTATCCGTGAGTGTCCAGTAATCCAGATGAATAATCAGAGTTTTACAGTATATAGTGATACTTTTTTTATTGGACAAACATATTCAAAAATATATGAAAATATTTCAAGAGCTTCCTCTCTTTCTCAAGAGTATAGCCCAAGACTTGAGAAAGAGAGGAAGCTCTCGAAAGCTTGTCATGTATTTATGAATATGTTTGTCCAATAAAAAAGGTATCACTATATACTGCAATATTCAGATTTTATGTATATATATATATATACTTGAAACAGCTGTACATGGATTGGATACTCAGCCTGTGTTTATTCCAGCCTTGGCTTTGCATTAAAGCTGTGTAATGCAGCATGCATAAGCTTAAAGGAAGCCATGATTGATAATGGCTGCGGAATGAAGAGCGAGGCATTTGTGGCCATATTTGTGTGTCCCGGCTCAACTTCCCAGAATGCAGTGTAATAACTGTTTTTCTTGGAACTCTGAGCTGGAAGCAGGTTTTTTAACTTGCTTTAGACATTCAGATGTGAACACAGATGTACTTTTTATTTACTGTACTACTGTACGGTGGAGGGCTTCTATCGCTCTTTTGCCCACCATATTATAAATGATTGTTGTGGTGAACTACCTACTCATAATTTCCACAACACAGGCTGAGATCCCGCTCCATGCTGATGATAGCCAGTAAGCTTGAAACAGCTGTACATGGATTGGATACTCAGCCTGTGTTTATTCCAGCCTTGGCTTTGCATTAAAGCTGTGTAATGCAGCATGCATAAGCTTAAAGGAAGCCATGATTGATAATGGCTGCGGAATGAAGAGCGAGGCATTTGTGGCCATATTTGTGTGTCCCGGCTCAACTTCCCAGAATGCAGTGTAATAACTGTTTTTCTTGGAACTCTGAGCTGGAAGCAGGTTTTTTAACTTGCTTTAGACATTCAGATGTGAACACAGATGTACTTTTTATTTACTATATATATATATATATATATATATACATATATATATATATATATACATATATATATATATATATATATATATATATATATATATATATATATATATCAAAGCACAATTTTACTGTCTCTTCTCATTCTGCAATGTGTTTATGGCAGGGGAAGATTAAAAGTCACTGTGGTCAACTTTTTTTAATTAATTAAATATTACAATGGGGAATATGTTTTTACAAAGCAAAACCAAAAAACACAACCTTTATATTTTAACGTTTATATATGTAATTATTCTTTACTCCATGTCATTGTGTTTACTTCCCTGCTGCACAGTACATTTCTAAGGTGGGTGTGTCCTTGTAAACTAATGAACTTCTGTTTAGTTTTGCTGTGAGCACTGGCAGATTCAACTGCCATATTCTTATTGTGCAGATGGATACTTCTGGTGTATTCAAAATCTTTGCCAACCTCAAGAATTTGATCTGCTGAAGCCAAAAGTTTAGCCAAGCATGTCATGCAAGCTGCCTGAGCATACGAGGTGGAGGTTTCCTGTGATAAAATCCTATCTGAATCTACCAAACAACAAATCCCCCTCCTTCCTCCTTCAACTCTTGAATTAATAAAAATTAGAAGAACCAATAGTCTCCAAGCCAACAGGAAGTGAAGACAAAAACAAGTTATCCTTCAGGCACAAGCAGTGTATGCTAGAATAAAGTTTTTTACCTAAAATTATTCATTGCTGCAAATGTGGTTTATTTCTTACAAACTTCACAAACATCTGAAGATGTTCCAAACTGACAATGATATCCCCTTGAATCTCAGACTTTTCTAATTGGTGAATCTCAACCAATATGGAATTTCTGTAGATGGAGAGGCAAAGAGAGGCATCCCCATGGAGATGGACAATGGGAAAAGGGAAAAGGGTAGGCACCACAAAGTCTTAGTAATCTGTTAGATATTCTATGGCTCAAAACACGACTTCAAGACATTTTTCCTCTCATAAGATTGCCAGTGCTCAGTGTAGATGGAAAGAGGCTAGAAGTCTGTCTCCAATACGAAGGGGCAATGCAGTGACATCATATGAAATAAGGAAACTCCCACAGAGAGCCATGACGTCCTCATTATTGTTACTGCATAAATTGTGTAAGATGTTTAAAATATCCCATTCTCTCCACTAGCATTAATTGCTGTAAACTGAAAGATGTAGAATCTTATATTAAAGGGGACTGAATCTTCTTCAGGATAATGGGTGAACCGCATAGATATATCATCATAGTGATTGCTATTACCACGTCTCTTTGGTATTGCCAAGCCTTAGCACGATGTACCGCCACCTCATCAGTGTGAACCCGAGAAGTGCAGGTACTATCTGGATAAATTTAAGGATTACTTAAAGGGATATTTAAGTGAGCTGGATTATGAATGCATCTGATAGAGGGGAATCAGTAGTGTATGCAAATATGTGCTATATAAAAAAGTTCAGTTTACTTACAAAATGATTTGCACAAAAGTCAAATCCAGCTGTTCACACCCACAGGAAGCTTACATAAGCCGGGTACACACAGGAAATACAACAGGGTACATATTTTGACATTTCTGGTACAGAGCACACATTTCTGGTACAGAGCCACTGAGGGGAAGAATGATACAATGTATTATCCTGATTCTGAATTTGAATGTTATGCTAATTCAGGTGGAGTTTTATAGGGGTGTACACCATCACATACAAATGCCAAAAAACATAGGAACATTTCCTAACTTCAAGGTAAGCTAATTAAGTTTATTTCGGGATATTTTCCTGCAATTTTTTTTTCATACACTACTAATTCTCTTCTATCAGATGCATACATGATCCAGCGCACTTGCATATGCCTTTAAGAGATGCTTTAAAAAAGGAGGAGCTTTAAGACCAATCTATGTAACCTTTTAACATATGATTCTATAAGTTTAAATATTAGGGGAAGGAAATGGCTATAGTCTTACCTAATTGTTAGCTCAAAAAAACTGCTCTTCTCTATTTCAAAACGAGTATATAACTTATCTTCGAAAAGAGAGTATATCTGCAGTGTAGCATTCACCTATTGGAAGCACCCAGAGCCCATGTTATGGAAAGAAGTTGCAAGACAGGTGAGAATGGGAGTAAAGAGCATTGATGGATGTGTGTTGAGGTGATACAGTGATATTATTTATAGCAATAGATAACACCAAGTACTGAACGACGCGGAGGCTGCACAGGCTCCCTGGGTCAGCCTGTAGCGTCACGTGACCCAGCGGAGCCTGTGAGGCTATTAGCCAATCAGGAGCGTCGGGGGGCGTGTCGGAAGCCCGTTTCGCGCCATTGAACACAGCAGCGCGGTCTCCCGACTGGATGGACGGAGGTCTGAGGTCCTGCAGCATTAAAAATACAGTAGGAAGGTTTAATTACTGAGATTTCACCCCAGCTTACCAGCATATAAGGGGATATCACTGTTGAGGCTATCCCTGTCTGTTTTTGTGTTCTTTTCCTCCTCCGTTTTTTGTGTCTGTGTGTGTCACTGTCTCCCTGTGGTGTGCTGTGCCTGTGTGTGTTCCTGTGTCTGTGTGTGCCTGTCTTGCTGCTTGTTGTGCCCCCTGTTTGTTCCCCTGTTAGCTATTTCCATGGATCCAGAGGGCTTAGAGGCCTTACTGGCTGAGGTTAGGACCCGTGCCTTAAGCCAAGGGGTCAGGTGGGTGCAGGACAGGCTGGGACCTCCCATGCCTTCTGCGCTTGGAGCTCAGCACATTGTACAGGAACAGCCTGCGGTGGCTGGTGTCCTAGCCAATCCTGATGCCTCCAGGGAAATTTTTTCCCATCCCACCACTGTAGGGCTGCCAGACCCACGTCCATCAGGTAGCAGAGACACCAGAGATGGGGGGGTTACAGGTCAGGGCGGCCGGGACCCCATACCCCCCAGGCAAGCGAGCGCCAGGACCACGGGCGGTGGGGGTGAGGGCCTAGCAATCCGGCCACCACCTGCCAACTTGCCTAAAGGTCCTAGGCCGCGACAACGGTCGCGAAACACCCCTCTAACACCCCGCAAGGGGGGTGCAGGGGGTAAGAGTAAAGCCGGGAGTCCTAAAAAGGCTCCTACAGGCCCTCACGGTGCCAAGCAGACGGTCCCTGGGGTTTCCCTAATTAACAGTGCTTCTGGTACTTTACAGGGACGCCCAACTGGCAGCGAGAGGAGCATGGCGACGACGAGAGAGAGAAGAGATGGGGTCATCAGAGAAATGAACAGCCAAGACAGCATGGTCATGATTGATGACATGCCTGTGACAGCGGCAGTGGCGAGGCTAGGACGCCCCACTCGAGCTAAGAAGGCTACGAGCAGGTACAGTCCGCTGCTATTTACGCACACACCGCTAAGGCGTAGCAGAGTAGAGACTGAGGGCGATACGGTTAGGCCACAGCGCAAAGGGTCCAAGACTGACCAACAGCTGGATATTCCAACGCCCGAGGAAGTCTCAGGGGGCCCCCTACAGGGGGCGGCGGAGGCAGTGCTAGCCTACTCCAGCCGCGCAAGCTTAGCTGACCAGGACCCTTCCTCAGACGAGGAAAGGGCGGTATGGGCGCGGGCATGCAGGTCGCGGAGAGCTAGTGACTGTTCTTCTTGTACCCACAGATCTAGAAGGAGATCCCGGTCTAGAAGCAGAAGATCTTGTCGGTGCAGCTGTGCTTGCACCGGATCTGAGAGGAGAAGCCCGCGGAGGGCCAGACGGTCAGAGTCCCCGGAGCGTCAGGAGAGACGCGGGGATACTCCGTTGGCCGTATCTACTCCTAAGCTTCCAGAAGCAGGTGAGCGCTCAGAATTGAGCTGCGCAGCAGACAAGGGTGGTTTTATTGGGTCATTAAGGACTCTATTAGCTGCGCACAACATTGCAGTTAGCGAGCGCGACATGGGAGCGTGGATAGGGGGGCTAGCAAAGGGTGCATGGTCCCAGCCAGCAGCGGTAGTGGCGCCAGCGAGCGCGAGCGAGGCGCTAGCTAGCTTGCGCGCGCCCGAGCCGGTAGGCAGCGCAATAGCAGCAGTTGGGAATAACACTGTGGGGGTTACCGACGCAGCCATGAGGCCCATAGTCCTCTGCTCGTTGGATAATTTGGGTGCACACCTTCCACAGGAAGTAAAGGAAAAGATCTGGAGGAGGGAGTTTATAGAGTTGTTTTCCCTTCTTCCTATGTCTAGGCAAACAGACCTGGCCGAGAGGGGCCCCAGGGAGGGGAAATCCTTTGCTAGGCTACCCAGGACATTTGATACCTGGCTGCAAGCATTTTCTATTTGGGCTTGCGTACTGTGTGAGCGGCACCCTGAACAGAGTTCGGGATTGTTCGTCTACATAGACGAAATTCGGAATGCTCACAAGGTTTATGGGGGTACAGCCTGGTGGCGGTACGATGAGGAATTCCGGCAATACTTGGCCTCAAGGCCAAGTATGGCATGGAGCGACAAAGCGGTGGCGTATTGGCTAAATATCATGACACCCATGAGAGTCACGACGCCCTTTCGGAGCGGGGCCGGTGGAGGTAAGGGCCCCACCCACGCCTCAGGAGCAGGTCTTAAGACCTGTTTTTCGTACAACGAGGGGGTCTGCAGATGGGCGCCTAACTGCAGGTTTAAGCATGCATGCTCAAACTGCGGAGGTGAACACCCCCTGTCTAGATGCAGTAGACCCAAAGAGGGAGGCAGGGGCGAGCCTCCTGCAAAGGGGCAAGACGCCCATACGCCTCCCCGCCATGCTGCCGTGGCTAAAGCGCTACGGTAAATTGGCAGGCACCGCCGAAGCGGCGCGCCTATTGGAGGATGGTTTCCGAGAAGGATTCCGGATTCCATGTGGGGTCGACATTCAAGGTTTTCTTGTCCCAAACCTGAAGTCGGCTAGGGATTTCCCAGGGGTAGCCAAAGCTAAGGTGCTTAATGAAGTAAAATTGGGTAGGATGGCCGGGCCATTTGCGGCCCCGCCCATCCAGGGTTTAGTTGTGTCTCCTCTTGGGGTGGTCCCCAAGAAGGAGAAGGGTAAATTTAGACTGATCCAGCATCTCTCATACCCCAGAGGCCGTTCGGTAAACGATGGCATATCAAGAGACCAGGCTACTGTGTCTTACGAGTCATTTGACCGGGCGGTCGATTTGGTGAGGAGGAAGGGCCAGGGGGCCCTTATGGCAAAAGTGGACATCGAGGCAGCATTCAGATTGCTCCCCGTGCACCCGACAAGCCATCGGTTGCTAGGGTGCTTCGTAGACGGAAGTTACTTCATTGACTTATGTTTACCCATGGGATGCTCGATATCCTGTGCTTACTTCGAGGCTTTCAGCAAATTTTTACAGTGGGTTGTGAGCATCGAGGCGGGGTACAAGAGTGTTACCCATTACCTGGATGACTTCCTTTTTGTTGGCCCAGCGAGAAACGACGCTTGCCGTTTTATGCTGGAGGTGTTCACCGAAATCTGTACAGAATTCGGGGTACCATTGGCCCATGATAAGACGGAGGGCCCTACGGAACAATTGACTTTTCTGGGGATTCGGATTGACTCCTGCAAAATGGAGTGCAGTCTTCCCTTAGAGAAGGTGGAGGACATGCAAGCCGAGATTACGGCGCTGCGGGGCGCACGGAGGGTGACCCTCCGGCGGCTGCAATCAATATTGGGGAAGTTGAATTTCGCGTGCAGAATTATCCCCATGGGGCGGATATTCTGTAGACGAATGTCTTTGGCTACGGTAGGGATTGCGAAGCCGCATCATTTCCTAACAGTCTCTAAGGCCATGCGTGATGATGCAGAGGTATGGGCAAGGTTCCTTGCAGACTTTAACGGGCGGGTGGTCCTTCAAAAGGAGGGCACCACCAGCGCAGAGCTAGACCTGCACACCGATGGTTCTGGACCAATCGGTTGTGGGGCGTATCTCCAAGGGAGATGGTTCGCTGCGGCATGGCCGGGGGAATGGGAAGAGGCGGGTTTACTGCTGAACCCTACATTCCTGGAGCTGTTTCCTATGGTGGTAGCAGTGCACTTATGGGGTCCTTGTTTCAGGGACAGGCGAGTCATTTTCCATTCGGGTAATAAGGGGTTGGTTGAAGCCGTGAACAACATCACGGCGGCATCCGTACCAGTGATTAGATTGCTTAGGCATCTTGTGCTATGTTGCCTTCGCTTGAACATATGGTTTCAAGCAAGACACGTGACAAAGGTGAATAACGGAATTGCTTACGCCCTCTCTCGGTTTCAGGAGGATCGTTTCAGGGCGCTGGCTCCTCGTGCGAACGCCCTGGGGGAGCTCATCCCCGAGGAGCTCTGGGAGATTGGAGCTGTCAGGTAACGAGACTCGTGAGACAGTCTGTTGCCCCAGCGACGTGGAACGCTTATAGACGCGTGTGGGCTAAATGGGATAGCCTAGTGGCACTGGCAGGTGGTGCCACGACGGAGGACAAGAGCGTAGGGATCTTGCTTTGGTACCTGCTGCGGTGTGCCGAGCAAGGCGAATCAAAACCCGTAGTAGGGAGACAGGTCACGGCGCTTGCTTTTATGTTTAAGCTTGCTGGGCAGAGGGACCTTACTAAGGAGTTTCTAGTGCGCAAAGTGGTGCGCGGAATGTTCAGCGGTGCGCAAAGGCCAGATAGTAGGCGGCCAATAACATTTGCGCTGTTGCTGAGATTGGCTCAGGAACTGGTGGTGGTTTGCAGGGATCCCTTTGAATCTCTACTTTTCCGAACGGCTTTTTCCCTGGCGTTCTTCGGAGCGTTTAGGATAGGGGAGTTAGTCGCGAACAGTAGACACGGTTCGGGGGGTCTGCAATTGGTGGATACCTGCCTCAGGGAAGGTACGGTGGTATTGTGGTTGCGGAGGTCAAAGACTGACCAAGTGGGTAAAGGAAGAGAAGTGGTTCTGCATCAGGTTGGCACAGAGTGTTGCCCACATGCATGTGTAGTGGAGTACCTTAAGCAGCGACCGGTGGGACGGTGTTCGCTGCTGGTCCACGCCGATGGAACGGCACTGTCTGTGTATCAGTTTAAAAGAGTTCTAAAAAGCGCACTGCACCGGCTCGGTTTCAAGCAGTCCGACTTTGGGACACACTCCTTTCGGATTGGAGCTGCCACTGAAGCGGCTAGGTTGGGGTTGCCCGACGCGGCAGTAAAGCGCATCGGGAGGTGGGACTCAGACCGTTTTCGTTCCTATGTTCGGCCAAATGCAGTGGTTTAATGGTGTTGCTTTCTACTTTCAGGGGAACAGAAGCAACTATGGATTGTGGGCCATTCCTACGTGTACTGGGCCCATAGGTTAGCCGCAGTTACCGAAGAAAAGGCACAACTGGGCTTTCCTGTTACGGACTTACGCGTAAGGTGGTGTGGTATTCGGGGTCTGCGTTGGGCGCAGCTCGACGGCATCTTGGAAACGTACGCGCAGCGTTACGGGCAGCCCAGTCTTATCATTTTTCATGCCGGCGGGAACGATTTGGGGGCAGTTTCCATGAGACGAATGCTAAAGGTGATGAGACGAGACATCGAGAAATGGGTGAAGAAGTTCCCTGGCACGTTCCTTATCTGGTCTGAGATGATCAAGAGAAGATCATGGCGTAACGCGCGCGACCCAGTATGTTTAGATAAGGCTAGACAGAAGATAAACCAGCAGATTGCGAGCTTTGTGAGAAAACAAGGTTTCTCGGCCATCCGGTATAAAGATTTCGAACCGGTCGGCGCAGATGATTTTTTCGCAAAGGATAAGGTTCATCTTACGGAAATAGGGTACGAGTTGATGATGTTGGAGTTTAGGGAGAGTGTTTTGCGGGCTTTGGCTTTAATGTCCAGCAGGGGGGGATCGCAGCCTCGGGAGGCGTCCCTCGCATGCTCCGTGGCGGGAGGTGAGTTGCCCGGCCCACTGGCCTAAGGGGGCGATGGCCCCACCTCACAGGGCGTGCTTAAATATAAGCATTGGGGCTTTGGGCAGGGCTCAAAGCGTGAGGTCACTGTTCGTGGCCGGGCTCCTCCCCCAGAAGGAAGGACTAAATTAGTCATCTAAACAAGTTATGGTTGTTTGTTTATATTGTGTCTAAATAAAGCTGTGGCCCGTTGTTTCTCCCAACTCAAGTTGTCGTGTCAGTTATTCCATCAACTAGCCTGAATGGATCATGCATGGGTCATGAACGACGCGGAGGCTGCACAGGCTCCCTGGGTCAGCCTGTAGCGTCACGTGACCCAGCGGAGCCTGTGAGGCTATTAGCCAATCAGGAGCGTCGGGGGGCGTGTCGGAAGCCCGTTTCGCGCCATTGAACACAGCAGCGCGGTCTCCCGACTGGAATCCCACCCACCCACCCTGTATTTTGTTGTTAACAGATGTTATGGTTTATTCTTTTAAAAAAAAAAAAAAAAAAAAAAAAAAAAAAGTATATATAATATATATAATATAAATAAGAAATGTTGAAATTAATATATATTTTTGGTTAAGAATTCGGAGAAGTGGCTATTGTATGTTGTGTATTGTTAAGTTATGTCTGTGCGGCGGGAGGTGAGTTGCCCGGCCCACTGGCCTAAGGGGGCGATGGCCCCACCTCACAGGGCGTGCTTAAATATAAGCATTGGGGCTTTGGGCAGGGCTCAAAGCGTGAGGTCACTGTTCGTGGCCGGGCTCCTCCCCCAGAAGGAAGGACTAAATTAGTCATCTAAACAAGTTATGGTTGTTTGTTTATATTGTGTCTAAATAAAGCTGTGGCCCGTTGTTTCTCCCAACTCAAGTTGTCGTGTCAGTTATTCCATCAACTAGCCTGAATGGATCATGCATGGGTCATGTAGTGAATGCTATTAAAAAAGCTAAAGTAAACTATCAGTGAATGTTTAGCTGTCAGTCAGCCTTTCTGATCCATCCACTAATAGAGATTCAGATATTTTGTTAATGAGATATCATGGTCTTAATTATTCATTATTGTCTAAAGCATTTGCTCTATTTTCTTCAGTGCAGTCACCTGGCCCAGGTGACTGCACCAAAGACAATGAACCCGTTATTCTGAGGGGCAAAATCACTCATTAAAGCCGTGACCTCTAATTTAACATTAGTAAATTATTCTAATGAACAAAAGATTAGCAAGTTGGTTTGTGGTTGGATCAGAAAGGCTGACAGAGAGCTAAATATTGAAATATTTTTTTAAACAGCATTCAATTAATAAATTACTTATTATGACGTTTATCATATTTGAAACCTCTCTTTTGCCACAAGAGCAATTGAAGAGATGAATTAGGGTTATTGTAGCAGAGAGAAAGAAATATGTATCCAGAACATGTATGACACATGCAACAGCACAGCACATGCATGTAAAGTGATTACTTTATTTTCCAATATAGTTTTGATTTTATTTAATGGGAGGATATAAAATGACGGGACTTTAACTCTTAATGCATAGCATCATTCTGCTTTTCTTCATGTTGCTTTATTTCAATTAAGACATTTAGGGCAGCACGTACTTTTTTTTTCTTTTAGAGGGAATATATCTTTAATAAGCAGTCATAACAGCACATTAATAATAGCATCGTTCCTGACTGTATTATATGTCATGGAGAGATGGTTGACATTATCATATAGAGATGAATTTGTCTTGCAATCCAGCAGTTTATAATAAATTGTATGCCATATATTCTAAGATAAGAGTAAAATAAAGAACCCAGTATTTATACTATAAACGTATTTGCATAACACATATATAAGCAAACAGCGCACATACATAAAATAGAGCCACAGGACATGTATGACACATAGACACAGCACATATGATACATAGACACATCATGTGCATGACACATACACATAGAATATGAATGACAAAGATAAAAAAGGGCCGGTGTAAAGCCCAGAATGGGCCAGAACAGACCATTTATAAAATAAATCAATACCAATATCACAGAGAACAATTTTTAAGAACCAAAACCAATTCAATATAATACTTTTTGAGAGAAGGGGGAGGAGGTATTTGTAGTTGTATGTCACTCTTGTGGCTGGTGTGAGGCCCATTTTTTATTATATATATATATGTATTTGATTTTTTTAATTACTTCCTCCAACATAGGATTGGCTGTCTTCCACCTTTTATTGAGGGTGCATCTGGTGGCTGAAAATATTTGGTTTGAAAGAAATTGAGCCTCCTTTGTGAGATCTGGGATAGGGAGGCCCAATAGGGCTTCTTTTGACTTCTGAGGCATATGAAAACCCCACAATTTCTCTAAGAGTTTGTAGGTTCCAGTCCATATGTGGGCTATTTTAAGACAGTCCCGGAGCATATGAATTTAGGTTCCAGTAGCTTTGCACTCTCTAAAGCATTGCTTTCTAAGGATGGGTTTGTAAGCGTCATTCTTATGGGAGTTAGATACCACCTTGTGATGGTTTTATATGTATTCTCTCTAAGGAATTTGGTATTTTTGAATTTTGGCCCGGAACGGGTACTTGAAATTAGTTTCTGTGGAATTTATGAAGATTATTGCATGAATCCCACCTACTTATGTGTAATTGGTGAATTTGGTATTTTTGACACCCTATAAAGTTGCTGTTCCTGGTAATTTTGCTAAATATTGTATTTTTGCCCAGAACAGGTTCTTAGAATTAGTTGCTCTGGAATTTATGAAGGTTATTAGATGAATCCCATCTACTCATGTGTATTTGGTGAATTTGATATTTTGCCCCCCTGAAAAGTTGCCATTCTGGGTCATTTTTGCAAGATATTATATTTTGGCCTGGAACAGGTACTTGAACTGCGTTTCTGTGAAATTTATGAAGGTTATTACATGAATCCCACCTACTTATGTGTAATTGGTGAATTTGGTATTTTTGACCCCCAGAAAAGTTGCTGTTCCTGGTAATTTTGCTAAATATTGTATTTTGGCCCAGAACAGGTTCTTGAAATTAGTTTCTCTGGAATTTATGAAGGTTATTAGATGAATCCCATCTACTCATGTGTATCTGGTGAATTTGGTATTTTTGATCCCCTGAAAAGTCGCCGTTCCGTGGTCATTTTGCGAAATATAGAATTTTGGCCCTGAACGGGTACTTGAGATTAGTATATGTAATTGATATTTTTCATTACTTCCTCAAACATAGGATTGGCTGTCTTCCACCTTTTATTGAGGGTGCATCTGGTGGCTGAAAATATCTGGTTCGAAAGAAATTGAGCCACCTTTGTGAGATCTGGAATAGGAAGGCCCAATAGGGCTTCTTTTGGCTTCTAAGGTACCGTATTTATCGGCATATAACACGCACTTTTTCTTCCTGAAAATAGGGGGCAAATTATAGGTGCGTGTTATACGCCGATATTCCCTCCCCCCTCCTCATCCTCAACCTCCCTCCTCATTCTAAACCCCCCTCCGTATTCTAACCCCCCCTCCTCATTCTAACCCCCCCTCCTCAACCTAAAGCCCCCTCCTCAACCTAAACCCTCCTAAATACCTCCCCCTCACTTACCTGCTTCTGCTCCGGCCTTTGCTCTGCTCCTTGACCCGGCGCGCATGTGACGTCACATGCGCGCCACGTCATTAGCATATACCGGGTGCACCGGTTAATGATAGGGGGTTTGAGGAAGGAGGATGAGGATGGGGGGGTTGAGGAGGGGGGTTAAGGGGGTTTGAGGATGGGGGGTTTGAGGAGGGGGTTTGAGGAGGGAGGTTGAGGAGGGGGTTGAGGATGGGGGGGTTGAGGAGGGAGGATGAGGAGGGAGCTTGAGGATAAGGAGGGAGGTTGTAGGACAGTCCAGCAGCACGTGAATTTAGGTTCCAGTGGCTTTGCACCTACTAAAGCAGGGGTCCCCAACCCCAGGGCCGTGGACAAACTCTGGCCCGCAGCCTCTGCTCAGCCAGGCCGTCGGGCCGTTGTGAAGAGACAGGCACGCAAGTGTTCTGCTCCAGTAACTTCCCTCAGCGCAGCCCAGTGTGGCACTTACTGCCCACCTCCCAGGAGCTTGCGTGTTATTCCAGCTCTGTACTGCCCAGTTCCAGTCCCCTTGCTCTGCATTTCCTACGCTCACTTCCTCTGCTGCGCAATAGAGCCTTCTGATTGGTTTAAAAAAGTTTGACAGGTCCATTAGTCAATCAAAATGGGATATAGGGGTGTATACCATTCTGATTGGCTCACACCTTGGCGCCTTCTGATTGGCTGAAATTTAATTTACAGCCTTTTCAGCCAAACAGAAGGCGCCATTGCCAATTTTCTTGTGGAAAAGGCTCTAGGGGCCTCATTAGCATCGGGGAGTTCCGTGAGTGGGGAGCTCCGTTAGTTTTTCTTTTTTTGTTAGAGTGCGGATTCTTCCAGGGCCCAGCCTGGGTAGAAGAGGAGGAGCATTGGGACATCACGCTGAGGTAAGTTGAATGTATATTATGTTTATTATATTCTATTTTGTGGGTGTATTCATGTGTAGCAATGCAATGTTTATTTTTAAAAAGGCCCGTGCCGGAGAAGAAAAAAAGAAGGACGGGGACATGCTGGAAAGGTGAGTTGATTGTATTTATATAGGGTTTGATGTATTTTAGATAGGGGGTATGTATGTTAGATAGGGGCTATGTAATTTAGATAGAGGGGATTGTATTTTATTTGTATTGTATTTTATTGCAATATGATGTATCTATTTTGTATGTATTTCCTTTTCAGGTGTGTAATATTGTTTTATTTTCTGTAGTGGGGTGGGGGTTGTAATGTAATTTATTTTATTTTTGTAATGTAGCTTTTTTTTATTTTCAGTAATGTAGTTTTTTTTATTTTCTGTAATGTAGCTTTTTTATTTTCTGTGACTTAGGTTTTATTATTTTTTGTGAGTTCGGTTTTATTATTTTCTGTAATTAGTGGGGTGGGTGGTTAATAGGGGGTAGGTAGGTAATGTAGCTGTTAATAGGTTAGGGTAGTGGGGGGTTAATTTAGATTTAATGGTTTATTGGGGGGGATAGTGCAGTGTAGTGTTTGTACGTAGTGTCATGAGGGTCCTAGACGACCCTCATGGCACTTATGGGGTTAATGTAAGGGTTCTAACTGCCCCATGAGGGTCTTTATATACCCTTAAGGGACTGATGGGGTTAAATAGAGGGTTATGAGGGTCTGTATAGACCCCCATAAGAGACGTGGTTTAATAGGCTTAGATGGGGTTAAATAGGGCCAGTTAGGGTTAAATAGGCCCAGTTAGGCTTAAATAGGCCAAGTTAGGGTTAAATAGGCCCAGTTAGGGTTAGATAGGTACTGTTAGGGTTAAACGAGTACGGTTCGGATTAAATAGGGCCATGGTGGGGATAATGGGGTATAGTTAGAGTTAACAGTGTAGTGTTTGAACTTTTTGTTATGAGGGTCCTGGATGACCCTCATGGAACTTATAATGTTATTACATGGGTTAGTTAGTGTCCTATAAGGGTCTTTATAGGCCCCTATTGGACTGATGGGGTTAATTAGTGGCTTATGGGGGTATATATTGACCCCCATAGGTGACAGGGTTAATTAAGGGCTTATGGGGATCTGTATTGACCCCCATGAGTGACAGGGTTAATTTTTATTTAGCGCAGATCCTTTATGGACCCGCAAGTGAAATTCAAATTTTTATTGCAGCGAGGGCTAATGTACGGTTAATGTGGGGACCTCCAGCATTGGGAAGTTCATTTTAGGTGCCGGTGGGGGTACTTACAATACCCCCGCTGCCGGCCTTAACTGTATGTGTGCTGAGGGGCCCTTTGAGGAGCCGGGGCAGGGAATTTACACCTGTTAAATGCAGTGGGAGAAACGATCATGACCCCCACTACAAGGGTTAATGTCGGGACATTGCGGGGGTCCCCCATGGGGACCCCCAGCATGGGGTTAATGTGGGCACACTTTGGGGGTCAGATCTGACCCCCGCAGCAAGGGGTTAATGTGGGGGTCCCGAGCTTATCTCGGATGTCTTTCGGCAAAGTTGTACGTGGCTGGCAGTGTTTTGCGCCTCGTTTTTATATTTTGCGGCCTCCATTTTTTCTCTCGCTTAGCCAATTTTTTTTGTGTCTAACCTCACTTCCTGACGTCCTGGCCACCCCACCCCCCCCCCCCCCCCCCATGCTGTGTGTGAGTGTTTTTTTAATTTTTATTGTGTTATTGTGTGTGTTTCCTCTGAGGGAGAGGAGAAGGGGACGAGAGACACAGGGGAGGGAAAGGTGGAGGGGAAGAGAGACACAGGGGAAGGAGAGGAGGAGGGGAAGAGAGACACAGGGTAAGGAGAAGAGGAGGGGAAGAGAGACACAGGGTAAGGAGAGGAGGAGGGCAAGAGAAACGCAGGGGAGGGGAAGAGAGGCACAGGGGAGGGAGAGGAGGAGGGGGAGAGAGACACAGGGTAAGGAGAGGAGGAGGGGAAGAGACACAGGGGATGGAGAGGATATCATGTTTCATTGGATTGCAGGAGATGAGCACCTTCAGCGCTCATCTCCTAAGTGCTGCGAGTTAATGTCTCGCCTCGCTAAGTGAGGCTTGCAGGAGCAGAGAGCCTTCGGCGCTCATTGCCTAAGTGCTGCAAGTTAACGGCTTGCCTCGCTATGCGATGCTCGCAGGCGATGGGAGCCTTTGGTGCTCGTCACCTAAGTCGTATGCACCACGCAAAGCGTGACGACGTCTCGCAGTTTGACAATTATAATATGTGATATATATATATATACACATATAAATGTAACGCATTTCAGAATAGGAACCTGGAATGTTAGAACTATGAACCAAGGCAAACTAGATGTGGTCAAGAATGAAATGGCAAGGTTAAACATTGATATCCTGGGAATTAATGAACTAAAATGTACTGGAATGGGACATTTCACATCAGACAACCACCAGATCTTCTGTTTTGGTCAAGAATCCCGCAGAAGAAATGGAGTAGCCATCCTAGTCAATCAAAGAGTGGCCAAAGCAGTGCTCGGTTACAACCCAATAAATTACAGAATGATTTCAATATGAATTAAAGGCAAGCCACTTAATATCACAGTGATCCAAGTCTATGCTCCAACCACGGATGCTGAAGAGGCTGAAGTTGTCCAGTTCTACAAAGATATTTAACACGTCATAGATATAACACCAAGAAGAGAGGTTACTATCATCATAGGGGATTGGATTGCTAAAGCAGTGAACCAAAGGACACCTGAAATAACTGGCAAATTTGGCCTTGGAGTACAAAATGAAGCAGGTCAGAGATTAGTAGAATTTTGTCAAGATCGTTCTCTGGTCGTAGCAATATACAATCTGCAAAAACAAGACCTGGAGATGACTGTGGCTCAGCTTGTGAGCTTCTTATTGCAAAGTTCAAAATTAAACTGAAGAAAAAACACCAGTAGATACAAAATAAATAATATCCCTTGTTGATATGCAGTGGAAGTAAAAAATAGATTTAAGGGACTAGACATGGATAATAGAATGCTTGAAGAACTTTGGACCGAAGTTTGCAACATAATCCAAGAAACAGCAACAAAGAATATCCCTAAAAGAAAGAAAACTAAGAAGTCAAACAGGCTGTCTGATGAGGCTTTGAAAGTAGCCCAGGAAAAAAGGAAAGAGAAAGGTAGTGGAGATAAGAAAAGATTTGTCCAACTGAATGCAGAATTCCAGAGGATAGCAAGAAGAGACAAGGAGACATTCTACAATGAGCGAAGTAAAGAGATAGGAAAAGAGAACAGAATGGGTAAATCAAGAGATCTCTTAAAGACAATTTGGGAACCTAAAAGGCACCTTACATGCAAAAGTGGGAGTGATAAAAGACAAAAATGGTAGTGACTTAGCAGAAGAAGATCAGATAAAGAAGAGGTGGCAGGAATACACTGAAGATCTTTACAGGAAGGATCTTAACAGCAGTGATAACCTCTATAATTTGTCCAATGAGTTGGAGCCAGACATCTTGGAGAGTGAAGTGAGATGGGCCCTAGGATGTGTTGCTGATAATAAGGCAGGAGCTGATGGAATTCCAATTGAACTATTCAAAATTCTACAAGATGATGCTGTGAAAGTGTAATTTGCCTTATGCCAACACATTTGGAAAACTCAACAATGGCCAAAAGACTGGAAATGGTCAGTCTAAATCCCAATCCCCCAAAAGGCAGTGCCAAAGAGTGCTCCAAATTATCAAACAATTGCACTAATTTCACATGTCAGCAAGGTAATGCTTAAGATTCTACAAGCTTGACTCCAACAATATATGGACCAGGAACTATCAGCTGTGCAAACCGGGTTCCAAAGAGGAAGAGGTACAAGATATCAAATTGCCAATGTCCGCTGAATAATAGAGAAAGCAAGAGAGTTCCAAAAAAACATTTACTTCATAGACTATGCTAAAGCCTTCGACTGTGTGGGTCACAACAAAATATGGCATGTCCTTAAAGAGATGGGAGTACCAGATAATCTCATCCTCCTCCTAAATAATCTGTATGTTGACCAAGAAGCCACCGTCAGAACCGAACATGGGACAACAGAATGGTTCAAGATCGGAAAAGGAGTGCGACAAGGTTGTACATTGTCACCTTATTTATTCAACTTATATGCAGAATACATTATGCGTAAGGCTGGACTGGATGAATCCGAAGCCGGAATCAATATTGCTGGAAGGAATATCAACATCCTCAGATACCTGGATGATACTACTCTGATGGCTGATAGAGAGGAGGAACTAAAGGACTTATTGATAAGGATAAAAGAAGAGAGTGCAAAAGTTGGCCTGCTGCTCAACATTAAAAAGACGAAGATCATGGCAAACAGCAATCTCACTTTCTGGCAAATAGACAGGGAAAAAGTGGAGGCAGTGGCAGATTTTATTTTCCTTGGATCCAAGATCTCTGCAGATGGTGACTGTAGTCATGAAATCAAAAGACGTTTGCTTCTGGGGAGGAAAGCTATGACAAGCTAGTAAAAAGTAAAGATATTAAACTAACAACAAAGGTCCGCATAGTTCGATCTATGGTATATGGATCTATGATGCCTTTGAATTGTGGTGTTGGAGAAGACTGCTTAGAGCCCCTTGGACTGCAAGACGATCCAATAAATCAATACTTCAGGAAATCAAGACAAACTGTTCACTAGAAAGTATGATCATGGGGCTGAAGCTCAAATATTTTGGCCATATCATGATACGGCAGGATTCCCTAGAAAAGACTCTGATGCTGGGAAAGATTGAAGGCACAAGAAGAAGGGGATGATAGAGGCGGAGATGGATAGATGAGGTCACTGAAGCAATGAACATGAACGTGATGGAGCTCAAAGGGGCAGTGACTGAGAGATGCACCTGGCGTGCTCTGGTCACAGAGAGTCGGACGTGACTGAACGACTAAACAACAACAAGCACCTTCTCCACACACTCAAATACAATACATGCATTGCACTCACACAAAGAGCACATGCATAAACCACAAACATTTAAAAAAGTGCAGATCTATATAAATGTGTTAATGTAATTTTGCATGATGTGTAAAAAAATCTAGAATTTTTTTTGCGTAAATCCTT
This sequence comes from Discoglossus pictus, assembly GCA_027410445.1. NCBI lineage: Eukaryota > Metazoa > Chordata > Amphibia > Anura > Alytidae > Discoglossus > Discoglossus pictus. Next base: position 93,558,201 of record CM050167.1, read on the forward strand.
CAATAAAATGCAGCTATTTTGTTAACTTTTTACTTAACCCACTGCACACAAGTGGGGCTGTGGATTCAGTGATAGCATATCACTGTTGCTGTCTTGAGCTGGCAAACATGGAAACACTAGGCACATCTAATTTGCCTGTTCCTGTGATCAGTCTACGTCAGTCATGAAAATTTGCCATTATATAAGTGTTTTAACAAAGTTTGTTAATTATTTTTATCTTCCTCTACGTAATTGTCATATAAATTATACACTTCTTGAGCTTTACCCTCATGATCAAACTTTAATGTGAACAGTTTTACTTGATTTCCTGTAGTAGTGATTTATTGGATCTTCTTGCAGTCCAAGGGACTCTTAAGTTTTTCTAGTAGTTTTCCCCAGCACCACAATTCAAAGGTGTCTATGAACTCTTCAGCCTTCTTTATGGTCCAGCTCTCACATCTGTATGTTACTACTGGAAGTATCACTATTCTAATTTTGCAGAACTTTGTTGATAGTGTAATATATTTACTTTTCAATAGCTTGTCCAAGGTTACCATAGCTTTCCTCTCCAGAAGTTAACATCTTCTAATTTCATATAAGCAGTAATCATCTGAAGAAATATTGGAGCTTAGGAGGGGGGGGGGGGGGGGGAATATGTCACTGCCTCCACTTTTTAACATATTTATTAATGACATTGAAGTAGGACTCGAATGTAGTGTCTCTATTTTTGCTGGTGACACTAAGTTGTGCAAGGTAATAAAATCAGATAATGATGTACTTTCCCTACAAAAGGATTTGCATAAATTAGAGAAATGGACGGCTAAATGGCAGATGAGATTTAATACAAATAAATGTAAGGTTATGCATTTGGGAAGGAACAATAGCCAAGCAATCTATAATCTTAATGGAGCAAATCTAGGGGTATCAGATATTGAAAGGGATTTGGGAGTACTTGTGGACAACCACCTAGGTAACAGCGCTCAAAGCCAAGCAGCGGCTGCAAAGGCAAATAAAATATTAGCATGTATTAGGAAGGGTATAGAAGCAAGGGAATCAGATATAATTCTGTCACTGTACAATTCTCTAGTACGTCCTCATTTGGAATATGGAGTACAATTTTGGGCACCACCTCAAAAAAAAGACAATTTAGAGCTGGAAAAAGTACAGAGAAGGGCTACAAAACTAATAAGGGGAATGGAGGGGCTAAGTTATGAAGAAAGACTAACCAAATTAAACGTATTTTCGCTAGAAAAAAGGTGTTTACGAGGGGATATGATTACCTTATATAAATACATCAGGGGTCAATATAAGGCTTTGTCAAGTGAACTTTTTGTAGCAAGAGATTTTCAACTGACAAGAGGACATCCTTTGAGGTTAGAGGAAAAAAGATTTCACCTTAAACAAAGAAAAGGGTTCTTCACAGTTAGGGTGGTTAAACTGTGGAATTCTCTACCAAAGGAGGTTGTGACAGCGAATTTGATAGACAACTTCAAAAAGGGGTTAGATATATTTTTGAATAAAGAGGGCATTCAAGGCTATCCTAGATAACTAGCAAAGGAATATTGATCCGGGGAGAAGTTTGATCGCCGGTTTCTGGGGTCAGGAAGGAATTTTGCTTTTTTTCCCCCTTGTGAGACGATTGGCAAAGTTTCAATGTTTTTTTTTTTCTGTTTGCCTTCCTCTGGATCAAATAACAATTAACATTTAATAATAAATAGTCCACATTAAAAAGATCAATAGAGATCTAAAAAGGTTGAACTTGATGGACTAACTCTTTATTCATCCTCCAATACTATACTATTAATAATTATTTAATCAATAATTTATTTAATAACTAATCCACATATTGCAGATCAGAGGAGATCTTAACAGGTTGAACTTGATGGACTGAAAGTCTTTTTTCAACCTTAATTACTATGGGCCTCATTCTATTAGCGGCCGCAGCCGTTGCGGGGCCGCAAGGACCGGCCGCAAGCTATTCTGCTATTCTATTCCCTTACGGCCGGGGATTCCGGCAGGCTTGCGGCCGGTGCCTTGCTATCTCTTGCGGCCGCTCGCGCCGGAGGAAAGCCTTTGATCTAAAACGGCCGCAAGAGATTTGCAATTCAATTGCTCCAGGAAACCTCTCTGCAAGGCTAAAAGCGAGCCGCAGCTTACTTGCAGGAAAGAGGTCTCGCTAGCACCAATTAAGCACATAAAATAGCTCAAATAAAGCCATCCTGCACTTTGAGAAGACTATAAAGGGATTTTAGGTGTTAGAAAAAATAGCACATAATTATCCTGTACTCAAATCCGTAAAATATTTTATTTTTAATATCCGTAAAATATCCATGTAAAAAGGCCAGAGTGCTTGGAGCACCTCAGACACGCCCACGCCGCAGCCGGAAAATAAACAGTTAATTTGAACTCGGGTTTGGGCTGATGTGCAAGCTTGAGAGTGGGTTACTTTTAATCCTCATGTCCCCCAATATAATCCCTAGCATTTACAGAGCTGTACAGTGCAGGCTTGAATTTATTTTTGCGTTTTTATATTTCACAGCTTACGGCCGGTTCCAAGATATGCGGCCGGCCGTAAGGGGAGATCCTTGCGGGGCCGTATAATAGAATCGCGAGTTAACTGAACCCCCGCAAGGAATCGCAGCCTTACGGCCGATTTACGGCCGATAATAGAATGATGCCCTAGGTAACTATGTAACTATGTAACTTCTTACTCCCAGGAACTGAGATTGCTGTTTGCCATGATCTTCATTTTTTTAATGTTGAGCAGCAGGCCAGCTTTTGCACTCTCTTCTTTCATCCTCATCAATTAGACCTTTAGTTCCTCCTCACTTTGAGCCATCTGAGTAGTATCATCTGCGTATCTGAGGTTGTTGATATTCTATCCAGCAATATTTATTTAATCTTTGGATTTATCGAACCAAGCCTTACGCATGATGTGTTCCACGAATAAGTTGAATAAATAAGGTGACAATATACAACCTTGTGACACTCCTTTCACGATCTTGAACCAGGAGATGGTCCAGTATCCTCATCTCTTCAATAACTTGCCAAATTGGGATACATACAGTCAAAGGCTTTAGAATAGTCTATGAAACAGAGGTAAATCGTTTTCCTGGAACCCTTGCTTTCTCATTTATCCAGAGGCTATTAACAATTTGATCTCTTGTGCCTTTGTGAAATTCGGCTTGCACATTAAGTAGTTGTCAATCCATATATTGTTGGAGCCTGAGCTTGCAGAATCTTAATCACTACCTTTTCTGTATGTAAAATGAGTGCAATTATTTGATAATTGGAGCACTCTTTTGCACTGCTTTTTTTCTGGATGGGGATGTAGACGGATCTTTTCCAGTCCACTGGCCTCTGTTGAATTTTCCAAATTTGTTGGCATAATGCCAGCAACACTTTCACAGCATCTTCTTGTATGATTTTGAGCAGTTCTGCTGGAATTCCATTAATTCCTGTAGCCTTGTTATCAGCATGGCATCCTTGGGTTCAGCTCACTTACTTCTCCAGCTCATTAAGCAAACTATAGATGTTATCATTGCTGTTAAGATCCTTCCTGTATAGATCTTCAGTGTATTCCTGACACTTCTTTATCTGATCTGCTTCTGTTAAGTCAATACAATGTTTGCCTTTTATCACGCCCACTTTGGCATGATAGGTTCCCTTGAGATCCACAATGATCTCTTTACTCCCATTCTGTTATCTTCTTCTATCTCTTTAAAGTGATTACTATAGAATGTCTCCTTGCATCTTCTTACTTTCCTCTGGAATTCTGCATTCAGTTGGACAAATCTTCTCCTAAGCTTCATCAGATAGCCAGGTTGTCTTCTTCATTTTCTTTCTTTTGGGGATATTCTTTGTTGCTGTTTTTTGGACGATGTCACAAATTTCTGTCCAAAGTTCTTCAGTCATACTATATACCATGTTTGGTCCCCAAATCTATTCTTTACCTCTACTGCATAATCATAGATGATATTATTTATTTTGTATCTGCTTGGTCTGATGATTTCCCTCTTTTCTTCAGTTTAATTCTGAACTTTGTAATAAGAAGCTCCCGATCTGAGCCGCAGATTTGAGGGCTACTCCATTTCTATAGCAGGATTATTGACCACAGTACAATACCTGGGGGGTTTCTGATAAGAAATGTCCCATTCAGTTTATATGAGTTTACTAATTCACAGGATATCAATGTTTAATCTTGTTGTTTCCTATTTGACCAAGTCCAGTTTCCTTTTGTTCATGTTTCTATTGTTCCAGGTTCCTATGCTGAATTGTTCCTTTCTCCAGAGGACTTTCCTTTCCCCTCCAGACACTGGGAGTCCTCTTGACTTTGGTCCAACCACTTCATTAGATCTGGTGCTTCTCGCACTCACATTGTGCTCTTCCCAGGAATATGGTAGGTGCACCTTCTGACCCAAGGGGCCATATCATTATGTCTCTGGTTGTGCTTATTCGTAATTTTTTTGGCAAACTTTCTTGAGTTCCTTCTCCAGTGGGCCATGATTTGACTGACATCTCTACTATGATCTACCAAACTTGGGTGACCATAGATGATAGAGCTCACAGCTTCAATGAGGTACATAAACCCCTAAACCAAGACACGTTAGCTATCCAAGAGTGGAAAATAGAGGCTAGAGGAACCTAAATTTGTAATTGCACTCTACTGCATAGAGTTAATTTAATATTTACTGCTTGTTCCAAACAGACATTTGTTTTAATTCATTACCAAGTAATTTTCAAAAACCTGTTTTAAGCACATATTCTGTGATTCCAACCTGCTCCCTTGTTTATAAGACTGAGATAATTCATTTGTGGATCTGTAAAAATAAAAATAATATGTACAATCATTAGCTGGGTTGAAGAGCAGTTTGTTCCACAGAGCAGACACATTATAAAGAAATTCTGCGAAACAAAGATTGATTTCCATGCACAGGAGGTAATATGAGGTAAACATGAGCAATTTTGAAGCAAAAAGGAGGTAATTTGCCCATTCAAAGCTCATGATATATGACAGCTTATCAAAGTTTCCATGGAAGTGAATAGCAATATTTTCAATATAATTATTACAGAGTAGCACTATTTCCATAGAATTAATTTTTGCTCTTCACAAAGTATATTTCAACACATAACATTATCGAAAGTCGTCAATAATGTGAAATATAACCTCTTTATAAAGCAAACTCACACAAAAAAATAAGAAATTGAAGAATTACCATTTACATTTATAGGCCTTTTGGTCAGATGGCTTTTTTAAATGCCATTTTTGCAAGAGAGGGACAGGGGAGACCCCAGATACTTCTCATATAGACAGACCCTGTATACAAATGTAAATAGGCAGCTCAGAAAGTCACACTTAAATGATCACTGTAATTCAATAAAAAATGGCACTCGTTTGTGAAGTATGTAACAAACAAACAAAATTATCAGCTGTGCAAGCCATGTCCAATTTTTTTGGGGAGGGTGAGTCAGAATATGTAGAGCAGTGGTATCTAACCTGGTCCCTAGCGCCCACTAGTGGGTGATTCAAGCTTTCATGATGAGAGGCGGGTAATCAATTGGTGACATCGCTTGGCTGGTTGGAGAGCTTGTGAGAGAGCCTAGGGACAGAAGTCAGGACATGATCACTAACTAGTAAGTACAGGGTGATACATAGCTAGGGACAGCAGTCAGGACCGGGTCACTATCTAGTAAGTACAGTGTGATACACAGCAAGGGACAGCAGTCAGGACAGGATCACTATCTAGTAAGTACAGGGTGATACATAGCTAGGGACAGCAGCCAGGACTGGATCACTATCTAGTAAGTACAGGGCGACACATAGCTAGGGACAGCAGTCAGGACCGGGTCACTATCTAGTAAGTACAGGGTGATACATAGCTAGGGACAGCAGTCAGGGCCGGATCATTATCTAGTAATTGCAGAGTGATACATAGCTAGGGACAGCAGCCAGGACCGGATCACTATCTAGTAAGTACAGGGCGACACATAGCTAGGGGCAGCAGTCAGGACCGGATCACTATCTAGTAATTACAGGGCGATTCATAGCTAAGGACAGCACTCAGGTCGGATCACTATCTAGTAAGTACAGGGCGATTCATAGCTAGGGACAGCACTCCGGACCGGATCACTATGTAGTAAGTACAGAGTGATACACAGCTAGGGACAGCAGTCAGGACCGGGTCACTATGTAGTAAGTACAGGGTGATACACAGCTAGGGACAGCAGTCAGGACCGGATCACTATCTAGTAAGTACAGGGTTATATATAGCTAGGGACAGCAGTCAGGACCGGATTACTATCTAGTAACTACAGGGTGATACATAGCTAGGGACAGCAGTCAGGACCGCTTCACTATCTAGTAAGTACAGGGTGATACATAGCTAGGGACAGTAGTCAGGACCGGATCAATATCTAGTAAGTACAAGGAGATACCTAGCTAGGGACAGCAGTCAGGACCGGATCACTATCTAGTAAGTACAGTGTGATACATAGCTAGGGACAACAGTCAGGACCGGATCACTATCTAGTAACTACAGGGTGATACATAGCTAGGGGCAGCAGTCAGGAACGGATCACTATGTAGTAAGTACAGAGTGATACACAGCTAGGGACAGCAGTCAGGACCGGGTCACTATGTAGTAAGTACAGGGTGATACACAGCTAGGGACAGCAGTCAGGACCGGATCACTATCTAGTAAGTACAGGGTTATATATAGCTAGGGACAGCAGTCAGGACCGGATTACTATCAAGTAACTACAGGGTGATACATAGCTAGGGGCAGCAGTCAGGACCGCTTCACTATCTAGTAAGTACAGGGTGATACATAGCTAGGGACAGTAGTCAGGACCGGATCAATATCTAGTAAGTACAAGGAGATACCTAGCTAGGGACAGCAGTCAGGACCGGATCACTATCTAGTAAGTACAGTGTGATACATAGCTAGGGACAACAGTCAGGACCGGATCACTATCTAGTAAGTCCAGGCGATACATAGCTAGGGACAGCAGTCAGGAACGGATCACTATCTAGTAAGTACAGGGCGATACATAGCTAGGGACAACAGTCAGGAACGGATCACTATCTAGTAAGTACAGGGTGATACATAGCTAGGGGCAGCAGACAGGACCGCATCACTATCTAGTAAGTACAGGGAGATACCTAGCTAGGGACAGCAGTCAGGACCGGATCACTATCTAGTAGGTACAGGGCGATACATATCTAGGGACAGCAGTCAGGACCGGATCACCATCTAGTAAGTACAGGGCGATACATAGCTAGGGACAGCACTCAGGACCGGATCACTATCTAGTAAGTACAGAGTGATACATAGCTAGGGACAGCAGTCAGGACCCGGTCACTATCTAGTAAGTACAGGGCGATACATAGCTAGGGACAGCAGTCAGGACCGGATCACTATCTAGTAAGTACAGGGTGATACATAGCTAGGGTCATATGATTTATGTAACCAGTAAATAGATTTACTTGTGGGTAAGTTCCTACACCCATGGTGGTAAGGACATTTTACCATCAAAAGTGGGCAGTAGGTATTAAAAGATGGATGACTTTGGTGTACAGGAATCCATTTAGTTTGAGTGACACCAAAACTCACAAACCTAGAAGCAGGTAGCTTGCATGTGAAAATGCAAACACTGCTCTCCATAAATCCAAACAACCCTCTCACACACAACTTTCATCAACAAACATATCATGGATGCCTCCGGGGTCTAGCAGAGGCATACATTTCTTTTTCCTTATTAGAAACTAGCTTAATTAAAAAAAATTCCCAGCTTAATCATGCTATTAGAAAAAAATAGAGTTTTTAAACATATGCACAGTGGTGTTTTAGTCAGGCATTTCTAATATGGCACATCATAATAAATGTCCTACTTTCTAGACTGGACTCCTCTTTAAATTTTCATCACATTCTTCTGTCTTTTAATCCTCTGTCTTCCCTTCTTTTTTCCTCTTCTTTTCTTTATAGTGTAATATTGTATAGATGCATTATATACATGCAAATCACTTAGTCATATAAGCTCTATTAACCAAGGATACAGCTCATCGCCTCCCCTCCACAAATTAGAGTGATCTCTTCACATTTTTGTAACCAGACACATTTTAATATCAAATTAATTAAAGAGGATTCATCCCACTAGCGAGAATCACTCTATTGAGCCCTCCCAAACTCCCAAAAAAGACATTAAACACATTTTTGGGCTCTTAAAGTATTCACAGACACCCAGGACCACATCTTGGGCCATATTAAATTCCAGCCTTGTAAGTCCAACGATTAGCGCGTCAGAGCTGCGTTCTTCAAATTTGGCCGAGTCACACCGCTATTAAATTAGAAAGGACTGTGAGCTACGAGCGAGAGGCGCTATTTCGTAAACCAGTTTGCGGCCGTAACCAGTTAGCACGCAAACAATTAAGCAATGTTGTAGTTACTGGTTCAGATGGAGCAAATGGAATGAGAGATTGCAAGATTTATATCACTGAAAAAGGGGAGGGTAGATTTTGAAGTCCTACATGCTTCAAATCCAGTTTGTGATCGGCCCAACAGGCCAGAAATAATGCAATATTAATAAAGCAGTAAATATTACATGCGAGTTACAGTATATGTTGTAACACATTGAATGCAGGGATCGATATCACACATAAAATAATCATGAAATAAAGTATTTTTCTGGGCAATTTGCGGGCTTGAGAATGTTGTGCTATCAATTCTAAGACCTAACATCATTTTCCCCTATAACAAATGTACAGTAGAGTGATTGTATTTGCATTAGAAGTGCTACGTATTGTAATTCACCCCTCTTGCGGGTGCTCTAGAGCACACATTGGCCTCTGGGCTCCATTTGCGTGTTACGTGCTTGCTCGCGAGTGACCACGTAGCACTTTAATAGCTGAAGTAAACAATTAGCGGTTACGGGCATGAAAGATCAAAGGATTTACTTGCGCAAAGTTCAAAGTAGCTCTCCACGTAGCCTATCCTCGCTCGTCCAGCGTGTTACTACTCAATGTCGAGTACGAAATGCATCTTTGCACGCAAATAGCGCTAAGATGACATTTACGAGCAACGTGTTAACACGTAGCTCCAATTTTATAGGGCTGTTAGTTACCAAAATGGCACATCTCCAATCTGACCTTCATACCTCGGCTATCTCAGGGATAGAATAGAGAGAAACTTTTAAGGACAATTTGTCACACAAAGCTGCACTTGGGCAAGGTTTCATATAACATCTTTTGAGAACATATCCCATAAATTTATAAGCACACATTAATAATAAAAAAAATTATGTGTCTGTGTCTCTAGACAGGTTCTAAATATTTTTTTGTACAATATATGGCAGATGTTCTTAACTAATGCAATTACTGTAGATGAAATAAGATCTCATAATTAAAAGTATTTTAGAAACATTTTAAAAATGTGTAAATATGCCATTTAGAAACATCTAAAAATAATATACACAATATATTTTCCACATTTTGCTACATTTTATAAAACAGGAGAAACAAATGAATGTTCACAGAAATGTACTATTTTGATTAATATGGCTGAGGTAATTTCTTTAAAGGGCCAGTGTAAGTATCAGATAAAGGGCTATGTATAAACATACATTTCTTCAACTAATAACTGGTGACCTAATGTCAACAATAAAGTCAGTAGGGGGAGGTAGTGAATGGTGGTGTCTTGATGACTTATCTCCCTGTGCTGTGTGCATGCGTGACCATACTCCCATCAGCTGTAATTAGTAATACAAAATGTGAGTTGTTTGACAGGAGGGAAGTAGAGACAAAACCATGTTTGTCTTATGTATTCACCATATAGATAGATAGATAGATAGATAGATAGATGTATTATTGCCTCCAATCTTCCTTCACTGGTACTTGGAGATTTTAACATTGCTGTTGACACTCCCACCTCCCCAGCAGAAGCCAAACTGCTTGCACTCACCTCTTCCCTTGGCCTCTCACAACTAACTTCTACTCATCATGCTGGACATTTTCTTGACCTTATCTTCACCAATCTCATCACAACCTGCAACCCAGTCATCAGTCAACTCCCTCTATCTGATCACTTCCTTACCTTCAACCTCACCACATCACCCTCTCTCCACCCCTCTCCAACCCCTGACACCATCACGAACAGAAACCTGCGAGCACTTGACCCTGCTCAGCTCTTCACTATTATCCAACCCCTTCTCAGCCCCATCACCAAGCTCAACTGTCCTAAAACTACCACCTCACTCTACAACTCTACTCTCTCTTCCACCTTTGACACTCTGTCCCCATAATCAAACACAGATGCCCTCGATGTCATCCACAACCATGGCACACTACACAAACACAATACATCCAGATGTGCTCCCGCACTGCTGAACGACTATGGAGGAAATCACGCACTTCAGCAGATTTCCTCCACTACAAATTCATGTTGCGCTCCTATTCCTCCGCGCTCAACCTTGACAAACAACAGTACTTTACATCACTAATATCAACTCTGTCCTCTAACCCCAAGAATCTGTTTGCCACTTTCAATACTCTCTTCCGCCCACCACCTCCTCCCATCCCTTCCTCTCACAGCTGAAGACTTTGCCAACCATTTTATTCAAAAAATTCAAAACATCCGCAATGAACTCTTATCTCATAGTGGCTCTCACACTCCACCCTCTAAACCAACCAACAACACCCAGTCTTCTCCCTTCTCCAATACCACAGCCAATTAGATTTTTGATTTGATCCGGCTACAGAGGATGAAGTATCCAAACTGCTATCATCACCTCACTACCTGTCCTCAGGATCCTATTCCACCTAAGCTCATCTCTCCCCTCTCTACCACACTAATCCCAGCTCTCACACATATTTTCAACCTCTCCCTAAATAATGGCATGTTTCCATCTTCTCTAAAACATGCCATAGTTATACCCACCCTCAAAAAAACCTCATCTGACTCTGACATCTCATCTAACTACCGCCCTATCTTTCTGCTTCCCCTGGCTTCCAAACTGCTGGAGCGGCTCGTCTATAACCGCCTTACCAGCTTTATTTCCTCTAACTCCCTTCTTGACACCTTCCAATCCGGCTTTCGGCCCCAACACTCCACTGAGACAGCTCTCACTAAAGTCACCAATGACCTGCTTACCGCCAAGTCAAAAGGTGGCTTTTCAATTCTTCTTCTTCTAGATCTCTCTGCTGCCTTTGACACTGTCGACTACCCACTTCTACTCCATATCCTCTTCTCCCTCGCTATTTGAGACACTGCTCTATCGTGGTTCTCATCATGCCTACAAAATCGATCACTCAGTATCTCCTTCTCCAACACCTCTTCTTCTCTTCACCCCCTGTCTGTTTGTGTACCCCAAGGATCAGTCCTGGGTCCCCTCCTCTTCTCCATCTACACATCCTCACTTGTACCCTAATAAACTCTTTTGGGCTTCATTATCATCTCTATGCAGATGACACGCAAATCTACCTCTCTGCACCAGATCTATCCCTCTCTCTTCTAACACACGTCACCAACTGCCTCTCTATTATATCCTCTTGGATGTCCACCCACCATCTCAAACTCAACATGTCTAAAACTGAACTCCTAATCTTCCCTCTCTCTCCCACAGCATTTTCTCAAATCTCTCTAACTGTCAACAACGACATCATCACCCCCACCTCCCAAGCCCGTTGCCTTGGAGTTCTACTGGTCCCCGCTCTGTCTTTCATCCCTCACATACAATCACTAACTAAATCTTGTCTCTCGATCTAAAAAAACATCTCCAGAATTCGTCACTATCTTACACAAGACACAACTAAAATCCTAATACACTCTCTCATCATCTCTCGACTAGACTACTACAACTCGCTTCTTGTTAGCCTACCCACCACCCGACTATCTCCACTTCAATCAGTTATGAATGCCTCTGCTAGACTCATCTTCTGTACACAACGTTCAGTGTCTGCAGCACCTCTCTGACAATCACTCCACTGGCTTCCCTTAGCCTCAAGAATAAAATGTAAAATCATGACCCTAACTTACAAAGCCCTCAACAATAACGCTCCCCCATACATCTCTGCTCTCATCTCCAAATACTCCCCCACCCGCCCAATTTGTTCTGCTAATGACCCTCCTCTCACACCCGCCCCTAGTCTCTGGAACGCCTTTCCTCGCTCCACCAGATTATCCTCTTGCCTGAAAACATTTAAAACCTCACTTAAAACCCATCTCTTTAAAGAAGCGTATCACCTTCCACCCGAACATGCTTATCACCTCTCTCACCCCCTTTTACCACTCACTATACCTTAGATTGTAAATCTGCGAGTTTCTATCCTAAGTATTTTGGCAATGGACCATGGACATTGGATTCCTAGCTCAAAGACAGAGCCCTCCTTGCTTTGCTATTTGTTGTTTTGTATTTATCTTTGTCTGAGCTTGACTTGTGTACAGCGCTACGGAATATGTCGGCGCTTTATAAATTAACTATAATAATTCATGTAAAGAGCTTGATATTAAATCTTTATAAATAAATTAATCTTATAAGGAACATAGGTTGATGAAATGCCTTAACATGACAACAATGGACAACAAACATCAGGTTAGGCATCCAGAGCAGATAGACAACATAGATATCCTTGGCTCCCCTGAAGGACACTGCCACTCTTGCTCCCTATTTCTTGCTCTGTGTCCTACAGGTGCTTCCTGATGCCTCATTGCATTAGATATGGGTATTTAATGAGATCTACAATACAGAGCCAGTCAGATGAACACACATCATCCCTCACTCACCTGAAGGGCAAACAATGTCAAGCCAGCTTCAGCAACAGCTCCACACAGAAGCTTTGTAGGAAAAAAAGATTGAAGGAATACAGACCCTGGTTATCAGAGTGGGAGACATTAGCTACACTGTTCAAAATCTGAAATCTCACAAAACTCGCAGATCCAACTTGTAAAGATATCTAATGACAATGAGTTATTAAGAAAGGTTATTTTTTATTTGCATCATAGAATGGAAATATAGAAACAGAGAGATTAAAGAAAAGGCCCATCTAGTCTGCATATGCCATTTACCTACAAGGTTTAACTTAGTAAACTTTCGGGACATCCTTATACGTATCCTAAACTTAGTTGAATCCATTTTCAGTGACCCTACCACTACCACTGAAAAATGTAAAGGCCTACTGTAGTCTAGGAAAACATTTGGCATAAGCCATGTACATGACTTTATTTGATAAAATCGTATTTTTCGCACACTTTGCTAGTGTCTATAAGCTGGCATGCATGTAATCACTCCTATTTAATGCATGAAAGGGTGAGTATAGAGCAGGGCAAGCATGCTATTTATTCTCAAGTGCCAGCTACCTGGTTTGAGCATGTGTGGAAAGTGGGAAAATTCTCAAATACTCTAAGTTGAACTGACTCAACAACTAGGCCTCAAATCCTCTTTGCTCCACTGTTGAATTGAAAACAATTGACAGATGGAAGTCCCTCAGGTTTTAGGCCAGCAAGTTGTGCTTTAGTGCTCCAATATTTTCTCTAAAAATGTTTTTATGCAGATGTCCCAAATAGCTGATTGTTACATAATTCACAAGCATGTAAAGCTTTTTCCAAACGACAGAGAGGAGTTATATCATTAGAGATCTTAGAATTTGACACCTACCCCTGTTCCTGAACATGTTCAGAAGAGATAGCTTGCAACAATAACTAAAAGTCCTATCCTGCAGTAATGTAAACTATTTTGAAACTTTTACCAAAAAGTCATGAATGCATTCAAGAACCGCCAAGGCAATTAAAAAAGTAATAAGAAACTAATTACAATGACATTCTCTCTCTAATTATGCACTAATTATTCAGAGGTGCTTTAAAAAAAATTAGCACCATACACGGTACCCTTGCAGTGTCATGCAGCCACAATTTTGCCAGAACTTCATTTGCTTGGCAGGTTAATGCCCATATACAAGCAGAGTGAATAAAAAGGTTTTTTGTTGTTTTTCCTTCTTCTCCTAACTTCAGTGCTGCTCTAAGTACAGAAAAATGTTTCTTTACTCTCATTTTCACTTCCATTAAAAGTGACAGCAGTGACAGAATCAAAATACTGAAATGGGCCTTAATTGCAGCCCTGAGAAGCTCTGACCGGAGCCCGCGTGTTAGCTCTTGTCTCCGGCAAGAGCCGGGAACCGGATTAATTCACCTGGATTTAAGAGGAGGGAAAATGTTTCTGTCGGAGTGGCTGGAAAAGCTGCAAATTGAGCACACAGGTAATTTGGGCTAAATTATAGCTCTCACTAGTACTCTGCGGAGCTCCTCTCTCTGCTTCCTTAAAGTCTCATTCTATCAATATCTCATATAGACTACAGGTTCTTCAGACACAGAACATTTATACAGTACTTAAAAGATGCTTCTTAAAGAATCACTTCTAAATGAAAGGAGTGAAGCAGAGAAAGATGGGATACATAAAAGAAAGGGAGAGGTAAATGTAGACTCGGGAAAGAAATGCAAACATGGGAAGGAATTATAGGAGGTGTAGTGCAAGAAGAGAGAATGGTGCAGATCAAGAAATGGTGAATTTAGGGAGAATGAAAGGGTTGGTGTACAATGATGAGAAATAAAGAAATAGACGGAAAGCTAGAGAAAAAGTGGAGAGCAGAAAATATATATTGGGTCGAGGGAGAGAAGTAAAGGAAAAGTAAGAGAGAAAGAGGGAGGTTGGAGGACATGAAAATGGTGTAATTTAATCTAGAATTATAGAGGGCATAGCAAAATAAGTGAAGAATGGGATGGGTTAGAGCAGAAAAATGAAGAGGTGAAGGAGAGAGAAAAGAGGGCATTGATGATGGGGGATAGAGGGGAGGAAGAAGAGAGATATGAGAGAGGAAGAGGGGAAGAGCAAGAGCAGAAATGGATGAGATGTGGAGGGTGATATGGATGGAGGAGATGAAGAGGGACGTAGGGTACAGCAAGATAAGGGATAGAGGAGAGGAAGAGGCGTAGAGTAGAGGAAGAGGAGGGAAAGAGCAGAGCAAGAGGAGGGATAGAGGACCTGTACATAGGGATAGAAGAGAGGAAGGACAAAGTGGAGAAGGAGATAATGGGGATATAGAAGAGGAATACAGGAGAGGTGGTGATAGAAAAAGGTTAAGAAAGACATAGGGTGGAAGAGAGATAGGAGGAAGAAAATGTTGAAAGAAGAAAATTGATATTTGAAACATATGGGGATGAATGAGAACACCCGATGGAGGGCTGAGTAGAGAAACAGAGAGGGGATGGAGAAGAGGAAGTCAGAGGAGAGAAAGAGAGAGAATAATGGGAATCATGAGGGAAGAATACTAGAGAGGGAATAGAATGGGAATGGGTAGAAAGAGGGGGTTATGGGAAGTAGTGATGACATGTAGGGGCGACTCGTGAATAGCTAGATAGAAAGCAAGCAAGTGGAGGTATTGAGAAGAGAAGAGGTAGAGACACAAGGAGCCGAGAGGAGCCGAGAGGGGACAGAGAGTTGTAGTTGGGAAGAGGCATATATAGCATAGAGGAGAAGGGTATGAGACATACAGGGAGTAAATATTAGAAGGGGGGAGACAAATAGACATGGGTATGAGACATACAGGGAGTAAATATTAGAAGGGGGGAGACAAATAGACATGGGTATGAGACATACAGGGAGTAAATATTAGAATAAGGAAAGAAACAAACATGGGTATGAGAGAGGGTAGGGAAAGCATAAGACAGGAGGGACTAGTGAAATAAAGGGGATGAGGGAGTCATTCTGATTGAAATACATTTATTTATTTCTATGAAGGAGGTTCAATCTGAGAACAAATCTTAGAACAGACTTGGGATGAGGGAGGTTTGTGTCTGTGAGACAGCAATGATGTCACAGCCCAGCATTACAAACACAGATCCCACAGACATTGATTTTATAATAACAGGACAAAATGACATATGTACTATTTTGTAAACAATATTACAGTTTATGAAACTGCCTGCGGTTGTGATGTTCAAGGGGACAAAAAATATTTCATATTGTTCAAAAGATACTATTTTAAGAGCATGTTAAACAATTATTTAAGTCCCATTTCGCGTTAAGTGATTCAATAATATATAAGAAAGAAGCACATTTCAGAAAGAAACAAGAAAAAGAGATTATGTTCTGAAGATGCAATATCTCCATGGCTAGTTTACCCATAAGAAGGTATATAAAGAAGGTATATGCATGGAGCAAATAAGGTAACTTGTTATATATTAAAATAAAATTTAGTATTATCCCCAGTACAGCGCTACTGAATAATAATAGATAATAATAATAGTAAAATAAGCATAAAAGGGCTTAAAAGAGCACTGGGGTCTTTTTTTCTGAATAACAAAACCTAATAATGTTTTAGAAAGCAAAATGACTAAAATAAAAATAATCACATTTTTTTTTATGTCTATTTTTTTTACTGTAAACATGAATTTTCTTTTCTGAACTTATAGTTTGTGTTACTTTCTCCGATTGATGTGTCCTTGTATACTAATGTTTTTTTTTTTTTTCATTCCCAGGGGATGGGCAGAAACAACAATTGACATATAGCTACATATAAAATGTAACCAATTAAAGGCTGTATTATTTTTTTACATTGAAAAAACATTTTTAGTATTTTAATATAGAATTACACTGGCCTTGAAATATTACTGCCTGATGGAAAAGAATACCCATTCTGTTTTATTTGTCATGAAAATAACTTTTTTTCATATAATTTTTAGTTTAATTTGATTTAAAAATACATTATCAAACATAACTCAGTATGGCGCACACACAGCAGTGAAAGTGTTACAAGTGTATCAATCTGGAATTGATAACATTTCCACCCAGATTCGTTTTGTATTAGTGTCCAATTAGCAAATGTTAATGAGCAGCGACAATCACATACTGTGTGCAAAAAAAAAGTCATTATTCCAATAATAAGTTCCAAAACAAATACAAATACTCTGTTTTTTTCTGTTTTTTTTTTTATAAACATCAATTAACATGTAGTTTTTAATTCTTATAATAAAGGGGGATAAGGCATTTAAAGGCATTCTAATAATACAAGTGTTAATTAACGGGCTTCCTAAAATACACGCTGGTAATTTTTAATAGGCAGCTTCCAGGGTCTCCCTTGGGATGGAAGGAGATTTTCAGGCAGCCAGTTTCGCTCTGGATAAGAAAAGAAAATAATGATTTATTAGCAAGTGCTGTGTTATTTCTAATTTCACAAGGAGAATTATTTTTGTAACATTGTTGGCAATTAGTGCTCAGTGGGATAAAGGCAAAACTTGTAACTATCGCAGCGGTAAGGAGAGATTAACACCTACATCATGCTCACCCGTCCCATGGCTAATGGCTCTGATCAACTGGCTGCTGGAAGCACCTAAGAGGTTTTAATATGGGCTTCAATATTGTAATGTGATGTGTATAGGGGTTGATAACAGGACTATAGGTGGAGGAGGTATGGAGAAACAAGCACGTATACAGAACAGCAATACAGAAGAATTATAGGGAGAAATATATTTAATTTTATGGATGTGCGAACACTCACCCAAAGGAGTGCATGTGGTCCCAAAAGGCACACAAAATCACTGTGGGAGAGGTAGAGGTGGGTTAAAATACCACTGTTTGTGAAGTTTGTAATAAATTAATAAGATTAGCGGCTATGTAAACTAATGTATTTTTAGGTAAAATATTTATGGTAATAGTCACTGCTTGAAGGACAACTTGTTTGTGTCTTCCATATTTCCCCATGGCTTGGTGACTGGGTTTGTTCTGCTAAATTGTATTATCTATTCAAGGTTGTAAGGCATTTTAAAGACATTTTTTGTGGAGCAATGCAGCAATGCCTCCTTAGAGCAGGGCCACAGTGCATTGAACCGGGTGCACCGGTGGTAGATCCGCCCCGGCTTCCTGTCCTGGGAGTAGAGTTGAATTATCACCCTCCTAAGCCCATGCCTTCCTACTTCCTCCCAAAGATTCAGCAGAGGCAGCTTTCAAGTATTCTTACAAGCCATACTTGACCTGCTCTCTAACCTCCCATTGTGCCTGGAAAATGATTTGTGACTATCATGGCAGCTCCCATACACTATCACGGCAGCTCCCATACACTATCACGGCAGATCCCATACACTATCATGGAAGCTCCCATACACTATCATGGCAGATCCCATACACTATCATGGCAGCTCCCATACACGATCATGGAAGCTCCCATACACTATCATGGCAGATCCCATACACTATCATGGCAGATCCCATACACTATCATGGCAGATCCCATACACTATCATGGCAGATCCCATACACTATCACGGCAGATCCCATACACTATCACGGCAGATCCCATACACTATCACGGCAGCTCCCATACACTATCACGGCAGCTCCCATACACTATCACGGCAGCTCCCATACACTATCACGGCAGCTCCCATACACTATCACGGCAGCTCCCATACACTATCACGGCAGCTCCCATACACGATCATGGAAGCTCCCATACACTATCATGGCAGATCCCATACACTATCACGGCAGATCCCATACACTATCACGGCAGCTCCCATACACTATCACGGCAGCTCCCATACACTATCACGGCAGATCCCATACACTATCACGGCAGATCCCATACACTATCACGGCAGATCCCATACACTATCACGGCAGATCCCATACACTATCACGGCAGATCCCATACACTATCACGGCAGATCCCATACACTATCACGGCAGCTCCCATACACTATCACGGCAGCTCCCATACACTATCACGGCAGCTCCCATACACTATCACGGCAGCTCCCATACACTATCATGGCAGCTCCCATACACTATCTTGGCAGCTCCCATACACTATCACGGCAGCTCCCATACACTATCACGGCAGCTCCCATACACTATCACGGCAGCTCCCATACACTATCACGGCAGCTCCCATACACTATCACGGCAGCTCCCATACACGATCACGGCAGATCCCATACACTATCACAGCAGCTCCCATACACTATCACGGCAGCTCCCATACACTATCACGGCAGCTCCCATACACTATCATGGCAGCTCCCATACACTATCTTGGCAGCTCCCATACACTATCATGGCAGCTCCCATACACTATCATGGCAGCTCCCATACACTATCATGGCAGCTCCCATACACTACCACGGCAGCTCCCATACACTACCACGGCAGCTCCCATACACTACCACGGCAGATCCCATACACTATCATGGCAGATCCCATACACTATCACGGCAGATCCCATACACTATCACGGCAGATCCCATACACGATCATGGCATCTCCCATACACTATCATGGCAGATCCCATACACTATCATGGCAGATCCCATACACTATCATGGCAGATCCCATACACTAACACTGTTAAAATTATGAATTTCTCTGAAAATGCTTTTATGCCCATGTCTTACTCAGCTGCTAATGTTGTTTTTTCCATACTCCACAAACATATCATTTATTTGCCAATCTTCAGTGGTGAATTAATGGGAATAGATATTGATAAGAGGTGTTTGTAGGGTAAGGGAGTAATAAGTCAGTTTGTGGGAGGAGAACATGTATATTATGCACTCCCACTTCATGTATATTATGTACTCCCACTCCATGTATACTATGTACTCCCACTCCATGTATATTATGTACTCCCACTCCATGTATATTATGTACTCCCACTCCATGTATATTATGTACTCCCACTCCATGTATATTATGTACTCCCACTCCATGTATACTATGTACTCCCACTCCATGTATACTATGTACTCCCACTCCATGTATACTATGTACTCCCACTCCATGTATATTACGATACATACTGGAGATTGCATGGGGAAACCTCAGAGGGCCGCAAGTGCCTCCCAGCCTCAGCTCACACATTATTGCACTATATTGGAGACGTTATAAGAAGTAATTAGATGGAGCCATGAGAAAAGTTATAGGGAGCAGTTATATGGATAAATAGGTATGAAGCAATAGATGGCACTATATAGAGCAGTTACGGTATATGGCTTTATAAGGAGGCTTTATAAGGAGGCTTTATAACGAGACCTTATATGGAACCATAGGAGTTATAAGGGGGAGTAATATGGAAGCATGTTGTTGTGTCCAACTCTCTGTGACCCTATGGATTACAGCACTCCAAGCACATCTGTCAGCTACTGCACCCCCAGAGCTCTATCAAGCTCATGTTTATTGCTTCAATGACCTCAACTATCCATAAAGTGTTAAAAGGAGCGGTTACATGGACTCAAAGTTATAGGACTATGTTATATAGAATAGAAGCAAATAGAGACAATAGTTATATGAAATAAGGCAGAGTTATAAGGATTTGCTGTATAGGATAACAGGAAGGGTTATGTTGTGGGACATTAGAAAACAGAGGGAGACGTTGTATGGAACAATATTTAAATAGAAATAGAGGGAGTTATATGCATTTAGAACAGTAGGGGCGATGGTAAGGAGTAGTTATGTGGAGCAATAGGAGTGGTTATAATGAATGATTATATGAATATGAAAAAAATTCAGTGGTGATGATATTTTTAATGACAGAGTAGGATTAGATTGCAAGCTTTCAAGGTCATAGCCCTTTTCGCAAAAGAACTTGCTTCACAGAAATAGTTTTCTGTTGTTCTAAGGCTAATGCAGTACTACATTTTACTTA
Source organism: Discoglossus pictus (assembly GCA_027410445.1). Lineage (NCBI taxonomy): Eukaryota > Metazoa > Chordata > Amphibia > Anura > Alytidae > Discoglossus > Discoglossus pictus. The sequence goes on from CM050167.1 coordinate 93,578,860, forward strand.
TATTAATATGAGACAAGAGTCAGGGTTAAAATTATAAGTAAATACAATAGTGGGTGATAAACAGAATGATTAAAGGATGGAAAAATCTACAGTAAAGAGGGGATATATTGAGTAATAACATAGACTTTACTATGGAGTAATTGGAGGAGTTACAGGGAGTGGTTATATAAAGTAGTAGGAGGAGTGATTTTATGGAGCTACTGCATAAAATATGCTATAGGAAATATTTTGTTCGGTCGTTCAGTTATGTCCAACTCTCCGTCACCCTATGGGTCACAGAACACCAGGCACATCTTGTGTCTGTGTGTGCTAATCCATAAGGTTTTCATGGCAAAAATACTGGATTGTGTTGGCAGTTCCTTCCCCAGTGGACTGTGATTTGTCTGACCTCTACTCTAAGACCTGCCCATCTTGGGTGACCCTACATGGTATAGATCACAGCTTCATTGAAATACACAAGCCCCTTCACCACAACAAGGCAGTGATGCAGAAGAGGATAGGACATATAGTGAGAGGTAATATACAGCCATAGATTATATTTTAGAGAGAAGAAGCCGTCTCTGCATAATGCATTCTGCAGTAAAGAGGTTAAAGGTCTTAGACAGATTTATCTTTTTCCTCCAATGAAACAGCTGAGAAGCTGGATTTCATTGCGTTCTCATCCATCAGGGACTAGCAGGCGTATAAGCTTGTGTGATGTCATCAGTGATGTCAACACTGTGATACCTCATCATATCAGGTCACCTAAGCTCGTATGGTGCTAATATTTACGTTATCATTACGTTTCATTCATTTGAAGACTGATTTAATTGTTTAGTCTGCAGTCAGTTCCTGTGTTCTAAACCAGATCTTAAAATAATGAAAAAATATCCATTCATTTGTGGTGTGCTAGTGCCACCTAGTGGTTATTTTTTTTTTTATTAAGTGCTTGTGTTATTCTCAATGATAATAATACATTTCATTCTAATAATATTTTTTTCTATTATAATTAATACATTAAATTAGTTCACAAATAGGTTTTGCAGAGTAACACCAGAAGGATTTGCAATAAAAATGAGCGGCTTTTTTTATTGCAAATAGAATAATTGCCTGTCATTAAAATAATTGGTAAACATGTGGTTTTAAACCTTTATTTTGTTTAATTTTTAACCCGTTTTATTGATTCAAAATTGTAAGTGTGTTACAGTTGGTAAACATTTAATATGTGAAGTTAAAGGTCACTGTACATTAGACAGACACTTAGCACCGTCTGAGCCTATCATGATAACGTACAGTCAGGAGATTACACTAGATTAAACACCAAACACTGTCTGAGCCTGACCTGATAAAGTGCACTTAGGAGGTCACCCTCGATTAGACACCAGGTACTGTCTGAGCCTGACTTGATAAGGTGTAGTTAGGAGCTCATCCTATATTAGACATCAAGAGCTGTCTGAGCCTGACCTGATGAGGTGCAGTTAGTAGGTCACCCTAGATTAGACACCAAACACCGTCAGAGCCTCACCTGGTAAAATCAGGAGGTCATTCTAGATTAGACTATAAACAGGGCCGGGTTTACATTTTTGGAGCCCCTGGGCAGTGAACTCTAAGGCGCCCCTGTGCAAATGTAGTGTGCACTAACGTTTTTTGCTTAGTGAATGCTTACATACATCACACAACTATATCACATACACACCGCAGACACACACCACAGACATACATACATCACACACACATAGATAAATGTACACACGTACACACATCAGAGACACACATATATAACAGACACATACATCACAGGCACATACATCTGTGTATGAGTGTGTATGTGTGTGATGTGTGTGTGTACATCACATACATCACACACACACACCATATACATTTATTTAGTTTACTTGAGGGCTAGGCAGAATATAAGGTTACCTTTCTCTTGGACTCCCAGGATCAGGCTCTTGAAGCTCCTGCTCCTCCTGGGCAGAAGAAGCACTGATGGAGGAACTGGGAGGTCTGGGGGAGGAGCCGGCAGGGCTGTGGGAGGAGCCAGCTCCAGGCATCTTGCTGATGCATTCTTGGGTACAATGTCCCATACTCACTTCCTGTGTCTGCAGACAGTGCTGTGTTTAGTTCTAGGAAGTGAGAATGAGTCACCCCCCTCTCTGAGGCTCGCCTGTAGGCTAGTGCCTATAACGCCTAATGGATAATCCGGCCCTGACTATAAGCACTGTCTGAGTCTGACCTGTTAACATGCAGACATGAGGTCACTATAGAGTAGACCAGTGGTTTCCAATCCAGTCCTCAAGGCTCCCTAGTCAGGCCAGATTTTCAATTTAACAGTGTAAACACAGGTGAGAAAATTAGAGGTTCCTGTTGAATACTAATTGCCTCACCTGTGTTCACACACTGTTAAATCAAAAACCTGACCTGTCTGGGGTGTCTTGATGACTGGTTTGAAAACCACTGAATAAGCCTCTAGACACTGTCTGAGTCTGACCTGTTAATATGCAGACAGGTGGTCATCGTAATTTAGGCACCCAGTGCTGCCTGAGCCTGATCTGATAACATGTAGTCAGGAGGTTACCCTAGATTAGATACCCAACACTGTCTGAGCCTGACCTGATAACATGTGGTCAGGAGATACCCCTAGATTAGATACCCAGTACTGTCCGAGTCTGACCCAATAACATGTAATCAGGAGGTTACCCTAGATTAGATACCCAGCACTGTCTGAGCCTGACCTGATAACATGTGGTCAGGAGATACCCCTAGATTAGATACCCAACACTGTCTGAGTCTGACCTGATAACATGTGGTCAGGAGGTTACCCTAGATTAGATACCCAGTACTGTCTGAGTCTGACCTGATAACATGTGGTCAGGAGATACCCCTAGATTAGACACCCAGTACTGTCTGAGTCTGACCTGATAACAGGTAGTCAGGAGGTTACCCCTAGATTAGATACCCAACACTGAGTCTGACCTGATAACATGTGGTCAGGAGATACCCCTAGATTAGATACCCAGTACTGTCTGAGTCTGACCTGATAACATGTAGTCAGGAGATACCCCTAGATTAGACACCCAGCACTGTCTGAGTCTGACCTGATAACAGGTAGTCAGGAGGTTACCCCTAGATTAGACACCCAGTACTGTCTGACCTGATAACATGTGGTCAGGAGATAGACCTAGATTAGACACCCAGCACTGTCTGAGTCTGACCCAATAACATGTAGTCAGGAGATACCCCTAGATTAGACACCCAGCACTGTCTGAGTCTGACCCAATAACATGTAGTCAGGAGATACCCCTAGATTAGACACCCAGCACTGTCTGAGCCTGACCTGATAACATGTAGTCAGGAGATACCCCTAGATTAGACACCCAGCACTGTCTGAGCCTGACCTGATAACATGTAGTCAGGAGATACCCCTCGATTAGACACCCAGCACTGTCTGAGTCGGACCTGATAACATGTGGTCAGGAGGTTACCCTAGATTAGATACCCAGCACTGTCTGAGTCTGACCTGATAACATGTGGTCAGGAGATACCCCTAGATTAGACACCCAGCACTGTCTGAGTCTGACCTGATAACATGTGGTCAGGAGGTTACCCCTAGATTAGATACCCAGCACTGTCTGAGTCTGACCTGATAACATGTGGTCAGGAGATACCCCTAGATTAGACACCCAGCACTGTCTGAGCCTGATCTGATAACATGTGGTTAGGAGATACCCCTAGATTAAATACCCAGCACTGTCTGAGTCTGACCTGATAACATGTGGTCAGGAGGTTACCCTAGATTAGATACCCAGCACTGTCTGAGTCTGACCTGATAACATGTAGTCAGGAGGTTACCCCTAGATTAGATACCCAGCACTGTCTGAGTCTGACCTGATAACATGTAGTCAGGAGATACCCCTCGATTAGACACCCAGCACTGTCTGAGTCTGACCTGATAACATGTGGTCAGGAGGTTACCCTAGATTAGACACCCAGCACTGTCTGAGTCTGACCTGATAACATGTAGTCAGGAGGTTACCCTAGATTAGACACCCAGCACTGTCTGAGTCTGACCTGATAACATGTAGTCAGGAGGTTACCCCTAGATTAGATACCCAGCACTGTCTGAGTCTGACCTGATAACATGTGGTCAGGAGATACCCCTAGATTAGACACCCAGCACTGTCTGAGCCTGATCTGATAACATGTGGTTAGGAGATACCCCTAGATTAGACACCCAGCACTGTCTGAGTCTGACCCAATAACATGTAGTCAGGAGGTTACCCTAGATTAGACACCCAGCACTGTCTGAGTCTAACCTGATAACATGTGGTCAGGAGATAACCCTAGATTAGACACCCAGTACTGTCTGAGTCTGACCTGATAACATGTGGTCAGGAGATACCCCTAGATTAGATACCCAGTACTGTCCGAGTCTGACCCAATAACATGTAATCAGGAGGTTACCCTAGATTAGATACCCAGTACTGTCTGAGTCTGACCTGATAACATGTGGTCAGGAGATACCCCTAGATTAGATACCCAGAACTGTCTGAGTCTGACCTGATAACATATAGTCAGGAGATACCCCTAGATTAGACACCCAGCACTGTCCGAGTCTGACCTGATAACATGTAGTCAGGAGGTTACCCCTAGATTAGATACCCAGCACTGTCTGAGTCTGACCTGATAACATGTGGTCAGGAGATACCCCTAGATTAGACACCCAGCACTGTCTGAGCCTGATCTGATAACATGTGGTTAGGAGATACCCCTAGATTAAATACCCAGCACTGTCTGAGTCTGACCCAATAACATGTAGTCAGGAGGTTACCCTAGATTAGACACCCAGCACTGTCTGAGTCTAACCTGATAACATGTGGTCAGGAGATAACCCTAGATTAGACACCCAGTACTGTCCGAGTCTGACCCAATAACATGTAATCAGGAGGTTACCCTAGATTAGATACCCAGTACTGTCTGAGTCTGACCTGATAACATGTGGTCAGGAGATACCCCTAGATTAGACACCCAGCACTGTCCGAGTCTGACCTGATAACATGTGGTCAGGAGATACCCCTAGATTAGATACCCAGTACTGTCCGAGTCTGACCCAATAACATGTAATCAGGAGGTTACCCTAGATTAGATACCCAGTACTGTCTGAGTCTGACCTGATAACATGTGGTCAGGAGATACCCCTAGATTAGATACCCAACACTGTCTGAGTCTGACCTGATAACATGTGGTCAGGAGGTTACCCTAGATTAGATACCCAGTACTGTCTGAGTCTGACCTGATAACATGTGGTCAGGAGATACCCCTAGATTAGACACCCAGTACTGTCTGAGTCTGACCTGATAACAGGTAGTCAGGAGGTTACCCCTAGATTAGATACCCAACACTGAGTCTGACCTGATAACATGTGGTCAGGAGATACCCCTAGATTAGATACCCAGTACTGTCTAAATCTGACCTGATAACATGTAGTCAGGAGATACCCCTAGATTAGACACCCAGCACTGTCTGAGTCTGACCTGATAACAGGTAGTCAGGAGGTTACCCCTAGATTAGACACCCAGTACTGTCTGACCTGATAACATGTGGTCAGGAGATAGACCTAGATTAGACACCCAGCACTGTCTGAGTCTGACCCAATAACATGTAGTCAGGAGATACCCCTAGATTAGACACCCAGCACTGTCTGAGTCTGACCCAATAACATGTAGTCAGGAGATACCCCTAGATTAGACACCCAGCACTGTCTGAGTCTGACCCAATAACATGTAGTCAGGAGATACCCCTAGATTAGACACCCAGCACTGTCTGAGCCTGACCTGATAACATGTAGTCAGGAGATACCCCTAGATTAGACACCCAGCACTGTCTGAGCCTGACCTGATAACATGTAGTCAGGAGATACCCCTCGATTAGACACCCAGCACTGTCTGAGTCGGACCTGATAACATGTGGTCAGGAGGTTACCCTAGATTAGACACCCAGCACTGTCTGAGTCTGACCTGATAGCATGTGGTCAGGAGGTTACCCCTAGATTAGATACCCAGCACTGTCTGAGTCTGACCTGATAACATGTGGTCAGGAGATACCCCTAGATTAGATACCCAGCACTGTCTGAGTCTGACCTGATAACATGTGGTCAGGAGATACCCCTAGATTAGACACCCAGCACTGTCTGAGTCTGACCTGATAACATGTGGTCAGGAGGTTACCCCTAGATTAGATACCCAGCACTGTCTGAGTCTGACCTGATAACATGTGGTCAGGAGATACCCCTAGATTAGACACCCAGCACTGTCTGAGCCTGATCTGATAACATGTGGTTAGGAGATACCCCTAGATTAAATACCCAGCACTGTCTGAGTCTGACCTGATAACATGTGGTCAGGAGGTTACCCTAGATTAGATACCCAGCACTGTCTGAGTCTGACCTGATAACATGTAGTCAGGAGGTTACCCCTAGATTAGATACCCAGCACTGTCTGAGTCTGACCTGATAACATGTAGTCAGGAGATACCCCTCGATTAGACACCCAGCACTGTCTGAGTCTGACCTGATAACATGTGGTCAGGAGGTTACCCTAGATTAGACACCCAGCACTGTCTGAGTCTGACCTGATAACATGTAGTCAGGAGGTTACCCTAGATTAGACACCCAGCACTGTCTGAGTCTGACCTGATAACATGTAGTCAGGAGGTTACCCCTAGATTAGATACCCAGCACTGTCTGAGTCTGACCTGATAACATGTGGTCAGGAGATACCCCTAGATTAGACACCCAGCACTGTCTGAGCCTGATCTGATAACATGTGGTTAGGAGATACCCCTAGATTAAATACCCAGCACTGTCTGAGTCTGACCCAATAACATGTAGTCAGGAGGTTACCCTAGATTAGACACCCAGCACTGTCTGAGTCTAACCTGATAACATATGGTCAGGAGATAACCCTAGATTAGACACCCAGTACTGTCTGAGTCTGACCTGATAACATGTGGTCAGGAGATACCCCTAGATTAGATACCCAGTACTGTCCGAGTCTGACCCAATAACATGTAATCAGGAGGTTACCCTAGATTAGATACCCAGTACTGTCTGAGTCTGACCTGATAACATGTGGTCAGGAGATACCCCTAGATTAGATACCCAGCACTGTCTGAGTCTGACCTGATAACATATAGTCAGGAGATACCCCTAGATTAGACACCCAGCACTGTCCGAGTCTGACCTGATAACATGTAGTCAGGAGGTTACCCCTAGATTAGATACCCAGCACTGTCTGAGTCTGACCTGATAACATGTGGTCAGGAGATACCCCTAGATTAGACACCCAGCACTGTCTGAGCCTGATCTGATAACATGTGGTTAGGAGATACCCCTAGATTAAATACCCAGCACTGTCTGAGTCTGACCCAATAACATGTAGTCAGGAGGTTACCCTAGATTAGACACCCAGCACTGTCTGAGTCTAACCTGATAACATGTGGTCAGGAGATAACCCTAGATTAGACACCCAGTACTGTCCGAGTCTGACCCAATAACATGTAATCAGGAGGTTACCCTAGATTAGATACCCAGTACTGTCTGAGTCTGACCTGATAACATGTGGTCAGGAGATACCCCTAGATTAGACACCCAGCACTGTCCGAGTCTGACCTGATAACATGTGGTCAGGAGATACCCCTAGATTAGATACCCAGTACTGTCCGAGTCTGACCCAATAACATGTAATCAGGAGGTTACCCTAGATTAGATACCCAGTACTGTCTGAGTCTGACCTGATAACATGTGGTCAGGAGATACCCCTAGATTAGACACCCAGCACTGTCCGAGTCTGACCTGATAACATGTGGTCAGGAGGTTACCCTAGATTAGATACCCAGCACTGTCTGAGTCTAACCTGATAACATGTGGTCAGGAGATAACCCTAGATTAGATACCCAGTGCTGTCCGAGTCTGACCTGATAACATGTGGTCAGGAGATACCCCTAGATTAGACACCCAGCACTGTCTGAGTCTGACCCAATAACATGTAGTCAGGAGGTTACCCTAGATTAGACACCCAGCACTGTCTGAGTCTAACCTGATAACATGTGGTCAGGAGATACCCCTAGATTAGACACCCAGCACTGTCTGAGTCTAACCTGATAACATGTGGTCAGGAGATACCCCTAGATTAGATACCCAGTGCTGTCCGAGTCTGACCTGATAACATGTGGTCAGGAGGTTACCCTAGATTAGATACCCAGCACTGTCTGAGTCTAACCTGATAACATGTGGTCAGGAGATAACCCTAGATTAGACACCCAGTACTGTCTGAGTCTGACCTGATAACATGTGGTCAGGAGATAACCCTAGATTAGATACCCAGTGCTGTCCGAGTCTGACCTGATAACATGTGGTCAGGAGGTTACCCTAGATTAGATACCCAGCACTGTCTGAGTCTAACCTGATAACATGTGGTCAGGAGATAACCCTAGATTAGATACCCAGTGCTGTCCGAGTCTGACCTGATAACATGTGGTCAGGAGATACCCCTAGATTAAATACCCAGCACTGTCTGAGTCTGACCTGATAACATGTGGTCAGGAGATACCCCTAGATTAGACACCCAGTGCTGTCCGAGTCTGACCCAATAACATGTAGTCAGGAGGTTACCCTAGATTAGACACCCAGCACTGTCTGAGCCTGACCTGATAACACGTAGTCAGGAGATATCCCTAGATTAGACACCCAGCACTGTCTGAGTCTGACCTGATAACATGTGGTCAGGAGGTTACCCTAGATTAGACACCCAGTTCTCTCTGAGTCTGACCTGATAACATGTGGTCAGGAGGTTACCCTAGATTAGACACCCAGTACTGTCTGAGTCTGACCTGATAACATGTGGTCAGGAGATAACCCTAGATTAGATACCCAGTGCTGTCCGAGTCTGACCTGATAACATGTGGTCAGGAGGTTACCCTAGATTAGATACTCAGCACTGTCTGAGTCTAACCTGATAACATGTGGTCAGGAGATAACCCTAGATTAGATACCCAGCACTGTCTGAGTCTAACCTGATAACATGTGGTCAGGAGATAACCCTAGATTAGACACCCAGCACTGTCTGAGTCTGACCTGATAACATGTAGTCAGGAGGTTACCCTAGATTAGACACCCAGCACTGTCTGAGTCTGACCTGATAACATGTGGTCAGGAGATACCCCTAGATTAGACACCCAGTGCTGTCCGAGTCTGACCCAATAACATGTAGTCAGGAGGTTACCCTAGATTAGACACCCAGCACTGTCTGAGCCTGACCTGATAACATGTAGTCAGGAGATATCCCTAGATTAGACACCCAGCACTGTCTGAGCGTGACCTGATAACATGTGGTCAGGAGGTTACCCTAGATTAGACACCCAGTTCTCTCTGAGTCTGACCTGATAACATGTGGTCAGGAGGTTACCCTAGATTAGACACCCAGTTCTCTCTGAGTCTGACCTGATAACATGTAGTCAGGAGGTTACCCTAGATTAGACACCCAGCACTGTCTGAGTCTGACCTGATAACATGTGGTCAGGAGGTTACCCTAGATTAGACACCCAGTTCTCTCTGAGTCTGACCTGATAACATGTGGTCAGGAGGTTACCCTAGATTAGACACCCAGTGCTGTCCGAGTCTGACCCAATAACATGTAATCAGGAGGTTACCCTAGATTAGACACCCAGTGCTGTCCGAGTCTGACCCAATAACATGTAATCAGGAGGTTACCCTAGATTAGACACCCAGTGCTGTCCGAGTCTGACCCAATAACATGTAATCAGGAGGTTACCCTAGATTAGATACCCAGCACTGTCTGAGTCTGACCTGATAACATGTAGTCAGGAGGTTACCCTAGATTAGACACCCAGTGCTGTCTGAGTCTGACCTGATAACATGTAGTCAGTATGTTACCCTAGATTAGACACCCAGTACTGTCCGAGTCTGACCCAATAACATGTAATCAGGAGGTTACCCTAGATTAGACACCCAGCACTGTCTGAGTCTGACCTGATAACATGTGGTCAGGAGATACCCCTAGATTAGACACCCAGCACTGTCTGAGTCTGATCTGATAACATGTGGTCAGGAGATACCCCTAGATTAGATACCCAGCACTGTCTGAGCCTGACCTGATAACATGTGGTCAGGAGATACCCCTAGATTAGACACCCAGCACTGTCTGAGTCTGATCTGATAACATGTGGTCAGGAGATACCCCTAGATTAGACACCCAGTGCTGTCTGAGTCTGACCCAATAACATGTAGTCAGGAGGTTACCCTAGATTAGACACCCAGCACTGTCTGAGTCTGACCTGATAACATGTAGTCAGGAGGTTACCCTAGATTAGATACCCAGCACTGTCTGAGCCTGACCTGATAACATGTGGTCAGGAGGTTACCCTAGATTAGATACCCAGCACTGTCTGAGTCTGACCTGATAACATGTGGTCAGGAGATACCCCTAGATTAGATACCCAGCACTGTCTGAGCCTGACCTGATAACATGTGGTCAGGAGGTTACCCCTAGATTAGACACCCAGCACTGTCTGAGTCTGACCTGATAACATATAGTCAGGAGATACCCCTAGATTAGATACCCAGCACTGTCTGAGTCTGACCTGATAACATATAGTCAGGAGATACCCCTAGATTAAATACCCAGCACTGTCTGAGTCTGACCTGATAACATGTGGTCAGGAGGTTACCCTAGATTAGACACCCAGCACTGTCTGAGTCTGACCTGATAACATGTGGTCAGGAGATACCCCTAGATTAGACACCCAGCACTGTCTGAGTCTGACCTGATAACATGTGGTCAGGAGGTTACCCTAGATCAGATACCCAACACTGTCTGAGTCTGAGCTGATAACATGTGGTCAGGAGATACCCCTAGATTAGATACCCAGCGCTGTCTGAGTCTGACCTGATAACATGTGGTCAGGAGATACCCCTAGATTAGACACCCAGTGCTGTCTGAGTCTGACCCAATAACATGTAGTCAGGAGGTTACCCTAGATTAGATACCCAGCACTGTCTGAGTCTGACCTGATAACATGTAGTCAGGAGGTTACCCTAGATTAGATACCCAGCACTGTCTGAGTCTGACTTGATAACATCTGGTCAGGAGGTTACCCTAGATTAGATACCCAGCACTGTCTGAGCCTGACCTGATAACATGTGGTCAGGAGGTTAGCCTAGATTAGACACCCAGCACTGTCTGAGTCTGACCTGATAACATGTGGTCAGGAGATACCCCTAGATTAGACACCCAGCACTGTCTGAGTCTGACCTGATAACATGTGGTCAGGAGATACCCCTAGATTAGACACCCAGCACTATCTGAGTCTGACCTGATAACATGTGGTCAGGAGATACCCCTAGATTAGACACCCAGCACTGTCTGAGTCTGACCTGATAACATGTGGTCAGGAGATACCCCTAGATTAGACACCCAGCACTGTCTGAGTCTGACCTGATAACATGTGGTCAGGAGATACCCCTAGATTAGACACCCAGCACTGTCTGAGTCTGACCTGATAACATGTGGTCAGGAGATACCCCTAGATTAGACACCCAGCACTGTCTGAGTCTGACCTGATAACATGTGGTCAGGAGATACCCCTAGATTAGACACCCAGCACTGTCTGAGTCTGACCTGATAACATGTGGTCAGGAGGTTACCCTAGATCAGATACCCAACACTGTCTGAGTCTGAGCTGAAAACATGTGGTCAGGAGATACCCCTAGATTAGACACCCAGCACTGTCTGAGTCTGACCTGATAACATGTGGTCAGGAGATACCCCTAGATTAGATACCCAGCACTGTCTGAGTCTAACCTGATAACATGTGGTCAGGAGATACCCCTAGATTAGACACCCAGCACTGTCTGAGCCTGACCTAATAACAAGTGGTCAGGAGGTTACCCTAGATTAGATACCCAGCACTGTCTGAGCGTGACCTGATAACATGTAGTCAGGAGGTTACCCTAGATTAACACCTAGCTCTGTCTGAACTTTCTTGATAACATGCAGCCAAGGAGCAACCTTGGATCAGACACCCACCTGAGCTTTACCTGATAACTTTCAGATAGTGAGTGCAAGAGAGCAAGTGCAAGTGTGAATTTGCATCAGAGTCATATTGCATTAGATATGAAACCTGCACTGTTGAGTCTGCCTTGGTAGTGATCATTAGACAGTCACCCAACACTGTGTGAGCCTGTCCTGATAATGTGCAGTAAGAAAGTCTTACATGATAATGTGCAATAGGCATGCTATTTTATGCTCATCAGACATACAGCACTATCATAGCCTGTCTGTGCAGTGAGGAAGTCACAGTTTATTAGACTGGTTTGGCATGACTGGCGTTTAAAAGGGCTAGTCACCTAGTCATATCCCTGTCCGTTGGCAAGGAAACAAGGTCAAACCCCAGAAATGTAAAAACTGTTAAATAAATTAAAAACTAAATAAGGTGGGCGAGGAGGAAGTAATGGTATATATGATAGATACACTATCTGAGCATGCCCCAGTAATGTGCAGTCAGTATGTCACCCAACATTAGACAGACCCCCAGCATTGATGAACTTGTCCTGAGAATATGTGCTGTAGGGGAAAAGTGACTGTATAATGGATAGAAACCCTGTTATGAATGAGCCTGCTCTAATAAAGTGCATTAGACTGATATCAAGCACCGCCCAAGTCTGTCCTGATAATGTACAGTGAGGAGGTCGCCTTACATTAGATAGACATCAAGCACTCTGTTAGCATGTCCTGATCATGTACAATGAAGAGGTCACCCTATATTAGATATACACGTAGCACTGTCTGAGATCAGCCGACATCAGGTCACCCTACATTAGATATACACGTAGCACTGTCTGAGATCAGCCGACATCAGGTCACCCTACATTAGGCAAAGACCCAATTCAATGATAAAGTGCACTGACGAGGTCACACTTATTTAGACTCCAAACACTGACTGAGCCTGATAATTTGTAATGAAAATCTGGTAAATACATTATCACCATGTAATAATATTTATATTGTTATTCTAAAGTAGCCACAATAACAAGAACGGCATTCTCTTCGTTGTAGAAGGTAGTCCATCATAATTTTGACACGTATATACATTGTAAAAGCCACTAGGCAATATATGGAAAAACCTAGTACGCATTGGTACTACCTTAAAGTCATTAAACAAGAAATCTGGAAAACACTATAAATGTAGTTTCCTATAGCCTGGCACTAAGCTAAGAGTAGGCTGTAGGGTTAAATAGCTGTGGATATAACCCATCTGTGAAAAGTAATGAAGAAACCCCAAAATGTAGATATCCATAGCATGTAAAGCCAGGTGTAGTCCCTGCTGCGTGATCACACAGCCATGGGGAGAGTATAATGATAAAATAGCTCTGTGATAAGACGTGGAGTGGAACTGAAAGCATGGAGATTCCCAGCATGTACGCTCCAGATGAAGTTCTCTGCAGTCTGGTCATGCTCTTACACGTAGGCTGTGGTGTCATAATAATTTGGTATTTTATCCAACCAAAGTAAAGATTCATATTTTTTTGGCCATGTGGGTATTGTCAATCAATACAATTGTGTAAAACATTAATTTTTAAATATAATGTTTTATCCTTTTCCCATTAAAGTATAAAAAATATAACAAACTGCAAAATGAATGCTAACAAACTAGTGAGGGAGAAAATGTGTGTGTGTTAAAATGTTTGCATGCATATAAGTGCAAGGCTTTCTCACCCACATTTTCTTCTCAGCAGTTCACACAATACATGGGCTGAGTGTGTAAGGTTTAATGCACCAACCCCCTGGGAACCGTGCGTCCACTGGTGCATTGTGTTACTTCTGCTCACTCTGTGCGCCAATCCATTATTGGTTGTCATTTTGCTGAGACAGGGTGTGTCATCATAGGGCAAATTAAACAAAGGTGCAGTAGTGAGACGAAGGCGGTGTTAAAGGGCCACTGTAAGAAAAAGGGTTCTGCAGAGGTAGAGGCACAATAGATCAAATTGCCAATGTCCGCTGGATAATAGAGAATGCAAGAGAGTTAAAAAAAAAAACATTTGCTTCTCCGTCATAGACTATTCTAAAGCCTTTGACTGTGTGGATCGCAACAAAATGTGGCATGTCCTTAAAGAGTTGGGAGTAGCAGGTCATCTCATCCTCCTCTTAAAGATCTGTATGTGGACCAAGAAGCCACAGTCAGAACTGAACATTGGTCAACAGAATGGTTCAAGATTGGAAAAGGAGTGCGACAGGGTTGTATATTGTCACCTTACTTATTGAACTTATATGCAGAATACATCATGTGTAAGGCTGGACTGGATGAATCCAAAGCTGGAATCAATATTGCTGGAAGGAATATCAACAACCTCAGATACAGCGATGATACTACTCTGATGGCTGAAAGTGAGGAGGAACTAAAGGACTTATTGATGAAGGTAAAATAAGAGAGTGCAAAAGCTGGCCTGCTGCTCAATGTTAAAAAGACGAAGATCATGGCAAACAGCAATCTCACTTCCCAGCAAATAGATGGGGAAGAAGTGGAGGCAGTGACAGAATTTATTTTCCTTGGATCCAAGATCTCTGCAGATGATGACTGTACTCATGAAATTAAAAAAACATTTGCTAAGCTAAGGGTGCACTATCTAAAATATATATTTGTCTTGTTATATATTGGATTTTGACCTGGGCAATGACCTCTATCTCTCACTTTGCGTGCAACTAGCTCTGATCAATTGCCTGTCCCATATACAGTCAGGTCCATAAATATTGGGACATCGACACAATTCTAAACTTTTTGTCTCTATACACCACCACAATGGATTTGAAATGAAACTAACAAGATGTGCTTTAACTGCAGACTTTCAGCTTTAGTTTGAGGGTATTTACATCCAAATCAGGTGAACGGTGTAGGAATTACAACAGTTTGTATATGTGCCTCCCACTTTTCAAGGGACCAAAAGTAATGGGACAGATTAACAGTCATAAAACAAACTTTCACTTTTTAATACTTGGTTGCAAATCCTTTGCAGTCAATTACAGCCTGAAGTCTGGAACGCATAGACATCACCAGACGCTGGGTTTCATCCCTGGTGATGCTCTGTCAGACCTCTATTGCAACTGTCTTCAGTCCCTGCTTGTTCTTGGGGCATTTTCCCTTCAGTTTTGACTTCAGCAAGTGAAATGCATGCTCAATCGGATTCAGATCAGGTGATTGACTTGGCCATTGCATAACATTCCACTTCTTTCCCTTAAAAAACTCTTTGGTTGCTTTTGCAGAATGCTTCGGGTCATTGTCCATCTGCATTGTGAAGCGCTGTGAAGCATTTGGCTGAATATGAGCAGATAATATTGCCCGAAACACTTCAGAATTAATCCTGCTGCTTTTGTCAGCAGTCACATCATCAATAAATACAAGAGAACCAGTTCCATTGGCAGCCATACATGCCCACGCCATGACACTACCACCACCATGCTTCACTGATGAGGTGGTATGCTTTGGATCATGAGCAGTTCCTTTCCGTCTCCATACTCTTCTCTTCACATCACTCTGGTACAAGTTGATCTTAGTCTCATCTGTCCATAGGATGTTGTTCCAGAACTGTGAAGGCTTTTTTAGGTGTTGTTTGGAAAACTCCAATCTGGCCTTCCTGTTTTTGAGGCTCACCAATGGTTTACATCTTGTGGTGAACCCTCTGTATTTACTCGGGTGAAGTCTTGATTGTTGACTTTGACACACATGCACCTACCTCCTGGAGAGTGTTCTTGATCTGGCCAACTGTTGTGAAGGGTGTTTTCTTCACCAGGGAAATAATTCTTCGGTCATCCACCACAGTTGTTTTCCGTGGTCTTCCGGGTCTTTTGGTGTTGCTGAGCTCACCGGTGCGTTCTTTCTTTTTAAGTATGTTCCAAACAGTTGATTTGGCCACACCTAATGTTTTTGCTATCTCTCTGATGGGTTTGTTTTGTTTTTTCAGCCTAATAATGGCTTGCTTCACTGATAGTGACAGCTCTTTGGATCTCATATTGAGAGTTAACAGCAACAAATGCAAACAGCACACTTGAAATGAACACTGGAGCTTGTATCTGCTCTTTGTAAATGGGATAATGAGGAAATTACACACACCTGGCCATGGAACAGCTGAGCAGCCAATTGTCCCATTACTTTTGGTCCCTTAAAAAGTGGAAGGCACATATACAAACTGTTGTAATTCCTACACCGTTCACCTGATTTGGATGTAAATACCCTCAAATTAAAGCTGAAAGTCTGCAGTTAAAGCACATCTTGTTAGTTTCATTTCAAATCCATTGTGGTGGTGTATAGAGCCAAAAAGTTTAGAATTGTGTCGATGTCCCAATATTTATGGACCTGACTGTACTCTCTTGCATATATCCAGGCATGACCATTTGCCTTCCCTTGGATATCACACAGCCTGCAATGACATTAACTGGATTTTGTCAATTCTGTGCTAATCATACCTGGTTGCAGGGTTATTCTATATGTATCGTGCCTCTGATTCATGGGTCCATATACTCTTCAGCACCCACCAGCATTACAGAGTGAGGAATTTCCCGTAGTTTGAACATACATCTTATTGGTTCACAGAATCCCATCTGATCAGGGATATTATACAGGTTGAGTGCTTTTTGTAATTGTACAATTCCATCTAGACCATTCAATTGTGATTATTTAATTGGTCATGTGATTACAATCTGTGATCACATGACAAAATGAATCATCATAATTAAATGGTCCAGATAGGACAATCAACCATCTAGTTTACATTTTATTCTATGGAGGTTGTTAAAATATGTTTTACATAACTGGAAGCACTGAATTTAATGTGTAATAATGCAACTTCTCATTTGGTGGAAGGCAGGTTTTGACATGTGCAAACAAAAGGTTTTCTATAAGAAAGAGAACCGAGTTGTGTGATAGTAGATGCAATAGACCCCTGTTTAATAATCAAATGAATGTTGCACCACAAAAATAATGGGATTTATTTTGAGACTACCTTGGTTTGGGACTTGACTCTGCATTCCTCCTTCCTCAAAAACTCTAGTATGGCCAAAACAAACCCAACTGCAAAGCTTTAGCTCATGGTAGGGTTTTGCAGTGTTTTTCTCTAAACCTAAACTCATTTGATGAGAGTGGGTTCGATCCCAAATGAATTTGTCTTCTTAAACTGTCAATCTACCTTTAAAGGAGCATATCAAGTTATTTTTCCTGGTGTTATAGTGATATTTTTTTATTCAGAAGAGGTCACTTCAGTTAAAAGGCTGGCTGGTCATGTGATGCATCTTTGAAATTCACATTTAATGTAATTTAAAGGACCATTGCAGTTCAAGAAAAAATACACTTGTTTGTCAAGTATGTAGAAAACTAATACTTTTAGCAGATGTATAAGCCATGGGCATAAAGCATTATTTAAGAAATGTTTTAAGACTCTGTTTAGTACAGGAATCAATTTTTATTTTTCTTATATTCTGAGAGCTGAATGATGGGGTTGTGTGTTTTGGCTGTCAGTGAATAGTGTGGGGAATGAGAGAACAGAGAGCCATTGTAATGATCATTTTATAAGATTAAAATAGACATAAAGTCCCTTCTCTCTCACTGGCCCTGCATCATTTGCTGCAACAGCTCCAGCTAAGTCTGACCACAAAGTTTCTATTGGATTGACGTCTGGGCTTTGACTAGGCCATTCCAATACATTTACATGATTCCCCTTAAACCACTAAAGTGTTGCATTAGCAGTGTGTTTGTGGTCATTGTCCTGCTGGAAGGTGAACCTCCGTCCTAGCCTGAAAACACGTACAGAGTGGTACAGTTTTTGCTCAAGAATATCCCTGTATTTAGCACCATCCATCTTTCCCTCATTCTTTCCCAGTCCCCGCTGATGAAAAAAATCTGCATAGCATGATGCTGCCACCACCATGTTTCACTGTGGGGATGGTGTTCTTTGGGTGATGTGCTGTGTTGGGTTTGCGCCAGATATAGCTTTTTGTTTGATTGCCGAAAAGTTCAATTTTATTTTCATCAGACCAGAGCACCTTCCTCCATACATTTTGGGAGTCTCTCACATGCCTTTTCACAAACTCAAAACATGCCATTTTGTTTTTTGCTGAAAGTAATGGCTTTCTTCTGGACACTCTGCCATAAAGCCCAACTCTATGGAGCGTACGGCTTATTGTCGTCCTATGAGCAGATACTCCAGTCTCTGTTGTGGAACTCTGCAGCTCCTCCAGGGTCACCTTAGGTCTCTGTGCTGCCTCTCTGATTAATGCCCTCCTTGCCTGGTCCCTGAGTTTTGGTGGGTGGCCGTCTCTTGGCAGGTTTGCTGTTGTGCCATGATCTTTCCATTTGGTTATGATAGATTTGATGGTGCTCTAGGGGATCATCAAAGATTTGGATATTTTTTTATAACCTAACCCTGACTTGTAGTTATCAACAACATTGTCCCTTTCTTGTTTGTAGAGTGCCTTGGTCTTCATGGCAGTGTTTGGTTAGTGGTGCCTCTTGCTTAGGTGTTGCAGCCTCTGGGGCCTTCCAAAAATGGTGTGTATATGTAATGACAGATCATGTGACACTTAGATTACACACAGGTGGACATCATTTCACTAATTATGTGACTTCTGAAGGTAATTGGTTGCACCAGAGCTTTTTATGGGCTTCATAGGGGGTGAATACATACACACATGCCAATTTTCTGTTTTCTATTTCTAAAAAATAGTTTTATGTATATATTTTTCTCATTTCACTTCACTAACTTAGACTATTGTGTTCTGATCCATCACATAAAATTCAGATTAACAAAACGTTGAACTTAAGGCTGTAATGTAACAAAATAGGTAAAAAGTCAAGGGGGGGGGGGTGAATACTTTTGCAAGGCACTGTAAACTCCACTATCATACAACTCCCATCAATGTATCATGGATCTCTCTAAGGTTCTATTATTTTTATAGACTTTCTTCCTCCTTAATTATGCTCTTAATCAGCCTTAAAGTTCGTAAACAAATACATTTTTTTTTCCATTGTGTGGTGGTCTTTTAAACATGGTAGCACCGTGCACCTAATTATAGCCTGTCTTGTGTATTTATGAAGATATATTTCATGAGCAGGTAGGAGTGCATTGGGAAACGTGTGTACTAATTAGGGGCAATTAAGAATCCCCTAGAAAAGACACCATAAATATAAATATGGCTTTAAACTATAAATATGGCCTATATTATCACACTTTGTCCTTTGTACTACACATTGACTGGTACAAACCTCTCTATTATTCTCAAAACAAAGAACCCTTGGTTTTATCTTTTATGTAGATAATGGCTTTCAAACATTTGTCATTAAGGAACCCCTGTAATGTATTGTTATATTCTGAGAAACCTGAACCATCTTTTCCTCTGCACCCCGAGCTTTGCGTGCAGCTGAGTAGCCCGCCAAGAACTACGCTCTGATAACGCTCTGCGCTCCAGCCTGGTGCTGTGTGATCTGCCCCTGTCTGTTGCCCCCCATTATACAAGAGCTTACAATCTAGAAGTGATGTGGCATGTGAGGCATGTGAGACTCAGCAACGTATCCATTGGGCGCTCTGCGCTCCAGCCTGCAGTTCTGAGTAGGATAAATAGAATGCCAGCCTGCATCCTATCTGTTACAGATGCCCCGATCTCATATTTACTGGAGGCTGCCAAGGCTAAGGATGTTACACATGCCAGTCCCACTGCGCCACAAATATATAGCCCCTGGCCTTAGCCTTGGCAGCCTCTTGGCAGGCTGGAGCACAGAGCGCCATCAGAGCGCAGTTCTCTGCGCTCTGATGATGGCACGCTGGTGTCCAGTGTGTGAAGGACGGCGTGACATGCAGAAGACAATGAGAAGGGATAGACGTTTGCAGCATCAGCCATTATTGACGGAAACTATGTTTTAATATTTTTTCTTGCTAAAGCCCTTATTTGCTGCTGTTTGCACTTGTATTTTTAGTGTAAATGGCACACTAAAACATTGATTTAACCTGCAAGGCATTTACACCCTTTAAATACTGCTTTTATTTTTGTAAGCCTTCTAGAAACAACCTTCTCATTACTATTTCCAGCTCTTAAGAAATACAGTACATTTCTGCAAATACTTCAAAGTGCCGAAAAACCACAAAACATGAACATTGTTATTTAATAATGATTCTGTGGTAATTGTGATATAAATATAATAAAACCATATGTAACATGCGCTATTTTGTAAAATGCATGTCTTTTTTAAAAGCTCTTCCTGAAATATAAAAAGCGATCCTTATTTTTTTAATGTTTTTTACCGTTGTCTGCTGACCAAAATTCTATAGAAGGACAAAGTCTTCAAAGCCAGAGAAGGTTTTAGCTTTGCAAATCTTCAAAGTTTCCTGAAAAAAAATATTTCTAAGGCAGGTTGTTAAAGAGATGCCAGCTAGCCTGAGGCATCTGTGCTAGTTAAAAGATAGTTCCAAATATCCGTCCAGATTCATCTTACAAGTGGCCAGGGTGTCTGCGGCACTTAATGAAATGAACAGAAGTTAGTTTATATCACATTTTACAAACTTTTACATTCCACCAATGTTTATGCAGGCCACAATATATATATATATATATATATATATATATATATATATATATATATATATATAGATAGATAGATAGATAGAACCTGGACAGGGACATGCAAATGTGCCCACAAAGGCTTTGCTCTTTAATCAAAATACCATTTCAAACATGGCTCCTTTTAAGCATAAGCCTGTTGTATTACACAGCTTTAAGCAATATCCAGGATGGATTATACACATGCCAGGACACAGACACCACTGTTTTGAGGTTACTGTCTCGCATTAGTATGGGGCTGGTTCCTACCCTGGGTAGTAGTAGATCTTGTGCAGAGGTAGTTTATCACAAAAATCATTTAATATATGGTGGGCAAAATAGTGATAGAAGCCCTCCACCATACAGTAGTACTGTAAATAAATAGTACATTAGAAAAAACTCTAAGTCTGTAAACTTACATTTCGATTTGTATTTTTTACCTGTCAATCAGCTTTTTTGATACACCCAGGACAGGTTGATATCTCTTACTAACTGAGAGACCATTGGCAAAAATTTATAATTTGCTCATGGGGTTCTGAATCTATTGTCTTAAGTGTAAAGTTGTGAGAAACGGATAAAGCTAGGCATGTCCAGGCCCCAGGATGTAATTTATCTAATAAACCTAAATCATTGCCTGGGGTCTGAGCATGCCTATGATTTTGTATTTCACATGGCTTTACATTGAAGACAATAATTAGCAATTACTGGCAGTGATCTAGCATTGACAATATATATCAGACTGTTCTTCATAGTGGATCAGAAAAGGTAACTGACAAGTAACAAATACAAACTTCAGTTTAAGTTTACTGTAATGAAATGCAACATTTTAATAATATAGTAATATAATAAACATTTTAATAATATATAATTTAATAAAACTGACAGAGTAATTATAGAGTTGAGAAGTATACACATGAAACATCTCCAAAATATGCCCATACATTGTGCAAAACATGCACCAACAAATTTGCTGCTTAAAGGGATATGGAAGGTTTCTGGATTTTACTAGGAATGTAATACACCTGTGTATTTATTTACTTTTATGTGCATTGTTTTAAGAAGCAAATGAAAGTTTGTTTTTTACTGCCTATAGCCACGCAAATAGCCCTTGTATGGTCCCTAGGAGGAGCTCCTGTGAAGAATGAGTATTAGGCGATACATGAAAATACATTAGCGACAATAGATGAGAGGGCTAGTGTAGGACTTAGGAGAAGGAGTGATGGCGATGGTGCCTAGCGAAGGCTGATGTGGAGCTTGCGAGTGTGATGATGCCTATCAAGGCAAGTGCGACTATGGAAGTGCGATTGAGGCGTAGCCTAGTGACAGCTGATGTGGCTTGCAAGTGTGGTTGAGCCTATGGCATGGGACTATGGAAACGTGATTGAGGCGGTGCCTAGTGAAGGCGAATGTAGGATCGGAAGTGGTTCCCCAGAGAAGGCAGAGTAGAGAGTGTAAGGAGGGTAGACGTTTAGTAGATCTGGGCCAGAAACCACATGAATAAGGCATAGGGAAGCCCAAGTGCTACCTTGGACGTGGACAAGGGCATAGACAAGTGGGTTCAGGCCCAAGGAAGTCAGGATAAGTTACCTCAAGAGGTACCATCGCTCTCCAGCAATGAGAGTGCCCTTTCGGGCAAGCAAAGTAGTTACATGGAGATAATCACAGATGCTGAAGGCAGGAAATATAGAAGCTGCAAGGCAAAGCCGTTGTGAGGAGATTTGCACAGATACTGAAATGAGAGAGCTGAAAATGGTGGAGAGAAGCAAATAGACAATGAACAGGCATAGGTAGATGACAGAGCTGAGAAGCAAACTGCAGAATGTAGAGTCAGAATGAGCAGAGGTGCAAACAGCTCAAGTGAGACATCTGAAAAGGACAAACAACAAACAAAGCATAAGACAGGAGCAGCAATGCCCTGCATGACACAGCCAAATGAGCCGAGGTGCCAAATGGAAGAGTTTATAAAGCTGCAGAGAGCCCCGCCTAAGGAAGAGGCGGGGCTAGAGAGGGACCGACCATGTATGAAGCAGCTGAGGGCCCCACCCATGGAAGAGACGGGGCGAGAGAGGGACACGAGCACAAATATATATATGCACACTGTATAAATAAATATATATATATATATATATATATATATATATATATATTTATTTATATGTGTGTGTGTGTGTGTTTATATAATAAATAAATAGTCATTTGTGTTCACACTTCCTATATATATATATGTGTCTCATATAGTTATAAACTACACATATTAGAATTTATAATATATTTATAATCTGTCTCTCTCTCCAGACCTATAGGACAAACATATATATAACATTTCATTCATAATATAGCATATACAGTTAGGGAAAAAAGTATTTGGTTTTGACCGTTTTTCCACTGACAGAGAAATGATCAGTAAATAATTTTAATGGTCGGTGTATTTTAACAGTGAGAGACAGAATAACAAACAAAAAAACAAGAAAAACGCATGTCAAAAAAGTTATAAATTGATTTGCAGGTCAATGAGGGAAATAAGTATTTAACCTCTTTGTCTTAGTACTCAGTGGCAAAACCACTGTTGGCAATCACAACGGTCAGATGTTTCTTTTAGTTACACACATCTCAGGAGGGATTTTGTCCCACTCCTCTTTACAGATCCTCTGCAAGTCATTAAGGTTTTGAGGCTGATGTTTTCTATGGGATTTTCTATGAGATTTCTATGAGATTTTCTATGGGATTAAGGTCTGGAGACTGGCTAGGCCACTCCAGGATTTAATTTGCTTCTTCTTGAGCCACTCCTCTGTTGCCTTGGCTGGGTGTTTTGGGTTATTGTTACATAGTTACATAGTAATTTAGGTTGAAAAAAGACTTTAGTCCATCAAGTTCAACCTTTTTAGATCTCCTCTGATCTGCAATACGCAGATTTATTGTTAATTGATCTAGAGGAAGGCAAACAGAAAAAAAACAGTGAAACTTTGCCAATGGTCTCAACAGGGAAAAAAATATAAAATTCCTTCCTGACCCCAGATACTGGTGTTCGGATTCATCCCTGGATCAATACTCCCTCCCTATTTATCCAGGATCGCCTTAATGCCCTTTTTATTTAAAAAATATATCCAATCCCTTTTTAAAGTTATCTATCGAATCTGCTGTCACCGCCTCCTTTGGTAGAGAATTCCACAGATTAACCACCCTTACTGTGAAGAACCCTTTTCTTTCTTTAAGGTGCAATCTTTTTACTTCTAAAAATGTTCGCTAGACAAAGCCTTATATTGACCCTGGATATATTTATATAAGGTAATCATATCCCCTCTTAGACGCCTTTTTTCTAGAGTAAATAAGTTTAATTCTGTTAGTCTTTATTCATAACTTAGCCCCTCCATTCCCTTTATTAGCTTTGTTCCCCTTCTCTGTACATTTTCCAGCTCTAAAATGTCCTTTTTATGTAGTGGTGCCCAAAATTGTACCCCATATTCCAAATGAGGGCGTACTAGAGATTAGTATAGTGGGAGAATTATATTTGCTTCCCTTGCTTCTATACCCTTCTTAATACATGATAATATTTTACTTGCCTTTGCAGATGCTGCTTGGCATTGAGGACTGTTACCTAGGCGATTGTCCACAAATCCCTTTCAATATCCAATACCCCTAGATCTGCTCCATTAAGATTATAAATTGCATGGCTATTTTTCCTACCCAGATGCATAACTTTACATTTATTCGTATTAAATCTCATCTGCCACTTAGATGCCCATTCCTCTAATTTATGCAAATCCCTTTGGAGGGAAAGTACATCATTTTCTGATTTAATTACCTTGCACAACTTTGTGTCATCCGCAAAAATGGAGACACCACACTCCAATCCCAATTCCTAAGTCATTAATAAATATGTTAAAAAGGAGGGGACCTAATACTGAGCCCTGAGGAACCCCACTTACCACATTAGTCCAATCGGAGTATGTTCCATTTACAACAACCCTTTGCTTCCTGTCTTTTGTACAGCTTTCAATCCATAAGCAAATATTTATGGCAATTCCTGTATCCCTTAGTTTGCTCAATAGTCTCCCATGTGGCACTGTATCAATAGCCTTTGCAAAATCCAAATAGACTACAGTACATCCACTGAGTTGCCTTGATCCAAGTTCCTTCTGACATGACCTATCCTTCATAAATCCATGTTGGCTCCTACTTATAATCCTGTTTGAATAGACATATTTCTGTATATTATCCCTTATTAACCCTTCTAAAAGCTTCCCCACTACCGAAGTGAGACTCACTGGTCTATAATTCCCCGGATTTGCTCTTGCTCCCTTCTTAAATATAGGTATCACCTCTGTCTTTCTCCAGTCATCTAGTAGAGACCCTGTGTTGAGTTAATCTTGAAACATTTGAGATAATGGTTTTGCTATTGCAGAGCCCAGTTCCCTCAGTACCCTTGGATGTATTCCATCAGGACCTGGGGCTTTAAAACATTTTTTCCCACCTTCATGCGTTAACCAGTTATTTGGTAGTGTAGCCCCATTATGGTGCAGTGACTTATCCACTGGTAACTCCCTTGTGTATACCGAAGGAAATAACCTATTTAGCTCATCTGCCTTTTCCTGGTCACTAATTTTCAGATGGCCTGCGTCACATTGTAATGTTCCTATAGCTTCCTTCCTGGCCTTCTTCCCATTAATATATATATATAAAAAATTTTTTTTAGGGTTAATCTTAATCTCCTTTGCAACTAACTTTTCATTTTTGATTTTTAGCCAGTCTAAGAGCCCTTTTGCGAGCCTTGTTGATTTCCTTGTACTCGCGTAAAGCAGTCTCTGTCCCCTCTTGTTTGTATAATTTAAACGCTTGTTTTTTACTCCTCATCTTCATCTTTAATTCATTGCTAAGCCACATGGGTTGGGATTTACTCCATCTACTTTTATTTCCACATGGTATATGGTGATAAGTATGTTTATTTAGTAAGGATTTGAACGTTGTCCATTTAAGTTCAGTATTTTTACCTGCCAGTTCTCTGTCCCAGTCTATACTTTGTATTGCTGCCCTTAGACTGTTAAAATCTGCCCTTTTTAAGAGTTTTCGTTAGCCCCTTACAGTCATGTTTTTTTTAATTCAATCACAAATGAGACTGTGTTGTGATCACTGTTTCCCAAAGGTTGCCCTATTTCCACATTTGATACTATATCAATATTATTTGTGACCTCATTTCTAGAAGGTTCTTGTATAACCTGGGCCAGATAATGATCTCTGAGCGTACTCAAGTACCTGCCTGAACTGCTTGTCTCATTTATCCAGTTTATTTCAGGTTAAGTAAAACCTCCCATTATTAAAACTTGCCCATGCTTAGCTGCATTTCCAATCTGTAACGATAATTGCATTTTATCACTTTCAATTATATTTGGGGGTTTATAGCTTACTACTACTACTACTAATTATATTCTTTTAGAATTTGCTCGTCCGCTAGTTACCCACACATTACCTCTAGTTGAACCATAAATATCTTCCCTGACTATAGGCTTAAATTCAGGTTTAACATACAGACAAATCCCTCATCCTCTTTTACCATTGCCTCTATCTTTCCTCAATAGGTTACTGCTAATAACTACTAATAATTCTAACTCTCCCATTTTTCCCTGCAAGCTTCATTAGCAAGCATAAACCTTATGTTTTGAGTCAGTAGTTCTGGAGTGCCTGCCACTGTACTTGAGTTACTTAGCAATATCTCCCTATTGACTGTACTAACCCACCCCCATCTTCTCCTCCATGAATAGTTAATACGTTCCTTACCCCCTCTACACTTACTACCCTATTACTTCTATCTGATCCCTCCCCCCACCTACTAGTTTAAAAACTCCCCCAGCCATTCTACCATCCTATCCCCTAGCACAAAAGCTCCCTCATCATTAAGGTGCAATCCATCCCTGCTATAGAGATTGTACCCTAGTGAGAAGTCAGCCCAGTGCTCTAAAAACCCTTAATGCACCACATTTTTAGCCTAGCATTAACCTCCCTAAGCTCCTTCTTCCTCCCTCGGCTAGCACGTGGCACTGGTAGTATCTCAGAAAATACTACCTTGGAGGTCCTTGCATTCAGCTTATTACCTAGTTCTCTAAAATCATTCTTTAGGACACTCCATCTTCCACTAACTTTGTCATTGAACTGTTCTCCGGGCTGTTAGAGGGAACAGCTCTATCTGGCATTGCCATTCCTGAATGGACAACCCCAACAGTTTCACTCAATCTGGCAAATCTGTTGGTGCTTGTCAACTCAGAACTGGCCTCCCTCCTGCTCCTGTTCTCCCTGCTTCCCCTTGTAACTGTAACCCAGCTACCTCCCTGGACATCCTCACTAGCCCCAGCTCCACCCTCCATGCTAGGCCCAGCTAAACTGCTCCGTGAGCACCAACCCCCTTTCCAGTGGAGCAATATCACTAAGTGCTGCAATTCTCATCTCCAGTTCTCCAATTTGAGTTTCAAGATAGGCAACATGCTCACACCTGTCACAGACGTATAGACTACATCTGTTCCAGTATTGCAGACATATGACAGGATGTACACCGAGTGAGGTTGACACTCAACTGTCTCATAATTACAGTGGGTAAAAAATGTTTATAAAGCACTACAATGTTCTCCCCCTTTGCACTCCCTCCTTATATTTAAACTCCTACACTTATTCTAGAACTGCTCTTATGATAGAAGTGTTCGCACCTTCCCCTGTTTTTATTAGGTTCTTACAACTCACCTGCCCACTACTCACTGCACAAGTACACACACTTACTGTTCAGGAGAAATCACAGAACAGAGGCAAGCAGATCACAACAAAGTCACACACTGATATAGCTTTACACAGGCAAAACCACACCCCCTCTCAGCTGCCCACTAATTACTGCACAAGTACACACACACTTACTGCTCAGGAGAAATCACAGAACAGATGCAAGCCGACCACAAAAAGTCACACACTGATATAGCTTTACACAGGGAAAACCACACCCCCTCTCAGCTGCCACTAATCACTGCACAAGTACACAACACACTTACTGTTCAGGAGAAATCACAGAAAAGAGGCAAGCAGATCACAAAAAATTCACACACTGATATAGCTTTACACAGGCAAAACCACACCACCTCTCAGCTGTCCACTAATTACTGCACAAGTACACACACACTTACTGCTCAGGAGAAATCACAGAACAGATGCAAGCAGACCACAAAAAGTCACACACTGATATAGCTTTACACAGGGAAAACCACATTCCCTCTCAGCTCCCACTTATCACTGCACAAGTACACAACACACTTACTGTTCAGGATAAATTACAGAACAGATGCAAGCAGACCACAAAAAGTCACACACTGATATAGCTTTACACAGGCAAAACCAACCCCCTCTCAGCTGCCCACTAATCACTTCACATGTACACACACTTACTGTTCAGGAGAATCACAGAAGAGATTCAAGCAGACCACAAAAAAGTCACACACTGATATACCTTTACACAGGCAATACCACACCACCTCTCAGCTTGTCCCCCCTTGTCATGCTGGAATACCCATCCACGACCGATTTTCAATGTTCTCACCCAAAATTTGATGGTACATGGCCCCGTCCATTGTCCCTTTGATGCAGTGCAGTTTTCCTGTCCCCTTAGCAGAAAAATACCCCCAAAGCATAATGTTTACACCTCCGTGCTTGACGATGGGGATGGTGTTCTTGGGGTTATAGGCAACATTCCTCCTCCTACTCCAAACAAGGGGGGGTTGAGTTGATGCCAAAGAGCTTGATTTTGTTCTCATCTGACCACAACACTTTCACCCAGTTCTCCTCTGAATCATTCAGATGTTCATTGGCAAACTTCAGACAGGCCTGTACATGTGCTTTCTTAAGCAGGGGGACATTGCGGGTGCTGCAGGATTTCAGTCCTTCACGGCGTAGTGTGTTACCAATTGTTTTCTTGGTGACTATGGTCCAAGCTGCCTTGAGATCATTAACAAGATCCTCCTGTGTAGTTCTGGGCTGATTCCTCACCGCTCTCATGATCATTGAAACTCCACGAGGTGAGATCCTGCATGGAGCATCAGACCGAGGGAGACTGGCAGTTTTTTTGTGTTTCTTCATTTGTGAATAATCGCATCAACTGTTGTCACCTTCTCACCAAGCTGCTTGTCGATGGTCTTGTAGCCCATTCCCGCCTTGTGTAGGTCTACAATCTTGTCCCTGACATCCTTGGACAGCTCTTTGGTCTTGGCGTTGGTGGAGAGTTTGGAATTTGATTGATTGCTTCTGTGAACAGGTGTCTATTATACAGGAGCACTCCCTTTAAAAGGCACCTGGGAGCCAGAAATCTTGCTGATTGATAGGGGATCAAATACTTATTTCCCTCACTGACCTGCAAATCAATTTATAATATTTTTTGACATGCGTTTTTCTTGGGGTTCTCTATTTCACCTGGTGGCCCTCTCTGGCTCCTGCAGCACCCCCTGGTCCTCACCCCACTACAACTTCCCTCTTTCTTCCTCTCCTTTTCTCTTCTTTCTCCTTCCATATCCTCTCTCCACATCATCTTTCTTCCTTTTTTCTCTCCTCCTTCATTTCTCTGCCCTCTTCACTCTTCCCTCATCTATCTTATCCACTGTCTCTCCCCCTCTCCTTCCCTGCCTTTTCTCCTCTGCTCTTCCATTTTCTTCTCCCCTCCTTTTCCTGTTTCCCCCTTTTCCCCACTTCTCTATGACCCTTTTCTGTTTCTCTTCCTCATTAGTCTCCTCATTCTCTCATCTTCATATTCTCTCTCCCATCCTCTCTATTCCCTTACTCATCCTTCTCCACTCTCTACTCTTTCTCTTCTACTTCTTTTTTCCATTCATGTATCCTTCCCTTCTTTTCCACAATCATCTCTCCACCTTTTGTCTGTCCCATTTTTTATCTCCTCTATTTTCACTTAATTACCATTATTCTCCTCCTTTCGCTTCCTTGTCACTGCCTCTTCTCTCTCCCCATTCTTTATATGTCCTCTTTTTCTCACTACACTTCTCTCTATCTCTCATCTTTCCTCCCCCCCCCCTCTCTTCTCTCTCTCCATTTTGTCTGTATTTATTTAACTTCCTCTAATCTTTTCACCATCAATTTTCTCCAACTATCCACTTTCCTCCTTCTATCTCCCCTCAGCTGTTTCTCTCTCCCTCCATCTTCCCATTTTCTCGCTCTTATTTTTTTACCCTCCCTTTCTTTCTTCTCATTCTCCTTCTATCTATTCTTCATAATCTCTCCTCTCTCTCACACCTTTTCTCTCCCACTAATCTCTCATCTTTCCTCTCCTTCCCCTCCTTTTCCATCACTTTCCTCAATACTTCTCCCATTTCCCCTTTGTCTTGACTCTCTGTCTCCCCTTTCTCTAACCCCTTTCTCATCTCATCCTTCTCTCTTCGTCATCTCATCCCACTCTCATTTCTCTTTCCTCCTCCCCATATATCACCAAACCAGTATCTACCTCTTTACATCCCTTCACTCTCCATTCTACTTTCCAAATCACTTTCATTTCTCTGATCCCCTCTCTGCTCCCTTTTTCCATCTCTCCTCTTTCCCCTCTCATCTTCCCCTCCTCTATATTTCTGTCTCCTTCTCTCTCTTCCCTTTCTCTTTCTTACTTCACTTTCTCAACCCAACTTTAATTTATCTCTTCTACCTTCTCTCTTCCTCCTCCTCTCCCTATACTATGTCCCCATCTCAATTCCTTTCCTCTTTCTATCTCTCTTCCTCTATCTCGCATGCTGAGGGGCTGCTGCACATTTTTATTTGCACCACGTCCCTCCATTCAGTAGCACCACCATTGGTGCACTAAATTACTCTAGCCACACTAAAATACTAGAGGTAAGGTTTAGTGCGAGATTACGGCCAAGGGAATGACATATCAGTGCACTCGAAGTGGTGATCTCTGGGTGGAAAGACGTCTTGGTTAGAAAGGGTTAGCTAGGTGAAATTTCTGTATCAGACCTGTAGCAAGGATATTGATTGTAGGCTTCCATGAATCATCAGCAGGACCATAGCCCTTCCAGCAGATCAGGTATTATAGTTACCTGCCTTTCCTGCTATAATATAAGATACCAACAAAAATGGGCAAATCGGAACCATCAATCAAAAAAAGAAGACAAGAAGGTTGTTGTCTTCCAGGAAATTGATCCCTCATAGGGGGTTGAAAAAAATGGAAGCCCGGATGTATTCTTAAATGTGTTGGAAGAAACAGTTTGAAGAAAACATTGCTGAGCTGCGCTAACATTGATTAAAGGACAATGGATCTGGAGGACAAATTCTTTAAAGGGCAGGTCAGTTTCAGAGGTCAGATACCATGTTAAAAAAATAGCTTTTTGAAAATCTAAGATTTGCTTTTGTATGGTTAGAAACAGCCTTTACTTCACTAAACCATACTAAACCATACTGCCTGGTGATCATTAAACCATATATTGTCGAGTTATACGGTCAAGAAACTTGCCCATCGCAAACGTGCAATTGTCAGTGCTTGATGTCAGTGAACACAAGGTACTGAACTGACATGGCAATTGTCCTTATCATGGGATGTTTGTAAGGTGCTGCATAATTTGGCACTTCTCTATTACATTGAACAAAGTTACTGATGCACAGAATTTTCAAGAGTGAAAATGATTAATTTGAAACACGTTGAGTAATAGGGAGTCTCACATGTAGGCATTACCCTATTTAGCTTAGTTTGCTCTAGCTCCTATAGTTGAGCTTTATACCCATAAGAGACCTTAGTGAATCCCAAACATATAAGAACAAACACAGAGAAACATCTATATATAGGAGCACTCTTCCAAATATTTTGATTAGTTTCTATATTCTCGGACAAGAAGATACTACTCTGACTATAATATTATCATATTGAGAGAAGAAATATACTTAATACTATAATTGGATATTAATATCCAGTTCCCTATACAAATAGTTATCTTATGTTACTCTAAATAACTCAATACAATGATATATAAGGAAGTCACTAGAGCAAATATCCCAAAGCAAAAAAGCTAGGGAAAGTTATCCATATCAAAGAAACTTTGAATGGAACTTGTACATTATATGTTTTAACTCATGAGGTACTAGGGAAAGGTGGTAGTAATCACGTTAAAGGGTTTTCCAGTTCCCAGGTTATTCAACCTCAAGTATATTTTTAATAATAATTTCCATGTGAGTTGTCTTTCATGGAAATTAATTTTAGTGATACCAATAAAAGTTACATTTTAGTAAAAGATAAAAGTGTAAGATAAACTGTGATTCTTGTAAAAGTTTTTTTTTTTTTGTGTTTAAACTTCTCTATCACGCCATACCTTCCTTATAATCCCCCTTCTCTTCGATATAACACCGCTCTGGTCACTTTTCTTTCTGGTAGAAGATTTCAATACTCAGCCACATAAATCCTAAAATCAACTAATTTTCACCTCTTTATTGAGGGGCACCGTATACCACCCAAGCCTCCTGGGATGGGGGGAGGTGCCCTTTGACCCGGCAAGACTGGGGTAGGTTAATGGGAGGATGCCAGCTGGAGGGCGGAGCCTCTTATAGGCTCGTTTGCGGCTATCAGCTCCACTATGACCAAGATAGCCCTGGGAAAAGATAGGGTCTCCCTGTATCCTGTTGCATCTGCATGGGGAACTGTTGCAGGGGTCCTGGTCCACCTCTTAGAAGAAGCAACATCGCATGGAGGCCAAGGGCCCGAGTGGCAGCTACCTGGAGACCAGCTGGAGCAGTTACAGCTGGGCCGCAGAAGGGCGCACCAGCTTGTCAGGAGGCTCCTGGTCAAGACAGGTGAGTCAGCGCCCTACAGCGGCCCCCTACAGTCCCCCAGGCTCTGGAGCACATTGTGATGGGGGATTATGGGACAAGCAGTCCCCCGCAGCCATGCACTACAGCTGCCGATAAAGCACGGACAGCTTTCAGGGAGAGCTTGTGCTTAAGGACAGGCTTAAGATGGGTGGGTTAATGGCTAGGCAGTCTCCCTCACACACACACACACACACAAAATAAAACCATGCGATAACCCTGTGGACCCTAATGCTCTATGAGAGTTAGCAACAGGTGTATTTTAAGTCTTAGGCAACGCTGGTTAATAGGGCATTAACACAAGGGGTAGGGGCTTATAAAATGCAGCCAGCAAGGGGTTTGTGCAGTAGGTGCTAAACGTCTACTCTCACATGTAGGATAAGGGGCTCTGCTACAGAAATATATGTTGCCCCCCCCCCCCTTTTTTTTTGGAAGAGAGGGGCATATGAGCATTTATAGATAGGTTACTGGGGTATCTTCCAGCTAGGTATAATTCTGGTTATAATTATTATTATTATATTATGATTATTTGTATGTCCCATAGCACTATACATTAACTAGTTCAGTCAGAGTTAAGTCAATATAGACAAAGCAGGGAATGTAGGGCTTGTTTTTGAGCTTATAGTCTGTGTCAATAGTGGCTTTTCCCAGGGGGTCCATGTTAAATTAAAAAACTTGCACACTTTCAATCTAAAGGCTAGTGTATCAGCTTAAATATTTCCCGCCAGTTATTATTATTATTATTATCCTGATTTTTATCGCGCCAACATATTCCGTAGCGATGTACAGGGGTTGAGTACATGGCAAAAACAAAATTAACACCTTATAAATAATGGAGGGCCCTTTTTGAGTGATGGCAGGTCCTTTTATGTAGTATGTTAGAGTACCAGGCTATTGGTATAGGTAGTTCGACCCATACATATCTCAGTATTCGGTACCTCTCGATTTTTGTGCATGGGCACAGCAATTTGGATACACCTGCTATTGCTTGGAGAGCAGGTCCTAGGTTGTCCTATGCCTCATGATCGTGTATTCCATGGTGCCCATTTCTATCTTTCAGCACGTTTGGCATAAGTTAGGTATTCTGATGGGGGTACTTGATTGTTTGGCTTTCCTGTCATCGGGGTCCCATTCATGTGATCAGCAGTTTTCATCTGTTGGATCTATTTTGGGGAGTGAGATTCATCATTGAAGATGTCGGGTTGTATCCAGCATACACAAGGGTGGTTTTGAGTACAGAGAGGTTCTCTCTTGCCTGTGAGTATAGTTATATTACTGAGTCTGTCATCACACTAACTTTTGTCCCGGTCCCGTTAAATAATCCCCATAGGTTGTATTGCTACGGCGATCATTGGTGGTTAATATTCCCCTAATCATCACTTTATTAGGTAACAACTCATATGTAGGAGGATTTGAAGGGAGTGTTAGCTTCCTGTATTTGGAGGATCGCCCTGTCATCCTGATAGATCGATAAAGTGAATCATAAACTATATCCAGGGCTCTGGTTTCAGCTCCTGCATTGGTGGTTGTTTACTTGCAAAAGAGTAGTACAAGTGGGGGTGAGTCTAAGGTTTCAAAGAGCTTGGCTTTTGAGATCTTACAAAGATACTGCACTGCTTACCTTGTGGTCAGTTCCACATGTGGAGATGCTTAGAACTGAGAATTAGCATGGTCGGTGAGGCATTACTAGGGTTATCCAATCGTCTAGCATACAAGGTGGAGTGGATATGGATGGCATGAAGGTGGTTATCATGCAAAGGTTCTACGGTACCCAAGGTATGGAGAGTTATCCCCCAATGGTGGGGCGTCAGGTAGTTACCTTGGCTTTTGCAAAACTGGCCAGGTTCAAGGACCTGATGGAGTGATTGGTAAAGCAAGTGGTGTAAGGTTTGGGCAGGAGGTATGGCAAAAGGAATGACAGGCAGCTGGTAGCCTTTTCCTGGAGGCCAAGTATACCACTGTGCTGGTAAGAGGTCTGTGAAAAAGGTGAAGCCTTGCAGTTCTGTACAGCACCTCTCTCATCTGTTGGGCCATTACAGTGAGGAGGGTCGGCTCTGGAAAACTGACAAGGCATGGGTGACCTCAGATAACTGGTTTGGGGATCCATGGTGATCATGTGACTATGATGAAGTTTGCAGTGCACCAGGTGTACGGATTGATTCCCTCCTTCGTTGGTAGTAAGGCCCCTTGGAACAAAGGCCTAGTTCGTTGCACCTTTCCCTTCTCATGAAAATGTATTGTCTCTCTTGTACTGATTATTCTCCAAAAGATAAGGTGACCTGTAGACAGCGTTTGAGCTGGTTCCGAGTCGGCACCTTTATGGTCATGTATTGGATGATTGAACATTTACCATTTGTATATCCGATGGTACAGGTGTTTCCCTCGGCTGCCAATCATGGCCTACAGCTGGGCGTGGACTTGGTTTCAGTTGAAAGTGCAATGATATTGTTCCAGAAGAGGGAGCAGGTAGAGAGTGGCAATATGCACTTACGACCTTTGTATTGATCCATGTGATGATAATGCACCCATCAGGCAGTGGCTTTGCGGTATGCATAAGCATCAGGCATGGTTGCAGCTTCCCACATATGTCCTTAAAACGTGGGGAAGTCAGTCTGAATGAAAGTGAATGGAATTGTGTGGAGTCTTGCTAAGAAGCTGATTTATTCACAGTAACATGAGCTCTAGGGCTAGGAGGCTAATTGTTTAGTTTTAAGGATGGGCCCAACTTAAGGAAAGTAGGCATTAAGCTCACGGGGCTGGTATTTAAGGAGGGCATGCAGTGGGCCATGGTGTTTGTTGTGGGGGGATCGAGTCTGCAGGAGGTATCCTGCGATCTCTCTGTGGTGGATGGTAAGGGGAGTCCCCGGGACAGTGGTCAATCGAGTGAGATCCTATTCTACGTTGGTACGGCTGTTCCATCACAATAGGCCCTAGACGAGGGTTTAGGGCGTAAGGTGTACTGTCTCTGGCCAGGGTCCTCCCCTCACGTGTTCATTTGTTCATACTGTTAATAGATTATGGTTATTACATCATTTATGTTTACCAATAAAAGCTGTGGCCTGTTTTACGCCAATATGTGGTCTGAGTCTAATCATTATCTCCAATATGTGATCTGGGTCTAATTATCATGGTTTAAAATACCAACTGGGCCGCGCTGGGGTCATAAACCTGGTTACATTTATTTCTAATTTGTTTCCATTTAAATTAACATTGGCCAGACTTTCCAACTCAATTCTACTGCATTTTGTGCACAGATGTTTTATTAATTTTACTTAATTGGTAAATGTGCTTCAAAATATGTTTAAACTGCATCAAAATTATCCTAAAAATGCCTCTCCTAACGTGCCTTGGCTCATAATACTAAGCATCAATTAAAATAATTTTAATTTATACATTTAAATACTTTTACGCTTTGACAGGGATGCTTTTATCAAATATAAACTAATCTTTAAAATTAAACCCACACAAGTCTATTTTGGATTTGGATGTTTTATGTAATATCTAGTTATTTTCAGAAAATTATTGAAACTATTATTTGCATTAGCTTGGTGTACACTTACAGCCCTATTAAACTCCCTCAACCTGTAAAACCGTAGCCCGTAACCTAGCCCGCAAGACTTACGGCTATTAAATAGGGCCCGTAAAGCAACCCACTAACGACTTGGGGGTTAAGGGTGAAAAAACCCTACAGGATGTCGAAATCTGAACTCCGCAGTCACAAATGCTTTGATCTGCCAAGCCCGTAGCAACAAAACTACTGCCGTTCAACCCTGTAACCCACAAATGGAGCCAAAAAGCCAATGGGTTCTAGAGAGGACCCGCAAGGGGGTTAAAGTTCTATCCGTAGCACTGTAAATGCAAATATACACACACTACTGTACTTATAATTAAGGGAAAGTGATATTAGGTATTAAAATTAATAGCACAACATTCTCAAGCTCGCAAATCTGCAAAATAAAATACATTATTTTATATTTAATTTCCGTGTTATATTGATCCCGGCAATCAATGTGTTAATACATATAATGGAACTCACATGGACTAGAATATCATACTTACTGATTTATTAATATTGCATTATTTCTGGAATGCGGGTCCGATCGAAACTCGTAATTGAGACCCGTAAGGCTTTGAAATCTAACCTCTTTTCAGTGACGTAACAATGACGCGCTTATTTGCCATTGGCTCCATCTAAACCCGTAACTACAGGTTTGACTAATTGATCATGTTCATGGCCGCGCATCCAACGTGCGCAAGAATGGTTTACGGGTTTCGTCTCGGGCCCGTAAGTCGCGGCATGGTTCAATTTAATAGCTCCGTAACGCAGCCGAATTTCAAGCCTGCAGCCTTTGCGGGTGTGCCGATGCCACTATGGGCTTTACATTTAATACAGATCAGATTAATGTGTAAAAGAGCTGTGAGAAGTATGTGGTCAGAAAGAGTGGACGATGCATTGATTACTACATTTGGAAATGCAAGTTATTGACAAACACATGCCACATATATAGTTCTCAGCAGAGCGACCTTGTCAAAATCCGTTGGTAGTGCAACGTTAAAACTGCAGGTTCGCGGTTGCGGCCAGGCAAGGAGCACCAAAGGCGCTCCTTGGGCTGGTGGAGATGAGCGCCGTAGGTACTCATCCCTACGACCCCGTACTACTTAGGCAGGGAGCGCCGAAGGCACGAAGGCACTCACTGCGCTGGTGGAGATGAGCGCCATAGGCGCTCATCCCTACGACCCCGCACGGCTTGCGCATCATATATACAACCCGCGGAACTACACATCAACACAAAACTGAAATACGCAATTCACAGTAAGAGACTTATAGCACTTTGCAAAAATCGCCTTGCGCATCATACCTACAACCCGCGGAACTATACATCAACACAAAACTCAAAAACACAATTCAAAGTGCGCGACCCGTAGTACTTTGAAAAAATTGCCTATAAAAAATTACGGCCCCTTACACTTACCAAAGGAAACCACGACTTTGAAAAAAAAAATACGACCCGCAAAAAATACGAACTTAACGGGTGCACCTTGCACAATAATAAAAACAAAATAATAATAAAATAAAAAAAAATACACAGCAAGGGGAGACATCCAGGACGTCTGGGAATGAGGTTACACGCCAATTTAAGTACAATTTAAAGATTTTCGCCACTCGAAAATCCCCTAAGCGAGAGAAAAAACAAAAAAGAGGCTACACGACCCCCTAAGCACGCAAAACACAGCCAAGCACAATACGCCTTTTACGCAGAACCGTACGAGCTACTAAATACACTATTAGAAAGGACGTGAAACCACATACACAATCGCACCCATTTTACAACACTAACTGCAAACTAATAACATTACCATTACAAAATGCTGAACTACACAGCTACACAAATGGCTTCCCCTCGCACACGCAGCCTATTTACACTACACACTGCACACATTGCTGACACTTACACCTCAGCTCAACAACAGTACAAACCTACATTGTATGCTGCAGGAACATCAAAACAGAATCACAATAAACGCTAAAGGCGCTCAGTGCGCAACTTACAAGGAGCACCATGGTGTTTAGAGGAGCACAACTACACCAGGGGAGAGGTTCGCAATGTGGTA
The DNA here is from genome assembly GCA_027410445.1 of Discoglossus pictus. Classification (NCBI taxonomy): domain Eukaryota; kingdom Metazoa; phylum Chordata; class Amphibia; order Anura; family Alytidae; genus Discoglossus; species Discoglossus pictus. The sequence continues at coordinate 93,616,920 of CM050167.1, forward strand.
GCATTATCTGCACTGACAATTATAAAAGCAACAAGCTGACAAACTGTGGAGCTAAAAGTTCCCGGCAAGATCCATTGTAGCAAGCAGTGAGAGATGAGTGAGCAGAGACTATTTTATTCCTTGCAGCCTTTAGTAATAAGCACAGTTACATCCCAAATAAGACAGTTTGCACAGTGTCTCTGAAACCACAGGGAGATGATGCAGAGGAAGTGCTGGCAGAGATCTGCCCTTACAGCCTCGGTTCTGGTACTGAGCGTGACGGAAACCACTGAGGTGAAGATTGATACAATGTATAAGCCTGATTCTGATTGAGCACAGCTAAATATGAAATTTACGCTAATTTAGTTGAGATTTTCTAGGGGCGTACACCATCAAATGCATCTGCCAAAAATCTTAAGAATGTTTTTTCTAATTTCAAGGTAAGCTAGTTAATGCTTATTTTGGGATTTTTTCATGCAAAAAAAATAGTTTCATTCACTACTAACTCTCCTCTATCAGATGCATTCATAATCCAGGAAATTTAGATATGCCTTTAAGGATTTCACAGTATCATTCTACTATTGTAGTTTTATAATATAACCATGCATAGTATAGTACAATCTATGGAGTTAGTTTCCCATGAGTGTTTACCACTCCATCAATCACTATACAGACAATAGGGAATGATTTATAATATTATGACAACTTTTATTCAATATAGGGAACAACGACAAATCAAAACTATTACAATTTACAATTTAAAAACAAATGCACTGATTTGCTCCTTTGGCAACAAAGTTCTTGGCATTTAATGCCTTTACCACATATATTATGGGCTGGTCTGCCACTTGTTAATTTCAAAGTTACTTAATATGAGTGCACATATTGGGGCATATACAGGATAAACTGCAGTACTGGAGACAAAAATCTATACATAATCCCACTTACTGATTCCTTATACTAGGAATTAGGTGGATCTTTACTTGTCTTTATGTACCACTATAGATTACTGAGACAGTATATCTCTAGATCTTGTCACTTGGATAATGGAGACTTTAAGAGGTAGTCGTGAGAGAGTATGGCACAATCATTTTCTGGTGGCCAGTCTATAGCCACTTTAAAGATATAAAACCTAGTGCATATTTGGTCTATCTCCGTTTACCAAAAACTAACTTTGGTCCTCTTGAGAAAAACCTTCTCCTTACTGACTAAGGTCTAATAGAATATCTTTAGAACATCTCAGAGTTCATTAGTGTCTGTCCAAAATGGACCGTTTCAGGCTCTCTGCAGTGCTCGGGACGTTACTTTCCCTGTCTCATCTCCACTTTGTGATTCGCGCTCATGTGACTCTAGCGTGCGTCCTACGTAATGACGCACGTTCTAACCTACGCCTGGCGTGTTTCGACGTCCTAGAAGTTTTTGTCAGACACTAATGAACTCTGAGAGGTTCTAAAGATTTTCTATTAGACCTTAGTCAGTAAGGAGAAGTTTTTTCTTAAGAGGACCAAAGCTATATAACTTTTGGTAAACGGAGATAGACCAAATATGCACTAGGTTTTATATCTTTAAAGTGGCCATAGACTGGCCACCAGAAAACGATTGTGCCTTACTCTCTCATGACTACCTCTTAAACTCTCCAGTATCCAAGTGACAAGAACTAGAAATATACTAGATTTTGTTTTTCTGTCCTAAGTTAAGAGCAATGATAGCTTCCTTTTGTCTCAGTAATCTATAGTGGTACATAAAGACAAGTAAAGACCCACCTAATTCCTAGTATAAGGAATCAGTAAGAGGGATTATGTATTGATTTTTGTCTCCAGTACTGCAGTTTATCCTGTATTTGCCCCAATATGTGCACTCATATTACGTAACTTTGAAATTAACAAGAGGCAGACCAGCCCATAATATATGTGGTAAAGGCATTAAATGCCAAGAACTTTGTTGCCAGAGGAGCAAATCAGTGCATTTGTTTTTAAATTGTACATTTTAATCGTTTGTATTCGTCGTTGTTCCCTATAATGAATAAAAGTTGTCATAATATTAGAAATCATTCCCTATTGTCTGTATAACCATGCATAGCTTAACTTAAAAGGAATCTGAACTCGTGCATATTGCTCTGCATCATCATGTACAGCAGTAAATTTATTTGGAGAAGCAGTAAAAATGTTAATTTGAAATAATTTTTGCTGTTTTATAACTGTTTTACATTGTGTGCCAAACAGCATTCCCAGCCTTACAATTTTATTGACCGTCAGTTTTTGACTGGCAAGGCGCTAGTAACCATATATAAAAGCTATTATAAAACCACTTTAAATAAACATATGAATCAATCTGAAAACATGAATAATGTTTTTCACTTGATTTTCAATATACTGTGTAAAAATGCAAGGCACCGTGCAGTTGCGGAGCATGTGAATAGAGGGCCCCAGCGCAAAATTATTTGGTGGCCCTATAGGGTTCAATAAAATGGCCAAAACATATGTTAATGGTTAGATAACCCTTAAGGTGATTATTGTCTGCCACCTTCATCAATTAAATTAACAATAATATATAGTTAATAATAATAATATATATAAGAACATTGCGACTAGCAGAGGGCCCCTAACCTGTTGTAGGCCCTGGCGCTTTGCACCTGCTACACCAGCAGTAGCTCTGCCACAGGCATCATTTATAAATTCAATATCCGTATAAAAATAAGCTGAATTTTATGAAAAGGCAATTTGTAGCAAATAGTATTGTTTTAGACAGCTGTTCTTTTCTCTTGTGACCACTAGATGGTGATGCTGTATAAGAAACAGGTTATCATGCCTTATTGTGCCTTTTTCATCAGAGGTACAAAACCTTTTTGATCTGGGTTAACAGTTTGTTACGTTTTTTACTACCCTAGGTCTGGTCAGATTTAAGCACCCCCCCAACGCCCCAGTTAATACTTCTCCTTTTCTCTTGCTATATCCCAATCATACGTTTACCTCAGTCTTATGTAGAAAATCACAAGTGTCTGTGACTATACAGGTATACAGTAATTCAGAAAGTGCCAGGTGTACTTACAGACAGAATATACTATACATATAGGCATTTTTGTGCATATTCCATGGCACTGCATCCAGTAACTTCAGGCTGTTTGCTGCCCCCTAAAAAATTTGCTGCCCTAGGCCTGGGCCTGATGGACACACTCATCATCTGAGAACTGACTGATTACATTCCACGTCTCAGGGAGATGGTGTTTTGAGTTCCAGAACATATTGAACAGGGTAATACTACATGTGACAAACAATACCGTATATAACCCTATCTGTTCTGTCACTACTAATGGTTCCCTGTTCTAAGACTGGGGATCGGGATGAGCACCTTCAGGAGAGACTGGTGCATAGGGGCAATTGGAAACTGCCCTCCCAAAATTAAAGGCATATTAAAGTGAGATGGGTTATGAATGCATCTTGTAGAATGCATCATGACCCACCAAGCAAAAACGTTTGCATAAAAACATGCAAACCATTTTTGCATTAAAGATGTTTACACCCCCAGCAGCTGCTGCAGAAGCTGTTGTAAGCAGCCATTGTGAGTATGACGTACCCGACGCAACAGCGCATGCGCTGGCTAATTGGCTTTTCAGCCAATCAGCAAAGAGTGGTAACATCACCGCTCCTTTGATTATTTACGAGCACAGCTCGGAGGTTTCGAGAGGAGGGAGAAGGCGGAGGCGGAGCTACAGCTAAAGCCACAGCCGGTGCAGAGGCCCCTGACTTCTGAGGGGCCCCTACCGCCTCCCTGTGGCCCCTGCGGCCCTCTAGGGGCCCCCGTAGCCTTTCTTCGACCCCCCTGCAACCATCTTGGGGCCCTTTCAGCCCCTGCGGCCTTCTAGTGGCCCCCCTGTGGCCCCCGTGGCCCCCTGCTGCCGTCTAGTGGCCCCTGAGACCACTGTGGCCCCCTGCAGCCATCTAGTGGCCCCCTCAATCCCCTGTGGCCCCCGCTGCCCTCCCATGGCTTCCCCATGCCTCCTGCTGCCCTCTAGTGGCCCCCGCAGGCAGGCCAGAAAATATTTATACAGGTGTGTGTGTGTATATATATATATATATATATATATATATATATTTATATATATATATATATATACAGTATATATATACAGTGAGGGAAAAAAGTATTTGATGCCCAGCTGATTTTGAAAGTTTGTCCACTGACAAAGAAATGATCAGTCCATAATTTTAATGGTAGGTGTATTTTAACAGTGAGAGACAGAATAACAAAAAAATTAAAAAAACAAGAAAAACGTTTGTCAAAAAAGTTATAAATTGATTTGCAGGTCAATGAGTGAAATAAGTATTTGATCCCCTATCAATCAGCAAGATTTCTGGCTCCCAGGTGTCTTTTGTGAAGGTAACGTGCTGAGATTAGGAGCACTCTTGTAAAAGGAGTGCTCCTAATCTCAGCTCGTTACCTGTATAAAAGACACCTGTCCACAAAAGCAATCAATCAGATTCAAAACTCTCCACCATGGCCAAGACCAAAGAGCTGTCAAGGATGTCAGGGACAAGATTGTAGACCTACACAAAGCTGAAATGGGCTACAAGACCATCGCCAAACAGCTTGGTGAAAAGTTGACAACAGTTTGTGCGATTATTCACAAATGGAAGAAACACAAAATAACTGCCAGTCTTCCTTGGTCTGGTGCTCCATGCAAGATCTCAGCTCATTCAATGATCATGAGAATGGTGAGGAATCAGCCCAGAACTACACAGGAGGATCTTGTTAATGATCTCAAGACAGTTGGGACCATAGTCACCAAGAAAACAATTGGTAACACACTACGCCGTGAGGGACTGAAATCCTGCAGCGCCTGCAATGTTCCCCTGGTCAAGAAAGCACATGTACAGGCACGTCTGAAGTTTGCCAATGAACATCTGAATGATACAGAGGAGAACTGGGTGAAAGTGTTGTGGTCAGATGAGACCAAAATCAAGCTCTTTGGCATCAACTCAACTCGCCGTGTTTGGAGGAGGAGGAATGCTGCCTATTACCCCAAGAACACCATCCCCACCGTCAAACATGTAGGTGGAAACGTTATGCTTTGGGTTGTTTTTCTGCTAATGGGACAGGACAACTGCACTACATCAAAGGGACGATGGAAGGGGCCATCCTTCCCTCAGCCAGGGCATTAAAAATGGGTTGCGGATGGGTATTCCAGCATAACAATGACCCAAAACACACAGCCAAGACAACAAAGGAGTGGATCAAGAAGAAGCACATTAAGGACCTGGAGTGGCCTAGCTAGTCTCCAGACCTTAATCCCATAGAAAATCTATAGACGGACCTGAAGGTTTGAGTAGCCAAACATCAGCCTCGTAACCTTAATGACTTGGAGAGCATCGGCAAAGAGCAGTGGGCCAAAATCCCTCCTGAGATGTGTGGAAATCTGGTGGCCAACTACAAGAAACATCTGACCTCTGTGATTGCCAACAACGGTTTTGCCACCAAGTACTAAGTCGAAGGGGTCAAATACTTATTTCACTCACTGACCTGCAAATCAATTTATAACTTTTTAGACATGCCTTTTTCTTGTTTGTTTTTCTTTGTTATTCTGTCTCACTGTTAAAATACACCTACCATTAAAATTATGGATTGATCATTTCACATTCAAAATCAGCAGGGGATCAAATACTTTTTCCTCTCACTTAGGAAAGAGAGAGAGAGAGACATACCCATATATATATATATATATATATATATATATATATATATATATATATATTAATTGTAAAAATATTCATTTTTTTATATATATTTCATATATGTACTGGGTGAGTTGATGTTGGAGGGAGTTTGGGCAGTGCAAATATATTGTGCCTGCCCACTCCTGGGGGGGGGGGGCAATTTTCTTGTTGCACTGGGGCCCCTCATACTCTAGCCCCGCCGCTGGGAGAAGAGGGGGCCGGCAGTGCATGTGCGTGTCTGTGTGAATTTGTGTGTCTGTGGCAGCCCGTCCATAGGGGCGTCGGGGCAAGCGCCCCCCCAAATATTTTCGTGACCCTGCAATAAAAAAACACAATAATTTATTAGTAATAAACAAAAAACAATTAAATATGTGTACATCAGCATTCAAGTGTTATTACAGTAATAAATGAAGCAAACTATTCCCTGGGACACTGTCATTTTAAGATAACCCCTTGCCCTTGTGTGTATATACATTAACTGCTGTGTATCCATTGTAGCTTTCCCTGCATCGCTGTGTGATCATATTACACATACACTACACTAGTAACCTTTAGACTCTATGAATGAGCAATGAGTCCTGACCGTTAATGCATTCCGCCCACCTACTACAATGACGCTATGCATGGGCAGTGATAATGTATCCATTTCAATGACTGACAGTCTTCCATCATTGACCAATCAATGATGGAAGGCTGTACAGTTGTCAGGAGAACCACCTAAACCCACCCAGACCGTTATCTCATAGCGCCCGCCAGCTAATAGAGCCTCAAGTTTACTTTTTGATTGACAGCCCCTGTTAATAAAACCACCATAAGCCAGTCCCATGCCTCTTTTCGTTTCCTGCTCCCGCTGAGACTGACTGAGACCTCCCTGGCTGAAACTACTCACTCAGACTGACCCAACCTAACAGTAAGTCCTAACTGCCCTGGCCAAACCCCTAGTCCCCCTAATAAAAGGAAGGGTCCCCCAGTTACCCCACTATGCCTGCCTGCCACCCACCCACCAACTTACCTACCTAGGCCCGCAATGCCTGGGCAACCCCCAATCACCCCCGCAGTAGGCCCAAAATACCTGTGCCATCCCCGATCACCCCCATGGGGTCTGTGCCACCCCATGATCACCCCGATCAACCCCATGTGGCCTATGCCACCGCCCGATTACCCCGATCACTGTGATCGGGGTAATCGGGCGGTGGCATAGGCCACATGGGGGTGATCGGGGTGACCATGGGGTGGCACAGGCCCCATGGGGGTGATCGGATCACCCCCATGGGGCCTGTGCCACCCCCGATCACCCTGATCACCTACATGTGGCCTATGCCACCGCCCGATTACCCCGATCACCCCTATGGGGCCTATGCCAACCCCCGATCACCCCCCCTGTAGGCACATCGGGCCTGGCCAACCCCCACCCCAACCTACCTAACTACCAACCCACCTACCTACCCCCCTGACCCAGTGACCACACCTGACCCCACCCTGACCCAACTACCAACTCACCTACCCCCCTGACCCAGTGACCAGACCTGACCCCACCCTGACCCAACTACCAACCCACCTACCTACCTACCCCCCTGACCCAGTGACCACACCTGAACCCACCCTGACCTAACTACCAACCTACCTGACTATGTTAACAGTTAAACACAAAACACAAAACACAACCCCCCCCCCATATTTTTATTACATTTTTTAGAAGTAACAGGCAATGTATCTTTAACATTGCAGTTAAAATAAAAATAATAAATCACTTTTAAAGATAAAATAAAAATAAGGGAAGGGAAAAAAAAACAATAATAAAGTAAACAACAGCACATACTTACCTGTCAAAATGACCCCTCCAGCGGTGGCCTTCTGCCCTGGATATTTGGGCATTCCAATCAATTTTGATTGAAGCCCATGTCCTTCCATCTTGATAGAAGCCCTTGTCCTCATCTTGATTGAAGCCATTGTCCATCCATTCTGGCCCATTGCAAGAGGCCTCCACCTAAAAAAAAACAACACAACAATCTAACTGAGCTCCTCCTACAAGGAGCTCCCCCCGCGACTAATTGATTTTTTCCCACGCTCTGCCTTTTATACTATTTTTGAAGGACTGGTATGGTTTTGTTCTTGAATGGTCTGATTAATTTGCTTGTTTTCTTTCAACCCCAGGTGCAAACCCTATGTGGCAGCAGATTTGTTTGTACTCGTTGGTCAACTTACTGAACGTGAATACCCTGAGAAGAAGAGCCGACTAATGGTAAGTGTCAATGCTTTAATTTTTCTGTTAATGCGTATAGGTGCATTTATGATATTGCTGTAGTCTTGTCACATGAGTTTTTTCAATCTATATTGTATACCAATGAATTTAACACATTGTTACTTTACTTCTTGACATTGCTGCATTGCTGATCATGTATTTCAATGGGCTTTACAAGTATATGGGCTTATAAACGTCATTATTGCGTCAGGGGGAGGAGTTATTAAAATGGGTGTGGTTTGAAAAAAGGGGAGGGGCTACGTTTCGCCCTGGCGCCCCTCCAACTTGAAAGTTCACCAGCCGCCACTGTGTGTTACATAGTTACATAGTTACATAGTATTTAAGGTTGAAAAAAGACCTTGAGTCCATCAAGTTCAACCTTTCAAGATCTCCTCCGATCTGCAATATGCGGATTAACTACTAATTAATTAGTTGTTTTAAAAAAAACAAAAAAACAATTCCCTCCTGATCCCAGACACCGGCGACTGGACTTCTCCCTGGATCAATACTGCCTCTCTAATTATCCATGATAACCCTGAATTCCCTTTTTAATTAGAAATAAATCCAGTCCCCTTTTAAAGTTATCTATCAAATCCGCTGTCACCACCTCCTCTGGTAGAGAATTCCACAGATTAACCACCCTTACTGTGAAGAACCCTTTTCTTTCTTTAAGGTGGAATCTTTTTACTTCTAACCTCAAGGGATGTCCTCTTGTCATTTGAAAACCTCTTGGCACAAAAAGCTCCCTTGACAAATCTTTATACTGACCCTGGATGTATTTATATAAGGTAATCATATCTTCTCTTAGACGCCTTTCTTCTAGAGAAAATACGTTTAATTTGGTTAGTCTTTCTTCATAACTTAGACCCTCCATTCCCCTTATTAGTTTTGTTGCCCTCCTCTGTACATTTTCCAGCTCTAAAATATCCTTTTTATGAAGTGTTGCCCAAAATTGTACTCCATATTCCAAATGAGGGCGTACTAGAGATTTGTATAGTGGCAGAATTATATTTGCTTCCCTGGCTTCTATACCCTTCTTAATACATGCTAATATTTTATTGTGTGTGAGTGAGTGTGTGTGTTCTGTGTGAGTGAGTGTGTGTGTCCGTGTGAGTGAGTGTGTGTGTGTCTGTGTGAGTGCATGTCTGTGTGAGAGTGCTTCTGTGAGTGCATGTCTGTGTGAGAGCCTGTGTGAGTGAGTGTCTGTGGGAGTGAGTGTGAGTGCATGTCTGTGTGAGTGTCTGTGTGAGTGAGTGCATGTCTGTGTGAGTGTCTGTATGTGAGTGAGTGTGAGTAAGTGTCTGTGTGTGAGTGAGTGTCTGAGTCTAAGTTCTTGTATGTGCGAGTGTCTGTGTGAGTGCATGTATCTGTGTGAGTGCATGTGGGTGTGTCTGTGTGAGTGAGTGTCTGTGTTTAAGTGCATGTCTTTGTGAGTGTGTGAGTGTCTGTGTATGAGTGCATGTATTTGTGAGTGTCTGTGTGTGAGGGTGAATGAATATATGTGCATGAGTGCGTGTTTGTGTGAGTGTCTGTATTTGGGCTAATTTATACTTTTGAGCAATCACCGCTGTTCTTATGTTTATCAATAAAACTGTGGATTGTTTTTATGCCACATTTGGTGCCACTTGTATTATTTGGGTTTGGTGATATTTCATGGGTTTTAAATTGACCAACTTCTGCTAAGGTAAAAAAAAAAAACAATCAAAATGTTGTCTTTCCCGACTTGTGCTCTGATCTGCAGCACTATGCCTGTCTGTCAGCTGCAGCATTACCCAATCAGAATGACTGGGAAGAGCTGAAGCGGAGGGATTCTGCAGGGAAAACCCCTCCCACTGTCCCGAGCAAATTAGGGTTGTTAATTTATCTCACTATGCAATGCATACTGGGAGATTTAGTTCAGTGAGAGCTGTGCATGTTGGGAAAGCTGTTCAAGATTGGGTGAGTAAAGTCTCTCTCTGCCTCTTATTCTCTCACTCTGTTTCTTTTTTTTTCCGATACATTTTATTATACAGATTCACATAGCTACATACATTTACCAACAGTATAGCTTATATGATTGGAAATACAAACTGTATGTTGTAATGATACATCTTACATACCAACATTATGTGTTATCTGTATACCACTATACCTCTTTTCCGTTTTTCCAACTATGTTTGACCTGGCAAACATTATCCAGACCGGGGGGCGAGCAAGCCTGGCCCCGGAGAGCCGCACACAGGCCAGGACCCGACAGGCGAGTCAATCAGGATGACCGAAGAGGCGGCCGACCGAACCTGCCCACCCCCGGTCCAGACCACCTGCTCTGTGTATAACTATGTTACTGCCCATAATTTCAATTAAACATGAAACAGAAAGAATATCTTGCTGTATGTGTCTTGTCATATTTTCTTGTTTTTAAAGTAAACAATTTTTGTACAAACTCAACAACATAGTTTCAGTCTTCAATGTATACATGAGATTATAGAGACCATACAGATTCTATTTTTTCTTCACAGTGTTCAACTTTCTCTTATATTCACTGCCTATTCTTGTTACTTTCCATGCTGAATTTTTTAGAGTTTCACTTAAAATCCAACCTCTTTCTTAGTGCCTCTCCCCCTAACCACAGCATATTTCAGATCTTATAATACATACTGTACTTAGCTCAGACCAGACCTGATCCTACTGCTAGAAAATTCTGCCACTCACCTCAGCGCTCACCTCTCAATGTCCAGATTTCCCAGCAGGAGGCCCACCGCCTGTATTTCTCATCTAACTCTGCCGGTAGGGTGCTCATGGACTGAATGAACTTAATGTATGCATCTGGTTGCAAGGAATATTTGATTAGTTAGAAATAGTTCTGACTTGGTTAACCCTGCTATTGGCAATCCTAGGAGCGCTTTATGCCCCATAGATTCTCTAATATTTCATAGGTTGCCCTCCATGTGTGTCTAATCATGGGGCATTCCCAAAACGCGTGTTTTAAGGTCCCCAAACTACCACAGCCTCTCATGCATGTTTTGGTTTTCGTGTTATCTGAGTGGTAGAGTCTGGTTGGCGTTTGGTACCATCTCATAATTTTTTTCTAGGAGTTTTCTTTTAATGTTATATTGAGAGATGATGCCTTTGCTCGTTGGATTATTTCCCCCCGATGTTTGTAGTCTAACTCTATTTGCAGCTCTGTTTCCCATGCGGTCCTGTAGTGTAATTTATCAGGGTGGGCCAAGTCACTTAGGTGTTTGTACATTATCGATATGTTCTTCTTACCACCTGGGTTGTTTATGCAACAACTTTCAAAGGGTGTTTTATTATTACAGCTATTGTTTTTTATAACCTGATTTATTGTCTTATCAATTGCAATTAAGTTTAGCCATTCTTTTTGTGGTGGCTGAATTTTTTTGATGATTTGCGACATAGACCTACTATGGGGCACTGCTAGTAAGTCCGCTGCGATCGTGAGTTGTCGTTTGATCCACCAGCCTAATTGCCAGTTTTATTAATTTAACTGCCTTTTTGGGGTAGCCCTAGTGGTGTCAACCATGAACCATCCGCTAACAGTCTTGTTCTCTTTTTTATCTTTCTCCATAGTGTGATGGAGGGAGCAATATATGGTGGCAATTTTTTGATATTGAGCTTGTGCCTGTTGCTTAGCCATAAAGCTTGGGTCAGCAGTATGTTCTGTTCCCATAAAATTTGCCTCTCAATGTCTACCCATACTGGGGAAGAATCTCTAATATACCACTTTGATAATTGGGCTAGACGTGCAGCCCTGTAGATCAGGTTAGGTGATGCTAACCCCCCCCCCCCCCCCCCCCCTTTTGAATTGATGTGGTCATGATCGTTTTATTTATTCTGGATCTTTTATTGTTCCATATAAAGTTGGATAGTGCTTTCTGTAATAATTTCAGATCCTTCAAGTTAATCAGTGTTGGAATTGTACGAAAAAGGTATAGTAGTTTTGGCAATATATTCATTTTGATGGCGTGCATTTTGCCTAACCATGAAATATTTCTAGTAGACCACCTTTGTATATCATTGTAAATGTTTTTGATAAGATCTGGGTAGTTTGCTTCGTATATTAATTTTGATGTTCTTGGGATTTGAATTCCTAAGAATGTGATACATTTTGGGGACCATTTAAATGGGAAATTTGATGTCAGCAGCACTTCTAACGGTTTGGGTAAGGATATATTGAGGGCCATACTTTTGTTTGTGTTTATTTTGAATCCTGATACATGTCCGAAATTTGACAATAGCTTAAAGATGTTAGGAATACTAGTTAGTGGGTTCGTAATTGTGAGTAATATATCGTCTGCGAAAAGGTTCAATTTGTATTCATTTGAACCCACTCAGACGCCTGTGGTATCCGAGTTGTTTCTAATGGCTATTGCTAGGGGCTCAAGACATAATGTGAAGAGCAAAGGAGACAGGGGGCACCCTGTTATGTCAAATGATTGTCGTTTTAATCCTTTATATGAGATGTATGCCTTTGATTTGGCGTACAATGATAATATGCCGTTCAGAAAGTTTTCAGGAAATCCGAATTTCAACAGCGCTGTTCTCATGAATGTCCAGTCAATTCTATCAAAGGCCTTTTCTGCATCCAACGGCAGCAACATCATCGCTATATTGTCGCTGGATGCAAAGTCTTTAAGGTTAATGATCCTTCTCGTGTTGTCTGGTGCCTCTCTTCCTGATATGAAGCCCACCTGGTCCGGATGGATCTAGCAATCGCGTTGCTACTCTGTTTGCTATTATCTTGAAATATCATTTAATATCTGTGTTTATCATGGATATTGGCTTGTAGCTACCACACTGTGCTGGATCTTTGCCCTTTTTATGTATCACTATAATTTTTGCTTCTAAAAAATCTGTTTTTATTTTCTCTCCCTTTAGAAACTCATTAAATAGCTTCAGGATATGTGGTAAGAGTGGTTCCTGACACTGTTTGTAGTAATAATTTGAGCATCCATCCGGGCCAGGAGCCCTGTGTGGTTTTGTGGCACCTATGGCTCTTTTGATTTCTTCTAGTGTGATTGGATCCATGAGAGCGGTCACTCTGGGTTTTTGTCTAATAGTGGGATGTTGATTGAGGCTAAAAATTCTTCAATCTTTACCTTATGGTGCCTGATTGTTTAGGGGCTGAGTATAATTCTTGATAGAATTGCTGGAATGCTTTAGCTATTTGGTCTGGTTTAAAGATGATGTGATTGTCTTTACTTACTATTCTAGGAATAAAGGAGGCCCTTTGTTCCTTGAGCCTTCTGGCTAGCATACCATCTGGTTTATTGGCATTCTTAAAAAAAATTGCTTGTGTGCGTTGTAAAATAGATACTATTTTTTTCTGTAGCACTGAGTTTAGTTCTTGTTTAGTTTTTAATATTGCTTCATGTATTTGTGTGGACTTATGTTTGGAAAATAGACTATGGAGCTCTGTGAGTTTCTTATTCAGTGATATGATATGATTTTGGTCTGCTTTTTTTGTTGCTTCTCCTAATTGAATACACACTCCCCTCACCACTGCTTTATGGGCTGCCCACACCTCTGCTGTCTGTACCTCTCCCCCATTATTGAGTGTAAAATATTCCTCTATTGCTTTGTGTATTTTCTCCTTACTGCTTGGATCATTTAATAAGTTGGGGTTAAGTGTAGATGTCGGGTTGCAACCTTTTGGTAGTAAGTCATTTATGGAGATTTTGACCAGATCCTGATCTGACCATGAAATGGGGTATATATTTGCTGCTGTCAGATTGGATGCTAATTGCTGCTGTAGCAGAATGTAGTCTATACGGGAATGTGACTTGTGTCTAGCAGAGAAAAAGTGTTTTCCTTTTCTATGGGGTTCATTTCTCTCCATGTGTCAAACATGCAGTTGGATTTTAATAGCCTTTTAAACGCTTTAGTTGTGGTGGGAGTTAGCTGCGAGGTAGGTGTCATTGTTTTGTCTTTATTCAGGTCTAAGACCGCATTCATGTCTCCACCTATGATCCATATGGAGTTTTCCCAATTGGTGATGAGGTCTGAGATTTTACAGAAAAAGGGAGCTTGTTCCACATTTGGCGCATCTATGTTTAGGAATGTAACATTTCTTTCATTAATGGTACCCTGGACAGCAAAAAATCTACCTTCCTTGTCTTTTTATGTGTTAATGTCGGAAATGTAATCTTTTATGGAACAAGATTGATACCCCCTTTTTTCTCTAAGGCCATGGTGTGGAATGTTTGAGTATAGATTCTCCACCAGTATTTGGGAATTGATTGTTTTTTAAAGTGTTTTTCTTGGATTAGTATAACATCAGCTCCTATTATTTGGTAATCTTTGATGGCAACCCCCCTTTTGACTGGTTCATTTAATCCCTGGGCCTTGTGGGAAACTATATTAATCTCCATGACTCATCCGTCTGCAGTATTCAAGTTTTGTGACCACTTTGACCCTTTTCAAGGGTTTATCTACTTTATTGACCTCCTGCTGGGAAAGTACGAAGAGGGCGGCTGGGTCTCATCAGTTATCAAACCTGCTGTAGAGGTCAAAAGGAAAGTGTGAGCAAAAAACAGATTCCTTTAACAAGTTAACAAAGTTGGAGTTACACAGTTATTACTAGATTGTCAAAAGATATTCTCTGTGTCTAAATGGAACTCTAAATTTGTTTGTCTCTTTTAAAACTAAAGATTTAATATAATCTACATTGATAAATTAGATTACCATGAGGAGGGCTAGAGCCATCCTCTTACTTCGTAGTTGGTGGATCAAGTAGTATTTTAAACTAATACTGAAATGATCCGCCTAACAAAAATTAACAGTTAACAATGCCCTATAGGGACACATTTGTCGATGATTCGTACAACCAGTAGTAGGTGTGTGACTTTTCAAAATCATAACAGACTCTAACATATATTACAGGATTACTACTATTTGACACTTTGTTATATCTTTTTCTCATCACGGTCAACAAAGTACATTTGAGTCATGAAACTTAACACAGAGTATCCCTATTTTGTCTCCTCTCTCTAGATTGACTTGAGTTTTGGGAATGTTCTTTTTCATGGCTTTTTGGCCCTGATCCTTGCCGGAAGCTTTGCGTTCTCGTGTGGGGCTCTCAGGTGTCCACTGTCAGTTGAATGTTCGATGATGCTAGGAGATTGATCCCCTCCTCCCGGGATCTGATGCTGAATATCATTCCATCTTTTGAAATATTTAAACAAAACAGGAACCCCCAAGAGCATTTCCACCCATGAGCAAGTACTCTGTCCAGAATTGGTCTCATAGTTTTTCTTTTATATAGGGTCACTGGTGCTAGGTCTGAATATATACTCGGTTGGTGTCCCTCTATTTTCGGAAATCCATTCCTGGCTGCTCGCATAAACTGTTCCTTTGTAGTGAAATAGTGGAAGCGTGCAATAATGTCTCTTGGGCGTTCTGGAAAGGTTGATTTCCTAGCGCTCTGTGTATTCCTTCAAATTTGCAATTTGATGGGTCCAACTCTGGCATTAGAAATTCGCATAACTCAGTTAAATATAGACGCAGGTCTTTTATCGTCTCCGGTACTTTCCTCAGCCGTACGTGAAAATGAGTTCATTATTTTTATAGTCAGTAACCTTAGGGCTGAGCTTGCAATGTGTGATGTCCTGAGTTCTTCTAAGAGGTTTTCTGCTGGGAGCTGAGAGATTGAACACAAAAGGCACAACCAAGAGGGAGAATCTAAGGGTGCGTGTGGCCCCTCACCTCTGGGTCGTCATAATGTGTAACATGCATTTGTATATCTTCAATAGATAAAATTCCAATCCCACTCTCACTAACATCAAAGAGTGATTGGTAATTTTGAATGCAAATTATCAAATGTGGCATACCTCATCATGCGTTAAATGTCTCAGGCTATTCTATGTAGGTAAAACAGGACCAACTTTAAGGAAAATAAAGGTATAATGTAGATAAAAACAAAACAAAGACACCTGTGGATAAACATTTATGCCAAAAGAGACACAGCATCTATGAGCTGAGCATCACAATATTGATGGGGAATTTCCGGATACAGAGACACAGACAGATATGGGGATATAAATACATACAAAAATGTGGAATTTTAGATTACATTTTGATACGGAATATATGTCACATTACTCTATATCAAGGGAATCATCCCTATAATAGTTTTCATAGTGTGTAATGCTCCCACCATGCATTGGCGGCAGGAGCTCACACGCTATGTAAATGGAACATGAGCCGCACATCCGCATTGCACACAACGAACAACGCATCCCAATGCTTGGTGCAAGCCGTGCATGCGCATTGCACCCGATGAGGGGAGGAGAGACAGGGAGAGGGGGAGAGACAGGGGAAAGGGTGGGAGAGAGACATGGGGGTGAGGGACATGGGGGCAGAGGGGGGAGAGAGACAGGGGAGAGGGTGGGAGAGAGAAAGGGTGAGAGAGAAACATAAGGGGAGAGAGACATGGAGGGAGAGGTGGGGGAGAGAAACAGGGGAGGGAGAGAGGAAGGGAACAAGACACAAGGGAGGAAGGGAGGAGGGGAGAAAGAGGGAGGGGAAAGAGACACAGGAGAGGGAAGGATGAGGGGCAATGAGACACAGAGGAGGGAGGGAGGAGGGGGAAAGAGATAGTGGAGGTATGGAGGAGTGGAAAGAGACATAGGGGTGGGGGAGGGAAGGAAAGAGACACAGGGGAGGTATAAGGGGGAAAAGAAACACAGGGGAGGGAGGATGGTGTAAAGAGACACAGTGGAAGGAGGAGGGGGAAAAAGACAGGGGAGGGGGGAAAGAAACACGGGGGAGACACAGGAGAGGGAGTTGGGAGAAACACAGGGGGGGTTGGTTAAGAGACACAGGGGAGGGAGAGAGGGGAAGAGACCCAGGGGAGGGGGAGAGAGACACATTAAATATTATCCTGTCGTTTATGACAGACAATGTACTTGTTATTAATATCATGGGACTATTTAGTTCCTACATAGCCTGTCTGTAACTCTTAGTAAACTTTTCGCATCCTGTGGATCAAAGACTTCCTTTATTCACTTATATGATAATATAAATCTTTGACCTTTGAATTGCAAATATGGATACCCTTTATCTAAACCAAAACAATAAATACTAGACACAAGGGGCCTCATTCTATTATCGGCCGTAGGAGATGCGGGGCCGCAAGGACAGGCCGCAAGCTATTCGGCTATTCTATTCCCCTCCGGCCGGGGATTCCGGCAGGCTTGCGGCCGGCGCCTTGCTATCCCTTGCGGCCCCACGCGCCGGAGGAAAGCCTTTGATCTAAAACGGCCGCAAGAGTTCTGGCCGCAAGAAAATCCTGGTTGCTATTCAATTGCTCCGGGAACACTCTCTGCAAGGCTAAAACCGAGCCGCAGCTTACTTGCAGCAAAAAGGTCCCGCTAGCACCAATTAAGCACATTATAAAGCCGAAATAAAGCCATCCTGCACTCTGAGGAGACTATAAAGTGATTGTAGGTGTTAGCAAAAATATATTTTTTAATTTATGTCACATATCCATGTAAAAATTCCAGAGGGCTTGGAGCACCTCAGACCCGCCCACGCTGCGGCCGGAAAATAAACAGTTAATGTAAACTCGGATTTGAGCTGATGTGCAAGCTTGAGAGGGGGTTGTTATTAATCCTCATGTCCCCCAATATGATCCCTAGCATTTACAGAGCTTTACAGTGCCGTCTTGAATTTATTTTTGCGTTTAAAGATTTCCGAGCTTACGGCCGGTTGCAAGATATACGGCTGGCCGTAAGGGGCCGTATAATTGAATTGCAAGATAACGGAACTCCCGCAAGGCCAATTTACGTCCGATAATAGAATGAGGCCCAAGGTCTGGGGTTAAAAATGTTACAGCTCTGTTTATTATAAATAATAACACACACAAAATAACAAGAGGTACCTGCCCACCCACACTTAAAGGCTCTAGGGAACCACATGCCCCAGGAGTACAACAAAATGAGTGCACCTCGCAGCTCACCCTCGCCAGAGGCGCACCAAACAAAGTGCACCCGCCCCCCTACAGGAAACGCACCCCTAATGGTTAAATGAGTTCCATCTAAAATAGGAAACATGCAGTTACAGCTAAGAACGGCACTTTCCATCTATGGGACTAAGAGTCACAGTCCGTTGGAGACACACATTTAAGGCTAAGTTTGCTCCATGCCATCTACCATTAGGAAACGTGCACTTGGAGCTTACGCATCAACCCATATACTGTTAGGAAACGCGTAGATATATCTAAGCACGTGCCTTGCCATCTATGGGACCAAGAAACACAGTCCAATGGAGACACACATTTTAATGCTAAGTATCCTCCATACCATCTGCAGGTCGGAAACGGACAATTACAACTAAGCACGTTCCTTGACATCTATTAAATCAAGGGCAAATATTGTGCACCAATTAACTTAGAGGTAGGAAACGCTCAATTACAACTAAGCATGTTCCTAGCCATCCATACCATGAAACATAGAGTTGAGGCTAACTTGACACCAGTGTAAATTCCTACTAACAATATTCCAAACCATCTCATACCAAAGGCAAAAATGAAAAGATTAGATCCAAATTTATTGAGGTGTACCCCGTCCTTTTCGTAAAATGCTAACGCATCATCCCCTTCTAAGTCAGTATGATGTAGTGACGTACCACCCATTCCTCTAATGTGGCTAGACATGAATGTGGAATCGCCATTTAAGACAGTGCATCATCTCATACCATATAATATATAGATCAGGGAATAATTGGTTCAACCTATCCCTATCACATTTCATGTGTGTAATTAATGTAATTAATGCATTTAATGGCATACTCCCTAGATTATTACCACCAGCTTGAATAATTACGATGTCAGGTGGGACCCACTAACCGGGCTTACTGCACTACTTCCCTAATGACACACTTCCACTTCATGCCAAGTATGCCGAACCATTTCACCAACAGGGCAATTTTGTTACAATAAAGCTGCATATCGCCATCTTTCTCTAGTGCAGTTCTATGTGCCCAGTATATGAGTGGCCTAGAATCCATGCAGATTGAGGAAATGTGCCTGCAGGAGGATACAATTACAATTAGAACACATCTTGTATTTACCGTAATTATTTATATATATATATATATATATATATATATATATATATATTTATTCCCTTAAAAGGAGTTACTGAAATTCATTAAATTTCCCATTTACAAACAGGATTTACTGACAAGATTACAATTTCCCATTTACCATCAGGTACATTAATCAATAAAACACAACCTCCCGCCCACTTATACTTTTTTTTATATATTTTTATTTTGCTTAAAACATACAAAGAAAGAAAAGATTGTACAAAGTTTGTTTATTGAGAACATTTTCCAACACACTTTTAAGTTCCCCCTTTTTCTTTTCTCTCATTATTTCCTTTTACAATCCCAACATAAAAAACAAATTGAATACAAAGGGAAGAAAAAAAAAAGGGGGGAGAAAAATTGCAATGGCGCTTCTGGAGAGGGATAAAAAATCAAGATTAATTTCACTTACAATAAGGCTGAACTACTTCACACTAAATTTCCTTATCTCTTTTTAAAAAGGAAATTCAAACCGTCACTTTTAGTCTAATTATTTTCAGAGCTACAATAGTTGTCCCAAATTTTCCATTTGGTTATATTATATTTTTTTAACTCTGCTACGTTGAAATATTTTTCTAATGCTCTATTCCTTTTAAGTATAATTAAGATCTCATTCCAAGACGGAGTATTTTGTTGTTTCCAACGACAAGCTAACATCCATTTTTCAATTGAAAGAACTTGCAAAATGAAGGCTTGTGTTGGATAATTCAATCCAAGCGGCATTATGTGTAAACTGGACATTTGTGGTGATGAAATAATTAATATTTGTGATATATTGTGAAAATAGTTCGTCCAGAAGGTGTGAGTCCGTGGGCATCCCCACCATATATGCAAGAAGGAGCCTGGGGAACCACAGTCCCTCCAGCATACATTTTTATTTAGTTTTCCTGATAATTGACTAATTTTCTCACGATCGAGGTACCATCTATTTAAGATTTTAAACTGGACTTCTCATAAAGTTGCATTTTTAATGTATTTGTCAGTTATAGAGAGAGCTTTCTTCCACATCTCTATAGGAAAATATAGTTTTAACTCTTTTTCCCAAATTTTCATATTTACTGTTTTACCTTTTTGAGATGGTTCTCTAATAATTTCAAAGCATTTAGATATTAAATGCTTTCTATTATTTTGAACTAGCAACTTTTCAAAGTTAGTTAATTCTTCTTGTTTTGTATAATACAAATTATGTTTTTTCAGTGCCATTTGTAGTCTTAAATATTCCAACCAGTCTTTTTTATCGATATATAAAATTTAACAAAATTATCTAATGGTGCAAATTCTGCCCCTAAATTAAGTTATTGTATTGTGTCAATTCCTTTATTAATCCATTTATTTGAAATTGAAATCTGTAATATTCTGTCTAATTCTTTCATTGGCATAATTAAACTTGGATACTGAACTAGCTAAAACATTTTATTAATTTTCTACCAAAATGTTATAGCTTTTTTAACAATCCAGGAAACAATACCATTGGATCTCTCCATTTAACTATATGGGAAAGAATTATTGCATTGTGGTAAAGCTTAAGATCTGGGTATGATATACCTCCATTGATAAACTTTCTCATGAAAATATCCTTTTTAATTCTTGATTTTTTTCCATTCATAACAGTTGTCTAATAAGGTTTGAAACGTTTTAATCCAATATAAAGGAAGGCAAACTGGTATATTTCTTATATGGTAGTTAAATCTTGGTAGATAAGCCATTTTTATGGCAGCTACTCTGCCTGAAAAGGAAAGGTTTTTATTCTTCCAATCTTGTATAATATTAAAGCATTTTTCATATAGTTTTTTTATAGTTTAATGCAATGATCTTCTGTATGCCTTTATCATACAAATTTTCCAAGTGTGTAAATTTACCATTAGACCACTTAAAAAGATATTTTGATTTCAATACTTCTTTAGTCTCCAGTTTTAAATGTATATCTAGTATTTCTGTTTTTTGAAGGTTAAGCTTATAACATGAAATAAAACTAAATTCGTTTAATGTTTCTTGTAGATATTTCAATTAATTTTTAGGTCTAGTCAAAATAAATACTACATCATCTGCGAATAAAACTTTTTTTTTTTCCAGTTCATTTATTTCAATCCCTTTTATATTCTTTGAGGACCTTATTAATTTGGCCATTGGCTCTATTAGTAAAGTAAATAAGACAGGGAATAAAGGACACCCCTGTCGCGTCCCGTTTCTTATTGAGAATCTACAGGATCTAAATCCCAAACTAGATACTGTTGCTTCAGGGTTTGTATATAAGGCTCCTATAGATAGACGTCCGAATACCCCAATTCCGAATTTATCTAATGTAAGTTTCATATACTCCCACCCTATTCTATCAAATGCTTTCTCTGCATCTTAAGAAATGAACAGGGTGGGAGTATTGTTTCTACCAACATACTCAATAAGATTCATTAATGTGCGTGAATTATCACTTCCCTGCCTACCCGGAACAAAATCGTTCTGGTCTTTTGCAATTAAGTCTTGAATTGTAGTTTTTAAACAGGTAGCCAAAATGTTTGAATAGAGTTTAAAGTCTGTGTTCAAAAGGGAGATGGGTCTGTATTCACTGCATTCTAGGTTATCTTGTTTCTTTTTGGGAATTGGAACAATAGTTGAAAGTAGAAATTCACCTGTAGTATTACCAGTGTCTTTTATTTCATTATAGAGGTCCCGTACATGCTCTGATATAACAGGTTTACATATCTTATAAAAGAGGTTGGTAAAGCCATCTGGGCCCGGCGACGTATATAATTTAAGGTCTTCGATGGCCTCTTCAACCTCAACCACTGTAATAGGTCTATTAAGGTATTCTAATTGGGACTCTGAGATACTTGGAAGAGATCTTTTATCCAGAAATTTCTGAATTTGTTCTGTTGTCGGTTTTATAAATTGTGGGTTTGCTTCTAAATTATATCATTCCCGATAGTAATTTGCAAATGTCATAGCGATATCTGCTGGGTTACTAATGCTTTTACCTTTACTATGCAGAGTTTCTATTCTTTTCCTAGTTACTTTATTTTTAATTTTATTTGCTAGTAGTTTACTCATTTTATTTCCATAATGATGCAGCTTTTGTTGAATCTTCCATACAGATCTATTTGATATCATTTGGTTTATTTTTTTAATTTGAGCCTGACACTCTTTTATTTTTTTTGAAAGAACTAAATCAGGGTTTTGTTTATTTAACATTTCCCACTTATATAAATCAATATACAGCTGTCTTAGAGTGGCTCCTCTTTGTTTCTTTCTTATGCTCTTGCAGTTAGTCATACTTATAATAGCTCTTTGTGCATTGCACATAGTGGATTTGTGGTCAATCGATCCTATATTGATTAAAAAAAAAACTTTAACTTCTTCTTTTAATTTTATTTTTTTATTCTCATCTTTGAATAGAGAATTATACATTTCCAACAAGGAATTATAAGTGTGTCTGTTCCCAGATTAAGCTTGACCAAAACAAAGGCATGATCTGAAATATCAATTGGGCCTATTTTAACTTCCATAACTTTTGAAATTGGCTTAATGTCTGTAAAGACATAGGACCTCATTCAATTGCAATTTGGCCAATTGAATAGGGCTCTAAATAAGCACATAACATATTTTTTTAAAAGAAGTTTTTAGTTAGTAAGCATCTATCCAAAAGCAAGGTTTTTACTAACTAAAAACTTATTTAAAAAAAATATGCTGTGTGCTTATTTAGAGCCCTATTCAATTGACCTAATCGCAATTGAATGAGGGCCATAGTCAATTCTTGTATAAGTATGATGTCTACCTAAAAAGAAGGACTAGTTTCGTTGATTTGGATATAGAACCTTCCATGTACCTTAAATATTATATTTCAATATACTCTTTACGAATTGTTTATTTTTTCTTTTAGTATTAGCATCACACTCTAGGGCCCTCATTCAATTGCAATTTGGCCAATTGAATAGGGCTCTAAATAAGCACACAGCATATTTTTTTAAAGAAGTTTTTAGTTAGTAAACATCTATCCAAAAGCAAGGTTTTCACTAACTAAAAACTTCATTAAAAAAAATATGCTGTGTGCTTATTGAGAGCCCTATTCAATTGGCCAAATTGCAATTGAATGAGGACCTGGATGTTTGGAGGATTTTCTGTCCAGTAGACAATTCATTATTATATTAAAATCTCCTCAAATTATAGAATTTCCTTGTGCATACCTATTCCAACGGGCCAATGCATAGGTAATAGATTAATTCTGTTTATTATTTGGTGCATAAATATTTAACAATGAGATTTTTTCCTGGCCTCTTTTAACAACCATAGCCCACCCTCGGTGCCAGTTCCCTGAAGCATTGCCACTGACCCCTTGACACAGTGTCAGTGATACCGTTAATCCCAGGCACATGCATTGCTCTGAAAAGAATATTATTTTCCATGCATCGCATTACTAGCTTACGAAGCAAACATACCACTGTCAATGAAGAGGATGTCAGTTTGTTAATCATCAGGACCATCCCATGTTGCCACGATAATGGGGTATAATTGAAGGAAGACCATGTTCTTGATCAAACTAGAACTGTGTCATGATGCCGGCCATTTAGCCGCACACTACTGCTCCTTCAGATAGGCTCTAAATCCTACACTACCTACAGAATTGGTATCAAGATCAATATCATGACTCAGGACTTGCCTCACCATGAAGAAGGATTTACCATTGATATGTTGTAGGAAAGCAGACCAAATATATAATTCTCGCCTGAGAGATGCCGTGATTCGTATGATATGACGGGGTTGCCTAATTCCAACCGTAGACAAAGACAATCTTCTGCCGAAAATTCTACCCATTGTTATGATTCTACATGCAAAATTTAGCTTCCCCAGCATGGATTGCATCTCCTCCAAGGTGACCTTGTTCGCTCCCGCAACCTTCCGGATGTCAGCCCTTAGATCCACCACCTTCTCTATGGGTAGTGAGCACTGCAACTTTACCAAGTCAATTTGAATGCCAAAAAAGGTCAGTGTAGAAGCCGGACCCTTCGTCTTGTCTTTCGCCAAAGATATGCCGAAATCCTGTGCTACTTCAACAAAACTTCCTGTAACTTATTCCACCACCCACCGAACAAAGGAACTGAATGTCTCTAAACACACACAAGAAATAGCCCATTGGCAAGCAAAGATCAATGCAATACTTACTTAAGAAGCACCAACCTAATAACTTATGAGAAGTTGGATGAACCGGCAGTAGCCTAAAAGCTGAGTAAACATTATATTTGGCTAGTAAACATCCCCGTCCAAGCCAATCACGTGATCAAAGGAAGCATAATGCACAGAAGATAATTGTTTATTAATTCCATCATTCACAGATTTTCCTTTTGGAAATTATAGATGATGGATTCTGTACTTACCTGGCTCCTTTTTAGGGACCACACCTAATGTGCATGCAGATAAGGACCTGCCATCCGTCCTAGAGCAACTTCCTTGCTGAGCTTTTAACGAACCACGCCTGGAAATTGCTTAGCTGAAACCATATTATCCGAAAATAGAGATGTCGAGGAATTATAACAAGGAATAAAAAAACGGACTGAAACCACATAATAACTGATCCGCCTTAAGTGCAAAACCACACTTACTGGCATAAAGCTTTAGTCATGGTAGCATTCTTTCTACCAATATTGGTGTCACCGCTCTTAAGAGCAGCGTCCGCTGCCCCAACTCCCTTGTTTCTCCTGAAGCATCTGACTGCGGGATGTTTGTACCCACAATCAGAGCATTCATGCCTGAACCTGCATGTAGCACCTCACCTACAACTTCCTTTGTTAAATTGGAAGCACATTCCTCATTTGGCTGCTGAATTATGCCCCTGGTTATTGATCCTGTTTCCTGTTAAACGAAAGGAACTACTGTACCCCCCACCATACTTTCTGCTGGGGTGACGATCTTTAACCACATTCCTATGTCGCGCTCATGCCATCTCACCATGATTATGTAAGCTTTCAGCCAGTTAGCAAAGGTCTTAGGTAAGCGCCTATATCTCTTCTTCCTTTCCTTCTCCTCCTTCTTAGTCTCCTTCTTCCTATCCTTCACCTCAAAATATTTATCAAGGGGAAGGATAGAAAATATCTCAATAAATTTCCTTTTTTAATATCGGAAGGGACATGCACCACAATAGGACCTAGCTGGCACTTCAGTCACAACAAGCCTCTCAATTTTTTTTCTTTTAGGCTTCTCCATAACTTCTCCGTAATGGACCCTACATTGTGCTAGAGATTCCCGAGACGGGGAAGCATCAATGGGCAAATGAGATGGTGCACAATTAGATGAATGTGGGTGATAGGAATTTGAGTGAATGACATGAATGGGGGTTAAATCAAGGGGTAGTGGTGATTTAGCAGAAACAGGGAAAGAAGCCTCCTGGCCAGAAGCCCTAACATGCTCCACAATAGAGGCCAACCATCCAGGGCCCCTAGCCAGGGTCTGTTGTTAAGCTGTGCTATCAGCCCATCCACAAATGGGAATGCCATTAAAGCATACAGGTAAATCAGTGGCCGATTCAGGTAAGTCAGTAGCCAGATCAGGTATGGGAAAAATAAATGATGATGCAATCCCTATCTGATTTGCCTTAATGATGGGTGATATGGAATCTGATTTCTAGACCCACTGACTAGGTGAACGGAGGTGAGGTTGTATATATTAGCTAGCCCCTGTTACTTAACTGTTATATAATATCCCCTCCCTAATATCACCATTAGGAATGAATAATTAAAATAGGTCCTCCTAATTCCAAGCTGGGTCAAGCCCCCACTTTTTTAACACTGTGCATCTATGGGGTTTCTACCTATGGTTGGATCAATGCTAACCTACATTCAGCTTGACTATTTACTGCAGCCATTTGAGAACATGTTTTGATAAAGTGGTTGTAGCCCTGAAAGCTTGCAGTCCAGTACTACTCAGCCAATAAAAGTATCATATTTGTGCTGTGGCTAATGCAAAACTACACCTTACCTACTTCAATAATATCTATAATTGTTAATGCTAGTGCTATGTGTTAGGCTGTCTTCCTTTTTTTTCAGAACCAACAAATAATGTCTCAGTGACCAGCCCCAATCTTAGGACCCACTGTTCAGAACCACTGATTTCATTTTTATATTGTGGTTTATAGATGATAAACTAGAAACAATGTGATATTGTTTAATATATACTAGCGACTTGCCCGTCAAAAAATGACGGTCAGTAACAAAAAGTGTTGAAATGCTGTTTGCCACACAATGTGAGTGTACTGTGTGCCTCAACTATCTAGACCCCTCTAACACACTAATGAACACATGTAATAACACTATAAGGATCCCTCATGACCCAAAGTGTAAGCACTACACCATTTTAACCCCGTCACTTATGGGGGTCTATCCAGACCCTCATAAGCCTCTATTTAACCCCATCAGTCCCATAAGGGTATATTATGACCATTATGGGCCTGTTACAACCCAACATTAACCACATAAGTGCCATGACAGTCCTCAAGGACCATCATGACACTAAGTATAAACACTACACTGCACTATACCCCCAATAAAACATTAAATATCAACTAAACACCCTCTACACTAACCTATTAACACCTACACTACCTACCTACCTACCTACCCCCTAATAACCCCCTCCACACCACTGTAATTACAGAAATCAAAAAAACTAAAGTCATCAAAAATCAAAAATCTACATAACATAAAATATAAAAACTTAAAATCACCAAAAATAAAAAATTCACATTACAGAAAAAAATAACCTAAGTCACAAAAAATAAAAAAGGAACATTACAGAAAAAAAAATACATTACAACCCCCCACCCACTAGAGAAAAAAAAATGACACACCTAAAAAGGAAATACATATAATACATACAATACAATACATACAATATACTACATACACTATAATACAATACAATTACATACAATACAATTAAATACAATACAATACAATTAAATACAATACACCCCTATCTAACATACATCCCCCTATCTAATATACATCCCCCTATCTAATATACATGCCCCATATCTAATATACAATACTATCTATCTAATATACATCCCCCTATCTAATATACAATACTATCTATCTAATATACATCCCCCTATCTAATATACATCCCCCTATCTAATATACATGCCCCATATCTAATATACAATACTATCTATCTAATATACATCCCCCTATCTAATATACAATACTATATATCTAATATACATCCCCCTATCTAATATACATCCACTATCTAATATACATCTCCCATAGCTAATATATAATACTATCTATGTACTATACATTCCACTATCTATCTAATATACAGTACATGCTATCTCTATATAGCAACCCTAATTCTAAGCTACAATAAAATAATTAAGACAACTTACCTTTGAGATGTTGCTTCAGATCACCAACCTAGGGTAAAAAAGATTAAAAAATACAACACGTTTACATAAAATAACTAAACATTCTAAATATTCTAAATATTATACTCACCTTTCCAGCATGTCCCGTCCTCCATCATCTTTGCTTCTGCGGCGCGGCCCCTGTTAAAAAAAACATTACATTAGTACACATACATAAACATGAAACCAAGTAAAATAAACACAATCTACATTGTACTTACCTCCCCGCGATGTCTCCGGCCTCCTCGTGTTGTGCCCCGGAAGCATCCGCGCTCTTTAAAAAAAAACAAAAAAAACAACACACATCCGCCCTGGCGGATGTCTCAGGCACTAATGAGCTTCCTACGGAGTGTTCCAGAATAAAATTGCCAATGGCGGCTTCTGATTGGCTGAAAACGCTATTTATCAAATTCAGCCAATGAGAAGACGCCAATTGTGAACCAATGAGAAAGGGATACACCCCAAAATCCCACTCTGAGTGGATAACGCACCTGTCAATCTTTATTTGAACCAATCCGAAGGCTTTATTGCCATCAGCGAATCACAATGGGATACACCCCCACATACTGATTGGTGAACACATCTGCGCCTTCCCATTGGCTGTAATACTGATTGACATTGACAATAGCCAATGAGAAGGCGCAAATCCTTCAACAATCAGTACGTGGGGGTGTATTCCATTGTGATTGGCTATTGTCAGTGCAACCAATCAGAATGCGCAGATGCCTCCAGCCAATCACCCTGTGGGGGTGTATTCCATTGTGATTGGCTGAAGGCATCTGCGCCTTGTGATTGGTTTAAATAAAGATTGACAGGTGCATTATCCAATCAGAGTGGGATTTTAGGGTGTATCCCTTTCTGATTGGCTCACACATTGGCGCCTCCTGATTAGGTGAATTTGATAGACAGCGATTTCAACCAATCAGAAGGCGCCATTGCCTATTTTCTTCCGGAAAAGTCTCCGGGGGCCTCATTAACGTCGGGGATGTCCGTGAGTGTGGATGTGAGTATTTTTTATTTTTTTTACAGGGCGTGGCAGAAGAGGAGCAGGAGGCCGGAGACATTGCGGGGAGGTAAGAACAATGTAGATTATGTTTATTTTATTTTGTTTTTATGTTTATGTATTAATGTTATGTTTTTTTTAACAGGTGCCGCAACAGAGAATAAGGACGGGACATGCCGGACAGGTGAGTATAATATTTAGAATGTTTAGAATGCTTAGTATTTACTGTAAACTTGTTGCACTAATTTTTTTTTTTTTTTCCCCTAGGTGGCTGATCTGAATGGACATCTGCAAAGGTAAGTGGTCTTAATTATTTTATTTTAGCTTAGAATTAGATTATTTTATATATAGATAGCATTTATTGTATGTTAGCCAGGGGTATGTGTTTTATATAGCATAGCATGTATTGTATATTATATTATGGTATTTATTTAGATAGATTGGGGGAAGTATATTAGATAGATAGGATGTATATTAGATTATGGTATTTATTTAGATAGATTGGGGGATGTATATTATATAGATAGAATGTATTGTATATTAGATAGGGGTGTATTGTATTGCATTTAATTGTATTGTATTATATTGTATGTATTGTATGTATTTGTATTGTATTGTATTGTATTATATTGTATGTATTATATTGTATGTATTGTATTGTATGTATTATATGTATTTCCTTTTCAGGTGTGTAATTATTTTTTTTTCTGTAGTGTGGGGGGGTTGTAATGTTTTTTTTTATTTTCTGTAATGTTCCTTTTTTTATTTTTGTGACTTAGGTTTTTTTATTTTCTGTAATGTAGATTTTTTATTTTTGTGACTTAGGTTTTTTATTTTATGTAATGTAATTTTTTATTTTTTGTGACTTTAGGCTTTTTTATTTTCTGTAATTAGAGTGGTGGGGGTTATAAGGGGGTAGGTAGGTAGTGTAGGTGTTAATAGGTTAGTGTAGAGGGTGTTTAGTTGATATTTAATGTTTTATTGGGGGGGTATAGTGCAGTGTAGTGTTTATACTTAGTGTCATGATGGTCCTTGAGGACCATCATGGCACTTATGTGGTTAATGTTGGGTTGTAACAGGCCCAGAATGGTCTTAATATACCCTTATGGGACTGAAGGGATTAAATAGAGGCTTATGAGGGTCTGTATGGACCCCCATGAGTGACAGGGTTAATTAGCGGTTTATGGGGATCTGTATTGACCCCCATAAAAGTGGAGGGGTTAATTAAGGGCTTATGGGGGGCTGTATTGACATTGCTTAAGGACCGTAACGCGGGAATTTTGAATTTTCATTGCAGCGAGGGTCCCCAATCGCGTGCGATTGGGACCTCCACTGCGATGGTTAATGTGGGGTTAATGCAGGTCTCCGCGCTTATCTTGGATCCCGTGGGGTTAAGGAGGGTTCCCGAGCTTATCTCGGATCCCTTCTTGGGTAAGTTGTGCGTGGCTGGGCTTTGAGCCTCGTTTTCGTTTTTTTCGGCGCTCAGGGGATTTTCATGTGTCCGAACTCGGGAATTTAGACTTAAATGGAGGTGTAACTTCACTTTCAGAGGTCCTGGGTGCCCCCCTTGCTATGGGTAAGCTTTTTATGTATTTTTTGTGCGTATTTGGTGTGTTTTGACTGTTTTTAGGTGCGTGTTATGGTCGTATTTTTCGTGCGTGTGGGTGTTTGTTCCATTAAGGTTGGTTCCAAAGTCGCGTGTGTGTGTGTGTGCAGTCCTGGGCTTTGAGCCTCGTTTTCGTTTTTTTCGGCGGCCATTTTTTCTCTCGCTTAGGGGATTTTCGTGTGTCTGAACTCAGGAATTTAGACTTAAATGGAGGTGTAACTTCACTTTCAGAGGTCCTGGATGCCCCCCCCCCCCCCCCCCCTGCTATGGGTAAGCTTTTTATGTATTTTTTGTGAGTATTAGGTGTGTTTTGACTGTTTTTAGGTGCGCGCAGTTCGGCCGTTATGATCCTATTTTTCTTGTGTCGTGTGTGTGTGTGTGTTTTTAACTACGTGTGAGGCGCCTTTGAGCCTCCACCTCCGCAAATGCAAATGCTTCGCGAGGGTCCGCATTTGCGGAGCAAACTGCATCCCTCGCTTCTCGTAACGACGAATCGTAGTTTGACAACTATTATATGTGATGGGTTTTGATAGCAGGTTAGAAACAAAACGTCCACCTAGTCTATTCATCTACCTAAATTGTTGACTTAGTGTCCTATGCTAATTCCCGCAATAGCAATTACAAGTGCCATGAAATAAAGATTTTTTCGGGGCCGATTTGTGGGCTTGAGAATGTTGTGCTATTAATTCTAAGACCTAAAATCACTTTCCCTTTTAATAAAAGTACAGTAGTGTGTTTTTATCTGTTTTACAAGTGCTTCGTATTGGACTATACCCCCTTGTGGGTCCTCTTGAGCAAAAATTGTCCTTTGCGCTCCATTTGTGTGTTACAGGCGTGCTCGCGAGTGACTTTATTGCAATTTAATAGCTAAATTGAAAACATAGCGGTTATGGGCTTGACGGATAAAAGAATTTAAGTCTGCAAAGTTCAACGTTGCTCAACCCGTAGACTTTTTTCGGCCTTGCTGCGTTACAGGGCTGATCTAACACGTAGCCCAAATTTAATGGGGCTGAATATATTAAGATCTCTATGTATTATGGTCCCTTCCCACCATTACAGCACTTGTTATTACTCATTATATTAATCCTGACATTCTCATTTTCTATTGGTTTGGGTATGCCCTACACTAAAATCTCTTAAAGAATCCCCCTTGCACCTACAATGAACCCCCATGCTGCAGAGGGTCCTGATTAGGACCCATGCCACCTATTAACCCACTATAAGCAAGACTCTATATAGACCCTTATGGGACAATAATTAACCTCCATCTAGTAAAAAAAACTATCCCCCTAATGAAATAACTAACACCCCAATTAACTATTTAACCCCCTAATTAAATAACTAACCCCTCCAACTAATAATTTAACCCCCTAATTTAATACCTAACCCCCTCATTAATTAACTAACCCACTCAATTAAACATCTAAGCCAATTAATCAAATTAAATTAACCCACTAATTACAGAAAAAAAAACTACATTACAAAAAATAAAAAAGGAGTTACCTAAAATAAAAAACATTACATTGAAAAATATATTTATTATTATATATATGGGGGGAGATGAAACAAGCCTCTCTGGCCCAAGAGGATGGGCTGGAACTGAGGGGATGGTTTATTTTAGGATTGTTAAAATGTGTCTGGAGAAAAAAAAAGTTGCCAGTCTGCTGATGCACTAAGAAACGGTGTGATGTGATTTCTCCTGTGTCCCCATGACTGATGTCCTGATCTCAATTGCTGGGTGCTGAGATGAATATAAAGTAACCCCTATCACATGGTCCATGAGCCTCTTCTCTGTGGACACGTAGGGTTATGTTTAGCATCTCACCAACTGATGGTCACTGACGAATGCTATTGTGAGGAGATGGTGCAGTTCCTATTTTTCCCCTATTATTATGTTGTAGTTTTTTAATTTCTTTATGCACAATTCAGGTCAATTAAGGAATCCTGTTAATCTTCAAGCAGTGCTAAGTAATAATTGAGTGACATATATATAAAGCAGCTATCAGATAGCCATTCCATCAATGACATCCCCCAGCAGAATGATCTACCATGCCATTATCTAATCGTATAGCATGTGCAATAACACATTTGTATGGTTCAGTTTAACTCATCCCTATGCAGATATTGGACAATCAAAGTGCCAAAGAGGCCAGTTATTATCAGCCAGCATTAATACATGTATTGTTAACCTTAAACACAAACGTAAGTCTATTGTAAGCAACAGACTTTATGTCTGCTGACCTTTGTCTACTCTCAGTATTAATGGGTACATGAATAGACATGATATCCTAAAAATTGGTTATAATCTGATGACACCTGTATACAGGATGAATGGGATATCCATGTGACTGAAATCTCCTATAGAGATGGTGATAGTTGTCAGGCCCCACTGACTGTGGTAACAACTAAGCATTGTTCTGTGAGCATTCTTGAACATCACAAGGACACAGGCGTGACTTACAAGTGATGGCACGTATTAATATCTACAACATGTGTTCTAACACTTATTGAAATGTTATTATTACTATTTTCCAAAACATGCCTGAACAACATGAATAGTGATTAGTGTGGGTTAATGCTGTTATACATATACATTATGGCACTCCTGGGCCTCACCATTTCACTAAAGGGTTGTTACACATATGACATTAGTAATTTATAAATAATTAATACATTGACACTATCACTTGTAGTCAAGTGACGAGTCTTAGTGTAAATGTTGGCACTGGTACATCA
This sequence comes from Discoglossus pictus, assembly GCA_027410445.1. Taxonomy (NCBI): domain Eukaryota; kingdom Metazoa; phylum Chordata; class Amphibia; order Anura; family Alytidae; genus Discoglossus; species Discoglossus pictus. Next base: position 93,649,677 of record CM050167.1, read on the forward strand.
TCAATGGCGTGGGACTTGCCAGGACAGGAGTACTGTTGATGGAGGTAAGATTTGTGGTGCTCCATGTGTCTCTCCACAGCCTCCATTTGTTTGTTTTTGGGGGGGCCTCCATGTCAAGCTTTAGGTGATGAAAATAATCCCCCTTGTGATGATCTCTCCCTATAAGGCAATGGGCCTGTGCCTATGACACTTTGTTCCTTAGATGCTCCATGTGAAGATCCAGTGCCTGGCCTATGCCATCTATTGATCTACCTGTAAATATTACTTCACCTATTCATTCAGCATCATTGTCAGGCAGTCCTCTGTTTCAGGCCTCCTGCTCCCCATGTTGACATCTCCCCCCATCTCCCTCAGTGTATGGGAACCTATGTTATTGTGTGGATGCCATACCTTCCCTTAGATGATCTCTGTAAGTACTGTGCTTTGATGATGATCAATACAGTTGTGGAGTATTGTTTGTGGCATGTGTATCCCTTTAATGGTGATAGTATCTACTGTTGCTCATGTGTGTTTGGTGATTGTTATTCACCTGTTGTGTACTGTGCCTATGTTCCCCTGTACATTGTGATATGTTATGTGGAGGTGTGATCTTTCCATTAGTGTGTGACACTTATTGATGTACATATATATATATATATATATATATATATATATATATAATTGTCCTTTTTCAAATTTTTGTGACTGTGACATTTTATTTGTAATAGATTTGTATAATATCTTAGGCTATTTCTGATTGTGCTGTGTCTTTAAGAGATTTCTGCAGCTTTGAGCTGATATTTCCTGTTTGCATATGTCTGATAAGTCACATGTGAGTATTAATTAGTTTTCTATTGCTCATATGCGCCACTAGCAGGGGGAATCCTTCATTAGTGAGGATTAAGCATGCTGTTGTATCCCATAGGGACCATTTTAGTGTTGCTCTTTTGGGGGGGATCTACATTAGCTTGTGAGTAATCTATCTCAATTTGTCTATTACGCTCTAAAATTATTTTTATCTCATTCCAGCTTGGAAGGATACCTTTCTTCCACTTCAAAGCTATTAGACATTTGGCCATCAATAATATAAGTGTGATTATTCCCCTTTTTCCAAATCCAAATCCTTAGAAAGCATATGAAACAGAATTAATTCCAGAGTAGCAAACAATTTCTTTTTGATTAATAATGATATATGAAAGATACACAAAACCCAAAACTTTTGGATCCTTTTACATAGCCACCATGTATGCACACTTTTCCAAACATTCTCTCCAACAGATCCCTAAATGCAATTTTATTTTTAAAAAGCAGGAAATATGTACTATTTATGTAAGATCATAAATTGGTTTTCTCTAAGTGTAACACATTTTATGTTTATTTCAGCATTTCACATGCTTTATACCAATCATTTATTTCCCAGCTTGTATTTCAGTTTTTTTTTCCCAGCTTAGCATCCCAGCAGATTCAATGAACAATTATTTTAAAACATTTATCAATTGAGAATTTGCTTTTTCCCTCCAAAATTACCTTTTAAAATCTAGTTAAATCTGTCCTCTCTGTAAGTCTGTATTCAAAATTAAGCAAAATTTGTTTAAGTGCATTGTATTTTAACCAGTAAGATCAGGGGATATTATTATTTATTATTAGGTCCTCAAAAGATCACATTTTTCATTGAGGTACAGATCTGCTAAAGTTGTCAATCTCTATGTGCCCCACTTCACCTCCTGATCTGACAAAAAGAGATCATAAAGCATCTGGATTGGAATTGCAGGTGATGGCAAGAGAGCTACATTCAACTTATTATTACTTCTAAACCAAAATTCCAAGCATGCCTTAATGATAGGTTTAATTTATGTCCTCGCTACTTCATATCATATGGACCAAAGTTTCTATACATAGGGTGAAAATTAATGGGGACAGGGGACACCCCTGTCTAGTACCATTTCTTATATGGAGATTATTGGATCTAAATCCCGCTCCTATTACATATGCAGAAACATTTGAATATAGTGCCTTCATGGCAGGAGAGCCAAACCTGCCAAATCCATATTCCTTTAACGTTAAATCAATAAATTCCCAATTGAAACGATCAAAATGCTTTTTCATAATGAGTGATACCACCACTATTGGAATCTTCTTCGCTTTAGAAAAAGTAAATAATAATTTTACGTAAATTATTCAATCCCTGTTTTGAAAAGCATCTTCATAAGAGTGTGTTTTAAATATAGAACTACAGCTGTCCTTTAAAATATTTTTTTTATTGTTAAACCTAAAAAATGGTGCTTTGTATGAACATATTCTTTATGTTCTTATCAGAGATTTACCCCAATGAGTAAGAAATATAAGTAATCTAATCTAATAAATATAATCTAATCATGTTTTTAGCCTGTGCCCATCACTCACTCAAATTAAAGGCTGATACATGGACAACACCTCACAGGAAGATAAACAAATAATGAATCCCAGCTGCCCAAAGACTGATGGGAGCAAACTGCAAATACCATATAAGAAGTTTTGCAGATGCATCTGGAATTTAGATTGTACCTTTGTCTCTTTTACTTCCTGCTCATATGGTCCCAGGGGAACCATGAGCATCCCCCTTTCTCATGCACTATCCCCTTAAAGGAACTCTGAGCTGGAACATAAGGAGTGAGGAGCTCCTCCAGGTATCTGGGGCCCGCATCATATAGAGCTTTGCATATAAACATTCCAAGTTTAAAATATATGATATCTTTCATAGGGAGCCAGTGTAGGGCATGGAGGAAAGGTATTATGTAGCAAGAACACGGATTGCTTGTTAATAACAGTCCACTATTTTGGTGGATGCTGGACCAATGAGATCAGGACAACGTTTGCGAAGATAAGTTGCAATCAAAACATAGGGCCCTATTTCTATTGTCCAATTTGCAAATTTACACACACTTAAAACTGCTCTTAATATTGTCACATATTCTATTAGCTACTCTCAATCCAATTTTGAGTTATCCACCCACAATCACTACGGACCAGCCACAGATACAAATTTGCCTTAGAACTCCATTGGTTTTAGCACAGCTCGAACATTACGAGGTCTAAATAATTAAAGTTACAAAATAGATATCCCATTAAGCCGCAACTGAAAAAAGTATCACTTTTCAGTCAAAAATATTGTGAGTACTAAATAGGACTCCCAAGGGCTTTCTCAGACCCTTATGATACCTGGAAGCAGCAATCAAACACACAATACTGTACTTTAAAAGCATGGGAAGGCATGGGAAGACATTAGAATTAATTGCACAACAGTTTTTACCCCACAAATATGCAACTTAAAAGTATTATTTTTAATTATTTTTTCAGATTGATATCGATCCCGGCATTCAAAGGGTTAATACATATCATGAAACCCACATGGACTAAAACAGATGGTCTCATGCATTTTATAGATTGTTTGATTGCGACCCGATCTGCAAATATTACTTATTAGCACAAATTAATTATTAGCCTCTAATTGCAGATTACGTGTGAATTACATTTTTTACTGATGTGGTGGTCTCATCTACTATCGGCTGTGTCTAAAAAGTAAATTATGGATTCGTTTAAATATTGTCAGATCATATAATCATGCCCCCTGAAATCCTACTTAAAAAGGCAGGGTTTACGAGTTTAGGCTTAAGACTGTAAATTGCAAGCTTGAGTCAATAGAATACATCTAAACATTTAGAGAGAAAAACACCTGCAGCAAAAATTATGGGTTAGAGGCAATTGCATGCTTCTTATAGAATAGGGCTCATAATTGGTGGAGCACAGCTGATGATTATATGGAGCACGTGTCTGATCTCTCAGACCATGGGCCTCATTCTATTAGCGGCCACAGCCGTTGCGGGGCCGCAAGGACCGGCCGCAAGCTATTCTGCTATTCTATTCCCTTACGGCCGGGGATTCCGGCAGGCTTGCGGCCGGTGCCTTGCTATCTCTTGCGGCCGCTCGCGCCGGAGGAAAGCCTTTGATCTAAAACGGCCGCAAGAGATTTGCAATTCAATTGCTCCGGGAAACCTCTCTGCAAGGCTAAAAGCGAGCCGCAGCTTACTTGCAGGAAAGAGGTCTCGCTAGCACCAATTAAGCACATAAAATAGCTCAAATAAAGCCATCCTGCACTTTGAGAAAACTATAAAGGGATTTTAGGTGTTAGAAAAAATAGCACATAATTATCCTGTACTCAAATCCGTAAAATATTTTATTTTTAATATCCGTAAAATATCCATGTAAAAAGTCCAGAGTGCTTGGAGCACCTCAGACACACCCACGCCGCAGCCGGAAAATAAACAGTTAATTTGAACTCGGGTTTGGGCTGATGTGCAAGCTTGAGAGTGGGTTCCTTTTAATCCTCATGTCCCCCAATATGATCCCTAGCATTTACAGAGCTGTACAGTGCAGGCTTGAATTTATTTTTGCGTTTTTATATTTCACAGCTTACGGCCGGTTCCAAGATATGCGGCCGGCCGTAAGATGAGATCCTTGCGGGGCCGTATAATAGAATCGCGAGTTAACTGAACCCCCGCAAGGAATCGCAGCCTTACGGCCGATTTACGGCCGATAATAGAATGAGGCCCCATGAGTTCAGAAAGTTCACATAAGCAATCAATTTGAATAGAGGATGCTTTCTCTGTGAAATACTAGGAAAACTCAGTGCATTGTGGTTGGGACAATGTAATATTAGGCTTTAGACGGGTTGGTTTGCATAGCCTTTCCACGGTGTGCAATAACTTTTATTTCTGTTGACATGATTTCTCTTGACAAAAAAAACAAACATTACAGCACTCACAACTTTTTTTTTATAATACTGGACAAGTGCACAAGGATCATGACTCACTACATTAGAGCGATTACGTTTCTTCCTTAGACCATGGAATGACAGTACTCTCAGTGTGCAGTATCTTGTCATCTGCACAGGAGACGTACATGCTGCAATTGCAAACTTGATGAAACAATGGTCTGTTGTTATGAATGAGATTTTCAAGCCATTCTGGAAAACAAGGTCAAGTGTATGACCACATTTATGAGTGGAGTCTCGAATTACCTGCTTGAGGTCCAGGCAATCCATTGTGCAGATGAGGTTTTGCCCATATTGTGACAGGTTGTCATCAACCCAAGCATTGAAGTGTGAGTAAGCCACCTGTCGCATTCAAGAACTTATCTTGCAACAAGATATATATATGGTTATGGAGATGGAGTTGGAGAATATGAAATAGAGAAAGGGAATGGGTTATGTAACAAAGTTAAGGAATGGACTTTGAAGTGGAAATAGAGGTGGAAGAGTGATAAAGAGTGAGGTATGGTATGGAGATATATGATAGGATATAGAATGAGATAGAAAATTAATCTCAGATGGATATAGAAGTGGGATATGGAATGGAGATTGAAAAGGAGTATTAAATGCAGACAGAATCGGGTGATTTAGAACAAGGTATAAAATGAAGGGGTGTGGGATGGAGTTAAAGAGTGGTATATGGAATAAACATAAAGTAATGGCTTATGCAGTGCAGATAGAGAATAGGGTATTGATGGAGATATAGGAAGGGGTCTGAGATAGAGATAAAGAATGGGGTATGGAATGGAGATAGAGAGGTGTGAAATGGAAATCGAAATGGTTTTCACAATGGGGATAGAAAAATGGCTATAGAATGGAGATCTGGAGAATGGAGAGCATCTGATATCAGTGGAGATAAAGAATGGGAGTATGGAATAGTAATAGAATGAGGTATGGAGTGGAGATAGAGAATGAGGTCTGTAATGGAGACAGAGGATGGAATGGGTTAGATAATAAAGAAGAGAAAACCTGGACAATGTATGCGCTGAGTGGAGTTTTATATTCTGATGCAATAGACATTTACATGGACAAAATTAAGCAGTTACAGACTACTGAATCAGGAGTGTTTCCTAAAAATTTAGTCTTTATGAACGTGTGATGTTTGCACTAAGCTCAGTCTCGTGTTTCTTTATTTCCAATACTAATGATTAATTCTGGGCTCCATTTATAAACCATTAACCCTTTTTAGTTCCCTTTATTCATCTTCCATATTAATAATTCCCTCTATCATACTGTCAGAGCAGATGAGGGAACCTGAAGTCCTTTCTTAATAATTTAGCAGTTACAAACTACAAATATGTAATGCTACACAGTAACATACATATAAGCACACCACACTATGAGTAAAACTTAAAGAGTTAGTGTTTCATACTAATAAACAGTGACAAATTATAATTTTCTAGACATCTATATAGGATGAGAGAACCATGAGAAGATATATAAATTAAAGTTGATTTGTTTAGTCGTCTTTTCAACTTCATCAATAATGTTTCTAAATGGCAGATCAATAGAAAGCTGCAGCTATGTTGCTCTCTTGTGTCAAGTTAATCTATCCTGCTAGTACAGAAATCACTTTAATTGTTCCAAAGTAGACACAAGAATTGTTAAATAATAAGGGACCTGTGGTTTAAAATATAATAGATAGGTACATACAAAGGCTGGTTTAATAAATATCTAAAATTAATTATAGTTTATAATCTGATTAAAAACAGAAGGAAATGCAATGAGAAACAATGTATTATTATTATTTGTTTACATTTTCTATATGAAAGTCAGGTATGCAAGATTGAACCATAAAGGCATTTTTAGAAAAAAATAATGTTTATATTTTGATGACTCTGATTGTGTCCTAGTGAATTTCATCTTAGACTAGCATTTCTGTATCTTGAGAGAGGTTATCCTATAGGGCCTTACACTTTCCAATGGCTATTATTGCCAAGTGTGCTAATTTGAATATAAGTTTTCAACTGAATACAATTGGATGAATTTACTAGCACTTCTCAGATGTCAATGCAATTCACTTAATCACTGATATTTTAAACAGGTCCGCTTTTAGGCACGGTAGTGCCCGATATAGCTCTATGTATACACTCCGTATCAACCCCTTTTTCCAATGTGATCGGAGTAGCACATGCGAGTTATAGGGGTCAGGCATGCACAATTTAACATTTCTGTCCATTGGCCCAGGTGCCATATGGGTTGGCAAACCTGCAATGGGTGCCAATACGTCAATAATGACGTGTGGCAACCAACAAACTAGACAACATAGTAACATATCTGTGTCAGGAGGGGTACCTTTTCTTTTGAACCTTGGGGCAGGCCTTGAAGGGCATCAATTCATTGGTCAGTGAATCTTCTGCCTCTCCTGACACCCGTACCGAGTAGCCCGCAGTGGGCCACTTCTGGGTGCTTACACATTCCTGTGACGTGGGAGTTCCATAGACCTGCTTCTACTGCTTGATTGGTACTGTTCAGGCCTCAATTCATGATACTTTGCTCCATGTGTCATATCTCCAACCTTTATCAACTACAGGACATAGGCTAAACCAATCCGGGCCTTTATATTCTGGCTGAGTCCATCTCTAGTGTGATCCTTAAGGCCTATTGTGGCTCTGACTGTTAGTCACCAGACTTTCAGTATCTATCCCTGTCTAGCTGCAGGTGGTAGCCCAGCCTCAGACTCCTGCTTTGTCAAGCCAGTTTGTACGTCCTCAATCATCATTCATGTATAAGCTGGCACATCCACGTTGATTGAAGACCCTCGGCTCCTATCTCCTGAGTATTTGAATATAGGAACTCTGACTGGTTACTCAGCAACCAATCAGAAAAGGCTACCTCCCCATTTCTGATTGGATATAATTTCATTCAATCAGAATGCATGGGTTGACACCTTTGTATTCCTATTGGTTAGACTTTAACCAGTCAGAGGGCTCTATTTTCCCATATTCTGATAAGTTGAAATATCATCAAATGCAGACCTGGGTTTCATTCTGGTGTTACACTTCTGGTGTTACTCCCAGATTTCTAATCCTTTTAGAAACAAAGACAAAGTGTCTGTCATCATTAAAACAAAATTAAAACAATCTTTAAAAAATTAAAGGCTGCAATTATTTTTTTAAACTGCATAAAATATTGTACAATTATTATGTCAAGATGTTAAAAAAAGAGCATAATGTAAATATGACATTTCACTATTCCTTTAAAGACATATCTAAGTTTCCTGGATTATGAGAGTGTTTCTGATAGAGGGGAATCTATAGTGTATGAAAAAAAAAATTGCATGAAAAAATACCAAAATAAACATTTAAAAACTTACCTTGATGTTTAGCGAAACTCTGACAGGTGAAAATTACAGTAAATACCCCCTTTATACCCAGGTTAAATTAGCATACAATTCATAATTTGTTTTGTTTCTAAACGGGCTTTGGAAATTTTGGTTCCCATGCAATCGGGGGTCTTTACTACCTTCGGCCTCTGTAGCCGGTATTAACTTTGTCTCCCAAAGTTTTGAAATCACAAATGGTATGAGGCAGGGGTGTCCTCTCTCTCCCATCCTCTTTACACTGCTGATTGAACCATTTGAGTTAGCTATTAGAACTACATCCAGTATAGGAGGGGTGAAGGTGGGAGAGAGAGAGCACAAGACCACCTTATTTGCAGATGATATTATTTTGTCTCTTTCTTCTCCCAGTCAATCCTTGAGTCATTTAGATCAAATTATTTCTAGATTTGGTTTTATTTCCAATTATAAACTAAATGTTTCAAAATCTGAAATTTTGACAATTAATCTCCCTAATAAAATCAGGGAAGAACTGGAGATTACATTTCCATATAACTGGCATTCAAATTCATTTAATCATCTGGGAATTACATTTTGTGAAGATATCAGTAAGATGCCTTCTATTAACTCAGGCAAAGTGTTTTTTAAATGCGATAAATCTTTAAAAGCTTGGAGTGGTATTCGTTTTTCCTTCTCAGATAGAGTCTCCAGCATTAAAAAGGTAATTTTGCAGAAAATTAATGATATTTTACAATCCATCCCTTTCTCCTTTCCAACGGTTTGGCTCACACGTTTTCAAACTTTTATTGACAAATCTATACATTCTGGCAAACATATAAGGTTGAAAAGATCAATTATGGTCAATACATTTAGTAATGGTGGTATCGGTTATCCAGTAATTAAACTTTATTATGATGCCATTAGGTTATCTCATGTCCTGAAATGGCTTGATCATAACAATAAGTATCCATGGCAACAAATTGAATGTTCACTTATTATGAATCATAATTTGAATTTGCTGCTTTTTCTTGAAAAAATTCCTGTTAAATACTAAATGAAAGGTTCAGATATAGTTAAGACCAATTTACATTATTGGCAACGTATTAATAAAAAACAAGCATATATTACCTTTCCTAGTTCACTAACCACAATTTCTACTATAATCAACATAATTCATACTAGTATAAATCCTAGTTCTCTAATTAACAACTCACAGACACTTAGTGAATTTTTTTTGGATGGAGATCTTCTCCCTTTTTTTCAATTTAAAAATAAACTTGGTATTTCGACCTTTTGTTGGCTAACTTACGAACAAATATAATTATGGGTAGATAAACAAATAGGCAATAAAGGTTTTGGTAAACAGTTGAACTTAGTTGAATTACTTATTCAAAAAATGGATTACTCCCACCTTGTATCTAACAGCCTTATTAAATTGCGATTCTGCAAATTTAAAAGGGCTCTATATAAGCACATAGCTTATTTTATTTGCAGAGTTTTGTAGTTAGTGAAGACATTGCTTTTGGATAAAAGTTCACTAACTAAACACTTCTCTAAAAAAAAATATGCTGTGTGCTTATTTAGAGCCCTTTTAAATTTACATAATCGCAATTTAATAAGGCTGTAAGTCTGCTACTTTGATGGTGTGGTAGCAAGACTTCTCCAACTCAATTCCTTTATGTAGTTGGGAAAAAGCTTTTAGAAGCTACTAATACATTTATAAAAAAAATGCTTCCCAAAGGGAGGTATACTTTAAGACGTTAAATAGATGGTATATAGTTCCTCTCAAAGTATATCAAATCTCCCACGCCATTAAAGAAAAATGCTGTTGGAGAAATTGTGGTGGTATTGGTATCAACTTCATATATGATGGGAGTGTCCTTTTATTAATTATTTATGGGTTGAGTGCTATTTCTACCACGCTGAAAAAGATTATTCTTTTTACTCCATATGGCTGTTTATTTCATATTTTCTGTGATGATCTTAAAACAAGAGAATTTGTGTTTATTATTCAGATCTGTATTACAGTCAAATCTGCCATTATTATCAGATGGAAACAATCCAACTCTCTTAGCTGGGCTGAAATTTTGCAAAAAAATTAAATATATTAGAGACTTAGAAAACCTCTATGAATCTGGCAGAATTATTAAACAACACAAATCTAAATGGTTGGTTTGGGATTCTATTGTGGAACCTTGAATGTTTAAATAACTTTATACCAGATGGGACCTTTTTGACCTTCACTTGGGAACTAATATAGGTTATGAATGGGGTATGAATGAGGTTATATCTGCTTTTTTTTATGTATTGTTGTTTTATGTATATTTGTTATATATGTGTTAATAATTAGCAGGCAAAGCTTTGTCTGTTTGTTTTTTGTATTATTACTATTTGAAAAATAAAAGAATTAAAAAAAAACGTTATAAAAACATTGTACAATTATCATGTCAAGATATTCAAAAAAGAGCATAATGTAAATATGACATTTCACTATTCCTTTAAAGACATATCTAAGTTTCCTGGATTATGAGTGTGTCTGATAGAGGAGAATCAATAGTGTATGAAAAAAAAAATATGCATGAAAAAATACCACAATAAACATTTAAAAATGTACGTTGATGTTAGCGAAACATCTTGTAAATTCTGACAGGTGAAAATTACAGTAAATACCCCTTTATACCTAGGCTAAATTAGCATAAAATTCATAATTTGTTATGGCCAATCAGAAGGAAGGACAAACAGCTGTAACATTTGTATCAAACTCTGGGGTTCCTGTTTGTGCTGTAAAGCAGCCTGGGTTATGTTAGAAGGTGCTAGGTTAGAAGGTCTGCCTCATCATTTGAGGGGTTCAGTCTGAACGGTACAGTTCCCAATGCTGACCTTCCTGTGGAACAGGCAATACAGTTCTGTACCTTCATTGTTGCAGCTGTATACATCATCCATTCCTTCTAGAGATTCTTCTCTGCGTATCCGATCTCAATTTCATAGGTGCCTCTCATGTTGGTAATGTTCAGGTCGGTTATTACCGATTTTTCAATAGGCCTCACAATAGGTTCTTCTGTGTTATTACTGTAAATACTCGAGTATAAGCCGACCCGAGTATAAGCCGAGGCACCTATTTTACCACAAAATACTGGGAAAAATGAGTGACTAGAGTATAAGCCGAGTGTGTGAAATGTGCTGCCCCCTGTGTCCCTTTTGTGACTTCTGTGTCCCTCTCTCTCTCCAGTGTCTCTTCCCCCCTCTCCCTTCCCTGTGTCTCTTCCCCCCTCTCCCTTCCCTGTGTCTCTTCCCTCCTCTCCCTTACCTGTGTCTCTCCCCCCCTCCTCATTCTCAACCTCCCTCCTCAACCCCACTCCTCATCCTCAACCTCCCTCCTCATCATCTCTCCTCATCCTCAACCTCCACCCGGTATACGCACATGTGACGTCACATGCACGCCACATCAAGACCAGGAAGGAGCGGAGGCCGGAGCAGGTAAGTGAGGGGAGGGGGGTTAGAATGAGGAGGGTGGGTAGTTTAGAGTGAGGAGGGGGGGTTTAGAATGAGGGGGGTTGAGGATAAGGAGGGAGGTTAAGGAGGGAGGTTAAGGAGGGAGGTTTAGGAGGGGGTTGAGGAGGGGGTTGAGGATGAGGAGGGGGTTGAGGATGAGGAGGGCGTTGAGGATGAGGAGGGCATTGAGGATGAGGAGGGGGCCTGAGGATGAGGAGGGGGGCTGAGGATGAGGAGGGGGGCTGAGGATGAGGAGGGGGGCTGAGGATGAGGAGGGAGGTTGAGGATGAGGAGGGGGGTTGAGGAGGGAGGTTGAGGAGGGAGGATGAGAAGGGAGGAGGATGGTGGGGGTTCAGGTTGAGGATGGGGGGGTTTAGGTTGAGGAGGGAGGTTGAGGATGGGGCATTAGCATATACCGGCACCCGGTATATGCTAATGACGTGGCACGCATGTGACGTCACATGCGCGCCACATCAAGACCTGGAAGGAGCGGAGGCCGGAGCAGGTAAGTGAGGGGAGAGAGGGGGGAGGGAAAGAGACATGGGGGGTTAGAGAGACACGGGGGGGTTGGAGAGACACGGGGGGTAGAGAGACACAGAGGGGTAGAGAGACACAAGGGGGAGTAGAGAGACCCACGGGGGGGTAGAGAGACACACGGGGGGTAGAGAGACACAAGGGGGGGTTAGAGAGACACAAGGGGGGGATAGAGACACATGGGGGGGGGGGAGAGTGACTCGAGTATAAGCCGAGGGGGCCCTTTTTAGCCTTAAAAAAAGGGCTGAAAAACTCGGCTTATACTCGACTATATACAGTAGTTGTTTCAGCAGTAGTATCTGCATATTTTGTTTGTTCAGCCGGTTGCACATTTATCCAGATCCATCCAAGTGGATATTTTCCACCAACATCTGCTCCAATAGTATAGAGTCTTGCATCACAACTTTTTGGGGTTTTAACGGTCAGGATGATAGAATTGCACTTGCCCTTTTGACATCCTGTTTCACTGTTACCTTTGATTATGCTCATCCTTGTCTTTACATCTTGGAATTCTGATGTTTTTCATTTGTGCTGGTAACCATAGTCCCTATGAGAGGTAGTCCACAAGGCATTTCCCAGGACCCACAACACCAACCTTCGGGCCCATCCATCCGGTACATCATATACATGCATTTATCTTTTTAGACTTTCTTCATTTTCTCTGCAGGGTACGATTTCACAAAAGTTGAACTTTGCTGTTCCTATCTGACCTTCAGTAAAGGTTAGGTTAGTGGCTTCAGGTATCCATCTCACCACTGAAGCTACTTATGGTACTCTCCTAGCTCTTCTCTTGACCAAATAGTGGCTCATAATTCCTTCATTTTCCTGGTTAGTCTTTGTGGATTTGTCCCTTAATCTGTTTTTGTGTATTCTCCCAGATCAGGGTAGGTATTACTGTGAAAAGGATCAAGATTAATATGGACTTTCTCATCCCACACCACCCTGGATCTATGAAGGGGTGCCATGGTCTACGAGTGGGCATCATTCTGGGGATCTATTCCTGCCTCCCCAAGGATCTGTCTGAACACGGCAGTATCTTCACTGGGTTCGTAACGAGTGGCCCTATTGGTTTCACTCCCCTTTGTTGCCAGACCTTGTGTAACAGACAGGTGCGGGGCTACTCGGGTTAGAAATCAGGTTCCTGGAAAGATACTGACAGAGGGACCCTCTCGCAGTTGGTCAGATGTATCCAGGAGGTCTTTTCTGCAATATTGACAGCTGTCAGGGTAGCCAACACAACTTGGAAGGACCTTCCCACTTGGCTTCCATCCAGTTCTTCTTTTTGATGATTTTAACCCTTTCTCTGGGTTTTATCAGTGTAGGTAGCTCCCAGTGTTCTTGAGGAGAAACATTTACAGCAGTAATTTCTCTTTGCATTAACATTCTTGCCATATAGTCTGCCAGATTACTACTCATATGTTCATCTATCTCAACCATTTAAAAAACATGTCTATGATTACTTTTGCACAGGCAATACATCCCATACAAAAAAAACTTTTGAGTAATTTGTAAAGCCATATGCTTTAAATACCTTAGATATATCTATCCCTCCTGTAGAGACATGGTTTACCCCATGGCTCAATATTGCCAAATATCTATGTAACAAAAGTAGGTGTCAGATCTATATAAAACATTTATTAATAAATATCCAAATGGCTGACAGCATATACATGTAATTCAGAAGTGATCAGATTCTGGACTATAATATTCATTAAAACAATTTATCAAACTGTCTGTTAGTCAAAATCGGTCATCTATGCATTGGAATTTTATAGTATTAAAGTATACTTATAAAAGCAAAAAAATAGTATCCATAAACATCACAAATAATTTTGAGCTCATGACAAATAATATATGCGCATAGTCTTCTCAAATCACAAATTATATTTTGTTTTTGCTTTTTTAAAACCCTAAATATATTTGAACTGAAGGAATTCAATCAAAACAAAAATAAATATTTTATGGCAACCAAATCTATAAAAGTATATGACATGAAATGAGTTTCTCAAATTACCAATGACACTTATTGGGATAAATATAAAATGCTTTGCTTTAAACTGAAATGGCTGATTAACTTGCTTATCAAATCATCTTCTCTTATTCCCTTACATGTATTTCCTATCCCTTCTCTGTATAACAATTTCAATATTATCTAACCTCAGCAAATATCTTTGCTATCCTCACAGCAGTGGTAGAGCTACTGCTGGTGCAGCAGGTGCAAAGCACCCAGACCCACCACAGGGTAGGGCACACTGCTAATGACAGTAAATGAGGAATCTTAATTTGCTAGATGAGCATGGTAAATAATTATTTTGTACAAAGGTGACCTGATCATAAGAGGGGTGATCTGATCATCTACATATATTTAATATCAGCAAAAAAAGAACATAAACATTCACACAATCTTTCTTTTGCTTAAATATTTCTGAAACATTACTAAACATAAAATAACCATGTTTACCATACAGCAGTATCTAGCAGTTAGTGTCATAAAATATATTATATTAAACAGACTTTTATTTAACCTATCTTATCACATGGGCATTTTCTTGCTGCAGTTCAGTTGTCCCTAGCACAGCTGCAAGAAAAAATATGTAACAAAACCATTGAGGCCCATTAAATTGAGCTTTCAAGAGATTCCGAGTTACGGGCTTGAAAAAATGGCGCTGGTTATACTTGTAACTTACAGCCTTTAGAAGCCTTTGATCTCTCAAGGCCACAAGACTTCCGATCGCGAAAATCGCTAATTGCAATTCAATTGCAAAATCGCTCAACACCACAGCCACAATCAAGCTTGCAAACAATAAATGGCGGCCCAAAGCTTACGGGTTCCAAATAGGACCCTCAAAGGGTTTACAGACTAGTTGGTAACACTGCAAATTACATTATAAAGACACCAATGCACTTTAAAACATGGGGAAAGCAATGGAAGGCATTACAATTACTTGCACAACAACTCACAAATATCAAATACTAGCGAATTGCCCGTCAAAAAATGACGGCAATGAAATTGTAAGGTAGCTAATGCTGTTTGGTGTATAATAATGAAAGATCTAATACATTAATAAATGAATATGTAAAGCTGTTTGGTGTGTAATAATGAAATATATAATACATTAATAAATGAATATACTTTACCTATTTTGAAGCATTGTGTTGAAGAGCTGGCAATCTGTTTTGAGGTTGCTGCAGCATTAGTGGTGTGGAGCTGCTGTGTAAGCGTCCTGAATGTGTGCAGTGTAATACTGTGCGTGCGCGAGACGAAACCGTTAGCGTAGTGTTGTACTTCCGCATTGGCGTAAAATGGCGGGTTATCTGTGGTATGCGTCTTTGCGGATTATCCGTCGGTGCTTCGTGGTGGTTTTCGAGTTTCGGGTGGTGTTTTGCGAGTGTGTTGTGGTGTTTTACGTGTTGAGAGTGCTATAGCCTCGTTTTCGTTTTTTTCGGCGGCCATTTTTTTTCTCACTTAGCGATTTTATTAGTGTGTAAAGTGTTTTATTTTTATTTAAATGAAGGTGTAACTTGTTTTTTTGAGGTGCTGGATGGTTCCTCTTGCTGTAGGTAAGCTTTTTATGTGTGTGTTGTGTGTATTTATTGTGTTTTAAATGTTTGTATGTCGGCGTGTTGCGTCCAATGCTTGCAAGTTCGTAATGTGTGGTAACGTGTCTCGTATGGTGTTTGCGTGTGTAGCCTCGTTTTCGTTTTGTTCGTCGGCCATTTTTTGGGTCGCTTTGCAAATTGTTTAGTGTCTAAACTCTTTTATTTTGTGTAAAATGAAGGTGTAAGGTGCATTATTGAGGTCCTGGATGCTTCCTGTTGCTGTAGGTAAGGTTTTTATGGATGTGCTGTGTGTATGTATTGTGTTTTTACTTTTGTAATGTTCGCGAGTTGCGTCCGAGTGTTGCGAGGCTGTAATGTGTGTGAACGTGTGTCGTATGTTGTTTGCGAGTGTCGTAATGTGTGTGTCGTGCTCTTTGGGTTGCGACGTGAAGTTTGCGAGGGTCGCAGTTGCTGGCATGGAGCGCCTTCGGCGCTCCATGCCAGCACCTGCGGACCTCACTTTGCGAGGTCCTCAGGTGCTGGCATGGAGCGCGGCCAGCAACTGAGACCCTCGCCCAGTGCCCTCGCTTCGCGAGGGCCTTGGCTCGCTGTACGAGCTGCGGCCCTCGCTTCACGAGGGCCGCGGGCTAGCTACGCGAGCCCGCAGCGTTAGCAACAATTCGTACGCTCACAACTATATATGTGATTGCAAAAAATAATATTTTATTTTCCACATAGGTTGTAATGGTCATGCATATGCCAATATGAAAAGCCGCGCTGCAACATCCGGAAAGCTTCTAAAGACACACTACATCATTAAATTGCAATACAAATACATGCAAATGACATGCATGTATTTGTTAAAATGCCATATTAACCATTTCACACTCACAGAGGCTATAATGTGGCCCCTAAACACACAAACATCATCTGATATACATCTCACTCATCACATCTGCATTTTGGAACACAAATAGTGGCCAAATTATACCATCATGTGGCATATATCAAGTACCCAGTGAACATTGTATTACTTGTTTTTCAGTCCTTCAGTCGTGTCTGACCCTATGGACTGTAGCATATTTAACCAGGTCTCTGGCTAAATATGCTACAGTCTGGAGTGGGTTGCCAGTTCCTTCTCTAGTGGACTGGGATTTGTCTGACCTCTCTGCTATCACCTGCCCACCTACACTGGCCCTACATGTTATAGCTCACAGCTTCATTCAGTTACACAAGCACCCTTCACCACCACCACTTAGCAATCCACACTAATGTTAATTGATGAATAGCAAAATATAATGGGAGGTCACCAGATGGGAATGGGTTTACATCTTGGCACATGGCCACTGGCAATGGCGTGGGACTTACCAGGGCAGGCGTTGGGGAGATTACCCCTGATGAAGATGAGTTGGCTGTTGATCCACATGTTCATACTCCACAGTATCACTAATTGGCCTGTGTATTAACGCTTTATTATTATTATATTTCATATTTAATATTATACTGTATGATATATAACGCTATTCTGACTATTATTCATTTTATATGTAATGATCTATTGTATGTTAAATAGGGCTCATTAATATACATATATGGGAATGTGACACTAATGTGATGCATGTGGATGTCCCATAACCCCAACCTGACACAGTAAGAACGGTATCACAAAGCTTTATTTCATACACAGAGCACAATCAGAAATGGTTAAGACTGTGCATTAATATCATGGGTGTGGTGTGGGCGGATCCCAGGAGAGCAAGATGCTGGGGGTGTGGGGGGAAGGAATACCTACAGGGGGTAATGTCATAGTCTAGAATAAGCATGATGCATAGCACCTATCAGGGTCACATGTGGTCACTATACCACTGCAACCGGAATCTGATGGAAAAAAAGGATCATCACAAATCACTCCATTTAATTGAAGAAACCATTAATGTGCATAGCACTTAGATTTTTCTAGATCTTCTCAGTGAAACATATGATTCAACCTCTAGATTGTGTAATCCAATCCAGTTTCACACATACAGTCTGGTGACAAAAAAAAAGTGGCCACCTGAGAAAAGGCGGAGGAGGATAAAAAAAAACTAATCAACATGCATGTACAGTACAGTGCTAAATACTGTAACTGTAACTATATACCAACTCATCTGATTCCCATCTGCAAGCATTACTATTAGCTAGCTGGATAATCAGCAATATGAGAAATACACATTGATATGGTGAGGTCACAAAGGTCAGCAGCAAGATTCACTGTTACTTACATCAGACCCAAAGATCTGTTCTCAGACCGATATTGAGGTCAGGATCACATGCTTCACTAATGCATATATTAATGCTGGCTGTCATTAACATGCCATTGTGAGACTTTGCAAGTCATCCTTCATAGCAGTATTAGTCTACATTTAAACTAACAACAATCATGTCTCAGATATCTGATTATATGATAGCTTTAAGATTGTGGGAGCTACATATTAATAGGGGCTGTCATTGAAGGAATGTCTACCTAAAAGGCAATGGGAAAACCTTACACCTCGTACATTTCCTTCACAATGCTTGCAGATGCAGAAGATGCCTTCATGGACCTGAATTGTACCTAAAACAATATAAAAAAGAAAAAATACTAAGGCCTGAAAATCCTAGGGACTGCAGCATCTCTTCTCAACAGCATCCCTCAGTGACCGTCAATTGATGAAATGTTAAACAGAACCCTACATGTCAACAGAGAAGACAATTGTGGACCATGTAATGGGAGGTAGCCATCTGCATATAAAATATCGTCATCACATACTGTAGGTGACCATGTTTTCCACAGACAAAGCAGGCTCCACCTCTGTCACCCCCTCCAGACACCCAACTCCTCCGCCCTCGGCTCCCACCGCCTCTCAGTGGTTTATTTAAACCCTCAGTAAAAGACATCAATGTTAGTATTATTTCATCTCCTAGTTTTGTCACAGCATATACTTCTTTAGGTTTACTCTCCGCCTTTTTCTGTTTCTTTTCTTTCACTTTTTTACACTGTTCTACTGCATGCCTGGCATAAGTTACAGTGTCACTGAAGGGTCTTTTCTTGTATGTAATCTGGTACTTAACTACAAAAAGGCATTTTTAAAATATTGTGCATATGGTCCCCTGTTATTATATGGGTCGGGTCTCTACCCCACTATGACAAAAACATTTCTCAGTTTTCCCAAGTATTGTTCCACTTCCTCACCCTCCTTACTTTGTATGAGCTGCTCAAACTTAATCCTAAATATGCTCATATTACCTTTGGGGTTGGTAATTCCCTCTACTGCTTTCCTGACATCTGCATCTGTCCAGGCTCTATAAACAAGCATGGTATTTGGCTGAGCGGGGCCCCCCTTTACACCCAGTTCTCCCGCTCTGGGATTACGAATCTCTATTAACAGGTAAGTATAATTTTCAAGGTTATCACATTCAGGGTCATTAACAGACATCATATTAGGGGTATAATAAGTGAGTAGCTTACCGCAAAGTAGACGGGTAGTTGTTCTGCCATATCGAAGATACCAGGGTGATCACATCATCAGGAGAAGAGGAGTCGATGCGGACGGAGGGATTACATGACCTGATGGTGCATGCGGCGGAAGAGACAGAACGGGATTTAAATTCTGCTGTGGATTTAGGTAAGGAGGAGGAGGAGTATCTGGTTCGACCACTAGGAGAGCATGTAAAAATCTCATCATCCTCAGTATAAGAAGAGGAAAAAAATGTCTCCTTTCTCTTTTTCAGTCAGTTGCTTTGTTCCTTTTTCTTACATTCATTCAACAAGTGACATGCCAAAATATAATTTGCTGTTTTTAGTAGTTTTTTTAACAATACATAAAAGCTTACTAAAAGTCCTAATACAATTCTCACACTAATTAGGCAACTTATATATGAACATTTAGGGCCTCATTAAAATCTCCCTCGTTGTTCTTTCGGTGCTCACAAAAGGCAGTTTTTTTGCTGTTTGAGAGTACCGAATCTCTCGCAGCCTGCTCTGCGATATGACTACGAAAAATGGCCGAGAATAGGCTCTGAGAGAGCTACGTAGTCACACGCAGCCTTAAATCTACGAGTGATTCTCGCATTTCTCAAGAATCCCTACTGGCACAAAAAGTGCCCGCAAGGAATCGTAAAGCCTCTACGTGCTGCCTCGGAGCAGTGCGAGACAGCCGTGTGAGGCTCCCCCCTGCTCCCTATACACATCCCCATGCTTCAGGGGTCTCTATCGGGACCCCTGCAGCACCCCCACATTAAACCCTTGCAGCGGGGGTCCCTGATCGGCACCGATCAGGCCCCTGCTGCATTTAAAAGTTTTAAATCCCACCCCCGCTGCAAATTATTAGCCAATCCTGGCCACGTCAAAAATTTTTTACCCCCCTCTATGCTAGGGGTCCCCATCGGGACCTCCAAAGTGTCCCCACATAAACCCCTTGCAGCGGGGGGTCCCCGATCTGCATAGATCAGGCCCCCGTTGCACTTAAACATTTTAAATTCGCGGCACACTATTACTAATCCCGGCAGCGGCACCTAATATTAACCCCCCTCTATGCTGGGGGTCCCCATCAGGACCCCCGAAGTGTCCCCACATAAACCCCTTGCTGCAAGGGGTCCATAGGAACCCCTGCAGCCCCCCACATTAACCCCCTGCAGCGCGGGTTCCCGATAGGCACCGATCGTGACCCTGCTGCATTCCAATTTTTTAATTTTCAGCCTCGCGGGGCCTTAAAGGACCGTAAAGGTCCTGAAAGGATTCGCACTAAAAATTATTAACCTCAGGCATATAATATATAATTAACCCTATAACTACCCCGATAATTCATGGGGGTCAATACAGACCCCCATAAGCCTCTATTTAATCCCATCAGTCCCATAAGGGTATATTATGACACCTATGGGGCTGTTAAAAACCCTAACATTAACCACATAAGTGCCATGATGGTCCACAAGGACCATCATGACACTAACTACAAACACTACACTATAACCCCCAATAAACCATTTAATCTAAACTAACCCCCCTCTACACTAATCTATTAACACTTACACTACCTACCTACACTACCTACCCCCTAATAAACCTCCCCACCACTCTAATTACAAAAAATAAAAAAACCTACCTTACAGAAAATAAAAAAACCTAAGTCACCAAAAATAAAAAAAACTACAGTACAGAAAATAAAAAAATCTACAGTACAGAAAAGAAAAAAAAACCTACAGTACAGAAAATAAAAAAACCTACAGTACAGAAAAAAAAATTACACCCCTGAAAGGAAAGACAGACACACACAATACAATACATACATACAATACATTACATACAATACATTACATACAATACATTACATATAATACATTACATATAATACATTACATACAATACAAATCAAACACCCCCTATCTAACATACAATCTATTTAATATAAAATAAATCATAACAATATCAAATACATCCCCCTATCTATCTAATATACAATAAATCCTAACTACATACACAGACCCTAATTCTAAGCTAAAATAAAATAATTACAGTCCTAACTACATACACAGACCCTAGTTCTAAGCTAAAATAAAATATTTAAGACCACTTACCTTTAAGATGTCCCTTCAGATCACTAACCTAGGGGTAAAACAAAACAAAACAATTAGTACAAAACATTAACATAAAATAAATAAATATTATATACATTCTAAATATTCCACTCACCTTTCCAGCATGTCGGGTCATTGTTCAGTTCTTCGGGCACGGCTGTGTTAAAAAAACACAATACATTAATACAATATACAAACACCAAATAAAATAAACATATAAACATATAAATATACATTCAACTTACCTCCCAGCGATGTCCCCGGCCTCCTCCTCTTCAGCCCCGGCTGGGCCCTGCAACCATCCTATGGACCCCTGCAGCAAGGACTTAATGTGGGGACACTTCAGAGGTCCCGATGGGGGGGTTAATTGTAGGTGCCGCGGCCAGGATTAGTAATAGTTTGCCGCGGGCCCTTTAAGGAGCCGCGGCGGGGAATTAACATTTTTTAAATGTAGCAGGGGCCTGATCTATGCAGATTGGGGACCCCCGCTGCAAGGGGTTAATGTGGGGACACTTGGGGGGTCCCGATGGGGACCCCCAGCATAAAGGGGGGTTAATTTTAGGTGCCGCGGCCGGGATTGGCTAATAGTGTGCCGCGGGCCCTTTAAGGAGCCGCGGCGGGGAATTTAAAAGTATTAAATGCGGCAGGCTGTCACTTCTCATGTACATTTTCGCAGTGTTGATACGTACGGCCCTTCTGCATAGCTCATACGTTGCTCGCAGCAGGGCGATTGTAATAGCATTGTAACTTAGAGAAATGTTGCAGTACGTAGGGCTTAAGTAGAAGCCTCCTATTTACAAGGCTGGAATTTAATAGGGCCCTTAGTGTGTTTGAGTGTGGACCAGACAGCTTCCCAAATGCAGAAGTTAAAATAATGTATCAATTGTATAAAGCACTACAAAACTAGAGACCAGAACTTTCTGCAGTAAAATATGTATATATACCAGGGCTTACTGCTAGCTCTCAATTCAAGGTCAGTAAAACAGAAGCAAGCAGAATATACTTTTTTTTTTTTTTTTTACTTCAATACTTTTTATTATTCAGGATAACCACAAATCAAATATCCATAAGTCATTTAAAACAACAGTGTCAATGTAGAAGAGCAAAAGTTACACAATGTTCCCGAAATAACATTACCATTTTTACAGTCCCTAATATAAATGTAAATAATAACAAAATATTACCTAAGATAGTTATATATTCTAATTATCTTAAAATGTTCTTATTTTTTTAGGCTTAATAGAAAAATCAAACAAATAACTAATAAAAGAAATAGTGAGGGAAAATCTAGATATTTATAATCATATAATTAGTTCACCCGGCTGCCTTTTCAAAAGATTAGATCTCTATCACAACCCCAAGGGGTAGTCCAGCGCCGCCATTTTGATACGGTTGAGCTAATGGATAAGTGCTCATATTATACAAATAAACTATGTATATAAAAACAACATAATAAGTTGATACATTTATGACTCGTTACCCTGGTTGGATGTATTACAAAATCAAAGGAGGAAAGTGGTCGCTTGACCGCCCGACCCCCCCCCCTGATTTCACCCCGAGTTGCACTACGGTAAATGTAATTATTTTGCAGACTCACTATACCTCATAATCTAGACTGTCCGAGAGCACCCAGGTCCAGACCGTCTCCGCCTCCTGCTTCCCATCAGTCAGTACATCAAAGAGGTCTATGTTAGAGTTATGTTATTGTTACACTTTTGGAAGAAGCTAACCAGGGTTCCCAGATCTTAAGGAACAGCAGTGAAATATCGCTAAGAATATGTGTCAGCCTTTCATTGATCAGTATGTCATTCATTTTGTTTATTACATTCCTACACTGCAGGGAAGGGGATTTCCAATTTCTGGCAATAATGCTTTTAGTCGCTAGCATAAAGAATTGGAGTAGTTTGTTTTGAGAGGAGCTGAATTTAAGATCATGGATACCTAAAAGACATACCTCCATACGTTGAGTCCTGAAGCTAAGAGAAGAGTCTTGGACCACAGTCCTTAAATAATTGGGCAATACCACCAGGAATGTATAAAGTCTCCTTCAATCTGGCACTCTCTAAAGCAAAGCTTATTTCCAGACTTTGTAATTTTATGTAACCTTAATGGAGTGAAGTAAGCTCTGTGTAAGATTTAAATTGAGGTCTCTAAGAGACTATATGTAATGGAGCATCGGGAAAGAGTAGTATTTTTAAAGGTAAAGTTCCTTTCTACAAACTTAAATTACAAATCACTGGGATAAACCACAATTTCTTTATAATAATGGGGCTGTCTGTTTCTCTTTCTTTCTTTACTCTTTGCAATTCATTCAAAAACAAACTGTTATGATCCAATTTTGGAACAATTTCACGTGCAAGAAATCCTTCTATATCACTTGCAAAAAAAACATTCTAGAAACTATTTTTATAACTAGCGAATTGCCCGTCACAAAATGACGGCAATGAAATTGTAAGTGAGCTAATGCTGTTTGGTGTGTAATAATGAAATATATAATACATTAATAAATTAATATACTTTACCTATTTTGAAGCATTGTGTTGAAGAGCTGTCAATGTGTTTTGATGTTGCTGCAGCATTAGTGGTGTGGAGCTGCTGTGTAAGCGTGGTGAATGTGTGCAGGGTATTAGTGTGCGTGCGCGGCTAATGTGTGGTATGCGTCTTCGCGGATTATCCGTAGGTGCTTTGTGGTGTTTTGCGAGTTTCTTGTGGTGTTTTGCAAGTTTCTTGTGGTGTTTTGCGAGTTTCTTGTGGTGTTGTCCGTGTTGAGAGTGCTGTAGCCTCGTTTTCGTTTTGTACGTCGGCCATTTTTTCTCTCGCTTAGCGATTTTATTAGTGTCTAAAGTGTTTTATTTTTATTTAAATGAAGGTGTAACTTGCTTTTTTGAGGTGCTGGATGGTTCCTCTTGCTGTAGGTAAGCTTTTTATGTGTGTGTTGTGTGTATTTATTGTGTTTTAAATGTTTTTATGTTCGCGAGTTGCGTCCGATTTTTGCGAGGTCGTAATGTGTGCTAACGTGTCTCGTATGGTGTTTGCGTGTGTAGCCTCGTTTTCGTTTTGCTCGGCGGCCATTTTTTCTGTCACTTATGAAATTTTTTAGTGTGTAAACTCTTTTATTTTGAGTGAAATCAAGGTGTAAGTTGGTTTTTTGAGGTCCTGGATGCTGTAGGTAAGTTTTTTATGTATGTGCTGTGTGTATGTATTGTGTTTTTAATTTTGTAATGTTCGCGAGTTGCGTCCAAGTGTTGCGAGGTCGTAATGTGTGTTAACGTGTGTCGTATGTTGTTTGCGTTGCTAATAAAAGTTTGCGAGGGTCGTAATTGGTGTGTCGTGTTGTTTGCGTTGCGACATAAAGTTTGCGAGTGTCGCAGTTGCTGGCATGGAGCGCCTTCGGCGCTCCATGCCAGCAACTGAGGCCCTCGCCCGCTGCCCTCGCTTTGCGAGGGCCGCAGCTCACTGCGCGAGCCCGCAGCCCTCGCTTCGCGAGCCCGCAGCCTCACTTCGCGAGGGCCGCGGGCTCGCTATGCGAGCCCCCAAGCGTGAGCAACGGCCCGTATGCTCATAACTATATATGTGATGGCCCATCAAGTTCTGTAACCCCTACAATAATTTCCAACTAACACACCTCTTCCCAAGACCCCTCCTAAAACATTTACTTTACTTACTAAAATCACCTAAAACGTTCAACAACAACATTCCATAAACAAAAACATGACATGTTAATTTATTTACTTTACAATATCCAAACCACTTTAAAATATTGGCATAAGGTTCTGTTTTACTGACCTTGAATTCTATAAGATACAACCTTAAAAATTGCAACGGGAGGGGAAATTCCTGCGTTGTGCGCTATGAGCTTGTCTCTGTGCCTGTCACAAAACTGAATGCATTCTTTGGGGTAAGAAAAAGCTATTCTTTATACTAGTCAAAAGTATTAGTGAGTTTAGAACAGATAACATGCATGTAGAAAACACATTGTCTTCAAATTAAAGCCACAACAATGTCAAGCTATTTTTAAAAATAACAAGTAGCTGACCTGCAGAGTACAAAGATAGGTCTTACAGATGATATTACAGGACCACAATCCTCCACTGTTATATATTTCTGGGAAAAATATTTCCCTTTTATATATATTTATGTCGACTTTAGAAATATACCTCGTGGACACGATTCCAAACCCTTAAAGATACAGAGGAATTTTTTTCAACCTGCATTTCCCAGTTGTTTTACATGTATGCAGATTCGTCTCCACAGTGGTGTGCACTAGCATCCAGTTTCTATTACCACTAGCACAGCTTGGGCAATTATTTCTCATTAGGCCGAGGGGTTTGGGAGAGGCCTTCTTTGTTTTTCCGGCATACTGCCAAGAAACCCGCAAGACCTGGAGCATGGTCTCCATGACCAGTCAAGGCAGTCCCTTTTGCATAACCCAGCAATGGGGCTCAATCATTGGAATCACAGGGACCACCTCGTCAACTTCCCATTCGCCAAACTGGCTACTTAAAAGTTCAGGAAGCAGTGTTTGGCTGAGGGGGTTCCTCTACCCTGTAAGGCCATGTTCCTGACACTGGTGTGTTTCCTTATCCTGGCCAATTACCTCCTGGCTTTTACACTGGGAGGATGTGTGAGTATACCTAGTGGGCTGTTGATGGAATACTCTGCTTGGTACCCCACATCCGGATTCATTTACACTTCACCTCCTTATTTAGTTTTTAAGTTCTTTTGACGTTTTTTTCTCTCTCACCAGATGGGAATATGGAGTATTAAAAGGCGGTCATGTTGGAACCTTGGTTAATAAAATGTGTAAGAGGACGGAGTTACAAGGAGAAAAAAAGAGGACAGACCTGAAAAAAAAAGAAATCAAGGTGAAATGGGGGCAGTAAGAAAGATATGGAGATAGAAGAGAAATAATAATAGACAGAGGTGACAAGAGAAAGAGTCGGAGTAACAAGATCAGACAGTACGTCATTGCTTGGTAAGCAATTTTTAATCCAACAAATGTTTATCAGCAGCTATGCATTCTCTCATATATCCACTAGATGTCACCATGGTATTAAAAAAAATGATGCCATTACTACCATGTAATCCAAACCAGTGGTTCTCAACTGCTGATTCTGGATCTGGTGCTGCTCGCGGAGACCATGAGCCTCATTCAATTGAGCAATTGTAAGTTACGGGCACCCGTAATGGGGCACGTAAGCTAATTTGCTATACAATTGGCGTCTTTTTGCGAGTTGTTACAACCGTAACTTACACCCCATCTAATACTTTGATCTTTCACGTCCACAAGAGTTACGATCGCAAATCGCTATTCAACTGCTACAATTCCGCAAGCCCGCAAATGTTTTCACACCAGTAAACAGCAAATGTAGAAGAAAATCCTACAGGTACCAGATGAGACTCGCAAAGGGGTCAAAGACATGTCCGTAGCACTGTAAATGCAAATAAAAAATCAATAATGCACTGTAAATGACGGGGAAAGCAATAAAAGACATTATAATTAATTGTACAACAGTCTCAAGCCCGCAATTCGTCAATCAAAATAATGTTATTTTATGTTTCAACTCAGGGTTATATCGATCTCGGGTATCAATGAGTTAATACATATCAGGCCACCCACATGGACTAGAACAGTATTGTCATTCATTTTTATTATTTTGTATTTTGAGGGTTTGCGAGTCTGATTGCATATCGGACCCCCGAACCTAATTGATTGACAAGTATCCTCCATGTTTTACTGACCTAATGATGGCGGTCTCATTTTCTATTGTCAGTTTCTAAATGGGTAGTTACGGCCTTGCTTAGTTGATCATGTTCCCGCCCTGAACTGATACATACAAGTGCATGGCTTACGGTTTCGGCTTTTGGCCTGTAACTTGCGGGCTTGTTCAATTAAATAGAAATTGTAGCAGAGTGCGAGCCCGCAGCAAGCCCGCAGTCATACAGCCTGTATACCGCGAGATGCGGGCTTTCAATCGAATGAGGCTTCTTATCTGCTGGATTTAATAGCAGAGGGATGTAGAGAGCCATACAACAACCATTAGTCAAAGAAAGATTATTGATGACTTTACTTACAGTTAAAATACACTGGGTGGCCTCAGATGGAGTCCAATAACGTAATGTGTTTGTTGGGATCATTTTTCTCTCCCTATGAATATATAAGGGATTTTCATTATTACATTTTTATTTTAGAACAGTCAATAAATATTATATTACGCTCTAAAAATAATGAGTTCTCTCTTGGTGCATGGGGCAAATTATGGAAAGCACAATAATTCCAAAAGAAAAAAAAAGCATGCTGAATCATCTAGGGTCTAAGCTTAATAGTATGGGACATAAGTTAAATATCACCATTTTTACTTCATAAACCCTAAACTATATAGATCCTAACTTCTTGCTACTACTAATGTTATATAGAAATAATAGGTTCAAAGACTTATCTTGATAAAGCAAATGTTATGTTGCAAGATTTAAATATAATAGATTGTGCAACTATGTTCATGGAGCTATATTTACCCCCAAAGCATTTAATAGGGAGTAAGTTCAATATTGGTGTTTTCTACACACTTTATCAAGTAGACAATTTGTATAACTTAGTAGTGATGTCCCAAACAGTTAGCCAGAAAACTATTTGAGTCGATTTTCGCATGTTCGCGTTCGCCGCGAACGGCGAACACATACGCTTTTTGGTTCGCCCCCTATACTTTATCATTGAGGAAACTTTGAACATCATTTATTTAATTTTTTAATTTTTTTTGTGTAATCTATGCCTGCCTGCCAGCGTGTGTGTGTGACAGACTAACACCTAACAGCTTATATTGTGCTTATTTTCACTACTCATACCTGGTGGTGTAACATACATTGAAAACAGCCATTTTTTTCCTGTAATCTAATTTCAGTTGCCTGCCTGTGTCAGGCTCATGGCTTCTATTGTGCTCAGTGACATAAAACAACACTTTTTTGACTGTAATAGATTGAATAGCAATTGCCTGCCTACAGGCGTGTGTGTGAAGCCTATTGCATCTACTCTGCCAACTTTTGCCAGTGCACAGTGATACGTCATATCTGGTGCAACCGTAGTGTACAGTGACATAAAACAACACTTTTTTGACTGTAATCGATTGAATATCAGTTGCCTGCCTACAGGCGTGTGTGTGAGGCCTACAGCGCCTACTCTGCCAACTTTTGCCAGTGCACAGTGACACTCATATCTGGTGGCACCTTAGATTGCTTGCGCAGTGCCCTAAATTTGAAGTGGGAGGACATACCAAGCATCTTTTTCCATCTCCCTGTTCCAAAAATCAATGCCATATAGACGTCCCCTAATAGTGGACGTAACAGGGATGAAACCGATAGGAGTAGTACTACTTAACAGTACACACCTTATAATAACGCAGACAGAGGCAACGTGTATAATCTTCCATGCTGTGCAGTGGAAGCCCCCAGACTCTGACCTGTGTATAATCTTCCATGCTGGGCAGTGGAAGCCCTCAGACTCTGGCCTGTGTATAATATTCCATGCTGGGCAGTGGAAGCCCCCAGACTCTGACCTGTGTATAATCTTCCATGCTGGGCAGTGGAAGCCCTCAGACTCTGACCTGTGTATAATATTCCATGCTGTGCAGTGGAAGCCCCCAGACTCTGACCTGTGTATAATCTTCCATGCTGTGCAGTGGAAGCCCCCAGACTCTGACCTGTGTATAATATTCCATGCTGTGCAGTGGAAGCCCCCAGACTCTGACCTGTGTATAATCTTCCATGCTGTGCAGTGGAAGCCCCCAGACTCTGACCTGTGTATAATCTTCCATGCTGGGCAGTGGAAGCCCCCAGACTCTGACCTGTGTATAATATTCCATGCTGGGCAGTGGAAGCCCCCAGACTCTGACCTGTGTATAATCTTCCATGCTGGGCAGTGGAAGACCCCAGACTCTGACCTGTGTATAATATTCCATGCTGGGCAGTGGAAGCCCCCAGACTCTGACCTGTGTATAATCTTCCATGCTGGTCAGTGGAAGCCCCCAGACTCTGGGAGTCTGAAGAAGAGGAGTCAGAGGAGGAAGGTGGCTTTGAGGAGGTGGAAGACCAAAAACAGCAGGCGTCCCAGGGGGCTTGTTGTCACCTTTCGGGGACCCTTGGTGGCTGGGTGGAGGAAGAGACCTCCAATGACATCAGTGAGGACAAGGAACGAGACATGGCTAGCTTGGTATCCAACCTTGTGCAAATGGGGAGTTTGCGGTTGTGCAAAGGGACTGTTTGCAGTTGTTTGCGGTGCATTAAACGGGGAGATTGGTCTGTTACTGTGAAGCAGGTGTAACCCTTACACTACCTGATCGATACAACATCATACCTGATGTTTTAAAGCACGTTATGCCAAACAATTTAGGAATGTTAGGTGATTTATGCCCTTTATGACTTAAAACCAGACTCTGCATCAACTATGTAATTTTCCGTGGGAGTTTTGCCATGGATCCCCCTCCGGCATGCCACAGTCCAGGTGTTAGTCCCCTTGAAACAACTGTCCCATCACTATTGTGGCCAGAAAGAGTCCCTGTGGGTTTTGAAATTCGCCTGCCCATTGAAGTCTATGGGGTTCGCCGATATTCGCCCATTCGCGAACATTTGCTAGAAGTTCGCGTTCGCTGTTCGCAAACCCAAAATTTGATGTTCGCGACATCACTATAAATTAGTATTTCTTCTTACTACAAAGACAAGTGACAATTAAGAGTGCTCTAAACTATATATATATATTTTCTATATTTATACATTGGAAGGTCCCCAGAACAAAAGGGAAGCGAGTGACCGATCAAAACTGTACTAGAAGGTGACTTTGTACAGAAACAAATTAGAAAATATAATGTTATTTAAAGGCATTTCAAACTCATCAATGCTCTACATCGTCAAACAAAACCTCTGAAAACCACCATTTTTTATTTAATTTCTAAAATGGATGCATATTTTATTGATATAAGAGCTTTTAAATGAAATAGTTATTCCTTCACTTGTCCTCATCCCTGCAGACAGTGTGAGTACAGGTTCTGCAAGGACCGAACGTCACAAGTTTCAAAATGTTCATTTGGCCTATATATGTTTTACTACTCATGCATTTCCCTCTGTTTCTCCAGGCTCTTTTTCTGTTGTTTTTCTCCACAATTACAGGAGTCATTGAACTGTCTGCAGAACACTGTCTATCAGGGCCATTGATGGGTAGATTGTAAGCTCTTTGGGGCTGGGCCCTTGTTTCTATTACACCAGCCTGTCTGTTGATGCATTTGTATCACATTTGAATTGGAAACTACCCTTCGTTGTAATTTTCTTTTTGTACCCATTATACTTTATTCTAATCTGTAAATAGTGCTACAAACAATCCTGGCACTTTATAAAAAAAGACTAATAATAATTATAATAATACATTTGTATCCTGGAAGGGAGTCTTATGCTGGCAGGCATTATTATACATATATATATATATATATATACTAGCGACTTGCCCGTCAAAAAATGACGGCAATGTGATGTATATGTTTGTCAAGTTGTTTAGTTATTAACATATATTTTTGACACTTGTAAGTATTTTAATATGAACGTGTATTTTTGTAAAATGTTGATGTAATCGTTTTTTAAAATGTAATTAGTATCTGAAGAATTGTTAACTTTAATATACATTGAATGAATAGGAAAGCAAAAAGTAAAAAGCCTTCTTTAAACGTCGCGAATTTTAACATGAAGTTTAAAATATATGTAAGCAATAACCTTCAAAGTATATATTTTTCAACTTGAACTTTATTTTTTATGTAAGTTTAGAAGTTGACAAAACATTGGTATAATTTTGAACATTATAAACAGGAACATAGTGAATACATTTTGTAACCTAATTTTTTATTAAAAGTATTAACATTTGAATGTAAAAACAATTGACCTTTAAATTAATCAGTATTAAAATTCAATTTCTATCACAATAATTGTTAACTTGAATATACATTGAATGTAGAGGAAGGCATACAGTAAAACTCTTCTTAAAACGTACGTAATTAAAGTAATTCATTACTGAGCACATAAACTGGCGATAAACATTAATGTAGGTAGTAATCTTAAGATAACAGACAATATTTACATTGTGATTTAAAAGGTGCTTGACCTCTTAACATCCACTTTGTAATCTGTTGAATGAAATAACTTGAAAATATATTTTTTAAACTTGTAACATTAGAAACATTAACATAGTGGCTTAACATTTTAACATAATTTTTACTAACAATGCAAGGCAAGTATTTTGTGAGGCGAATCATTCATAAACAGTACTTCCATTAATTATGACTGAATTAAACAACCAATTGTTATGTATTTTGGAATGCTTTTAAAAAATGTTGGCATCTTTAATTTGTATCCTTCAAAGTTATAGTACTTCATAGTAGACAATGTTTTTAGTAAAAATACGTCCATCTTCTAATAAATCACCTTGACTTTCATTGTTTTCAATGTAAAGTTTAATAGCCTGTGGATTTTTGCACCGTGACAACGCAACGTACAATTGACCATGTGCAAAAACTGGTTCTTCCAAGAAAATACCAACAGATTTGAAAGTTTGACCTTGTGATTTATTAATGGTCATGGCAAATGCCATAATAATGGAAAATTGTCTTCTTTGAAGTATAAAAGGGAGACTACTTGCACTTGGTGCTAAATCTATTCTTGGTATGAAAACTCTCTCTCCTTTATGGGTCCCAGTTAAAATTTCAGCATCTATAAAATGGTCCTTTAATTGTGGAACAATTAATCTTGTGCCATTGCATAGGCCTTTTTGGGGGTTCATATTTCGCAGTAACATGATAATTGCACCTTTCTTTAGCTGCAAAATATGTGGTGGCATTCCAGAAGGAGTTAAAGAGTTTATGAATTCAGTTGAAAAGTTTGCCTGACTTTCATTGTCATCAGCAAGTACAGAATCAGCACTGTGATAATTTCTTTGTGGTGCATTAATTTTTTTTTAGATTTCATTATTGAGTATTAATGCATCTTTATTTTTACACGTCAGTATAACTTGGTTGGCAAGCTCGGAATATTCTTCGTTATTTATGCTCCCTTCAAATATAGTTGATATAATATCTTGTTGACAAATCATATGAGGTGGGATCTCTACAGTGTCGTCAGGTAAATGTAGTATTTTTTCTGTTCTGCCTTCTCCAATTTTAATAAGCCAATCATTGAAATCAGTTTGGCCTTCTGATCTCATATTTTGTTGCAGTTGAAGATGGGTAAAATGTTTCCATACTGTACTTGACTTTATACATGTTTCGATAATGTCAGTTCGATTTCCATGTACAACGACAGGTAATGTTTGTCTAAAATTGCCACCCAACAACATTACCTTTCCACCAAATGGAAAAATATTATCCATGACTTCACGAAGCAAACGGTCAATACATTGGAGGGCATAGCATGACATCATTGTGGCCTCATCTATTATAATTAATTTACATTTCTTCAATTTCTTTGCTTGTAAGGATGTCATGCGAATATCTGACACAGAATTTTCTAAAATAGGCACTGGCAGTTTAAATCCACTATGAACAGTTCTTCCACCTTCTAATAAAAGTGCAGCAATTCCAGTAGTGGCAAACGCCATTGCTATTTTTCCTTGTGCTCGTACTGAACTCATTAATAAATTCTACAAATATGTTTTTCCTGATCCGCCAGGTCCATCAAGATAGAAATAACGCTCTGTCACCATGTCATCATCTATAGCATTTTTAATGGCATGAAATGCTTGCAATTGTAGTGTATTTAAAGTTGCAAGTCTTTCGTCTGTTCTTTCTGCTTGTAGTTGAATGTCATAGTCTTCAAAGTTAATGTCATCTATAAGACCTGGATCAGGCAAATTAAAACTTGCACAACTTAATCCATGAGTTAAAAAGACTTCTTGGATTTCCATTAACGCTTTTAAGTGTGCAATGGGTTCATTGTATCGTCGCATAAAGTCTTCAGCCATATTACTTTAAAAATCTCCCACAAAGCTAATGCATTAGGAGCATTTGAGAAGATACAAATAAAAGCAAATTGTTCTCTCATCTATCGTGGCATTTGACATTGTGCTGCTTCTTCTAAACATCTTTCCCACTCTGTATCATCAGCGAGTAAGTTTCTATGTCTTGCAGCTAAATGGAAGGATTCATATACAATGTCATTAACAGTTCTTAAGTGTTCAAAACTTTGTGCTCCAGGAACATTTAAAAGTAATATCCGTAAGCAAAAACGTTCCACGTCTCTTGGACTGACAGTGTAAATTCTTGGAATAATTTTATTGCCTCTGGTTTTTCTTGGTCTCCATAATCCATTCACAAAAACATAGTGATATGGAATTTCAATATATAAGTATTGTGTTGCTTCAGCATCAGTGGAATTTAATGCAAACCATGCAGTTAGTGTAGTGTGACGATCTTCACTTTGGGCCAATGCATTCATTTCATTTCCAGCATGGAAATAGACTAAATGTCGTTGCGGCAAATGTACTGCTAACCTAAATACTGCATGTGATCTATCATGCATTTCAAATTTTAAAAGCCGCCACATAGCTTCTGGCGCACTGACATAGCGAGCATCTACATGAGATGCAAGTTCATCATGTACTAACTCACTACTTTCAGGGTTGTCTGCACTTTTGACGACTACAGTAGCTGCATCGTAACCTTTGTAAATATATTTGTAGACATATTTAATGGATTTGATGGAAGTGCAGGCTTCTACGTTGATGTGGGCGTTGTACTTCATGAGTAAATGTGGATTGTAGGGTACTACATATCTATTGTCCACTTTTTTTCCACGAATAATGGCACTATCTCCTTCTCTTCTTTTATAAAGTGGATATCCATCACAATTGGCATAGGTTTTGTCTCTATAATCTTTTGGAAATTCTTTGGAACATTTATTATTTTCCATACATAGTGATTGTGGATTAAGGTCACCACAGGGTCCATGAATCATGCGATGAGTAACAATCTCATATAGTCTACCATATAGTTCTGGATCTGGTAGTTCAGCAACAATGACTGCATCCACTTTGTCCGAAGTATCTAATTTATCTTTTTCTTGAAGTATTATTAGAAGATGTGCATGTGGAAGGCCTCTTTTTTGAAATTCAATGGTATATACATAAGCAAGACATTTGCCAAATAACTGATTTATAGTGAAGTCACGTATTAATTCATTTAATTTAATCTTAAAAACTCTGGCTACTAAATCTGGTCGATCTGAAGCAGTTTGTCCAAGAAGTAGATTT
The DNA here is from genome assembly GCA_027410445.1 of Discoglossus pictus. Taxonomy (NCBI): domain Eukaryota; kingdom Metazoa; phylum Chordata; class Amphibia; order Anura; family Alytidae; genus Discoglossus; species Discoglossus pictus. The sequence goes on from CM050167.1 coordinate 93,684,216, forward strand.
AGTGTAATTTCTGGCCATTGTGGATTACATGTAAATGTCACAAATAAATCGGGTTTGCCAAATTTAGTGACAATAGCCATAGCATCATTGAATCTTTCTCTCATATTCCGAGGAGATCCTTGAAAGGAAGATGGTAAAATGATGGCTTTGCCAGCTGTCATGTCTCTGCTTGTAGCCACGTCAGCAACATAGTCCATTAATCCAGAATATTGTTCTACACAGAGTTTATCTTGTTGATATTTGATAAAGTTTAAATTATTTGCCTCAACTTGCAAATATGAATCAATAATCCATTGTTGTGTTAGTTTGACACCACATAAAATTGGATTAAATACATTGCGAATGGCAATTTGAGCTACTTTAAATTCAAGCATAGAAACATTATTTCGGATTCTGGCTTTAGCATTTGGGTAACTGGGAAGAGTTAATTTTGGTTGCCAACCTGCTTCTCCGTGTGGGAAAAAGATGGGATATGTCATTGGATCTAAATTTGGACTTAAGATACTGATATTAATAAACGGTTGCTCCTCATTTCTAGGATATATTCGAATGTCTCTTTGAAATGGTGGTTCTCCTTCATCATTCTGAAACACCATTGCAACCTCATTTGATGTTGGCAAGTTATAACGACGTTTATCAATATGTCTGTCTCTTTTAAGCACCATATTAACCTTCGGCATTGGTAATTGATGTGTTTGTGCATGAAGTAGTTGTTCATTTTCTACTTCTGCCAATTTTTTATAAGCTTTACTGTAGGGATTGTTGTCCATAATGTTATTTAGCTCTATGAAAACACTGGGTAAGCATTTTTTATTTTCTTCCATCTGCATACGTTGGTCAACAGCTTCCATTGTATCTAGGACATATAGTTGAGCGAATTTTCTTTGATTTCCTTCCTCTGGATGTAAATGGGAAGTGCGATGATAAATTTGTCCTTGGACTTTAAAACAGTAAGGACCATGTCCTGGTACATTAGCAGCTAATGTTGCCCCCATGGATGCAAAGGATATGGCACTATTGTAAGATCTTATGTTTGTTTTAAAAAATTTGTAGTTTGGAAAAGTAGGTTCAGTCATAATGTTTTGTAAATAGAGAGGAAATTGTTTCCTTTCTGGAAGTTTGAACTTGCCTTTTTGACAGCAACTAATAAATTGGCCATCTCTGGGTCTCTCCTGTTTAAAATAATAAGCCTCACAAAACTGACATTGAGTAGTCATGTCCCCACAACTATGAACCTCTACTGCTAAAGACTTGAGTAGAGGACAATTTGCAAAGCATATAGGATTTTGACTTTCATATTCATCAGGTGAAATGTCATATAATGTTTCAACAACAGGTTCTAAATGTTTTGTTTTTTTCGTAGCTTTTCTTGGTATATGTTGTATTGTTTGAGGTAAAATGTCATGTAATGTTTCATGAAACGGTTCTAAATGCTTTGTTTTCTTTGTTGCTTTTTTTGGTATCTCTTGTATTTTTTCTGGTAAAATGTCATCTGATGTTTGAGCAACAGGTTGTAAATGCTTTATTTTTTTTGTTGCTTTTTTTGACATATCTTTAATTTCTGCAAGTGACAGTCTTTTGCTTGCAATTCTTTTGCATTCTTTTTCTCGTCGAATTTCCTTCTTCTCCGGTGTCTACTGGCTGTCTGCTCTCTGTCGTCGTTCTCTAGCTTGGCGTCTTTTCTTTTCTTGTTTACTCTCGTTATCAGCCATGTTAATCTGTAAAAATAAAATAATGTACCATTAGTTTATTTTGAGATGTTAAGTTGTTTTTCATGACAAATAGTTATCAATAGTGTGTTAACATTTTATACTTAATGAATTTCAATGCGGTCAATTGAATAAAAGTCTAAATAAGGCCATCAAATAATTATTTAAAGAAGTTTTTATTTATTAAACATGTATCCAAAAGCAAGTGTTTCAGTAACTAAAAAGGTATTTTCAAAAAGATGTTATGTCCTTATTTACAGCACTATTCAATTTGTCAAATGGCAATTAAGGGCCCTATTAAATTCCAGCCTCGTAAATAAGAGGCTTCTACTTAAGCCCTACGTACTGCAAAGTTTCTCTAAGTTCCAATGCTATTAAATTAGCCCTGCTGCGAGCAACGTATGAGCTACGCAGCAGGGCCGTACGTATCTACACTGCGTAAATGTACATGAGGAGTGACAGCCTGCGAGATGATATCGCAGGCTCAAACTCCTCATCAATTGCTGCGGGGGTCCTAAAAGGGACCTCCGCGGCAGTCCCCCACATAAGCCCTGCCGTGGGGGTACTCCGAATACCCACCCCGGCACCTAAAATTAACCCCCCCTCAATGTGGGGGTCCCCGTCGGGACCCCCAAAGTGTCCTCACATGAACACCTTGCTGCAGGGGTCCATAGAAACCCCCGCAGCCCCCACACATTAACCCCTTGCAGCGGGGGTCCTCGATCGGCACCGATCAGGCCCCCCGCTGCATTTAAAACTTTTAAATTCCCCGCCGCGGCTTCTTAAAGGGGCCGCGGCAAACTATTACCCAATCCCGGCCGCGGCACTTAAAATTAACCCCCCTCTATACTGGGGGTCCCCATCGGGACCCCCGAAGTGTCCCCATATAAACCCCCTGCAGCGGGGGGCCCCGATCGGCACCGATCGTGACCCTGCTGCAATTCAATTTTAAATTTCCCGCCTCGCGGGTCCTCAAAGGACCGTAAAGGTCCTGAAAGGACTCGCACTAAAAATATTAACCCCAGGCAACTATAATTACCCCATTAACTCATGGTGGTCAATACAGACCACCATAAGGCCTAAATTAACCCATTAACTCATGATGGTCAATACAGACCACCATAAGGCCTAAATTAACCCATTAACTCATGGTGGTCAATACAGACCACCATAAGGCCTAAATTAACCCATTAACTCATGGTGGTCAATACAGACCACCATAAGGCCTAAATTAACCCATTAACTCATGATGGTCAATACAGACCACCATAAGGCCTAAATTAACCCATTAACTCATGATGGTCAATACAGACCACCATAAGGCTCTATTTAACCCATTAACTCATGATGGTCAATACAGACCACCATAAGGCCTAAATTAACCCATTAACTCATGATGGTCAATACAGACCACCATAAGGCCTAAATTAACCCATTAACTCATGGTGGTCAATACAGACCACCATAAGGCCTAAATTAACCCATTAACTCATGGTGGTCAATACAGACCACCATAAGGCCTAAATTAACCCATTAACTCATGATGGTCAATACAGACCACCATAAGGCCTAAATTAACCCATTAACTCATGGTGGTCAATACAGACCACCATAAGGCCTAAATTAACCCATTAACTCATGATGGTCAATACAGACCACCATAAGGCTCTATTTAACCCATTAACTCATGATGGTCAATACAAACCACCATAAGGCCTAAATTAACCCATTAACTCATGGTGGTCAATACAGACCACCATAAGGCCTAAATTAACCCATTAACTCATGATGGTCAATACAGACCACCATAAGGCCTAAATTAACCCATTAACTCATGGTGGTCAATACAGACCACCATAAGGCCTAAATTAACCCATTAACTCATGATGGTCAATACAGACCACCATAAGGCTCTATTTAACCCATTAACTCATGATGGTCAATACAGACCACCATAAGGCCTAAATTAACCCATTAACTCATGGTGGTCAATACAGACCACCATAAGGCCTAAATTAACCCATTAACTCATGATGGTCAATACAGACCACCATAAGGCTCTATTTAACCCATTAACTCATGATGGTCAATACAGACCACCATAAGGCCTAAATTAACCCATTAACTCATGATGGTCAATACAGACCACCATAAGGCCTAAATTAACCCATTAACTCATGATGGTCAATACAGACCACCATAAGGCTCTATTTAACCCTATCAGTCCCATAAGGGTATGTTAGGATTTATTTTAAATTAAATAGATTGTATGTTAGATAGATAGGGGGTATTTGATTTGGACTATATGTAATATATTATATGTAATATATTATATGTAATATATTATATGTAATGTATGTAATGTCATGTATTGTATGTAATGTATGTAATGTATTATATTTAATATATTATATGTAATATATTATATGTAATATATTATATGTAATGTCATGTATTGTATGTAATGTATTATATGTATTATATGTATGTATTGTATTGTGTTTATCTGTCTTTCCTTTTCAGGTGTGTAATTTTTTTATTTTATGTAGTGGGGGGTGGGGTTGTAATGTATTTTTTTGTTTTCTGTAGTGGGGGTGGGGTTGTAATTTGTTTTGTTTTTTTCTGTACTGTAGGTTTTTTGTTTTCTGTACTGTAGGTTTTTTGTTTTTTGTAATTAGAGTGTTGGGGAGGTTTATTAGGGGGTAGGTAGTGTAGGTAGGTAGTGTAAGTGTTAATAGATTAGTGTAGAGGGGGGTTAGTTTAGATTAAATGGTTTATTGGGGGTTATAGTGTAGTGTTTGTAGTTAGTGTCATGATGGTCCTTGAGGACCATCATGGCACTTATGTGGTTAATGTCGGGTTGTAACAGGCCCATATTGGTAATAATATACCCTTATGGGACTGATGGGGTTAAATAGAGCCTTGTGGTGGTCTGTATTGACCATCATGAGTTAATGGGTTAATTTAGGCCTTATGGTGGTCTGTATTGACCATCATGAGTTAATGGGTTAATTTAGGCCTTATGGTGGTCTGTATTGACCATCATGAGTTAATGGGTTAATTTAGGCCTTATGGTGGTCTGTATTGACCATCATGAGTTAATGGGTTAATTTAGGCCTTATGGTGGTCTGTATTGACCATCATGAGTTAATGGGTTAATTTAGGCCTTATGGTGGTCTGTATTGACCATCATGAGTTAATGGGGTAATTTAGGCCTTATGGTGGTCTGTATTGACCATCATGAGTTAATGGGTTAATTTAGGCCTTATGGTGGTCTGTATTGACCATCATGAGTTAATGGGGTAATTTAGGCCTTATGGTGGTCTGTATTGACCATCATGAGTTAATGGGTTAATTTAGGCCTTATGGTGGTCTGTATTGACCATCATGAGTTAATGGGGTAATTATAGTTGCCTGGGGTTAATATTTTTAGTGCGAGTCCTTTCAGGACCTTTACGGTCCTTTGAGGACCCGCGAGGCGGGAAATTTAAAATTGAATTGCAGCAGGGTCACGATCGGTGCCGATCGGGGCCCCCCGCTGCAGGGGGTTTATGTGGGGACACTTCGGGGGTCCCGATGGGGACCCCCAGCATAGAGGGGGGTTAATTTTAAGTGCCGCGGCCGGGATTGGGTAATAGTGTGCCGCGGCCCCTTTAAGGAGCCGCGGCGGGGAATTTAAAAGTTTTAAATGCAGCAGGGGGCCTGATCTATGCAGATCGGGGACCCCCCCTGCAATGGGTTTATGTGGGGACACTTCGGGGGTCCCGAGTGGGACCCCCAGCATAGAGGGGGGTTAATTTTAAGTGCCGCGGCCGGGATTGGGTAATAGTGTGCCGCGGCCCCTTTAAGGAGCCGCGGCGGGGAATTTAAAAGTTTTAAATGCAGCGGGGGGCCTGATCTATGCAGATCGGGGACCCCCGCTGCAAGGGGTTAATGTGGGGGTGCTGCAGGGGTTCTGATAGAGACCCCTGCAGCATGGGGATGTGTATAGGGTGCAGGGGGGAGCCTCACACTGCTGTCTCGGGCTGTTCCGAGGCAGCACGTAGAGGCTTTCGGATCCCTTGCGTGGACTTTTTGTCCACGTAGGGATTCTTACGATATGCGAGACTCGTGCATAGATTTAAGGCTACGTAGCTCTCTCGGAGCCTAATCTCGGCCATTTTCTCGCAGTCATATCGCAAAGCAGGCTGTGAGAGATTCGGTTCTCGCAAACAGCAGGAAAACTGCCTTTTGCGAGCACCGAGAGAACTACGAGGGAGAATTTAATAGGGCCCTAAATTAGGGTTTAGGACTGGAATGTTACAATCACAAATTGTATAGATTCTGTGTTTTTAGACTTTTTTGGACTATGCCAATTTTTTTTTTAAGTTTACATTGAAGTTTGTATTTACTGTTAAAGATTATTGGCCCTAAAAGACAAATAAGAGATAGATGAAAAATGTGTTAGTTATATTTTCTCAACAGTTATAGTTACCGGTGGTTTATTTTAAATTTTATTTTCTGTTGACATCGATGCAAAGCTAAGATCTTTATTTTTTTTTTCTCTTTTTTTACTTTTTATACTGTACCTTGGTTGAAGTTTGATTTCAAGCAAAATTCTTTGTTGGTCCTGTGTTGAAAGCCTTCGTCCGATGGTCTGGTCCTGTGTTGAAAGTCCTCGTCCAATGGTCTGGTCCTCTGTTGAAAGTCCTCGTCCGCTGGTCTGGTCCTCAGTTCCAACTCCTGTTCCGATGTTCTTGACGCAGTATCTGTTATAAAATAAAAATGAAAATGTTATGTTATTTGAATGTCTTTGTATTAATGAAAAAATTCCATTATTTCTGTGTTTTTCTACAATCCTTTTTGGTGCGCCGCAATTTTGGTATGCTTCTGTAGGCTTTTTTCTAAGGCTTATAGGTGGTTAAACATTAAAGAAGAATATTAATTAATTATTCTCTTTTTTTACTTGTTATACTGTACCTTGGTTGAAGTTTGATTTGAAGCAGAATCTTTGTTGGTCCTGTGTTGAAAGCCTTCGTCTGATGGTCTGGTCCTGTGTTGAAAGTCCTCGTCCAATCGTCTGGTCCTCTGTTGAAAGTCGTCGTCCGATGGTGTAGTCCTCTGTTGAAAGTCCTCGTCCAATGGTCTGGTCCTCTGTTGAAAGTCCTCGTCCACTGGTCTGGTCCTCAGTTGAAACTCCTGGTCCGATGTTCTGGACGCAGTATCTGTTATAAAATAAAAATGAAAATGTTATTTTATTTGAATGTATTTGTATTAACTAAAAAATGACATTATTTCTGTGGTTTTCTACAATCCTGTTTGGTGCCCACCACTTTTGGTATGCTTATTTAGGCTTTTTTTTTCTAAGGCTTATAGATTGTTAAACATTAAATAAGAATATAAATGTAGTTTGGTATGTGTTTGTGTGAGTTTTCGTACAATCCTGTTTGGTGCGCACCACTGTTGGTATGCTTATTTAGGCTTCTTTCTAAGGCTTATAGGTTGTTAAACATAAAATAAGAATATAAATGTAGTTTGCTATGTGTTTGTGTGAGTTTTCATACAATCCTGTTTGGTGCGCACCACTGTTGGTATGCTTATTTAGGCTTCTTTCTAAGGCTTATAGATTGTTAAAGATTAAATAAGAATCTAAATGTAGTTTGCTATGTGTTTGTGTGAGTTTTCATACAATCCTGTTTGGTGCGCACCACTGTTGGTATGCTTATTAATGTTGTTTTGTAATGCTAATAGGTTGTTAAACATAAAATAAGAATCTAAATGTAGTTTGCTATGTGTTTTTTTGTGAGTTTTCATACAATCCAGTTTGGTGCGCACCAATGTTGGTATGCTTATTTATGCTTCTTTCTAAGGCTTATAGGTTGTTAAACATTAAATAAGAATTTAAATGTAGTTTGCTATGTGTTTGTGTGAGTTTTCGTACAATCCTATTTGATGGGCACCACTTTTGTTATACTTATGTAGGCCCTCATTCAATTGCAATTTGGCCAATTGAATAAGGCTCTAAATAAGCACATAACATATGTTTTTTAAAGATGTTTTTAGTTAGTAAGCATCTATCCAAAAGCAAGGTTTTCACGAACTAAAAACTTCTTTAAAAAAAATAATGCTATGTGCTTATTTAGAGCCCTATTCAATTGGCCAAATCACAATTGAATGAGGCCCGTAGTGTTTTTTCTAATGGTTATAGGTTGTTAAACAAAAAGAATATGAATTTAGTTTGCTATGTGTTTGTTACAATCCTGTTTTGTGTGTACCAGTTTGTGTGTACCATATGTTGCATACTTTGGCCCTCATTCAATTGCAGTTTGGCCAATTCAATAGGGTTCTAAATGTGCTTATTTCGAGCCCTATTGAATTGTCCAAAATATCAATTGAATGAGGGCCTTTGTATTAACTAAAAAATGACATTATTTCTGCTGGATTTGTTATATTGTGAGGGCCTCATTGAATTTGGTTTTTCACAATGGAATTGGGCTGAATATGAGCACAGAGCATCTTTTTTTACAGAAGTTTTTAGTTAGTGAACTTGTATCCAAAAGCAAGGTCTTCACTAACTAAAAACTTCTGTAAAAAAATATGCTCTGTGCTTATATAGAGCCCTATTGAAATGGGCAAATCACATTTGAATGAGGCCCTCGGCCATTAAACATATTTAAGTCCTGAATCAATTGCGTTTTGACCAATTGAATAGGGCTCTATATAAGCACATAAAATATTTTTTGACAGAAGTTTTGAGTTAGTGAAGACCTTGATTTAGTATCGAAGTTCAGTAACTAAAAATGTCTGTCTAAAAAATCTGTTATGTGCTTATATAGAGCCCTATTCAATTGGCTAACTCGCAATTGAATGAGGCTCATGTTTCGGTTCTTTTTTATACTTAATACTTTACCTTGATTGAAGTGGAATGACAGAGGGTCCCCTCCTGCCAATCTTAATCCGCCGGCCTTTTTGTAGTGTCTGTTTGAAAAATAAAGTGAAATAGTGAATTATAGAATTTTTTATTTGTATTTAGCAAAGCATGGCCTTTTCAGCATTTAAAGTATTTTTGTATCTTACCTCTTCTTCTTTGTTGGTGTTCTTTAAAAGGGATTGTGCTTCACAATGCACGGTGCAAATTGTTGAGAGACGCTGTTGATGCAGAGTCTGTTTGAATATTAAAAAAAGTAGAAAGATTGAGCTTTAGGTGATCTATTGAATTGCAGTAAATTAATTTCATTTAAATATACTTCTGTAATTATTTTCAATTAACATTATTTTTTGGTGGGGGCTACACACATATGTCACATACATGAAGCACATTTCCATAGTTGAAAGTAATTTTTTTGTGTGCGTGTGACATATCACTATACATGAATCATATTTTAATTGTTAAATTAACCTTATTTTTATTTTTGGCCAACATACATAAATGTGTGTGTGACATGTGACTATAGATGATACACATGTATGTGCGTGTCACATATCAGTATACATGACTCATATTTTAATAGTCCCAACTTATTTTTTTCTAATGTAATTTAAATGTAGTTGTTTAATTAGTTTGTTTTAAGATAATTTTGTTGCAGGGGCAATACACATAAATGTGCGTGTGACATGTCAGTATACATTATACACATATATGTGCGTGTCACATGTCAGTATACATTATACGCATATATGTGCGTGTCACATGTCAGTATACATAAACCTCTTTTTCTTATTTAATTTTTTTTTTTTATGTCCTGTCTTGATAATAAAATGTAATATATTATAGCTTACCTCTCAGTTGTAATTTGCACAGTGTAAAGTAGTAAATTAGTAAAGAATTGTCTTCTCAAGTTTTAGCAGCAGTTATGTCTGAAGTTACTCTGTTCATCACCTGAGTAGAAATGTATTTTTCTCTGTCAAATAGGCAGTATTTATAAACTTGTAGAACATTCTGGAAAGTTAGACCGTTAGAACGCAATACGCATGCGCTATTTGCGTTCAAGCTTACAATTTGCGTTCCATCCGCCATTTTGTGCGTAGTAGTGGTTAAAATGGTGTTTAATATGAGTGTGATCCGTTCCGCAAAGTATGTGTTTGATTATTGCGAGTAAGTGTAGTGTAGTTACGTCTGGAGCCTCGTTTTCGTTTTGTTCGGCGGCCATTTTTTCTCTCGCTTAGCCGATTTTCGGCCGTTTAAACTCTTTGTTTTGGACTTAAATGGACGTGTAAATGAACTTTTGGAGGTGCCGGATGCCCCCCCCGTGCTGTAAGTAAGCTTTTTATGTGTTTGTTGTGTTTATTTCTTGTGTTTGTGATGTTTTGATGCGCGGCGGTTGGAATGGGTCTTTTGCGGCCGTATTTTTTTCCGATGCGGCCGTATTTTGTTGCGATGTTGCCGTATTTTTTTGCGATATACGCAGTTAGCTTTTACGTGTACGACGCAGTGTATTTGTTTCTAAGTCGTGCGTATGTGTGTTAAGAGCGTGTGAAGGGCCTTTTTTACTGTTTTTTTGTTAAGTCTTGCGTCTGTGGGTCTGGGTGTAAGCGGGTGTGAGGCGACTTTGAGTTTTTTTTGTTATGAAGTTGTGTGTGTGTGTATGTGTGTGTTAACACAGCCGATGTTGGGATGCTCCCACCACCGCAAATGCGGACCCTCGCTTCGCGAGGATCCGCATTTGCGGGGACGTTGTTGGGTTTTTGTTGGCTGGGCGGTTGGGTTTATTCTGTTAAAAGTTGTGTGTGTGTATGTGTGTGTTAACACAGCCGACGTTGAGCCTCCACCTCCGCAAATGCGGACCCTCGCTTCGCGAGGATCCGCATTTGCAGGGACGTTGGGATGCTCCATCACCGCAAATGCGGGCCCTCGCTTCGCGAGGGACGCAGTTCTTGCGGGCTCGCTACGCGAGCCCGCAAGCATGAGCAACGACCCGTACGCTCACAACTATATATGTGATATATATATATATATATATATATATATATATATGAATGGTGTAAGGATGAACTATAATTCCCAGTTCCATGAAATATACTCATTTAAATAGAAAATGGAAATAAAGAAAGATATTTCACCACTGTATGTGCAGTCAACGTAATGGCCAACAATGGAAGATGAGCCCTATATAGTAAGCTTAGAGTGCAGGATAAGCTGCAAAAAACTTTAATTGCTGCAACCAATAACATGAAAGCTTTGGGACCTTTCCACATCCGTATCTGAAATGGTGCTCTGTATCATGGAAAACAACAATCTCAGTTCCTGGCAAATAGATGGAAGAAGTGGAGGCAGTGACAGATTTTATTTTCCTGCGATCCGAAATCTCTTCAAATGGTGACTGCAGCCATAAAATTAAAAGACTTTTGCTTCTGGGATGTAAAGCTATGGCAAGCTTGGACAAGCTAGAAAAGGGTAAAGATATTACATTTTCAACAAAGGTCCACATAGTAAGAAGTATGGTATTTCCAGTAGTAACATATGGATTTGAGAGCTGGACCATAAAGATGTCTGAGCGCTGTAGAATTGACGCCTTTGAATTGTGGTGTTGGCAAAAACTGCTTAGAGCCCCCTGGAATGCAAGAAGATCCAATAAATCAATACTTCAGGAAGTCAAGACAAACTGTTCACCGGAAGGCTTGATCATAAGAGGATGAAGCTCAAATATTTTGCCATATCACGAGGACACAGGACTCCCTAGAGAAGAGTCTGATGCTGGTAAATACTGAAGGCACTCGAAGAAGGGGGAGGCAGAGATGGATAGATGAGATCATTGAAGCAATGAACATGTGCTTGAGGGAGCTCATAGGGGCAGCAGCTGACAGATGTGCCTAACATGCTACACTCCATGAGGTCACTGAGAGTCGGACACGACTGAACAACTAAACAACAACAATTTGTTAACTAAAGCAAAGGGACTCATGCTAAATTTGGCAACCCTTAAGGTCTGGCATTCTAGTGCACTAAATGTGTCCACTGCAATAACATTTTATATATCACTAAACATGATAATGGGCATAATGTTTTTAGAAAGCAAAAACAAATAAAACACAGCCGTTATATGCAGCTTTTATATACATTTATATATATTTTTTGTAGCTCCAATTTGCTTTCTGACCTGTTGCAGCCTGTCATTTTCTCTCATTTTAGTTCTGCTAAGAGTACTGGCAAATTTAACTGCCACATTCCACTGTGTGGAGGAAGTTAACCTGTTGATCTACTGAAGACAGAATGGTAGAATCTATAACATCATAACAGAATCTAAAATATAAATTGGAGACAATTATTTTTTTTACATATATTGTATATATATATATTTGTTGATGTTGTTTAGTTGTGGCCGACTCTCCGTGATTCTATGGACCACAGCACGCCAGTTGCATCTCTCAGTCACTGCCCCACTAAGCTCTATCAAGTTCATGTTCATTGCTTCAGTGACCTCATCTATCCATCTCCGCCTCTGTCGTCCCCTTCTTCTTGTGCCTTCAATCTTTCCCAGCATCAGAGTCTTCTCTAGGCAATCCTGCTGTCTCATGATATGGCTAAAATATTTGAGCTTCAGCCTCATGATCATACCTTCTATTGAACAGCTTGTCTTGATTTCCTAAAGTACTAATTTATTGGATCTTCTTGTAGTCCAAGGGACTCTGAGCAGTCTTCTCCAACAACACAATTCTAAAGCGTCAATTCTACGGCGCTCAGACTTCTTTATGGACCAGCTCTCACATCCATATGTTACTACTGGGAACACCATAGTTCGAACTAAGCAGATCTTTGTTGATAAATAAATATATAAATGGGTGGGCCTGTGTAGGTACTGTTGCTCGCAGTTTAAGAGACAGGCTTTGTTTAAGGCCTGGAGGCTTTTTTTGAGGCCTGCAAGAACTGTGAGGCTGCAGAGTAGAGTTTACCATCTCTCAGGTGATTAGAAAAGAATAGAGGCAAACATTGACAAGTGTTTATTTGAGTTGCAGAGCGACAATCACACAGACAAGTTTCAATCCTGCAAGGTGCTTTGGGAAAAGCACTATGGACACTGGATTCCAAGCTCAAAGACAGGGCCCTCCACTCTTTGCAATGTGTGAATCTTGAACTTGTCATTGCCTGTAACTTACCTTATGTATAGCGCTACGGAATATGTTGGCGCGTTACAAAATAAACGATAATCATAATAATAATTTGCAGAATTAATTTGGACTGAAGAAAAGAGAAATCCAGAGAGAGAAGTGTTTGGTATGCAGCTAATGAGAAAAGACACAGAGAGACTGCAGCGGGAAGCTGAGGATGATGCAAGCAGAGAGAAAAGCTGGAGTTCAGAGAATACAGGCCAGTGATGTTTAAAGTAAATATTGGACTGTTTTGTTATGTTTTTGCTTCACACAGGCTTAGCTGGAAGTCTAAGTAAAAAGGTAGGAAGAGAGAGAGAGAGACAGAGCAAGAGAGAGCGAGGAAGAAAAAGAGAGAGCAGAGAGAGAGAGGGAGAGAGGGGAGATAGAGAAGAGACCAGAGATGGGAGAGAGCGACAGTGGAGAGGAGAGAGAGCAGAGAGGTGAGTGGAGAGAGAGGAGAGAGAGAGAGGAGAGAGAGTGGAGAGAGAGACTAGAGAGAGAGGGGAAAGGAGAGGGGAGAGAAAGAGGGGAGAGAGAGGAGAGAGAGAAGAGAAAGAGAGAGCAGAGAGGTGAGTGGAGAGAGAGGAGAGAGAGTAGAGAGAGCAGTGAGACAGGGGAGAGGAGAGAGGGGAGAGAGAGAGGAGAGAGAGAGAAGAGAAAGAGAGGAGAAAGGAAAGAGGGGAGGGAAGGAGAGAGTGGAGAGATAAGAGGAGAGAGTGGTGAGGAGAGTGGAGAGAGAGGAGAGGAGGGAGAGAGAGAACAGAGAGAGGAGAGAGAGTGTGTGGAGAGGAGAGAGCAAAGAGAGAGACTAGAGAGAGAGAAGAGAGTGTGGAGAGGAGAGGAGTGAGAGAGTGGTGAGAAATAGGAGAGGAGATGAGAGAGAGAGGTAAGAGAGAGAAGGGAGGATTGAAGAGAATGTATATATATATATATATATATATAAGTGATGTGTCTATCTGACTGAAGATTTATCTATAATGATATGAATTTATATGTGTGTGTGTTTGTTGACACAGGATTATATTCAATAAATATACCACCTGTTCTGTAATGCTGTTCAGCCCTTGTTTCTTGCCTGTGGGCCAAATTCCAGTTTCAGAGTGTGAGCTCTTGTACTAGCACTTTTTTGTAAAGAAAGGAATACTAATTAGTTCTGACGTGGATACTTCCCAGAGTGTTTTATCCTCACTCATCCAGATGACTCAACAGAGGATGCATCAGGTATTCCTATGTACCTGCAGTATCCTGGGCTGGTCCCATTGAAAGCAAACAGGTACATCAGGTTCCTAAGCTGCCATCAACTCCCAGCATTGTCTAGGAGTGTCATTGCCGGGTGAACCTGTGACATAGTGAGAGAGGCATTAGTGTGAGAGATGTCAATAGTTACAAGGACCATTTGGGTCTAGGATGCTGTATTTAATTCTTAGTTTTTGCTAAGTCTACCATTGGTGGGATTTAACAAAATGGGGTACCACTTTTTCACGAGAGGCAGCTGGGATTGCATAATTTTTCTAGTATTATTTGTTCTTTTATATGATGTGGGACAGGTTACTTGTCAAAAATGTGCCTCACGCACAAACACAGAAGTGCTACAATTTAACCGTGTACAAAGCAACTCAACAACGTCTACACGTGAACGCAACTGGGGAGCACTGTCACCCCTGTTTAATATGGTGGGGATCTTTCTGGATGCAGTGCAGCCAAACCCATTCCCAAAAGGTAAGTCAAATGCATGATGGGTGTAGAGCAGGAACATTTCTTCAGGAGGGGAAGGGATATAGCTCATGGTTTGCAAAGACTGCACAACAGCTTCTCTACACATACATATATACACTGAAAGATCTTGGGGGATATGTCCCGCCTCCCCAGTTCCTATACCCATAGCATTGTTTATTTTATTTTTATGTAAGTGCATTTAGTGATGTACAAAAGAGAAATAAACTAATTAGGGCCGCATGCTAATTAATCAGTGTAATTTGCGGCATACCAAAAAATTAACTGCGGGTGCTTGTTTTCCCTACATTACGCGTTTATGTTAATATTTTCACTCGGAATATTATGGTACACAGCCCACATTCATAAATCCTGTCTTGTCCACAAGAGATTTCAGTGTAGAAGTATGTGTTCACTCCTATATTATACCAAACCAAGCTCTATTATTATAATGAGTAAGAACAAGCGCAAGAAACCATATATGTTTAATTATATAAATATATTATTTTTTAAATTATTTATATTTATTTAAATTAAATATATGTGACAATTGTATTTATAGATATAATATATATAAAAGTGTTTATTTTCTGTGTATATGTATATATATATATATATATATATATATATATATATATACATATATACATATATATATATATATATATATATATATATATATATATATATATATATATATATACAATGAATTAGAGCATGTGTTCCTAGTCCAAATGGTGTCCTATTAACTCCTTGAGTATTGTGTTGTGTGTTGCCCTGGATGCTGTATAATAAAATGGACACAATAATACAATATCATATTTTTTAATGACATATATTTTTTTATTGGACTGGTAAGTGTCAAATAATGTTGAACTTTCTTCATTTTCTATAGTTTTTTGGTGCTCTATTGTCTCTTTAACTGCTGCTGCAGCACTCTGCAATGGTTTTAAAACCATTTGCGAGTGGTCTTTGATACCTATAATATTTTCTTCCGTTTTTGCAAGTAATCAGTAAAGTCTTATTAGCATAAGGTTTTGGTGTAAAAGTCTAACGGAGTAACTCAGAATCTTTTGTCAGTGCAAAAATCAATGGCAATGTTTGCCATAAATTGTAGCCCTCGGCTTGACGCAGTTGCTCGTAGAAGTTAATTCACAATGTTTGAGGGATGGGTGATTAACATAGCTAACAGGATTTACTTTGCTTACTTAAACATGGTTTAATCTGTGATATAGGGGATTAGCATAAAGTTGCAGATATAATTTCATATCATAGAAAATGGTTGTGAATGTATTAAACTGTGTAGAAATCTGATAAAGTGGGGTTAATAAGGTAGAAAATGTTTGCTCTTTTCAGCGCCTTAGGCTAACAGTGGATAAACATTACAGGGACCATGATATACTGTGATTCATTGTGTTCAGTTTGTGTAAATGTGCTATCACAGCCCTTTATAAATCCTGTAATAGCTTAGTGAATCTCCCCCTATAACATTTGACTAAATAACATTAGCAACTTTAAAATACCTGTCCCATGAACTTATCTACTAGTTTAGTTAACAGGTGTTTACTGCGGCATCACCTAAAAAATTCACTGTTAAAAACTGACTCATTAGGAGTGCTTTGTAATAGATAGATTTATAGCTAATGTCAAACCGTCAGGATTAGCTGGTCTCATCTCCATAGTAGCAACCAGTATTTCAATGAAGTTCACTGCAGTTCAATAATTTATCCAATAAGAAATATTGAAAGCTATCAAAGGAGGCATTATGAATGGTCATTTTTTTTGCCTGGCCTTTTTTAATAACAACACTTGATAATGGGCAAACTTAAAAAAAAAAAAAAAATACAATCTTTAATACATTCACATTGCACTGATAGAAACTTTCTTTTGCCTGTGGTGATTTTGGATACATATGTGTTTTCTCCCTATCAATGTCACTAGAGTTATCACACTCATACTAAATAGTATCTTGTCCCGATAACAATATAATAGAAAAATATTATATCCTTAGTTGCTAGATAATAATTACTTTTATGTTAACTAATAAAAGTTATGATTTAAGTGTACTTCCCATGGTTTGAGAGCTCCCATTTATAAGTGGAAATATTTATTATAATATATTTTTGGATCACTATTAGTTCCTGGGAGGCACCTGTAATACCTATTACATAGGACCAGTAGGGAGTAGTGAATCTGGACAATCGTTCCTATTCTTGGCTGAAGTTACAAAACTTTTACATAGATAGTTAAAGGGCCACTGTGCGCACATTTTATGTTAAACCTATTTTTTTATTCACCATTCATTAACATTACAAACATATGGGGAAACATCAGCACATCAAAGCTTTAGCCAGAAAATATAGCTTAAAAACACAATATATCTCATTAATGCCATTTGCCCGCCTCTCTTTGTGTCCTGAGCACTACTAAAATTAAGTGAAAGATTTCAAATGAGATAAAGACTTGAATAATGTTATCTTGGTTCAAATCTTTAACTTCCTTGCATCAGTGCTCAGAACAATGAGAGAAATGAAGAGGTGTACAGCAGTGCCTATTAATGAGGTAAACTGCATTTTTAAATTACGTTTTTCTGGCTAAAGCTCTGATTTGCTGCCGTTTGTATATGTATTTTATATGTTAATTTATGGCAAACATTGATTTAACATCAAAAGCTATTGCACTGGCAATTCACCTCTTTTAGGGCTGTTTACAATAAATTAAAATTTAGCTGGAACTTGCCCAATGTGAAGATGCAGATGTGACATATTACACCTAATAGATTTTTTTTATCTATTTGTGATCGTTTTGTCACAAAAGAGCAATAAATTGAAAAGGTGTTTGTACTGACATTTATTACTCGAAGGCTAGATTATTACAGTTGTCCTTAAAAGAACACAAACACCCCAACAACAGGTTGGCTTAATGTTATAAAGCATTACAAACGGCATATCACATATATAGTTGTGAGCGTACGAGTCGTTGCTCACGCTTGCGGGCTCGCGTAGCGAGCACGCGGCCCTCGCGAAGCGAGGTCACTGGGCAAGGGCCTCAGTTGCTGGCATGGAGCGCCGAAGGCGCTCCATGCCAGCAACTGAGGCCCCTCGCGAAGCGAGGGCCTTAGTTGCTGGCGAGGTCACTGGGCAAGGGCCTCAGTTGCTGGCATGGAGCGCCGAAGGCGCTCCATGCCAGCAACTGAGGCCCCTCGCGAAGCGAGGGACTCAGTTGCTGGCGAGGTCACTGGGCAAGGGCCTCAAACCCTCGCAAAATTCACGTCGCTACTCAAAAAACACGACACACAAATTACGACACTCGCTAAATTTTACGAGGCACGCAAACAACGCACGAAACACGTTACCACACATTACGACCTCGCAAACATCGGACGCAACACGCCGACATACAAACATTTAAAACACAATACATACACACAGCACATACATAAAAAACTTACCTACACCAAGAGGGAGCACCCAGGACCTCAAAAATGCAACTTACACCTCGATTTTACTCGAAATAAAACAGTTTAGAGACTAAAAAAAAAACGAAGCGAGAGAAAAAATGGCCGCCGAACAAAACGAAAACGAGGCTACAGCACTCTAAACTCGCAAAACACCACAAGAAACTCGCAAAACACCACAAAACACCTACAGATATTCCGATACAGACGTATACCACACATTACTCGCCATTTTACACCAATGCGGAAGTACACGACTACGCTAACGGTTTGGTCTCGCGCACGCACAGTGTTACACTGCACACGTTCATCACGCTTATACAGCAGCTCCACACCACTAATGCTGCAGCAACATCAACACAGATTGCCAGCTCTTCATCACAATGCTTCAAAATAGGTACACTATATTCATTTACTAATTTAGCTACCTTACAATTTCATTGCCGTCATTTTTTGACGGGCAATTCGCTAGTACATTATACTAGCCAATAAATAATTCAGTAGGATTTTTTGGTTGTGCTGCAGCTTTATGCCAATTTGTGGTTTATTATGCTAATAGGTAGAAGATGATTGGGTCCAAAGTTCAAGAACAAGTTCAAGAGCCAGTTAGACTGCAGCTGAGTTCTAAGCTGTGACAGTTGTGCTCTATACTCCTCAGCCGCTCTCAACAGCTAACATACATAAGTGAATTATTTCAGGTGAAACCTGCCCTTTAAACACTATAAAAAATACATTATAAAATAATTGATCTTCTAAATAGTGGTTAACATCTCAAAGGTAGTCCAGAGAAGTTTCAGATGGTAGCAATATAAATGAAAACAGTGGTCCTTTATGATCAAACCTTGGGGATATATCGTACATACGCAAGATTTTTTTCTTACTATAGCTTTAAAAGTAAAAGAAGACAAGCAAACACAGATAAAGTGCTTACCAAGACACTAGATAACATGCCCTCCCAAATGTAGTTTTTCCTCCCAAATTAGTCAGAAACATAATTTATTCACTTGTAGCTTTAGTATTCATTTTCTTAATTTAAAGGTATGTTTAAGTTTCCTGTATTATGACTGCTTCTGATCGGGAATCAGTAGTGCATGAAAAAAAAAAAAAATTGCATGAAAAATTCCCAAAATAAACATTAAGAAACTTACCCTAATGTTTGCAAATTCATTCCGTTTTCTGTCACTTGATTTTGAGAAGGAATGTGCCTTAAAAACCTTATCTATATTAGCATAAAATTAATAATTTGTTTTGGACAATCACAGGCAGCTATAACATTTTTTTAATGTCTGGGAAGTCAGTTGCAGCAAAGCATCATGGAATTTGTGTAGTCTTGTTTTTCCCTGCACATAGAAGCAAAGAGGAGCTCAGATATGTGGATTCTGCATTGTTGGCTTGAAGGTTAGAATAGGGTTAAAAAACATACCCAAATGCAATGTTTCTATTGGTAGGTACAGGTGCCTATGTAAGCAACTCTGGGGGTGTGGACACCCCTCTTTTATTTAAATAAAATAAATGTGTATAGAATGACTCCATGTAATGTGAGTGTCTGATATAAGCAGGATATGTTAGATTAGAGAAAGGTAAGAACAGGGAAACTTACATATACCTTTAATACACCTTTGTAATGGATAACGTGGCACCTTTGCTAGACTGAGGTTTCTCTCATAAATTATACATTTGGGAGGAACTTGCAAGGAAGCATCTCAAGTGCATCTCACATCATCCCTTATGTCAGCTCTTCTCTCCTCATATCAGGTGAGAAATTGCTTAATAACCCCCCCCCCCCCCCCACCACCACCACCATAAGAAAGAACAGTATGTACCTTACACAATTTTATTCTGATTTGTTTCTGTTTTTATATATGATATACCTTTTCACTACTGTAAATATATGGTTATTGTTAATCTGTATTTAATACCCTGATAAACTATACCATAAGTATACTCAGGCATTAACACTATATATTATTTTCTTCTCCCACAGATTTACTACGCGTGCTTCTGACAAACGCTTCGTCAGTGCAAAGTTCTGAGGTGAGACACTCCTAGGGAGGGCTGGGAAACAAAATAACACTATGGGGCAATGAACCACAAAACCTGTATGGGTAACTTCCTTTTGCTCCTGGCATCTCTTTCTGTTTCAATTTTCTTTGAGAGCATAAATAAAGTTAAAGGGCCACTTAATACGGCACAATTTGGACCACATCACAGTAAAGATCTCCTAAAAGCAAGTTGTAATACTTTGTGAATTTTTTTTTAAATCTGTGCATTTTTCACTGAGAAGTCAAATAAATTAAATCTGTGTTTACATGTGTCACTGACTGCCCACTGCCAGAACCCCAGCTCTGTATAGTGAGCAAAAGAAAACAAAAGGTTAACCCTACCAAATCCATTTGTGCAGAGCATGGAATGCTGGAATCACCTAAACAGGTCAGTTATGGGTTAACTTTTCAGTGTGGCCCTGAATTCAGAGAAAAATTGCTATCAATCACTACATGGCTCGACTGTCTTTAGCTGTTATTAGTGTAATTAACAAAAAATAGATCATCTTAACAAATAATCTTGTGCTCTTTCACAACATGAAGAGCACTTGCAGTGAGGTAAATAGCCCTTTAAAGAAAAACTGTACACATTTGCAAAGTATATAACATCGGCAGTAAGCCAGGAGCTTAAGAGCATTTTTAGAGAAACTTTACATATTAGCTGACTTGGCTTGTGTCATGAGGGGGAGGATTGTCTTACTGGATCTTACTCTTCCGTTGAGTTCTATTATCAAGTGGCTATTTAAAGTGGCATACTTTCAACTGCGCAGAACAGATTACTTATCTGAATACTCAGTTCTTCCCATTTGGTCCAGGTTTTCTAAGTCTCATAAGATCAAAGACAAAATGACTGCTGTCATTAAAGTAGCATAAAATAATAACAAAAAATTAAGAGGTTTTATTTATTTATTTATTTTTAATGTTGTACATAGAAAAACATCTCTGTTTCTGCCACTCCTTTGTTAAGTAGATCTCATGAGAGAATAATTTTAAAATATAATTTAATTTAACTATTAAAAAACAATATCATTATTGCTTAAAATATTTATTTAAAGGTTTATTCAAGTGAGGTGGGTTATTAATGCATCCTGTAGAATGCATCATAACCCACTTAGCAAAAAATGTTTGCATGAAAAAATGCAAACACTTTTTGCAACAAAAAAAAAGTGCTGCGGGTGATGTAGACACCCCCAGCAATGGCACTATGCATATTGGGTACTTCATTAAAAAAAATTACCTGACATAAAAGCTGCTGATTGGCTAAAGGAAAGGAAAGTGTCTGAAATCATGTGTCTTCCCACAGTAGGGAAGACTTCAAGTGCTAACTGAGCACAATCCACAGGCCAAAATGATACAATGAATTTCTTATGATAATATTCCCTGGGAATTTCAGGGGGTGTCAACACTAAGAGAAAACAGTTTGCAAAAGCAAGAAATTCAGCAAACTTCAGGCTAACGGTTTAACTGTTTACTTTGGTATTTTTTCATGCAAACAATTTTTTTAGACACTATAAATTCTCCTCTATCAGATGCATTAATAACCCACCTCACTTTCATATACCTTTAAGACATTGGTCTGCAGAATATGTTACAACCAGGAAGAATTATTATACTTGTGTGACTATTTTTTGTCAAGAAGTATTGATCAAAAAATATGGGAATAGCTCCCATGTTGTTGTTGTTAAGTCATTCAGTTGTATCTGACTCTCCGTGATACTATGGACCACAGCACACCAGGGACATCTATCGCTATGTCCTGGTCAGGTTTATCCCTAAGGCTATCTTGGCAAAGATATTGGAGTTGGTTGCCAGTTCCTTCTCCAGTAGACATTGATTTATCTGGCCTCTCTGCTGTGACCTTCCCTTCTTAGGGGACTCTACATTATATAGCTCACAGCTTCATTTAAGTACACAAGCCCTTTCACCATGACAAGGTAGCGGTCCGGAAGGAGAGTACCCATACATATAGTTATTAAAGTGATAAGAAAAAATAGTGATGTATGTGTATAAGTCTGACCAAATAATAGTTGTCAACAAAGTATATATTAGGAGAACTTATAATGACATACCCCTTCTGGATCGCTACCTTTTCATGGTGAAAAGGCGTGTGTATCTCAGTGAAGCTGTGAGCTTTACCATATAGGGTCACCCAAGATGGGCAGGTCATAGCAGAGAGGCCAGACAAATTGTGGTCTACTGGAGAAGGAACTGACAACCCACTCCAGTATCTTTGCCAAGAAAACCTTATAGATACGCACAACCAGAGACACAACAATAGATGTTCCTGAGAGTCGGACATGGCTCAATGACTAAACAACAACAATAATGTCATCACCTGATGTTATATTATTATAAATTGACTATTTGTGTCTAGATCAATAAAGATCTGCAAGTATTGTATCTCTCAGAAGTACTTTTTCCTTATGCAGTATAAACAAGTTTGTCCCAAAGTAATTACTCAGATAAAGTAATTTGGCAGCCTTATTGAAGTTTTAATTATTTGCTAAAATATTTATAGAATTATGTACTTTTACTTTTGGCAGTATTTCCTTTATTTGTTTGTTGTATCCTAAAAGACTATATGAGAATTGTAATAACTTATAAATTGGTATATTTATTCCAACAGCCAATTCCCACTTACCATATAAATTTAGATTTGTTTAAGTCAGTTATGTGTAAAGAAACAATGTTATCTTTTTCTTTAACATATCAGAAAAAAATAATTATATTTCCAGTTTGTACTTTTTTTCATTACAATAACTTTGAATATTTAATTGAGGAACTGTTTTGCTTATGGTAACATTATTATTCATATACAAAATAGCAACAAATTGTTACTTCCAGGTAATATAATTACCCCAATGTTTCCATGCATAAACTCCCTTTATATGGCAACTGTGCAAATGTCCTCTTTTTCACTTAATCTCTCATATTAAGTTTTATAAATATTCATATTACTTCCTGTTGAAGATCTATTTGCCTTTATTTTATATTGAACATTTGAATCTTTGTGAACGTTCAATTATTTTATTTTCCTTATCTGAAACTTTTTCCAGTTTTATATTTTGTTATATATTATACATAATAGCAGACATATATTCTGTCTCTGAACGCTAATGCGATCTCCAGATGTCACAACCTTCATTGGGCTTGAATAGGGTGCTTGACCGATCCTAGCCATAGGTTTTCTCTGGGTCCAAGCAGGGGCATTACAATATCTATCTCCCCATCTTGGTGCCAATGAGCCTATGCACCAAATGACAAAACCTTCTGCTTATTGCCTGGTCTCATGGGGGAGGTCAAGGTTGTGTCTCCATTAGGGAACCTGACTGCCAGTG
Source organism: Discoglossus pictus (assembly GCA_027410445.1). Taxonomy (NCBI): domain Eukaryota; kingdom Metazoa; phylum Chordata; class Amphibia; order Anura; family Alytidae; genus Discoglossus; species Discoglossus pictus. The sequence goes on from CM050167.1 coordinate 93,707,542, forward strand.
ACGTGGGAAAATGTGTTTGGCAACCAGGTTCAGGGCTACACATCCAGGCTTACGCGGCCTAGCGTCCTAAGGAAAAGTTGGCCTGTTGGAGGATAATGGGTGTAGTGGGGAATGTGGTGCAGAATTTAGCCGGCCCGTAGTGCCCCTTGGCGGGTGAGTGTGCCATATATATCCCTTTGGGTCAGAGGTTGTGGTATCAGATGGAATGTGTCCCTTAACTGATCTCTCCTGTATTCTTCATTGAGTCTAGATATTAGGTAGGGCAAGGTGTGTCACCCTAGTGTGTGGTATTCTTTGTAGCCAGCCAGGACTTCCATACTATTTATATATATATAGCTTCCCTAAACTGTACGGACTGATTGACAGGTTCAAGCAGAAGCCAAGTGGTGGTTAACCTCAATGAATCATAGTGATATCACTTACAAAGTACTTGATACCTATTGACATTTGTCTATTGAAATAAAGTGTTTCAGTTGTCTCAGCTCAGCAGACATCCATATTATGAAGCCAAAATCAGCTTTACTGTGAGTTCACCCTGCTCAGAGACCCGGCCACTGGGAACAAACTGGTTGGCTACTGATCAGCCTTAAAGTGATACTACCCCAATATATTTGTATTAGTCTTACATAATGTATACACTCTAAAATGTATTAAAAACATAAAATAACTTTTGGGTGATTGGCTCATATAATAAGTTATTAGGGGGGGGCATTATGGCCAGTATCCATTTTAGCTACCTTGGCTAGAATTCAGGACAAAGCGTTTATGGTCTTTAGCTGAAAACGTTTGTTGACTATGAAAAACAGCCCTTTTCCATAGTTGTGTTTGTAGCCTGGGGTCATAAGGACCAGAGTCCAGGGGATCCTGCAGGTTGTGTCACCAGATAGCCTGCTAACATACTTAGATGCCTCTATTGTTCTAGACACAAACTGTACATTTATAATATATTCTCCTATTATACACTTTATTTACAACTATTATTTGTCAGTGTTATACACATATATTTATGTTTATATATATAAACATTTTTTTCTTATCACTCTAATAACCATATGCATTGGCATTGACAGTTTTTTTTTCAATATTTTCCAGAATAAGTTGTCATAAAAGTACTCTATAACAGTTCTAGAATTGTAAGATATGCTCCAGACCAATATGTTTTAAATATTTGAAATAATAATGATGTTTTTTAATTGGTAAAAATAAAAGTTATATTTTAAAATATTTTAAAATTATTCTCTCGTGAGATCTAGTTAACAAAAGAGTTCCAGAAACCAAGATATTTTTATTTATTTTTTCTACGTCTAACAATTTATCTCTGTGTGCACCCTTTCCTTAATAATGCTGTGAAAGCGGTATATTCAGCTGAAAGCCAACTTGTTTTTGTTAATATTTTAAATGTTGTAAAAACATTTTACACATTAAGTCAAGTTTTTCATAAAAAGCATATTATAAATATGACACTAAAGTGGTCGTTTAACTTTCTCCTTTTACTGCCTTTTTCCCCTCTTACGGCTGTCTTGCTCTCCATTTCCTCTATTGTCATTCTTTCCGTTTCTTTTCTCCCCCAAAAGTTTTAGTCATTCTTATTGATCCACCTGTACTCATCAAGAAAGATAACAAAATCCTAGCCTGCTAGAGTCCCTGTATGACTGATTTACCACCACTGCTCTACTCATAACCCTACATTTTTCTCTTAATTTTCTCCTCCTTCCTTTTTCTTTTACATGTCCCCCTTGTCCCTACTCTTCCTTTTGTTTACCTCCTCCACAACCCATCAAACCTCTTTTTTTTCCGCCAAGGGAGACAGATTGATTAACAAATAGTCTTGGAATTCAGGTACCCAAAGTTATTCTTATCACATAATGCTATTGGATACATAGATCTCATCTTCTAAAAGAAACACTGCTTGAAAAAAAATGAAGGTATTAGCAGCTTTAAAAGAAATGAGCATAAAAGCCTTTTTAGAAATAAATGTTCATTTTTGCAGACACTGCTTGTGTTATGGGAACTCCCATCTTGAACATTTATTCTGCTTGAGACATTTTATCCTAAGGAACTTGTTGCTGTATAGAGTCCTATAGCCAAGTGGCTATTCATTGTGGAAGTCCTTTAATAGAAATTAATAGAGATATTATCCAAATGCACTTTTCCTCCCATTCTTCCCAGGTGTACAACCAGGCTAGGAACAACAGCAAATATCTGCTGCTATTAATAGGCAATTTGCTCCCCAAAGCAACAGCCTCCATCTTAGTTCATAGCAATTACCTTCCCTGAAGTTTACAACTGCTCTCCAAAGCAACAGCCTCCATCTTAGTTCATAGCAATTACCTTCCCTGAAGTTTGCAACTTGCAACTGCTCTCCAAGGGTATATACAGCCACTTAAAGATTCATCATCGCATTACTTCTAATACTGTAAATTCAATTATTATTTTTTACATTTTATATAATTTTTGTGCACATAGAAACTTTATTGAAACCGTGGTAATTTAATTATCCTTGTATTGTACTATTCTGTGTTTCATCCCACGGCTCATACCCTTCCCACACACCTTTCCGTTGTTTTTAACAAATTTGTTCTGCTCATATTCTCTGGATCTGATCTCATCTGTTCCTCTCTTTCCAGCAACAGCCTCCATCTTAGTTCATAGCAATTACCTTCCCTGAAGTTTGCAACTTGCAACTGCTCTCCAAAGCAACAGCCTCCATCTTAGTTCATAGCAATTACCTTCCCTGAAGTTTGCAACTTGCAACTGCTCTCTCTGCCATCCCTCCCTGACCCACACCCACCCGCCTGCCCGTGCATTCTCTTAATTTATAGAAACTTATATGACTTGCACCTGGTCAGTCAACACCATCTGCTAAAAGATAAAAAAAAAAAACCTCAGCCATTCTGATAAACCCTACCACACTCTTTCCCTGCTCCTGAATCTATATTACTACTACTACCATATCTTAGGATAATAATTCTTCCCCCACAATCTTCTAACCAATTTTTAGTAATCTCACACATTGTCAGATTCCTCTCTCATTCTTTCCTCTTTCTTATAAGCTACTGCCTCACTCTCAGACTTTCCTTTGCAGCATCTCCATATCACGTCCCCAACAATATTACCATCTCACCTTCCTTGCTCTCCTCTCCCCTGCTCCCCCGAGCTCCTCTCCCTCCTCCAGTCACAATATCATCCCCTCCCTAACACTCACAAGCAGAAACAGCACTGTAAGTCCCAGTCTCATCCTCTCTCCCTTTCACTCCTCCTTCTCCTGGCTGCAGGAGATATATCCCCTAACCCAGGCCCCTCACTCATCTCCACTCGCTGTCAGCCACGTTCTGGTTCAAGGCCAGCAAACACCCGTAAACACCCAGAATCTGATATCCATCACATGTCACAAACCTTCAACTCTATCTTTCTCCAGCGCCCTCTGGAACACACAATCTATCTGCAATAAACTCACATTCCCTCATGACCTATTCACTACCAACTTCTTCAATCTACTGGCTCTCACCAAAACCTGGCTCTCATCCTCAGACACTGCTTCCCCTGCCACTCTCTCTCACAGTGATTTTCACCTCAGTCACACACCTCGACCTGGGAACAAACAAGGTGGTGGTGTGGGTATTTTACTTTTCACTCGCTGTACATTTCACCTCATACCCCCTTTCCCATCCTTATAATTCTCATCCTTTGAAGTTCATACAATCCGCCGCTTCTCACCTATCTCTCTGCGTGTAGCTGTGATCTATCGCCCCCAGGCACTCCCTCTTAATTTCTTGATCACTTTTCTGCCTGGCTCCCTCGCTTTCTCTCCTCCAATGTTCCTTCACTGGTACTTGGAGATTTTAACATTGCTGTTGACACTCCCACCTCCCCAGCAGCAGCCAAACTGCTTGCACTCACCTCTTCCCTTGGCCTCTCACAACTAACAGACTCTTCTACTCATCATGCTGGACATTCTATTGACTTTATCTTCATCAATCTCAGCACAACCCAGTCATCCATCCTTCAACCTCACCACATCACCCTCTCACCACCCCTCTCCAACCCCTGCCACCATCACGAACAGAAACCTGCGAGCACTTGACCCTGCTCAGCACTCCACTATTATCCGACCCCTTCTCAGCCCCATCACCAACATCAAATGCCCTGACACTGCCACCTCACTCTACAACGCTACTCTCTCTTCCACCCGTGACACTCTGGTCCCCATATTTACATGCAGATGCCCTCGCTCTCATCCACAACCATGGCACACTACACATACACGATACATTCAGAGGTGCTCCCGCACTGCTGAACGACTATGGAGGAAATCACGCACTTCAGCATATTTCCTCCATTACAAATGTATGTTACAGTCCTATGCCTCTGCCCTTAACCTTGCCAAACAGCAGTACTTTACATCACTAATATCAACTCTGTACTCTAATCCCAAGCGTCTGTTTGCCACTTTCAATACTCTCCTCCGCCCACCACCTCCTTTCATCCCTTCCTCTCTCACAGCTGAAGACTTTGCCAACCATTTTATTCATAAAATTCAAAACATCCGCAATGAACTCTTATCTCATAGTGGCTCACACACTCCACCCTCTAAACCAACCAACAACACCCAGTATTCTCCCTTCTCCAATACAACAGCGACTTTGAACTGCTTTGATCCTGCTACAGAGGATGAAGTCTCCAAACTGCTATCATCCACTCGCCTCACTACCTGTCCTCAGGATCCTATTCCATCTCAGCTCATCTCTCCCCTCTCTACCACAATAATCCCAGCTCTTTCCATCTTCTCTAAAACATGCCATAGTTATACCCACCCTCAAAAAAACCTCATCTGACTCTAATATCGCATCTAACTACTGCCCTATCTCTCTGCTTCCCCTAGTTCCAAACTGCTGGAGCGGCTCGTCTATTCCTCTAACTCCGTTCTTGACACCTTCCAATCCGGCTTTCGGCTGAGACAGATCTCACTAAGGTCACTAGTGACCTGCTTACCGCCAAGTCAAAGGGTCACTTTTCAATTCTTCTTCTTCTAGATCTCTCTGCTGCCTTTGACACTGTCGACCATCCACTTCTACTCCATATCCTCTTCTCCCTCGGTAATCGAGACACTGCTCTCTCGTGGTTCTCATCATACCTTCAAAATCGATCATTCAGTATCTCCTTCTAGGACACCTCTTCTTCTCCTCACCCCTTGTCTTTTGGTGTACCCCAAGGATCAGTCCAAGGCCCCCTCCTCTTCTCCATCTACACATCCTCACTTGGCACCCTCATATACTCTTTTTGGCTTCATTATCATCTCTATGCTGATGACACCCAAATCTACCTCTCCGCACCAGATCTATCCCCCTCTCTTTTAACACACGTCTCCAACTGCGTCTCTAGTATATCCTCATGGATGTCCACCCACCATCTCAAACTCAACATGTCTAAAACTGAACTCCTACTCTTCCCTCCCTCTCCCACATTGTCAATTCCTCACATCTCTCTCACTGTCAACAACGACATCATCACCCGCTCCTCCCAAGCACGTTGTCTTGGAGTGCTACTGGACCCCGCTCTGTCTTTCATCCCTCACATACAATCACAAACTAAATCTTGTCTTCTCCATCTAATAAACATTTCCAGAATTTATCACTATCTTGCACAAGACACAACTAAAATCTTTATACACTCTCTCATCATCTCTCAACTAGACTACTGCATCTCGCTTCTTGTAGGCCTACCCACCACCCGACTATCTCCCCTTCAATCCATTTTGAATGCCTCTGCTAGACTCATCTTCCATACACAACGTTCAGTGTTGGCATCCCCTCTCTGTCAATCACTCCACTGACTTCCCTTAGCCTCAAGAATAACATTTAAAATAATGACCCTAACTTACAAAGCCCTCAACAATAACTCTCCCCCTTACATCTCTGCTCTCATCTCCAAATACTCCCCCACCCACCCTCTTCGTTCTGCTAATAACCTTCTTTCTACAACTCTTGTCACCTCCTCTCACTTCTGCCTCCAGGGCTTTTCTAATGCTGCCCCTAGTCTCTGGAACTCCTTGCCTCCCTCCACCAGATTATCCTCTTGCCTCAAGAAATGTATACCATTATACTCTTTAATGTATACCTGTGTAAGGGACTATATTTCCTAGGAGAGGGGTGAAGGAGGAGAGGGGGGGGGAGGAGGGAAAGAGAAGATAGGTATAAAATATAAACTCAATATATTGGGAATGTAGAGTTCCTTGTTTCTCTCTCTCTCTCTCTCTCTCTCTCTTTTCCTTTTCTTTTCTTTTTTTGAATTTGGATGATATTTAGATAGAAGATGAACAAGAGACAGGGATGAGCAGTGAAGAGTAAAATGAAAGATCAGAAAAACCAATAAAAACATAGTTTGTCAGGAAATGTTTTCTTACCCCCAAATAGAATGAATACAACAGAAAAAAACATTTACTGAAGTGAGTTTGAAAGTTAATTTAGATTTGTCAATGGCCCAACTCTCGGCTAATGAGAACTTTAGATCGGATGATCCCACTAGGGAATGAGAAGCAGAGGAAGAGAAAGTGACTATACCAGTTCTGAAAAATCTCTTTTAAGAATTTAAGGATTCTATAATTGCTGAACTAACAACTAAAATTGCGCAAAATTCAGCAGCAATCAGTGCAGCTCTGACAAAAACAGAAGAACTGGAATAAAAGTTAAACACAATGAGTGAAGATTATCAGTCATTAAGAATAGCATCTGAAAGAGTAGAGACAGAATTGCAGATAATAAAAAAATCGTACCATGAAACTTGAAGATTACTCTAGACTAAATAATATCTGTATTAAAGGGATTTCAGAAAAAACTGTTTTTTCTGACTTAACTAAATTTGTAACTGTATTCTTAACTTCCTTTGTTATCCCAAAATTTTATCGAACAAATAAAATGATCTTCCTTGTGATGTAATCATTAAATTATGCTTTGTTGCATTTAAGGATGCAATTATGAGAAAATCCTTTGAAAAAAAAGTTTTTGAAAGTCCTTATGAACAAGTTTAGATCTTTCCAGTTCTTTCAACTGAAACCTTGAACAAAAGAAGGGATCTGAAAGGTATTGCTAAAACTCTGAGAGAACATAATTATGTTTACAAATGGGGCTTCCCTACTCGATTAATAATTACAGTGGGTAATAAGAGAATTTCAGTAAACAACGTAAAAGAGGGAGAAAAGATCTTAAAATTCAAATAGTAAATAAGTAATAAAACACTAATAGACATGGGTATATTAATTTCAGCTTTGGAGTGGAAATAGCAAGGGGATGTCTGTATACTAATCGTTTATATTAATTAGTAGAGATAGTCGATAAGCACATGAATTGGAAAAGGATTGGAGCAATGTCTCCTATGTAAAGTATTCAAAGGTAATTAATGAAAGGGGTTGAGGTATATTTAAACGTCACATGAAAATTCTTATGAAATGTTTAATATGTTTTTATAAAATAAGCACTTTTATGTTTTTATAAAATAAGCACTTTAATATTATAAAACACTTGTCTCCCATATTAAGTGAGAGACATAGAAACTAACTTGATCACGTAAAAAATAAATTTTGTTAAATAAAAGAGTTGTAGATAACTGCATAAGAGCAGTTTTAGTTGTTTAAAATACACTTGAAACACAAGGTTTGTTTGTTTTTTTCTTTTTCACCTAAGGGGTTATGCTTTATATATATAAAAAAAACATTTTGATAATGTCTTGAGACAAATTACTGCTATTCTTTTTTATATATATAAATGGTACTACTGTGTAGTTAATGAAGTGCATGGGTATTAAAAGTAATATATGGATATGATAATTTGCTGGTTCCACTTCGCAAATGATTTATGCACTGCAATGCTCTGTAACATGGATATTTTGGGATTTATGCTCAACCCAGATTGTTATAGAATATCGATTATAAAAATTCCTAGCTGTTTAAGAAAATCTAGATATAAACTTGAGTTAGGTGTGGTTATACTCTCCTGTGGAAAGGTGCTGCCTTGGTTTACTTTTGAACTTAGTAGTTTATCTTTTCTGTTCTCCATTGTGGCTGCACCGTGGATCTGGTGTACCCACGATGGAGGAAAGAAATGTATCACCTTTTGAATGTGAATGTTTATGTTGTGTAGTATGGATGGATGGTATATATGATTGTTGTTGGTCTTTCTGGGGAAAAAGCTGGATATCTTATCAATACAAAATGGAGTTGTTTGAGTACTTTTTTGGGAGACAAGGTGACCGTGTTTTTTCTGGGAGGTGGAGATTGGGGAGGAGAAGATTTGTAAGAGGGATTGGCTTTATAGATGTAAATAGGGATGACTATTTTAAAGAAGTCAGAATGTCCATGGCCTAAATCTGGCTGTTAAGAGACAGATGGTTAATAGGAATTTTGGTAATGGACATTCAGATATAGTTTTGTTGCAAGAAACTCATTGGCAAACAGAAAAAAATCCCATATTTCAAGTTAAAATGTTTTGATTTGGTTTTAAATGTAACATAAAAAAAATCTTGTGGGGTGTCCATTTTTTAAATTAAAAGTTAATAATTAAAAAAGAATTCTCCCTGTTAAAAGTTATACCCAATTATGGTTAGTGTTGTATTACCAGAAAAGGGAAAAGGAGGGGGGAGAGGTCACGTTGATTGCTGAGTCAGGTTACATATGTTTATAAAAATGGTTGTAGAAGGTTAATTCCTGACCTGTGAGTCATGGCTTACTGATATATTGTTGTTTAAAGTTTGAAGTGACCAATAAAAACTATTGATGAAAAAAAAGAAAAAAAAAAAAGAATTCTCCCTGTTAGATCCAAATGGTCGATATATATTATGGAGTAGACTGATAAATAATGAAAAAATCTCAATAGTGAATATTTATATACCAAATAAGGGTCAAATAAAGTTTATAAATAAGATCTTCAAATTGATTAGCAAATATTGTACAGGGCCATTGATAATTGGAGGAGACTTTAACCTATATGTAGATCCTGATTTGGACAGAAAATCTCTAAAGGATATAGAGTTGGATAGTTACTCAAAACATTGTTTTGACTAGGTTCCATCTCTATGATTCCTGGAGAACATTCCACCCACAGGAAAGAGACTTTACATTCCTTTCTCATAGACATGGGACTTATTTCAGAATAGATTTTTTTTGGTTAACCAAGAAATTTTAAATACAGTGGTTTCCTCTGATATTGCCCCGATAACATGGTCGGACCATGGTAGGATATCTATGTCTTTTACATCAGCAATAAATTACGCAGTTAGACCGCCATGGAAATTAACAAAAATTAAAAGAAAATTTAAAATGTGAAGTGACTACGTTTTTTGAGATTAATAGTCCTTTGGTCCAATTCAGAACTACAGTGAGGATGGCCCATAAAGCAGCTATTAGAGGTATTTTGATTAGTTGGCAGCCTAGCCGTAAGAAACAAAGAGGACGTCCGTTGAAAGACCTATATATAGAACTTGCAAATTTGGATAGGGAGAATAAGGCTCAGTTTGATTTGAATAGACAAAAGCAAATGGGAGAAATTTGCTACAAAGTAAAAAAATTGAACAACAACTAACAGACAACTCCTTGTGGGCATTCCAACAACGGCAATATAACTGTGGTAACAAAGTAGGTAAACATCTTGCCAAGAAACTAAAGGGTTACAAAACAAATAAAAGAATAGACTGTATAAAATATAAGTATGAGATCCTAACAAATCCGAAAAATATAGCCAAAGCATTTAATTCATATTATGAAGACCTGTATAATTTAAAAATGATAGAAATTTTGTAAAGCCCTCGGTATCAGAGCTAAATTTATTTCTAGATAAGGTCAATCTACAGAAAATTTCGGACAAGGAGCTAGAATCCTTAAATAAAGAATTAACTGATATTGAAATTACAGAGACAATCACCAACCTTAAGAATTTTTGTACCCCGGGACCAGATGGTTTTAGAAAACAGTATTATAAAATCTGCCATTTGGAACTTTTAGGACCACTTAAAGATGCTTTAAATGAAATTAAATGAGAAGTTATGCCACAGCGGAAATGCTTGAGGCTTCAATAATTACTATCCCAAAAAACAGTCTTGCCATATCACGAATGTAAACATTTTCAGCCAATATCGTTGTTAAATACCGATATCAAGATCTATGGTAAAAGCTTGGCAGATGGACTTAAGGTGATTATTGGAAGATTAATCTCTCAAGATCAAAAGGGATTTATTCCCAATAGACAGGGCACCGATAACCCCAAAAGATTAATTGATCTAATTTCATATGTGAAAGAGGAAAAGATCCCTTCACTATTCCTATCTCTTGACGCAGAAAAAGCATTTGATAGGATAGGCTGGGATTTTATGGGCCTGACCCTAGCTAGATATGGTTTAGGATCCTTTGCCTTGAAGGCATTTGTGCTCTGTATACCTCACCAATGGCCTCAGTCACTGGTGTCGGCTATAGTTCACATACATTTAAGATTTCAAATGGCACAAGGCTAGGGTGTCCTTTGTCTCCTAGAATTTTAACCACTTATTTGTTTGATAAATAAATAATTCTAGTCTTCAGGGCATTAAAATGGGCCAGAAGGAACATAGACTTTCTGCATTTACGAATGATATTATACCAGTAGAGAACCCTACTACCTCATTAAGTAGTTTGTTCAATTTGATAAATCAATATAGTAAAGTTTCTAACTTTAAACTTAATGTGTCCAAATCAGAAGCTATGACTATTAATATCAAATGTGAAGACTTACAACAACTGAAACATAAATACTCTGTTAACTGGCAAGCATCGGTGAAACATCTGGGTATTATTCTGGAAAAGGATTTAAGACATACAATTAAAAGTAATTATAAATCTGTATACAAGGATATCGAAGACACAATTAATTCTTGGAAGGGATTAAATATATCTTGGTCTGGAAAATTAATGGCTACAAAAAGGACATTACTCCCCAAAATGAGTTACATATGAAGATGCATTCCCTTCCAAATCCCTACATAGTTGTTATATAATCTACAAAATATAATAGATAAATACATCCCTAACTATAAAAGAACTAGAATTAAAAACTTGTGGATGGAAAGGAAATTCAAGGAAGGAGGGATGGCTTACCCTTCAATAAAAAAATACCAGGAAGCTATCTTATTTGCAAACCTGACAAAATGGCTTGATCCAATAGAAGAAAATAGTGGTCTTCAAATTGAAAATGCTCTAATGGGTTCAATTAACATATTTTGTTTAATATTCCAAAACAAACCAAAGATTTTTGCTACATCTGATTGTACTAAAATGATTAGAAAAAGGGTACGGTTGTGGAATAAGTTAAACATTAAATATCAGTTAACTCCATTTCCATGCCCAATTACCCCGTTAGTTGGCTTAGCTAAATATATAAAATCACCATTATTGTTGAGATCAACTAGGGGAGGTATGAAATATTCTAGTGAATTATTTGTACAGAATAGATTTATTACACTCGATGAACTAAAACAGACTGTCCCATTTCTTGACAATATATGGTTGGATTATGTTTCCTTGAAAAATAAATTAAAGGTTAGCGGTTTCTATTTAAGTCAATCTAGGAACTTCACTAACAGAAGGAAAATATGTGATCTCTAAATGCTATAACAGCTTAAGATCTATTCGAAAATAAATGAAAATGGACTGTATGGTAAGATGGGAAAAGTTATTAAATACGACTTGGCCACAGATATCTGGTATAATGCATCTGCGTTCACAGGCAGATTTATAAAGAATTCAGCTCATAGTGAATTGTATTTCAAAATATGTAATAGATGGCACCTTACTCAATTGAAAATGTCACAGATAACCAAACAGGAACACTTGAAATACTGCTGGAGAGACTGTGGGCGAGTTGGAACCAACGCTCATATCTTATGGTTTTGTCCATTGATTCAAAAATTCTGGCTTAAACTTTTTTGCCAAATTTTAAACTTAATTCAATTTGAGGTAAAACCTTCACCGTATATTATATTATTTCACATTTTTCTGTCAATTTTGCCCCTGGACATTAGGACTTTACTACTTCAGGCCATGGTAACAGCTAAATCAGTTCCTACACCCAGTTCCTACACCCATGATCCAGGGTGTTAGAGAGGATCTGATTAACGGAACTGTCCTGATAGTGGTCTGTATTTGCTGTCCTGATAACATAGTTTATCTGCCTACTGTATACTTCTCAGCTGTCACTCCTATTGGAGAGATTTGTTCCTTTATTCTGGGTAATCTCCCACTCCCACTTAGCCTCCAAAATGTCCACATTTAATTTAAACAACAACAACATTCCAGCCTTGTCCATATACCACATTCTTTTACTCCTCCAGTTGTTTACAGTCACAGTCAATGAGAAACATAGAACCTAAAGTGTCAGTTCTATAGATTATATTGCTACTAGTAACTTGCCGTCATAAATAGCATTATCATATAATGTTATCTACAACTGTATGTGCTGTCTCTCTCTATGCAGTCTCTCTCTCTCTCTCTCTGTTTTGCGGTGAATATGCTGTCTCTCTCTCTGTGCTGTCTGTATGTTGTCGCTCTCTGTGCTGTATCTCTCTATATTTCTCTTTATTTCTCTCTCTGTATCTCTCTATAATTATATTTTCCTCCATTGTTCTGACATGCTACAGCAAACAGAGGAGCAGTGACCCTTATGGATGTCTGAACTGCAGCATATTGTGCTTTTGTTCTCATTGGTTTTAATGTAAATAAGATAGGATAATTAGCAGAGTCCTTGGTTACACTTCCTCTTAACTTACTGGTAATATAAAGGTGGATTGAACATATTGTTTTTAATTTATCTGTCAGTTAATATAATGTATTTATTTGAACGTTTTGGACTGTAGTGGCTCTTTAAGGTAGGGTGACGAGACATTCTCCTTTTTTTTATTCCAGGTGGTTAAGTACGAGGCGGGGTACGTGACCTGCGCTGTCATTGCTGTTCTTTACCTCATTTTCATGGTGGTTTTCGGAATCATATTTTGCACATATGAGTACCGTGGGAGGAGGGTCCTTGGGAGCTGTGATGGACTGTTCTGCCAGAAGACTCCAATATTCATCTGTCTTCTACTGACCTGCCTCATTCTACTGTAAGTTATTACTGAATGTACTAAAAGTTGGAAATACAACTACTATGTATAAACCTATTAACAATTAGTGCACTATGCTCAGTGAGCTGATCGACAAACATGGAGGAGTAACTTGAAAACCAGGCAAGTTAAATAACTTTAGTATAGATAGTTAATATTCTGTAAGAGTGAGCTTTAATGTTAGATTTAAATGTAGGTAGAATTTGCCCTTTAGGGTAAAAATAGCTATATAGTAGGACAGGGTTGCTGTACATTAAGGATAGGGCAGAAGTATTGTAGTGTGATAAGGTTAGGATTAGAATTAGTATTGGGGTAGTAAAATCATGTTTATGGTAGGTTAAGTATAATAGAATGGTTAGGGCATATGTATTTTTATATTAGGAGTAGGATTATGATAATAGCAGGTGAAGAGTACTGATGGCAGTGAGGGAGGACACACTTTTGTATTAGAACAGGAGTATGGGAAAGGTGGGTTCTCTGGTGGTCCAGTGGTTCGGATTTGGTGCTTTTACCACTGAAAACTGGGTTCGGTTCCAGTCAGGTCACACCTCCCTGAAGCCGAGCAGGGTCGGCCCTGGTCCGTACTTGAATGGTAGGCAACCTAGGAATACCAAGAACTGTATGCTGTGGCCCACTTGGCAAGGAACTGGCAACCCACTCCAGTATCTCTGCCATGAGAAACAAGTGGATTAGCACGGTGTGTTGCGGTCCAGGAGGTCACAGAGGGTCATACACGACTTAACAACACAAACACACACATGAGTATTGGTAGATAAGTTATTGATAAAATAAAGCAATGGCATGGTAGGCGTATAGAGGCAGCTGGAGTAGGAGTCGGGTAAAATGGTAGGTAGAAAGTATGTGTGTAACTGTTGTAGTACTATGGCAAAGTACTAGTAGGGTTACAGTTGTGAAGATATTGATAGAATGTTGGTAACAGTTAGGATGTAAGTGCAGTATATAGTAAGTAATTATATGGTTAAAAGCTTATTAAATAGGTTTTCATTTGTTAGTGTAACTGGTTAACAATAAAATCAGTATTTGAATGGACAAAAATCAATGTAGATTTTAAATCTTGCATTTGAAAGATGGTGGTGTACTTTCCTTCACCTGTTGACAGGTGTCCAGGAAGTGGGCGAAAATCTGCCCTGGTGGATTGTCGGTCCTTTCCCTCTTCCCCTACACAAAAGATTGGCAGCAGCAGTGCCACCGCCAACCGCTAGATGGCGCTGCCGATTTTCAGGATACTGCTGCACATTGCATATAAGGCGCGCCGAGCTATGTGAGGTATATGAGGCACCCTCGAGAGCCGTGTGCCCACGCCGAACATAGCAATGGCTTTTTTGTAGATTCAGCGCCACGTCGGAGGGGGGGAATAATTATAGGCCTTCCCTGAAACCTGACGGCGCCATCTAGGGGCTACTTGCTGCACCTGTCAGTGCTGGCGATTTCTTGTGCATATACAACGGGATAGATCCGGATTGTCCTGATAGGAACCTTTATCTATTTTCCCGATAACAAGCTGCCTACGTCCCTGCATTGGCTGTTACAGTCAAACCTACACCTATCAGATACAAACTTTTGTACAGCTTTTTGGTCAGGTACTCAAATGGGATGAGCAGAAACAAGTTAAGAGACACACACCTGAGGCAGCCCATAAGTAGCTTGTCCCGTAGGATAGTGCCCACTCAGGGTGCAATCTATCTGGTCTATCTTTGGAGACATTTTGTGAAGCATATTAGAAAAGAAGCACATCTGATGGAAGCTACAATGCTAAGTTGAAATGCAAGTTTAAATAGTTGTATTGTATATATTATCTTCAAATAATGATTTATTGCTAATCAGTTACTATAAATAAACAATTTAAACATTATTATTACAATGAACGATGGAACAGACATCCATGGGTAAATATTGTAACTATTGGTATATTTGGAATGATTAAATAGTAATTAATTGCTCAATGTTTGAAGTATAGATTTACATATAATTATCTCCCATGACCTGTAATTGTCTCTTAATTATGTGACCTAACCTGTTCTACACCTTCACTTGCTCTTATCCTTCCCATCAGTATCTACTTTTTGTTTAAAATCAAATACAAATATTTCGCAGCACCTCAGGTGAACCCTAAACAGGCCATGATTTCTGTGGATATAGGTGATACAATTAGTATTCAACTGGCTTTAGATCCTGTAATTGCCTCATCTGTATCAGCTCATTATTACCCCTAAACCCTGGCCTGTCCCTGACCTGCTCTAATAATAGCAGTTACCATTAAGGGCACTTCCTTGGACTAAAAGGGAAATAATTAATTGTACTTTCCTACATTCTCCAATATTTTATTATTTAAATTCTATTGAAGTGAAACAAAGGTATATAGTTATACCCATATGTGACTCAATAACAGAACCAACAACTATTAGTACCTGACTAACAAATGTCATGTAAGATAACAATTATATTAATCCCTTTGCCCTGCTAAATGTGTGTATTTACACAGTCACTTTGTATGTATAATTGATATTGGCCATTATGCTTAACATTGTTTTTTTAACTTCTCGCCTGCAATAACTATTGGCTGGTATCAGGTGTATGTTTAGATTTTACGTTGCCCTAGGCCAATATTTGATTACCACGCAAACACACTATATATATATATATATATATATATATATATATATATATATATATATATATATATATATATATATATATATAATATAGGTATTCATATGTATATTTGTTGTTGCGTAGTTCAGTCGTGTTCGACTCTCCGTGACCTCATGGACCGTAACATACCAGGCTCATCTTTATGTCTATGGTCATGCTGATCCACTTGGTTTTCACGGCAGAGATACTAGAGTGGATTGCTAGTTTCTTCTCCAGTGAGCCACAGCTCTTGGTATTCCCAGGTGGTTTCCCATCCAAGTACTGACCAGGCCCAACCCTGCTTGGCTTCAGGGTGGTGCGACCTTTTGCCTTTTTGCCTGGAACTGAACCCATATTGCAGCGGTTAAAGCACTGAATCCTCGCATTGGCGATTTTCGATCTTAAAAAAAGCCAAAATATGCCTCGAATTAACTTGCAACCTCACTCACAGGCTCCTTGGCACTCCCCCTGAGCTGTGTGTGAGTGTGTAAGTAAATCTGAGGCATATTTGTGTGTTTTTGCACTTTGGCGGTTCGGCCATTAAATTCGTACTTTTGCGGGCCGTAATTTCTCTGCCGTTGCTATGTCCCAAGTCGTACAGCCCATAAATTTGCAGGTGTCGCGGTGAGCGCCTTCTGCGCTCTTTTTATCTAAGTCGCACAAGACGCAGGGATGAGCACCTGCGGCACTCATCACCATCAGCACAATGAGCGCCAGTGGTGTTTTTTACAAGCTTTTTTTTCACTTAGGTGTATTTTGAGCTTTCAAAAACGGAAAATATGGCTCAAATTAACTGGCAACCTCACTTACAGGCTACCTGGCTCTCCCCTTGTGCTGTGTGTGAGTTTGTAAGTTAATTTGAGTCATATTTGTGTATATTTGGATGTCTTTTCATTTTGGTGGTTCGGACTTTAAATTTGTATTTTTGCGAGGCCCGTAGTCCATGTAGGTATTTCGGGTACTAAGTAGTACAGGCCGTAACAGGACATAATTTTTCTAAACTGCCTATCTTGCTCATCTCCACCAGCGCCTTCGACGCTCATTGCCTAAATCGTACGGCGCTCATCTCCACCAGCGCAATGATCGCCTTTAGCGCTCATTGCCTGGCCACAACCGCAGGCCTCGGTTCGCAAGGCCCGTGGTTACGGGCTGCAACTGCGGCCCTCTCTTCGTGAAGGCCGCAGTTGCGCAGGCTCCCTGTGCGAGCCTGCAATTTTAACCTGCCATTAGCAACAACTTTTGGCAAGCCCACAATTACGACAACTATATATGTGATATATTTATTTATATATATATATATATATATATTATATATATGTTGTTGTTTAGTCATTCAGTTGCGTCTGATTCTCTGTGACCCTATGGACTGCAGCACACCAGGTACATCTCCCAGTCACTGCCCCTTTGAGCTCAATCAAGTTCATGTTCATTGCTTCAGTGACCTCATCTGTTCATCTCCATCTCTGTCGTTCCCTTCTTTTTGTGCCCTAAATCTTTCCCAGCATCAGAGTCTTCTATAGGGAATCCTGTCGTCTCATGATATTTGAGCTTCAGCCTCATGATCATACCCTCTGGTGAAATTTTGTCTTGATTTCCTGTCCTACTGATTTATTGTATCTTCTCGCAGTCCAAGGGACTCTAAGTAGTATTTGGCAACACCACAATTAGAAAACTTCAATTCTACGGCACTCAGATTTCTTTATGGTTCAGCTCTCACATCCGTATGTTACTACTGGGAATACCATAGCTCTAACTATGCAGACCTTTGTGTATTGTTAAATATCTTTACTTTTTACTAGCTTGTCCAAGCTTGCCATAGCTTTCCTCCCCAGAAGCAAATGTATTTTAATGTTATGGCTGCAGTCACCATCTGAAGAGGTCTTGGATCCCAGGAAAATAAAATCTGTCACTGCCTCCACTTCTTTCGTGTATATTTGACAGGAAGTGAGATTGCCGGTTGCCATGATCTTCATTTTTTTAAGGTTGAGCAGCAGGCCAGCTTTTGCACTCTCTTCTTTTACCCTCATTAATAAGTCCTTTAGTTCTTCCTCACTTTCAGCCATCAGAGTAGTATCATCGGCGTATCTGAGGTTGTTGAGATTCCTTCCAGCAATATTGATTCCAGCTTTAGATTCATCCAGTCCAGCCTTACGCATGATGTATTCTTCATATAAGTTGAATAAATACAGTGACAATATACAACCTTGTATATATATATATATATATATATATATATATATATATATATATATATATATATATATATATATGGAGAGAGAGTGTATATATAGTATATTTTATTATATATATTTATTTTAGTATAAATCATTTATCATGCATTTCAAAGGGCATGTTTTAAACATGAATCTTTACTACAGTAGAAACAAAATTATTTTTAAGTATATAACCTTAATAATCTTGCTCATTCTACAACTGTACATGTAGTTAATAGGATGACACTGAGAAAGATGTAATAAATAATAAATAAAATAGAGCGTAATATAATTGAAGTCCCATATATATATATATATATATATATATATATATATTTTTTTTTTTTTAAATAAGCAATTAAAGTGCGCAGTGAGCACATTAAATAATTATCAAGGTATGACAGTCAGCAGACAGTCCTGTTTATTTCCTTTCTGTACTGTAGAGAGGTTTTACATCGAGTTGTTGCCTCCACAGGGAGCTGATGCAGTGAATGTGGAAGTTAGTGCTGTCACTGCGCCGTCACTTGACCCCATTTGAGAGCCACTGGCATGTCATTTTATCTCTAAAGAGCCTCAGAGCCTTTTAGAGAGATTCTTAATGCACTTCAAACACCAGGAGTCTCTCAGCAGAGACCAGCTACTTAACCCCATCACTTCCAGAGAGGCAAGGTTGCTGGCCACTTAACGGATCATTGTAGTCCTGTATTTAATATATACTATTTTAATGCACTGCGGTAGACAAAATGTTTTTAGAATGTAAAATAATAATACAGTATCTGTTGTATTACATTTTATATGTAAGTATACTGTAGTGGATCTACAATTTTTGTTTCTGCAAATTAATTGCTTGTGGTGGGAGTAGGCTTGGATCGCAGAGGAAGCTTTTATGTGCATAATGGCAATGTGGCAACTGAAACTGCCATTGTTTCCAACAGGACTAATAAAAAGCTCGGAAAAGAAAAATAAACACTGCATTTAAGAATTATTGCATAAAAATGTTAAAAATATAATTGTTGTATTTATTGTCTTTACTTTCTAAATATATTTCCCCAATATCAATACAAAATATATAGAAACAAATTAAACACAGAAGTCACATATTAGAGAATGGGTTATAGATATTCCAGGATTTGCTAAACATTGGTGTTAACAAACTGGCAATCCTGCCCTATTCTGGAATGTAACAGATTGTAAAACATCCATCCAGCAGAGTTCAATAATTGAAATAAAATTATGACTTAAAATTTGAGTTAAATCGGCAGTAATACAATAACTCCAATATTCATCACTGTGACACTGTCTCTAATTTTCTATGGTGTTTTTAAAAAACTGATGGCGATATTCTATTAGCTGCTCGCAAATCTCTTGAACTCACTAATCTGGCTGCGTGTATTTTTTTTTTTACACATTTTTAGATGTATACTATTGATTCCCGCTCACAAATTCCGACTGCCAGGCTGAAATTGTAAACCCTGCCTTTTTAAGTCTGATTTCAGGAGGCGTGATCATATGATCTGACAATATTTAAGCAAGCCCAAAATGTACTGCTTAGACACAGCCAATAGAAAATGAGTCCGTTATCATGATGTCAATAAAACATGGAAGTTACACGTAATATGCAATCGAAGGCTAAGAATGAATTAGTGCCAATAAATAATATTTGCGGATCGGGCTCGCAATCAAGCAATCTAGCAATCTATAAAATGCATTAGAGCATCCATTCTAGTCTATGTGGGTTTCATGATATGTATTAACCCTGCGAAATATGTTGAAATACTTTTTACATTTTTTAAATAGTTCTGTTTACATGAGAATTAGGCACGTTCCACAGGCAGACTGACAGCAAGAGCTATGTACAGAGAGCAGAGCATAAAGAGGGGTTAATACTTCTCAAATTCATCTGTGCAGGGAAATGACTGCTGTAAAATCCCAAATATGTTAATTGTGGGTTAACTGGTGGCTAATTACATTCCTGAAAGCCATAAACCCATAATTCTTTCTGTTCACGGAGCTTGCAACTGCTTTTGTCGCAGATGCTGTAAATCATGGAGCAATCAGCAGTGTGTCTGTAAAGATACCTAAGACTGCAAATTTTTAACTGTTCTTAGTGTAGTTAAAAAAAAGAAATAAATCACTTTAACATAGAATCTTGTGCTCTTTCACACAATGAAGAGCACTTATGGTGAGGTAAGTGGACCTTTCAATATATAAGGTGATAGATAGATAGATAGATAGATAGATAGATAGATAGATAGATAGATAGAACCTTAATGGGACTCTGTAGGCAAAACATTTTACGTTGTATAACTAGGTTTATTTAATTACTTTGCTTTAACTAGGTTTATTTAATTAATTTGATCATACTCGCATGTGATTTTCATATAAAATGTACACTTACTAGCAAATAATAAACCCACAGAGTAACAGTTTCTCAGTTCCTGGGACCTCCCCCTAACTTCCACTGCAGGCGGTGCCCCCCTTGCACAGCTAGGACTTGCATTGGCACTGCATTTACCCCCTTCCTTCTCTCTCCCCCCTCTCCTTCTCTCCCCCCTCCCCTTCTCTCTACCTCCCCTTCTCTTTCCCCCTCTCTCATTCTCCCCCTCTCTCCCCTCTCCTATCTATCACTTACCTGTTTCTTGCATGCTCCTCTCCCCCACGCCTGCAGCTGAGCCTCCCTCGGAGCCTAGCTCCTCCCCCAGGGGTCGTGTTTGCACTGTGGAAGACAGGTAGCAGGCAGGAAGCCCTCAGGATGGGGGAGGAGGTCGAGGGGACCTAGGGCTGCGGGGATATGTCCTGGGGGAAGTCAGAGGCTGAGGGTGGGCCCCTACACTACAGAAAATGTTTTTAATACATTAATTTTACACAGCAATACAGCCTGCACTAGGGCCTCCAGGCGATAAGGGGCCGCAGTGCACAGAACCGGTTGCACCGGCGGTAGCTTCGCCCGTGTTGGGTCTCTCACAAATAAGTGAGTGTACATTCTATATTATAACTACACTGCTTGACCGCAGACTAAAAAATGCCAAACCAGCTAACATCCGATATGTGTGTATATATACATGTATGCTGGTGCTTTTATAATTCTATGCTGTAATCTTAGGATGTAACACAACAAGAATAAAGGAGTAGTAACTGCAGAGGTGTGTTTCAGCCTAGGCCCACAAGCCCATTGCCTAGGGCAGCACATATTCAGCAGGCAGCAGACTATATGAAGATGAAGTACATTAAAATATGTTTATATATGCACAGAAATGAGCAGTGATATTTCTGTCTGTAATGTACTTGATATTTGCTGACATGCCATATATATATATGTATATATATATATATATATATACATAGACACACATAAACTTATGATTTGAGATGTAGAAAGGGGAAAGGATGAGCTGCAAGTGGCGTGAGGGGTCGGGGGCACAGATCAGAATGGTTTAGGGCAGCATAAATCCTAAACACCCATGAGTAACTGGCCCTCTTAACATAAAACCTAATACATCCCTGGAGCCATATGTACTAAGACTTAGCATATATGGCCCTGTGTATATATGTCTAGACCAGTGACAGTATAGGTGTGGCAGTTCTAGTGTCAGTCTGTTACAGTGACGCTGTGCATAGCCTGCAGATCAGCTTTAAGCCTCCCTCCTTAATCCTTCCCTTTATTTACAACGGCTTTTGCTAGTGTTGTTTAATCACTCCCTTCCCAGCTATGATAATGCACAGCTAGAACAGCAGCTGGGCGGACATCTGATACAAATCCTTTATTATTTCAGACCCCACTTTATAAAGAGCAGAAATCTGCTATTAAATTTCATAAATGGCTTTCAGTTATTGAGCTGCTTTGTTGGACATGTGTAAGTACACAGAGCAGATAATAATGTAAGGCCAGATAACATTCATTGCAGAGAATAAGGTGTATATTTCACAGGAAGATAAACTATGGTGGTGATGGATAGATGGAGAGAAAGAAAGATAGATGGAGAGAAAGATAGATAGATAGATAGATAGATAGATAGATAGATAGATAGATAGATAGATAGATAGATAGAGAAATGGAGAGATGGATGATGGACAGATGGATAGATGGAAAGATAGATAGATAGATAGATAGATAGATAGATAGATAGATAGATAGATAGATAGATAGATGGAGAGATGGATGAACAGATGGATAGAATAGTTTTGATAGAGAGAGAGAGAGATGGAGAGATGGATGGATGGATGAACAGATGGATAGATAGATAGATATATAGAGAGATGGATGGATGGACAGATGGATAGATAGATATATAGAGAGATGGATGGATGGACAGATGGATAGACACAGAGAGAGATGGATGGACAGATGGATAGATAGATGTAGAGAGAGATGGATGGATGGACAGATGGATGGATAGATAGAGAAAGAGACAGAGAGAGATGGATGGATGGACAGATGGATGGATAGATAGAGAAAGAGACAGAGAGAGATGGATGGATGGATAGATAGATAGATAGATAGATAGATAGATAGATAGATAGATAGATATAGAGAGAGATGGATGGATGGACAGATGGATAGATAGATATAGAGAGAGATTGATGGATGGACAGATGGATAGATAGATATATAGAGAGATGGATGGACAGATGGATTGATAGATATAGAGAGTGATGGATGGACAGCTAGAGAGAGAGAGATAGATGGATAAAGTGATGGATGGATGGATGGAGAGATCAGACAGTTACAGTAGATATAAAAATATAAATATATTGAGATCATTGTATTTAGTAGTTTTTTTTTAACGAAGAAAATTAATATATTCTCTTACTAAATATATTGTTTGCACATTGTGTTTTTATAAATATATAACATCAGTTTCTTTTCTTCTACACCCATATTCACAAAGTGATATTATTTAATTATATCTGATTGATAATTAAGATCAGCGGTGTGTTTCTGCCTAGGCCTACAAGGCTCAGGCCTAAGGCAGCACATTTTCAGGGGGCAACAGGCGACATTGAAATATGTTTGTATATGCACAGAAAATTTCTATATACTGTGATATTTATCTCTGTAAATGTACTTGACACTGTCCGACATACCATATATTTACATAAAGTTGTGATTTGAGATACAGAAAGGGGAAAGGTGGAGCTGCAAGTGGACCATGGAGGGTGCACAGATCTAATTGGCCTAGGGCAACATAAAACCTGAATCCACCCATGACTATTATAGTAGCATTTAGTAATACTATCTGTCTCTCTTTATTTCCTAGAGCTGGGCTGGTTCTCACTTTCTATCTGAACCAGAAAGTAAAAGAGGAGGTTGGACCAGGTGTCAAGGACATGAGGAGCACCCTGCAGAACTTCCAGGATTCAGTATCAGGAATCCCACAGGTGACCCCACAAACACATTGCAACATAGACCACTGCATGACCCCAGCATGATCCATTTGGCTTTTGTCAAATAAACAGACAGACTACCGAACTTTGGGAAAAATACAGGCCACAGCTTAATTAAAACCAACCAATTTCTATATAACCATAAATGAACCTAATTAACATTCTTACACTATTTATTTAATTAACGTCCCGGAGGAGGAGCCCGGCCAGGTCAGTAACCTCACATTCTGGGCCCGCGCCCAGAGCCCCACAATGTTTTTCCAAAACGCACCCATGAGGCAGGGCAATGCCCACTTATGCCAGTGGGCCGGGCAACTCACCTCCCGCCATACCAAACACATATCCAAATGACATTTTCCTTTCTACGCTATTAACCCTTCGATTCCAATCAGGCAATCTTAACCCCTGTCTTACCCCAACTTATATATATATATATATATATATATATATATATATATATATATAGATAGATATATCTATACACACACACACCTTTTTTTTTTTCTTTTTCTTTTTTAAACTACCTACCAAATACGGGGTCTGAGGAGGAGAAAGACCGTGAACCGGGAGGAAGTCCCTCCCTCTAACCTCTAGCCAATCAGGAGCGCCCAGGCTCCGATGGGTCACACTGCGTTGCGTCAGACCCAGCATGCCTGGGCTGCCTCCGCGCTGGCCATATCCATCCACTCAACTTCTGTATTGCCCCTGATACTCCAAATCATAAGCAGATCCTGATATTGTTGTTACATTAGATTAATACATTCTTATACATATTGTTATTTTTTTACTAGTGTTTCTATTTTTTACTAACTACTCATGTAAAAAAAATATTTTATAATGTGTACAAACTGCTCTTTTAAATAAGGATCACTGACATTCAAGAAAAAAAGGCATTTGTTAGTTTCTTACATACTTCACAAACATCATTAGCAGATTTGTAAGCCATACAAATACACTTACAAATAATTAGAATTTTTGAAGAGTATGTCTATGATTAGAGGAATCCATTTATTACATATTACATATTACTGAGAACTGGATAATGAAGCTGTGTTTTTTTTAAATATATATATAAGGGATGGAGGACTAAAATTGACACCTATCCACTTCCCCCTTACAGGCCCAGAAGGAGTATGTTTGCATCAGGAAATGCAAGCGCTGCTCTCCAGAAATGAAATGCCCCTCTCACACACACATTTCCACCAAAATATCATGCATGCCTACAAAGTCTAGCAGAGCCATCAAATTGATTTTTTTAATAAAAAACTAAGTGTATGGCTCTTTCCTGCTTAATTATCCTTGTAGCATAACTCAAAGTTTCCAAATATATATTGTTCCTTTGATGTAGCATTTTATTCTATGGTGGAAAGGATTTATAATACATTAGGAATATCTACAAAGGATAAGAGTGCAAGAAAGAAGGGGATTTACCATCCAGTGCTCTGCCTCATACGGTCCAGTGATTACATGTGGAGACAGATATTCTCCAGGGAACAAGGGAAGAAATCAGAGCAAGGGACAGGCTGGAAAGGAAGAGAGAGGTCACGGCAATCCTTAGGCATGGAGGACACCAAAGCAGTGATTGACATCCCAGGGGTTGTTACAGGGGCAGACATGGTGCATCAATTCTAACAATTAAGACATAGATTGGAGAAAGGCATCATTTGTTTGTGACAAAAACAACATTAGCATTAGCAAATTAACAACATTAGCATCTGTGTAAAGGCTTTTCAGGTAAAATCTTTATTTAAGTACTGATCGGGCCGTGTTTGTGGTGATCAAAAACAATTATGGTATCACGCCATTTCAGAATAATTTGTTTATAATATTTAATAAATTAAACTGAAAATACATTCATATAGTAAACTTCAGTATTTTTACCCTCTTAATCACCTTTACTCCTCTACCTACTAAGCATAGTCTATTATCTTATTTTTATAAGGGACTGTTGTCAATAATTGCAAATTACCCTTTGGTAGGCTTTATGAAGTATATATATATATGGAGCAAAAGGTCGGGTTACAGGCAACAGTTGTAATTGGAGGACTTATTGGAATATAAAAAAAGATTATAGCAAAAGGTTTAGCACGGATATGTTAAACAGAGCAATAGGAGAGGTTATATAGAAATTAAATGAACCTGATACAATTAAATAATATATAGGTTTGAAAACATTGTGTCTGACTAAGAGTATGACTAAAATTTTAACTAGTCATACAGATAGTTTTTAATTAGAAAAATATGTAACACCTCTACCTTGAGACATCCGTGATACTTTGGTGGAAGCTGTGTGTATGAGAGGGGCATATACATTTCTGGAGAACAATATTTGCATCTATTGATGTAAGCAGCATCCTTCTGTGCATGTGAGGAGGAGGGGGTCTGGTGTTAATTTTAATAAAGTCCAATTATCTAACAAAGGATCCTAATCTCTCCCTGTTCCCTTCTTTCAACCCTAGTTATACTGAGCTATAAAAATGACACATGGTCATGATCCTGTCCTCAGGAAGTTATGAACGAAGACAAAATGGATATGTCTATTTGTAAACACAGTCTTCAAAAACTCAGATTTTCTCTAAAATTGCTTTTATGTCCATGGCTTACACAGCTGTTAATGTTGATTACATACTTAAAGTGTTTTTTCCTTGAACTACAGTTGTCCTTTAAGGAAGAGTTATAGTGTGAGGTTATATGGTACAAAGGTATAAATGTCGGGAGAGGTTATATGAATCAAATGTATAGGGAGATGGTACATGAAACAATAGGTGCAGTCCTAGAGAGAGATTATGTGGAGCAGTAGTAAGAGTTATAGGGACAGGCTATATAGGGAGACATTGTAAGGGACAATAGGCAAAAGATAGGGATAGGTTACATTGAGCTATAGAGAAAATTATAAGGAATAGTTAAAAAGAATATTAAGGAAATGTGTTACAAATTAATGAATATTTTATCATGGATACTAATATGGAATTTAATCCCAGTAATAACACGATCTGTTTGCTCCAGGCTCTTCAGAAGGTGGTGTCTGAATTCAACGTTCCCAAAGAGAAAGTGTTTAATGAATTAGACAGTAAGTACATTATAATTTTCTATAATATTGATACATACACATATCACATATACTTTAGAAACCAGTCACATGTCCTAAGAATGTACTCATTTCTTTGTTTTGTATCTCTGTACCGGGCTAAAATATATTGTCTATCAGTCTAAAAATAAAAGAGATTTAAAATAATCCCAAAATAGTCATGTGATTAATTAATGAGAAAACTATATTCCGGAGAGTATTTTTATATAACAAAGTTGGTCATTTTTAAAGATTAAAAACATGTGAGACAAATCAAGATAATACATGTGATTTTGAAAATTTAAAGGACCATTATGCGGCCCCAACAGCAGGAGCTAAATGTATTAGGTAGTCATTAATCCTTATCCAAATTCCTATATCATTTCAAAAGGCAATATTCAGTATTAAACTTGCTTTCAAACATTAAGTTCTAAGCCTCCAGCTGAGCGACTTGTCTCCACCCCTGATGAGGCAGTTGTAAATGGCTCAACACAAGCCTGTTTTTTCGCCAAGGTTAATAAATGTAACATGCCCCCAGTCAATCATCATCTGCTCCTGTCTACACATAAGCTTGTGTTGGACCATTTACAACAAAATTCTTTGATTCAAATAGTTGGTGATGTGAGTGTCCGTTTGATGTCTTTCAGTCTGGTGTGAGTGTCCTTTTATTGGCCTGATGTGTATGTCTATGTATTGGCTTGATGTGAGTGACCTTGTGTTGGCCTGCTGTGAGTATCTTTATATCAGCCTTGCATCGGCCTACCATGAGTGACCGTGTATGGGTCTGACTTGAGTGTCCATGTATGTGTGTGATGTGAGTGTCTGTGTATGGGTCTGATGTAAGTGTTCGTGAATGAGTCTGACGTGAGTGTCTGTGTATGAGTCTGACGTGAGTGACCGTGTATGAGTCGGACGTGAGTGTCTGTGTATGAGTCCTACGTGAGTGTACGTGTATGAGTCTGTCGTGAGTGTCTGTGTATGAGTCTGACGTGAGTGTCCATGTATGGGTCTGATGTGAGTGTCTGTGTATGGGTCTGATGTAAGTGTGTGTATGAGTCTGACGTGAGTGTCTGTGTATGGGTATGACGTGAGTGTCTGTGTATGAGCCTGACGTGAGTGTCCGTGTATGGGTCTGATGTGAGTGTCTGTGTATGGGTCTGGTGTAAGTGTGTGTATGAGTCTAATGTGAGTGTCCGTGTATGAGTCTGACGTGTGTATCCGTGTATGAGTCTGATGTGAGTGTCCGTGTATGAGTCTGACGTGAGTGTCTGTGTATGAGTCTGACGTGAGTGTCTGTGTATGAGTCTGACGTGAGTGTCTGTGTATGAGTCTGATGTGAGTGTCCGTGTATGTGTCAAATGTGAGTGTCTGTGTATGAGTCTGACGTGTCCATGTATGAGTCTGATGTGAGTGTTTGTGTATCAGCCTAATGTGAGTGTTTTTGTCAGAGTTATGTATCTAGTTGATTTTGTACTAGCTCAGTAACTGATCTCTCAGGAGCAGAGGTTATATCAGATTTTGAGGATGTCTCTGCTATGCGTCATGCTTCGCATCTGTTTTCTCCTCACAGAGTTTGGTTCGGCCCTCAATTACTCTGTTTCTTCCAAGCTCAATGAAGAAGTTTTTCCACGACTGCAAAAGGCTCTCCAGACAGCAAAACGTAGGTGTATAACATCAGAGCTACAGAATAGGGGGTTACAGTGGGGGTCATTCCAGCATCTCTTTTTCTCTATTCCATTCTTCATTGCCTTTATTCAACTCCATATAACTGAATTAAAAACTAAATTAAACATTTTACAAACTATTTCTAAAGTGGCCAAATGTATCCTCCACCCCCAGCCAGTTCTTTGTTGAACATGCTTATCAGTGAATTAAATCATAAAGAAGAAACATCCTGGGATATGACCTGTGATTGGCTGAGAAGCCAGCATGGGATACTCAGTGTTAAGGAGAACTATTGGATGAGAAAATGCTCTGTAAGATAAGGGGGCTATGAATGCAGTCCCATAACCCTGCCCTTTTTAAAATGAGCACACGCCAGATAATCTGACCAGCATAATTAATACAAGTGAATTATATTTTCTGGCTTAAGCCTTTTTTTGCTGCTGTTTGCACATATATTTTTAACTTCAATTATTGCAGTACTAAGAATGTATTTAACTTGAAAAGTGCTTACGCTGTCTCAGTAAGAGCGAGTTTACGATATCTTAAAAGCTTTAGTAAACTATTCCTCAAGTCTGTTAAATGCTTTTGCTGAGGCCATGAACACCATCAGATATAGGACTGAAAATGAATTGTGCCTATGTGAAACCTATCTACATTGTTATAACTGATCAGGTGCTGGCTGAGTTCTGGTCATTTTTAGTTATTCCCAGAAGAGCTTCCAAAATAAGCTGCAAATAGTTGCTTTGTGTGGCCAATAAAAGGAATGAATCTTTGCTGAGACGACCCCTAGCTTCGAGAATATGCAAAGACCTGTAGCCAGTCCTGTGGCTCTCATCAGATTGAGGCTGGGATGCAGATACATTGTATAATTTATCCTGGCAGAATGATAGAAAATGTAATATTCTAAAGGTTTTGCTGGGGAAATGCCTGTTAGTCCATCAATTCAGCAGCCATTTAAATAAGGAAAACACATTTTCTACATGCCTTTCAACCCTCTGTCTGTTGGGCAAGAGAAAATGGAGATTTCAGTGGTCTTTAATACTCAAACTTTCACAATAGTCATAAATCTAACTTTCACTCTACAATAACATTATGCATTTTTGATCTTCCTTTATTTCCCAAGATCCCTCAATAACTTTTCACAATCTCTAACTCAGAACTGGAGGCAGCGTCTCAGATTGTAGTGGATTTAAACATGACGTTGGTATCGTTGCAAGAGGGATACAACAAATTGGCCTCAGAACTTAGCACCCACAAAGAGAACCTGCAGAAAATCTTCTCTGATCAGCGATGTGAAAACTGCAATGAGGCCGCGGCCTTCCTACAGAGAGTGCAACTAGGGCTAAACTATAGCCAGGTGCGTATAGAGAGGTATCAGAGTGGGCAGGAAGTCGCTTAGAGCTCGATCCTATTAGGTTCACAAAGTTACATGGCAATAGAATAATTGTTCTTCATTACCTGATGTTAATTAATGCTAAATACTTCGCTAACAGATTTTCATTATTTACTCTGATTTACTCATTAAGTAAAGGTGGTTATTATGTATTTGCTTTTACTCCTTAAAATACCAATTTAGTGTTCTTATTAATGGCTCTATAAATAATAGGTAGGACTTGAAAAGAAAAAAAAAGATAAAAAGAAAAAACTTTTATTAAACTTTATCAACATTCTCCAGATATCTCCACCTCCTGAATGGAGTATTGTGTCTGGAGTGGAGCCAACCTGGGAGATGGCCAGTCTAAACTGGCATACCCCAACTGCAACATGATAGTTGATGGTGACATGAAAGTGGCAGGCAGCTCAGGTTACACTGTTTCCTGTTGCTATTGTTTTGACAGTGAGTCCACTCCAGCCACAATACTTCATTGAGGGGTGGAGAGAGGATGGGGGAAACACTGAAAAATGATTGGTAAATCTTTAAATGTATAGTAAAGGATTTATAAATGTTTCTTATATTATCAAGCAACACCCAACTATTATTTAGAGACCAGTTTATAAGACCACTAAAGTAGTCATTTAAACTTTATGAGGACTAATGTTCAGTAAATCCTCATTATGTCATTATGTTGATAGGTTGGGGCATTTTAGTGCAATAGGACTCACACAGCAGTAAAGAACCACTGTGTGAAGTATGTAAAAAATAACATCATTACTAGCTGTGTAAGCCATGGACATAAAAACATTTTTGGGACATTTGGAAGATTCTGTTTATGAGTAAATTAATCCATGATGTGTTTATTACATCACTTCCTGAGAGCTGAATCATTGGGTGTATTTATTTATCTATCAGTGGAGGGAAAGGTAGGGGAGGAGGGAACAGCAGAGTCCAGAATGCTTTGTTAAATAATTGGATCTGACTGAACTTGACACAACTCCTCTTCCCCGTCACTGGCCTAGAAGCAGGCTGTGTGCATCAGGAAATGCAAGCATTGTCCTACAGAAATGTTAATGCCCCTTGTAAAAACACACAAAAAAACTTTCACCAAGTTATCATAGATTTACCTAGCGACCAGCAGAGACATCTAAATGTTTTTTTCTAATTAATCAATATATATATATATATAGTAAATAAAAAGTTTGAATGTCTAAAGCAAGTTAAAAAACCTGCTTCCAGCTCAGAATTCCGAGAAAAACAGTTATTACACTGCATTCTGGGAAGTTGAGCTGGGACGTGCAAATGTGGCCACAACTATATATATAAATAATAAATTGATAATATATAAGTGAAATTTATAAGTGAAATTGTGAATATATATTTGTTTGTTGATACAAAAATATATTTTAATGTCACAGTAGGCATCATGCATGTTTATAAAATGAATTTAACTGATAATTTATTACAATTTAGAAGCATCAATAGCGATATATAATACGTTTAATAATACAATGGAGATCTATAGCAAAGGGGGCAGGACCTAGTCCTGTCTATTGACTATTCCTGATGGTGAACTTTGAATTGAGATACTTTTGTCTTTGTTTTAGATTCCTTCTTTAAATGATTTTATGACTTCATTAACTAATGTGAGAAAAATCAACTTGTCTGGACTCTTTGAGCAGGTAATTAAGTATTAAATTATACTGCTCCCCAAACATACCTTCCTGTCTTGGGACCTAACGTAGGTTCCGTTAACCTGTTCACATGGTGGTAAATCTCTATAAACCATCATTTGCATCACTATCAGACCCACACATTTTACATATTCTTTTTGCCCACCTTTTTCTTAATAGTTCCTTCCCACTCTGTCTATATCTTGCTATATGCCAGATCATATATGTATATATATATATATATCACTGGTTTAAGCAGAAAGACGTAAAGTTTCTCTGTTACTCTGTTATAAAAATGCACAGATATACAGATATACGCACTACTTCAGTATAATTGTAGTTTGATTTGCTGTTTAATGTTACCTCTGTCTTGACAAGACTAGCAAACTCAGATACAGGATTCTCATATGACACCAGTGCTTTATACAGTATAACAGCTAATACATTAAAAATATATTTATTTTTGTTACTTTCTAAAAAAACTTTGTGCATTATCAGTTAAATTCAGACATAATTTGAACAAGTACTTCGCTCCATTTTCTTCCAAACCTCCTTTCTCCCTTCACAGACATCTCCCCCTACCTAATTTTCTTTATTCCTTGACTCTATATTTGTTTATTTTCTTTTTGTTTGCTCTCCAGGCTTTTTCTCTCTTCTCTCCCATTCTTTCCTATGCCTCTCCTTTCTTCCTCTCCCATATCATGGCTCACAGTCAATTCCTACATCTCTTTCATCCTTTCAGGGAATTAAATCGTTCAATAATGCGCCAAAACTCGTGAGTACTCAGACATCCAAAAGTATTGACGGTGAGTTCCAAACCCAGAGGACATTTTTGCTCCATAATTAACATTTGCTTGTGTCTGTTAAACAGCCTAATACTTTCTCTGTCTCACTATGTCTAATTTCAGAAGTTAGAAATGCTCTAAATAATGCACAGCAGGAAATCCAATATTACTCAAACAGCGTCCCTATAACCAGATATACCGAACCTATAAACAAGGCCTTGGAGAACATTGAACTGAAAACTGTTAAATACGGACAAGATTTGGAACGATATGAGTATTACAGGTAAATGAAAGGGAATTATCTGCTGGTGTGTTATGGAAAATGTCATGAATTTATGTAATTCCTTCTATTGTTCCAGAAAAATACTCCTTATAAATATTAAAGCTGTTCTTTAAATTCTCTGCATGTTTTTCCATAGAGCCTTTACACACAGCTGACAATGTTATTTATAACTCATTTATTGCCCGTTTAACCCTAATTACCTAGCTGTGTATTAATATATCCTACTGTATAACTCCTCATACAGCTCCGTATTGCTCCACATAGCTCAACTGCGTATTGATCTGTATGATGTTCCTATAAATTCTCTTCTTGTGCACATCACTTACTTATAAATCCTCCTATTGTGTCATCTAACCTCTTACTATATCCGCACAACTATTAATACTTTTGTATACTCCGATTGTTGTAGTCAGTCATTTTTTATTTTTTTTCACTAAAGTCCAAATATTTTCAGAAAATGAATGAAGGTTAGGAACCAATATTTTTTATGGATACATAAACTAATATTTTAATATGATTGCAATTAGAAAAGCGCAAGAACACTGAAGAAATGACACTCTGCTACAATGTAAAGTATTAAGTGTACAGCCAGTGTAAATTTGCTGTCCCCTCAAAATAACTCAACACACAGTCATTAATGTCTAAACCATTGCCAACAAAAGTGTACACCCCTAAGTGGAAATGTCCAAATTGGGCCCAATTAGCAATTTCCCCTCCCCGGTGTCATGTGACTCGTTAGTGTTACAAGGTCTTTGGTGTGAATGGGGAGCAGGTGTGTTAAATTTGGTGTTATCGCTCTCACTCTCTCTCATACTGGTCACTGGAAGTTCAACATGGCACCTCATGGCAAAGAACTCTCTGAGGTTCTGAAAAAAGAATTGTTGCTCTACTTAAAGATGGCCTAGGCTATAAGAAGATTGCCAAGACCCTGAAACTGAGCTGCAGCACGGTGGGCAAGACCATACAGCTGTTTCAAAGGACGGGTTCCACTGAGAACAGGCCTCACCATGGTCGACCAAAGAAGTTGAGTGCACATGCTCAGCATCATATAGAGAAAAATAGACGTATGAGTGCTGCCAGCATTGCTGCAGAGGTTAAAGGGGTGGGCGGTTAGCCTGTCAGTGCTGTCATCAAATTGGTCTGCATGGCTGTCGTCCCAGAAGGAAGCCTCTTCTAAAGATGATACACAAGAAAGCCTGCAAACAGTTTGCTGAAGACAAGCAGACTAAGGACATGGATAACTGGAACCATGCCTTGTGGTCCGATGAGACCAAGATAAACTTATTTGGTTCAGATGGTGTCAAGCATGTGTGTCGGCAACCAAGTGAGGAGTACAAAGAAAAGTGCGTCTTGCCCACAGTCAAGCATGGTGGTGGGAGTGTCATGGTTTGGGCCTGCATGAGTGCTGCTGCCATTGGGGAGCTACTGTTGATTGAGGGAACCATGAATGCCAACATGTACTGTGACATACTGAAGCAGATCATGATCCCCTCCCTTCGGAGTCTGGGCCACAGGGCAGTATTCCAACATGATAACGACCCCAAACACACCTCCAAGACGACCACTGTCTTACTAAAGAAGCTAAAGGTAAAGGTGACGGGCTGGCCAAGCATGTCACCAGACCTAACCCTATTGAGCATCTGTGGGGCATCCTCAAACAGAAGGTGTGGGAGTACAAGGTCTCTAACATCCACCAGCTCCGTGATGTCATCATGGAGGAGTGGAAGAGGACTCCAGTGGCAACCTGTGAAGCTCTGGTGAACTCCATGCCCATGAGGGTTAAAGCAGTGCTGGAAAATAATGGTGGCTCCACAAAATATTGACACTTTGGGCCCAATTTGGACATTTCCACTTAGGGGTATAGTCACTTTTGTTGCCAATGGTTTAGACATTAATGGCTGTGTGTTGAGTTATTTTGAGGGGACAGCAAATTTACACTGTTATACAGGCTGTACACTTACTACTTTACATTGTAGCAGAGTGCCATTTCTTCAGTGTTGTCACATGAAAAGAAATAATAAAAAATTTACAAAAATTAGATACTGTACATAGTGAATGAGATGGGAAAAAACAATATGTAACTGGTCGTTTATTTAAGCTTTCTAAAGTCTCAGCTAGGACATATGATGCATTTTTAGGGATGTAGTAGCGTTCTGGTATAAAGCTGCTAGAGGCCCTGCCATGATCAGCCTATTATCTATACCAGATTCAAATAATCACTCCCTATATATCTTCCTATTGTTCCCCCTTATATTTCCCCCGTTCCCTTTACAGGTGGATATTAGGGTACGTGTTGAGCTGTGTTCTCCTCCTCATTGTCCTTTGTACTCTTCTGGGATTGCTGATTGGAGTTTGGGCTCTTTACGCGAAACAGGATCCAGAGGATGAGCAATTCAGACGGAGGGCTGGATCTGGATTACTTATAGTGTAAGGTGCTTGTTACTAGCTGAGTACATGAATAGTGATAATCAGATTAATTACACTCTGTTAAAGTCACAAGTACAGTTATTTATAGGTTTTCCCAAGAGTTTGTGGTACCTTATTTAAACTACATGTTTGGTGCTTATCTTAACATTCAATATAAATCATCTAACGTTGCCTTTATCTAATTTAAAATGAATTATATAAAATAAATATATTATGTGAAATAGTTCAAAACTTTGTTAAAAGCAAAAAGAAACATTAAAGGGAAAGTTTCATCAAAATAAATTGCTTTTATATAAAAGAGTTCACTATACAAGTTCAGATGTGTGTTAATCTTTTAATACCTGCCTTTTGCAATAAGACCTCTGAATATTAGGATATGTGAGCTACTTAAGAAGATAGAAAAGTGAAGTCAGCTGTCGCAACTGTAATCTGATTGGCCCTTGAATTGGCTCGTGAATCGGTCAGTTCAGCAGTCTAAGTGTCAATGCCAGAAATGGAACTTCTAATGGAGACTTACACTCTTCATAAACATGGAGGAGTAACTGGCAAGCTAGGCAAATTCCTTAACTTAATATTAATATTAATAAAGGTACCTAATATTCTTTAAGAATTTGCTTTATTTTAAAAGAAAATTAAGATTAAGTGGAACTTGCCCATTTAGACATTTTTTTTAATTTATAATAAAAAGATTAGATTTTTTTCTTTTATTATGTCTGTAAGTTATAGAACGCATTGTATAAATAAATAAAAGTGTCACATGAGAAGAACCATATACGAATATGGAGAGGTGTCAGCACAGCAACAAGTATAGAAATGGTGCTTTATTGAAACCCAGGATTTAGCGATAGCAAGGATGTGATTGCAGGTGAGGCATATAGGCTCCATAACCTGTTAAATAGTGATGGATTTGTCTGTATTCACACAGGGTTATACCTAAATCATGACCTGTCTGTGGTTCCCTGGTGACAGGTTTGTAATCATCTTTACTAGATGAGAGGTTCCCAAGTTGTGGTCCATGAACTTCATTCAATTAATTCACAAAACTAATGGGATTGTAAAAAAAAAATGAAACAAAATTAAGAAAATGTATAAAAATACATAAAAAGCAGTACTCATGAGCCCTGGTCTGGTTATATGTCAGTAGTGCACAGTGCTTTATAATTGTTAAGAAAAAGGCAGAAAGGTATTAGGTGGTCAGACCCTCAGTAGTATTGACGTCGGCCACCTAGTGATCTACCTAGTGAACATTTAAATGTTCTATCAAAAGTGTTTGGAAACCCCTGGCCTAGACCCTTAATGGAAAAGCCACAAAATAATTAAGGATTATGAAAGAAAAACGTTATGATATCACAGTGAAGCCATAAAGCTTTTGAACACATACCAGTGTATTTCTCTTACAGGAGATCTGGTATACAGAGAAAATCAGTATAAGTTCTGCTCTTGTATATTACTGTATATATATATATATATATATATATATATATATATATATATATATATATATAATCATCCCGTGTTTTTGCTAACTTGCCCGTCTGTCTGTCCTAGTGATGTGTACCTCTCCTTCACATTCTCCTGGCTGCTTGTGATCTTTGTATTTGTCACATTTGTGATTGGAGGAAATGTACAGACTCTATTGTGCCGGCACTGGGCCAATGACGATATTTATAAGGTGAGTAATACAGAGTGACCATAAATATATATATACTGTGTGCAATGTATTTACATATATATTGTATAAATAGATAAATCCCATATACAAGTCAACCAGCAAAACGCAAATATAGACAGACAAACACATAGAAAGACACATAAATAGAAACAGCCAGACATATAGACAGACAGACACATAGAAAGACACATAAATAGAAACAGCCAGACATATAGATAGACGGACACATAAACAAACAGACGCATAGACTGGCAGACTCATAAATAGGACACAGACTGAAAGACACATATATAGACATAGCCAGACACATAGTTAGCCAGACAGACACATAGATAGACAGACATATAGACATATACATAAATAGAAACAGGCAGATACAGAGATTTGTAGACCCATAAACAGACATATACACTAACAGACACATAAACTGAAAGATACCTAAATAGACACAGCCAGACACATAGATAAAGAGACACATAGGTAGACAGAGACACAGACAGACACATAGACTGACAGACAGACGCATAGACACATAAAGACATAGGCCCTCATTCAATTGCGATTTGGCCAATTGAATAGGGCTCTAAATAAGCACATACCATATTTTTTTTAAAGAAGTTTTTAGTTATTAAGCATCTATCCAAAAGCATGGTTTTCACTAACTAAAAACTTCTTTAAAAAATATATGCTATGGGCTTATTTAGAGCCCTATTCAATTGGTCAAATTGCAATTGAATGAGGGCCATAGAGACTAACAGATGCATATAGTGAAAGATACATAAATAGACATTTAGACTGACTGACACATAAATACACAGAGCCAGACACGCAGATAGACGAACAAAGACATACATATATACAGAAAAACAAATAGACACAGACAGACCCATAGATAGACACACACATACACACACATACTGGCAGATACATATATTTTACTTTCTCACTATATATATAAATTATGTGTTTTAGTTTCTAGATGAACCTGGAAACCTCCCACAGAATATAGACTTGAAACGACAAATTGGACTGAAAGAAAATTCCAATTTCACTGATATGTACCGGTAGGTTTATTTTTATGTTATTCTTATACAGCCCACAGATTTGCATACTGTGTATCTCTGTGCTGTACACTAGCTGTCTCATTCTCTGTGCATACCCTCTTTTATTCCCCCTATACTCTTCTATTTTTCATCTTTTTTTCCTATCCCTTCCTTCTCTCTTCTCTGTATTTCACACGTTTTTTATTATTTTTCCAATCCCTCTGTCTCTGCCATTTCTCCATCTTTCTCTTCAGTTTACATCTAATCTCTTTTACCAATCTTCTCTAATCTCCCTTTTTTCTCTCCTTTCTCACACTCCATCCATTCACATAATTATACAGCTGTCATTTCTCTATTCCTCTGTATGTGTCTGTATGTGATTTGTCTGTAATTTAAACACCAGAAAAATGACCTAGTTATTTTATTGATGCATTGATTATTACTAATATTATTATACTAGCGACTTGCCCGTCAAAAATGACGGGGCAATAAAATTGTAAAGCAAGTAATGCTGTTTGCCACAGACATTATTTTTTTGGGTGGTCTGAGATCCTTCGGCGCTCTTTCGCGATGAGCGCCCTCGGCGAAGCTGTTTGGCTGTTGGTTGTTGTATTTTTTTTTCTGATTGGCGCTTTTGCTGTTATTGTTTGGCCGGCACTGATCTGCTTTTTGCTCTTATTGCAAGGCTTTGTGTGCTATGAGCAGCGTTGGCGCTCGTTGTGAGGCGCGCGGTGAATGGCTTTTGTGTTTATTGCGAGAGTTTTTTTTGTGTATATGTATTTTTGTATGCTAATTAAGTAATTAATAAATTAATAAAGGAATATACTTTACCTGTTTGGAAGTAATATATGCAGGAAGCATTGTGTTGAAGAGCTGACAATCTGTTTTGATGTTCCTGCAGTATACAATGTCGGTTTGCACTGTTGTGGAGCTGAGGTGTAAGTGTCAGCAATGTGTTCAGTGTGTAGTGTAAATAGACTGCGTGCGTGAGGGGAAGCCGTTAGTGTAGACGTGTACTTCAACATTGTGTAAGTTAGTGTTGTAAAATGGTGGCAAATGTGTATGTGGTACGCGGGTGTGGATGATGTAGCGTCCTTGTTAAAAGTGTATCTTGTACCTCATACATATTTTTGGAAAAGCCGTATGTGTTTGGTGTTGTTTTGCGTCTTTAGGGTCCCATAGCCTCGTTTTCCTTTTTTCGGTGGGCAATTTTTCTCTCGCTTAGGGGATTTTTGTCTGTCTAAACTCTGGAATTTGGACTTAAATTGAGGTGTAACTTCACTTATAGAGGTCCTGGGTGCCCCCCCCATTGCTGTGGGTAATCTTTTTATGTATTTTTTGTGTGTATTTATTGTGTTTTTAATGTTTTCAGGTGCGCGCGGTTCTGCCGTTAAGGTCGTATTTTTGCAAGGTCGTAATGTTTTTTTTTCTAAGTCCCACGGCTCAGATTTTTTTTAGGCTAACTCCGTAAATTTTGTGCTCTGAGTCCCGCGGTTCGTATTTTTTTGTGTAAGTTCGTATTTAGTGATTGCGTGTTAGATCTATTTTGTTAAAGTGCCGCTTGTGTAGGTGTTTGTAACCGCGTGTGAGGCGCCGTAGAGCCTCCACCTCCGCAAATGCGGTCCCTTAGCAAAAGCATTCTGCCAAGAGAAACCGCACAGCATGTCTCTAACCAATCAAGAGCATTGTGTTGGTGTAACTTTGATAATTTAACACTGTCTTCTAGACAAAGACACTTCCATCTATTGACCTTCTAGTGGGTGGATACAGTCTAAACTTTGAATGCGAGTTTAAAATTAAATATTGTTTTTTATTTAATTGAATATACATTTTTTGATGATCAATGCCTAATTTAAAATTTCTAGCTATAGCTCAATTCTTTAAAAATGGTAAAACAACTCAATTTTCTACAGATCCTATTTTTCAAAGTGTATGTCATTTAATATAGTCTTTATAGAATAAAGATAGTAGATTTTTAGATGTCCCTTTTATCTCCAGTTTTGTTAGCCATACAAAGAGATATTTCAAATAATTTTTTTATAATTATCGGGAACAGGTAAACTGCACAAATATTTTTTTAAAAGCATACTGTTGTAATAAAAAATATTTTAAAATACCATTTGAGATTTAAAAAAAAAAAAATACTAAGTTACTGAGAGCAGATGTTTTGGCTTGAACTGGTATTCCAAGATAACAACTTAGGCATCCATTCCAAGTGAAGTTCACTCATAAATCACCACCAAGCTATGATATTGCAAACCTAAATTTAACCTTTGAGAAATGCCATCCAAGTACACCAGATGTCCCTAATATCCTAAGCCTTGAGTATATGTCTCTTAACTACTTTAAAAATCACATACCTCCCATAACAATATCCGATCTCAGTGAAGTTTACTCAGAAGTCTTAAAAAAGCTTATAAGTACTTTCAACTCCCATAGAGGCAGAAAAATATCTTAGAGAAGCCTGGATGCTTCAAATCTGTTGCTATGAACACGCTAACACCTTAATTGTGTCAGTTTTTAGGCTTGATTGCTCAAATACAACACAATTAGGGGTTAATACCACTACCTCCTATGAGCTAGAGGATCCCCAGATACCCCCTCAATTCACCCGCTACCCTTGATGAGCCTAGGGATACCCTGGGATTCCCCTTCATACCCATTACCTCCTACAGTATGATTCATGGAACCCCCGGATCCTTCTCAGTGCCGACTACTACCTATGAGCTAGAGGATACCCCAACTAAAGTAAAACAAAGGTTGCTATGGACTTGCCATAGCACTAAATCTTAACCTGGTAATCTAAATTATAACCATGGCCCTCAATGGTACCTAACATTAATCCCTATACCATGGAGGTTTAATGTCACCCTTCCCAACATCACAGTTGTCCCTTTTGGATCCACATATTCCCTAACACCTTATGGAAAATATACATTACCTATCCTGTTGATGCCCTCCAGCGACAACTGATCAATGTCCTTGTCCTCACCCTTCAGTCCTGGCTAAGCAGGCACTCCATGTTGATTGAACAATATATCCTTATCTATCTTGATTGAAGCCCTTGTTCCTCACCTTTGACCTGTAGAAATGGCCCTCCACCTAAAAAAAAACACAGTTCTATAAAAAAAAACTGCAACTAACAGAGCTCCTCCTCAGAGGAGCTCCCACTCCTACTAATAGTTGTTTAAGTGCAATTTCATCTTACACACTAATTGGGGAATTCTAGTTAGCTGAAATATGTGTCAATCATATTTTAGCCAATCAGAATTGAGTATTTGAATTACGTTTGCCTCATAGCTAACTGGTTAAAATTCTAACCAATCAAAATTCAAAATCTGAATGGAAATCTCTGCATTCTGATTGGTTAGACTTTCAACCAATAAATTCCAAGGGCGAAGGGCGGTAAATATTTTTAAAAAAACGATTTCAACCCAAGCATGGTTGCTGCAAGACAGGGTGCTCATTTGTGACCTGAGGCCTACATCCTGAGCAAAATGTTACACACTCCATGGTGCCCTCTTGTCCGCTTATACAATTTGCTCCTACAATAGAGCCAGCCCAGCGCAAGTACAGTGATTACTGCTCAGAAATACAAAAGTAGGTGGACATTTAGCAGGCACATAGCAGAAGACAATAGTTTTAATGAATACCTTATAAACACAGAAACACAGATTTGACGGCAGACACAAAATAAAAAGGCCCATCTGGTCTGCTCATTCTACCTACCTAAAAGTTTAGCTTCAATTTCCTCTTTTTTCTGGAAGACGTGTCCCTCTTGCACTTTGCCAAAACATTTGATATTTTTGAAGGTTTCTATCTATTCTCTAGTCTATACATAATTAGCTCATATAGTATTTTCTTATAAGTTTTGTCCTTGAAACCATGCATTTAGCTGCCCTTTGTTCCTAATTTGTTTACCTTGAGGGGAGCTGATGTGAAGATCTGCTATACTGTGTGATCTGTTGCAACTGATTGCATGCATATTTAGTGAATCTTCTCCGTTGTTCATTATCTCACTTATCTGTGTGTTCCTTCCAGACAGTGCAAGAAAGGCGCCCCATTCTGGGATGTTTTGCAGTTTAACAACCCCATTGACTTGGATAACACTTTCAACATCAGTAAGGTAAGAAGATAAACCACTGAAATATCCTTTAGTAATGATTAAATATAACAGCATTTTTTGTTGTATTTTAAGATTATTCAGACAGAAACACCTTACATGTGCTGGGGCCCTTCTCTGGAGGCGCCCCAGTGTGATCTAATTACTTTATTTTACTAGATGGAGATTTGTTTTTCCAGTGTAGGGCCCTGCCCACATGGTCTCTCTCAGACTCCTCCCTCCCCTTGCTACTTATATTGATCGAGGGAATTAATTTCTCTTTCTTCATGCCTCCCCCTACCGGGTCATTTGTCTGCAGAGGCAGGGAATCACCAAATGATGTAGCACATACAAAAGACGTGTCTTCAGGGGAGGAATGAAGGAAGAGAAATTAACTCCCCCAATCAATAAGTAGCAATAAGGGGCTGGTGAGGCTGAGGGGGTCCAGGGCTAGGGGTGGCCATACACTAGGAAAAAAAATCTCATACATAGAAAACGTAATTAGATCACACTGGGCACATTGAATTATATTTATAATACTGTATGTTATAATATGTATAATATGGTGGTGGGGGGGGGGGGGGCAAAAACTTTTTTTGCACCAGGCCCTCCATTCACGAGAGATCCGCTACTGCCTAGTGGGCCATTATTTCTATATGGTGTTTTTTTGTTCTACCACAGTCTAAATAGGGAAGAATGAATGGCACCTAAAGCTCCTCATGTATAATTGGACTGGGTGCTAGAAGGAAGGAATTCTGCTTATCCCCCTTAGTAAATAATGTAGAAGTATATGACACAATAGTAGGGAGGAGAATGGAACAGGCAGATACACTGAATGTGGATTACTAGAGTCAAGCAAATTTGCAACAAAATTAGCAAAAAAAAAGTTTGGTTAGCAATGTGTCTATTTTTTGTACTCTCATTTATCTATAGTACATTCATATTAAAACAATTTCTATTACAGTGGCCCTTTAATTAAATATTAGTGACACAACTCTTTTACTAATGTTTTTTTTTATTTCAATATTAAATATTCAGATGTGTGCATGAGACAAATATGCAATACTTTTTTTGGCTTCCTTGTTTCAAAGACAATTGCACTTTGGCACGTTTAGAAATAATGAATTAATTGGCACTTATTTAATTGATACAATCGTCATTTTTATGCTAATTTTAACTCTAGTCTATAATTTTAAAATACTGGGTGCAGCATTGGTTGGTGCTAGCTATAGGGAGGGACAGCTGAGTCATTTTTCTCTTTCACTGACTGTTGAGTAATACCAGTTGTAATGTAGTAGTTACTTGTTTTATTAAAATAAACCTGTTTTTCCTCTGTTTTATTTCCTCCTTTTCCCAGTACACAGGTGACATCCAGAATAAGATTGACAACTTCACAGTGGAAATAGGAGGATTATCCTTTTTCACGCGGATTGCCGTACTAGTGCTGTTAGATTATAATAACAGTGGGATAGACCAAGTGCCCTTCAACAGCATCCTATCACAGGTACATACAGAGTATAGTAGTGGATTCATGGGATGGCCTATCAACAGAGGTGGTAGAGACCAGTAAAGAATGCAGGGATCTGCATAAAAGCTAACCTAGATATTGTTGTCGATTAGTAGTTCAGTCATTTCTGATTCTCTGTGACCCTCTGGACCGCAGCACGCCAGGCAGATCTTTATGTCTCTGGTTATTCTTTTCTATAAGCAATGTTACTGGAGTGCCAGTTCCTTCTCCAGTGGACCACAATTTGTCTGAACTCTCTGCTATGACCTGCCCCTTCACCATGATAACGTAGCGATCCAGAAGTAGAACCTACATATAAACCATAGTAAGTTCTAATCATTAAACCAATAGGGCAAGTTCCAACTAAACTTAAGTTTCTTTTATCCTACGGAGTTCTGTAAGAGAAGATTAACTGTCCATGCAAATGTTATAGAACGTGCTTACTTTGACAGTTACTCCTCCATGTTTGTGGAGAGTGGAAGCTGCCATTTTAAGTTTCAGTATTATCACTGACACTGCGCATGCTAAGCTGCTTAGGTCAAAACTGGAAGAGCCTGCTCAAGAGCCAATCAAAATGCAGCTCCATTCTAAGCAGTGACAGTTTTATATCACCTAATATACAGAATACTTGTAGCAATATGAGGCAAGCTCTAAAGCTTTTTGACATATATATGAACCTCTATAAGTGGACTTTTTCATATAAGAGCTGCTTGTGCTCAGGTGAATCTTCCCCTTTAAAATGTAGAACTGGTCTGTCATTACCTTTACTATTAAAATGCGTTTTCAATTAAATATCAGGTTACATTTATTAAAAAGGGGCTAAGTTGAATTTAAAAAAATAGTCAATATTTTGACTTCCTGTATATTCTATAAGAACGGTTTATCAGATTTAATTGATAAACAGAGTCCTTAGTTTCTACTTTATCCCTTATTTCTTTCCCTATATCAGTTCCACTTATTGAGTGTTGGTCTCAGGGCTTTTATGGACAGAGAAGAAGGGGTGCTTTGGTGAGGGGGCCCACCCTGGAAGGGGGCCAAAGCTGGCAGGCATTTACATTATGTACTGAGATTCCTATCAGGAGAGGAAAGAATAGAGCTCCTAGAAACAGGCTTCTAATGGTTAAATATTTACATCCACCATTAAATATACTGATTTAATAAGGGAAACACATTAAGATATTTCACAAATATATGTGCAGTCAATGTAATGGCTGTTTATGGGAGATGGGGAAAATAGGTTTGTGTCGAGTTGGGTGGCCCTCATTATTACATCTGTACTGGGACCCAAGATATCTGATGGCGGCCCTGGTTGGTATCATGACAGATTTCCAGGTCATCTTAAGGTGGCCCAATCAAATATCACGAAAATCTACTCCGGCTCCAGTGCTTAAGGTCCATCACTTGACAAGAGATCAGTGATTTCCAGTCATTGTATATAAATCCTTTCATATATCATTCCACTTTGAGGTACGCCAGCTT
The DNA here is from genome assembly GCA_027410445.1 of Discoglossus pictus. Classification (NCBI taxonomy): domain Eukaryota; kingdom Metazoa; phylum Chordata; class Amphibia; order Anura; family Alytidae; genus Discoglossus; species Discoglossus pictus. The sequence goes on from CM050167.1 coordinate 93,751,983, forward strand.
CCTTGTGCCATCTTATCTGAAAGACAAATGGCATATCTGATATCAAAGGCACTGGAGTTATTTATCAAAGGGCATTACCAATTGATAACGTCCTGTCTTTTTTATTCCATGGGGCCAATAAACAGGAAGAACATGCCCAATTAGTATAATAAGATGAACACATGTAAGTCTTTCTGATTGTGCGGAATTAACTAAAGGTCCATGCTTGTTGAGGTTACCAACCAGCATGAGAGTTAATTAATTGCCTTAGATAAAGTTTGTAGTGGAGTGGGAGGAACTTTTCAGGTAATTAAAACTTGAATATTTCCAAACAAAAACTACTACTTACAATTATATTTATTTATCAGTGTAGTTTTCCTTTCTGTAATAAATAGGATATTTGCTGTGTCTCTTTACACAAAACACATTTAAGTTCAGTTTATTATTTTTGCATGTCTTTAACCTGACCATATTTATCCATTTTAGCCTCTTGTTAGTGCTATGCCCATAACAGTTTTCCATCTCCTCTTAGATACAAACTCCTCTGCTATCCACGGACCTTGGCCAAGTTGTGACAGCTCTGGGACAACTTGCAGCCATCCAGGTAAGTCCTTTATTCTGGTTCAGCTCGTAATCTCCTTATCTGCCAGAAGCAAGTCAGAACAAAGAAGTGATTAGTACTCTGAGTATGAGCACAACATCAGTTTTTTTACTGGCGATAAGGAAAAAGTCTACATGTTTGTGAAGAATACAATAGCAGTTGTGAAAGCCTTTGACTTTAGAGGGTTTTCAGAGAATATCTTCATTTTAGCAGATGCTGCTAGTATATGGAAGTGGCCATGACAGTTATTGTTCAAGGGTGGGTACAAACAGGACAAGTAAGGTTTTTAAATATACTGTCACATAACTGCAATTTACAAGGAAAAGTTCCCTTGGCTAAGTGAGTTATTTCTTGTGTATCCATCTATAGTCAACTCAGACAAAGGATATCACTTTATGATCAAAACTAGTAGGACAGAAACCCCTAAGGGAGACATTTATTCTTATCTTAGATAAGACATAACATTTATTAGTTAATTAGGATAAATTACAAAGTGATTAAAAACTGACGATTAAGAAACATAAATAAAAAGAAAAAGCTGTCCGCTCCCAAATATTCATGTAACTGCCAGGACACTATTATAATGTAAAATGCTCAAAGAAAATAACTGTACGATATACCAACATATCTCTATACCTAAAGAGCAATACATTATAGAACAGTTGTTAATGGGGAAATCCAACAAGGATGCATTAATTGTATATGATTGTATCATACGCCTGGTAGAATAAGAATGATCAATAAGGTATGTGGCTAGTGCCTAATACTGACAAAATAATTGCACAAATGTCTCTGCTGATTAAATAAGTAAATCGAATCACAGAGCAAAATCTAACAAGAATATTTATAACTGTTCAATTAGCATAATATCTGCTACATGAATATAGTCATTGATCCCAGTAATGAGTAAGCAGCTAGTGATTTAGTCATAGTATACATGGTGTAAACAGATAATACATTGTAGCATGGCTATATTACATTGATATAAAATATTAAAGCCTGAATAAAGGCACAACAATTATTGCATGTGAAATGCTATCGCTAAAATAGTAGCAGAGGGTTAGGGACTCACTACTTACTCCCTATGAAAAGATATTCCATATTTAATTATGGCTTTGTGTCGCTGGCTCACTGACAATGATCTACTTGTTTTATCTATTTGTACAGGTCAGCTCATCATGAAATGTAATGATTATTTTGTGAGATCAAGCTTTAGGAGATCAGTATAGTTAAATAAATGTTATGTTGTATATGAGATAATAATCAGTGTCTCCTGTAATTGCTTATGTGACATTGGGGTTTCTGTCCTAGTAGTTTAGAGGTGCTCGTGTCTTGTGATCACCAAGTGACATACTTGTCAGAGTTGACTATAGATCAGGGGTGTACAGTTAATTTTTCAAAGGGGCCGAACCATAGGCTGAACTTAATTCTGCTCATTATTCATTTTATAGCTTTATTTTATTTTCTCAGTGCCAGGAGCAGTATCTACAGAATGCTATCCATCCCAGTTAGTCACAACATCGCTGCTCACAAATTGCCGTCTTTTAGAATTGGCAGTGTTTTTTTGTCCAAATTTGTATCCCACTGTAGGCCACTGTAGCGGGCCGGACAGGGACAGCCAAAGGGCCGGATGTGGCCCGCTGACCGTACAATGCCCAGGTCTGCTATAGATGGATTCAAAAGCGATAACTCACTTAGCCAAGGGAACTTTTCTTTGTAAATTGGTGTCATGTGACATTTCTCTCAAATTGCACTACAGGTCAACACATAAGTAGTCCCTCACGTAGCTAAGCGGACTTTCCCATGATTTAGGACTATCTACCCTAGCCCCTCATGCACCTAGGTATTTTTCATTTATATTCTTAATCAATGTGGGTGTTATTTTTTATTATTCAGTGTGTTAATAAAACCTGCTTTTTTAATAATACTACTAATAAAAGTTATTTTAATCACTTTGATGTTCTTCCATTTCTTTCTGGTTCTCCCCCCCTGTGGGGCAAGTGTCCCTGTACAGTTAACTAGTATGCCTCATTTCTGATACTATGAATATTATTCTGTCTATTGACTAACTCTCTTGGTTGTGAATATATGGTTATTTGCCCTTAGTGTTACTCTTCTACTCAATATTTTAGGTGTGTAAGGTTACACCGGTTGGCATAAATGTGCTTTTTTTGTATATTGATTGTATTAATTACACTATACCAGTGGCTTACCTAAGCACCTGACTACCAATAGTTTGTTGGGAGTACATTGTTGGATGATTATTATCATTGGTTTTATGTTTGTGGCATACATAACTAATAATATTAGTCTGTACATTACTTCTGAAGCATGTGAAGTTTTCCAAGGAACACTGGTCCTTTAATATAGATGTTTCAGGGTAGGATTGGTTCTTCATAGTAGGACTATACTTGAGGATTCATTCTTGCCTATATACTACATGATATTTCTCCTGCTTGTAAATGCTAATTGAGGTTAGAAGAGGTATTATATTTAATAAAACAAATATCCATAGAAAGAGATGCAGTATTTAATAATGTTTGTTCCCTGTTGTGATTTAATGCAGCTAGGGTATATTCGGTTGGAAATTTCCTTTAGCAATAACAGTCATTACAAGCTTTTAATAAACTTGAATCATACGTGCAGAATAGTACATTTATTTTTCCTCACTAAATATAACTTTAAATAATGTGTCTTGCACAGCAGATGTATGTGTATGGTGATCCAGGATGGATGTTAGTGCCATTTTGGTGACAGTTATGTAGTACTTTCTGGATACTACTAAAGCATTTACTATATTTTCACCAGTGATATGGTATCTCAAAATGATAACCAACTCCATTACTATGAATGGAAAGAGAATAAGTTATACAATAAATGATAAAGCTGAGCACTTCTGTAGTTATACCTACCTACAGGAGTGTAGTGGCAGACGCTGTTTGCAAAGGCGTTAAGGGCATAACCTTCCATTGTATATCTCTGGGCTAGGTGTACTAAAGGGTTAACTGTTTCAGAGCTAGCCTCCCAATAATGATATTATCCAATGAAGCATTTGACATTTCCATAACTTCACCCTTTAGTATGCATGGCCTCTTGTGTTCAGACATAGCAGTCATATACTGTAAATGGGTCACTTTGACTAAGCACTAGTACATATTTTAAAGGGCCAAAGATTACCAATAGGTTTCTATAATGGAAGTAGTAAAAGATAATATGAAATACTGATTTGTAGACTAAAAGGACCCATATTTCCTACTTTCTTATCCTACACCCAGAGTGATGCGGCAATACAGAACGATTTGGTAACTGAAGGTGTATGTGTATGCTGATCCATGATGGATGATAGTGCCATTTTGGTGATAGTTATGTAGTACTTTCTGGATACTAATAAAGCATTTACTATATTTTCACGAATGATACAGTATCTCAAAATGATAACTAACTCCATTACCGTGAATGGAAAGCGAAGAAGAAACACAATAAATGATAAAGCTGAGCACCTCTGTAGTTATACCTACCTACAGAAGTGTAGATGTAGTGGCAGACGCTGTTTGCAAAGGCATTGAGTGCATAACCTTCCATTGTATAGACCCTGGGCTAGTGTACTAAAGGGTTAACTGTTTCAGAGCTAACCTCCCAATAATGATATTATCCAATGAAGCATTTGACATTTCCATAACTTCACCCTTTGGTATGCATGGTCTCTTGTGTTCAGACATAGCAGTCATACTGTAAATGGGCCACTTTGCCTAAGCCCTAGTATGCATTTTAAAGGGCCAAAGAGTTCCAAAAAGCTTCTATTATGGAAGTAGTAAAAAAGATTATATGAAATATTGATTTGTAGACTGAAAGTAACCATGTTTTCTACTTTCTTATCCTACACCCAGAGTGATGTGGCAATACAAAACGATTTGGTAACTGAAGCAGACGCCTTGAGGAATCTGCAGGATTCCCTCCTGAGAGAACAGGAGGCTGATGTGGTGAGATTGTATTATTATACTCTTTTATTTAACCACTACAAATAGTGATTGCTCAACTGTAAATGGCTCATTAGTGGTTAAACAGAACTAATCACAAAGTTGCTAGAGGGCATATGATGCATTGCATAAAAATGTCACGTGATTGTTTGGTTTAATACAGCTTTATTCAGTACATTGTGGATTCAGATTATAAGCAGGGAAACAGATAAGTTTCAGTCTATACACAGACCTTGTTTGTTTCTTTAGCTGTTGATTACCCTATGAGCTCGGGCTAGACCAGTCATGTCAAATTGAAATGATGCTGAGGGTTGCATCAACATGTTTACACCTACAAAGGTGGTCCAATACATTTTGCTAATCAATATGGCTTATATGTAAAAAAAATATAGCTTTACTTAACCAGTAAAACACTACATGGTGTACAAAAGATTTGTGTTAAATAATAGTATCTTCCTAGCCATCACTCTTAAATTGCCCAGGATTTCCTTCTACCAAACTCAAGCACCAACCATAACCACCATTGTACCTACAACCCCTACACTCTCTACATGCTTCCTTTACTAGGTGGTTGACTTCCCATGTCTGTATTGTAACAGAAGTTTTTAGTTAGTGAAGACCTTGCTTTTGGATAGAAGTTCACTAACTAAATACTTCTGTAAAAAAATATGCTATGTGCTTATATAGAGCCCTATTCAATTGGCCAAATCGCATTTGAATGAGCCCCTGAGATGGGGAGATTTAGAGGTACATTGATAACCTCAAAATCATTGTTGGGTATTCAAGTAGGGGGCACACAGGCATGTTGAGGAACATTGACGCTCATTGAGAATAATAATACAATATGTTTCTTTGTGTATGTGTAAGATAGTTGTGACTCCCAATTGTAAAGTATTGCTATGAAGGAGAATTAACAAAATCATAAACACAAAAAAAAAAAACAATTTACATTAAATCAAATTATGCACCCTATCAATGACTATTAAAATTGTATGTTTAAGATAAAAATATAATTGCATATGACACCGATTGAAGAGATAGATAGATAGATAGATAGATAGATAGATAGATAGATAGATAGATAGATAGATAGGAGTAGAGGTGATTTTCATTGGTTGGCTAACTTGCTGTTGTCTCATCAATCCATATCTGCTTCTGCTGTCCCCTTTGTCGTCTGCTTTATAGAGCTCAGTTATATGGAGGAGTATGAGCAGGAGAGATAATACAGGGAGAGTTATATGGATCAAGAGGGTATGTTCTAGAGAGTGGTAATTGTCCATATAATGTTAGATAGACAGATAGACAGATACATAGATAGATAGATAGAGTAGAGGTGATTTTCATTGGTTGGCTAACTTGCTGTTGTTTTGAAAACTACTAACTTATCAGCTCTGACTTGGAGGCACAATTTAATCACAAGCTGATCACATATTTATTCAAACTAGTTTGAAAATCCCTTTGCACTTTTAATCAGTCAGAGTCACCACCGATACTTCCGTGGTCTTTTAGGGGCTGGAGACAAGCTGCTTGGCTGGAGGATGAGAAGCTAATATTTGAAAATAAGATTAGCATTTAGCATTGCTTTTATCTTTTAAATTATTGAATGGAAATATTATCAATCAATGTCTGATTAAAACATCTAGCTGCATTACAACAGCATTACAGCAGCTCATTATGGTTAGAACTAAACCAGTAAAAAAAAAAAACATTAATGATGGCATAATTAGAAACTAGATGTTATAAACTAGAAATGACTGGAACATCCCACATAGTAATTATGAACCCATTATAATGAGGTGTGGAAAATCCATGAAATTACATTTTGATGCGAAGCATAAAAATAGCAAGTTGAAAAGATAAGAGATTTTTGATAACTACGGTTTGTTTGTAGTAGGTAATTTAATTTTACGGAACAAGCAGAAGCATTTATAGATAAAGAATCACTGTGGCAATATCCCATGGCAGTTAAAAACATAGCTATAATAAAGACAAGTTGACACAAGTAAGGTACAGTACACAGCCATCTACAAAGGTTCTAGAAAGCACCTAAAGCTACTGGGTGTGGGTGTTACATATATTTTCCATGTCTATACAATACTCAAAAATCAGTCATGCTGTTAAAATCATATACTTCTTCAATTAAAGCATTACTAGGGTGTGTGCATGTGGTCTTAAATACTGTATATAGGTAACTCTTCCTTCATAAGGAATTATATATGACAAAGGAAAATCCTAAAACTTCTATATTTACAGCAATCTTAGAGTTTATCATTCTATTCTAGTATAAAGGGATGTGGTTTATTGGTAAAATGCAACACATTTAAGTATTGTAGAACATCGCTTAGTAAATGCAGATGTAGCTGTAAATAATACATAAAGCGTAACAAATCTCTGCCGAAATCTTCGCTCTCTTGATGGCTTCTGAATCAAAATTTCATTATAAAAACTAGGCCAGGCTTTTTAGACATGGGCAGTTCTGCCTAAAACCAGACGGTCTAGTTTAGATTCTTAGCATTTTTTAGCAGTATAGTCTCATATTTATTGCAAAAGAAGAAGACTTAATCAACCTAATTAGACTCTACCATCTATTATTCCATTCCATTAATCAATCAAACATTCATTGAGGTTGTAATCTAAATATCAAATTGCTTACGCACCCCTAAAATTAGAGAGGTAATTAACATACAATTGCACACAGTCAATTAAACAGACTGTGATAATTAGGTTTATTACACATGATTTTGTGGTTAATACATGAATTGAGTGACAAAATAGTTTATTGATAATAAATAATTAAACTCCGCTGCTATGTACTTAATAACCATAGGAGGGGAAAGCTAGGGATGGTGTGTTAACATAAGTGATGAAGATAGGGGAAGGAGGAAAGAAGAGAGGGAAGAAGGAGAAAAGGTAATTTTTTGAATATGTAAAGATATAAAAGGACAGAAAAACAAAATGGAGGAGAGATGGTGCTATTGACAGCAATGACTTGGATCAGAGTGAGAGATATTGGGAAATGGAGAAAAGTGGTTTGGGAGACAAGAGGGATCATGTGGGATAAAGTAGAAAAAGAATAACAGCTGGGAGTGGAGTAGAGAGGACAGAATGAATATGGAAGTAAAACATAAGAAAAAACAAAGCCGGATGAGCAGATTTGGGAAGAGACTGAAATACAGACTGAACGTGTAGATGAAATATGAAAAAGGAAGCACCTTGCCTGCCACACCTTAGGGTTTTACTGCCATTCTCCTTGGCCTTGTGGCCTGTAGATAAATCAGACCCTGAGCAGCGTGTCCGTCATACCGGTCATTAAATTAAACCATTGTGCACAACATATACATCCATGCTTTTTCTCCAAAACAACTTATCGTTCTCCTATATCTGGTCTCTGCTACCAACAATGACCCCATGCACAGTGCTGCAAGCTGAACATAGCGTGTGTGCCATCCCAAGATCTACCAGCCAACAGTTAGAGATGTGCCTTTTGGGCATCATTTGAAGTATCTAAGTAATTGGTAGTTTCACATGAAACTAACCAACATACAAACATATAATTTCTTATAAGTTTGTGTAATATGTAAACACTGTTAGATGGATATTGGGCATGGGGTTAAGTGCTCTGCTTGCAACTGTCTCTGAAAATGGATTCTGCTCAACAAGACAAAGTGAAATACAAATCTTTTAAAATAGTATCATAAACAGTGGCATTGTTTATTTACTTTGGCTGTCAGTCCTGAAGGTAACATAGATTACAAGTTTCTTCTAGATGCTTATATACACTCTTCACTGCAATAGTGCAATTCAGCTTTGTGCTTTTTGGGGAAATGTATATGAGGAAACCAAATAAAAAGATTTTGTTGCAAGCCTTGACATTTGCAAGGGGCTTGTGATTTTTGGTTCTTACATAAATTAGAGAGCAGAGGAAGCTCCAGATAGCAGTGAAGAGAGCTGGAGGATTAACGTTGTCATATAAAGGCCCATATAAAGTGGTAAAATATGCATCAATTAAAAAAATTCAATTTTTTTTTTCATTTAGATTCTAATGCTGTTTCATGACAGAGTGGCATCGATAAATTATATACTTTCTTAACTACAAGGTCATTTCAGTTTAAACCAAAATCCATGTTTTTATGAGCAAATTTCTTTATTATATTCTGCACCTTTGTTTCTCTTTATATGTACATTTATTTGGTACTCTCTATATCATCACATAAAAATATAAAAATGTTTTCCTATAATTATGTCTGTGTGATTGTACTATATGATGATGGCTGTATGTGAATATATAAATTCTGTGTGCATATGTGTGCTTTATATATCAATATATCATGACTGTAAGTAGTGGTGAATGGCAGTGATGTGGCAGTAATGGTGTAAGATATATGGATATGTGTGTGTTTAATACACGTATAATTATGTAAGTATGATTGAACTGGTTATTGTTTTTTTTTTTTGTTTTTTTTAAAGACTTACCTGTACCTTTTGTTTTGTAGGCCAACCTGAACACTAGTTTGCAATCGCTGGCTAAAATAGCTCCCACCCTGGTGGTAAGTTGTATCTTATTAAGAGACTTCCATGGTATATGGTATAATTTAAAACTATATGAAAGAAAAAGCACTTTGTCGATTTTAATGTTCTTTTTAAAAATGCAGGACCTATCCTGTTTTGTGTTCACCGCATGCACCCCCGTTAAGTCGTGCACGTGCCCAGGTTTGGTTTAATTTATATTCCCCCCTCCGACGTGGCGTAACTCGACGGCGCTGAATCGACAGCAAGGTCATCGCTATGTTCGGCATGGGCATTCGACCCCCGAGGGCCTCTGCCGCCCCTCTCCTATTTCAAGGCCTCTTCTGTCGGCGCACCTTATGCATTGAGATGGGGACGCTAGCGAGCGCATGGCGGCATGCTTCAAGTGGCGAACATAAAACCGGAAAGGACCAAAATGCATTTTCCTACATTAAATAGCATTGAAATTTGCAATATAATTTAATATAGCTATCACCCAGCCTTTCTTATCCACATGCAAAACAAGATTCTAATTGTTTGTTAATGAGACACCATTGCCTTTATTACTTGACTAGCTACTTGCCCGTCAAAAATGACGGGAATACAATTTTAAGGCTGGGAACCGTGAGCCTCTCCCCCCGTCTACTTGACGTGCCTCGTGATGAGCAGCTTTGGCGCTCATTGCAGGCCTTGGCAACCCACAACATTCGTGCTTCGCAATGATCACCTTCGGAGCTCCTTGCGAGCCTCTCCCAAGTCTCTGACCCCTGTGTCTGTTTCTCCCTCTCTCCCTCCTCTCCCTGCCCTGAGTCTGTGCTTTTTCTTACCCCCCCCCCCCGTCTCTTTTCATCCGTCTCTCATCTCTGTGTCTCTTTCCACCCTCTCCCCCCTCTCCCTCCCCTGTGTCTTTCTCCTCTGTGCCTCTGCTGAAGTTTTGAATGGCCCGCGATGAGTGCCGTTGCTTGCGTGGTTCGGCTAAGTGTTGCTGGGTTTGGGTTTGTTTTTACTGGCTTCGGCTAAGTGTTACTGGCTCATTTTCATCCAGTTACGTTTTTTCGTCTGGCATTTTTTTTTCTTGCTTAGCCGATTTTCGATCACCAAAAAACAACAAATATACCTCAAATTAACTTGAAACCTCACTCACAGGCTCCCTGGCTATCCCCCTGTGCTGTGTGTGAGTGTGTACATTTTTTTTTAAATTTAAATTTAAATTTTGGTGTTCTTTCGAGTTCTGTGGTTCGGTCGTTAAAGTCGTAAATTTACTGTCCGTCTTGTGTGCCTCGCAAAGTACTACGGGCCTATGTCGCTGATCTCTCATTGTTTCTCTTCTTATTTTCTTTAGTGCCCCTTTAAGGGGCAACATCTAACAAAGTTCACATTGTTCCTTTGCAGTACTTCACCAATCTATGTGCAGCCCTTCATTGTGACATGTTCATAATGCCCCTTTCCATTGTTTTTTTATATTTAATTTCAGCAATATAACTGATGGTAAATCTTATATTGAGTATGTACTCTTCATAGATCTATTTTCTCAGTCTCTACAGATTCCTAAATAGGACATCCTTTTTTGTTTATCCTAGATGGCTATTATACTGTGAGGCAGATCAGGAATACTATAGATGCAGATGATTATTAGACGTAAATAATTTAAATAAATTATACAGATCATAATATATTACTTCATCACTACATTACTGAACCAAGATGGGCAAGAAGGATAGATAGATCTGACAATGTAACGGACTAAGATATACATTTTTTCTCTGCTACTAGCAATATATTGTAAATAAATCTTATATCTAGTATGTACTCATCATGGATTTATTATCCTCACAGGGTTGTTTTTTTACTATTCGGAATAAATGTTATATATTATATCCCCCTCACTATTTTTGGCCAGTACATTGACATTGATGAATGCTCATAGATGGATATTAATCATACATAGAGCTTAATTCAGTCCTAATAATAAGGATAATATTGGTGTGCAAACATATTTTTCTATTTTAATTCCCTCCATTTACTAACTCCTCCACTGTCTCATGCCTTTGGTTTCTCTCTATCACCTCTTCTTTCTCTCACTCTCCCTTTCTCTCCACTTGCTCCTCTCTCACATACTCCGGTCCATCCTGTCTCCCCAGTCACATTTATACAATATCACGTGTCATCATTAGCTGATAATGTCATACATCTGGGACAGTCACCGGGTGTGTCATGTCAGATGCTCACGCCATCATACTACAAATTGAATAATCCATTGTCCTACCTGACTTGTTTAGGAACAAAAATCCTCACAGCCTTATTAAAATGGCTTTTAACAACATATATACATAATTTATGCCACAATTACATATATACAGCCTTATTAAATTGCGAATCCGCCATTTTTTTACAGAAGTTTTTAGTTTGTGAAGACCTTGCTTTTGGATAGAAGTTCACTAACTAAAAACTTCTGTAAAAATAATATGCTCTGTGCTTATATAGAGTCCTATTCAATTGGCCGAATCACAATTTAATAAGGCTTATAATCCTTAAAGGCCACTGTAGCTCTTATACATTAGGGTTTCACTTGTCTTTTTAAATGGACATTATCACCATTTCATCTTAAAAAGCACAAAGAACTGGCTATACATTATAATAGCCTTTTTTCTCTACAGTAAATAATTCCTGCGAAATACAGCATTGTTTTTACAGTTAATCAACAGTTTAATATGCTAGGTTGCTGCTCCGAGTACTTGATACAGGCGGGAGAAGGGATCTAACTGAATGACAACATTGGCGGTCATTGTTTGGCTACCACAGGGTCGCACAAGCAGGCAGTGATTCTAATGAGCACATCAAAGCTACTAATTGGTATTCAGGAATTATACATAAAAATACACCGCAAACAATAGTGAATTTCTCAGGAATGCTTTGTTTTAGAACCAAATGGTGAATACCATGTAGAGTCAGCTTTTCATGTTCTTTAAGAATAAAAATGATTTTGGCGTCCCTGGTTGCAATAAAATACTGTATTTATTAATGTAGCATTTGAAACTTACATTTAAACTTTTTTAGTGCCACTACTCTGCCCAATCAGTGTCCAGGGAGTAGGAGAGAGTGAGCCCAGGAGGCTGTCCAAATAGAAGTCTTTATCGGTTTTCTTCCCTGTAGTGGGTAACTGCAGGCCAAATAGTTAGGAAATATAATCCCCCGCCCCCCCAGTGTCCCTAAAACACTATTGTTCAAATGTAAGTTTTAAAATCTACATTGAACTATTATTTTATCTCAAATACTGGACAAAAATGTTTAGTGTAACTATTACACCTATGCTTCTGTCCACCTCTATCAGATGCCCAGATGATCTGTCCAGGATGCTGTCCTGTTAGAAGTCGCCTCACTACACTGTAGGCAGACCTAGTAAATAGTTTTAAGACCATCTCAGGTCCTCCGCCACTCCCCGGTATACTTAATAGGAGAGAAGTAGTTCTGCTAGTCTATGAAACACTAAAGTTTCAATGTAAGTTCTATTTTCTTTAAACAGGGATTTTATTGCAAGTCAGTTACTAAATAAACAAAAGAAACCCTGTTATATGAGCACAGCAAAGACCCTTTAAACCCAAATTAAATAATAATAAACAGTTACTAATCACATTACTTATTGAATTATTAATTATAAAAAACATGTCCTAGATTTTATAATAGTTGTATGAAGATTTACACAATTTATTTTTAATTTAATTTTGTATTTAAGGCTGGAATAGATCAAGCAATTAAGGATGTCGAGGATCTAAAAGGACCCATATTTCAAGATATCATCAGGCTAATAAAAAATGTAAGTTACAGAAATGGAAAAATCTATTGTTGGAAATATTATTTAGTAGCAGAAGGGGGTTTAAATAATTCAGCAGAGCTCACATGCCTCTTCTTCATCACTGCACATGGTAAAATTGGAAATATTTTACAGACTCTTCTGTCTAATGTTACTTGATAATTAATGGGACAGAGCTGAGCTTCCAAATAAGTTATATTTCAAAATTACAGGCAATTGCAATTATTCTATCCGTTGAATATTATTTAAAAATTGCTTTTTCTTGCAAACTGGCGCTGGCGTTTGCAATTGTTGGCTGTCAATCATCCTTTCCAATCCTCTCTCTTGGCTTTTGTTTTTATCTTTGTGCTAGAATGTAATAACCAGTACAAATTATTGCTATGTAGTCCCTGGGGATCATGCTCAGATTTACTGTAGCATTTTACTTTTTTGGAGTATTCAGGGCCTGATTTACATTTGAGGTGCCCCTAGGAAAAAAAATTCCCTAGAATTTTTTTTTCACATACCTTTCTATATTAATGTTAATGTTTTTATAAATTAATGCTATATGAGAGCTGTAGGCAACCATGTATAAGTAATGAATTAACCTGACCTGTACAAAGATCTGCACATAGATACACATATTTCTATCTATCGCTAAATATGCTCTGCAATCTTCAACTTGGATCGGAACCTTGTAGGGGTGAAGGTGCTTGTGGACCTCAGTGAAGCTGTGAGCTATGCATGGTCACCCAATATGTACAGGTCATAGCAGAGAGGTCAGGCAAACCACAGTCCACTGTAGAAGGAACTGGCAACCCACTCCCAGTATTTTTGCCTAGAAAACTATGGATAAGCATAACCAGAGACATAACAGTATGGCACTGGATGATGAGCCCCTCAGGTCAGAAGGTGCCAACCACATTACTGGGGAAGAGCAGATGGTAAGTACTAGTAGCACCAGCATCTAATGAAGTGGTTGAGCCAAAGCCAAAAGGACACCCAGATGTATCTGGAGGGGAAAGAAAAGTCTGCTGTTGCAAAGAATAAATCAGCATAGGAACCTGGAATGTTAGAACCAAGGCAAACTAGATGTGGTGAAACATGAGATGACAAGGCTAAACCTTGATATCCTAGGAATTAGTGATCTCAAATGGACTGGAATTGGACATTTCACATCAGACAACCACCAGATATCTTACTGTGGTCAAGAATACAACAAAAGAAATGGACTAGCCCTCATAGTCATAGGGTAGCCAAAGCAGTGCTCGATTACAACACAATAAATCACAGAATGATTTTAATTTGAATTCAAGGCAACTTGCACATCACAGTGATCCAAGTCTATGCTCCAAACATGGATGTAGTATAAAATATCTAACACTGTAATTCAAAATCTTTGATAACAACCAATTATAATTATTGTTTTTAACCTTTGCTGTGTCATTCTAAGCATTCATGAAAACCAATGACAAGTTTATTGTTTTATGTAATTGTTTAATTGTATACCTTATGTTTATTTTCTCAGGAGAGCAGTTGTCTTGTCAAACAAGCCATAGAATACTTCACCCAATACTTGGAATGGGTAAAAAGAACTGTAAGTATCTAATCACCTGCTGGCATAGGCTGCATGTATATGGATATTATTAAGTGTAAATAATGCTAAAATGGAATTTGAGGCAATCCCATGTATGCCACCAGTTTGTGACTTACTTTTGTAACTATTAAAATATAATATTGCCATTCACAGATAATGTAAAAATTCCTTTATTGTGCATGTGTAAATTCCTTGTTATCTTTTATCTTTATATATTTTATCTTTATATAAACCTTTGTATAAAATATTTAATAAATGCAGCACAGATGTCGGTTTCTAGTAAAAATAGCGTCAGGGTCAAGAAATAAAGTACAAATGTGCTACTTAATAGTAGATAGTTCATGGAATTGTGATGGTCCACTTGTGCATAAATGCTCTTCTGTTTTAGATTACAGAAGATATCTCCTCCTGCCGGTCAGTGTCTCTCACACTGGACAATGCCCGTGTTATAGTCTGCAACAATGTGACTGATCCCTGGGTGAGTAGAAAACAAAACAGGGATAAATCTATTATTCTATATACATATAACTCCTTTATTGCTCCATATAAATCCTCATAATTCTGTATAACTGCTTCCTATAAGTCTTCTTACCATTACAAATAACTGGTACCTATAATTTTTTGCTGTTTATCTATATTACTCCCTGTAATTCCTAATTTTACTCTCTAGATCTTTATTGCTTTATATAATCAGTTACTATATTTTTGCTTCATATAACCTTTCGCCATAACACCTGCTGTTGCTAGATATAACTACTCATATTATTACATACAACAACCCACTATATTCCCTCCTATTGCTCCACATAGCTTCTACCTATAACTCCTAATTTTATACATTTACTCAGTTACTCCTCATGTAGATCAATATAACCAATTACTATATAGTACTTCTGTTGATTTATATAACATCTCTATAACTCATCGTATTGTTCCTTATTACCCCTTATGTTCTCTCCTATTATTCTTCCACATGACTGCTCCTTGTAACTTCTCTCTATAACCAGTTCTTGATATTGTTCCATGTAACCATTTCCTATAACTCTATTTCTCCTATGACATCTCCATGTAGCACCTGGCATTGTTCTATATAACTCTTCCTATTGCTCAATATGACATCTCCCAATAACTCTTCCTATTGCTCCATATACCTTTTCCCAACAACTCTACCTATTGCTCCATATACCTTTTCCCAATAACTCTTCCTGTTGCTCCATATACCTTTTCCCAACAACTCTACCTATTGCTCCATATACCTTTTCCCAATAAATCTTCCTATTGCTCCATATACCTTTTCCCAACAACTCTACCTATTGCTCCATATACCTTTTCCCAACAACTCTACCTATTGCTCCATATAACTTTCCCCAATAATTCTACCTATTGCTCCATATACCTTTTTTTAAATAACTCTTCCTATTGCTCCATATACCTTTTCCCAATAATTCTACCTATTGCTCCATATACCTTTTCCCAATAACTCTTCCTATTGCTCCATATACCTTTTCCCAACAACTCTACCTATTGCTCCATATACCTTTTCCCAATAATTCTACCTATTGCTCCATATACCTTTTCCCAATAACTCTACCTAATGCTCCATATACATTTTCCCAACAACTCTACCTATTGCTCCATATACCTTGTCCCAATAACTCTTCCTATTGCTCCATATACCTTTTCCCAACAACTCTACCTATTGCTCTTTATACCTTTTCCCAATAACTCTACCTATTGCTCCATATACCTTTTCCCAATAACTCTACCTATTGCTCCATATACCTTCACCTTATAGTCCCTCTACTGCACATAACTTTTCTATAACTCCTCCTACTGCTCCACATAAATTCTCTCTATAAGTCCTCCTATTGCTCCATAAAATGTATCCCTATATCGTGTTCTATTGTCCTATATATTTTCTCCCTATAATTCCTCCTATTACTCCATATAATGCATCCCTATGACTCCTCCCATTGCTCCATATAACTTCTCACTATCACTACTCCTATAGTTCCATATAATTGCTTGTTATAACTCCTCATATCGCACAGTATAGCAGTGTATACATGCTCTCCATATAATCCATCTATAATCTGTTGTTGCATGAAACCACTCCAACCTATAACTCCTCATTTTGTTCCATATAATCACACTGTTGAAACTCCTACTTTTGCTCAATCTAACAGCTTCTTATTTTACCTTCCATTGCTTTATATAATTGTTTGATTTAACGGCTCCTATTGTACCATAATATTAGTATTTCTTCATACTTCCCCTTAAAGAACAACTTAAGCACAGCCTCCATCTTGTTCCTGCAGCAGTTACAGATTTACCGTATCTACAACACAGACCCATGTGCACTTTTTCTTGTGTATGTCATGGTTAGGGTTGCCAGTGACACAGAACAACCAAGTGAAATACACAAAAGTGCCGCTCATGGGTCTGTGTAGCAGGTAAATCTGCAACTGCAGCATTAACAAGATGGAGGCCTTGCCCTCAAGGGAGGACTGATAATCACAAAATGGCTGCACCCATAGAGGATAAATAGAGAGCCTAAATCAGGAGTAAGTAGTATTAGCACTTCATTTTAACCATGTATTATAGAACAAGAATGATTGACAAGAGATAACATGACCTTAGCAAGGCCCAGTTGGTATGTGCACATAAGGGTTTATACACAATCACCTATTAAAATATAATGATTAGACACAGACAACTTCTTGGGAGGATAACTGGCCACACACAAACTGGTAAGCACAAACTGATGTAATAACCATAACAATAATTAACATAACCACGTGAGGGGAGGAGCCTGGCCAGAGACAATACGCCTTATGCCCTGAACCCTCGTCCAGGGCCTACCATGTTGGAACATCCGTACCACCGTAGGGTAGGATCTCACCCATTTTACCACTGTTCCGGCGACTCCCCTCACCACCCGCTGCTGCGACAACCACATAAACATAATTTGACACCATATAATATACATTTAATAATAACCAACAAGTGCTTTAAGACAATATACAAGATAATACCTCCAATTTTCCATTACTTATCCTCCTTTTTTTTTTTTTTTTAGTATTATTATTTATTTATTTACTTATTTTAAGCAATATATACATAATTACAAACAACAACACTTTAGGGATGGGTGGGTGGGTATCTTTACACATGGCTAGCTGGGGGCAGATTGGTGGTAATGGCTCCAAACTCCTACAACTGACTCCCCTCCTCCAGCTAGCCACCTCCTACCCATACCCAGGCCTGCTTAGTCAAGTGGCCCCTCCTCCCTACCCCCCTGGGGTGGTCTACGGGGCCCTTCATTCTGGCTTCATTGTCTCTTTCACCTCCAAATATTCAATGCATTTCCTGTATGTTCTAGAATGGCTTCTGGTTCTGCCTCGGCTGGTGCACTTTCCTTCTCATTCCCATGATTTTCTTCAGTATTAAAGCCGCTGAACACATCAGTCCTCTTACACTCAGGTCTAGGTGAGTACACCCAGCTAATTATTACCATATACTATCATTCATTATGGGTTGTCCAGATTGAGATGGGGATGAATTACACAAAATAACACTGAAAAGTCCTTATAAAAATCAAAAAGAATCTTTAGGCATTTTGTTTTGTTTTATATAAATGTGGTAATAAATAAATAGAATGCGGTGTATTGCAAACTTCAAACGCTACATGGCATTTGACCTTATGTCTATATCAATAACCTTTTTCTGACTGTATTAGCCTCTGCCACCTGTTGTTGGAGACGTCTTGATTCGTCCACCTCAATTCTCCTATTCATTTTTGCTATTTGGAATCAGAATTGTTAAGCAGCCGTATATAATTGCTTCTGGTGTACAAAATTCTCAGTCCGCTAATAACCTTACACACTTACAATGGGATTTCTAGATAAGTGATGAGTTACACCTGACTGTGTATAGCAGGTACCGGATATGTACCAAAGTGTGGTGTCCATGAAGGCCGCATGTATAACATAATGTATATACAATCTGATATCCCCTACACCAAAAGTGTGTTCACTAAAAAACAGAAGCTACATGATAAAGTGGCCCCCAAATAACTTCCTCTTATAAAGTAATACGTGTAGAGGGAGCATCTGGGTAATGGGAGTGGATGATGTTGTCTTTTTGGGCAAGAGAACAAGATGCATAGAGGTGTGAATAATCACAAATATTTCTGGAGAGGCCCAAGTACTGTCATGGATGGGGCATGTTATATATCCTCCTGTGCACCTAAACACCTTAAAGGGAACTATACTGTTTATGAAGTAATATTTATCACAGAATTGGGCTTTATTCAGTTGGAGTTGTAAAGTGTTTGCAATTCAGTTGTATTATCTTTTTTGTATATTTTTCTGAAAATCTGCACTGACATCACTGACTGAAATCGTCATCTTGTAATTATTAATGTTCTTCAATTAATAAAAGTCATCTAAGTCTATAACAAACTTTACGATGAACACCTACTCAACAGTACATTCATATATGATGCACTAAAAACCCAATTCAATATTAAAAGATATACAAATGTTTCCATTGAAACAACTCAAATTTCACATAATTATCTGAAAAAAATGCAAGTTGTGTCTCATATAGAATTGCTGCAATTTATGCTTATTCAACTTATTATATCAATACTAACTGAATAAAGGCTAGACTTTTCTGGGCTGGATGCAGTGTTTATGGTGTTCTAAAAACACACTTTAGCCCCTTATTTACATTATGCTTGTTTGAAGAACTATACTTGATAACTGACAAAATTATTTTACAAAGTAAATAATATTGATGATTCAATATTTCCATCACAGTTGGGCTGCGAGGTGGCTGCATATATTTCTATGAAGAGTGCCTTGCAAAAGTATTCACCCCCTTGACTGTTTACCTATTTTGTTACATTACAGCCTTAAGTTCAATATTTTGTTAATCTGAATTTCATGTGATAGATCAGAACACAATAGTCTAAGTTGGTGAAGTGAAATGAGAAAAATATATACATAAAACTATTTTTTAGAAATAGAAAACAGAAAATTGTCATGTGCTTATGTATTCACCCCCTTTGTTAACAATCCATAAAAAGCTCTGGTGCAACCAATTACCTTCACAAGTCACATAATTAGGGAAATGATGTCCACCTGTGTGCAATCTAAGTGTCACATGATCTGTCTTTACATATACACAACTTTTTTGAAAGGCCCCAGAGGCTGCAACATCTAAGCAAGAGGCACCACTAACCAAACACTGCCATGAAGACCAAGGAACTCTCCAGACATGTAAGGGACAATGTTGTTGAGAAGTACAAATCTATCATAACCAAATGGAAAGAACATGTCACAACAGCAAACCTGCCAAGAGACGGCCGCCCACCAAAACTCACGTACCAGGCAAGTAGGGCATTAATCAGAGAGGAAGCACAGAGACCTAAGGTAGCCCTGGAGGAGCTGCAGAGTTCCACAGCAGAGACTGGAGCATCTGTACATAGGACGACAATAAGCCGTACGCTCCATAGAGTTGGGCTTTATGGCAGAGTGACCAGAAGAAAGCCATTATTTTCAGCAAAAAATTGCACATTTTCAGTTTGCGAAAAGGCATGTGGGAGACTCCCAAAATGTATGAAGGAAGGTGCTCTGGTCTGATGAAAATAGAATTGAACTTTTCGGCAATCAAAAAAAGCGCTATGTCTGGCGCAAACCCAACACATCACATCACCCAAAGAACACCATCCCCACAGTGAAACATGGTGGTGGCAGTATCATGCTGTGGGGATGTTTTTCAGCAGCTGGGACTGGGAAACTGGTCAGAGTTGAGGGAAAGATGGATGGTGCTAAATACAGGGATATTCTTGAGCAAAACCTGTACCACTCTGTGCATGATTTGAGGCTAGGACAGAGGTTCACCTTCTAGCAGGACAAGGACCCCAAACACACTGCTAAAGCAACACTTGAGTGGTTTAAGGGGAAACATGTAAATGCGTTGGAATGGCCTAGCCAAAGCCCAGACGTCAATCCAATAGAAAATCTGTGGTCAGACTTAAAGATTGCTGTTCACAAGCGCAAACCATCCAACTTGAAGGAGCTGGAGCAGTTTTGAAAGGAGGAATGGGCAAATTCCCAGTGGTAAGTTGTGGCAAGCTCATAGAAACTTATCCAAAGAGACTTGGAGCTGTGATTGTCGCAAAAAGTGGCTCTACAAAGTATTGACTTAGGGGGGTGAATAGTTGTGCACATTTCATTTTTCTGTTATTTTGTCCTATTTGTTGTCTGCTTCACAATAAAATAAAAAAATAAAAAAAATCTTCAAAGTTGTGGGCATGTTCTGTAAATTAAATGATGCAAATCCTCAAACAATCCATGTTAATTCCAGGTTGTGAGGCAACAAAACACGAAAAATGCCAAGGGGGTGAATACTTTTGCAAGGCACTGTATACATAACATATTTATATGTATTTATTTTTATTTTAATATATTTAATATATTTTAACAATTAATTTGTTCTAATTATTATTTATATATTTAGTGTACAAGAAAATAAATGAATTACTTATTTAATAACTGGTTAGCAATAAAATCACTAGCTAAAAATAATATAGATTTTACATTAGTGTTTCATACTTGATAAGATATGTTCATCACAACACCATGAAGGTGTATGTGAGTGGTTACTTCTAGGAGGCTGATTGGAGTCTTAAACAGCATTCATCTATGCCATTCAGACAGTTTTTATTAAGACAGCCTCTTGGGCAGATCCTCTCTCACACCCTGGTCATCTCAAAGGGTTGCTGAGAAGAAGCTCTACTTTTGTATGAAATACTAATGTTCAAGTGTAAGTATTAAATGCTACACTGAATTTATTTTCATCCAATACTGATTATTTGCAATTTAGAGGCTGAATAAACAACTTCAATGTTGTATAATCACTTCAGTGGCCATTTCAAAGATTAGAGGCTCTTTAGTTACTTTACTTTTTAGTACTCGTTTTGTCCATTATCCAATATAGTTCTTCAAATGAGCAGAATGTAAATAAGGGACTTCAGTGTCCAATATAATAACATTATCTTTCCGTAACATTTCCCTTAATAATGATGCTTCCTATCTCTCTCATTTTGGCTGTCTCTCTGCTATTTCTTTGCATTTCTTACAAATCCTGTCTCTTAGACTCTAGCACCCCCTTTGCTTCTTATTTTCTCTGCTCTACCTGCAGTAGAGTCTACACCTTGGAGGAAGAGGACCTGTGTGCAAAACCACAAGAGCCTGAACCAATGGACGTCTTATATCACGAACTAAAGCCTATCAAGAAAAGAGGGTCTTAGAGCTGACCAATGACAAGCCACCCATTCTTCACACCCTACTGCAACTGAAGCAGTGGAACTTTCTGACAAGCAGAAAATCTGATTGGATGGCCATGTCATTACTGACCTATTGCTGAAATAAGCGCTGAGAATGTTCCATTTGCTCAAACTTTGTGGGGAGGTTCATTCTACATACAAGTAATATATTACAAAGCCTGGAAAAAAAGGCATAAGAAAATAGGGCATAGTGGTTCCTGTTATTTATATGGCTATAGTGTAAAAAAAATAAAAAGCACTTTTAAAGCGACACAGCAAAGGCACCAGTTATTGCAGAAACGAAAAGTGTACATATAAATTAACAGAATTACAACTAATTGTTATTAAAAAATGAACATGTGTTAGATAATTGAACTTGAAAATGGAGTGTCCTCACACTCTACTAATTACTTTTTCTCATGGGATTAATTAATTCCCACATTGGTGGTGATAAATTACAAGACCATACCCAGATGATAAATGATAATATTGACAGATACAATTAACTGTTAAAGTTATATTGTTATTCTGATCTTTACCAACATGACATGCTCTTGTAGAATATCACATCCAATATAAAAGATAATGTATCACATAGTGATAAAGTCATTAGAAGTAAAACAGGCCCGCCGATCTTTGCAATATGCTAAAAATGATTTTGTCCTGTACTTAAAGGCATATGTAAAATTCTTGGATTATGAATGCATCTGATAGAGAAGAATCAGTAGTGTATGCAAACCAAAATAAACGTTTACAAACTCACCCTGATGTTTGCTAAATCTCTTGCATTTGCAAGCAGCAGCTTTTGTTAGTTAACACCCTTAGATATTTCTCTGCTAAAATTAGCATAAAATTCAAAATTTGTTTTGGATAATCACAGGCAGCTATACATTTTAATACAATGTAACAATAAGTGATGGCAGTTTGTGCAGGAAGGAATCATGGGATGTGTAGTCCCCCTCTAAAAGGAAACAGGAAGATTCAGACAGTGATCTGTAAATTTCTGCATTGAGCTGCTGCTGGCTTGAAGGTTAGGAAAGAGTTAAAATCTGTACCCAAATGCAGTGTTTCTATTGGTAGGTTCCAGGTGCCTATGTAAGCAGTTCTGGGGGTGTGGAAAACACGTTTTATTTTTAAGTAAAATAAATCTATATGTGTATAGAATGACTCCATGTAATGTGTGTGTCTGATATAAGCATTAGGTGTTAGATTAGAAAAAGGGAAAAACAGGGAAACTTAGATTATTATTATAGTTTATTTATAACCCTCCAACATATTCCTTAGCGCTGTACATAGATTAGGTTTAGACAAAGATAAATATAGATTAACATTTAGCAAAGGAAGGAGGGCCCTGTCTTTGAGTTAGGATAACCCTTTAAACCCCCTATGTATAGCGCTACGGAATATGTTTGCGTGTTACAAATAATAAAAATAATAATAATAATAATAAATGGAGGATCTTATCATGTAATTTAAAATACCCAATTTTTTGACTCAATTATCTAACATATTTTATAACAACCAGTTTTAATTAGATTTATTTACCGTATATACTCGAGTATAAGCCGAGTTTTTTTAAGGCAAAAAAGGGCCCCCTCGGCTTATACTCGAGTCACTCTCCCCCCCCCCCCCCCGTGTCTCTCTAACCCCACCCGTGTCTCTCTACCCCCGTGTCCCTGTACCCCCGTGTCTCTCTAACCCCCCCATGTCTCTCTACCCCCCCCGTGTGTCTCTCTACCCCCCCGTGTCTCTTTCCCTCCACCCTCCTCAACCTAAACCCCCCTCTTCAGCATAAACCACCCTCAACCTCCCTCCTCCACCTAAACCCCCCTAAATACCTCCCCCCTTTTTTACCTGCTTGTGCTCCGGCCTCCGCTCCTTGACCCGGCGCCGGCGTGCATGTGACGTCACATGCGCGCCTCGTCATTAGCATATACCGGGTGCCGGCACCCGGTATATGCTAATGACGCGGCACGCATGTGACGTCACATGCGCTCCGGGTCAAGGAGCAGAGGCCGGAGCACAAGCAGGTAAGTGAGATGAGAGGGGGGAGATATTTAGGGGGGTTTAGGTGGAGGAGGGGGGTTGAGGGGGGTTTAGGTTGAGGATGGGGGTTGAGGGGGATTGAGGGGGAGGGTTGAGGGGGGTTGAGGAGGTGGGTTGGGTTGAGGTTGAGGAGGGGGGTTGAGGTTGAGGAGGGAGGTTGAGGATGGGGGGTTGAGGATGAGGATGGGGGGTTGAGGAGGGGGTTGAGGATGGGGGGTTGAGGAGGAAGGTTGAGGAGGGGGTTGAAAATGGGGGGGTTGAGGAGGGGGTTGAGGATAGGAGGGAGGTTGAGGAGGGGGTTGAGGATGAGGAGGGAGGTTGAGGATGAGGAGGAGCGGTTGAGGAGGGGGGTTGAGGATGGGGGGGTTGAGAATGGGGGGGTTGAGGCTGAGGAGGGTTGAGGCTGAGGAGTGTTGAGGATGAAGAGGGGGTTGAGGATGGGGGGGTTGAGGAGGGTGTTGAGGAAGGGGTTGAGGAGGGAGGATGAGGAGGAGATGTTGAGGTTGAGGAGGGGGTTAAGGATGGGGTTTGAGGATGGGGGGTTGAGGATGGGGAATTGAGGAGAGAGGTTGAGGAGGGGGATTGAGGATGGGGGGGTTGAGGATGGGGGTTTGAGGAGAGAGGATGAGGATGTGGGGTTGAGGAGGAGGATTGGGGATGGGGGGTTGAGGAGGCGGTTGAGGATGACTAGGGAGGTTGAGGAGGGGGATGAGGATGAGGAGGGAGGTTGAGGATGAGGAGGGAGGTTGAGGAGTGTGATAAGGGAGGGGGAAGAGACACAGGGAAGGGAGAGGTTGGAAGAGACACAGGGAAGGGAGAGGGGAGAAGAGACACAGGGAAGGGAGAGGGGAGAAGAGACACGGAGAGAGACGGGGGCACAGAGGGCACAAGAGGGACACAGGGGGCAGCACATTTCCCACCCTCGGCTTATACTCGAGTCACTCATTTTACCCAGTCTTTTGTGGTAAAATGGGTGCCTCGGCTTATACTCGGGTCGGCTTATACTCAAGTATATATGGTATGTGTGTATAATTGGGATCTTTTCTGTGTCACTAAAGTCTTCAACAAAAATATATGTTTAAATTCAGACATAAAGAGACAGTTTCTATAAATTAGGGCAGAGGGTAACTTTCAGGGAAAATACAAATATTATGCACTTTCGTATGGGTCGCAGTGCCCATATCTGTCAATCCGTATGCTAACAATTATTTTTAAGCAATGAATAATACTACAAATATATTGTGTAAAATATAAAATAAAATAGATATTTTTGTAAAGTATTTTAACTTTTAAAGAAAAGTGTACTTTTAACTATTTTTATAAAATATTCTTTATGGGGGAAACTTATTTTTTGACTTTTTTAATACTATATATATATATATATATATATATGTGTATATATATATATATATATATATATATATATATATATATATATATATATATGTTTCTGCAGCATCTTTCTCTGTTTTATAATTTTAAATACCAGTAAAGTATTTAATGTTAATGTCTAAGTAATATGTTAAAGATCAGATATGCAAAGTTTCTATATAACTGTCAGTGGTACTGGGTCTATTGTACATACAAAATATAGAAGGTTGGAGAAATATATTTTCAAATAAAGTATATATATATATATATATATATATATATATATATATATATACACGCAGAACTTAGGCTGCATTGTGAGGGTCGCGACAAAGGTGCTCAGAGGAGCAAAAGCCTTACATTGTGTGGCAAACAGCATTGCCAGCCTTTTATTACAATTTTAATCCCGTCATTTTTGACGGGCAAGTTCCTAGTATATATATAATTGTCATACTGTATGTATTGCAAAGGCTGCAACAAATACACACCTGCAGGGATACTGTAACACTTCAGATACAGGCTCCTATATTCAGTTGTGTACATTAATGACACAGGAAACCACACAGGGAAAATACATTTATTTAACTTTGATTAGTATTTACAGTCGTCTTTTAATGCCAAGGAAAATGAAGGCACAGATCACCAATCCGTCATCAGTCCAGGTGTCCTAAGCGAGCAAGGGGAAATGACCGATAATTGTGAAGTTACCGTCTGATTACACTGTATTTAAAAAAATACACATAATAATTGTTCTACATTCACTATATTCCTTTTGAAATTTAGAAAATATCCTCCAAAAAATGTAAATTGTAAAAAAACTTGTATCTCATTTAAAGGACCACTGTAGATTAGGGGGGAAAAACGAATCAGTTCATGAAATATGCAAGAAACTAACATTATCAGCTGTGTAGCCATGGATATATAACATGGATATATAAGTATTATTATAGAAAATCAGACTTTGTAGTGATGGTAATACATCCTTTTATAGACATGAGGACATGAGTCAAAAAATCATTTTCCTTCCTCCTGAATAGAAAATAAAAAATTACACAATAACCCATTTGGGCTCCATGCTAGCAGGAAGTTTTGAGCACGCAAACATTTAATTTCATAAAAATTTTCGCTAAAATGTTAATGGCTTACACAGCTGCTAAAATTGTTACTACGCAATCCCTTGAATATTTTTCCAAACTACAGTGCTCCTTTAAGAGTCATACATCATTTTCAAAGATCCATATTGTATACATATGTGTATACTACCCCAGGCCAGAACAAATATTTTTAGAAATCGTGACTACTTGTTACCATGGACTTATCACGCCCTGTTTATGAATGTATTCTAATGTTTTATTGTGTATTTTACCACTGTTTGTGTTATGAATTGTATTATGAAGGCTAATTATGCCCTGCTGGCACGAGTGCTGGTCCATGTACCTCATCTTTATTACTATGTGCAGTAATCTTTATACTCAGTATGGAAATAAAGTATTTTTATGTTG
Source organism: Discoglossus pictus (assembly GCA_027410445.1). Taxonomy (NCBI): domain Eukaryota; kingdom Metazoa; phylum Chordata; class Amphibia; order Anura; family Alytidae; genus Discoglossus; species Discoglossus pictus. The sequence goes on from CM050167.1 coordinate 93,778,688, forward strand.
GACTCATCTGTGGTATGTACTCTTTGTTTCATTTTTTAAAATATACATTAGCTTAATTAGCACATTGTGTAATTGTTCACTGAGACCAATGAGCATAGTCATTTTTCTAAGAAGAGGTGGTAATTACCATTGAGGACATTTCTACCACACAGTTCTTGTTGTTCTCCAGCCTGTAAATACAATAGCAGCTGACGATAGCAGAACAGCTCCCAGAATTCCATGTAATGAGGAGCTCTCAGTACTTATCAGCTGCCAATAAGTAATACATAATGAGTGATTCTGTGCTTAGAGTCAGTGTCTATGTAATAGATTTACACCTGAGAACACTCCGTTTCTTCTATTCTCTTTCCAAAGACCTCCAAGTTTGTAACCCCGCTCCTCTTAATGTGCTTGTACCAACTTATAGTGCAGTTTCTCAAGTTTTAGCTAAACTGTGCCATTATAAAGAGAAATGTCCTATAGCAAGTCAGTCTCATTTTGCCTATATGGGCAAGCTAGCACAAAATGGCAGGCATGTCATAAGGTGTGAATTTCACTGAGCTCCCTAGGTACAGAGAGCAAGAGGCTAATGTCTGAAATAAACCATAATCCTTAGGGAGACCTGAAGAGCTCAAGTAGATCTGATAAACATTGGCTAAGTAACATGCCCTATGGGATGGTACCCATTATGTGCATTATGTCATTGTGTGCATAGCCTAATAAGCCCTGAGAATTTGGAGCTCCCATTTTGTGAATTAATTTCTATGGTAATTGAGAAGCTTCACCACATTGTTTTACGCATATTGTATTTTTTTTTAATAGTGGGTGAAATAAATACATGAATAGAAGGCATAATAAGACAGCACATTTGCACATAGTCATAACATGACGAGAGCACATTTGTACATATATAATCATAGAGGAAACCATGAGTGCCCAACTCTCACTCATTGTTATTGGGGTGGTAGATAATTGAGATGAGTCGGCTGCTTGAGGGATAGATGTTATACCATAATGGAGGGAGAGGTCTGAGAGAAATGATGGCCATGTTTGAAGTTGTGGCTGATGGTATTAAGGAGATAGGTAGTGTGCTGCTCTTGACTGGCGGGTGTATATTGGCAGCCATTTGCTTTGCATGTTCTCAATACTGTAAACACAGTAATACTGTAGTTAAATGTTCTTTCTTTCATTTGATTTTGTTTACACATGCCATTGTATTTTAATACAACGGCAATTAAGAAGGAACTGGAAGCCAGTTTATATCAGGGGTCCCAAGCACTTAGTGAAATGTGATCTACTTTCTGTTATTAATAATCATTTAACTGCTCTGCTGCTAGACATATCCAAAAGAAATGATTCTCAAACTGTTTCAGCCACAAAACCCTGTTTGGGTGCCAAGAGCAAATTTTAACAATGTCAAATACATCTCTCTCTAGTTCCTTAGGTTGAAAATGTATTAATATTTCATATTTTTACATGCAAGCTTTCCATCCCAGTAAGTGGAGCATAGGAAGCACACATTTGAATGGGCCAGATCAACATAAAACCTAAACATACCCATGATCATGGCTGGATTACCCATTAGGCCAACTAGGCAGCCGCCCAGGGGCGCTTCCATGTGAGGGGCACCACTTCTTTAAAAAAATGGATTCTGGTTTAAAAAAAAAAGAAATGTTGCAGTTAATAGACTAGCTACTAGGGAGTAACCACCAAGAACAAGACAGTTACAACAAGAAAGGTAACTTACACATACAGAAATGCAAAAATTGGGTCTGTGCATACCTTGCATACTCACTCGCAGGGGCTCCTCCACTTCACTGCCTAGGGGCTCCGAAAAGGTAGATACGGCCCTGCCCATGAGGTTAGTGGATGTGTTTACTGCAGCTTTACATTAAAACTACATATAAATTACTTGTTAGAAGGACATTGTTCTTTAGTTTTACAGATAAAGGCAGTCATTATGGGAAAAACTTTTAAGAACCTCATAACAAAAAAATTATGTTTGTCACACCTGCAAAGTAGGTGTATAGATGACCACAATTCTCTGAGTTCAATAATTTAATAAGTAGGGAATGAGGAGCTCTGTATTAATAACAATGCTTATGGTAAGACAACAAGCATATGCAAAATACTTGTGTTAGGAATGTGTAGCTAGCAGTATTTTTGTAAATTGCCTATGCAGAAATGAAACCGAACACCCAATAAAAAAAACACAGGTTAAATGCGATAATGGAACAAATATGAAACTCCTGATATAAATATAATGAGTAGGTGCATTTTGTCAGTACATTTCTAAGCATCAAACCCTGATCGAGGTCTGTATATAATACTCTCTGATGATGAAGCACCTAATGGACAAAGCATGCCGGGGATCTTTTTGCACCTTCTCTCTGTTGATTTTTTTATTTGTTAGATTTAAAGATTTATAAATCACTTCCAATTTCTACAAAATTGTGTAGAACATGACTGCAGAGAAAGGTCTGACACTGTAATTGTGAAGTTTTAATTAAAATAATATTCCCAACATAGTACATGATATAGTTAACATTAAATTAAAGGATCACTGCAGTTCAAGAAAAAAGTAACTTTTTTGTCAAGTATGTACCAAACAATATTAGCAGCTGTGTAAGCCACGAACGGGGTCTCTGGTAGCCCAGTGGTTATGATGCAGGTGCTTTCATCACAGCATCCTGGGTTCAAATCCAGCCAGGTAACCACTGGCCAGTACTCAGAAAGGAGACCATCTTCTTGACCCTATAGAACAGCTGCACCATACAAAGGAAGCCATTCTCATCTGTTATTCAGAAAAAAAAATGTATTTTTATGCAAGAAAAAGATTTGCTCAAGCCCACACTCTGGTCTCAACTGAAATAATAAATCACTCTAAATACACAGTACTATTTTGTCTGCAATCTTATATTCAGGATAATGTAAATGTATCTGGGTTTTTGGTACGCAAAAGCTACTCTGCTTTCTTTGTTTGGCTGCTTGACCCACCTGATGATTCACTGCCATTGTAAAGAAAGTGATAACACCTTTTAATCATGAGTTTGAATTTACACACATCCCTGAGGAAAATGGATTGATGTGCACAAAATGTGATTTACCCTCTTCACTGCCATGGTGCCTTAAATCCTTTTATTTTACCCAAAGTATAATGTTAACATTGCTATCACATATATAGTTGTGAGCGTACGAGTCGTTGCTCACGCTTGCGGGCTCGCGCAGCGAGCCGCGGCCCTCGCGTAGCGAGGTCACTGGGCAAGGGCCTCAGTTGCTGGCATGGAGGGCCTCAGTTGCTGGCGAGGTCACTGGGCACGGGTCTCAGTTGCTGGGCAAGGGCCTCAGTTGCTGGCATGGAGCGCCTTCGGCGCTCCATGCCAGCAACTGAGGCCCCTCGCGAAGCGAGGGCCTCAGTTGCTGGCGAGGTCACTGGGCACGGGTCTCAGTTGCTGGCATGGAGCGCCGAAGGCGCTCCATGTCAGCAACTGAGGCCCCTCGCGAAGCGAGGGCCTCAGTTGCTGGCGAGGTCACTGGGCAGGGGCCTCAGTTGCTGGCATGGAGCGCCTTCGGCGCTCCATGCCAGCAACTGAGGCCCCTCGCGAAGCGAGGGACTCAGTTGCTGGCTAGGTCACTGGGCAAGGGCCTCAAACCCTCGCAAAATTCACATCGCTACTCAAAAAACACGACACACAAATTACGACACTCGCTAAATTTTACGAGGAACGCAAACAACGTACGAAACACGTTACCACACATTACGACCTCGCAAACATCGGACGCAACACGCCGACATACAAACATTTAAAACACAATACATACACACAGCACATACATAAAAAACTTACCTACACCAAGAGGGAGCACCCAGGACCTCAAAAATGCAACTTACACCTCGATTTTACTCGAAATAAAACAGTTTAGAGACTAAAAAAAAAACGAAGCGAGAGAAAAAATGGCCGCCGAACAAAACGAAAACGAGGCTACAGCACTCTAAACTCGCAAAACACCACAAGAAACTCGCAAAACACCACAAAACACCTACGGATATTCCGATACAGACCTATACCACACATTACTCGCCATTTTACACCAATGCGGAAGTACACGACTACGCTAACGGTTTGGTCTCGCGCACGCACAGTGTTACACTGCACACATTCAGCATGCTTATACAGCAGCTCCACACCACTAATGCTGCAGCAACATCAACACAGATTGCCAGCTCTTCATCACAATGCTTCAAAATAGGTACACTATATTCATTTACTAATTTAGCTACCTTACAATTTCATTGCCGTCATTTTTTGACGGGCAATTCGCTAGTAGGAAAATAATGAGTTGTTAATAGATGTATAGATAATGAGGAGAAGTATTTAGGAGTACATGTGGGCTTGACTTCTCACTCCAGAGAGCAGACTGAGCATGCATAGGAGGTGTGTGATTGTCTAATACAGCCCCTGGCCTCCTGTTGACCACACATGAGAAAAAAAGAAGAGGAGAGAGACAGAGGGGGAGAGGTGGAGGGCAGGAAAAGCTGAAAAAAAGAGAAAAGGGAAGAAGTAAAAAAAGAAAAGGAGAAGAGAGGGAGAGAGGAGAAGAGAGCGATAAAAGAAGAAAGCATAGGAGTAGAGAGATGGAAAGAGGAGGAGTATAGGGGAAAGGATGAGTACAAGAGAGGAGGAAGGGAATGTATAAATGAGGGAAAAGGGAGTGGAGGAGGAGAGAAGGAGGGAATGATAGAGGGCAGGATTGAGAGAGTGGTTGGAGGGAGAGAGAGGGTTTTGAGGGTTAGAGGGTGATATGCGACGCCGGATGTACCGTTTTGGAGCCCCTAGGCAGTGAAGTGGAGGAGCCCCTTCGGGTGTGTCCGCAAGGTATGCACGCACCCATATTTTTCCTTTTCTGTGCTTGTATATCACTCTCTTGCAGTGTGAGCTATTACTTGTTTATTACATAAATTTGATGGTGGGCCATATTATTTATAGTTTTCTATGGGGAGACAGCGAGCATATGTTACACAAACACATATCATGATCACTTGTATGACACAGAAAATTGAGTAATTATGAGAGTTAAAGGACCCCTGCACATTGCAAAACATAAATTGTTTGAAGAAATTGAGTCTAACTAACAGCATAATTAATTATGAAAAAAATATACATCTAGTTTTTATTGAGAAAAAATGTTATGTCTGTGTTGGGCCCTGGTGAAATCCATGATACATTGGTAGACGTTGTATGTGAGGGGACTTAACATTTCTGGAGAGATATGGTTGCATTTCCTGAAGCAAGAAGTCTGCTTCTGGGCCAGTGAGTGTGATGTAATTTTCAGTCTTCTCTAATTAAGAAATGTTTTCTGTACCCTCCTTCCTCAACCCTCCCTCCACTGTAAAAAAAAATGATTCAGCTCTCATGAAGTGATGTAACAAACACAAAAAAATCAGATTTTCCCCAAAAATGTGTATGTCTTAGTCCACACACACAGAGACACATACAGACACAACACAATAGATGCACAAACAAGTGCAATAATAAAAACATAACCAGATGGGAGTTGGACAAGCCTGCTTTAATTTGCAGGGGAGCTGCCAGTTAGTTGTTGTACTGAGACAGAGAAGCTCTGTGATGTGGGGGTGCAGACTAGGGAGGTGGTGACATACAGACATCTCATGCTTGTCAGTGAGCGCAAGTTACTGAACTGACAATTCTCCATAAAGTTCCCTCAGATAATATAACCACAGTGGAGCCACCTGTATATCTCCCCCCCCCCCCCCTCATAATAAAGGCTCCAATAGTCCAATGTGCATAATAAAACAGTGATGTGTAAAACAAATAGTTTCTAAAGCTTGACAATAACTTACAGGGACACTTTACCCAATGTATATATATACAGTTGTACTCAAAAGTTTGCATACCCTGGCAGAAATTGTGAAATTTTGGAATTTATTTTGAAAAAATGACTGGTTATGCAAATAATGTATTTAATTAAAGAATAGTGATCATATGAAGCCATTTATTATCACATAGTTGTTTGGCTCCTTTTTAAAACATAATGATAACAGAAATCACCCAAATGGTCCTCATCAACAGTTTGCAAACCCTTAGTTCTTAATGCTGTGTATTGCCCCCTTTAGCATCAATGACAGTGTGCAGTCTTTTGTAATAGTTGTCTATGAGGCCCCTAGTTCTTGCAGGCGCCCATTCGTCTTGGCAAAATGCCTCCATGTCATGCAAGGTGGTCCTGCATGAAACGCAAGTTTGAGATCTCCCCAGAGTGGCTGGATGATATTAAGGTCAGGAGACTGTGATGGCCACTCCACAACCTTCACCTTTTTCTGCTGTAACCACTGGAGGGTCAACTTGGTCTTGTGCTTAGGGTCATTGTCATGCAGGAAAGTCCAAGAGAGTCCCAAGCGCAGCCTTCATGCAGAAGAACGCAAATTGTCTGCCAGTATTTTCTGGTAACATGCTGCATTCATCTTGCCATCAATGTTTACAAGATTCTCCATGTCTTTAGAGCTCGCACACACCCAAAACATCAGTGAACCACCACCATGCTAGTATTCTTTTCACTATAGGCCTTGTTGACCCCTCTCTAAACATAGCGCTTATGGTTGTGAGCATAAAGCTCTATATTTGTCTCGTCACTCCAAATTACAGTGTACCAGAAGCTGTGAGGCGTGTCAAGGTGTTGTCGGGCATATCATAACTGGGCTTTTTTTATGGCATTGGCGCAGTAAAGGCTTCTTTCTGGCAACTCGACCATGCAGCTCGTTTTTATTAAAGTATCGTCGTATTGTGCTCCTTGAAACAACCACACCATCTTTTTCCAGAGCAGTCTGTTTTTCTCCTGAGGTTACCTGTGGGTATTTCTTTGTATTCCGAACAATTCTTCTGGCAGTTGTGGCCAAAATCTTTCTTGGTCTACCTGACCTTGGCTTGGTATCAAGAGATCCCCGAATTCTCCACTTCTTAATACGTGACTGAACAGTACTGACTGGCATTTTCAAGCCTTTGGATATCTTTTTATATCCTTTTATATCCTTGTTCTCTCTCTCTCTCTGTGCGCTGTCTCTCTCTCAGTGCACCCCCTCTCTCTCTCTCTGTGCTCGTTCTTTGTGTGTGCACTCTCTCTCTCTCTGCCCTCTGTCTCTCTCTGCGCTCTGTATGCTCTTTGTCTCTTTCCCCCTCTTTCTCTCACTCCCTCTCTCTCCCCCTAACCCTCTCTCTCTGCCTGCCCCCTCCCTCTATGCCTCCTTCCCTCTCTCTCTCCCTCTCTCTGCCTTCCTCCCTCTCTGCCTCACTCCCTCTCTCTCTGCCTCCCTCTCCCCTCCCCCTCCCTCTCCCCTCCCCCTCCCTCTCTTCCCCCTCTCTCTTCCTCTCCCTCCCTTTGTCCCTATCTCTCTCTCTCTGTCTCCACCCTATCTCTCTCTCTCTCTCTCTCCGCCTCCCTCTGTCCCAAATTCTCTCTCTCCCCCTCCCTTTCTCTCCCCCTTGCTGTACAGTGCAGAGCATGCACATCAGCATGTGAGTAACTCCTGTGCAATGCATTCAGTCTGTCTGCCTATTTATCTATCTTAATTATCCTGTCAAACTCAGCAGTTCCAGGCTGCCATAGTTCTCTCAGTCACTTAATTTTCCTGTTGTAATTCTAGTTCCAGAAGGGCGTCCCTTAGTGGCCAGTGTGCAGTATTTCATTTTTTAAAGCCAGAAATAAATGTTTAGGGTATTTTAAGCTGAAAACGGCTCCCTTCACAGCTGCCTAGTTTGCCTAATGGTTAATTTGGCCGTGGTGTTATGGGGGGTGTCACAACTCAGAGTTGGGGGGCCACGCACAACCCCACACCTCCAGCTTTAGCTTACAGGAATTCCACTATGTTGTGAATGCGGGGTTACCTCAGTGCTCAGCTTAGGTCGTCAGTCCATTAACAACCAGTCCTCATGATACATCAACACAGGAAAGCAATACCACCCCCAGTGGTTCTGAGCAGAGTTACAGGCAGAGTTCTTAATAACAATTCCCTCAGAATGAAACACACACACCTCAAATTATGTATGTTTAGCTGACAAAAATAATCATCCCACCTGATCAAGAGTCTGCATTTGCTGTAATTAGAGAGCCATTGATTTCCCTTTTATCTGGCCTCTTCTGATCTACAAAGTCAGGCCCTGACCACTGCTAGCAGGTGACAATAGGCACCATCACATCTAGGGAGAGGTTGGCTAAATACCTTATTGTTAAAGAGTTGCCCTCCCTGTCAGGAGGTCTTTAATACAGGGAAGTAAGAATTGTAAACACTTGCTGGTAGACTAAGTGTCTATATCCCCCCCCCCCCCCCTTTCCACCCCACACTACTTCTCCTGGCTAATTTCTGTTCCCCAAAACAAATAACCCCCATAACTGGACTCCCTTCACCCCAGAGGCCCCAGTAATACACTATATCACACTCCCTGCTGCATGTTGATATTAAACATGCCTGGATACCACCTTTACATCAATAAATCTATACCATAATAAATCCTGCTGTTAAGGCCACACACACACTGCTCTGTGTAATACGCACACACTGCCCTGTGCAAATAACATCATATAGTGACCCCAACATTAATTATTGAGGTCTACCTTACACAGCAACCCCATGTGATATTCCTTAGCAAGACCCATGTCCATTGCAACATTTAGCAATAACATGGGCTCGGGTTATATATAACAGAATCCACGATTGGTACCAGGTTCCCTTCAGAGCTCTCAAGAAGGAAAAGAGAGGGATAGAGTAATGTACGGAGGAATAGGACATTTAGAGAGAAGGAGAAATGAATGGGAGTGAGAGTGTGAGAGGGACATATGGGATGGAGAGGGTAAGAGGGTTGGAAGGGAGAATAAATGAGAGCAGCATGAGGGAAATAAAGGGGAATGGTGGGAGAAATGGCACAGGGATGGGAGAGAAAAATAAATGGAAAGGAGAGTGAGAGGTATGGAAAGGAAAGAGGGAGATGGGGATTGATGAAGGAAATACAGTGGGAAGAAGAGAAAGTGAGGCTAAGGAAGAGAAAAGGATAAATTACAAAGAAAGGGATGGGGATAGAGGAATGGGTGAATAATGAAAGAGGAGGGAAACAGAGCAAATCAGTGTGAATGAGGCAGATGGAGGGAGCAAAGAGAGAAAAGAAAGAGAGAAAAGGGATGAAGGAGAGAGGGATGAGGAGTGATTGAGGGATGAGAGGGAGGGATAAAGGAAAATTTGACAGAGAAAAGACAGAAAGGGATGAGAGGGTGGGGAAGATAGAGAGTGGGATATGAGAGAGAGAGGGATAGGAGGGAGAGAGGAGTTTTATGGATGGGAAGAAAGAGAGAGGGATGGGAGGGAGGAAGAGAGAAAGAAATATGTGAGGTAGAGAGCAAGGGATTGCAGGTATATAGAGTGGGATGGGAGAAAGAGAAAGGAGTGGGATTGAGTGGATGAGAGATGGGAAAGTTAGAAAGATGCGAGAGGGGGAAGTCAGAAAGTAAGGGGATGGCAGATGGGAGATAAAAAGGTTTAAGGCAAAGGGAGTGAGGAGGAAGAAATAAGGAAAATCGGAGAGAGAAAGGGACAGAGAGGGAAGGATGACTGAGAGAGGGAAGAGGAAAGAGATTGGAAAGCAAAGAGAAAGAGAGATAGGGCAAGAGAGAAAGCGATGGAAAGAAGGAAGAGAGAAGGAAAGTGGGGAGAGGGAAGAAGGTAGAGAGAGAAGGAGGGAAGAAAATAAAAAGAAAGGATGGGTGTCATGGCTGTATTTTGGGGGCCATGGTAGAACTCCCCTGAACTCCACAAGCAACTCAGTTTGGGATTACTAAAATTAAAAGGCTATCACAATGAACATAAGTCTTGTTTTAAGTACTGTGACAATGTTTATCTCATGTTATGTTTAACACATGTATGTGTGTTCAGACTGGGGTAAGAATATGCTAAGATATGACATAATTAGTCAATTTAGAGAGTGTAGTGTAATTTTCCACATTATAAAGTATTGTGTCATGGCCATGAACTGGAAGGAGTTAACCCTCCTGGTATGTTCAGTTCTCTCAGAGGGTCATAAAGTGATAAACTGACTTGAGGGATTTGCTGTTCCAGGAGGGGGAGGGAGAAACTAATGGGGGTTGGTCCTTGGTATTTTCTAAAACTATGGGCCCCATTCAATTCCAAGCCCATAACTCGATTTAGGACAGCCCCATGCCTGCGATCGAGTTGCAGGCTCCCGTTGGCCTCCATTTGCGAGGCTATTCAATTGCTCCAGGTCGCGAGTTGCCATCCTCATGCCAGCTCCGTAAACCATGGAGTGGTTCGGAGCAGTTGTGGGTGGTGACCGTATCAATTCACTGAGCCCGTAACCCATTTTGAATCGGCCAATAGAAAACAAGTCTTTCATAATAACGGCAGTAAAACATGTAGGTTACGTGCCAATCAATCAGGTTCGGGGAGCCGATATGTGATCAGACTCGCACAACTTTGAAAAATCGAAATTATGAAAATGAATGCCAATACTGCTCTAGTCCATATGAGTGGCCTGATATGTAGTAACTCATTGATACCCAAGATCATTTAACTCCGAAATGACATATAAAAATAAAACTTTTTTCCTGCAGTTGTGCAGGCTTGAGACTGTTGTGCAATTAATTCTTATGTCTTTCATTGCTCTCACCTTAATTTACAGTGCAGGATTACTGTTTTATTTGCTTTTACAGTGCTACAAATTGGTGTTTAACCCCTTTGCGGGTCCTCTCGAGTGCATGTAGGATTTTCTCCTCCATTTGTGGTTTACGAGTGTGGATACATTTGCGAGCTTGGGGAATTGGAGCAATTGAATAGCGATTTGCAATTATAGCCCTGTGAAAGTGACACATCACTTGTAAGTGTAAGTTACGAGTTGGATGGCCAACATTTTTTCAAGCTCGTAACTCGTAACCCGAGCCCGTAAAAAGAAGACAATTGAATAGCAACTTTGACTGCGATCTTACTTACAGGCCTCAGGATCTCAAATTCGGCCAATTAAATGCGGCTCAAAGTCTGTAAAGAATATAACCTCAGTCTCTGTCTGATACCCAATTTAAAATGGTGTGTGCTTCTTCTAAAGGATATGAAATTGTTTTATTATTTTCAGTAAGTCAACCTGCATTTTCCTGAGTTTTCCTAGGAGGTGTTCTGATCTGACTTGGCAAGCAGGGCACTGAGATAACACAGTCACAACCTGGAGATTGTTCATGTTAGCTAAAGCAGGATAGTTAGGGGTGTATGTGATCCCCTCATCTCTGGGTCGTGACAATGGGGAAGAAGAAACAGAGAGAAGGAGGGAAGAGAGGGCAGAAAAAGGAAAATTAAGAGAGAAAAGAGAGGGTAGGAGAGAAGAAAGAGGAGAGAGAGGTATGGAGTGAAGACATAGAAGAAGGAAGAAAGGGGTGAAAGAGCGAAGGAGGGAAGAAAGAGAATGGGAAAAAAAGGAGTCTATCTTTTTCAAACGGGAGGTATTTGATTTTTGTCAAGGAACAGATATAAGATCATTTCCTTCTAAAAATAGTGTTTATCACATACAATGGTGACACCTAGAGATACATGTGATCCTTCCAGGACTTTAAACACTATTTGTCTCACTAATCCAGCTTTCAAAACAGGATCACAATTAAGTTCCAATAAGATGTAAAGTTAGAGAAGTGTCTAAGTTTCCTACTGAACAAATGGGCCCAGGGCCTGTCACATTGTGTAGAAGATGACTGGGAGTCATGCTTAACCAGATAAGTAATAAACACATTATTATGGGATGAGAAGGCCCAATTGTTGCTTTGTCCTTTAAATAAAGCCTGAGGGACTCACAAGACTTAAACCACTCCTAAATCATTATCAATGACTGATGGCATACATGTGAGCATACTACTAATAGTGCTATGTTAATTTCACTAAATGTTCATAGTTATATATCTAGTCATCCTACCTAATGTAACAAATACCCGATTGAACAAAATAGGCTTATGAAGACTTGTATAATTAAGTTTTTTGATGACAATGAAACACCTGTATAATTACTACATGATAATTTGCATCTGTGTTTTCTTCTCTTTGAATGAGAATACTTATGATATGGTATTGTTTGTATCACATGTTTTACAGTATAGCATGAACAAAAAAGCCAAGGGGGTTACAGTTTAAACTTCTGTTGACAATGTTAGGAAATATGACAAGTTCATTGTATTGTCGTTCATTGTTCATTGTACTGTCGTTCTATATAATACTTAAATTTATGACATATTTATGTTCCCTGGCAGGTTCATCATGTTCATTTATAAATGCAAGTAATAACAATATGGGTGTGTTAGTTATATCATGAGAGAAGGTAGTGAAATTATTTAGGGCTTTGCTAGTCATTGTGTGTAGGAGGAGAGTAAATTGTAGTGGGCTTTTAAAAGTATTGCCCTTTAAAAGTTATTGTTCCACAATATGACAGCCACTATTAGGCAAAATATTTTGATTTATGAAATATCATTAGTTTCCCTCATTATCAGTGCAGCTGCTTGAGGGAGGGGTTCCTTGACTATTAAAGCAGTTATCTAAAATGTCAGTGTCAAGTATATAAATAACTAACAATATTAGCAGCTGTGAATGCCATGGACAAAAAAAAAAAAAAAACATTTGGGGGTTGAAAATCTGAATTTTTGAAGTACAGAAATATATTTTGTGTTTGTTAAATAACTGCTTAAAAGCTAGACTATGAGGGGTGTATTTTAGCTAGCAGTGAAAGGAGGGATGGGGAAGAAAGGAACAGTGAGAATTATGGAAGATTTGTTACACAATTGGATAAGACTGAAATTGACACCACAATAGATTAAACAACTCTCCAGAAATGTAAACGCCCTTATCACATGGATTCCTCCAGGGTCCAGCAGAGGTATCATATTTTTTTCCTGATTAATTATACTCTTGGTTAAAATTAATGTTTTCCCAGTATATATATATATATATATATATATATATATATATATATATATACTAGCGACTTGCCTGTTAAAAATGACGGCAATAAAATTTGAAGGCTGGCAATGCTGTTTGCCACACAATGCAAGGCTCTTAATAGTGGTGGAAGACTCCACCAGGTGATCACACTACTAGCTGCATCTCTCTATGTGAATATGGTCTGATCCCCCTCTTGTTTGGTTCCTGACACTGTTTTGCTTATGGCTCTGCATGAATCCATCCTTAACTGTATACTGTATCCTTAATATTTTTTACTTGCCCTGACCCAAGTCACTATATGTTTCTTAAACTCCTGACTAGTGATGTGCATTGGTAAATGTTGTTTGAGCCTAACATTGATTATTCTCAATTAAGAAAAAAGATCACTCTCCAAGGGCAGCTGCTAGGATCATGTGAGGACCTGTTGCTCCAACAAGATTGTGAACTTGATTTCATCCCAACTCCTTGCAAGCTATTCCGTTGTGTGATGCTTGTATACTATAAATCGAGATTTCTGTGACTTTGCTTCCATGCGGATAATGTTTGAGTCCAAGCTTACAGCAGCACTGTTACTCTTGACATCTGTTGGTTAAGAAAGTATAAACCTAAATGAGAAATGTTGTTGCTTGGAATTATTTACCATACTTAGGGCCTCATTCTATTATCGGCCGTAAATCGGCCGTAAGGCTGCGATTCCTTGCGGGGGTTCAGTTAACTCGCGATTCTATTAAACGGCCCCGCAAGGATCTCCTTTTACGTCCGGCCGCATATCTTGGAACCGGCCGTAAGCTGTGAAATATAAAAACGCAAAAATAAATTCAAGCCTGCACTGTACAGCTCTGTAAATGCTAGGGATCATATTGGGGGACATGAGGATTAAAAGAAACCCACTCTCAAGCTTGCACATCAGCCCAAACCTGAGTTCAAATTAACTGTTTATTTTCCGGCTGCGGCGTGGGCGGGTCTGAAGTGCTCCAAGCACTCTGGACTTTTTACATTGATATTTTACGGATATTAAAAATGAAATATTTTACGGATTTGAGTACAGGATAATTATGTGCTATTTTTTCTAACACCTAAAATCCCTTTATAGTCTTCTCAAAGTGCAGGAGGGCTTTATTTGAGCTATTTTATGTGCTTAATTGGTGCTAGCGAGACCTCTTTCCTGCAAGTAAGCTGCGGCTCGTTTTTAGCCTTGCAGAGAGGTTTCCCGGAGCAATTGAATTGCAAAACTCTTGCGGCCGTTTTAGATCAAAGGCTTTCCTCCGGCGCGAGCGGCCGCAAGAGATAGCAAGGCACCGGCCGCAAGCCTGCCGGAATCCCCGGCCGTAAGGGAATAGAATAGCCGAATAGCTTGCGGCCGGTCCTTGCGGCCCCGCAACGGCTGCGGCCGCTAATAGAATGAGGCCCTTACTCAGTATAACATAGGGCGATGGGCTGTCACCCTGTCTGTAGTATGTGCTACAGACCTATCTAGTTGTTGAACCTGGGACTAAAGCTATTCAGGAATAACATACAGAAAAAACTTTGAGTATATGTGAAAAGTGTGCCTCATCAACCAAAGCTTCATGAAGTATAAAAATGGGAAATTCCATCCTTATACTGATTATGGGTTGAATTGGATCATCATCACAAACCAGTACCCAATTCCACTCTCTGCTGTGAGCCACAATGAATACAACATTGGATCAATGTGAGATGTATAATCTTGTTAGGATCCATCAGGGATACAGTGTTAAACACGTGCAATCTTCATTAGCAGCATAAATTAATGGCTTCTGGCTTTCAGTAAACACTGAAAACTTTGTGAAAATAGTGATTCAGGATATGCTGGATGAAACCATCATAATGTATATCTATAGCATTTTCATGTTCTCCAGTTCACCTGATCAGTATCATAATACAGTAGACTCTCCATTATCCGGCACACATGGGGATTGGTAGATGCTGGATAAATGTTTCTGGTTGCTTGAGAGTTACTATTAAAAGAGGGCTAGACTAGCTGCACATAGGATGCTCTGTAAGTATATTTGTCAGTGAGGGCTGTTCTAGCAGTAGCAGCTTTCACTCCTCACTTACACACAGGTACCTTCATCTGGTGGGTGCGGTGCTGAACCCGGGAATGTAACGCCAACACTGCACTGGCTCAGTCACTTATGCCTGTTTGCTCCCAGGTAACACTAAATTGACGTACAGAGACATACAGTGGATGCAATGTAGGTGCCTGTAAGCATTTTGTGGCATGACAACCTGGCTCCTGGCATTTGTTGAGCACTGTAGAAATTCATTTTTAGTTAAAGTACAGCATTTTTTTTCTGGTTGCTTGAGAGTTTCTGTAGCTTGAGTTCTGGTTAACTGAGAGTCTACTGTATGAAGAAATTGCTCTAGCACAAATAATAAAACAAGCTCTATGTATAACTGAAAAAACTGTAAGTTTGAGAAGATCACTTTTTTCTGCGGCACTGCATCTCTGACAATATCTTAAAGAGAGACCTGGCCAAGCTCTCTACCGTAGTGCATTGACCCGTGTCTGTGGGTCTAAAGTCTATGCAATGTTTCTTGTAATTTGCCAATTATTATAAAAGGTTCATCAAAGACTCCAAAGCTTGACCTAAGCAAGGACCAGTTGGTATGTACAGATATGGGTTAAACACAATTATCTCTAACATATAATTATTAGACTCAGACTACTTCATGGGCTAAATATGATTAGACACAGACTACTTCTTGGGAGGAAGACTGGCCACAGCGTTTATTGGTAAACACAAATAGACATAAAACCATAACCAATAATAAATAAACATAACCACATGAGGGAAGGAGCCTGGTCAGAGACAGTAGGCCCTACGCCCCAGGGCCTACTGTGTTGTAACATCCGTACCACTGTAGGGTAGGATACCAACCCGCTATCCCGTGCTAATTAATCGACCCTGCGAGCCTCCACTTTTGGCTCACTTGTGTCCTTCCCAGGGAGAAATATCCTGTAGTGCTCAAAAGAGTGACCCAATCCCGAACAACCAGGCAATGCCCAGCTTGGAACCCACGCTTCCTTACACCATATGCTCCCCTATCGGTCCAGAGCCCGGGATCTGCAGATCACGTAGACCCGAGTGTAACGATGCATAACTGAGGGTAAATTGCAACAATTGCCAAATTTTACAAACCACATATAAAATGCCTAATCATCTTCCACCGAGAAGCATATAACTCTAAAAGGACCACCAATGCCCATCCACAGTGGGTAAACCCTGGCAGGTTATACGACATCCCAGATACTAACACAACCCCAAAAGGGGGTACCACTCAACCCGACCCTCGTAGCGGGGAAAAATTGGACCCTCCGATCTGAACCACAACTGTATTTACTGGAATGCCGCACAAAGTTCACCACATATTGGAGGAGAATGCGTTGCAAGTTCAATTGATAATTTAACTTTAACCCAGCTGACATACCAAAAACGCCACCACGAGAAAGACGGAATTATGTCCCCTATACCTGACACCAGATGACTGCCTTGACCGTGAACTTAGCCCAGAAACTGATAACAAGCTGCGACCGTCAACACAAATATAACTATTATAAAAACCTATCTGGCAGGCACATGACAAATACCTAGATATGAATGCCATCAGCACACGCACCGATGGCATAGCGCCGCCTATGCCGAAGCTGTCGGACGCTGCGCTAAGTATCCCTTGATATTGCCACCCCTCGCCTGGTCCACATACCAAAACCTATCGTGACGGCACAAATACCCCGGTGGTTAAGGCAATAAGCCTGATTAGTGAGCCATGGTACTAACATGCACCTGGGAATTGCCCCAAACTAAGGAGAACACCGTAGAGAGAAATTGGCCCTAAAACTCCTAAGGCCTATCCGCCCTACATTGCCACGCCACTTAGGATCACCCCTGGTAATTTGACCCCGATATGAGCTTATGGCCCATACCCAGGCAGCACCCTAAGGGCTGAAAACCAATCATACAACAAGCTACTAGAAGTATAACCCTGTATAACCCTGTACCTGCAATTGGAGAAACCAACTGCCACTTAAAGAGGAAAACACCTATCCATAACCTGTAAATGCAGCTATGAACACATTATTGTACATACCGTGAAAAAGGAATTGACACCGAAGCTTAGATAATGTCTAAACAGAATACAAAATGACACTGTTATATTAAATAATCCATCATTATTTTGCACTGTGCTAACTTCATAGTGTGCAAACCTTTCTGTGCACTAGGCCTTCCTCGACGCTCCTAGCCAGCATGGAGTAGCTGCCGCCCAAATATATATATATACAGAACCCCATTACCCCAAATGGAACCTGCCCCAGCACAACACCCAGGCATGAGCAGGAGCGACCAGACATGGGGCAACCCCCAGAGCCTTGCATATAATCTTTAATGAGCATGGTACAAATACCCAGTGTTACTAGGTGTTGCTTACCTTCACTGCAGCACCCAGACAGCATGGAGTGAAGACTCCAGCATGAGATAGCAGGAAGGGGTCATTACCAGCCCTGCAGGCATACAGGAGAGCAGTAAACACAGAGGGGAAAGTTACAGTGAGGCATGGACACAGGTCAGCCACTTCACAGTGTAGATACATAAGCACAGAACTAACAGAGCTAACACTTAAGTCGTATGAACACAGAATCCCCAGGGGGACTTTGTTATGCAGAAATAAAATGTACATTGATGTGACACTCAATCTACATATATTTGATACCATCCAGATAAAGCACTGGATATGCCAGGACAAATGGGAGGGGGGGGGGGGGGGGGGGGGCAGATCCACCATCCTGATCATTGGAAATACAGGAGCCTATGCATTAATACATATGTATTAATATGTATGGCCCCCATGTCATAACTCACAATGGACTATTCTTGCAACATAAGCACCCCCCTGCAGGCTGTCGGCGACCCTGCACTGTATGGCATGCCTGCATCTGACCACTCCGTGATCTAAGGGAATCCAGCCTACCCCCGCAGCCACCACATGGGTGCCAGCATCAGCCTGGAGAATCCAACTCCCCCTGCGCCTGGCAGCGGGCTGACGCACAACACCCACTCCTAGTACTCACCGGCGCATGGTGCCCTGTGATTGCATGCACTGAGCCCAGGCAGGATCAGCCAGATGAAGGCCTGCACCTTTGTGGATCCCCAGAGCCCCCAACCACAGTGTGCACGAGTGCAGGTATTGGGGTGAGGGGAACGGACACTGGCTCACCCATTAGCCAAGAGCCTAAACGCCGGCTGGTGCACACTAGCTGCATCCCAGCACCAAATTTATAATCCCTAGTGCCCCCAGCACTCACCACATGCTCCTATGAGAAGGAGCTGCACCAGCAGCCCTATCTTCCCTCATGGCTAGTTGGGGAACTACTGATACATTTGGCGCCAACCAGCCTATAAATGGCTCTGCCTCCCCCAGCTAGCCACCTCCTTCCATACCGGTCCTGCCAGGTCAAGGGGCCCTACTTCCAACCACAGCAGGCTGGGGTGGCCTCCAGGCCCTTCATCTTCATCACACTCATCTTGAAGTATCTTATTCCTCCTAAGTTTGAGTCTTGAATCGCTTGAGGGCCTTGGATTGCTGGATGCCTACAACGTGGCAACTGATTTATGTTATCTCAGAGGAAAAGGTTATAGCTACTTTCACATCTATAAGAAATTCTAATCTGAAGAATACATGTGCCATTTCCTTTCGCTTAGGCTGGAAACCCTCAAGGGGATCGCACTCTAAGATCATTGTAGTTGAAGATCCCAGGCATGGATGACAAGTGAGAAGAAAAAAGAAAAGGCAGAACTACTCATTTCACAGCAAAATTTGAAAGCAGGTAAAGTGTAGTACTGTGTTAGCCATAAAACAGAAAACAATTTAGTGGAGATGATACCTTTTAATAGCTGAGTAGGATTGGCTTTATACACCAATGGTGTCCTGTTTGATTGTTGCGTCTTTTCTCTGGGAATCTGTAACCTTGGCAGTATACCCATGTGTGATCAAGTCCTTCCTAAGATTCTAAAGGTCCTCATTCTGGTCCCTGGTCGCTGAATAATTACAGTTATATCTCATGGCCTAAGCTTTTTTGTTTGTTGGGATGGAAACTATTATTTCTGAGGTAGGTTGGTCTGTCCATGAGTTTCCAGTATAGAGTTGTCTGAATGGAGTTGTTTTATATAGATTGTAGTGTCCAGAAAGTTGATTTGTGTGTGGGAGAGGCAGAGCTTCACAATTATAATGGGGTAGAAATGTATGTATTGTAGTCATTGTGGAACTCCAGGAGGGTCTTTTCACCAGCAGTCCATGTAATAAGAATCTTTGTAG
The DNA here is from genome assembly GCA_027410445.1 of Discoglossus pictus. Taxonomy (NCBI): domain Eukaryota; kingdom Metazoa; phylum Chordata; class Amphibia; order Anura; family Alytidae; genus Discoglossus; species Discoglossus pictus. Next base: position 93,797,988 of record CM050167.1, read on the forward strand.
CAACGACAGACTAAGGGCTTTGTATGGCAAGCAGACATAAATTCTTCTTCCAGTTCTGCCATGAATAGACTGACATATAGCGGTGCCATGTGTGTACCCACAGATCTCCCCGACTTCTTTATGCAGAATTCCTGTTCAAGTGACGTAGTTGTGTGAGTATGAAATATATGAGTTTAATTAATCTCACTGCAACCTCTAGGTGCTGTAATAATACTGCAAGGAATACTGTGTAAAAACATAATGTCAGTGCTATAAACATGATACCCCCTGCCCATAGACCCCTGACTAATGGTAAATATGACTGGGCTACAGAGTCATTTGAGCACAATCCAAGCTAAATCCAAAGACTAAGGCCATTGGCAGACTGGTTATTGAGTCAATGGGATCATTGCTTCCCAAGGCTGCTCACTTATTGGTTACGGGTCAGTTCACAATGCAGTATATTGGATCACTGATTTTTAGGAATGATTTAAAAGCTGTCAGTCAGCCCATGCATGAGAAAAAAAGGCATACTAAGCCCAAAGGAGAAAATGCAGAACTTTTACTTTCACGGCTCTAAACACACAAAAAATACATCATCTAGAAAAAAAGAAAACAGTGAAAAGAGCACTAAATGAAAACATGTTTACAGCTTCTCCACTTCATTTTGACTGCTCCACATGATGGTGCATGGCAATATCCATGAGTTCAGAGTCCAATGAAGGTTTGAGTAAAATAGTAAAAAGAAATGTGTACCTTGCTTAACCAGCTTTTTATCTATTTGCCATAGAAACCAAATTATACATGTAATCACTGAAAATTGAATTTTTGCAAGAAAAACAAGTGCTGCAAAGTTGAAGGACTTTAGTTATAATCTAAATGTAAATCTAGGTTTTGAGTAATGCTCAGAAGCATCTGATTTTGCCAGGTCAGGAGCATCCAATCCATAGAAGTGATTTCTCCATAGAGCTCAATAACTCAGCTGGTGCAGTCCCCTGAAACACTCTAGATAGAGAGTGTAAGAGGTAGGGCCTAGACTGAGTAAATGCTACTTTTCCTTTATAAAAACACTCAGATAAGCACAGGAAACATTCTCTACCTATAACCATACAGAATGACTATATGCCAATAAAAAAATATTGTTTTATCATGTTGTACACTTTATGCCACAGCAGTTTTCAACCTTTATTTGATTAAAGGTTGAGTAAACCTTCAACTACTTTATGTAACAACATTAGCATCCATCTAAAGCAGGAGTTTCAAAGCATTTGTAGAGACAATCTTGCATTTAGCTGATGCTGCATGTGTCATAGGGCATTTTATCTTGGCCTGCTATGCTATCTGGGGGTTTAAGGGGAAGGTTATTCTACCAGGGTTTACTCTTCTATTGAGTTCTGTTGTCAAGTAGCAATGTAATTTGGCAATCTTTCAACACAATTGAAAAAAGAAGATCTTATCTGAATCCACAATTCCTACAATTCTTCACAGATTTTGAATCCAGTTAAGAACAAATACAAAATGTCTGTTGCTATTAAAGCAAATTGGAAAAAAACTGTTAAAAAGGTAAGGTTGCATTTACCGTATATACTTGAGTATAAGCAGTTTTTCAGCCCTTTTTTTAAGGCTAAAAAGGCCCCCCTCGGCTTATACTCGAGTCACTCTCCCCCCGTGTCCCTCTAACCCACCCGTGTCTCTCTACCCCCGTGTCTCTCTAACCCCCCCGTGTCTCTCTAACCCCCCCGTGTCTCTCTAACCCCCCCATGTCTCTCTAAGCCCCCCCGTGTCTCTCTAACCCCCCGTGTCTCTTTCCCTCCCCCTCCTAATCTTTAACCCCCCCTCCTCATTCTAAACCCCCCTCCTCACTTTACCCCTCTAAATATCTCCCCCTTTTCCCTCACTTACCTTCATCTGCAGCTTCTCCTCCGGCCTTCGCTCCTTCCTGTGTCATCACGTCACATGCGCGCCACGTCATTAGCATATACCGGGTGCCGACGCAGGAGGAGAAGCTGCAGATGAAGGTAAGTGAGGGAAAAGGGCGAGGGGGAAGTATTTAGAGGGGTAAAGTGAGGAGGGGGGTTTAGAATGAGGAGGGGAGTTGAGGATGAGGATGGGGGGGTTGAGGTTGAGGAGGGAGGTTGAGGATGAGGAGGGAGGTTGAGGACGAGGAAGGGGGTTGAGGAGGGGGTTGAGGCTGAGGAGGGAGGTTGAGGAGGGGGTTGAGGTGAGGAGGGAGGTTGAGGAGGGGGGTTGAGGTTGAGGAGGGAGGTTGAGGATGGGGTTGAGGATGAGGAGGGGGGTTGAGGTTGTGGAGGGGGTTGACGAGGGGGTTGAGGATGGGGTGGTTGAGGATGAGGATGGGGGGTTGAGGGGGGAGGTTGAGGAGGGGGGTTGAGGAGGGGGTTGAGGATGGGGCGTTGAGAAAGAGGATGGGGGGGTTGAGGAGGGAGGTTGAGGAGGGGGGTTGAGGAGGGGGTTGAGGATGGGGTTGAGGATGGGGGGGTTGTGGATGAGGAGGGAGGTTGAGGATGAGGATGAGGAGGGGGTTGAGGAGGTAGGTTGAGGATGAGGAGGGGGGTTGAGGTTGAGGAGGGGGGTTGAGGTTGAGGAGGGGGATTGAGGAGGGGGTTGAGGATGGGGGGGTTGAGGATGAGGATGGGGGGTTGAGGATGAGGAGGGAGGTTGAGGAAGGAGGTTGAGAATGAGGAGGGGGGTTGAGGAGGGTGATAAGGGAAGGGGAAGAGACACAGTAAAGGGAGAGGGAGGAAGAGACACAGGGAAGGGAGAGGGGAGAAGAGACACAAGGAAGGGAGAGGGGTGAAGAGACACTGGGGAGGGAGAGGGGAGAAGAGACACAGGGGAGAGAGAGGGGGGACACAAGAAAAGGGCACACAAGAGGGGGACACAGAGGGCACAAGAGGGACACAGGGGGCAGCCCATTTCCCACCCTCGGCTTATACTCAAGTCACTCATTTTTCCCACTATTTTGTGGTAAAATAGGTGCCTCGGCTTATACTCGGGTCGGCTTATACACGAGTATCTACGGTATATATATTTTACATTTTCAATTCAAGTTTCCAAAACAATTGTTAAATAACCCTTAAATTATATTGTGAAATACTATGTATGTATGTAAAGTAATTGCATAACCTTTACATACTCAATGTAACAATGTCTGACATGCATGGGCATATTTAGGTTTATGCTGCCCTTGGTCATTGTGCACCACCTATGCCCTACTTGCAGCTTCTCTTTTCCCTTTTCTATATCTCAAATCAATCAAAGTTTTGTGTGATAATGTATATGGTATGTCACAAAGTGTCAAGTACCTTACAGACAGAAATATCACCATTTATAGACATTTCTGTGCATTTACTATTCTTAATAATAAATGAAAAATAATTTAGTGTACTGCACTGCATCTTCAAGTAGCGTGCTGTCTCCTGAATATATGCTGCCCTAAGCCTGGCTCTCATGGCCCTAGGTAGAAATGCACACCCTTCCTGACATGTTAGCACTGCTTATATATAAAATCACACATAAACACAAATTATTTAAATATAATGTTATGACACTTGTTTGCCAAGTATGTACCAAACTAACAATATTAACAGCTGTGTAAGTCATGGAGATAAAACTGTTTTTGGAAAATCTGAATTTTTGAACACAGGAATCATTTTTTTTTTCTGAGAGATGGAGGTCATGTGGTGTTTGTAGTCCCACAGACCGTTGCATTGCAGCTAGTAAGCCATGCTGATACAGTTCTAAGTACTGATGCTGATGCAGTGACCGGAGAGACGACCGAGACACTCCGCTACACAGAGACACGCTGACACTGATGATCCATGAAGTGAATCCGAACCGGACTGCAGTGAGTGAGAGCCCTGCAGAGAGTGTTGGACTGCGACGTCGGAGGTGGACGTCAGATCTAGCGTCCCAAACTCGATCCAGATGAGGCGTGGATGAAGTGTGGAGTTGTTGGAGGTAGTGGCGGAGTTTCTAAGTGGGAGTTTGTTGTACTGTATATACTGTGTGTTCAGCCTGAGGTGAGCCGATATATAGCGGCATCCCTTCTAAAGATCAGCAGCACAACTGAGTACAACTGAATCACTGGTCAAACTGGGGACAAGTTGGAAAACTAACTCAGGTAATATTGATAAAAACGCCATTGTTGGTGGATGACGTTTACCTGCAAATCTCAGAGCAGGAAAGAAGACCAGGTGTCCACATAATTGCATAAAGCAAACACAGACAAGGTCTGTAACTTTGAATTTTCTCTTCTATAAAGTGTACATTTTTTGGACCTACACTGCAATAACTGATTTGACTTTAATAATGGGAAAACAACGAGTTGAAAGACTCTGATCTGCACATAGTGCACAAACTGTGATGATCGTATATAATATTATATTGATCTTTAAACTAAAATTGTGTGATCGCCTTTAGATCATTAGATCATTATTTACCCCACTTGCTAATTATATATATTGCTCATTGAGCTAAAAATATATAAGGCCTGCTGCATTACTAATAATAAGCATTTATGTATCAGTCTGTAACAATTTTGTATGTATCCATTAGATTGTAAGTCTGCGAGTTTCAATCCTGCAAGATGCTTTAGGGAAAGCGCTATGGACACCAGATTCCAAGCTCAAAGACAGGGCCCTCCATTCATTGCAATGTGTGAATCTTTGCCTGTAACTTAACTTATGTATAGCGCTACGGAATATGTTGGCGCGTTACAAATAAACGATAAGAATAAATAATAATAATATGAGCCAATTGCTAATTTGAATTTGGAATCAACCAAAAAAAGACATCCATGGCAAACTATAAAATAAATTGAGATCTACTCTACTGTAATTTTGTTCATTTTAAATATTGATAGACTATAAGACAACGGCTAATTACATTAACAATATTGTGATATTCTCTTGAAAAGAATAATAAATGGAGCTGATATAATTTAAAAACACTACAAAAGAAATGGTAATATGGAGGAAGGGAAGGAAATCAGTAAGGGAGAAAGGAAAGAAATGAGGGAGAGAATTATAAGGATAATATTTATTTATTTACTAACACTATTTAAGAATATAATATTTTAGATAATTTTAAATAAATAAGTGAATCACTAATTAAATGAACCATATATTAAATCACTGTTTTTTTTAGGAATTCAATTAAATAAGTTTAGCACTATATAAGAGAAAATATTTTTTCCCTATTTAAATATAATTAATAATTAATCGAAAATAAACACTTAAGCCTATTAGTATAGAAATACACTAAAATTATATATTAAAATTAAAGAGATTATACTTAGAGTGTAGAAAATAAATATAAAGAAAAGGGAAAAGAAGGGAAGAGAGAAAATCACTTTTTTTTTTATTCTTTCTTCTTTCTTCTCCATTTGGGAAAATCAGTGGTTCTTCTCTTTTTATCCAAAACATCAATATTTGATGAACACCATGAAAGATAGAAATATATTGATAGTTTATCGGTATGGGTCAGTCAACAATTAGGGAAAAAAATACAAAAATGGAAGCAAATATATTTACCTTGCTACCACAAAATTATTGTCTGTATTTATTTATGTATGTCTTTAACTGTTTATTTTTTTTTGGGGGGGGGGATTTATGTAATTGGAACCGCCTTTCTTTTGGTTGTAGTCAAATAAATGTTAAGGAAGAACATGTACAATGTAATTATGAAACCCTAATTACTGGGGAGAACAGGTGGAGAAGAGGAGTAAGAGGCAGGGAAATTAAATCATTAAAATATTATGGGACTTAAATGTATTTCGTAAAATGTGAATGGGCTGAATATTGCATCCAAAAGAGCAATGGTCATGATTTTTTTTTCATGAATTAAATGTAGATGTAATATGTGTACAGAAGACTCATCTTAAAAACAAAAATATACCTAAGTTATCAGACAAAAAGTAGAACAGAAAACTATTTTCTAATTATAAAACCAAGTCGAGAGGCGTTTGCATATTCTTCAATAATGTACAAATTCCTTTGGACAGAAAAACTGCAAACCTAATGGCCACTGGACAAAAATGACTTGTAGAGTGGGGGGTTTAAGCAGTATTGTAAATGAGTACAGAGAATGGCTAGATATTGGCTAAACATGCTATACAAAGAGAGGTGTGAATGGTTAGAGTATGAGGCCAAGCAGTCCTATATACTTAAATTCCATATAAATATACTTCCCTATAGTATATACCAATACTAGTGTAGCTTAAGGAATATGTAGATAGGGTGGTAGTATGCTTCTGAGCAGCAGATCTATTTGCATACAAAAAAACTCTATAGTTGGCTCTTAAATAACCAGATACTACAAATCCTCTTATTATAATGCAGTGCCACAATTATTTGAGTGGTATAAGTATAGTTTTAGGCCATTCAGGCATTTGGGCTCTTAGATACCCAAATACTCCGTTTCCTCTTATTAGAGTATCATGCCACGATCATTTTAGTGGTATAGGTATAATTTAAGGCCATTCAGGCATTTAGGCTCTTAGATACCCAAATACTCAGTTTCCTCTTATCAGAGTATCGTGCCACGATTATTTTAGTGGTATAGGTATAATTTTAAGCCATTTCAAGCAAGCTCACTTCTCTGTTTACTCATAGTAGCGTTTCAGCGTCTCCCTGCGCTGGAGAGATTCGCGCTGTCTAGTTGCGTCGTGCGTAATGACGTCACGTTACGCTAGCCTACGTCCTACCCCACTCTACAAGTGATTTTTGTCCAGTGGCCATTAGGTTTGCAGTTTTTCTGTCCAAAGGAATTTGTACAGTTTGGTTTTATATCTTTTCCCTTTTTAAAGTTTTTAATCGTTTAGGCTCTTAGATACCCAAATACTCAGTTTCCTCTTATCAGAGTATCGTGCCACGATTATTTTAGTGGTATAGGTATAATTTTAAGCCATTTCAAGCAAGCTCACTTCTCTGTTTACTCATAGTAGTGTTTCAGCGTCTCCCTGCGCTGGGGAGATTCGCGCTGTCTAGTTGCGTCGTGCGTAATGACGTCACGTTACGCTAGCCTACGTCCTACCCCACTCTACAAGTGATTTTTGTCCAGTGGCCATTAGGTTTGCAGTTTTTCAGGCATTTAGGCTCTTAGATACCCAAATACTCAGTTTCCTCTTATCAGAGTATCGTGCCACGATTATTTTAGTGGTATAGGTATAATTTTAAGCCATTTCAAGCAAGCTCACTTCTCTGTTTACTCATAGTAGTGTTTCAGCGTCTCCCTGCGCTGGGGAGATTCGCGCTGTCTAGTTGCGTCGTGCGTAATGACGTCACGTTACGCTAGCCTACGTCCTACCCCACTCTACAAGTGATTTTTGTCCAGTGGCCATTAGGTTTGCAGTTTTTCTGTCCAAAGGAATTTGTACAGTTTGGTTTTATATCTTTTCCCTTTTTAAAGTTTTTAATCGTTGGTGTTTTCATCCAACTAATAAAGTTTAATATTTTACTATTGCCCACTTTTTTTTGCTATATATATTTAGAGTGTTATGCACTAATGGGCTCTATTCCCTAAAGATTTTTTCTGCTTATTCTTCAATAATAGAAATAAAGTGGTAGACGAATTTATAGAAAAAGATATAGAAGGCCGCTATATAATTTGGAGAGGCACAATAGATGATCAAATTGATACAATAGGGAACATCTACGCTCCTAATAAGAATCAATATAGATTTTTGAACAAAATAATAAAACATACCAACAATATAAAAAAAGGTAACCTGATTATTTGTGACGATTTATATATTTGTTTAGATCCTATAGTGGATAGAAAATCGATGGTAAAGCCAGAACCAGATAAAATGATGATAAAAAATGCAAAAAAAGTTCCCTATTGAATCATAAATTGTACGATGGTTGGAGAGTATTATACCCACTCGATAAAGAGTACACTTACTTCTCCAATAAATACAAAACATATACAAGACTGGACTACTTCCTAGTGAATTTGAGTTTTTTAAATAAAATAAAAAAAAATTAGATTAGTCCAATAACATGGCTAGACCATGCATTAATAACAATGATTGAAGAAGATGGCTATAGAATACAATATAATAAAACACGTAATATAGACGCAACTCTTTTTAAAGGGGTGACAGATAGGGAGAAATTGAAAACTGAAATAGAAACTTTTTTTGAAACTAATGAAAACTCTGTAATCACACAAACATTACTTTGGAACACTCACAAAGCATACGTGAGAGGTATACTTTGTGCGTGGCCCAAACACAGAACAAAACATAAAGAGTCCTCATATAGAGATTTACTCATTAAACTCACGCAACTACAACAAAAAAATAAACTGTCACCAACAAATATTAAAACTTTGGAAATAGCTAAAACGCAATCAGCAATTAAAAAGATTCAACAGGAACAAAATTGTAACTTAATCTGGCTATACCAGTTCAAGCAATATCACCTAGGTAATAAACTGGGGAAATGAATTGCTAAACAAATTAAGGGAACTAATTTTACTAAATGAATTCATAAGATACAAGATGATAAGGGCATAATCCATAGAAATCCAATAGACATAGGAAAGTCCTTTTTCCAATATTATAAAACTTTATATAATCTTGAACAAACAGTGGACTTTCAAAAGCCCTCAATTAAACAAGCTGAAGAATATTTAAAAAAGATAACATTGTCAAAGATATCAGAAGCACAATTAAAAGAATTGGAAATGGACATTACAAAAGAAGAAATTTATCAAAGTATAATATCTCTAAAAATTGGGAAAACCCCCGGGTCCAGACGGATTCCCAAATATACATTATAACATATTCTCCTCATCCATAGTGAAACACTTACAAAAAGTGTATAATGAAATTAAAATAAATGGGAAAGCACCGACAGAGACATTGGAAGCAGCAATAACTGTAATACCAAAACCTGGTAAAGATCACTCAGAATGCCGTAACTATCGTCCAATATCACTTATCGATACAGATATAAAGATATATGCTTAGCTACTCACCTGAATCCATTACTAAATAACTTAATCAATAAAGATCAAACAGGTTTTATTAAATCCAGACAGTCAACGGATAACACTTGAAAACTTCTTAATATACTGTATTGGTCCGAATATAAGCCGCACCAGCATATAAGCCGCACCTGTAAAATGCAAGGGGAAAAAACAGAAAAAAGATAGTACTCACATATAAGCCGCACCCTTAAAATTGGAGAGAAAAAGACAAAAGTCAAGTAGATTTAGGGAATAAATAGTGATTTTATTTTAACTTATACTGTACCATATACGGTATCGAGTATTTGGAAAACATTATACTGTAACTCTTTAGGCAGGTTGTCAATATTATGGTAATATCAACAGAAAGTTCAGGTAACATGAAACATAAGGTAACAAGGAAACTTTTTACTGTTCACAGTCATCACTGGTGTCACTACTGATTTTGTCACCAGTATTCGCTTCATCACTGTCACTGTTATCTTCATTCTCCTCCCATAGCAAGTTGTCCTCGCTACCATCCAATACATTGGACACGCAGCATTTTTTTAACCCCCTGATGATGGAGTTAGATGAAATACTTGACCATGAAGTTATAATTCATTGGCACAGGAGTGTCACTGACGGCTTCTTAATCTTGCCAGATGGTGTAAGAGCATGATCCCCTTCCCGAAGCCAATCTGAATACTGCTTGCGTAGGTTGTCTTTGAACGGCTTGTTCACAATGACATCAAGCACTTGCAGCTTTGAAGTCATGCCACCAGGTATAACAACAAGGTCTGTCTTCTGTGCAGCAACTTTAGTCTTCACTTCAGGAGTGAGATGACCCTTAAAAGCATCCAAGACTAGCATGGCTCTCTTAGTGAGCAGTGTTCCAGGTCTGCAGTTCCAAACTACAAACAACCAGTCGACCATCAGTTCAGTTGTCATCCAGCCTTTTTCCTGGCAACGAATCACTAGGCCATCAGGAATGCTTTCTTTGGGCAAAGTTTTTCGCTTCAGAATAACATAGGGGGTAACTTTCCTCCATCAGCAGTGACAGCTAACATCACCGTTATTCTGAGTTTTTCATTGCCAGTTGTTCTTAAAATGACACTTTTTGCCCCTTTCTGGTTTACTGTTGTATTGCTTGGAATGTCAAAAAATACAGGGGTCTCGTCAGCATTGCCCATCTGGTCTAATGGGTATGAGTGACGCTGCTGCAATTGGATGACATACCGCTGGAAGCTAGTCAGTTTCTCCTCAAAATCTGCCGGCAGTTTCTGTGCCAATGAAGTGCTTCGTCGAAGAGCGAGACCCTTTCTCCGCATAAAACAACGGCACCAACCAATGCTTGCACGAAATTCCCTCTTATTTATTTTTAAGGTCTTTGCAAGTTCTAAGGCTTTCAGCTGGATTACTTCATAAGAAATTGGCATCCCATCTTTTCTCATATGTTGAATGTAGGAATAAACCCCAGCTTCAAGTTCTGGATATTTGACTTGTTTTGGTCCCCTGAAAGATTTTCTGGTGGAAACTGAATTTTTCAATTTCTCCTCTGAGGCAACCCAACGTCGCACATTAGATTCATCCAATCCATATTGTTTTCCAGCCTCTCTGTTGCCTGTTGTCTTTGCATAATTAACAACTGCAATTTTGAAACTTGCATCATAACTACGCCTCACTCCTAGGCTTGTTGATGCTTTTCTCTCCAAGTGATCAGCCATTGCAAGAAACAGGCTTTCTAACATGTACTGTAACTTCTTTTGCAGGTTACAGGCCTTAAAGGATGCTAGAATCACTAAAACCGAAAACTGGTATTCAATTGCTACAATTTAGTCACCCTTAACACGCAAATCGGCATTGATTTTGCAAAACCCGAATATAAGCCGCACAAGCGTAACTCAAATCTCGCAAATCAACTGTCATTTTTTCACTGTCGCGAATATAAGCCGCACCCTTAACTCGCAAGCTAAAAAAATCGGAAAAAAGGTGCGGCCTATATTCGGACCAATACGGTAATTGATTTTGCTCATAATAGGAAAATACCATTAGTATCGTTTGATGCTGAAAAAGCATTTGATAGAGTGAATTGGGATTTTATACAGCTAGTGTTGGATAAATATGGTTTTGGAGCATTTGGATCACACGCAATAAAATCTCTTTATATAGAAACTAATGCATATATAACAGGTGTAGGCTTTGATTTAAGAAATGGTACTCGTCAGGGCTGCCCTATGTTACCACTTATATTTGCTTTGACTATAGAACCATTATTGGAAATGATTAGAAGTTCTAAACAAATAAAAGGAATAGTTATTGGCTCTATTATAAACAAAGTTGCCATCTTTGCTGATGATTTGTTGGTTACAGTTTCTGATCCAATGAATTCAATAACTACTTTACTTATTGCAGAGTATGGTGATTTATATTATTACAAAGTAAATATTACTAAGCCAGAAGTATTATATTTTAACAGATCAGATAAGTATAAATTTGAACTAAAAGAAAGATTTCAATATAATTGGAGAAGTAACCAAATAACACACTTGGGTATCACATTTAATCAAATCTAAATAATATAGTTCAAAACAATATGGATAGACTATTCCTTCAGGTCTCTTCTATATTAACAAGTTGGAGAGACTTAAATTTGTCATGTTTGGGTAGAATAACATTAATTAAAATGAGTATTCTCCCCAAAATATTATATACCGAATAAGCCAAGTTTTTCAGCCCTTTTTTAAAGGCAAAAAAGGGCCCCCTCGGCTTATACCCGAGTCACTCTCCCCCCGTGTCTCTCTAACCCCCCCGTGTCTCTCTAACCCCCCCGTATCTCTAACGCCCCCGTGTGTCTCTAACCCCCCTGTGTGTCTCTAACCCCCCGTGTGTCTCTCTATCCCCCGTGTCTCTTTCCCTCCCCCCTCTACAACCTAAACCCCCCTCAACCCCCCTCCTCCACCTAAACCCCCCTAAATACCTCTCCCCTCTCCCCTCACTTACCGTCTTGTGCTCTGGCCTCCGCTCCTTGACCCGGCGCCGGCGCGCATGTGACCTCACATGTGCGCCGCGTCATTAGCATATACCGGGTGCCGGAGCACAAGCAGGTAAGTGAGGGGAGAGGGGGGAGGTATTTAGGGGGGTTTAGGTGGAGGAGGGGGGTTGAGGAAGGGGGTTGGGGTTGGGGGGGAGGTTGAGGGGGGTTGAGGTTCAGGAGGTTAGTTGGGGTTGAGGGGGGTTGAGGTGGGTTGAGGTTGAGGAGGGAGGTTGAGGATGGGGGGTTGAGGATGAGGATGGGGGGTTGAGGAGGGGGTGTTGAGGAGGAAGGTTGAGGAGGGAGGTTGAGGAGGGGGTTGAGGAGGGGGGTTGAGGAGGGGGGTTGAGGAGGGAGGTTGAGGAGGGAGGATGAGGAGGGGGGTTGAGGAGGGAGGTTGAGGATGAGGATGGAGGATGAGGAGGGAGGTTGAGGATGAGGAGGAGGGGTTGAGGAGGGGGGTTGAGGATGGGGGGTTGAGGAGAGAGGATGAGGATGGGGGGTTGAGGAGAGAGGATGAGGATGGGGGTTGAGGATGGGGGGTTAAGCATGGGGGGTTGAGGAGGGAGGTTGAGGAGGGGGGTTGAGGTTGAGGAGGGTTGAGGTTGAGGAGGGTTGAGATTGATGAGGGGGTTGAGGATGAGGATGGGGGGGTTGAGGAGGGAGGATGAGGATAGGGGGTTGAGGAGGGAGGATGAGGATGGGGGCTTGAGGAGGGGGTTGAGGATGGGGGGGTAAAGGAGGGAGGTTGAGGAAGGGGTTGAGGATGGGGGGGTTGAGGAGGGAGGTTGAGGATGAGGAGGGAGGTTGAGGATGAGGGGTTGAAGAGGGGGTTTGAGGATGGGGGATTGAGGATGGGGGGGTTGAGGAGGGAGGTTGAGGATGAGGAGGGAGGTTGAGGATGAGGAGGAGGGGTTGAGGAGGGGGGTTGAGGTTGAGGAGGGGGGTTGTGGATGGGGGGTTGAGGAGAGAGGATGAGGATGGGGGGTTGAGGAGGGGGGTTGAGGATGAGGAGTGAGGTTGAGGAGGGGGTTGAGGATGAGGAGGGAGGTTGAGGATGAGGAGGGAGGTTGAGGATGAGGAGGGAGGTTGAGGATGAGGAGGGAGGTTAAGGATGAGGAGGGAGGTTGAAGAGTGGGGTTGAGGAGGGTGATAAGGGAGGGGGGAAGAGACACAGGGAAGGGAGAGGTTGGAAGAGACACAGGGAAGGGAGAGGGGAGAAGAGACACAGGGAAGGGAGAGGGGAGAAGAGACACGGAGAGGGAGGGGGACACAGAGGGTACAAGAGGGACACAGGGGGCAGCACATCTCCCACCCTCGGCTTATACTCAAGTCACTCATTTTACCCAGTATTTTGTGGTAAAATGGGTGCTTCGGCTTATACTTGGGGCGGCTTATACTCTAGTATATACGGCAGGGCGGCCCGTCCATTGGGGCGTCAGGGCAAACGCCCCCCCAAATATTTTCTTCACCCTGCAATAAAAAAACACAACAATGTATTAGTAATAACCCAAAAACAATTAAATATAAGGTGTACATCATCATTCAAGTCTTAATCACATATATAGTTGTGAGCATGCGAGCCTGCTCAAGCCGTTGCTAACGCTTGCGGGCTCGCAAAGCGAGGGTCGCAGTTGCTGGCATGGAGCGCCAGCAACTGTGGCCCTGCGCTTCCACATATAAACCTAATCCAGTCCTTCTCCCCCCTCCCTTTAACCCCTCCGTGCCTCCCAGTGAAGCCGCAGTGTGGGAGCCGTAGTGCAGGGGAGGGTAGTGGGAGGATTTGGGGGGCGGTGTGTGGTGCGGGGGCTTCTCGGGGGGCTGCACTGAGGGGCACACACCGAGCTGTGGAATGGGAGCCATACTTCCCTCTTCAGAGGCCGGTGCAGGCTGATCTGATCCTCCTCTGCATGTTTTAATGTGAGGGGTGTGAGTGCCACACAGCATGTCAACTCTTGAATTGACGTTATGCGTGATGTCACCAATAAGCCCGCCCCCGAGCTGTCAATCAATTCAGAAGAGGCACTGAACCAGCGACTACCACTGCCTGCACTGATCCCGCCTCCATCCCTCCTCTAAACATGGCTGTCTGTGAGGATCTCCATTAGCTGGTAAGAGCCATGTGCTCTGTGTGTGTGTCTGTGGGGGATAAATCTGTCTCTATCTATCTGCATCTATCTGTCTATCTATATGTCTGTATATATCTGTCTGTTTCTATCTATATCTATGTCTGTCTCTATGTATGTCTATCTATTCCATCTATTTGTCTATGTATTTTATCTACCTGTTGCATCTACTCATCTCATCTACCCATCCCATTGTTTCTACCAATCCTATGTACCTATCTACCCATTTTATTTATTCATCTCATCTGCCTATTCCATCTACCCATTGTATCTACCATGCCACCTACTCAGTGTCTAGCCACTGTATCTACCTATCATATATACCCATTGCATCTGCCTATCTACCCATTTCATTTATCCATTGGATCTACCCATCTACTACTGACCTACTCCATCTACCCATTGCATCTACCCATCTAACCAAACTATTGTACCTACATATCTATCCACATCTACCCATTGTAATTACCCAGTATATCTATAATCTACCCATTGTATCTGCCCGTTGCATATACCCATTTCATCTACCTAATCTATCTTCCCGTTCCATCTACCGATCTCATCTACCCATCCCATTGTATCTACCGATCTCATCTACCCATCCCATTGTATCTACCAATCACATCTACCCATTCCCTCTACCTATCGACCCTTTGTTTCTACACATCCCATCTACCTATCTACCCATTTTATTTATTCATCTCATCTATCCATCCCATTTACCCATCTACCTATTCCATCTATCCATCCCACCTACTCACTATGTCTAACCAAAGTATCTACCATTATATATACTCATCGCATCTACCTATCTATTCATCTCATCAACCCATTCCATCTACCTATATACCAATTTCATTTACCCATTGCATCTACCACCTACCTAATTAATCTACCCATTGTATCAACCCATTGTACCTACCCATCTCACAACTCATTGTGTCTATCTACCTAACCACTGTATCTATCCATCACATCTATTCCTCTACCCATTGTATCTACCTATGACATCTACCCATTATATCTACTGATTGTATCTACCCATTCCATCTATCCACCTACCTATTCTATCTATCCATTGTATCTAACCATTGTATCTGCCCATACCATCTACCTATTCCATCTACCCATTGTATCTATCCAGCACATCTACCCATCTACCCATTGTATCTACTATCTACCCATCACATCTACCTATTCCATCTACCCATCACATCCACCTTTTCAATCTGCCCATTGTATCTACCCATCTAATTTACCTATCTACCTATTCCATCTATCCATTTTATCTACCTATCTATCTACCCATCTACCTATCGCATCTACTTATTTTATCTACATATTCTATCTACCCATCTCATCTACCTATTGTATCTACTTATTCTGTCTGTCTTATCCTCTTCCCAACATCACATATATTGTTGTGAGCATGTGTGCCTGCTCGAGCCGTTGCTCACGCTTGCGGGCTTGCGCAAACAACATACGAGACACGTTAACACCCATTACGGACTCACAAAAATCGTCCGCAACCCGCGGACATGAAAAAATGAAAAACACAATAAATACACAAAACACATACATAAAAAGCTTACCTACAGCAAGAGGGAGCATCCAGGACCTCAAAAAAACAACTTACACCTTCATTTAACTCAAAATAAAAGAATTTAGACACCAAAAAAATTCTCTAAGCGACAGAAAAAATGGCCGAAAACGAAACCGAGGCTACAGCACTCTAAACACGCAAAACACCACAAGAAACTCGCAAAACACCACAAGAAACTCGCAAAACACCACAAAAGACCTACGGATATTTCGCTAAGACGCATACCATACATTACCCGCCATTTTAGAACAATAACTTATACAATGCGGAAGTACACAGCTACGCTAACGGTTTGGTCTCGCGCACGCACACTATTACACTGCACACATTCATCACGCTTACACAGCAGCTCCACACCACTAATGCTCCCAATACTCAAATTATTTATTTGGTTATTATACACCAAATAGCATTAGCTCACTTGCAATTTCATTGCCGTCATTTTTTGACGGGCAATTCGCTAGTACAGTAATAAAATTAAGTAAAGTTAGTAAAATATTCCAAGGGACACTGTCACTTTAAGATAACCCTTGAGCTACATTAACTAATGCTGTGTATCTATATTGTAGCCCCCTGCACCCTGTGTGATCATATTACACTAGTACACTAACCTTTAGACTCTTCTCTTCAATGAGTCCTGGCCTAGCCCCCTGACCGTTAATGCATGCCGCCCACCATTACAGTGACGATATGCATGGGCGGTCATAAATGTATCAATTAATGACTGACAGTCTTCCATCATTGACCAATCAATGATGGAAGGTTGTACAGTTACTAAGAGAACAATCTAAACCCACCCAGACCGTTAGCCCTGAGCGCCCGCCAGCTAATAGGGCCTCGAGTTTACATTTTGATTGACTGATACAGTGAATAAAACCACCAGTTGCCTGTCCCTTCCACCTTTCTGTTTCCTGACCCTGCTCACGCTGAGACTGAGAGACCTCCCTGGCTGAATCTACTCACATCTGCTCTGCTGCCTGCCTAACACAGTAAGTCTACCTGGCACCTGCCCTGCCCCTGGCCAAACCAAACCCCTAGTAGCCCCTAATAAAAGTTAGGGGTGACCAGTTACCCCACTATGCCTGCCTGGCCTGCCACCTACCCAGCCACCCACCAACTACCACCGACGACTCTAGGCCTGCAATGCCTGGTGCCACCCCCAGCCATCACCCCCATGTGGCCTGTGCCACCCCTGATCAGGCCTGCCCTATGCAATGCCATCATGCCACCGGGATCGGGGTAGTCGGGTGGTGAGTGGGGTGGCACAGGCCCACATGGGGGTGATCGGATCACCCCCTTGATGAGGCCTGTGCCACCCCTGATCACCTCCATGTCGCCGCCCTATGCCACCCCCGAGGCCCGATCACCACCACCCCGATGCGGCCTATGCTATGACACCGCCCGATTACCCCGATCACGGCGATCGGGGTATTCGGGCGGTGAGCGGGGTTGCACAGGCCACATGGGGTGGATGTTCACCCCCATGAGGCCTGTGCCACCCCTGATCGTGGCCTACGCGGTCACCGACCGACCGATGGGCGCCTGGCCTGAGCGTGACCGACCCCACCCTGATCCAACTACCTACCTAGCACCCCCCCCCTATTTTTATTCCATTTTTAGAAGTAACAGGCATGTACATGTGCCTGTCACTTTTAAAGATAAAATAAAAATAAGGTAAGGGAAAAACAATACAGTAAACACATATTACATATACAAATAAAGTAAACAGCAGCTTTAAACAAACAATAATAAAAATAAAATAAACAACAGCACATACTTACCTGTCAAATTGACCCCTCCAGCGTTGGCCTTCTGTCCTCTATGACCTGGATATAGTCATGAAAATAATCCAATGTTGATTGAAGCCCATGTCAAATAATCCAATGTTGATTGAAGCCACTGGTCAAATAATCCAATGTTGATTGAAGCCACTGGTCAAATAATCCAATCTTGATTGAAGCCATTGTCCATCCATCCATTCTGGCCCATTGAAAGAGGCCTCCACCAAAAAAAAAAACGACGCTCTAAAAAAAAAAAAAAAAAACTAACAGAGCTCCTCCTACAAGGAGCCCCTCCCGCGATTAATTGATTTTTTCCCACGGTCTGCTTTATATACTAATTTTTGAAGGACTCTGATTGGCTGAAATTTTTGATTGACATCGATTTCAACCAATGAGAGTCTTTAAAAAATTAGCAAATCAGCAAGCAGGTATGGAAGCCTGTAAGGGTAAAAAAGGTTAGTGTGAACTTGTTTGACCCTGTATGTATTATACATATTACAGGGCTATTTTATGTGATATACATGTTACAGGATAATATCCTGTAACATGTATAGCCAAAAAATAGCACTGTAATATCTATAAAAAATAATGTGTAATAGAAATGCATGAACAATATAATATAATAAGTAATAAAGAACATCAATTAATCAAATAATAAATATCAATTAATATATATTGTTTTATGTATATGTTTATGTATATTTATGTGTATTTTTTATGCGTATATATATATTTGTATATATTTATATATATATATATATATATATAATATATATATATATAGATATATATATATATATATAATATATATAATATATATATATATATATATATATATTGATTGATAGATATATTGATTGAGATATATATATATATATATATATATATATATATATATTTATATATATATATATATATATATATATTGATTGATAGATATATTGATTGATATATATAAATATATTTATTTATTGTGATATATTGATATCAATTGATATATATATATATATATATATATTTTTTTTTACAATTTGGGCCTATATGGTCCCACATTGTTATTTAGGGTTTTTAAGGCGCGGTTGGGGCCTATATGGTCCCACTTTGTTATTTAGGGTTTTTAAGGTGCGGTTGGGGCCTATATGGTCCCAATTTGTTATTTAGGGTTTTTAAGGTGCGGTTGGGGCCTATATGGTCCCACTTTGTTATTTAGGGTTTTTAAGGTGCGGTTGGGGCCTATATGGTCCCAATTTGTTATTTAGGGTTTTTAAGGTGCGGTTGGGGCCTATATGGTCCCAATTTGTTATTTAGGGTTTTTAAGGTGCGGTTGGGGCCTATATGGTCCCACTTTGTTATTTAGGGTTTTTAAGGTGCGGTTGGGGCCTATATGGTCCCAATTTGTTATTTAGGGTTTTTAAGGTGCGGTTGGGGCCTATATGGTCCCAATTTGTTATTTAGGGTTTTTAAGGTGCGGTTGGGGCCTATTTGGTCCCAATTTGTTATTTAGGGTTTTTAAGGTGCGGTTGGGGCCTATATGGTCCCAATTTGTTAATTAGGGTTTTTAAGGTGCGGTTGGGGCCTATATGGTCCCACTTTGTTATTTAGGGTTTTTAAGGTGCGGTTGGGGCCTATATGGTCCCAATTTGTTATTTAGGGTTTTTAAGGTGCGGTTGGGGCCTATATGGTCACACTTGGTATCACGACCCACTCTCTGGCTGGGGTCTGCTGACTTGATTTGGGTTACTCTGGACCTTGGAGTAGCTTTGATTACAGAAACATCATGTCTCAGCCCTTGGTTTAGACTGAGCAATATTAACAGTAAGTCTGACGAATCTTACTGCAATCATAAGTCCCTGGGTAAATAATACATCTGCACACCACGTCTTGATGAAAATTATGAACAACTTCTTTATTTTTCCACAAGTATTTAAACAACTCACAAAACCAGTACAGGGAGTGGCTACTCTTAGTCAAACCCTCATTCCCCTCTGGCCATTCTCACAGAAGTAATTTGTGGGAACTTATTAGTCTCCTCCCCCAGTGCCTTCCCACTAGGTGTGGCTACAAGCTCATTCTCTCCCTGTCTGTGGAGAGAGTAACATCTCTGCCCTGGCCTATGGCCCTAGTATTGAGGCTGGAAGCCCCTGTACTATCCCATTGTCCTACGGTGCCTGGCAGTCTGGCAAATCTCTTTGTTCTGGCCTTGCTATTACTTCAAGTGTTTACTTTAGGTGATAGCTGGAAGGCAGATGGGTGATCAACTCAGGTTACATATGCAGTCAATATGGATGATGCACACAACATGGCTCCAACATTCAAATACAATATATTTACAGATATTACCACTACAACATGTTATAACCCACATGTTATGAGTTGAGGCAGTACTTCCCACGTCAGTCCACTTAATGCGTTATGACGACTTTATTAGTGGTGACGTGGTAAACTGCCTCTCCTCTGAATGCATAACAATAACAGTGGGACTCTGCCCTGAATATATTACATTATAAAAGTGGCTCTGGGAGCCCAAAACCTTCTGTTCAATAACATGTGGCAGGTAACAGTTCCAAATCCAAGATGGCCCCTGGCTGATTCATGACACTTGGTCTTTCAAGGTTTTAAAAGTTAAGGTTTGGGTCTTGAACGTTCTAATGTTTTTTTTGTTGTTTTCTATCACTTCCCAGGTGCAAACTATCTGTGGAAGCAGATTTGTTTGGACTCATTGGTTGACTTACTGGACGTGAATACCCCGAGAAGGAGAGTCAACTGTAGGTGAGTATATGGTCACACTTGGAATTTAAAGGTTTTTAAGGTGCGGTTGGGGCCTATATGGTCACACTTGCTCTTTTAAGGTTTTAAAAGTTACGGTTTGGGTCTTAAACGCTCTAATGTTTTTTTTGTTGTTTTCTATCACCCCCCAGGTGCAAACTATCTGTGGAAGCAGATTTGTTTGGACTCGTTGGTTGACTTACTGGACGTGAATACCCCGAGAAGGAGAGTCAACTGTAGGTGAGTATCATTGCCTTTAATTTTCTGTCCATGCGTATAGGTGCAAATTTGATGTTGATGTAGTCTTGTCACATGAGGGTTTGCAATCTGTAATGTATACCAATGAAATCAACACACTGTTATTTTAAAGTAATTTTGTGACATAATATAAATTAATATACCGTGATCTCTTTCTTCTATTGGTATCAGAAATAAATACTATTGACTCTCTACTTGTGAAGCCTTTCGGCACCCTAACCTATGAGGAGAAGGTGGAAGTAAAACGGTTAGGAGCTGACCAACCAGAGATAAATCTGCAGCAAATCGCAAGAGATAGAGGGAAGCAATATATCCGTAATTTCAATACTGAATGGTACAAGAAGAACGACTGGCTTTCTGGAAGCGTTTCTAGGAAGTCCTTATATTGTTTCCCATGCATCCTATTTGGTGGTGACGCTTCTTGGACCAAAACTGGAGTGACTGACGTCAAACATCTAGCTGATAAATTGGCGAAACACAAAAGTTCTAAAGCTCACTTGGATAACAGGATCAAGTTTAAGATGCTTGGACAGGCGAACATTGCTGTTCAACTGGACCAAGGATACCAAGTCAGTATTCAAAAACACAACGAAGAAGTGGCTAAGAATCGGTACATCCTTTCCAAGATAATTGATTGTGTTCGCTTTTGTGGCGCTTTTGAACTGGCATTAAGAGGACACGACGAGAGTGAAACATCACTAAATCCAGGAGTGTTTAGAGGCCTGGTGGATTTGGTTGGCAGTATCGATAGTGCAATGCAACAGCATTTGAAGACTGCAACTGTGTTTAAGGGCACGTCCAAAACTGTGCAGAATGAGCTACTGGACTGCATGCATGAAGTTATTAAGGAAGTGATTCACCAAGAGCTTAAGGAAGCCCAGTTTGTGGCAATCCAAGCGGATGAAACAACCGATATTTCCGCTAGGACACAGTGCGTTGTAGTCTATCGCTACATTGACAAGAATCATCAAGTGGTGGAAAGATTTGATGGCTTCACGGAAATGAAATCAACGGATGCAGACTCGATTGCTGCTGTTGTGCTGGAAACACTGAATACTGTTCTCCCAGAGCCAGAAGACAAGAAGAAAGTCATAGCTCAAAGCTACGATGGTGCCAGTGTGATGCGTGGAGATCAAGGAGGAGTTCAAAGAAAAATAAAAGACGTGTACCCGAACGCACACTACGTCCATTGCTATGCTCACCAACTGAACCTAATAATGGAGAAAGCAGTTTCAAGGATTGGAAGAGTTCGAGTTTTTTTTTCCAACATAGGCGGCATACCATCTTTTTTTTCACGCTCTCCAAAAAGGACTGGAGTTCTGGATGAGGTAGTTGGTAGAAGACTTCCAAGAGGTGCACCGACACGATGGAGCTTCAACGTTAGGACCGTGAAAGTGATCTACGAGAACAGAGATGCGCTACTTGAGTGTTTCCAGACAATTGAAGCATGTCTAAACTTTGATCCAACATCTATACGTGAAGCCGCAGGTTTCATTGGAATGCTGGAAGACAGGGAGTTCCTTTACTTCCTTAAATTATTTCATTTAATAATGCCACATGTTGACATCCTCTATAGTCAGCTTCAGAAGCGAGACACGGATACTGTTTATATCAAAAAAGTCACAGAAGACTTTGTCGCCAGCATCCAGAAAATCCGTAATTCTGTTGAAGAGATAGAAGCAAGTTTGCCGAGCGATGTAACAGTCAACAGACGGAGTGCGGAGATCTCAACCTTGAGACAACTTTCAAGAGAGGTATGTGACATAGTGGTGGTTCATGCAAAAGAACGTTTTTCATTTTCAAATCACCTAGTCAGTGCCAAACTTGTTCAAAGTGACTTGTATAAAACCCATGACACTTGCTTTCCAACCCAAGCTCTGGAAGACACCGTGCAAGCATATCCAATACTGAAGAAGGAACAATTACGCACTGAGCTGTCACTTCTGTATGGGAAGACAGATTTTCATACTTGTACAAGTGCTGTTGCACTGCACAAACTTTTCCATCAATTTAATCTGCAGAATGATTTCACCGAGACAGTAAAATTATTAAGAATCCTGATTACAACACCGATGACCACTGCAGAATCAGAAAGATGCTTCTCCACATTGAAGAGGATAAAAACCTTTTTAAGAAGCACCATGTCCCTGGAGCGGTTGAATGCATTGGCGATGCTCTCAATGGAAAAGCAACTGATTTCCGAGATCCCAGACTTCAATGAAAAAACCATTGAGAAGTTTTCTTCTTTGAAAGATCGCCGTGCAAAATTAAAATACAAGTGATAGAAGTCAAAGAAGAATGCATACCCCCAAGGTGTGCAAAGATAAACTGCGTTAAGCAGCACCACCTCACACTACCAAACATAACTAGTGGTAAGTAAAGTATGAACGGTGTGTGGGTGTGCATATGGAAGGAGCTATGAAAGGTGTGTGCATGGTCAGTAACAAGCCTTGGCGTGGTTTGAAGAAATTGGAGGCACTTCCAAGGGTAGCTGTCACTTGTGTACGGGAAGCAAGAATTCCATGTCTGTACAAGTGCTGTTGCTCTGCAGCAACTTTTGCATCAATTTAATCTACATAATTTAACAGAGTGAGTGAAGCTATAAGGAATCCTGCTTACAACACCGAAGACTACTAAAGAACCAGAAAGATGCTTCTCCACATTGAAGAGGATAAAAAGGTATTTAAAAAGCACCATGGCCCTGTAGCGGTTGAATGCATTGGTTTGAAGGAATTGGAGGCACTTTCAAGGGTACGTTAAGTTCTCAGAAATGGCACCACCTCACTACCAAAAATAACTAGTGGTAAGTAAAGTATGAATGGTGTGTGGGTGTGCATATTGAAGGAGCTATGAAAGGTGTGTGAATGGTCAGTAACAATTGTTGAAGCCTTGGCGTGGCGTTACTGCTCATATGGTTATCCATATGCTAATTCAACGTGTTTGTTTGACATTGATTATTGTGTTGTCTAAACAGAAGTTAAATGTTGTTGTTTTCTTGAATCCCAAGATCCACTGGTTTGGGCCTATACAGTGCTGATTGGTCTTCTAAGGTATGTTTGGGGCCTATGGTCACACTTGGTCTTCTAAGGTATGTTTGGGGCCTATATAGTTCCACTTGGTCTTCTAATGTATGTTTGGGGCCTATGGTCACACTTGGTCTTCTAAGGTATGTTTGAGGCCTATATGGTCACACTTGGTCTTCTAAGGTATGTTTGAGGCCTATATGGTCACACTTGGTCTTCTAAGGTATGTTTGGGGCCTATATAGTCAAACTTGGTCTTCTAAGGTATGTTTGGGGCCTATGGTCACACTTGGTCTTCTAAGGTATGTTTGAGGCCTATATGGTTCCACTTGGTCTTCTAAGGTATGTTTGGGGCCTATATAGTTCCACTTGGTCTTCTAAGGTATGTTTGGGGCCTATGGTCACACTTGGTCTTCTAAGGTATGCTTGAGGCCTATATGGTTCCACTTGGTCTTCTAAGGTATGTTTGGGGCCTATATGGTTCCACTTGGTCGTTTAATGTTTTTTAAGTATGGTTTTGTTCTTGAATGGTCTGATTGATTTGCTTGTTTTCTTTCAACCCCAGGTGCAAACCCTATGTGGCTGCAGATTTGTTTCTACTCGTTGGTCAACTTAATGAACGTGAATACCCTGAGAAGAAGACCCGACTAATGGTAGGTGTCACTCCTTTAATTTTTCTGTTTATACGTATAGGTGCAATTATGATATTGCTGTAGTCTTGTCACATGAGGTTTTTCAATCTATATTGTATACCAATGAATTTAACACATTGTTACTTTACTTCTTGACATTTCTGCATTGCTGATCATGTATTTCAATGGGCTTTAAAAGTATAAGGTCATTGGGCGGGGCTTATAAAGGTCATTATGACGTCAGGGGGAGGAGTTATAAAAATGGGTGTGGTTTGAAAAGGGGGAGTGGCTATGTTTCACCCTGTCGCCCCTCCAACTTGAAAAGTCACCAGCCGCCACTGAGGTATTCTAAAAAGTCTTCCTTTAAAGATTTCATTTAAAAACTTAAAACAATTAAAAAAAATTATAGACAAATTTATATATAGAAATAAAAAAACACGTATTAAACAACAAATTATCTCAAGAACTTTTTCTAGAGGAGGCCTGGCGGCACCGAATATTATTCAATACTCAAATGCCATTAAATTAGTTCATCTATCAAAATTTACAATAAAAGAAAATAAACCTACATTTTTGCTCATAGAAAATGAGTTAGTTAAAAAGTTTTATATGGTGAGAAATGTTAATCCTCAGGACTCAATTTGAATTACTTAAATCCAACTGTGATTCCATTTTTGTTGATGTCTTTTTTTTTTTTCTTGTCTGATATTTGTAGTCTTGATGTCCTGATGTTTTTTACTGTTTGTAAATATTGTAACTTTTTTAATGTAAATTTTTAAATGAAAATAAAATTATTAAAAAAGGAATTAATGTTTTGTTTGTTCCATCCCATCCTGAGAGCTGTATATTTGTAGTTATCAGTGGATGAAGGAGCAGAATTTCAGAGGCTTTTTTTGTTCAAAAGTTAAGATTGAAATTATTAACACACTCCTTCCCCCTCACTGGCAGACACCATGCATCATGCAATGCCACCATAGCTTTCAAGAAATTTAAATGCCCCTCTCACACACACAATTCCAACCAATGTCTCATGGTTCCATCCATCGTCCTGCAGAGACATAAAAAATGTTCTTATTAAAAACTCATAGGACTGCTTGACTTTTTTTCCTGATTAATTCACCTTATTCAGACCTAAAGATATTTTTTTAATGTGCAGTGATCCTTTAATGGAAGTATAACATGTTAATGTTTTACAAATGCCTCAATTCACATTTTCTTGAAATGTGCCCAAGTAATGTAGAAAATAATCTAATTTGTCTCACCAACTACTGCATTGGATTTCCTTGCTGAGAAGATTAATTCACAAATGCAGCCCCCAGGGGAAAATAATTAAGGGGACGGGGCTTTTGACCTGGCTCAGTGCTAGGGTAGTGAACATGGGGGGGGGGGGGGGGGGATGAGGAGCAAGGCCCAAATGAGGCAGAAGAGGGAGGACAAGGGAGGAGGCCCATGGGGGTGGGGGCAAGGGGGAAGAATATGGGGAGGATTAAAAATGCCAGGGCAGGCAGGCAGGTAAAGGGTGTTAGGCCAGGAGGTGAGGTAGCAGCAGGCAGGTGGCGAGGAGTATGTCTGTAGGCGTGGAAAAGACAGGAGAGCGGAAGAAGTTTATGTTTTCAGGTGCAGCGGACAGGCAAGGTGAGACAGGAAACCGGATAGGCGGCCTGGTTGAGAGACGCCAGGAATAGGTGTATGCCAGACCCAGATCGGAGGTCGAGGTCCAGAAGAAGGTTGTCGGAGTACAGATGGGCTTATGGGGAGCATGAGCGTATAGATAGGAGCAGAGAGAGATGTGTTGGTCGTTACAGAAATCGGCCTGAGAGGGGAGCTGTAGGGAGCAGGCACTGCCTTCTGGTGGAGACAGGAGGGTACACATTTCGTCCAGGAGAGGAAGGGAGAAGAGAGATGGCGGCAGGAGTGGAAGGTGTCCTTCCTCAGTCAGAGGAAAGGATAACAGAGACGGCGGCAGCAGGAGCAGAGGGCATCCAGCCTCAGGCGGAGAAAACAATGGTGGAGAGCCCAGCAGCAGGAGCACGGGACGTCCTGGCGCAGGTAGAGGGCAGGCTGCTAAAGAGACTGGCAGTGGTAGCGGAGGGCGTCCATCCTCAGGCGGAGGATTGGATTGGATAACAAGGGGATCGGCAGCAGGAACAGATCGCGTCCGCCCGCTAAGGAAGGGCTGGATGACAATATGAGTGGAGCAGCCGCAGGTGTTACTGTCCCTTTATTATCTACTGACAGGAGGTATAGCGGTGAGTGTGAAGAAAATACACAGGGCAATGCAGTGGATGTGGGTAGGGCTCATGAGTTAGTCACAGGTTTAACAGGTTTGTTGTCTAAATTTGCAGGTAGTGCTTGGGTGGTCCAGGTAGTGCTTGGGTGGGACCGGAAGCGGGAAGGAGCAACACTCAGTTGAGTGGTCAGTGTATAGAGGAACGGTCTCTGCCCGATGGGGATGTAGGGGAGCCGAGTGAGGACGTAGGGAGCAAAGAGGTGGAAGGGGACAAGGCCTCCGCGGGGGGAGTGTCCAAAAACGTTTGGTAACTGGTTGCAGGCGTATGTCTTATTTGCGAGTATAGTAGTGGAAAAATTTCCTGATTGTTGCTCTTCCTTGTTTTGCTATCTAGAGATTGAAGGCATACACAGGACGTACGGTGGTCTAGCGTGGTGGCAATATGACGAGAAGTTTAGGCAGAGGATGGCAGTTAGACCTAGCATGCAGTGGGATTATAGGGACATGTGGAGTTGGCTTAAGGTGGTTACCCCGTTACGTCCAGGGGGAGCCATCGCTCTGAAGGTTGGGCAGGAGACAGGAGGTTAAATAGGGTTTTGCTTCGCGTATGGGGAAGGGACATGTTCTACGGGAGTTTTGTGTAAGTTTAAACATAAATGCTCGGAATGTGGGGGAGGGCATACTCTTTTTCGGTGCTTCAAAAAGAATAAGAGGGGAGCAGGCTGGAAAAGGGGGAGGAGTCCGGTGGAGCTAAAAAAAGATGGTGGGGTGGCTAAAGCTATTGTAATGATATAGGTATCACAAGGTTTTGGAGACCAGCAGCCTAGGTCAGCAATAATCCAATTTAGCAACTTTGTAGGTGAAACAGGAACAAGCTTTATTGAAGGGATCAGGAACCACAATAATCTGGCAAGGTACGTTGACAGGAAGTGCCTTATATACGCCAAGGACCAGACACCTAACCAGACACAGCTGAAGAGACTTAGTCACTGATGCTATTGCTAGCAGAGTCAAGGTTATCAGATCTCCAGGATTTTCACAAAGGCAGGCTGGCGCAGTGGTAAGGAAGAGGCTCAGCAGCCTGGGGACCAGGGTTCCAAACCCAGCAGAGTCAATTCCTCACAGCTATATGCTAGTATGCCTGGGAGAGAGGAGGATGCAAGGTTACTAGAAAAAGGGTTTGCAGAAGGTTTTGAGATTCCGGCAATAGTCATTGAGCCGTTGGGGAAGCCGCCTAACTTAAAATCTGCAAGGAAGCGGCCTCAGTTGGTTTGGGAAAAATTGTTAGGGGAGGTACAAAAAGGAAGCACCTTCCTACATGAAGTAATTTGTAGCAGGACAGGTTTGCATGCAGTAGTACATTATCTTGATTATTTTTTATTCATAGGTTCATATGATTCCCAGGACTGTACAAGGTTATTTCAGGAGTTTCAGGTGTTAGCGGGGGAGTTTGGGATTCCATTGGCGGAAAAAAAGTCAGTTGGTCCATGTCAGGCATTGCAGTTTTTGGGTATACACATTGATTCTGTGTCATTTGAGTGTAGTTTACCATCGGAAAAGATAGTGGACCTAAGAAGGGTGTTTCAGGAAGTTATGGTAGCAAAGAAGGTTAAGTTGCAATTTTTACAGTCCCTGTTAGGTAAATTAAAGTTTGCTTGTCGCATCATACCCATGGGGCGTATATTCACTAGGAGGTTATCTTTAGCCACAGCTGGGGTTGAAAAGCCCAATTTTCATATAAGAATACTTGGGGAGCACAGGGCGGACTTAATAGTTTGGGATTTGTTTTTGCATAATTTAATTGGGAAAACATTAATGTTAAGAAGTCCTGTTTGTAATGAAGTGTTAGAAATATTTACGGACGCATCAGCTTCCAAAGGGTTTGGGATTTATTTTGGGGGACGGATGTCTGGAGAGGAGACAAGATTTTTAAGAACTTAACGTTCCTGGAGTTGTTCCCAATTGTAGCAGCAGTTATGTTGTGGGGAGAAAAACTAAGGAATCAACATGTAATTTTCAGGTGTGATAATCTGAGCGTGGTGAGGGCGATTAATTTAATCACTGCTTCTTCACCGCCAGTGGTAAAGTTACTGCGGCAATTGGTACTGAAATGACTGCAAAACTGGTGAGATCGGCCCACATTATGGGAATGAAAAATGTTATAGCGGATGCTTTGTCCAGGGAACAATGGTCACGTTTTAGGGAGGTAGCTCGTTAGGCAGATGCTGAGCCAACTTTGATCCTGTTCGATCCATGGAGTATAGGAGTTTAAGAGAGATGGTGGTCACTGGGATAAAAAAAAAGGGGAATTGTATTGATAATAAATAAAGCAAAGATGCTATGGTATCCCCAGTAGTAACATACGGATGGGAGAGCTGGACCATAAAGAAGTCTGAGTACCCTAGAATTGATGCATTTGATTTGGTGTTAGCAAAAACTGCTTAGAGTCCCCTGCACTGCAAGAAGATCAAATAAATCAGTACCTCAGGAAAATAAGACAAACTGTTCACTGGAAAGTCTGAACATGAAGCTGAAGCTAAAATATTTTGGCCATATCATGAGGTGGAGATGGATAGGTGAAGTAATTGAAGCAATGGACATGAGCTTGACGGAGCTTAAAGGGTCAGTGGCTGACAGAAGGGCCTGGCGTGCTGTGATCCGTAGAGTCACAGAGAGTCGGAAAGGATTGAACTAATGCACACAGTCTTATATACAGCTATTTTTTTGTTCCTTGCTCTAATGTTTGACATAGATTGTCTCTTTAAAGGGATGTTGTCACACCCAAGAGGGAAGTTGGTTTCATCTTAACCAACATGGAAACTGGCTATATGTTGTGCTAGTTGTTTTCACTGTAGTAAATAATTCTTGAGAAATACAGCATTGGTGTTGCTGCAAATGTGCAGCTCAACATACTAATTTCTGGCTCAGACTACGTCATAATGGTAGGGGAGGGGTTCTAACTGAATGACAACACTAGGGGTCATTGTTTTGGCCACCACAGAGACAAACAAGCAGATTGGCAAATGTTTCAGTTCCAAAGCAGACATGTTTATGCTCCTTACTTAAAGGGCCAGAAGTGGTCAGTTGTTTTTTTCAACATTTTTTTTTTTTTAACAAAACTTGATGATGGGCAGTATGTTTTTAGAAAAAATAAATAATTAATGGCAGCCTTTATATTTTAAACATTTTACATGCAATATTTTTTTTACTCCTGAGCTCCATTTTCTCCTCTCAGCTGATTCTGTGGATATTTTCTCAGGTAAACTCATGCGCTTTTGCTTTAGATCTAATGAAAGCACTGACAGTCATAGATACAATATTCCCACTGTGCAGATCCAATTTTCCTGCACATTCAAAATTTCCTTCCACCTCAGGAAGTTTAAACTAAAATGCTAGATTCCAAAGCAGCATAATTACATATACAGGCATCCTCTGCTTAACCCTTTTTTATAGCTGTTTCGCTATAACGCTGTTTTGGCCCTAATTATTCCTCGTTTAACGCTCTGTCTCGCTATAGTGCTGTTTTGGCCCTTGTAATTCCTTGTTTAACGCTATGATTTGCTATAACGCTGTTTTGGCCCTAATAATTCCTCGCTTAACGCTCTGTCTCGCTATAGTGCTGTTTTGGCCCTTGTAATTCCTTGTTTAACGCTATGATTTGCTTTAACGCTGTTTTGGCCCTAATAATTCCTCGCTTAACGCTCTGTCTCGCTATAGTGCTGTTTTGGCCATTGTAATTCCTTGTTTAACGCTATGATTTGCTATAACGCTGTTTTTGCCTGCCGAACCCCTTTTAACACACTCCAATTCACTATAACTGCCCACCATTCCTAGATTAACGCTATGCCTCATTATAACGCTGTTTATGCCCATGGAACTTAATTCACTTTATAACTTGTTATATCTAACACTGTTGGGAAGACAGATGTAATGTCCTATAAAAATGCATATACATATAAAAATAAAGATATTATTTCTATGTATGTACAAAATGTGTATGTGTTATGTATACTATATTAGAAAATACAGTATTAATGACACAGTAACTTCAAATGTAAGTGAAACTGTGTATTCCTGGTTGCGAGTTCCCCTATTCCTATTTACCATATGTTAAAATGACCCCGTTTATCGCTGTTTCTCTTAGCACTCTGTCCTCCAGGAACCTACAGGGTTAAACGGGGCATAGCTGTAAAATATAATAACTTAGAGACTTTTTTAAGTTCTAAAAACCTATTCCCTATTTTCAAAAGTGGTTCTTCAACACAGTATGTTAAAAATTTGCAGAGGTTGCTTAAAATGGAGGTCGTCACCTATATATACAATTTTTGCTGGGGGGGGGGCTTGTTCTGGGACCACTACACTTTAATTTATCTGAATGTGAAGATCCCCAAAGCTATCCTATGTGGAATATGTTTCCTCCTGTGAATTAAAGTATGTGGAAGTTTGCATCGTATGCTTTTTCTCAGCTCCTTACAAGTTTAACATGGAATAATTATCTCCCAACTCTGTGAGAATAGTGTTACTCTGCTCAGAGAATCTGGTCTCCTCGCAACTGTAAAAATAGCTTGCTGTGTAAAGAGCCTGCGCTCTCCCTGCATCATATACATGGCTGGGTTTGGGTTAATAAGGTATTTAGTACGTTAGAGCCCTCTCTCTCTCTGTGTGGGTCTTGGTACTTGGGTTCGGTTACCATGGAGATGTGGGGGTGGAAGTAAAATGCTGCATATTATCTATATATACAGTATAGATACACTCATTTTAGGGGTGTCTCTGCTTCCTATCATGTCTTTTTCATAATATTAGTTGATTTTTACTACATTTTTTCTTAATTTACAATCTCAAAGTACAACTATTGTTATTTTGTTTTAATTTACAGGCCCATACAGTGCAAAAGTTAAATGATCATTGAGGTCAATCTTTTTCTATAGGGTCTTTATAATGAGAAATGTGTTGGATCTTTCCTGTTTGCTGCCCGTGTGCAGTGCCGGACATCCGCCACTAGGTGGCGCAAGCTGACTGGTCCATGGATTTATTTCCAGTGTAAAGCGTATGTGCCATTACCTAAACCCTAACGCCCCTTACCCAAATACCTAACCCTAACGCCCCTTACCCTAATACCTAACCCTAACGCCCCTTACCCTAATACCTAACCCTAACGCCCTAACCCTAACATCTAACCTTAATGCCCCTTACCCTCATACCTAACCCTAACGCCCATCCCCCTAATCCCTAACCCTAACACCCCTCACCCTAACTCCTAACCCTAACACCCCTCACCCTAACTCCTAACCCTAGCACCCCTCACCCAAACACCTAACTCGAACACCCCTCATCCGAACACCCGAACATCCCTCACCCTAATATCTAACCCTAACACCCCTCATTCTAACACTAAAGCATAAGAAATTCAGGGACCCTGCGGTTGCGTCACCTAGTGGCCGATGGCCGGCACTGCGCACAGGCAGTCAACGGGAAAGGTTCAATGTGTTTTTAGAAAGAAAAACATAAACACGGCCTACATTTCTCACTTTTATATGCAATTATCCGTGTTGCTTGTCGCAGCTTCTGTCCAAATAGGGTGTGCCCTTGCTGCATTAGACTTAATGAGTGCACTGGCAGTTTTAGATGCCTCATTCCTCTTATGCAGATGGAAACCTGCTACCTGCATTTGAACACTTCTGTAAATAGATAATTGGAAACTAACATGGTATATTTCACAGCAGCATAATTAAATGTAAAAATATATATAAATTAGAGGCTGTATTATTTATATTTTACATATTCCAAAACCATGTTGCCTATTCTCAGGTGTAGTTCTTTAAAAGATGATATTTTTTGACACGCAGTGGTCCTTTAAGCAACATGAAACACACATATTTATAGAGCAAGCAATTAATAATAGGATTTAAACATGATTTTTTTTTATAGACACAGCAGAGGTTTGCAAAACATAAAGTTCACATACTGTATAGAAAAATATAATTAAACTTGATTGTTATTTAAAATTTTGAGTGTAAATGTTAGATAACGGAGCTGGAAAGCTGGGTATTTAAGCATAAATTACAGCAAAACGTCCTCAAAATGAGTGGGAGGTGACAAATCACAAGAGCATGCCCAGTTGGTATAGATTAGAATAACAATAAGAATTTTAGGACCTTTCCTGTTTCATGCCTGCTAGTAGTGGAGTGAAGTAGCCACTAGATGGCACAATGGTGGTCCGCTTTGTTCAATTTGTTGTTAGGGATAGGTTTAAGTTTAGGGTTAGAGTGATGGTTTACAGTTAGGGGCTAATGGTTAGGGTTAGGGCAGTGGCATGATAAGCTTCACATAGTAAAATAGTGGCACACACAGCCATTACCCTAAACCCTAAGTCTAGCCCTCACTATATGAACAAAATGAACAAAAACTTGGTGCTCCACTTAGTGGCTGATGCACGCCACTGCCGGCGGTGTCGAAATATGAAAGATCCACATTTTACTCTACCTAGGGATCCTCCTTGCAACGTGTGTGTGTTGCATTTCCAGTATAAGTTTAATATCTACAGCACTCTTTGTCATTAAAAACATTTACAACTTGTTATTAAATGCATGGTATGTGAGTTATGTGTACTTATAGTGTAAAACCTTACATTAAAACCAATTTTAATTTATAATCTCACTGATCAAAAAAGGATTTACACGGTAACTACACTAATTTTTAATTTACAGTCCCAGCCCAAATACTTTTACATGTGCAGGCCTATACAATAACAAAAAAAAAAATGTACACCCCTGTAGTACCACTCATTTTAATTACCATTTTTACTAATTAAACATCCAGTAACAGAATAACTATTTTTTTCATTTACAGTGTCACTAATTTTTTAATTAGTTTGTACACTTTCCCTTCTATAATTAACGTACACAACCACAGCTGTGGGCTTATATTTAGAAATACAATCCCACAGTACAATTACTTTTTAAATTTATTTACCAGCAGAATTTTCTCTCAAGTTTCAGTCAACCATTTTTTAATTTACTCCGTTTTAATTAGCTCTGCAACCCACTGTAACTTATGCAATTGATTAGTGAATTTACCCATCCTTGAAAGACCAAAAATTCAAATTTACAGCTCACTGTCTCACTAATTAAATATTTACCCACTAGTTGTACAAATAAGTTTTAATTTACTGTATATCTGTTTAATTACTGCATAAAACAACACAATAGTTACAGGTATATAGACAGAATTACATTTTAATATTTTATTCAGCAGTATTTGTACAACAGTTTTTCACCATTTTTTTAAATGTTAAATTGTATTTAACGAAAAGTGTAATTATTATAAGAATTTTCATTAAAGCATTAAAATGTCAGAAATGTAATTTAGTAAAAACTACTGATTGAAATTGTTAAATAAAATAGCAATTTTCAGAGTAATTATTTTATATTAATAAAAATAAAAATCAAGTTATATGCTCTATCTCTAATTATCTTGAAAAAAGAAAAATATATTTAGAAATACTATTTAACATGTTTGGTGGATATATTTTGCATATTTCCTGATTACTGTATTGTTGCTCTAAATAAAAATCAATGTCCAGTATTCGCAGTTGGATGGTTACTCTCCCAATTGCGAAATGGGATTTAAAAGATGAGAAGCTAACCAAGGAGGAAGGAGAGGAAACAGTTAATGTAGAAGAGTCTTTTTCTTTTTTTTTTCCAAGAGGCTCAGATAAGAGGCTGGGAGGAGAGAAGAGAAGCTGCTCAGAGGTCCCATTGTTATAGGATAACAGAAGCATCTCAGCATCCCGACTCATCTGCATTTCCAGTAACCATGCAGGTAAGGGGGTACCACACAGTCCTATAGAGGGCCTGGGTCACACTCCCTTGTAGATCCATTATCTCACTCTCTCGCCCCTTTATTTCTTTTATCTCTTCCATACTCATATCTGTCTCCCACACTATTTGATTTTTTTTTTCCATTTTCTGTTCCGTATTCTAATAATTAAGATAAGATGTTCTCATCTCATCTGATCCTTATATAATGTGAATTGTTAATTGATCCAGAGGAAAGCAACAAAAAAAGTCAAGTTGCTCAATAGGGGAAAACATTCCTGCCCACAAAACTAGCAATGACATTATTCCCTGAACGAACACCCCTCTTATTCTAGATAACTAATATAACCTTGTATGCCCTTTTAATTCAACAATATACCCAACCCCTTTTTAAAGTTATCTATTCAATTTGCTCCCAACCTCTTTTGGTAGAGCATGTCACAGTCTGATCATCCTTACTGTGAAGAACCTTTTTCTTTATTTAAAGTTATTTTTTTTTCTAGCCTCAAGGCGTGTTATTTTCAATTGTAAACTTCTTGCAAGAAACATTCATTTGACAAAGCCTTATATTGACCTTGGGTGTATTTATATGAGATTATCATATCTCCTCATAGGTGCCTTTTGCCTAATTTGGTTGCCCAATCCTCATAGCTTTACCCCTATGTATACCTTAGGAATCTTGTTGCCCTTCCCTGTGCCTTTTATAGCTCTGTAATATCCTTGTTTTGAAGTGTTGCCCAAAATTTAACACCCTATTCCACATGATGTCTTTTTTTGCCTCTTTTTCTTCCTTGTTTTTTTCTTATATTTGTTTCATCTTCCATATAATTTCCTGATTTTTTGTGTATATGCCTTCTCCTCCTTTACTCTGTCTCTTTCTCTATTTTACATTTCTTCTATTTTTTTATTATTCATTATTTTTTATTTATTTTTCTCTCATCTGTTCCCTCTTCCTCTTTCTACATTATTCTCTCTCATCTCTATCACATCCATTATTTCTTTCTTTCCTATTTCTTTTTCCTTTCCCTTCTCCATTTCTTTCTTTCTCTTTTCTCTATTTCCTCACAATTTCTTTCTTTACTTTTCTCTCTTCTCCATTTCCTCCCTCTCTCATTCTCTTTCCTTCCCCTACTTAATTTGCATTCACTTCATTTCATCTCATTCATTATTTCTTCCTTTCCCATGCCTACTTTTAAATATTTAGTTATCTGTCTTCTCTGCAGCCACTCTTTCTCCCTTATTGCATCTCTTCTCTTATCTATTTCCACTCTTTTTCACTCATATCTCTGACTTCCCATCTAATTTTTATCTCTCTTGTTTAATGCAATATTTCCTCCCTTACTGTATTCCTCTGTCTTCTGCTCATCCATTCTCTATGTTCCCCTTCTTTTCCTCTTGCCTATCTTTCTTTTTCTCTTCTCTGAATTCTTCATTCTGTTCCAATCTCTACTCTTTTCTTCTCCTCGCTTCCTCCATCACCTCTTTCTGTTTTCTATTTTTATCTGCTCCTCTCAGGTTTTTCCGATTTCTTATTGCCTTTCTCCTTACTTCTGTTTCGTTTACATATATCTTTGTCGCTTCTCTTTCTCCATCACCTCTCTCTCTTTTCTATCTTTATTTTCTCCCATATCTTCTTCTTTTATCAGTTCTTTTTTCCCTTTCTTCTTCCTTTTGTTTCATTGTATCTCTTCTCCTCTTCTCTCTCTTTCTAACTGTTTTCTCCACCTCTATTCCTCCTTTTCCCACTTTTCTTCCTCCACTCTTTTTTCTGCTTCCATTTCTCCTTCCCACTTCTATTTCATTTTCTCATTCACTCTCTTCTATCTTCTGTTTCCATTCCTGCTACTCTCTCCCTCTTTCATTTTCTCATTCACTCTGTTCTATCTTCCTTTTTCTCCTTCTCTCCGCCTTCTTTCCCCTTCTCTTTTCTTTTTGTCTTCATCCTCCGGTCTCTTCCTCTTTCTCTCACCTACTCCCCACTCCTTCCCTTTTCCCTCTTTATCAGTGCATCTCTATCCATGTTTCTCACTCTGTTCTATCATTATGTCCTCTTTCTCCTTCTTCCTCATCTCATTCTATGGGTTTAATTTATTTAATTTCTCCCACTGAATCCATTAAAGGAAGATCAGAGAGATGCAGATTGTTTTCGACTAGCAGCTGTTCCGTTCATCAATTCCTTCTCACTATCCCTCTGTCAGGAGGATTTTTCTGGCTCTCTCCCAAAGGGGGGGGGGGGGGGGGGGGGGGGCGGGTGCATCCATGCTATATAATGATAATGTGTACCCACATCCTCTTCATACAATATGTATTAAAAAAATATTGCAGAAAATGTAATGCATATTACAATTAACATTTTATTGTATAATCTGCTTTTTGCTATGAAAACGATAAATATTTTTTCTTTTCTGATTAAACAGTTGTTATTAGTCACTATTATATTAGTGAAACTGAAAATGGGCACATACAGTGCCTTGCAAAAGTATTCACCCCCTTGACTTTTTACCTATTTTGATCCATTACTGCC
This sequence comes from Discoglossus pictus, assembly GCA_027410445.1. Lineage (NCBI taxonomy): Eukaryota > Metazoa > Chordata > Amphibia > Anura > Alytidae > Discoglossus > Discoglossus pictus. The sequence goes on from CM050167.1 coordinate 93,834,736, forward strand.
TTAAACTCAATGTTTTGTTAATCTGAATTTTATGTGATGGATCAGAACACAAAAGTCTAAGTTGGTGAAGTGAAATGAGAAAAATATATACATAAAACTATTTTTTAGAAATAGAAAAAAGAAAATTGGCATGTGCATATGTATTCACCCCCTTTGTTATGAAGCCCATAAAAAGGTCTGGTGCAACCAATTACCTTCAGAAGTCACATAATTAGTGAAATGATGTCCACCAGTGTGCAATCTAAGTGTCACATGATCTGTCATTACACATACAGACCTTTTTTTAAAAGGCCCCAGACGCTGCAACACCTAAGCAAGAGGCACCACTAACCAAACACTGCCACAAAGACCAAGGAACTCTCCAAGCAAGTAAGGCACAATGTTGTTGAGAAGTACAAGCCAAGGTTAGGTTATTAAAAAATATCCAAATCTTTGATGATCTCCAGGAACATCATCAAATCTATCATAAGCAAATGGAAAGAACATGGCACAATAGCAAACCTGCCAAGAGATGGCCGCCCACCAAAACTCACAGACAGGGCAAGGTGGGCATTAATCAGAGAGGCAGCACAGAGACCTAAGGTAACCCTGGAGGAGCTGCAGAGTTGCACAGCAGAGACTGGAGTATCTGTACATAGGACGACAATAAGCCGTACGCTCCATAGAGTTGGGCTTTATGGCAGAGTGGCCAGAAGAAGGCCATTACTTTCAGCAAAAAACAAAATGGCACGAGAGATTTCCAAAATGTATGGAGGAAGGTGCTCTGGTCTGATGAGACTAAAATTTAACTTTTCAGCCATCAAAGAAAACGCTATGTCTGGCGCAAACCCAACACATCACATTACCCAAAGAACACCATACCCACAGTAAAACATGGTGGTGGCAGCATCATGCTGTGGTGATGTTTTTAAGCAGCTGGGACTGGGAAGCTGGTCAGAGTTGAGAGAAAGATGGATGGTGCTAAATACAGGGATATTCTTGAGCAAAACCTGTACCACTCTGTGCGTGATTTGAGGCTAGGACTGAGGTTCACCTTCCAGCAACACTTGAGTGGTTTAAGGGGAAACATGTAAATGTGTTGGAATGGCCTAGTCAAAGCCCAGACCTCAATCCAATAGAAAATCTGTGGTCAGACTTAAAGATTGCTGTTCACAAGCAGTTTTTCAAGGAGAAATGGGCAAAAATCCCATTGGTAAGATGTGGCAAGCTCATAAAGACTGATCCAAAGCGACTTGGAGCTGTGATTGCCACAAAAGGTGGCTTTACAAAGTATTGACTTTAGGGGGGTGAATAGTTATGCACATTAACTTTTTCTGTTATTTTGTCCTGTTGTTTGCTTCACAATAAAAAAAAAAAAACATCTTCAAAGTTGTAGGCATGTTCTGTAAATTAAACAGTGCAAATCCTCAAATAATCCATGTTAATTCCAGATTGTGAGGCAACAAAACACAAAAAATGCCAAGGGGGCGGGGTGAATACTTTTGCAAGGCACTGTAACTACTGTATACCTAGAGAAGCTGCATGACACAAATTTTAAACTTTTTCGATCTCATTAGTGTACCTAATTCATGCTGTGGATTTTCTTTCTTTCTTTTCTCTTCTTTCTTTTCTTTTCTTTTCTTTCTTTCCATATGTTATGGGCAACCCAAGTTTCCCCACCATTTCTGCCTAGGACACATAATAGTGTATTCATACAAAATTCTGAAATATTCTATGAAGAAATGTAAACAGCTGAGAATAAGTGAAACTTGGGTCTCGGAATGGTGCAATGGGCCAGAGTCAAGATAAGATCATGGGCTTGATAAATCAAGCCATGACATTTGGAGAAATAGGGTGAAAGAATCTAAATTGTATCAGAGCTGGGCAGAGAGAAGTAGGACTACAAGAAGGTCCAAAATGTTTGGAGATTGGGAGACTGTGAGGTGTGAGTTTATTTTAGTGATGAGGTATAAACAAAGAATAGAATTGGGATTGGGGACAGATTGGGAATGGGAGTGTTGTGAGATCTTCAGATCACAGAGATCTGGGTGAGATTAGTGAAGCAAGATATGGAGAGATTTTTAGGAATTTCAAAAGGCAGTAGTAGTAGACAGGAAGCCAATGGTGTTGGACTAGAATGGTGAACACGAGGATTGTCCAGGAAATAGGAGACAGGTAGAGCAATATCTCATAAACTCAAAGTTAAATATTGTGATGAATAAAATGAATAAAGCATATATTATTGTATAATTTAACAGTTGTGTATGTATAGATTTGTTTCAGTTTCATATTCCTGAAATGTGCTTACCAGTTCTTTGTGTGAAAAACATTATACAGTGTGGTCTTTCACGTGAAAAGCTTGAACTCTCTATATGTAACACAAACATATATGGACATGTTACCTATAGAAATAAATAGAATATACTCAGAAAACAGCAAAGCTGCTAAAAAAAATTAAATGCAAATTAGTTACAGGGTCGTATTATAGTATTTACATTAGCAATTAACCATAGAAATTATAAAATGATTAAACAATGTGTCTTCATAATGAAGTCGTGCTGTTGCGGGTTTGTTATTTTTGTACCCATCTTGTCAAAATAGTGTTAACAGAAGAAGTCACCAAGAAGCCATATTGATTGTAAACTGTCACCTTGCTGTCGCAAAGGCGAATAATGTCACGTTTTTAAAACAACAGATGCTCTGAGCCTTTAAATTAAAGGAATGCTATTATCAGCTAAAAAATCAAGTTAACCTTTACAGGGCCAAGATGTCTCTCCATTCTACAAATCCCAGGATGACACTTCCATACTATTAACAGTTAAATATCAGTTTCAGTGATTTTTTTTTCCTGTGAAGTGCCCACACAAGTCATATGTTGTTGTTTTATTCAACAGACCCTGAACTTTTAAAATATATCATTAACTTGAGAAGAATCATTGCACAGCAGAGAAAGATATACTGTAATATAGTTTTAATTAAAAACTCAGTAAATAAATGGCAAAAGTTATCATTATTTCTAAACTACACAATTAACATAATAATAATTATAATAATATTAATAATAATAATAATTTAATCACTGAAGTGTCCTATTTATATTAGGCTCTTATAAAGGACTGTATTATTAACTATTATATTGAATGTTGCTATAATGATGACAGACGTTTGCTTTTGCTCCTATCAGGATTAGACTCTTAGAGGGAATGTCATGAACCTTTGATTCTAATAACTCCACAATTTTAGTTGTACTGAAATACACTATTACCAGCCAGTTAACAACGGCACTTATCTGAAGAGCAAGTCTCTGTAGCATAACCCTCCTCTTAGGCTAAAGGCATGCAAAAGGTCCAGCCATGCTTTTATGCTATTTACTTATTTTATTATTATTATTATTATTATCTTTTATTTGTAATGTGCCAACATATTCTGTAGAGCTACACAGGGGATAAGAACAAGGAGAAATACAATATTAACAAACTGTAGAAGATGGAGGGCCCTGTTTTGAGCTTAAAATGTTTGCAGAAAGTCCATTTTCCCAAAGCACCCTACAAGATTAGAAACTCACTATTTACAATCTAAAGGGAATGGAAGAGGTCTTTGTGACATCTAGTGATCCAGGTCTTAGTGATAAAAAATGTTTTTAAAGGAGAACTTTAGCTACCTTTATAAATGTCTCTCTAAAGAATCATTTGGTAATGCTTGATAAGAAAACTACCATTTACTAGTTTTTCTGTGCATTTAAATATTTAAACTACTATATTACAGCCATGCCCCAAGGCTATAAGCTCCAGATTTTTCACAACTCTGAATGAAGTATAGTGTCTGGAGCGGAGTCACCTGGGTGGCGTACCACAATTACACTATGATAGTGGGTGGTGACTAGAACGTCTGTGTGTACATGGCTAACAGATCATGTTTCACTGCTCCCTCCTACTAATATGTGTTTTAGAGAGTGGTTTCCAGTTTTACACTTCCCCCTTGGCGCTCTACTTCAGCCACAGTATATAATTCAAAGGTTGGAATGATGCAAAACTTATACAGCCTGGGAGACTATTGAAAAATATTATGTAATTGGTTAAATGCACAGTAAAAGTTTAATCAAGCCTTACCTAACTATTCTTTAGTGACCCCTTCATAAGGCCACTAAAGTAGATCATTTAATGTTCAAGCAACTTATAATGAAAATCATAGGGAAATGTTAATTTCTTAAACTGACTTACCACGAGTACCCAGTTGCTACAGAAAGGTACATCTATGAATAATTTTAACAGAAATTAATTGTTTTTAATCATTGTAAGTGGAAGTGTTAGTTAACAGAATTAAAAGTTGGATAGTGTAAGCATAAATTACCTGAAACACTCATCCCTCTCTGCTAATGACTTAATAATCTCTCAAAATGGGAAAATACAAACTCAGAATTGGCTTACGTTTGCGGGCTCCGATCGAGTTACGTTCTCCGAGCGGTGATTTATTGAGATTTGTCAAATCGCAAGTTACTTCCCTCAAAGCCTTTGATCTTTTACGACCGCAAGAGCCCCGAAGGCTAAAATCGCAAATCACTATTCAATTGCTCTGATTCCCCCTCGCAAACCGCTCCTTCAAGCCCGCAAATGGCAAATATATAACCACAAGTTACTTGTACCAAGTAAGTCTCGTAAATGGCTTAATGACATATCAGAGCACTTTAAAAGCAAATAAAAATGCAATACTGTACTTTTATTAAGAGTGAAAGTGATGTTAGGTCTTAGATTAATAGCACAACATTCTCCAATACTTTATTTCATGTTCAATTTTCATGTTATATCGATCACAGCAATCAATGTGAAGTCCTACGGGCTTCAACCTCCAAGCCCGTAGGACTTTGAAATTCAAACACAATTTTTCATTGAAGTCCTACAGGCTTGAACATGATTGCGGAAGCAAGCCCGTAACTCATGGTTCAAGACCGTAGGACTTCAATGAAATATGGAGGTTGGATTCCAATTTCATACAGGCCTGAACCACGAGTTACGGGCTTGCGTCCGTGATCATGTTCAAGCCCGCAAATGCTACTGTCGATAGCATGGTTTCCGATTTTCACGACCGCCGCCTAACTTGAAGGCCCGGCCAATTGAATAGCATCGCAAAAGGAGCATGCAACTCAATCGCAGGCATTTCGCTGTCTGCGACTGAGTTGCGAGCCCCGAATTGAATGAGGCTGACTGTGATCATTTTAACCAACTAGACATGCTCTTCTTCCTCATCACCCTGCTAATTAAGGGAAAGGGAAATACAGAGAAGATGGATATGTTGTAATTTGGAATTTTCTCAATTATCTAACACATATTTCTACTATAATAAAAAAATGTGTTATAAAACATTGCTTACAAATGAGTTAAAGGACCACTAAACCCTGAAAATGGGGTTAACATTGAAACAAAATTAATCTCTTCTATACATTTCTGCGCATTTTGGTAAAACATATTAAATATTTTGGGCTTGCTTGCTTTATTTTGTCACTTATATTGCTCTATGTAGGGGCAGCCATTCCGCCCTGTAAATAACCCGTCACTGATATCCTCCTCCATCTTGCTTAGCTGGAGCTTGCAACAATATATTCAAATATGATATCACTGTTGGGGGCGGAACCAGCCACAAACCTGCTAGTATGATCCATGACCCTAGCAAGAAATGGTCACTTTATTACACAAATAAAGTGTAATAAATATTATTGTAGAGCACACAAAACTCTTCCACTAACAGAAACTAATTATACTTACATACTGTACATGTACATTATATACAGTTTTGAACCCAGCCATCTATATTTATTTGAATTATGACAGACATATATATACCCGGTAATTCGTTCAGTGGTCCTTTAACTATAGAGGAATCAATACTTTGTCATAGTTTAGATATGTGCTGGTGAGAGTCCCTGCCGTTCATGTACCTAATTTTAATAAAAAAATATAAGTTAATACCATGAAGTTTCTTTCAATTAACCTCACAATCTGCATGGTTCTTTTCTTAGTTAAACTGGGCCTGTGATATAAAGTTTATAGCTTGACATTTGGTTTGAGTTCACCTTTCTAAAACATTAAAACAAAGGATTTTTATAGTTAAAGGCAACAATAGAAATTAAGAGTTATTTGTTTGGTTTATACTATCCTCCAGTCCATACACAATATGAAAAGGATATCCTTAAAGGCATATCTAAGTTTCCTCTATTATGATTTCATCTGATAGAGAAGAATCTGTAGTGTATGCAAACATTCTTGCAGGAAAAAAATACCAAAATAAACATTTAAAAAACTTACCTTGAAGTTAGCAAAATGCCTTGTAATTTTTGACAGTTGAAAATTAGAGTAAATACTCCCTTGAAACCAAGGCTAAATTAGCATAAAATTCATAATTTGTTTTGGCCAATCAGGAGGAAGCGCAGGCAGCTGAAACATTTGTAAGTAAGTCTGGGGTTCCTGGCTGTGCTGCAAAGCAGCCTGGGATATATAGTGTGGCACCATGTAAGAAGGTGATATGCATTTTAATATAAGAGTCTTTCTGTGCAGCACATTCACACTTGTTTACCACCCCTGCAGATTGTCCATTCCCTGCATCAACTACTGCTGCTGGTGTTTTTTTTTCCTTCATCTCAGTGTTTGGCAGAGTTAAGCAACAGCTGAGCCTGCTTGTGTCGTTACCACCCTTACAGATTGTCCATTCCCTGCAGCAATTACTGCCGCAGGTGTTTTTTCTCTATCTCTCTCTCTCTCTCTCTCTCTCTCTCTCTCTCACACACACACACACTCACTCACTTCTCAATCTCTCTGGTGACAGCTGCAGGACTCTCACACACACACAGCAGACACAGGAAGCAGCTGGGTGGGTAACATCACAGCAGTGCCTTCAGGGTTGACATCAGTGCTCTCTTATTGGCTGAGGAAAACACGGCAGGTGAATAATGGGTTGAAATTGGTCCCCAAATGCTCCATGCTGATTGGGAGAGAACAGGTGCCTGTGTACCCACCCCTGGGGGCATCAACATAATCATTAGAGGGATTTTTAGACATAAATAAAAATAAAAAAGTTTTTTGAAATGTGCTGCATGTATCATGTATTTTAGGATTTTAGGATGCATTTTGCCTAAGGAGTGCATAAATGCATAAATGTAATAATCCAGGAAATTTAGATATGCCTTTGAGATGACAGTAACACATATCCCTTTATACTCAGTCAGCCATCTGCCTCATTATATTACATGTTCAGTACATTTTACCGTATATACTCGGGTATAAGCCGACCCGAGTATAAGCCGAGGCACCCATTTTACCACAAAATACTGGGTAAAATGAGTGACTCGAGTATAAGCAGAGGGTGGGAAATGTGCTGCCCCCTTTGTCCCTCTTGTGCCCTCTGTGTCCCCCTCTCTCTCCGTGTCTCTTCTCCCCTCTCCCTTCCCTGTGTCTCTTCCCCCCTCCCTTATCACCCTCCTCAACCTCCCTCCTCATCCTTAACCTCCCTCCTCATCCTCAACCTCCCTCCTCATCCTCAACCTCCCTCCTCATCTTCAACTTCCCTCCTCATCCTCAACCCCCTCCTCAACCTCCCTGCTCAACCCCCCATCCTCAACCCCCCTCCTCAACCCCCCATCCTCATCCTCTCTCCTCAACCCCCCATCCTCAACCCCCCTCCTCAACCCCTCCTCCTCATCCTCAACCCCCCCATCCTGAACCCCTTCCTTAACCTCCCTCCTCAACCCCCCCATCCTCAACCCCCTCCTCAAGCCCCCATCCTCATCCTCCCTCCTCAACCCCCCCATCCTCATCCTCAACCCCCTCCTCAACCTCAACCCTCCTCAACCTCACCCCCCCTCAACCCCAACCCCCCATCCTCAACCCCTCCTCCTCATCCTCAACGTCCCTCCTCAACCTCCCTCCTCATCCTCTCTCCTCATCCTCAACCTCCCTCCTCAAACCCCCTCCTCAACCCCCCCATCCTCAACCCCCTCCTCAACCTTCCTCCTCAACCCCCTCCTCAACCCCCCATCCTCATCCTCAACCCCCCATCCTCAACCCCCCTCCTCAACCTCAACCCCCCTACTCAACCTCAACCCCCCTCAACCCCAACCCACCTCCTCAACCCCCCTCAACCTCCCCCGTCAATCCCCCTCAACCCCAACCTCCATCCTCGACCCCCCTCCTCAACATAAACCCCCCTCAACCCCCCTCCTCCACCTAAACACCTCCCCCCTCTCCCCTCACTTACCTGCTTGTGCTCCGGCCTCCGCTCCTTGACCCGGCGCAGGGGGGGTAGAGACACGGGGGGGTAGAGAGACACACGGGGGGGATAGAGAGACACACAGGGGGGTAGAGAGACACACGGGGGGGGGGGTAGAGAGACACACGGGGGGATAGAGAGACACACGGGGGAAGAGTGACTCGAGTATAAGCCGAAAGGGGCCCTTTTTTGCCTTAAAAAAAGGGCTGAAAAACATTTCTTCCTATTTCACAACTTCTTCCTGTTCATGACCTTAATACATACAGCTTAGAGGACAGAAAAGAAGAGGAATAATATGATGGAAGCATTCTAATATATGAAAGGATTTAATAAAGGTCAGGAGGGAGATCTCTTCCATGTCAATGCAAGAACAAGAGATCATGATTTGAAGTTAGAACGTTAGAAATATTTATAGGTAATGTGATAAAGTACTACTTTAAAGAAAGGGCAGTAGATAAGTGGAACAGCCTTATAGTGAAAGTTGTAAGGTCAAACACAGCTAAGGAATTTAAGTATGTCAGGGAATAGCATAAGGCCAACTTGAGGCTTAATCAACACATTTTGGTAGATAGAATGGGCAGGCTAAATGGTCATTTTTTTCTTATCTGTTGTTGACTCTGTATTTCCATATTTCATACTTTCTACTCTTATTCTTATACTTCACCATCCTACTTCCTGTCTTTCCCTATACTTTCTGTCCTATATCCAGTTCCACTCTATATTCATATATCTTACTCCAGGGATAGTCAAATATGTTACAACATTCACCAAGATCTGGAATCCATATATTTATAAGACACTTTTTTATATGGCATTCTGACTGACAGCTCATTTAAGCATATGAAAACTTAAAGAGACATGGAACACAACAATTTTCATTCATGTGTTTTGCATGAAAAAAATGCATCTGTAGATTTTATTGGCAGACAAGTATGACTAATACATCTATATGACTGCTCATTAGGTGATAGGGGCAAGCCCCGATCAGTTAAACATTTTAATCAGTTTTTTTTAATGCCTTGAGAGCTTTAGTTGCTAAAAGAAAACACCCAGTGGTACATTATTAAATACATTCATTCAGTGCAAAAAATAAAAAAATAGCTTACAATGTCACATTAAGCTGAGATATATGATAAATTGAACAATGCAATTGAAAGTTGTGAAGAAAGGAGCCAGAGATTCGGATTTAGACCCAGGTCCTAATCCATACCTCACTATCTGCAGCATCCTTCCTCCTCCTTTCTACTTCACGTCCCATACTTTTATTGTATTCCACATTCAGTAATGTAATACTCCATGTTACACACTTAAAACTCCATGTTACATACTTAATGTAACATATCCAAATACTCCAAGCCGCAAAATCCGTACTCCATGCCAAATACTCTGTACTCCAAGCCCCATATTCTGTACGCCATGACCCATACTCGGTATTCCAAGCCCCATAATCGATAATCTATGACCAATACTATGTAGTCCAAGCCCCATACTATATACTCCAATCTCTATACTTCATGCCCCATACTCTGTACTCCATGCCCCATACTCTGTAGTCCAAGCCCCAAACTCTGTTGTCCAAGCCCCAAACTCTGTAGTCCAAGCCCCATACTCTGTAGTCCAAGCCCCAAACTCTGTAGTCCAAGCCCCAAACTCTGTAGTCCAAGCCCTATACTCTGTAGTCCAAGCCCCATACTCTGTTGTCCAAGCCCCATACTCTGTTGTCCAAGCCCCATACTCTGTTGTCCAAGCCCTATACTCTGTACTTCATTCCCCATGATTTCTACTATTCTATTATCTGTCTTATTAACATGACTTCACCCTTCCTCTTTCTTTTCATTCCCAAGACTTAGTACTCTGTGCATCACACGCCTCACCCTGTACTATATGTCCTAAACCACACATATATCCAATTCCATTGCCTACCCTCCCTATCCCCCCCCCTGTTCACGTGACCCTGGAGTTTACACTGACCAGCTGCTTGCACACGGCTGATAATAGGATCGTCTTGGTGCACTAGTCTGTGTAATTAGCCGCTCTCCCTAAATAATGAATGATAGCATAAACCAAAAAACAAAAGAGACTGTCAATTATTTATAGGGGAAAGACAGCACTGGGGATGTGACTGCTAAAAAGTGGTTTGTGGATCATCAACATTGAATAATTGGCAATAAACCCAAGCAGAATGAGGCCGTTATACCTTGTGCTTCTTAGGTGTTCGATTACTAATTCTGCAAGACTGGGGCAAAACCAAGCAGAAAATGAGTGCATCGTATGTACCTCAGTCTTTTCTCAATGGTGGGACATAATAGGAACATAAATCTAATAAAAAAAGGTGGAAAAACTATTTCATGTGAAGTTAATTTCACTGTTTTAAATGCAGCAATGCTATTTTTTGCTATAGAGTTTATAGTGCAAGCTATCAAGTCCTGAATGGACTATAAATTTCAAGCTCTCTATAAATGCTTATTTACTCTCTTGCTGCAAAAATATATATATATTTTTTTCTTTTGCTATTAAAATGTCAAAAGAACTAAAAGGAAAGAGCTGACACCAAATAGGGTGTATGGCCATTTTGTTTGTGATTTCTATATATTTTACTTCCTGTTTTTCGTCCAAGGCGCATGATTTTGTATTTCTCAGCATAAAATTACTACAAATGTGATCATTTGTCTATTTTTTTCTATCTTTACATTTTTGGGGGATAAAAGTACTATATAAATGTGATAATTAGATAGATATATAAAATAAATACATTCATGATTTACTATTTCTGGAATCAGACCAGACATTGGTCTGATTCCAAGAATTTTAAGTATGATGTAGTGGGAAGAAAGGTAACTGAAAATCTTTCACTGTATATAGAACAAAGATATAATAAATCAGTCTGAGTGTATATACATGTCTAAGACAGGCCACGAGATCTGTTTTCCCACAGAATTTCTCAGTGAAATGTGCTAACTCTGCTCCTAATGATTCTGAGTAGTAACATGCAAATGACACTCAAAACTATCACCTTTTTTGCCTTTAACCAACTTAACATGGGATCCATTTAGACATACTCTATGTGCACTGGTCTCATGCAGCCTTCAGAACATAGCCTAGGATTAGGGTGCATTACTAAAAACCATTATATCTGCAGGTGAGTTGCGGGCCTCTGTCTACTTTACAACTGAGGCTATGGGCCCTCTGAGCACCTTTGGTGCTCATCGCGTGGCTCACAATGAGCACCTTATTACAAGGCTCTCCCCCTGTGTCGTTTATAGGCCTTGTGCTTGTTACTGTCTTGGGTTGTGTTACTGCCATGGGTTAAGTGTTAGTGGCTTGGGTTGAGTGTTACTGCCTTGTGTTAAATGTTAGTGGCTTGGATGGATTATGTGTTAATGCCTTTCGGTAAGTGTTACTGGTTAAGGCTGTTTTTTACTTCCTTGGGCCTCGCTTTTGTCCTTTTGCGTTTTTTCGGCAGCCATTTTTTTTCTCACTCTCGCGATTTTCGATTGTGAAAAAAACGGCAAATATGCCACGGTGTTGTGTGTAAGTTAAATCGAGGCATATTTTTTTGTTTTTTTCAGGTCTTTTCAGTTTCGTGGTTCGGCCGTTAAAGTTAAAATTTTGCAATTTGCACAGTGCATTTACGGGTTTTGGTCCTAAGTCGTAGGGGTCGCTTCGTGAGACTTGCAGTGCAATAAGCACCTTCTTCGCTCATTGCAGCCTAAGTCCTGCGTGCCTCAACTGCTCGCCTCGCTCCGTGAGACTTGCAGTGCAATAAGGGCCTTCGGCGCTCATTGCAGCCTAAGTCCCTAGTGGCCGACGGCTCGCTTTGCGAGGCCCGCGGTTGCGCCTAAGTTCCCTGTCCCTCAACTGCTCACTTCGCTTTGCAAGGCTCGCAGTGCAATGAGCGCCTTCGGTGCTCATTGCAGCCTATGTGCCCGCGTGGTCAATGGCTCGCCTTGTGAGGCTCACAGTTGTGGCCCAACGGGCCGGAACCGGACTCGCAAAGCATGACAAACCCACAAACTTGACCAACATTCTTGAACTGATAACTATATATGTGATTATCGCTTTCCCCGTTATTTACAGTGCAGGATTTATGTTTTATTTGAATCTACAGTGCTACAAACAGGTGTTTAACCCCTTTGTGGGTCCTATCTAGCACTTGTAGGATCTTCTCCTTCATTTTCCATTTACAGGTGTGAATACATTGGCAGACTTGGGGAAATTGAACAATTGAATTTAGCCTTGCGAAAGTGAAAGATTAAAGGGTTAACCATCGCCATTGTCTAAGGCCTGTAACTCGGAAGCTGATCCGAGCCAGCAAAAAAACGCCAATTGAATAGCAAAGTAGCTTGCGACCTCACTTACGGGCCTCCGGATCTCCCGAAACCTCAATTTATTAAGGCTCTATATATTTTTTAGTGCAAAAAACAACTTTTGTAATGATTTAAATATTTAAAAAAAAAACAGTTGTGTTCCATGTGCCTTTAATAATTAGTGAATAAATAAAGCAACTCACTTTGCTCACTTTGGAGAAAGAACTGGCAACCCTCTCCAATATCTTTGCCATGATAACCTTATGGATAAGCATAACCAGAGACCTAATAACTGTTCCTGGCATGCTGCAGTCCATAAGGTCATGGAGGATGAGATGCGACTGAACAAAACAGCACATAACATTACACATTAGTGGTTAATCTACAGAAATCCTGATATACTAGAACAGATAGTTTGCACCTCTTCTATGACATGTGGGTGCTTATGAAAAATTCCTATCACCCAGCATAACGCAGTCCTGCAGTATGTAATTTAGTTTTCCTTATTACAGGATGTCCCTATAGGCTTCAATGCAGGATCTTCTCAGGCCACTATATATTGTAGTACTGTATGCTTCTATCAGGCCACATGCAGCTCTAGTCCAGGGACCAACTCAAGCTTGTCTTAGACAAAAATGCCTAAAATATTCATACCGGTCTTGTGATAAAAAATTAACTCTTTCATCTCAAGGGACATCCTGCCCATCTTCTTTAAATGCAGTTTCTCTTGTCCTGATTAGCAGAGTAAGAATTGAAAGTGACGGCAGGGAGGGGTCTTGTGCTGTGTAGGCCAATTCCACACCTCACTGAGCACAGCACCGACACGCTCTCTCTCTCTCTCTTCCTCCATTTCTATCCCTCTATCTGTTTTCTATCACTTTTTTTTAAAGATGTTCTTTATTTAAGGACAAAGGGATTATGAGATCCTGAAAGCCATTAAATATATCACATTTTATTCCACTTTGTTTCATCTTCTTTAAGGAGACACTGTTTTATATATATATATATATATATATATATATATATATATATATATATACACACACATGTCTGTATTTATAATATGAGTAAAATTAGATTATACAGCAAAGAAAGGAAATACATAGATTTGACATAAAATAAGACCCATCTAGTCTGCCTACCTAAAAAGCTTGGTTTAATTAATCAAACCAGCCTTATGTTTCTTCCAGGCATGCTTAATGGGACAGTTTGAGTAGTGTTTTATATAAAAGCTTTAATTAGGTTCATTGGCTGAATTTATCATTCCCATTGTAATTGTGACATACAGTTTACACTTCACTTACTTTTAAGAAGCCCCCTGAGTAATAGATCCTTAGCTTCTGCCCCCTTTTTCCCTGTTAAATTTTATATCACTGTTACATTGTGGAGGATAAAATTAATTAAATAGCCCAGTTAAAACATTTATATAAACCAAAAAAATGCACAAATTGTTTGATACTACCCCTTATGAAGGCTGTTTCATATATCTGCCACCCTTTTTCACATTAGCCTTAACTCTTTCCCATTCCAACTTGAACTCCAGTTTTTCTAGGAGATACTTCCCTCTTGAACTTTATTAATCCCTTTGATATAATTAAAGATTTCAATCGTAACAACCCTCCCCCATTTACCTCTAGGCTAAATATATTCAGGTCATGAAGTCTTTCCTTATAAGTTTTGTCTTTTAGACCATGCACCATATTAGTCATCTTCTTTTGAATAGTTTCTAATTTATCCTTATTGAGTTACTGACTCATAACAGAACACAGTGTTTTAGGCCAAGGTTTAAACTGACCGGCCTTAAATAAATAAAGCCAGTCAGTTATTATTTGGCATTTCCCTGCCTGATAGTAGGGAAAAAAAGAGGTGACTTACCAACTGTAAAATAAATTAAAATGAAATTAGAATGGTGAGCCCAAATACATCCTGGTGAGTTGGTACTGAGCAGAGTACAGCATCTACAGCCCTATGGGTGGTAAACTCACACATCCTCCCAGTTAGTTGTTTCTTTTCAAGTGACACTGATATCAACTTTCAATTTAGCTAAGATGTTTGGAACTCCAGTCATTTGTATGTTTTTCAATGTAAATGATATTTCATAACGTAAGTTATGCTCTTAGTGAGACCAACATTTTTAAAAACATTTTTTTTTGTCTACTTCCTTTAAAGTGGAGGTTTTACATTCTTATTTTACAGTACTAGTAAAATAGGGAAACATAAGAAAGGATGAATCCTTCTCACCACAGAAGGAGTATGACATCTTAAGCACTCAAATGGCTTTGAAAATGGCTTTGGAGGATTACTTTTCTTAATTAGAGAGCCAGTGTAAGAGCTTTTTTTTTATGTAAAATCTATTTTTTAGTTCACCATTAACTAACATTAAAAATACATGTGCAAACAACAGCAACTTAGCAAAAATATTTTAAAAACACATTTTAACTCATTAATGGCCAGTGCCATACCTCTCCACACCTCTTTCATTGTCCTGAACACTACTGAAAGGAAGAATAAAACTTTCAAATCAGATAATATTAATTAGGCTGATTTGGTAGCATGCTGTCTAGCATAAGGGACTATAGCTACAATCCCATATCCCACTCCATCACCAAAGTGAGCATGCTATAGGTTACCCACCCTGCCTACTTAATGTTATCTGTAGGCCAATAAGTGGCGGGAACTGTCCAGCAGCCATTAATAAGGTAAACTGTATTTTAAATTATATTTTCAGACTAAAGATTGTTTTGCTGCTGTTTCTACATATATTAGTTAATGGTAAGTTAAAAATAGATTTAACATGAAAAGTACTTACAATGGCCCTTTAATGGTAAATTGATGCTAAACTCTCAATCTAGCTGAGATTAACTAAAATTCCTTTTTATTTTATATAATTGCTATTTTTACTTTTACTGATTGATTTTCTGTGCAGTAGTTTAGTGGGGTTAGTGTCAGGGACTATGGTGGTCCTTATTGACATCCATGGGGATGATAAGGTCCATGCGAGTCCAACAGGACCCTTACTGTAGTAGTCTGGTTGCCATTGGGATCCATAAGGAAATAATATATATGAGCATCTAAGAGTGCATATTTTTTTTAGAACATGTGTCCCTTTTTGGCCACTGGAAATGTTGGTTGGTATGTATTATTAATATTTAATTTCAAATAAACATACCTTCAAACATAAATATAGATTTGCCAGTAATTAAGAGTTTAAAGTTGTAATTAAAACTACTTTAGATAAAGTGAAGTTTATCGTGCTTGATACTTGATGCTGTAACTCCCTCTCCTGGAGATCTTCAAGAACTTCTCTACTTATAACCTAAAATATAAGGATCATTTTCTATTATTTAAAAGAAAGACAAAAATGTAAAAAGACGATTAGTATTCATGGTTTGTATTTTGTCTCTCTGAATATATTTGTCAGAAACTGTAAACATTTAAGTTGTAGGTTACAGTGAAAATAATGTATCCACATTGTATTATGAAACAAAATGCTGTTATCACATTCGCAAAAATCTTTAATAAAAACTGAAAAGACGATGGGGTGAACTCACTAAGCCATCATGTGGGCCACAATAGGTCCCATGAAGGGATACAAATACTATTTCTAATTATTTCAGTTTAATAAAAAATACATTTAAGTAACATAAATGCTGCTTTATTACAATGAGTTTGCTCTTCTGGTAGCTTAAAGAACCACTGCATGTCATATTTGCAGTATTCTCATTTGAAGAGCTTTACCTGATACTGTGCAAAATGTATTTACACAGTAGCATATATATAGTTGTCGTAATTGCGAGTTTGTTGGTAACGCTCGCAATTGCGACAACTATGCGCATTGCACGGTGGGAGAGGTGGAAAGGAGACACAGGAGAGAGAGGGAGAGAAAGGAGAGAGAGAGGGAGGGAAGGAGGCACAGGAGAGGGGATAAGGAGACACAGGGAAGGGAGAGGAGGGAGGGAGACACAGGGGAGGGTGAGGTGGGAAAAAGACATGGGAGGGAGGGGGAACAGACACATGGGAGGGATCCGGGGAAAGAGACACAGGGGAGGGAGAGGGGGAAGGAGACACGGGAGGGAGAGGGTGAAGGAGACACAGGGGAAGGAGAGGGGGAAGGAGACACAGGAGAGGGAGAGGGGAAAGGAGACACAGGGGGAGAGAGGGGGGAACAGACACAGGGGAGGAAGAGGGGGAAGAGACACAGGGAGGGAGAGTGGGGGGAAAGAGACACAGGTAGGGAGAGTGGGGGGAGGGAGAGTGTGGGGAAGAGACACAGGGGAGGGAGACAGGGAGGGAGAGGGGGGAAAGAGACACAGGGGAGGGAGAGGGGGTAAAAGGAGAGGAAGAGGGGAAAAGGATGCACAGGAGAGGGAGAGGGGAAAAGGAGGCACAGGAGAGGGGGAAGGAGACATGGATGAGATAGGGAGGGAGAGACACAGGGGAGGGAGGGGGAAGAGACACATGGGAAGGAGAGGGGGAAGGAGACACAGGGGAGAGAGAGGGGGCGACAGACACATGGGAGGGAGAGAGGGAAAGAGGCACAGTGGAGGGAGAGGGGGGCAATATAGACACACAGGAGGGAGGGGGAAAGAGACCCAGGGGAGGGAGGGGGTAAGAGACACAGGGGAGGGAGAGGGCAGAGATAAAAGGGAGGGAGAGGGGGGAAGAGACACAGGGGATGGAGAAGAGACACAGGGGAGGGAGAGGTGGGAAGAGACACAGGGGAGGAAGAGGGGGAAGCGACACAGGGAGGGAGAGTGGGGGGAAAGAGACACAGGGAGGGAGAGTGGGGGAGGGAGAGTGTGGGGAAGAGGCACAGGGGAGGGAGACAGGGAGGGAGAGGGGGAAAGAGACACAGGGGAAGGAGGGGGAAAAGGATGCACAGGAGAGGGAGAGGGGGTAAGGAGACACAGGAGAGGGGGGAAGGAGACATGGACGAGATAGGCAGGGAGGGAGAGGGGGAGAGACACAGGGGTGGGAGGGGGAAGAGACAGGGGAGAGAGATGGGGGACGAGATCCAGGGGAGGAAGAGGGGGGAGAGACACAGGGGAGGGAAGGGGAGGGGAGACACAGGGGAAGAGAGAGGGGGAAGAGACACAGTGGGGGAAAGAGAAACAGGAGAAGGGGGAGAGACACAGGTGAGGGAGAGGGGAGGGGGAAAGAAAGAGACATGCATGGTACACAAAGACATAGTACATAAACAGACATTATACAGTAAGTTGGTTGGGAAATACCCAAGATGGAATAAAACTGGCTTTGATGGCTTACCAAATTAAACTGATTCCTTTTCCTCATTACAAACTCTTGCTTCTAAGGGCAACAATGTATTCATAGTAATACCTTTCTAATAACAGTGTTGCTGTACGTGAATTTTGAATGCAGCTGTTACTATTGCTACAAACTAACTTGTAAAACCATCACTACTATAACAAGTTACTATTATAAGCATTACTAAATAAATCGCAATTAAATACAGTCCTTACAGGTATATGAAAGGGAGGTGGGTTATGAATGCATCCTGTAGAATGCATCATAACCAACCTAGCAAAAAATGTTTGCATGAAAAAATGCAAAAATGTTTTTGCAGAACAGAAAAAAAAGTGCTGGGAATGATGTAGACACCCCCAGCAACTGAGATTTGCATATTGGATATCTAATTTTTAATGAGATATCCGAGATGCAGCACATGCACATGCTGTTTGGCTAAAGGAAAGGAAAGTGTCTGAAATTATATGACTTCCCACAGTATTGCAGACTTCAGGTGATAACTTAGCATGTCTGCACAATCCCCAGGCAAAAAAGAAACATTGTATAATTTATACTAATTATCAGTGGGAATTTCAGCTGGTGTCAAAATTGAGAGAAAACAGTTTGCAAAAGCAAGAAATTCAGCAAACTTCAGGCTAACCGTTTAACTGTTTACTTTGGAATTTTTTCATGCAATGTTTTTCAGACACCATAAATTCCCCTCTTTCAGATGCATTAATAACCCAGCTCACTTTCGTATACCTTTAAGACTGATTGTTTTAGTTATGTAGCAACAAGTGCATGCAGCAGTGCTATGTCACTGCACTAGATAGGTTTGTAATACCTGAAGATACTTTGTATAGTAGTGTCATATCCTAGAGCATACTCTGAACACAACATAAATGCTTTAAACATTATAACAAACAACTTTGAGCCCAGTGGGCCAAAATATTCACAGAAAAGGTGGTACTTGGTACCAAGGCCTGAGGCCCAATATTACATCACCCATAACTGAAAAACAGTGTCACAGTCCCTTAAAGCAAGTCTCATGGCCTTTGTAATAGCCTTTGAGGTGGATAGTCCCATGGGCTAGTGTCCCTCCATGGTCAGTCCCCAAAAACAGAGCCTATGAGTCCAGGGGGTTGTGACAGTACAATTTTGGGCCATAAAGGCCTTTCTTTGTGGGGTTCAGTCCCACCCTGGTCCTAAAAAAAAGCTGGTGACATCCTTTAACTTGAGAGGTTGAGAGGAAATCATGCTAGTTGATTTTAGTTAGTTTCGGCTGTTTAGGAGCATGTTTTCGACTATATGAGCATTCAAACCCCTGTTATAAACCAGTACTTGCTAAATTTCCCAAGGCTTCACACTTCCTGCCATTGTATTACTGAAGAAATTAGGAGGATTAGGAAATTAGGAGGAAGGCCAAACCATTTTCCAAAAGACTCTTTAAGGCATGCTTCATAAACTATAGCCCACTCATTTTTTTACAGGAATAAAATTAGTAATATTGTAAATATGCTCTTTTAAAATCTGTGATACTAAATTTGGTACATATCTGAGCTTGTTGCATGAGCTCACACAACCTAGTTGTGAAGAAATAGCTCTACTCTCACCTTTAGTAGTGCAGAGCAAAAGAGATTACATGTAGTGTTTGGCTGAAAGTAAGGAATGAAAAGATCATTCTATGTATACTTGAATGTCTCAAGCAACCAGAAGACATGACTTTCACACAGAACTCAATAAACAGCATTTCCACTGCTCACCCCTAAGAATTCTGGATAGTGATATACAGTACAAATGAAGCTTAAAATGTACTACCTTTTTTGCCTCAGACCCATGACCCAGTAAGGCCCATTGATGTCTGCCCAATAAATACAAAACAACTATTGAAGGTACAACTAACCACAGCATATTTATTAAATTCTACATTCAAAATATTTTGGTGACGAGGCAGCAAACACCCTTACCCTGAGCCCGGGCTCAAGGCCCAACCCTTGTGCCATACACATAATTTCCTGGGGATAGGGACGGCCCTTTTTCACCACTGGCCCAGGCAACTCTCCCATCCACCATGGCATCGCCGGAACACTCCTCAATCGTGGCGCTCCCTCCCCAAGCGCCATGGCCTGCTGTACCCCTTACTTAAATTCCAACATAAGTAGCTCTAGACCTATCTCAGTGAGATGTACCCCATTGGGCAGAAACAATCCATCCATGTCGCTTCCTTCCAACTCGTGGTGGTGCAGAGCCACCCAACCCATCTTCCGCATAAAGCTCACCATCAGCTTGTTAACCTTCTTCCTTGCTTTCTCACCGGATCCATGTCGTTCTTCCATGCCCGCCTCTTTAACATCTTTAATCCATGGGAACCTGTCCCTCCAGCTATCAATGTCTCTCTTTATATCGCTCACAATCTTTTGATAGGGATGCACCCACGATCATTGCCACCTGCATGAATAAGCAACACATCATGATAACCAAAGCGATGGGTGAGAGAATCAATGAACTCTCTTGTCTGTTTCCACCTCATTCCTCATATGCCGCACCACTGCACCATCATGTCCTCCATGGGAACACCAAATTGCAGGCCGTCACGGGATACAGTTGCAAAATGTTTTGCCCAATAAATATAGGAGTGACCAATTACCCAGAGCTGTTTCCAGAGGCCTGCAATGGCATGTGAAAATTAATAAGCAACTGTCTTACGTAAAGCGGCTTGACTCCCATCTTCCAATTTTCTGAGCATATCATCTGGTAGACCAAACCTGCTGGCTCCATTGCAGCTCCTATGGAAAAGGAAAGGGTTCCAATGTCCAAGTCTGCAGACCCCTCAAGCCCTATAAAGTCACCTGTGACCATCCACCACCCTCCGAGCCTCCTTTCCAGCTGTTAGTGCCACTTGAGACATTAGAGCAGAAGCAGTAAGATACTTTTCTTTTCCTAGCATCACAAAAGTAAATGGACTGTACCTCAATGTTGTTTTTGGTGCTCTAGTCGGGCGAGGAGCTCCTTGTACCCCCTCATCAACTCCCTCTCCTCTCTCTGTGCTCTGCATGCTCATCTCCGGCTCAATCTTCTGCTAAATCTCCTCAATTCCCTTCCTCCAAAGGGATGGCACGTGAGATGTCGGCATGCTCTGTGACTTTAAAACATGCACATCTCATGATTGCGCATAGCTAGTGATGGCAGAGGTCTGGATGTTGGAGCACCATCAGAGCTCCTTTTTCTAATACCCTGGTGGTTCCTGTGAACCCTAGGCTCACTCTGTGTGAGATGTATAGGTAGTGAACCCCTAACTGATCGCCGCAGGGGTTTTCCTGCTCATGGATTTTAAAACCCTGCCAGCATGGCTGCGGCAAGGCTGCCTCTACTTTCCATGCGGTCCAGCTTGCTGGAGTGCAGAAAATGGTGCCCATGTCAAGGGACCACCCGGCTAAGCCAGCAAACCCATCTCAGGGGTCCTCCACTAACACTGGTGTACATTTAAGTCCATGGGCCCTGCCCTTATGCAGGCAGAGGTGGGGCTACTGTGATGCAATGCACTAGGGCCCTCAGTGTTGTCCTACTTTTCCAGTTTTTTTTTTGCGTGGTGGTAGCATGCGTCAGTGCCTAGTCACACTGGCAGGAGCAGCAAGAATGTTAAGGGGGGCGAGCTGCTTTGGGAATGGCTCAATGGGGTTATTAAGAGGAGTCAAGTGGCTAGTGGAGGGGATCTTAGGGGTCAGGAGGCTGCTTTGGGAATGGGTCTTGTAGGGGGTACGAAATTTAAGAAGGGTCTGTGGATGGGGGAGCAGGGTCTTGGGGGAAGGGAGCTGCTTTAGGATGAGGTTTTAAGCAGTAAGATAATTAAGAGCGGACAAATGCTGGGGTATGGGCATCTTTAGGTTTGCCAGTGGTGCCAGGAGTGGGGGAGAAGGTGGCACTGAGTGAGTTGACACCTGGGGCGGATTTTTGTTTTTTTGCCCCATGGCTCTCCATTAAGTAGCCCTGCCACTGAAATGGATGAGCAGTGCCAGTACCCACACCTTATATGGGGCTCATCAGTGTGAGATTGGTTCTCACAACTGTGAAGCTGGAGTTTACTCTGACCGGTAAACTAACTTATGTCATGGAATTACCATACTGCTTCTTTCAGGGTCATTTTAAGGGATACGAGAATATAAGTGTATGGTGCCCAGCCAAGAAGAGGGTCTGCCTCCCAGATTCTAAACAAAAGCCCCTGTTATTAAAGGCCATTGTAGTTTGAGAAAAATGTCATATGAAGTCTTTAACAAATTAACAACCTTAGGCTCTTGTGTCTGGAAGATGCTATGGTTGTGTCTCCACACTTCCTGATGGCTTGGTGACAAAGTGTGTGTATTCTGCTAATTTGTATTATCTATTCAAGAATGGGAAGCGTGAGGTGGATTTGTAGATAAGATTCAGAAAAGATTTCAGCATAGGACACATTCCCTCTTCCTCCCACAGACTCAGTAGAGGCAGGCAAGTATACCCTCTGTAATTATGTATCTGATCTGTAATGGCCCCATTGTGCCTTGAAAAGGACTGTCATGGCAGCTTCAGTGCACTATTGGAGTCTGATAAAATACACTTACTCTGGCTCCTTTCCCTGCTCTGTAATTGCCCATGACGGGAAAATTAGAGCGGTACAGTGATGGCAGTCAGATTGTCGAACTGTGTACCAAAGGAGTTTGTGACCTAAATAAAAAGGGCTTACAGGGTTATGTCAGCCACCTAGATTAGGTAGGATGTTGATTCAGGGAATAATACAATTCCAGTTTTTCAGATCAGTGAGGAATTTGTTCACTTCAAATAAGACAACTGGCAATGTTTCACTGGATTTTTCTGTTTACCTTCCTAAGGATCATTGCACTTAAAGGGAGGGGGATAGGTGAAGACTGAAACAAACGTCAAAACACAACAAACATAAAACACAAATGCCTTGTTATGTCATTGATCCTTTAGAAAATATCTAATTTAATTGAGTATTTATACAATGAAGCAAATATATCTTCCCATGATGTTCTAGTTATACTTTGCTTTCCCTGTTTCTTTTTAAATGTTCAATGTTTTATCATTTTCTCATTATTATTGTGAACTGCTTTTCATTTGTTAATAATATAATTAATCCACATATTGTCCGACTTTAACTACAACAAAAAAACTGAATACAACTAAGGGGAGGGGGATTTGTTAACTGGTTGGTGAATTAAGGAAGGATTTCTGCAAAGGAAACCTTCACCCTCTCTCCCATAAGCTCGGGAGAAACAGCTGGCAAAGTCGACTCGAAAGCTTGCTTTTCCTTCTCTGTAATGGTTTCTTCATGTTTTGATCAGAAGTACAACTATCATGGCAACTTCCATACACTATAAGAGTTTGTTAGAGTTAAGAATTTCTCTAAAAATGCTTTTATGCTTATATGCTAATGCTGTTAGGTTGTTGCATATTTTGCAAACATGAGAAGTTTTTGCTAAGCTATAGTGGTCCTTTAACACAAGAGTTAAGAGAAAATCTGTGAAGGTTGAATTGTTTATCTGGAATGCTCTGATACAGAGACGACCCTTCCGTTCATCTTTTACAGACATGAGACAGTATCACTAACGTTTTAAGGCAAGCATTCTAAATATTGGTTATTCTTATTTAATGAATAATGACTAGTGATGTCGCGATCATAAAATTTTCGGTTTGCGTACCGCGAACGCGAACCACCGCAAATGTTCGCGAACTGGCGAACCGCCATAGACTTCAATGGGCAGGCGGATTTTAAAACCCACAGGGACTCTTTCTGGCCCCAATAGTGATGGAAAAGTTGTTTTAAGGGGACTAACACCTGGACTGTGGCATGCCGGAGGGGGATCCATGTCAAAACTCCCACGGAAAATTACATAGTTGATGCAGAGTCTGGTTTTAATCCATAAAGGGCATAAATAACCTAACATCCCCCTCCATCATCATCCTCCCCTGTATCTCTTTACCCCCTCCCTCATCATCCTCCCCTGTGTCTCTTTCCCTCCTTCTTCATCACCCTCCCCTGTGTCTCTTTCCCCCCTCCCTCATCATCCTCCCCTGTGTCTCTTTTCCCCCTCCCTCATCATCTTCCCCTGTGTCTCTTCCCCCCCTCCCTCATCATCCTGCCCTGTGTCTCTTTCCCCCCTTCCTCATCACCTTCCCCTGTATCTCTTTACCCCTCCCTCATCATCCTCCCCTGTGTCTCTTCCCCCTTCCTCATCACCCTCCCCTGTGTCTCATCCCCCCTCCCTCATCATCCTCCCACCTCCCTAATAATCCTCCCCTGTATCTCTTTACCCCCTCCCTCATCATCCTCCCCTGTGTCTCTTCCCCCTCCATCATCATCCTCCCCTGTGTCTCTTTCCCCCCTCCCTCATCATCCTCCCCTGTGTCTCTTTCACCCCTCCCTCATCATCCTCCCCTGTGTCTCTTTTCCCCCTCCTTCATCATCCTCCCCTGTGTCTCTTCCCCCCTCCCTCATCATCCTCCCCTGTGTCTCTTTCCCCCCTTACTCATCACCCTCCCCTGTGTCTCATCCCCCCTCCCTCATCATCCTCTCACCTCCCTCATCATCCTCCCCTGTATCTCTTTACCCCTTCCCTCATCATCCTCCCCTGTGTCTCTTCCCCCTCCATCATCATCCTCCCCTGTGTCTCTTTCCCCCCTCCCTCATCATCCTCCCCTGTGTCTCTTTCCCCCCTCCCTCATCATCCTCCCCTGTGTCTCTTTTCCCCCTCCCTCATCATCCTCCCCTGTGTCTCTTCCCCCCCTCCCTCATCACCCTCCCCTGTATCTCTTTACCCCTCCCTCATCATCCTCCCCTGTATCTCTTTACCCCCTCCCTCATCATCCTCCCCTGTGTCTCTTCCCCCCTCCATCATCATCCTCCCCTGTGTCTCATCCCCCCTCCCTCGTCATCCTCCCACCTCCCTCATCATCTTCCCCTATATCTCTTTACCCCCTCCCTCATCATCCTCCCCTCTGTCTCTTTGCCCCCTTCCTCATCACCCTCCCCTGTGTCTCATCCCCCCTCCCTCATCATCCTCCCACCTCCATCATCATCCTCCCCTGTATCTCTTAACCCCCTCCCTCATCACCCTCCCCTGTGTCTATTTCCCCCCTCCCTCATCATCCTCCCCTGTGTCTGTTTCCCCCTCCCTCATCATCCTCCCCTGTGTCTCTTCCCCCCTCCCTCATCATCCTCCCCCCTCCCTTGATGATAAGGGGGGGAAGATGCACAGGGATAAGTGTGAGGGGTGTTAGGGTAAGGGGTGTTAGGGATAAGGGTGAGGGGGTTAGGTGTTAGGGGGAGGGGTGTTAGGGATAAGTGTGAGGGGTGTTAGAGTGAGGGGTGTTAGGGATAAGTGTAAGGGGTGTTAGGGTGAGGCATGTTAGGAATAAGTGTGAGGGGTGTTAGGTCTTAGGGATAAGTGTGAGGGGTGTTAGGGTTAGGGTGAGGCGTGTTAGGGATAATTGTGAGGGGTGTTAGGGTTAGGGTGAGGGGTGTTAGGGATAAGTGTGAGGGGTGTTAGGGTTAGGTGTTAGGGTTAGGTGTTATGGATAAGTGTGAGGGGTGTTAGGGTTAGGGTGAGGGGTGTTATGGATAAGTGTAAGGGGTGTTAGGGTTAGGTGTTAGGGATAAGTGTGAGGGGTGTTAGGGTTAGGGTGAGGGGTGTTATGGATAAGTGTGAGGGGTGTTAGGGTAAGGGGTGTTAGGGATAAGGGTGAGGGGGTTAGGTGTTAGGGTGAGGGGTGTTAGGGATAAGTGTGAGGGGTGTAAGGGTTAGGGTGAGGGGTGTTAGGGATAAGTGTAAGGGGTGTTAGGGTTAGGTGTTAGGGATAAGTGTGAGGGGTGTTAGGGTTAGGGTGAGGGGTGTTAGGGATAAGTGTAAGGGGTGTTAGGGTTAGGTGTTAGGGATAAGTGTGAAGGGTGTTAGGGTTAGGGTGAGGGGTGTTAGGGATAAGTGTGAGGGGTGTTAGGGTTAGGGTGAGGGGTGTTAGGGATAAGTGTGAGGGGTGTTAGGGTTAGGGTGAGGGGTGTTAGGGATAAGTGTGAGGGGTGTTAGGGTTAGGGTGAGGGGTGTTAGGGATAAGTGTGAGGGGTGTTAGGGTTAGGTGTTAGGTTAATGGGTGTTATGGATAAGTGTGAGGGGTGTTAGGGTTGGGTGCTAAGGTGAGGGGAGGATGATGATAAGGGGGGGAAGAGACACAGGGGTGTCCTTGCATCAGAGATCAAAAGAGTCCTTCAGGACTGTATTGCACACTGTGTACAGTAGCCTAGCTATGGTTTTCCCTATTGATGCAGTATCACCTACACTCAGCCTCCTCTCAGTAAGACTGCAAATTAGTTATGATTCCAAAATGGCTGCTGTCCATGAGTTAGAAGGCTCTGGAAGGGAGTGTATGCTGCTGATTGGCTTTAATGTGTCTGCTGACTGTGACATGCAGGGTCAAAGTTTGCTCAATGATAAAGTATAGGGGGCGGGTCGAATATCGCATATGTTCGCAGTTCGCCACGAACGCGAAAATGCTATGTAAAATATGAGTGTGTCACATGAGGTTATATTGATCTACTGTTAGAAGTTAGGATGTCAGAGATGCCTTAATATGTAAAACAACAGAATCCTAAAGGACACATTTAATAAAGGGTTTTCCAGGACTTGATGAGAAAAAAAGAATATTAAACGTTTACTGTTCATTTAAACAATTAATTCCTATTTTTCAATCATTCTGCTCATACAGAAAGGAAACCCTACCACTCATATACTCAGTATCATGGATGCCTACCAGGAAACAGCAGGGGAATACTTATTTTTAAGTTAAAAACTAGGTTAAAACCATTTTTCCTGATTAAGTCCTCTATTCTATTTCCCCCTACTTGGATCTTTAGGGGCTTTATCCCCACAAGTTAAGAATATGCTATGTGTGCCTCAGAAAGTTTCACTCTCAGATATTTCCATGTTCGAATATAGAAGTTTCAGTGGTGGGACAAATATCTTGCAAGTACACGTATGCCCGGGGTTTGTGATGTATTGGGTATGTCAGCTAGTCTCCATAGGTTATTCAAAATTGTTTTGCATTTACCGAGGAAATGCCAGAAATATTGAAATTAATGTTTCCTGCTCAAACATTGACTGTGCCATGCTTTTTGAGATAACCCATAGGTCCCAGGTGAGGTGGTTACTTATGTTGCGAGAGGGAGTTAAGGAGATAGATTGCGAGCGGGCGTTTCTAGTTATATAGTTAGATATATTACTTTACATGTATTATTCGCCTTTATTTCTAAAGCGCCAACATATTCTGTAGCGCTGTACATGGGATAAGAACAAGGAAGAATAAAATTTTAACAAATTGCAAAAAAAAGGAGGGCCTTGTTTTGAGCTTAGAATCTTGTCAGGAAGTGCATTTCTCCAAAGCACCCTACAAGAATGGAAACTCACTACTTACAATCTAAAGGGAATGGAAGAGGCAGAGACCGGGGGAGGAACAGATAGGGAAGGAAGAAAATGAAAGTTTACTTAGGTAGGAAGGTATCTGACATTGTGAGGTAAATGGAGGCCTAATCATGCTTAGTCACACTGAGTTTTTCCAAACAATCATACAATGGTCATTTAAGAGGGTGCACTTTCTTTTTCACCTCATTGTATATATAAATTATAAAATATATGTAAAATAATATAGAAAATGTATAGAAAAACTATGTTGTGATACGCTTTTGCCAGGCAATAGAATATGCCCAGGTACCATTTCTGAAGTTTGACATTAAATATAAGGAAAGCAGGGTATATGTTTATATAAGAAATTATGTCTCTCTTGTGCAGGACAACATCAAGGAGAATGATGGCAGTTTGCTGGGAGATCCTGGTGAGACATCCCCGGAAAAGAAAGACGGTGTGAAGTGGCAAAAGCCTCGTCTATCACGCAGGACACTAATGAAGTGCTGCCTGGTGAAGTGGATACTGTCCAGCACCTCCTCGCAGGGTCCAGGTAACTGATTCTAACACGTCATGGTCACTGAACTATTATTAAAGGGTCAGTGTACGCACTTTTCATGTTAAACCTATTTCTTATTTCACTATTAATTAGCATTAAAAATACATCTTCACACAACAACAACGTCTTTAGCCAATAAATATAACTTTAAAATTCAATTTTCCTCATTAATGTCCTGTGCTGTATGCCTCCCTGCCTCTCTTATTGTCCTGAGCACTATTGAAAGTAAGTGAAACATTTCTGCTGAGATAACATTTAACAGTGAAAGCACTTACACCGGCCCTTTAATCATCAACAAATATTTTTTTAGAAACTTGAAAATACTCAATACATTTTTTTTTTTAAGTGTAAAACGTATAATACAATCTACATTTCTGTACCTTTTATATATGATAATCCTGCAGCAGAATCTACCGTTTTTGGTTTGGTGTGGGAAAATACTTTGAATGCAGAAAAGGTTTCTATATGCACAGTGGGAATGTTTCATTTACAACTGCCAGTGGTTTCAACTTGGGAAGTCCACTAGTTTATAATGAAATACTCTCCTTAGAAAATAGCACACAGAATTGTATCAGAAAAGAAGATAAAAAACGCAAATAAAATAATTGCCCCTTACAGCTGCTTGGTTATTCGTTTAAACGGCCACTGTAGCACTTATTTATATTAAACTTTGTAAAAACATTTTGCAAATGATCAAAGTTCTTCATAAGATCATATTATAAATATGACACTATAGTGGTCCTTTAAAACCTAATGTGGAAATTAGCTAGTTTAGATATGATGACTAATACAATGTATAGCTTGCTTTTACGCTGCATATAGAAAGCAAAGGGTTCCTGGTCTAAGGGAGCAAGAGCAGGGGCTATTACATAGGTGTATTTAGGCTGTATGCTGCCCTAGGCCGTTCTGACTTTAGTGCCCCCTGTGCCCCATTTTAGCTTATCCTTCTCCCCCTTTTCCCTTTCAATGTGTCAATCAGAGATGTATGTGTGTTTATTTATATATATATATATATATATATATATATATATATATATATATATATATAAATATATATATATAAAATGTCAAAATACCACTACATATATACATTTCTGTGCATCTATATGCATATTTTAATGCACTGAATCTTCAGGTGGCCTGCTGTCCCTCAAAATGCATTGCCCTAGACCTCAGCCTCGTAGGACTAGACAGAAACACATGACTAACAATGAACTATTAACTAGTTGAAGGATAACATTTGTTCTGACCCTAATACAAGAAGCTTCAGCATTGTAGTAACTGTTGATGTGTGTGTTGCCTCTTAGTTGATCAGGGATAAAAACTAGATTGTAAGCTCACAAGAGCAAGGTTCTCACAGTCTTCCAAACTCTATGGCATACCTCTAACTAAGTCCAACTGTAAAATGTTGATTCTTTATAAACAATCAGTAATAATAAAAATATTAATAAAAACGGATCTTTGAAATTTCTTTCATAATGTTACCAAAACAAGTTCTGCTATTTTTCTTATTTACCATAAAGTATGTTTATTTTTTACAAAGATGTGTTGAACCTGCACAGGGTTATCAGTTCCACTACATTATATGTCATTCTACATCTTCTTACCACAGGCAGAGCTACCGCTGGTGCAGGCGGCGCAATGCACTGGGTCCCTCCTCTAGGGGTGCCCCAGTGCCCTGCACCACCCCAGCTCATGCCCCCTGGCCTCACCCTATGCCCATTCACCCTTTTGAGAGCTTCCTTTTATTCTTCTGCTGGCGGGTCTTTTCCCCTGGGCTGGGAAACCTGAACCACCACAAACACACGTGACATTCGGGATTCCCTACCCCAGCAAGAAAAAGCACCAGCAGGGGAGGCAAGGGAATATATATATATATATATATATATATATATATATATATATAATTAGGAGTTGGCACCAGAAGGGGCAACACCCTCCATTCACTAGCTCTGCCACTTCTTCTTACATATGTGCAATGTTGTGTGCACTGTAACGCTGATCTCCTCCTGTGCCATTGTGTTTCTTCAATATGCTATCATGTATTGTATTCCTTCTAGTGTTTGGACAAGTTTTATCCTTGCATTGAATAAACAATGGCACTACAGAATCTGCTGGAACTCTACGAATAAAACAGATAAATTATAATCTCACTCCATACATTGCAGTTTGTGTGAAATGTAGTAACACACAATTATTGCATAGAATGGGGATAACAAAGATAGCTTAGAGCCAATTTTACTATTTTAAATTCACCAGTCAGTAAATAATGAAACTCTATACAGTATAATATGACAAGGAATCTTCCTTTAATGTGTTTTACACCAATCAGATACAGAGCATATTATAGAAAATGGCCTCTTCTGGATCGCTACCATGTCATGGTGAAGGGACTTGTATGCTTCAATGAACTTGTGTGCTATACCATATAGGGTCAACTAAGATGGGACGGTCATAGCAGAGAGGTCAGACAAATCATAATCCACTGGAGAAGGAACTGGCAAGTATCTCTGCCAAGAAAACCATATTGATAAGCACAACCAGAAAAACAGACAGATGTGCCTGGCGTGGTGTGTCCATATGGTCACCAAGCATTGGACACAACTAAAGGACTTAACATACACACATACATACATGGAAAGTTTATGACTGCTTGACAATGTTTAGGAGGGACAGGCTTCTGTGTGTTTTTGAGTGGTTTTACTATAAAGTAATCACTAGTACCCAATTTTCCAGTCAGCACCCTGTAACTGCCTAGTTACAGGAGCATTTTGACCGGGCTGGGTGCTGGGTAGCCATTGGATAGGTTAAATTGGGGGAGGGGTTTGTCAGTTTATATAGGGGGGGTAATTTCCCGCCCGGGAGCACTTAACTGTTAATCAGAGCAGAGCTTGCATCTGATTAAGCAATGTCAACACCAAGCGTGGAATCCTTCATAGCCCAACTCAGGAGCCAAGCAGTGGAATATGGCCATGAATGGCTACAGGAGCTGATGGCTAGGCTAACAGAGAGTGGCCCCGCCAGTGGCCCAGAAAGTAATGCAGCAATGGACACCAGGACTCATGCTGGAAGAGAAGGGCGTCCAGCAAGGTCAGCAAAGCCTCCCAATAGGCTTAGCCCTGAAATAATTACCCCCAAGAAGAAAAGAAGAAGTGGACCCACGAAAAGGATGGTTGCAGTGACAAGAGGGGCGCAGCTTTCTGTGAAGAGCCCAGGGAAGAAGAAAAAAGGAAGAGGTACTCACCGGAGTCCTGCCGGCGCGTCAACGGGGTCTGGTGAGCAGCTGCAGCAGCAGGAGGCGTCCGGAAGACCTGCGTCGGCGGAGGAGGCGGAAGAACACGCCACAGGAGGTGAAGAGGCAGCGGAGATCAACGCGCCGACGAGGAGCCGGCGTGACGTCATCGGGAGGAGGCGGCCAGCCGGTAGGGAGCTGGCGCAGCTGTCTGACGGGAGGTCTGAGCAAGGAGCAGGCACAAGCACAAGGTCGGCGTCGCTGAGGTCTGCAGGGCGATTAATAAGCCTAAGGGGGTACCAAGCAGGTGAGGAGGAGAGGCAAGCAAGTAGAAGCAGACAGGGGACAGGGAATGGGAGGAGTGCAGCAGGGTGCAGTGTTCTAGGAAAGGGAAACACAGACAGTAGACAGACAGTTCAGCAAGGGAGGGTGCAGAAAAATGTGCAGGGCAGCTTGTGCAGGGATGGCCTGTCAGCCTCAAAAGATCTTGCAGTGGTAGATTTTATGGAGGAAGTAGGAGGAGTAGAATTGTGGGATTCCAACAAGGAAGGGGTGGAAGTCAGCAGTTTTCCAGGTAGCTTAGATTTAGGATATAATATGGAGGAAGTGTCAAGTGTGAGTGAAGAGGAAGAGGAGTTTCAGCGTGAAGTTAGGTTTGTGTCTACGGCTGCTGTTCCTGCTTTGTTGTGTCCTGTTTCCACATATGCTGATCCGGATGAAGGGACATCTGCCAGGAGCAAGTCACAACCGGGTGTGCAGAACAGACGGCAGCAGGATTTTGTAAGGTCTTCACCGGCGCATGAACAGCCCCGATCGTCCGGCCCAAGGAGGCGAGTTGAAGCAACAGGAGACAGAGCGGAAAAAGAAAGGAGTGCAAGTAGACCATCTGAATGCAGAGAGAGGAGGTCGCCGGCGGGTACATATCGGCAGAGCAGAGGGTATAATTCACCGAGCCGCAGGAGCAGAAGAACGCCCTCCCCCAGGTGGAGGTCAAGGTCCAGGCAGCGGTCGCCACCGCATGTTCGAAGTGGAGGTGAGCATGAAAGGGATGAAAGAGGGAGGCGATCTGTTTATCCTCGTTCCAGGTGCAATAAGGATACAAGAGAACGAAAGGACCAGAGACTGCCTTCCGGGGAAGACCGGAGGGTAAAACAGAGCACAAGAAAGGAGGCGACGCCAGACAGGAGAAAGCAACTTCCCTTCTCCGGACAAGCAGGAGAACGGAATGAGGCGACCATTTCAGCGGCCCCGACAGTTTTTGCGTCAGCAAATGCCAGGAGTCGTACCACAGGTGAATTTCTAGACACGCTACACACACATCCTGACAACACACAAGTTAGTTTAGTCAAGGCGGTAGCTCAATTACAGAATTTATTGTCACAGATGGAAAAGGGTAAAAGCTTGGGACCCGCTTTAGCATGGGTGGGGCATGAGATGGCTATCAATCCAGGGTTAGGGGCGGTTCCATTAATAGATATTACTGAAAGGGGTACAGGTATGGAGGCAGAGGTTACTGGAGGTGAGGGAGTGCAGGAAAAAGAGGTTTCTCCAGCAGCTATTAGGGTAGCCGACACAGTCATGAATAAATCAGCACTGTGTTCAATTGGTCCTATCGGAGAACACGTAGCTAAAGAATTGAAGGAAAGGATTTGGAAGCGGGAGTTCATAGAGATATTCTCGCTTCTCCCGCTGGATAATTTCATAGAAGTCAAGGCAGATGATAAGAAGGATGAGGGAAAGAAAGAGGAGGATGAGCGTAAGCGCAGATACAGGAAGATTCCCAAGACTTTTAGTAACTGGTTGCAGGCCTATGTTATATTTGCCAGTATAGTGGGGGAGCGTAATCCGGAATGTTGTTCAGCATTGTTTTGTTACCTGGATGAAATTGAAGGCATCCATAGGACTTACGGCGGCTTAGCTTGGTGGGCGTACGATGAAAAATTCCGTCAGAAGTTGGCTGTTAGGCCATCCATGCAGTGGGATGATAGGGATATGGGTAGTTGGTTAAAAATAGTAACACCTTTGCGGCCGGCGGTTGGGGCGGCCCCAAAACCGGCGGTAGCTGCTAGTGGTAAAAAAGGGTATTGTTTCGCTTATAATGAAGGATCTTGCAGTTGGGGTGGTTCTTGTAAGTTTAGACATGAGTGTTCTGAATGTGGCACGGGTCATCCTCTTTTTCGCTGCTTTAAGAGATCAAAAGGTCAAAAGGCGGGTGAGTTTGGACAAAAAGGGGGAGAGCCCGGTCCGGTTAGAAAGGATGGAGTGGTGGTTAAGGCGCTACGCCAGTAGGGTTTCTTCATCAGAGGACGCTAGGTTGTTGCTTAGGGGTTTTTCGGTAGGTTTTTCTATCCCATCGTTGTTTTCAGCCCCGTTGGGGTGGCCTAGGAATTTAAGATCTGCTAGGGAGAATCCTTCGTTGGTTTGGAGCAAGTTAATCAGTGAAGTTGAAAAAGGTAGAATGGCAGGTCCTTTTGATGAGGTTCCGATAAAAGATTTGAGGATATCACCGTTGGGCCTGGTTCCTAAAAAGGAGCCGGGTTCCTTCCGGCTTATTCATCATTTATCATACCCCAGGGGCCTATCAGTTAACGATGGGATTGACAGGGAGTTAGCCTCGGTTTCGTACGCTTCAGTTAAACAGGCGGTTCAGTTAATTAGGAGGGCTGGTAGAGGGGCTTGGTTAGCAAAGGTTGACATAAAGTCGGCTTTTCGGTTACTCCCGGTCAACCCGGATTCCTTTCATTTGTTGGGATGCCAGATTGGGGGTAAGATTTTTGTGGACCAGTGCCTTCCGATGGGCTGTTGTATATCCTGCTCATATTTTGAGAAATTTAGTTCGTTCTTACATTGGGTCATCTGCGTTAAGACGGGTTTGTCTTCGGTTGTGCATTATTTGGACGATTTTCTTTTTATCGGTTCTGCTAAGTCCCGGGATTGCATCCGGTTAATGCAAGGTTTTCAAGAGTTGGCGGGGGACTTTGGCATTCCATTGGCAGAGGATAAGTCTGTAGGTCCGTCTCACATTTTGTGTTTCCTTGGTATCCAGCTGGACACTGTCAAACTAGAGTGTAGTCTTCCGGGAGATAAAATCGCAGATTTAAAGTTAAGTGTTTCAGTGGTGTTGGGAGCTAAGAAAGTTACGTTGAAGTCTTTGCAGTCCCTGCTCGGAAAACTTAATTTTGCCTGTAGGATTATTCCAATAGGGAGGATATTTTCCAGGAGACTATCATTGGCTACGGCGGGTGTAATTCAGTCACATCATCACATTAGGATTTCAGCAGATCATAAAGCAGACCTACGCATTTGGCTCGAGTTTTTGGAGCATTTTAATGGGCGTAATATGATTATGAAGGAACCAGTTGCCAATGAAGTGTTGAAGTTGTTTACCGACGCGTCAGGATCTCTGGGTTTTGGGGCTTACTTTAGGGGTTGTTGGTGTGCGCAGGCGTGGCCCGCTAGCTGGAGGGAGAGTGGTTTGACAAGGAATTTGACGTTACTGGAGTTGTTTCCTATTCTGGTATCAATATTGTTGTGGGGTGATGAGTTAAAAAATCATCATGTTATCTTTAATTGCGATAACATGAGCGTGGTACAGGCAATTAATTCTATTACTGCCTCTTCGCCTCCAGTAGTGAGGCTACTGAGGCAATTGGTATTGAAGTGTCTTCAGTTAAATATATTAGTTAGAGCATCGCACATACCAGGGGTTAAAAATGTGATTGCAGATTCCTTATCAAGGTTTGAATGGCAGCGGTTTAGGAAAGAAGCACCGTTAGCTAAGGTGGAGCAAACACCATTTCAAATGGAGTGGTGGAATTTGATCCTATGAGCAGGACCTGGCAGAAAAAGGGGTACGGGTCAGCTGCCCGAACAAGAAAGTTACAGTGCTGGGGCACTGGGTAATAGGACTGCCCAGATGTCAACGAAAAGCTGTAGTGGGTATAGAGGACTGCCCCTACGGCGGTGAGTGGTATGAGTATTGTGGATGAGTTGAAGAGATCTGCCGGCAAACAAAGTTAGAATTTATATTTAAAGTAAGGGCACGGAGTAGGAACTGCTTCAGTGTCCCTAACATGTTGGTTATTGTGAAAATCAAAGTTTGTGATATGTATATTATGTGTTTTATTGCAGGAAACCCCATACAGTTATGGATCGTAGGCCATTCATTCATTTATTGGGCCAGAAGGGCAGCAGGAATAACTGATCAGGGCCGCCAGCTGGGTTTCCCAGAGGAAGCAGTAATAATTAAGTGGTTTGGGGTTAGGGGGTTGAGATGGGAGCAGGTGTTATTAACGGTATCTAGTCTAGCTAGGTCATCTCCTCCGCCGGAGATACTGCTGATCCATGCAGGGGGTAATGATTTAGGTTCCATGCCCATGCGGGAGCTTATTCGGATAATGAAGAGGGATGTCCTCAGGCTTCGGGAATTGTTCCCAGATTTATTGGTTATTTGGTCCCACATAACTCCAAGGTTACGCTGGCGGGGGGCATTTGATCATGCCAGGTTGGACAAGGCCAGGAAAAGAATAAATAAGATCATGGCATCTTTTGTCAGGAGTGTGGGGGTTTTTTCCATTAGACACAAGGACCTAGAGACCCCGGAGGCTCACACGTTTTTCGGGAAAGATGGGGTTCACCTAAATGAAATTGGCCTTCAGTTATTTAATTACACTTTGAAGGAGGGTATTATACAGGCCATGGTTTCGTTTGGCGGTGCTTAGCCCGTAGGGCTTGCGGGTGGCGGGGGTGCTGCGTCACCTTAGGGCGGAGCTCATTAGCTGGGAAGGTATCCGGTATGGGCCAATGCCAGAGGTCTCTTGGGCACGGGGTTCCATAGAGCCTCTGGCTGGGTATGAGCTCTGTCCTGGGGAAGGTATGCAGCCCCAGGTTTTGGGCAGGTTATGGTACCTGCAGGTTATGTTAATAAAAGCTGTGGCCTGTATTTTACCCATACATCTGGTGTTGTGTGTTTATTGGGTTCTGGGATTTTAGTTTAGGCGGACCAAGTCACACATGCAGAGGTCAAGTCAGCACCCTGTAACTGCCTAGTTACAGGAGCATTTTGACCGGGCTGGGTGCTGGGTAGCCATTGGATAGGTTAAATTGGGGGAGGGGTTTGTCAGTTTATATAGGGGGGGTAATTTCCCGCCCGGGAGCACTTAACTGTTAATCAGAGCAGAGCTTCCCTCCCTCCCTCCCTATATTTATATGGTTTATGTATATGTTTACATATGTGTAATGTTATATTGTCACAGCTTGGCGGGGGTGCTGCGTCACCTTAGGGCGGAGCTCATTAGCTGGGAAGGTATCCGGTATGGGCCAATGCCAGAGGTCTCTTGGGCACGGGGTTCCATAGAGCCTCTGGCTGGGTATGAGCTCTGTCCTGGGGAAGGTATGCAGCCCCAGGTTTTGGGCAGGTTATGGTACCTGCAGGTTATGTTAATAAAAGCTGTGGCCTGTATTTTACCCATACATCTGGTGTTGTGTGTTTATTGGGTTCTGGGATTTTAGTTTAGGCGGACCAAGTCACACATGCAGAGGTCAAGAGATTGATCGAGACCTCAATCTACAAAAATGTATGTCCATACCTGGCAAACTAAGCAGAGGATTCTTATGGAGGTAATGTTGTACTAAGTACTGTAATCCACTCTTGATACTTTCATGAGGGCACTAGGTTGACAAAAGTTTGTGTACTGAGAAACAGTACACACAGTACCCTCTCTTCTAAGTGTCTTCCTTCTCCCTATAAAATTATCTTCCTCTGCATCAAGGCTGTTAACTCCTTCTAACCACTTTGTCTAGTCCACACCTCTGCAACATAATATCCCAGAGAAATCCCTAATCTAATGGTTTTCAAGGCTGATTCTACAAATCACATATTTAAAGAGACCTTCCAACATTTCTAGACACTTAGTAGCATACTCCCTTGCATATGCATTTACCCTTTACCAAAATATGTTTGTATGGTCCCCCATATAACTAGGCTGTAACCTCTTTAGTAGCAGGGGCCATGTAACCCAAAGCTTGCCATATATTTCCTCCCCAGAAGCAAGCACCTTTTTAATTTTATGGCTGCACACACATTTGCTAATGAATCTTGGATCCCAGGAAAAAAAAATCTGTTACTACCTCCCCATCTATTTACCAGAAACTGTGATTGTCGTTTGCCATGATTTTCGTCTTTTTAACTTTGAGAAGCAGGCCAGCTTTTGCACTCTCTTCTTTCACCCTTCTTAATAGGCCTTTTTTAGTTCCTCCTCACTTTCAGCCATCAGAGTAGTATCATCGGCGTAACTGAGAATATTTCTTAAGAAAATGAGTAGAGGTGCTTATCTGAGAATGAGCAACACCTAAGTAGGTTTGCTCTATAGGTCTGATAACTTACTCAGAGAGCAATCTCTTTTAGCTCACTAACAGGGAGAAACGTCTTGTAGTATATTAGTCTGGTCTCACTCAAAAGAGTGATTCCGCCCCAAAATGCTAGGCAATTCTACCCTGAATAGTAGAAACAGCAGACCCCAGATGTACGTTTCGCCCTCATCAGTGAGATGCAGCTTTACTTCCTAAGGCCAAGTGAGCAGTTAGATTGCCGTTTGCCATTATCCTCTTCTTTTTAACATTGAACAGCAGGCCAACTTTTGCACTCTCTTTTTTCACACTCATCAGTAGGTCCTTTAGTTCCTCCTCACTTTCAGCCATCAGAGTAGTATCATCTGCATATTTGAGGTTGTTGATATTTTTTCTAGCCATATTGATTCCGGCTTTGGATAGAATAGACTATGAAGTAGAGGTAAATGTTTTTCTGAAACTCTCTTCCTTTCCCTATTATTATGCAGATTTTGGCAATTTGATCTCTTTTCCCCTTCAGGACCAGGCTTGCACATGTGGTAGTTCCTGGTCCATATATTGTGTTTGCTGGCATGAGAAAATAGTGCACTCTTTCATTTCCATTATACCTAATGAACACACTGCCACTTTTCCAATGTGCAGAGTGAAGTTACCTTTGTATTCCTTGTCCCATTCCATCTCCTAAATCAAAGGCGATATTCTTTTTCTTTCTTACTTTCTGTGCAGTTCTTCAAAGTAGTATGTTTTGCATTTGGGAACAACAATTGCTCCTTTATAGCAGGCCCCATAGTAATTCCTCATTCCAGGGCCTGGTAAAATAGAATATTTTGTCCTCTCCAAAGCCATTTGTGATACTGGGACTAGGGTAATCAGCATGATACTGGCCATGAGTTTCATCCCTCACTTAAATAGAAAAATGAATTTCGCTTGATATCTCAAATGATCCAAAAGTAAAGAAGGGGTCTGGAGGGTCAGATGAGTTCTGGGGGATAGAGGATCAAAGTGTGGTCTGAAACCACAGAAGAAACAGGAAATGTGTTATTATTCCACTTCTTGGTGTCATACAATTGATATGACTTAAATATTACACTGAATAGATTAATATGGTTTCTTAAAATATTAGATTAATTTAGATTAATTGAGTTCAAGGATCAATTTATCGATAAGTATACGCTGTGTGCAGAAATAGCATTTATTGGTTTAGAAGTAAATATCAAGGATAAACAATTATAAGTGCTTACACTTGTAAGCTTTGCTATTTAGTTAGATCTACCCGATGTCTATTACAATCTCCTTTGGATGATTGGATAACAATTAGTCTTAACACACTTTATATTTAGTTAGATCAATACAGAAATCAATAAGCAATGTATATCACATATATAGTTCTCATCAGCGCAGGCATGCCAAAATCTGTTGCTAACACAAAGTTAAAACTGCAGACTCGCAAAGTGAACCTGTTGCAACTGCAAAGCGAGCCGTGGTTGCGGCCAGGCAAGGAGCGCCTTGCGGTGGTGGAGATGAGCGCCATATGTGCTCATCCCTACGACCCCTTACGACTTAGGCAGGGAGCACCGAAGGTGCTCACTGCGCTGGTGGAGATGAGCACTGTAGGCGCTCATCCCTACGACCCCTTGGGACTTAGGCAGGAAGCACCAAAGGCGCTCACTACGCTGGTGAAGATGAGCGCCATAGGCACTCATTCCTACGACCCCACACGCGACTTAAGCATCATACCTACGAACCGCAGGACTACAGATCAACACAATGCTCAATTACACAATTCACAGTGCGAGACCCGTAGCACTTTGTAAAAATCGCCTACAAAAATACAAGCTACAATAAATAAGAACTTAACGGCCGAACTGCGCACATCCAAGAACACGAAAAACCCAAAAAAGTCATAAACACAAAAAAAAATCACACACAGCATGAGGGGACAGCCAGGACGTCTGGGAGTAAGGTTGCACACAAATTTAAGTAGAATTTGAAGAGTTTCAGCACTCGAAAATCACCTAAGCGAGAAAAAAAATGGCAGCTGAAAAAAACGAAAACAAGGCTACACGACCCCTAACCACACAAGACACCTCCAGGCACATACGACTTTTAACCAGGAACGTAGGAGGTACAAAATACAAAAGTAAACGAGGGGAGAGGCTCACAATGAGCAGAAGGCATTCAGCGCGGGGCTTGCAATGAGCGCCAAAGGTGTTCAGATCACCAAAACTATACCAGGCGAGAGGCTCGCAATGAGCGCCAAAGAGCCTCACGATGAGCGCCGAAGGCTCTCAGCGCGAGGCTTGCAATGAGTACAGAAGGAGCTCACAAGGCCAAAAAAATACACCATGGAGAGAGGCTCGCAATGAGCGCCCAAGGTACACAGAGAACCAAAAGCCTTACATTGTGTGGCAAACAGAATTCCCTAGCTTACAATTTTCTTGCCATAATCTTATAAAGTTTGGCTAACAGTCTGTCTATATTTGATTAGTGCAATATTAAAATGCTATGCAGAGTGTATAAATCATGAGACTATTTGTTACAGTATATATGATATTAATACTTCGAAATATAACCTGTTATTATATGAAAGCAGTAACATATGGTATAACAATTTATATGGCAGTTAGAATGTAGAAATATATATTGAAGCAATGTGTATCAAAATTGGTTATATTGCAAGCTAAATAACCTTTGTATTTAGGTATTGGCAAGCTATTATTTGGTTACTGGTCTTACATCAAAATTGATTACATTTAAATTATTTTTATCAAGTCTGTCAATTCAATGAATAATGATGTAAGACAGTTTTGTAGATTGTGTGATACAAGACTATATATGTGGAGTATTGCTAAGTATGGTTTGCTGTATAGGTGTTTTTTATCATTGGTTTTGTTAAACGGTTATGTTATTAAATAAAGTCAATCAGTCTGCTTTAGGGAATATGGACAGAGATTGAAATACATTGATTAACCCCTACAGTCCAGAATGAAGGTGATAATTAGTCTTGGTTTTGTGACCACTCCCAAAAGGGTAAAACAAGGATTGTGGTATATTGGGCTCATTTTAACTCTGCTACAAATTAGAAAGTTAAACAAGTTTATACATACCATGTATAGAATTTCAGGGTAACACCTGTCTCATTTTTAGGATCCCATCTCAAGATATTCTGAAGTAATCCCTTTTTGTGCTATTGGTTTGTTAGGAAGAGTTGTAGAGATAGAATATACAGTAATTTTGATATAGACATAGTAATTTATCTTAGTGAAGATATGAAGGGGGCATAGGTTTATGCCACAGAAGGACAGTCAGGTATGTTCCCAGAACAGGACTGTCAGATAAGCCAGAAAAGACCAGCTAGAAAATAGTACAGAAGAACAGACCCAGCAAAGAACCAGGGAAGGAACCAAAAGCCAGGAAGGGACAAAAGACCAGAAAGCAGGAAAAGCCCTGCACCTTCTGTGTGCCATTAGATAACTATGTCTTCATCATCATCACAAGGTTGGTTTCCACCAATCACAAATAATTACTCCCCTTTTGCATGTATATGTCTAAATTAGTATGTAAAGATAAATATGTTGTATACATCTGTTTCTATCTGCTTGAGAGCGCTCAGTACAAAATATTAAATTGGATTAACATGTGTGTGACCTGTGTCCCATATTGTGTGCCAAGTATTTTTGGCTAAAATACTATATTATTTTGCCTTTATCATAACACCTGCTTGATACTATTGATTTAGAACAGTGTGGTAGTGATGAGAGATACATATGTCTCAGAACACTCTATCTTGAGACCTTCATAATGTTTCACCTTGAGGAGTATTTCTTACCCATGTGAAAATATTTAAGATGTGGCCTGGCCAAGTCTCGATTTGATTTGTATAATAGACTCAGAAATGTAATTTGTATACAGGAAAAATTATTTAACCCCTCACATGTTAGAAGAGTATACCATAAATGTGTCTGTGTTTACAGTGGTAGTAGCAAGACCAATGGACAACCATATAATGTAAATAATAGATGGATGTGGTATTTTTTTTACCCAACCAAATGTACAACATTGATAAGATAAAACAGGATTTAAAGAAGCCCAGTAGTTCAAGAAAAACTGCATATGGGTGCAGTATGTAACAAACCAAAACCATTACCTGCTATGTAAGTTATGAAGATAATTATTTTTATAGAAAATCAAAATGTTGGTGTTTACGTTTAGAGGATTCCATATTGTCTTGTTTCAACACTTCCTGACAGCTTGAATCCTGTGGGATGTGCTTATCATTATCTATTACTGGAGGCAAGGATATGGTAGGAGGAAGCAGAGGTAGATTTGTTAATTAATTCATTTTTAGAATCTAAAACATAATCCCTTCTCCACACATGCTCAGAAGCACGCAGCAATAATAAATAGAAGCACTGCTCTCCAAAAATGCAAACACCGATGTCTCACATAATCATCACCAAATTATCATTGACTCGTCCAGGGTCCAGCGGACTGCAGAGGTATCAATTTTGTTCTCTAATTAAAAAGTAATTTTAAGGGCTTTTTCCCTGCCTAAATATGATGTTACTGAGACTCAAAGGTTTCAACCACAAACAATTATATATATATAGGTGTCAGCCCCACATTGATGAGATCCATTTAAGATCAAAAAAGTGACTGTCTATAGATAGGTCTCCTAACTCATGCATACTTCATCCTATACTATGCTTCAAAGCTGTGTATATGCTAAAAGGAGCCATGTACAAAGTGATATTGGATTAAAAAACATTCATTGAAGACTAATTTGCATGTCAATGCCCAGTTTCCCAGGGTACAATGCAATAACTGTATTTCTTTTTTAACTTACTTTTAGACTTCCAAATACTATTTATTTATTATATATTAAACAATATATATATATATATATATATATATATATATATATATATATATAACAGTAAAATCCTGATTATC
Organism: Discoglossus pictus; assembly: GCA_027410445.1. NCBI lineage: Eukaryota > Metazoa > Chordata > Amphibia > Anura > Alytidae > Discoglossus > Discoglossus pictus. The sequence goes on from CM050167.1 coordinate 93,877,057, forward strand.
CAGCACTCAACTAAACGGGACTCTAAAGCAACTGGCACCTCCCTCCATTTCCCAATTGACAAAAACTCTCACTTAATCGCCATTATCCAGGACAACCAGCATCCACATTTTTATATTAAAATGTCAACTTTTTTTCTGTATTTTTTTCAGCTTTATATGACTTAGATTAGATAGCAGTAGCTGTTTAATAGATAGTTTAAGGGTTTTAGGGGGTTTAGGATCAATTAGGCTTCATAAAACAGTGACTCTCAAGCAACCGGCAACTACACTTATCCGGCAATAGGCAGTCCCTGTGGGTGCTGGATAACGGGGGATTTACTGTATGGATAACACAACCAAACAGAAGTGCCTGGTGTATTATATATATATATATATATATATATATATATATATATATATATATAAAAGAATGAGGTAGACAAGAATATCCAATAATCTAGAAGAATAATCGTAGTTTTGCAGGAGCTAGTGATACCTTTTTTTTGAACACACATTTTAGTTAGAGTGCCAAGCTTTTGATATATACTTTATATACTACTGTACAACTTATTACAAATAGCCACCAGGCGGCACTGTGGAAACATGAATAAATACTTATAGTATTCCTGTTTGGTACATTTGCTCAGAAATCAGAATGGACATTGAACATCAGGAAGATATATACATATAAATAGTTTAATAGAAGATGCTTACGATATATGGATATTCACTAAGAGGCTCTATATGTCACAAAATAACCATTAACGAGACAGTGCCGGATGTATTAAAGGTTGTGTGTTATTTTTCCACTGTGCTCTCTATTTCTCGCTTGCATTATCTCCCGGCACACCATCCATCACTATCTCTCTCCCCCGTGCTCTCTCTACCTGTGCACCCCTTTCCCCTTCCCTTCTTTTCTCCACTCATTTTTCCACATCAATAGTTCCCAAGTCTCCAAAACTTGAATTAATTGCTTATTATCTCTACCAGATAGCAAAAACTGTTCAGGTCAGCAATGTTGTATATACTTAGACCGTATTTTTTTTTATTAGTCACAAAAATGTCAGATCAGTCATTTTTGAAAGATAGATGGATGCTGGGGTATTTTTTGCAAAGGCCGCAAAGAGTTAACTTTGCTCTAAGATAACAGAAAAGATTTTGGGATTTAATAGCAATATTGTTTTCTTCTAATAATTCCTTTTAATGTTTAGAAAATACTAAATTTCCAAGGCTCCCTGATGCTTTGCAAGATACATACCCCAAAATTCCCTAAGGTGCATAAGAGTTGCAAATTGCTTTGCCTAAGGCTTAAATGTTTATTTTCTACTAGCCATTTACCCGTTATAAATGACAGTATAATATTACATGTGTCTCCCCCCATGTCTGTTTCCCACTCTCCCTCCCCTGTGTCTGTTTCCTCCTCTCCCACCCCTGTGTCTCTTCCCCCCTCTCCCTCCCCTGTGTCTCCTTTCTCCCTCTCTCCCTCCCCTGTATCTCTTCCTTCTCTCCCTCCCTTGTGTCTCTTTTCCCCCTCTCTCTTCCCTGTATCTCTTCCCCCTCTCCCTCCCCTGTGTCTCTCCCCCCTCCCTCCATTGTGTCTTTCCCCCCTCTGTCTCCCTTGTGTCTCTGTCCCCCCACCTCCCTCCTCTGTATCCCTTTCCCCCTCTGTCTCTTTCCCCTGTGTCTCTTTTAAACACACTTTACAAACTATATTAGTGATGATAAAATTCTCATATCACCTCAGCAAATTACTACTCTTGCAGAGCTTAGTAGACAAAGTCACACATCTTTATTATAAAGGTGCAAAGACATACTATTGTACTGTGTTAAAATAGCAGCTGATCTTTGTATCCAGAGATTCCTCCTACTTGATAAGAAAGCTCAAATATCTGGTAGGTTGTATGACACAACAATGGATATGGTCAGGACTAGGAATAAATACTTTTAAGGAATAAAAACTGTGTTAGAAAGTGAACAAATAAACGCAGACTTTGATTTATTAACTTTTCTATCAAATTTTACTTGTGGGGAGTCTACTGCTGATCTATTTCCAGGCAGGAGGAGAGTCTGAATGTGTAAAAATTGCAGTCATCTTATAATTTGGTTAAAGGCAGTCCCTGGAGACATCATGGGGACGGGGATTTTGACCGGGCTAAGTGCTAGGTAGTTTTGTTGGTTTGGTCATTAGGGGAGTGGTCAAGGGTTAACAAAAGGAGTGCTTTCCCGCCCTTGTTATTCAGACGGAGGGTGGCACAATTAACACCATGTCATCCCCTATAAGGTCAGGCATTGCTGACCAAATCAGAGCACAAATGGCTATCCATGGCGTGACACAGGCTCATCACCATATAATGGTGTTCGCTGCTTACAGGGAGGATTTGAGAGTATGGTTGTTGTTTCTCAGCCATTTTAATGGTTGCGCAGTCATTATGCATGATCCTGTGAGTAATTGGGAGTTATAACTTATTCACTGATGCGGCTGCATCGAAGGGTTTCAGAGCTTATTTCCCTGGTGCGCTGAGGCATGGCCACGGAATTGGGGCAAGGAGGTTTTGCGGAACTTTTCCTTTTTGGAGCTATTTCCAATTGTCATGTCGGTAAATGATCTGGGGTCACTGCCTAAGCAACCACCATGTGGTCTTCAGTTGTGACAACTTGGGTGTGGTGCAGGCAATTAACACTATCTCTGCCTATTCAGTGCCTGTTGTAAGATTGTTGAGGAAGTTGGTCTTGAAATGTCTTCAATTCAACATATTTTGTAGAGCAATGCATATACCTGGGGTTCTGAATGACATTGCTGATGCTCTTTCACGTTTTTAGTGGCAGAGATTCCGGGAAGTGGCTCCGGGAGCAGACATGCAGCAGACACCTATGCCACAGGAGCTTTAGGATTTAGGCTACTACGTATAGAATCTCTGTTACGTAGCTCTTTGGCCCCAGCCACCTAGAAATTTTATGAAAAGATATGGAAGGAATAGGTTATTTTTCAGAGAAGTTAAAGAGGGTGAGAAGGCCAGCGTTGTATCACTTGTGGCAACAGTTATTAGGTCAGCTAAGTAGTTTATGCCATTCAGTTTATGAAGTGGTCTTTTTAAGGCCGTTTTTTCCCTGGCGTTACTTGAGGCTTTTAGGATAGCGGAATTGGTGGCGCAGTCAAAAGGTGTAGTGCATGGTTTACTTTGGTCAGACCTAATGGTAAATAATTCCTGTATGTCTATACTGTTGCACAAATCTAAGACAGATCAGTGTGGGAAGGCAAAAGTTATTGTTATATACCCTATCACAGGTCCTGGCTGCCCTTTATATTGTGTTTTGCAATATCTAAATTGCTGTCAATTGGGTGGGGGTTCATTTTTTATTCATAGGGATGGGTCTAGCCTGTCCAGGTTTCAATTCTAGACAGTATTTACGTCCTGTATTGCTGTCCTTGGTATCGATCCTGCCCAATTTGGGACCCATTCATTTAGAATTGGCACTGCGACTGAAGCAGCAGAGCTGGGTCTGGTGGATAGTGTTGTTCAGCTTATTGGGAGGTGGGAATCTAGGGCTTTTCGTTCATATGTTCGTCCCCATCTTTTGGTTTAGTGTTTATTTCCTTTCTTTTAGGGTGTCCTTTCTGGCAGTGGACTTTGGGGCATTATTTTATTTACTGGGCCAGAGGAGCGGCAGCAATCCAGGATAGAGGCTTGCAATTGGGTTTTCTTGGCCCCGAGTTAAATATCCGATGGTTAGGTATCAGGGGTATGAGGTGGGACCAGTTGCTACAACATCTAGTGGGTCATGCCCGTAGTTTTGGCCCTCCGCAGGGGATAGTGGTTCATTTCGGGGGTAATGATTTGGGTTCGGTTCCTATGAGGGAGTTGAAGGGGATGAAGATGGATTTTTTTGCGTTTGAAGGAGTTATTCCCAGATTTAGTGATCATTTGGTCAGATATTGGCCCTAGGGTGCATTCAGGGCAGCCAGGGATCCTGCAAGGTTAGATAAAGCCAGGTCAAAAGTTAATATGTGGGGTGCACCTTAATGAGGTTGGCCTTCAACTGGTTAATTATACGCTAAAGGTTGGTATTCAGCAGGCTTAGCTTTTTTGCTTGGTGGGGCTAGCCGTTTCGGCTAGCTGGTGGCGGGGGTGATTGCTCGCTATGGGTGAAGCCCTATTTATTTGGGCCATGGTCTTTGATCAGGGTTGGTTCAGAAGTCTCCTGGGCATGGGGTTCCTGGAGATCTCAGGTTCATGTTGTAGTATGCTGCCTGAAAATGCAATCAGTATATTGAAAAATGTAAATGCACACAATTGCCTATTTGGTACCTTTCCTGTGGGGTGGCCTCTAGCAGTAGCGGCAGCAGTAGTGGCAAGCGGCCGCTAGATGGCGCTTCAGACACTTTACTGCCGATTTTACTGAATTGCATCTACAGTGCCTTGCAAAAGTATTCACCCCCCTTGACTTTTTACCTATTTTGTTACATTACAGCCTTAAGTTCAATGTTTTGTTAATCTGAAATGTATGTGATGGATCAGAACACAATAGTTTAAGTTGGTGAAGTGAAATAAGAAAAATATATACATAAAACTATTTTTAGACTAAAAATGAACTTTTCGGCCATCAAAGAAAATGCTATGTCTGGCACAAACCCAACACATCACATCTCCCAAAGATCACCACCCAACGAACAATATCCCCATAGCATCATGCTGTGGGGATGTTTTTCAGCAGCTGCGACTGGGAAACTGTTCAGAGTTGAGGGAAAGATGGATGGCGCTAAATACAGGGATATTCTTGAACAAAACCTGTACCACTCTGTGCGTGATTTGAGGCTAGGACGGAGGTTCACCTTTCAGCAGGACAATGACCCCAAACACACTGCTAAAGCAACACTTGAGTGGTTTAAGGGGAAACATGTAAATGTGTTGGAATGGCCTAGTCAAAGCCCAGACCTCAATCCAATAGAAAATCTGTGGTCAGACTTTAAGATTGCTGTTCACAAGCGCAAACCATCCAACTTGAAGGTGCTGGAGCAGTTTTGCAAGGAGGAATGTGCAAAATCCCCAGCAGTAAGATGTGGCAAACTCACAGAGACTTATCCAAAGCGACTTGGGGCTATGATTGCAGCAAAAGGTGGCTCTACAAAGTATTGTTAATAGTTATGAACATTGACTTTTTTTGTTATTTTGTCCTATTTGTTGTTTGCTTCAAACATCTTCAAAGTTGTGGGCATGTTCTGTAAATTAAATGATGCAAATCCTCAAACAATCCATGTTAATTCCAGGTTGTGAGGCGACAAAACACGAAAAAAGGCCAAGGGGGTCAATACTTTTGTAAGGCACTGTAAAATGTCAACTCAATTTCAGAGCGTTAGGGTAAGAGGTTAGGGTAAGTGGTGAGGGCTAGGGGTAAGTGTAAGGGGTTAGGGTAGCAGTTTAAGGTTACAAATTGTGTAAAATGTGCACAGCGTCATCTAGCGGACTCTCACCGTGCTGCTATTGACACTGCTCCCAGCCACCCAACAGAAAAGATCCCCTAATTGCAGTGATATTTCTGTCTGTAAGTGTAATTGGCACTGTCTGACATACCATATATATATATATATAAACATAAACTTTAGTTTGTACAGGCCCTTTATTCTTTTGCATTGTGTTAATATTGCTATTGTTTTTTACTTAAACTTACCCCTATAACTCTACAGAATATGTTGGTGTGTTACAAATAAAGGAATAATAATACATATGATCTGAGATATAGAAAGGGTAAAGTAGGAGCTAGCTACAAGTGTGGCGTGGGGGGCGCTTACAAATCTGAATGTCCCAAAGCAGCATAAAATGTAAATATGCCCATGACTGGGAATGTTTTGATAAGTAATGAATTTATAAATACATTTAAAGTTATCTCATAGTATCATCATTATTGAGTATTAAAGTAGTTTTGCCTATTTTGAATTTTCTTCCGTGTTTTCATTAAATCAGAAACCATTAGAGCTCCTAGCAAAAGAGAAGAAAACAGCACCAACTATTGATCAGAGTGGCCGCTACATTTAATAAAAATGGCCTGGGTCTGGTTAGTCCATGTGATGAGGCTCTCTATGTGTTTGAAGTTTCACTGACTTTGAAGTTCTAAGAGTGGGAATAGGAACACAAAGTGTTTTCAGATCTCTGTGGGATGAGAAGGGGGGGTCGGTGCCTTTGAGGATTAACACTTATAAATGGGAGACCCTTCCCGTACACCATTCACACTGCTCGGTATTGGAGCTGCTGTCCACATTTCGCTCCAGGGCAACTTTATACTATATTATGGGGGCAGTGATGGGCCTTGTGAAGTTACAGAGGGGGATTAGTCGCAGGCGTGAACGTGGTCTGTCACGGAGAGCGAGCACGATGATACAACGTGTGACAGGTGACAACATGAGTGGATGCTATAGCTGTGATCTTTATTACTGATTCATGTGGTTTGATATGCACCAATAATGAAAGAGTTGTGTGTGTAATAAGGATAAGTATCTGAATATATACCATAGAGAGCAATATCAAGATTGCAACTGCTACCTGTGCTATTCTATGGAGCAGTGAAAATTCACCCCATTTGACAAATGAATGATATATACTGTATATATATATATAGATATATATGAAGAAAGAGAGAGGCAGAGATAGGGCGGAGGAGAGGGAGAGAGAGAAAGAAAGAAACATATAGATATTAGATAAATATTCGATAGATCGATAGATAGGCAGACAGACCGAGGATAGATATTCAAAATACATTTATTGGCTAAGGAAAAAAAAATGGTTGGGTATAATTTTTATGTAAATTGATGTGATAAAGTTCCACTGCATTCCTTATTAGTTATTCAATATCATTATATGCACATTGTTCATTATCAGTTCATTATAGTTGACATAATTATCATCATTGGATTGTAAGATCTCACAAGAGCAGGACCCTCATCTCCTCTTATACCAGTGTCTTCAAATTGTATCCCCATGTTGATTGTACCTCTAAAGCTATAAAATCTGCTGGTACTGTACAAATAAAATATGATAATAATTATTATACAGCACTGCTTGTACGTTTTACCATGCATATACTCTGTATCGTCGGACAGTATAACACATATACAGTAGAATCCCAGTTATCCGACACCCTACTAACCGGCACTCTCAAGCAACCGGCACCAGCATCAATTCCCCATTTTAAATAAACTCCCGCTAAACCGGCATAACCGGCACGATCCGGAGTTCGAGACTGCAAAAAAAACAAAAAAAAAAACTTTTTTTAAATATTTTTTTCTGGGCCTAAATGGCCCAGTTTAGGGGCTAGTGCCTTTTTAAAGGCATTTTGAGGGGTTTTGGAGTGTTTAAGGGTCGTTTAGACTCACGATTAACCGGAAACTACAGTCATCCGACAATAGGGAGTCCCCATAGGTGCCGGATAACAGGGGTTTTACTGTATTATGTTTCTATCAATACTTATTTAGTTTGATGTGTTCATTAACATTTATAGATACTCATCATCAACATGTGGTGAAACAATTTCATTATTGGTCTATATCAGTCAAGACGGCATGGATGTACAGCATGATCATTTTCTGTAATAGTGCTCTGATTTCTAATTTTTCATTCTTATTGCACATACACTCTTTGTCACCTTCTAAATAAATATAGATACCGAGCTAGCAATGTACAGCTTCTGATCACCATTATACAATGATCATTATATATAAAGCTAGGCATGGGTATTTAGTAGAAAGCAAAGAGTATTTGTGTAGAAATATATCTGGAATATCCCACAAAGTTAGGAGACAAAAGATCCTAGGATTTGCCCAGCCCTTCCCTCCATCATTATCTAACTTGTCATGTTTATTATATCTGTATATATATGTACTCAATATCATTATGTTACTTAGAATGTTCATTATTAATGTTAAAGTGCTACTTAATGATAAATAGTTCATTGTGCTCATTATATGAATTAAGACATCCTCAGCATCAATATATAGAGCAGCATGTTTACTGTTAGTGTATAGAGAACCTCACAATGTTTGTGTAGCTCAGCAATTTTATTACCAGTGTACAGTGGTTCTCAGCATCATTATACAGCTAAACATATTCACTGTCAGTGAACGAAAAGTGAATATTTATGTAAATCGTTCATTATTACTATATACCGATATTCTATATTATTATACAGTGCCAAATGTTCAATATTAGGGTTTGCTTGTGTAAAATGTTCATTATTACTATATAATTATTATTATATAGTGCCGAATGTTTTATATTAGTATAAAAAGATACTCAAGATTGTTATTTAGTCCATTCGTTTATTATTAGTGTTTAGAGATCAGTGTACAGAACTGTTGCATAACTGTATGGGTAGATTTCGTATTAGGCCAATTAGGCAGCTGCCTATGTGGCACTTCTATGTGAAAGGCACCTCATTTCACACTTCAAAATGTTATTCGGCATAAAAAAACAAATACTACAGTTCACTAGAGGGCGAACACCTGGACTTGTTACTGTGTATGTCTGTTTATGTTAAAAGACTAAGTTTGGTTGTGTGTGGCTATAGTTTGTATAGTTTGTATGTAACTGAGTATGTTAATTTCCAATATCAAGAGGTATTCAGCATCATTATACGTCTCAGTATTTTTCTTTATTAGTATATAGCAGTGGTTTTCAAGGGTGTTGAATTTCTCTATGTGTGCAACAACATTTTGGATGCTATTAAAATTGAAAGGAAATGTATAAACCTTTTTTTTTTTAAATATAAGTTTTAACTACCTATAAATAACCTTGAATCCGCAAAGAGTTCAATTGCTTTTTATAGGGATACTGCATATTTACAAGTTTCTCGGGTTTACCATAATCCACCAACTTAAAGGGACATGGAACAAAATATTTTTTTATACATGTAAAACACCATGTTTTAAACATTACCAAAGTTGTGTTTTGCATGAAAAAACTTGTTTAAACTTCATTGAAACTAATATAACGTGCACAGAACATACATACACCTATAGCTTTCATTAGCAGACAAGTATGAGTCATACAACTACTTATTGACTCACAAGGACAAACCCCCGGAGCAGTTACATATCAGCTTTTTTCTATTTTTAGAGCTTTACTTGAAAAAAGAGAAAACATACAGTAGTTTATTGTCAAAGAACGTCTTAAAGATGCAACAACATTTCTTTTTCAATGTATCTTTAAATTTTCAGATGGGTACAATTCCATAGAACAAAAAATACTGTGCCATAATCGTTTAAGAACCGGCTGGTTGGTGTATAGAGATACTCTGCAACAATGTATAGCTAGACAAAATCTAAATCAGTGAGAGAACATTATTTTGTTATTGTATAGCCATCACTGTATGTCATTGCCAACCATGAGCCACATTCAATTCCAAGAACGCAACTTGATCGCAGATGGCCGAATGACTGCAGGTTCGTTTCAGATTGCAATGCTATTCAATTCCTCAAGGCCGCAAGTTACTCTCCAAAAGCCGAAACTGTAAACCATGCACTGGTACGTAGCATTTCAGGGCGGGAACACAATAAATTAAGCAAGCCCGTAACCTCCCATTTCTAATCAGCCAATAGGTCATTAACCTTCCTGGTGGTATGATTATGTCAGTATTTAGAATGTTAAAGCAGTACATAAAAAAATACTGACATAATCATATTGCCCTTTCCCCCTTATCCTCATCTCTTTCCCCCCTTCCCCTTCTCCTCCTCCCTTCTCCTCCTCCCCCTTCTCCTCCTCCTCACTTCCCCCTCTCCAATCACCTCCCTTCCCCCCTTCCCCTCCTCCCTTCTCCTCCTCCCCCTTATCCTCCTCCTCACTTCCCCCCTCTCCAATCACCTCCCTTCCCCCCTTCCCCTCCTCCCTTCTCCTCCTCCCCCTTATCCTCCTCCTCACTTCCCCCCTCTCCAATCACCTCCCTTCCCCCCTTCCCCTTCTCCTTTTCCCCCTTATCCTCCTCCTCCCTCCTTATCATCCTCCTCCCTCCTTTCCCCCATAATCATCCCCCTCCTCCTTCCCCCCTTATCATCATCTTCCTTCCCCTCCTTCTCCTCCCTTTCCCCTTATCCTCCCTTTCCCCCCTTATCCTGCTCCTCCCCCATTATACTTCTCCTCCTCCCTTCCCCCCTTATCATCATCTCCCTTCCACCTTATCATCCTCCTCCTCCTTCCCCCGTTATCATCCACCTCCTCCTTCCCCTGTTATCATCCTCCTCCTCCTTTCCCCTTTATCATCTCTTCCCACGCAGCCTGTCTTCCTGCAGTGAAGTGACCCGTATATGCTAATGACGTGACGTCATCTGATTACAAGTAAGGAGAGAGGGGGATATGAGGAGGATGATCAGAGGGAAGTGAGGAGCAGGATCCTAAGGGGGGAAGGAGGAGAAGGATCATAAGGGGGAAGGAGGAGGATGATAACGGGGAAGGAAGAGGAGGATGATCAGGGGGAAGGAGGGATGAGGAGGAGGAATGGTGAGCTGAGGGGGCCCAGGCAAATATGGCAGCACTGGGCCCCCTCCAGATCCTCCATGAAGTAACCCCGAGCGTGGCTCTGGGTTACCTATTTAGGTACTTAAAATTAACCCTGAGTCACGCTCGGGATTACCGCTTAGGAGGTTCGGTGGCCAGATATGCAATCACACTCGCAAACTCGCAAAATACAGAATTAAGAAAATGAATGCCAATACTGTTCTAGTCCATATGGGTGGCCTGATATGTATTAACTCATTGATACCAGAGATCGATTTAGCCCCAAAATAAAAGATAAAAATACATTTTATTTCCTGCCGATTTGCGAGCTTGAGACTGTTGTGTAATTAATTCTAATGTCTGTCATTGCTTTCCCCGTTAATTACAGTGCAATATTGATTTTTTATTTGCTTTTACAGTGCTATGTGTTTTACCCCCTTGCGCGTCCTCTCTAGCATTCTTAGGATTTTCTCCTTCTTTTGCCATTTACGGGTGTGAAAACATTTGTAGGCTTGGGGAAATTGAGCAATTGAATATCGATTTGCGATTTTAGCCTTGCGAAAGTGACAGTTCAAAGGCTTCTGGAGGCTGTAAGTTACGAGTTTAACCATCGCTATTTTTTCAAGGCCGTAACTCGGAAGCCATTCGGAGCCCACAAAAAACCTCAATTGAAATTGCCCTTATGTTCATTAGACGAAAATACAGATACTCATATGCTTCATGTTCATTATTGGTAAACAGATATACTTTGTGCCATTCTATAACTCAGCAAGTTCAGTATCAATATATCAATATCAGTGTCCTTTAATAGCTCAACAACACAGCATAAATAATTAGCTCAGACTTTCACTATAAAGAGGATAACTGCATAGCTAAAAGTACCACTGTTGTGCAAAATTGTTACAGTGCATTTAAAAGATCATATTTTAAACATTATCAAATATGTTTTTTTTTTTGTATGAAAAATAAGAATTCTGTAATGTGGAAAAATTACACTCTGGCACTGTTTTCTCCTCCTCTGTCCTAACATATTACAGAAAACTAAAGGACAGTATGACTTATGGAAGTCTGGACTACAACACATTGTGCTTGGTTTCCCATTCTATTGTTTACCCCTCCTCTCAGTTCACTTGTAAGGTAAAGGTAGACAGCGCACATTGTTTTTTTTTTCTGTATTAGTGATACTTTTTTAGATATTTTCCGCAAATAATATTGCATGTAAAATATTAATATTTTGCATGCACAACAAACTTTTGGTAGAGTATATGACATGTTCTTTTAAATATATGATAGAAAGTATTAGACTTCAGAGACCCTTTAACTACATTATTAGGTTGTGTAGATAGTGACATTATATATCACAACATGTGCATTAGTGGTCAATATAAATAAGACCCCACATTGTTACGCAATGGATCATGTTAAGAATTAAAAAGCCCCTCATTTATGTAGAGAGAAACTCTGCATCATTATAAAGAAGTCCTCTAACTAGAAATTTAAAGAAGTCTGAACGCCTTTAAGAAATTGTTTTCTTTTTTAAGATGAAGTGTCTTTGGATTACATGAATATGTTGGTGAAATGCATCAAATAAACTACTTTACTGCATTCCTGGTTTGCTTGATGGCAGATGCTGCTGGACAGTAAGTTTCACTGCTGTTTAAAATAAATCAAATTTACAGTGTTTTCTTAGCTTTTAAGCTGTGTGTTTTCTCCACAAGCAGATCTGTGTATCTCCTCCTACCTGTGTCTATCAGCTTTTCCTGCACTGAAAAATAAAGTCTGACCAGTCTAGGTTCTGCTGAACACACTCAGTAAAGAGAGGCATGGCCTATGGGACAACTGCAAGTAGGTTACAATAGAGCTGTTATGTCTTTGTAGGCAGTGGGGGTGGAGATAATGGTGTAACAGGGCAAGGTCAGTGACATCAGCCTGTTTCCAAGCTCCATGATAGTTCAGTCCATAGGCAAAGCTGACCATGCCCCTGATAGACACAAGTAGGAGGAGAAATGCAGCTCTGCTTGAGGGAAAAATAAATAGTTTAAAGCTAAGAATTTTCTTTAACTTTTATTAATTTAAACTGTATACTGTTTTTAGCCTATGTCCAGCAAACAAATATATGAGCTTTACTTGTAAATACACTAAATAGCTTCACAAAGAAAAGCTTTGGCTTTGTAATGGAGCTGTTAGAAGGCATAAGGTAATAAAACATTAGGGAAAAAATGTCAACATACCTTTAAACAGGGATTCTTAACATGGCAGCTATTTTTCTTGGAAATAATGCAGCCTAGTAGTATAAACAAAATATAAAGGACCATTGTAGTGCTATATTTAAAATATCTTAAATAACTACTCTTGATAATGGACAACACATTTTTAGAAAGTAAAATAATATGGCCTGTAACTTATTGCAATTTTCTGCTGATCAACTTCCTTACGTGGGAAGACTTTGAATACTCAAGAAGCTTCTATATGCACTAATAGTGCTATCAGTAGTTCTGATGGAATGCTCATTAGTTTACAAGAACACAGCCTCATAAGATAGTAATAGACAGTATTTCAAGTAACTCAAATAACAAAAGCACATAACGAAGAAAAATTTCATATCAAAATTTAATGGCTGTTTTTATCTCTCAAAACATTTTGCAAGTTGCGTTATTCAAAACACCATATAGAAAAACAGAGGTCTATTAATGGAAAATACCAATGTCAGCTATCTTTACCAAGGTAAGTTGGCTAGAAAAGTAATGTATCCAAAGTAATAGTAAAAGCTTGGCTTGTTTTTTCTTCCTGGAATCCAAAATACAGTTTGCAATTGTAATTTGGCCTCCTGTTTGTCAGTCCTTTTTGCTTTTTCCTTAGGTCATCTAATCCTTTTCACTAAATATAAAGAGCAGCGAGGGCTTTACCTGTGGAAAGTCTAGTGGAGCATAGTGTGGCCAACAAAATGGAAGAAATACATAAGATAGGGGTCAATACCCTGTGGCTCCAAAATCCAAAGTGTCTTGGTAAAGATCTACACATAACTCTTCTGCCAAACCATATTCTTCAGCATGAATTTAAAACATTGTTAGCTGCAAATTTAAATATGCAAAATCCATACAATTTTGATAATAATAATAGTATTTTCTAAGTTATACAGAAGGTCTAGTACACTAGCTAACATCTCCAAAATATGTCCCTTTTTTTCCCAAGACGCAACTAAAATTCTGATACACTCTCTTATCATATCTCGCCTCGACTACTGCAATTCTCTCCATGCTGGCCTTCCCATCACCCATCTGTTCCCACTCCAGTCCATTATGAAAGCCTCCGCTAGACTAATTTACCATACTCATCGCTAGATGTCTGCAGCACCTCTCGGTCAGTCACTCCACTGGCTTCCCAAAGCCTCCAGAATAAAATTTAAAATCCTGCCCCTAACGTATAAAGCCCTCAATTATAATGCACCCTCTGCTCTTGTCTCTAAATACTCCCCCAACCGTCCTCGTTCTGCTAATGACCTTCTTTTTTCCTTCTCTCTTATCACATCCTCTAACTCTCGCCTTCAGGACTTTTATCGTGCTGTCCCTAGTCTTTGAAACTCCTTGCCTTGCTCCACTAGACTATCCTCCTGCCTCAAACCCTTCAAAACCTCACTAAAAACTCATCTGTTTAAAAAAGCTTATCACTTTCAGCCTTAAGATGCGCAATATATTGTACTGCACCTTTCTGTACCTCCCCCATACCCTCTAGCCTGTAAATTTGTGTTGTCATTTTTTTCAATCTTATTTGGTGCTTTAGAGAAAGCCTTTGTATGCTTGATTTTAAACTCAATAACAGGACCTTCCATTCTTATGTAATTTGTTGAAATTGTTTTTGATTTGTATCTACCCTGTTTAGTGCTACGGAATATGTTGGTGTGTTACAAAAAAAGGTTAATAATAATAATAATAATAATAGCTCTTTTCATTACTTTATTTAAGGTTTTATGTAGAGTCTTTATTATAAAAGCAGACCCCTGACGTAAAATGAGCCACTTAATTCCATTGCACCTCATCTCTCTATTACTCCCCTTCCAACCCCCTATTCTCTTTTCATTACCAACATTTTCTATATCCTAAATAGTGTTGTTATATTCACTATATTCAAGGTGATGGTTTTCTAACTATTCTGTGAAATCTGACTACTAATAGGTGAAGTGATTTCACCAATTTAATTTAATGGTCTTGACAAAATAATATAGGAATTGGAGAGTGGAGAGAGCAAGTATGCCCCACCTTAGTGAATAAAGCCCTGTCTCTTCTTCCCCAATGCATCACACTATGTAGAAATATTGATTTGACAGCAAATAAGAACAAAAGTTTATCTAGTCTGTCCGTTTTATCTACCTAACAGCTTAGCCTAAATAAGACTGTGGACTGCCTTGTGCTTATCCCAAGCATACTTAAGTTCCTTAAATGGACACTGAAAGCATTTCTTGACGCTGGCAAGATCCGTTGGGCGTTAGAATAAATAAACACACTGACCTAGCGTTTCTTGGGAAAATTACGGGCCACAGCTTTATTAAAGCAACCATAAAACCAATAGCCAATTAACATAATTAACATTGTTACATCACAGCTCAAATAACATCCCAGAGGAGGTGCCCGGCCCGGTCAGTAATTTCACGCCCAGGGCCTGCGCCCAGAGCCTCCCAGTGCTTTCCTAAGCACGCCCTGAGGCAGGGCAACGCCCACTTAAGCCCGTGGGCCGGGTGCCTCACCTCCCGCCAACCAAAGACATTCCTACTTGCATCCTAACCTAGAAATTCCAAACTCCTCACCCTTCAACTCTTTTCCACGCCTTTTTTTTAAAACCTAACTTAAGCTCCCTGAACTTCGCTCAACCAACCTCACACCCTAGACATGCCTTACTTCCATATCTGCTACTTTCCTAACTAACCACCAACTCAAGGGGAGGGAATCAGCTCAATGGCTGGTGCAGAGTGAGGAGGAAGCCCGCGAAACGGACGGAAGTCCCTCCTCCTCCCCCACCCAATCAGAAGCACCCAGACAGCCTGAGGCTGCCTCCGCACCGGCCATTTTCTTTGCTGCATCTGCAAACGTGTATTTGATAATGTGCCACTCTGTTTGTTTGTTTTTTTCAAGTGATGCTCTCAAAGTAGAAAAAAACTGATTCAAATGTTTACCTGGCCAGCGTTGTTGCCATAAACTTATGAGTCAAACTTGTCTGCCAATCTGTGCGCTTCTTATTAGTTTCAATTAAGTTTAAACAGAGTTTGTGTAACATTTTTTATGAAAAAAAAACATTGTTAATGATTAAAGCTTGCTATTTTAAAAGCATTAAAAAAGAATTGTCCATTTAACTGTGTTTGATCCCATCTACTTCCATTCTGCACTATCATACATTATCCCCAAATCTTCTAAGCTCCATTTATGACCTCATATTGCTTTCTTCTTTTTCATTTATCTCTCTCCTCCCTCTTCCCCATCATGTTTTCCTGATCTGTCACTCATTCGCCCCCTCTTTCTTCATTTCCTTTACTCCCTCTCCCCTCGGCTCCAAATGTTTTTTCCATTTCTCTTTCCTTCTGGGTTCACACTACTGCATTTCTATGATTATAATGTTTCCATTAACCTATTTTACGTCACTCTGGCTGTCTTCCTGGCACTTAGGAGTTAATGAATAAATGTGGTGCTTGCATTTTACTATAACAAAGTATGTTTATGTATGAGTATATATATATATATATATATATATATATATATATATATATATATATATATAAATATGCATACATATATATATATATATATTTATATATATATATATATATATATATATATATACAAAACAACAAAGTCAGAGGTGCTCATCAGAGAACGAACCAACCTTAATAGGTTAGTTCTATAGCCATGATAAGCTACTCTGAGAGCAACCTCTTTTAGCTCACTTGTGCCCTTCACAGGGAGAAATATCCTGTAGTATATCAGTCTGGTCCCACTCAAAAGAGTGACCCAGCCCCGAAATACCAGGCAATTCTACCCAGAACAGGAGAAACAGCAAACCCCTGACGCGTTTCGGCCTTTATGGGCCTCGTCAGTGAGGTGCAGCTGAACTCCCTAAGGCACAGTGAGCAAGGGGTCCACGTCTGGAGTCCCCTATTACCCTTAGGGAGACTAATCCCTAAAGGTAATTTGCATATACAAAACAACAAAGTCAGAGGTGCTCATCAGAGAACGAACCAACCTTAATAGGTTAGTTCTATAGCCATCATAAGGTAAAGATTGTCTAAATATTAAAATATATTATTGGCAGTCAATATCTTAAATTAGTGTAATTAAATGAAGACTTCTGAAATTTAACCCATTCTTCATCGTTTGTGTTAGTTCTATTTTCTTTTCTCTTTCTTCCTTTTCCATATTTTTGTTGCAATGTAGATGGCATGCAAATTTCCCTTTGCACAACCTGTTTTAATAATGTAGTTTTGCTTTTGTGCTGGTTGCAGATTGGGTTTGTTTGTGTCATAATTATATCATTATAATTATAATAATTATGGTAAGTGTGTAACGCTCCATGGGACACACTTACCATTGTACGTAGAGAGCTGCGCGCATGTGCACAGGGTTGAGGTGGGGGGAAGAGACACGCGGGGGGGGGGATTGTTGGGGGGCAGAGACACAGAGGAGGGGAGAGGGGGAGGAAGACTCAGGGGAGAGAGGGAGGAAGACTCAGGGGAGAGGGGGAGGAAGACTCAGGGGAGAGGGGAGGAAGACACAGGGGAGGGGAGAGGGGAAGGAAGAAACAGGGCAGGGGAGAGGGGAGGAAGACACAGGGGAGGGGAGTGGGGAGGAAGACACAGGGGAGGGGGGGAGACACAGGGGAGGGAAGAGGGGGGAAGAAACACAGAGGAGGGGGGGAGAGACACAGGGGAGAGGAGGAAGAGACACAGGGGAGGGGAGAGGGGGGAGACAGTGGAGAGGGGAGGAAGAGACAGGGTAGAGAGGGGGGAGAGACACAGGGGAGGGGGGAAGAGACACAGGGGAGAGGGGGAAGAGACACAGGGGAGATGGGGAAGAAACACAGGGGAGGGGAGAGGGGGGGGAGAGACACATGGGAGGGGAGAGGGGGAAGAGACACAGGGGGGAAGAGACTCAGGGGAGGGGGGAAGAGACACAGGTAAGGGAAGGGGGGAAGAGACACAGAGGAGGGGAGAAAGAGAAAGAGACACAGGGGAGGGGAGATGGAGAAAGAGACACAGGATAGGGAAGTTGTGGAAGAGACACAAAGGAGGGAGGTGGGGAGGTAGAGAAAAATTAAAAATTATACCGTAATGTTTGACAATTTACTAGTATATATATATATATATATATATATATATATATATATATATATATATATATATGTATAATTTAGAAGGAAATACTCGTTCTCTTGAGTAGGGAGGGTGCCGGTTATGAAGTAGTTAAGGTTTCCCCAGCTGCATTACAAGTGTTGAATACTATATTATTACTGTATATAGTATTGTGGTGTTATCAGTTTACTCTGTGTGATACCAAGGTCAGCCATTGAAGCACAGCAATATGACCCCAATAGCAGGGTGTCTTTTCAAATGTCTTTTTAATACTGGTCTGCTGACCTCTGCAGCAGAGGAGGGGTTAACTGCTCCTAGCTCCTCATTAGAAAGTTATGCCTAGTAGGCAGGGTCCTGTTTACATGTTGTAGATGTACGTGACTTCCCCTAGCCTGAGCTGCCATGATTATTGATCAAAGAGCTAAGTACAGGGCTGGCCCCGGCCCAGCAATAGAGCCAAATACACAACAATAAAATGAAAATATTTACAGCCATTAAAATGGGGCCTAAATCAGGTGGATTTATTGATTCGGTTCCTGCTTACCACAGCGATAAGGCACTTGCTTACTCATACTTTATTACAAGCAGGCCTCTTTTATCTTTAATAATTCACAACACTAATTGTCTTAAAATACAGAGTTTGAAATGGCAAAGCAGGCATTTTGTCCTTCCCGCCCCTCCGGTTCCATCTCCGGCCATCACTTCTTCCCCTTCACCCCCATGACCAGGGCCTTTCTTTGATATTACAAAAACTTTGCAAGACACAGACATTTTATAAACATGTTGAAATAAATCAGTCCATAATATGCTGTGCTCGGGCTGGCTAACTTGTTGGCCACCAATGTTGGTCCCTAATCTAATTGCTATTCTTAATTGTTATATGGCACCTCGGTTTGTTCTCTAAAACAAAATGGCAGCCCCTAACTGCTAATTAATTCAAATTAATAGGTATAAAGTACAATTGAAGTTTTCATATTTATAGTATGCTCCTTTGAAGAACTTGATAATGCACAAATACTTAATTTTTAATAATTAACTGGATTAGATTTGATTAAATGGATTAGAATTTGCTTTAATAGCAGCAATTTTGTCTTTGTTCCTAGTAGAACCAGAAACCTGGGAGGAATGGAAGAAACAGTGACATCAGATAACATCTCTATTCATTTCAGTTAGGAAGGGTGGGGTAGGCTTGAGTGTCTAGTGTAACAGATGAATAATCAGAGTATTGCAGTATAAAGTGATACATTTTTTATTGGACAAACATTTTTATGTTAAACTAGATCCACTCAACAAAATAAATCAATACAGCAGTAAGCCCCAGTAAGATAACACTCCCCCTCATGCTATAGGCAGAGGAGCAATCCACAATCCAATGCCTTATCATAGCTTTAGGGTTAGGTTAAGAGTTAGGGTAACTGTTAAGGTAAGGGCAAAGGTTTAAGCTTGGAAATAGTATATGATCTCAGCAGTGCTTGCAATCTGTGCACAATTCTGGCAGCGCCATCTAGCAGCTCCTTGCTGCAACTGCTGCTGCTGCCCGCAGAGTCAAAACAGGAAAGATGCCATACTGCACCATCAAGTGACAATTTCCCCAATCTTCAGTGGTCCTTTAGTAGACAGCAGCCAACCAGGACAATGCTTACTGTGAGCTATGGCTGATATGTATCTATAGGATTGTCTCAAGTCTTTAGGATAGTTAATAGTTATCATACTTAAGGGGAATAGCATGTTAAATCTCATTCAGAATTATGGTCAGTGTAATGTTATAAACCATATTAATACACAAAATAGATTTCCCCTAATTTATAGTAACCATGTGATCTTATTGATGGAATTCCTTGTGAGTTTATAATTAGCCCCGATCCGGATATCCCATCTGTGACTAACCATTTCATCACACAAGAGCATCTAATCCAATGAATTCATATCAGCCTTCTCCCAACTCGCCAACCCTAATTACCAATCCCTTCTCATTGATTTGTGGTGAATGTTGCTGCCTATACTAATGCCATTGTTCTCATTGATTCCTCCAGAATATTTAAAGGGTCAGCCTCCAATAAACAGGCCTGAAATAAATAACCATGACTCACTGCACTTGGAAAACTCACATTGTGGTTTATTAACTCTTTCTCTAACCAAGCAATGAGTTAAAGGAAGGCTGACAAATAAAAATATATCACTTATTTCTCAGGTCTTCAGGCCTGGGCAGATATTGTATAAAACTATATGAATCCTGCTGGCAATTAAAGGATCACTGTGGTCATATTTTTAGTTGTTACTTTCGCCATTTCCTGTTATATGCCGTCCACGCTGCTGCTGATCTGCCTACTCACATGCCAACTTGTTTCACTTTGTTTATGGGGTGTTTTTAGAGTTTAGGGCTTAGGTTGGGGTTTAGGATTTAGCGGTAAGGGTTAGGTGTAGGGTTAGGGTTTATTGTTTGGGTTTTGGGTTTAGGATTTAGGATTAGGGTTTGGGTTTAGAGTTAGGGGTTTAGGCTTAGGGCTTGGGTGTAGTGTTAGGATAGTGGCAGATAAAACATAGTAAAATAGTTTCACATGCGGCTGTCAGCAGTTGTCACGCCAGTTGTGGGCAGATAACAGGATGTTTAGGGGTTTACGGCTAAGTATTAGGGTTAGGGTTTGAGGGATGGATTTAGGGGCAGGGGTTAGATGTAGGTTTAGGATTAGGGTTTATTGCTAGCGTTTTGGGTTTAGGATTTAGGATTAGGGTTTCGGATTAGAGTTAGGGGTTTAGGGCTTGGATATAGGGGTTAGGATAGTGGCAGATAACATAGAGTAAAATAGTGACACATGCAACTGTCAACAGTTGGCATGCCAGTTGTGGGCAGATAACAGGATGTTTTGAAGAATTACACTTGAAAATATGCAATGTGTTTTTGGAATATAAAAATAAATAACATAGGCTCTACTTTATTACCTTTTATATGCAATTATGCTGCTTTGGAAATTGCCATATTGCTTTTATCCGATCACTTCCTGAGGTTGGAGGAGACTTTAGATACACAGGAAGTTTGTGTGAGCACAATGGGAATATGGCAGTATGAACTGCCAGTGCTCCTAGCAGGAGAATAGGGAAACAAACTAGTTACAAGGACACACATGAAGTAGCAGACAGCAGCAGGCAAGAACACAACAAAAATGCATGCATCAAAGAAAATCGGCACACCAACCTTTGCGCTCTGCAGAACAGCGTGCCGTCATCAGGGCGCCGAGAACTGCGCCCTGATGACGCTCTGCACTCCAGCCTGCAGTTGTAAGTAGAATAAATAGAATGCCAGCCTGCATCTCATCTGCTAAAGAGGCCCCCATCTCATATTTACCTCCAGCAACCAGTAAATATGATGGGATGCAGGCTGGAACGCAGCGCGCAAAAGACGTGCCACCAAGAAAATCGCATAAAAAGCTGCAAAATGTAATCCTTTTGTTTAATTTTTTGATTTCCAGTAACTTTTGCCCATTATCTTGTTTAGTTACACAAAAGATGATATAGAAACAAATCAGCACGCTGTCCATTTAACCATTCCCATATTTCCTTATATGGAGCCTGTATTAGTTCAGTGAGAATTTAGCACAAATCGGTGTCCCCTGGTGGGTGAAGATGGAAGTTCAAAGTCAAGAAGTAACACAGTAATACAAATGTAAAGAATCAATGTGGTCTGATTTTTTTTTTGTATAATATTATTTGAATAAGTAAACATATGGACCAAACATTTTTAAAAAGCAACAAATAGAATAAAATAAACACAATTTTGCAACTTTAAAATTTAATTTTTATTTACTGCGTGGCTCCATTTTTTTTATTTTACTGATGTTGCCTGTTACTTTCTCAGAGGGGTGGGTCCATTTAAACAAATTGGCTTTTCTTTAATCCTTCTGAACCCACTGGCAGTTGGAACTGCCACATTCAACAGATACTTTCTGTATATTCAAAGTCTCCTCCCATCTCAGGAAGTAGATCTGATGAAGCTAAAAAGTAACTTGCCGCAGTAACATAATTTTGTAAATAAAAGGTAATAAATTAGACCCTGTATTATTTTATTTACATGCTAAAATTCTTGCCTATTTTAAAATGCAGTACTTTAAAATAGTACATTTTAAAATATGACCACAGAGGTCCTTTAAGGAAATATGAAGAAGTGCTATTTTATAAATAGTAGTGGCTTAAAGGGACACCCTGGTGGTCCAGTGGTTAGTGTTCAGTGGTTTCACTGATGCGTGTTTGATTCCATGTCAGGGAACCAAGAGGTCACACCACCCTGAAGCCAAGCAGGGTTGGGCCTGGTCATTACTTGAATGGGAGACCACCTAGGAACACCAGGAGCTGTATGCTGTGACACACTATAGAAGGAAAATGCAACCCACTCCAGTATCTCTGCCATGAATACCCAGTGAATCAGCATGACCATGGACATGAAGTTGTGCCTGGTGTGTTATGGTCCATGGGGTCACAAAGAGATGGAAACAACTGAACAACACAAACAAAAAGTTGAATAATTAAATTGTTATTGTGCAAAGGTGCCAGCAGTGCAGCAACAGTGATTGGACACAGATAAAGTAACTATACTAAACACACTATAAGACCTCATTGTTTTTGCTCAACAATTTTCTTAAGGAAGCTGCAATAAAATGTTATTTAAGATTTCTGCTCTTCGACGCGACTTTAAGTCAAATGGCAGATGTATAGATAAATGACCCATGACTTACCTTTATCAGGATTAATGACTCCCAGCATTTCTAGCACGTGTTTAAAATGTTTAAACATTACAAAATGTTATTTTTGCATGAAAGTAAGTTATCAGATCTTCAGAATTTTGCAGAGAAGTGGAATATCCTTCTAGTTAAAGGACCATTGTAGATGAAGGAAAGGGTACTTGTTTGGAAAGTATGGAATACATGAACAACTTTAGCAGGTATCTAAGCCATTGACATAAAAAAAATTGTTAGAGAAAGACTATGAATAGAGGAATCCATTTTGTGTTTGTTACATCACTTATTGAGAGCTTGATCATGAGTGTGTTTTATGTATGTATCAGTGGAAGGAGGAGTGGGTGAGGTGGAAACAGGGAGAAATCAGTAGTCTTTGTTAGATAACTGGATCATATAGAAACTTTAGGAAGTTTGTATCAATAGATGAAACTATAGCTCTCCACAAATTTAAACATTCCTCATACACAAAGACTTCCACTGAATCATTGTGGATGCCTCCAGGGTCCAACAGAGGCATCAAAGTTTTTTTTTAATCAAAAACTAGTGATATGAATTTTTTCCTTGCTTAATTTTGCTCTTAGTAATCAACTAAATTTTTTCAATTTATATACTTTTTTAATTGTATAGTTTTCCTTCAAGTAATTCAAGCATACCTGGGATAAACGTGAGGGCATCCTGAGGATTTTATTCATCCAAGCTTTTTACGTATATTCATTTAATTCATGCGCTTATAAAATTACAATCACACTATTAGAACATTTACTGATACATTCACTCGCAAGCTACTATGCAGATGACATATTTGACAAAAATCTAATAAAATATTAAGAAATAAGCTATGTTTTATTAGATTGTATCTTCTATATGGTGACTTGAGAGTGATTTTATCAACAAACATACCTTGTAGTAATAGTTCTAATAGTATGAAAGTCATTTTATTAATGCATTAATAAATCAATACAGAGATAATTTAACTCAAAGTCTCCAAAAAAGTGCCAAAGAACAGCGCCTCCTAGAGACCAAAAGATACTCTATTTACAAATACTCTTGCTAACATACAATAAAGCTTTATTTGTATTGACATTTTTTAAATTCAATTGGAGACTTTAAAAAAAAAAATAATACCAATGCCTTTTGACTCTCTCTGTTCACAAATATATTTTATAATATTTCCTTTAAATATACAGTATTATTATTATTTATTATTATTATCTTTATTTATATCGCGCCAACATATTCCGTAAAGAATGGAGGGCCCTGTTTTTGAGCATATAATCAAATGCACATAGTGCTTGTTTCCAAGACACGGACACACAATTGAAAACTCGCAAACTTACAATCTATGGCCCTCATTCAATTGCAATTTGGTCAATTGAATAGGGGTCAAAATAAGCACATAACATTTTTTTTAAAGAAGTTTTTAGTTAGTAAACATCTATCCAAAAGCAAGTTTTTCAGTAACTAAAAACTTCTTTAAAAAAAATATGCTATGTGCTTATATAGACCCCTGTTCAATTGGCCACATCGCAATTGAATGAGGCCCTAAGGGTTTAGGTGTGATACAAGAGGGTGACAAATACAAAATGGCAACGTGAATGCAATTTGTTTAGTCAATTGGAGGGGTCTGTGTGTTGTACTGTAGAGTGTGGGTGGGAGTGTTATTAAGCTATGGAGTGTGCAGTTGTAATTATAAAGGCTGAAGGTGATATCATTTTTTAAATAGGTGTGTTTTTAGTAATTTTCTAAAGGTTTTGAGGCAGGAAGATAGTCTAATGGAGCGAGGCAAGGAGTTCCAAATAGTAGGGGCAGCACGAGAAAAGTCTTGAAGACGGGAGTGAGAGGAGGTGATGAGAGAGGACCAAAGAAGAAGGTCGTTAGCAGAACGAAGGGGGCGGTTGGGAGAGTATTTTGAAACAAGAGCAGAGATATAAGGTGGTGCATTGTTGTTGTTACAGTATTAGTATATTGTAGTCTGGACCTTTCTTGTTGGTTGTAGGTGGTGCAGCCAAAATTTTGAAATTCAGCTGAGATTTTCCTCAATTTACTAGCGTTAGGTGTTCAGGTTCAGCGTTAGGGTTTAAGGTTAGGGTTACTACTTAGTGTCTTAATTGTGAGTTTCCATAACACTCCACTATAAGCACCTTGAAATTGTATACAAATTTGGGCTCTAATTAAAGGTATATGAAAGTGAGGTTGGTTACGAATGCATCTTGTAGAATGCATCATAACCCACCTAGCAAAAAATGTTTGCATGAAAAAATGCAAACATTTTTTGCAAAAAAGAAAAAAAATGTGCTGGGGGTGACTGATATTGGATATCTCATTTTTTATGAGGTATCCAATATGCAGCACATGCGCATACTGATTGGCTGAAGGAGAGAAAAGTGTCTGAAATCATGTGACTTCCCACAGTAGGGCAGACTACAGGTGATAACTGAGCATGTCTGCACAATCCCCAGGCAAAAAAGAAACATTGTATAAGATATGCTAATTTTCCATGGGAATTTCTGGGAGTGTCAACGTTGAGAGAAAACTCTTTGCAAAAGCAAGAAATTCAGCAAACTTCAGGCTAACGGTTTAACTGTTTACTTTGGAATTTTTTCATGCAAACAATTTTTTTCAGACACCATAAATTCTCCTCTATCAGATGCATTAATAACCTAGCTCACTTTCATATACCTTTAATTAGAGCACAAATTTGTGTACAATTTCAAGGTGCTTATAGTGGGGTGTTATGGAAACTCACAATTAAGACACTAAGTAGCAATATGATAAACTACTATTAGGTTAGATTGTTAAATGAGTATAAGGTCTGTTAACAGTAGAGTGGAAACAGAATTTCAGTGTTGCCTAGTATCCATAAGCATTGGTTAAACAATGTAAAAAAATAAAAAGAATACCAAAAATCAACATCAATAATATTTATAATCAGTATTTATAATGGAGGAAGAATACATTCTGCTCATCAGATGCATTTGCTAGTAAAGGTTTTTTTAAAAATCCCACAAACCTACATTTTGCACACATTTGAGCAGATATAACATCAGACTAAAGGATCTTTCCTGTTGATTGGCCACCAGCAGTGCCAGCAGGTGGCCACTAGGTGGCGCGGCTGACATTTGAGTACATTTCTAACCCTACCCTTAAACCCTAACGCTGAACCTGAACACCTAACGCTAGTAAATTGAGGAAAATCTCAGCTGAATTTCAAAATTTTGGCTGCACCACCTACAACCAACAAGAAAGGTCCAGACTACAATATACTAATACTGTAACAACAACAGTGTACCCCCTTATATCTCTGCTCTTGTTTCAAAATACTCTCCCAACCGCCCCCTTCGTTCTGCTAACGACCTTCTTCTTTCCTCCTCTCTCATCACCTCCTCCCACTCCCATCTTCAAGACTTTTCTCGTGCTGCCCCTACTATTTACAACTCCTTGCCTCGCTCCATTAGATTATCTTCCTGCCCCAAAACCTTTAAAAAATTACTAAAAACACACCTATTTAAAAAATCTTATCACCTTCAGCCTTTATAATTACAACTGCGCCCACAATATAATAGCACTCACACCCACAATCTACAGTACAGCTCACAGACCCCTCCAATTGACTAAACAAATTGCATTCACGTTGCCATTTTGCATTTGTCACCCTCTTGTATCACACCTAAACCTTTAGATTGTAAGTTTGCGAGTTTTCAATCGTGTGTCCATGTCTTGGAAACAAGCACTATGTACTTTTGATTATATGCTCAAAAACAGGGCCCTCCACTCTTTATAAGGTGTTAAGTTTGTTTTTTGCCATGTACTAAACCCGTGTACAGCGCTACGGAATATGTTGGCGCGATATAAATAAAGATAATAATAATAAATAATAATAATACTGTATATTTAAAGGAAATATTATAAAATATATTTGTGAACAGAGAGAGTCAAAAGGCATTGGTATTATTATTTTTTTAAAAGTCTCCAATTGAATTTAGAAAATGTCAATACAAATAAAGCTTTATTGTATGTTAGCAAGAGTATTTGTAAATAGAGTATCTTTTGGTCTCTAGGAGGCGCTGTTCTTTGGCACTTTTTTGGAGACTTTGAGTTAAATTATCTCTGTATTGATTTATTAATGCATTAATAAAATGACTTTCATACAATTAGAACTATTACTACAAGGTATGTTTGCTGATAAAATCACTCTCAAGTCACCATATAGCAGATACAATCTAATAAAACATAGCTTATTTCTTAATATTTTATTAGATTTTTGTCAAATATGTCATCTGCATAGTAACTTGCGAGTGAATGTATCAGTAAATGTTCTAATAGTGTGAGACTAACTAAACAATCTGTTGTGTAAGACAGTGAAACGCACGTTGGGTTAATAATGATCCAGATCTAATGCTATGTGTTTCTTTGAGCTCCTTATCCCAGACTGTGCATAGATTACATCTGCTTTTTGTGGCAGATATGGAATTACGGTAGCCTCTTACCCTCTGTAGTGTTAGTCGCTGAAAGTTAACTGTGAATCAAGGGCCCTATTAAATTCCAGCCTCGTAAATAAGAGGCTTCTACTTAAGCCCTACGTACTGCAAAGTTTCTCTAACTTACAATGCTATTAAATTAGCCCTGCTGCGAGCAACGTATGAGCTACGCAGCAGGGCCGTACGTATCTACACTGCGTAAATGTACATGAGGAGTGACAGCCTGCGAGATGATATCGCAGGCTCCCACTCCTCATCAAGTGCTGCGGGGGTCCTAAAAGGGACCTCCGCGGCAGTCCCCCACATAAGCCCTGCCGTGGGGGGTACTCCAAACCCCCCCCCCCAGGCACCTAAAATGAACCCCCCCTCAATGCGGGGGTCCCTGTCGGGACCCCCGAAGTGTCCTCACATGAACACCTTGCTGCAGGGGTCCATAGGAACCCCCGCAGCCCCCACACATTAACCCCTTGCAGCGGGGGTCCCCGATCGGCACCGATCAGGCCCCCCGCTGCATTTAAAACTTTTAAATTCCCCGCCGCGGCTCCTTAAAGGGACCGCGGCACACTATTACCCAATCCCGGCCGCGGCACTTAAAATTAACCCCCCTCTATGCTGGGGGTCCCCATCGGGACCCCTGAAGTGTCCCCACATAAACCCATTGCAGGGGGGGTCCCCGATCTGCATAGATCAGGCCCCCCGCTGCATTTAAAACTTTTAAATTCCCCGCCGCGGCTCCTTAAAGGGACCGCGGCACACTATTACCCAATCCCGGCCGCGGCACTTAAAATTAACCCCCCTCTATGCTGGGGGTCCCCATCGGGACCCCCGAAGTGTCCCCATATAAACCCCCTGCAGCGGGGGGCCCCGATCGGCACCGATCGTGACCCTGCTGCAATTCAATTTTAAATTTCCCGCCTCGCGGGTCCTCAAAGGACCGTAAAGGTCCTGAAAGGACTCGCACTAAAAATATTAACCCCAGGCAACTATAATTACCCCATTAACTCATGATGGTCAATCCAGACCACCATAAGGCCTAAATTAACCCATTAACTCATGGTGGTCAATCCAGACCACCATAAGGCCTAAATTACCCCATTAACTCATGGTGGTCAATCCAGACCACCATAAGGCCTAAATTACCCCATTAACTCATGGTGGTCAATACAGACCACCATAAGGCTCTATTTAACCCATTAACTCATGGTGGTCAATCCAGACCACCATAAGGCCTAAATTAACCCATTAACTCATGATGGTCAATCCAGACCACCATAAGGCTCTAATTAACCCATTAACTCATGATGGTCAATCCAGACCACCATAAGGCTCTAATTAACCCATTAACTCATGGTGGTCAATCCAGACCACCATAAGGCCTAAATTACCCCATTAACTCATGGTGGTCAATACAGACCACCATAAGGCTCTATTTAACCCATTAACTCATGGTGGTCAATCCAGACCACCATAAGGCCTAAATTAACCCATTAACTCATGATGGTCAATCCAGACCACCATAAGGCCTAAATTAACCCATTAACTCATGGTGGTCAATACAGACCACCATAAGGCTGTATTTAACCCCATCAGTCCCATAAGGGTATATTATTACCATTATGGGCCTGTTACAACCCAACATTACCCACATAAGTGCCATGATGGTCCTCAAGGACCATCATGACACTAACTACAAACACTACACTATAACCCCCAATAAACCATTTAATCTAAACTAACCCCCCTCTACACTAATCTATTAACACTTACACTACCTACCTACACTACCTACCCCCTAATAAACCTCCCCAACACTCTAATTACAAAAAACAAAAAACCTACAGCACAGAAAACAAAAAACCTACAGTACAAAAAACAAAAAAACCTACAGTACAGAAAAAAAAAACAATTACAACCCCACCCCCCACTACAGAAAACAAAAAAATACATTACAACCCCACCCCCCACTACAGAAAATAAAAAAATTACACACCTGAAAAGGAAAGACAGATAAACACAATACAATACATACATATAATACATTACATACATTACATACAATACATGACATTACATATAATATATTACATATAATATATTACATATAATACATTACATATATTACATACAATACATGACATTACATATAATATATTAAATATAATATATTAAATATAATATATTACATATAATATATTACATATAATACATTACATACATTACATACAATACATGACATTACATATAATATATTACATATAATATATTACATATAGTCCTAATCAAATACCCCCTATCTATCTAACATACAATCTATTTAATTTAAAATAAATCCTAACTATATCAAATACATCCCCCTATCTATCTAATATACAAAAAATCCTAACAACATACACAGACCCTTATTCTAAACTAAAATAAAATAATTACAGTCCTAACTACATACACAGACCCTAATTCTAAGCTAAAATCAATACATTAAGACCACTTACCTTTAAGATGTTGCTTCAGATCACTAACCTATGGGTCAAACAAAAAATAAAAATTAGTACAAAACATTAACATCAAATAAATAAACATTCTATACATTCTAAATATTCAACTCACCTTTACAGCATGTCCAGTCACTGTTTAGCTCTTCCGGCGCGGCCCTGTTAAAAAAAAAAACACAATACATGAATACATGAATACAATATATAAACAATAAATAAAATACACAAATAAACATCTAAATATACATTTAACTTACCTCCCCGCGATGTCCCCGGCCTTCTCTCCTTCAGCCCCGGCTGGGCCGCGGAACCATTCGCGCTCTAAAAAAAAAAAAGAAAAAAAACTAACGGAGGTCTGCACTGGCAGACCTCCCCGACGCTACTGAACCTCCCGGAGTCGTTTCCGGGAGGAAATTGGCATTGGCGGCTTGTGATTGGCTGAAAAAGCTGTCTATCAATTTCAGCCAATCAAAAGTCGTCAATGTGTGAGCCAATCAGGATGGGATACACCCCAATATCCCACCCTGATTGGCTTAAACACTTGTCTATCTTTCTGGGAACCAATCACAACGCTCAGATGCCTTCAGCCAATCACTATGGGATACACCCCCACGGAGTGATTGGTAGAAGACATCTGCGCATCCTGATTGGCTCCTACATTGACGACTTTTGATTGGCTGACAGCTTTTTCAGCCAATCACAAGCCGCCAATGCCAATTTCCTCCCGGAAACGACTCCGGGAGGTTCAGTAGCGTCGGGGAGGTCTGCCAGTGCAGACCTCCGTTAGTTTTTTTTCTTTTTTTTTTTTTAGAGCGCAAATGGTTCCGCGGCCCAGCCGGGGCTGAAGGAGAGAAGGCCGGGGACATCGCGGGGAGGTAAGTTAAATGTATATTTAGATGTTTATTTGTGTATTTTATTTATTGTTTATATATTGTATTCATGTATTCATGTATTGTGTTTTTTTTTTTAACAGGGCCGCGCCGGAAGAGCTAAACAGTGACTGGACATGCTGTAAAGGTGAGTTGAATATTTAGAATGTATAGAATGTTTATTTATTTGATGTTAATGTTTTGTACTAATTTTTATTTTTTGTTTGACCCATAGGTTAGTGATCTGAAGCAACATCTTAAAGGTAAGTGGTCTTAATGTATTGATTTTAGCTTAGAATTAGGGTCTGTGTATGTAGTTAGGACTGTAATTATTTTATTTTAGTTTAGAATAAGGGTCTGTGTATGTTGTTAGGATTTTTTGTATATTAGATAGATAGGGGGATGTATTTGATATAGTTAGGATTTATTTTAAATTAAATAGATTGTATGTTAGATAGATAGGGGGTATTTGATTAGGACTATATGTAATATATTATATGTAATATATTATATGTAATGTCATGTATTGTATGTAATGTATGTAATGTATTATATGTAATATATTATATGTAATATATTATATTTAATATATTATATTTAATATATTATATGTAATGTCATGTATTGTATGTAATATATGTAATGTATTATATGTAATATATTATATGTAATATATTATATGTAATGTCATGTATTGTATGTAATGTATTATATGTATGTATTGTATTGTGTTTATCTGTCTTTCCTTTTCAGGTGTGTAATTTTTTTATTTTCTGTAGTGGGGGGTGGGGTTGTAATGTATTTTTTTGTTTTCTGTAGTGGGGGGTGGGGTTGTAATTGTTTTTTTTTTCTGTACTGTAGGTTTTTTTGTTTTTTGTAATTAGAGTGTTGGGGAGGTTTATTAGGGGGTAGGTAGTGTAGGTAGGTAGTGTAAGTGTTAATAGATTAGTGTAGAGGGGGGTTAGTTTAGATTAAATGGTTTATTGGGGGTTATAGTGTAGTGTTTGTAGTTAGTGTCATGATGGTCCTTGAGGACCATCATGGCACTTATGTGGTTAATGTTGGGTTGTAACAGGCCCATAATGGTAATAATATACCCTTATGGGACTGATGGGGTTAAATACAGCCTTATGGTGGTCTGTATTGACCACCATGAGTTAATGGGTTAATTTAGGCCTTATGGTGGTCTGTATTGACCACCATGAGTTAATGGGTTAAATAGAGCCTTATGGTGGTCTGGATTGACCACCATGAGTTAATGGGTTAATTAGAGCCTTATGGTGGTCTGGATTGACCATCATGAGTTAATGGGGTAATTTAGGCCTTATGGTGGTCTGGATTGACCACCATGAGTTAATGGGTTAATTAGAGCCTTATGGTGGTCTGGATTGACCATCATGAGTTAATGGGTTAATTAGAGCCTTATGGTGGTCTGGATTGACCATCATGAGTTAATGGGTTAATTTAGGCCTTATGGTGGTCTGGATTGACCACCATGAGTTAATGGGTTAAATAGAGCCTTATGGTGGTCTGTATTGACCACCATGAGTTAATGGGGTAATTTAGGCCTTATGGTGGTCTGAATTGACCACCATGAGTTAATGGGTTAAATAGAGCCTTATGGTGGTCTGTATTGACCACCATGAGTTAATGGGGTAATTTAGGCCTTATGGTGGTCTGGATTGACCACCATGAGTTAATGGGTTAATTTAGGCCTTATGGTGGTCTGGATTGACCATCATGAGTTAATGGGGTAATTATAGTTGCCTGGGGTTAATATTTTTAGTGCGAGTCCTTTCAGGACCTTTACGGTCCTTTGAGGACCCGCGAGGCGGGAAATTTAAAATTGAATTGCAGCAGGGTCACGATCGGTGCCGATCGGGGCCCCCCGCTGCAGGGGGTTATATGGGGACACTTCGGGGGTCCCGATGGGGACCCCCAGCATAGAGGGGGGTTAATTTTAAGTGCCGCGGCCGGGATTGGGTAATAGTGTGCCGCGGTCCCTTTAAGGAGCCGCGGCGGGGAATTTAAAAGTTTTAAATGCAGCGGGGGGCCTGATCTATGCAGATCGGGGCCCCCCCTGCAATGGTTTTATGTGGGGACACTTCGGGGGTCCCGATGGGGACCCCCAGCATAGAGGGGGGTTAATTTTAAGTGCCGCGGCCGGGATTGGGTAATAGTGTGCCGCGGTCCCTTTAAGGAGCCGCGGCGGGGAATTTAAAAGTTTTAAATGCAGCGGGGGGCCTGATCTATGCAGATCGGGGACCCCCGCTGCAAGGGGTTAATGTGGGGGTGCTGCAGGGGTCCCGATAGAGACTCCTGCAGCATGGGGATGTGTATAGGGTGCAGGGGGGAGCCTCACACTGCTGTCTCGAGCTGTTCCGAGGCAGCACGTAGAGGCTTTCGGATCCCTTGCGTGGACTTTTTGTCCACGTAGGGATTCTTACGATATGCGAGACTCGTGCATAGATTTAAGGCTACGTAGCTCTCTCGGAGCCTGTTCTCGGCCATTTTCTCGCAGTCATATCGTAAAGCAGGCTGCGAGAGATTCGGTTCTCGCAAACAGCAGGAAAACTGCCTTTTGCGAGCACCGAGAGAACTACGAGGGAGAATTTAATAGGGCCCCAAATTTGGTAGCCAGCTGTTTGCTTAGGGTGCCAGCTTAGCTCTGTATCTTTTGGTCTCTAAGAGGCATTATTCTTTAGCCCTTTTTTTTAAGACTTTGAGTTAAATTGTTTTTGTTCCTTACTCTATCAGTGAAGTGTGGGTTGCATTCCCTAAAGTGCCATATTAATTCAGATATAGACACTTTTGTATTGAGTTAATTTAGGAGGGATTGGATTTGAATGTTGGAACCTTTGGCAGCTATTGTAGTTCTCATCTTCTCCAATCCATATTTGCTCATTTCTTAATACTGTTGTCCTAAATTTATTTAACACCATTGTACAGTCTCTTATTGGCTAGTCACAATTGTGATCACTTTTGTCACATAGAGGTAGGGTGGAGTTGTGGGTATTTTTATATATTTTTAAAGTTGCAGGATTTGAATGGCTGTGAATTAAACATTATATGTTTTATATTCTGTGACCATAAATTCCACAAGACAATTACTTAAAAGTGTTTCTCTCTTTGGAAAGCATTATTATGTCCTAAAATAGCTCAGGAAAGAGGTTATGAGGTCATGGATAGAGATTGTGAGACCCTAGATTATAGTTTGTGATCCTAAGGCGTGGTTGTGGACCCCTATGTAGCCATATTAGGATACACTGAAAGAGCTGTGTATTTTCGTCATTTTAGGGCCATGGGGTTCCTTCAATAATTGTGGAACCCAAAATGGTTCAGTGGCTGACTTAGTTTTAGAAAACTCTGGACCATTGTCAGTGGCAGAGCTAGACAATGGAGGGCCCCGGTGCAAGAAAAAAATATGCCCCCAATCAGTATATGTATATATATATACCGTATTTATCGGCATATAACACGCACCGGCGTATAACACGCATCTCATTTTAAGAAGGAAATTTCAGGGGAAAAAAATAATTCAAATAAAGAACTTTGAAGCAAAATCCTCAACCTCAACCTCCCTCCTCATCCTCCCTCCTCAACCCCCTCCTCAAACCCCCCATCTTCAACCCCCTCCTTCACCCCCATCCTCATCCTCCCTTCTCAACCCCCCTCCTCAACCTCCACCCCCCTCCTCATCCTCCACCCCCCTCCTCATCCTCAACCTCCCTCCTCATCCTCAACCCCCTCCTCAACCCCCTTCTCAACCTCCCTCCTCAACCCCCCCATCCTCAAACCAGGGCGAAGAGGGCCGTGGCCGGGTGAACACTGGGCCCCTCAAAGGTGCAGGGCCCCGGTGCATTCAATTGCTACGTTTTTTTGATCCAGGCTCGCAAATGGTGATCGCAAGCTATGTTGCTATTCAATTGCCTTACGTTTGCAGGCTCCGATCGAGTTATGTGCTGCGAGCTACGATTCCTAGATTTGTTCAATTGCAGCTTACTTCCCTCAAAGCCTTTGATCTTTCACGGCCGCAAGAGTTACAGCTGCAAAAAATCCTGTTTCACTATTCAGTTGCTCCGATTACCCTTCCGTCAAGCCCGTAAATGGCTAAAGTCGAACCAAGGGCTTACTAAAATCAATACAGCACTGTAAATGATGGAGAACGCAATGGTTGACATTAGAATTAAAAGCACAACATTATCAAGCTTGCTCATCGCTAAAATATAATATTTTATTTCATGAAAGTATTTGATTTTGGCAATGTGCAAGCTTGAGAATGTTGTGCTTTTAATTCTAATGTCACCCATTGTGTTCCCCATTATTTACAGTGCTTTACCGTGCTGGATTGAATTTATATTTGCATTTACAGTGCCAAATATCAGATTACTGCCGATAGCATGGTTTGCGATTAGTGGGAAGGTGGACTAACTTGCGGGCCCATCCAATTGGATAGCAGCGTAAACGTAGAGCAACGCAAGGACGTAACTCGATCGCAGGAAAACTGCGATTTGTGATCAAGTTACGGCCTGCAATTGAATGAGCCCCCCAGTCTCATTACCTTTTTCCATTTTCCAGCATTTTATGGGCCAGATGCACTAAGATGATAAGCTCGGATCAGATATCCCACTCATATGTTACGTAAATATAGAACTAAGAACCAAAAGGCCCATCAGTTATAAGGAAATACTTCATGACCTTAGAGGACCAATGTAACGCTCCTGCAATAGAGTTAAATGTGTTAATTAAGTTACTGATTAGCAACAAAATCATCCAAGCCTTTAAATCTTTCAGTTGAGCTTTAGTTTTTAGACTTCAGCAGATTTGCTGCTCTTTAATCCTCTATCATGTGTTCATGGGGAGGGAGAGGATCTGCCCAGAGGGACTGTCCTGACAGAAGACTTTATCTGTTGTCCTGATAACATTATCTGCCTCCTTCTCTGAAGTTGCTTCTGCAAGCAAAACCAAGATCTGAAAGAAAAGAATTTAGGGGAACCTTCTGGGCAGATCTACTTTCACACCCAGGACACCTAACACGATGAAATGAAGCACGTCTGCTTGAAATTGCACTGCTATTTTCCAATGTCAGTTTTAAACATTACATTGATTTTATTTCTTGGGGGTATTGATTTTATCGCTAATCAGTAATTAAATAAACAAATGAAAAACTACTGTATGATCACTTATTTTCTATCATAGAGGACAAAAACGAAAGGGGTGATGTGATAGAAACCTTCAAATCTATTAAGCATTTAAGTATCCATGGGCATAGAAGCCCCCAAAATCTGGGGGGATAATTCAACTCCCAGAACAAGAAGCATGGGCGGATCTACAGCCAGTGCACCCTGTGTTTTTTTGTGTCTCCTATTAATTTAATCTGGGGAGGGGGGGTTGCACCCCCCCCATCCTCCCCTGTCCCTACGCCCCTGGAGGTATCCTCCTGAAAAAGAGGATGCAAGAACAAGAGATCATGATTGGAATCTTTCCCCCCTTCCCTTCCACTCCCTCACCTTTTATTTCTCTTATTCTCCTTTGTATTTTCATCATGCTCCATCAACACTAACCCTACCCCTTTCTCCCCATCCGTCCTACTTCCCTCTCCCCACCTCACTCTCATTTCTGCTTCCTCAGACAAATCATCTGAAAGTTGTGCTGGTGTGTAATGTGTAAGCAGGCGTTCCCCCACAAACTCTTCCCCTGGCTCAGCATTAAGACTTAAGGTTTTGCTTTTAATGGAACAGGGATCCTATTTGGATAATGCAGAATAGATTCCACAGTCTAAAGCTTTTATCCATTTAAACATCTTTAATATTTTACATTGAAAGAAAGAGGAATCAATCTCTGCTTTATCTGTGCTCTCATTCTGGGGCTCAAATAACAGCTGGCAGAAATGCTGAGACTGAAAATCAGAGGCAAAATATGTGATAGGGCCAAGGGAGGGGAGGAGAGAGATAGAGAGAGACAGAAAGACATGGCGCAAGGGGTGGAGATGAGGCAGCGCCTGGAAAAGGAATGAGAGAAACATTCAACCACCAATGTAATGCCCTAACCACAGACACTAGGTGTTTTAATTAGGTATCTAATGGTACATTTTCAGGCACAAAGTTACTCCAACTCAGTAGTCTCCATTACTGTGTTAAAGCAGGCTCCTTGGCTGCAAGCTTTTGCTGTGGGGGAAGCCGGTTAAGGATTGATTAGCATTTTAGCTTTTTAAATCATCAAGCCTGTCTCTCAGCCAAAACCATCTTTGCTGACCTTATCAGGGCGGAGGCAACACAACTTCAGGCTGAAGCTCTAGCCTTTGAAAATTAATTTAACATTCATAATATTGGTATTATAAAAAATTAGATATGAATTTTATTGATGAACCATATATAATGTAAACAACTAGCTAGTCTTGTAAAGGTATTGCAGTTGTCCTTTAAAGGACCACACTATGGTTTATTTTTTCCAGATGGGGTTTTGATAATAAATAAAGTGTTTTTAAAAAATAAACCAGCCTTTGA
Source organism: Discoglossus pictus (assembly GCA_027410445.1). Classification (NCBI taxonomy): domain Eukaryota; kingdom Metazoa; phylum Chordata; class Amphibia; order Anura; family Alytidae; genus Discoglossus; species Discoglossus pictus. The sequence continues at coordinate 93,913,919 of CM050167.1, forward strand.
GTTTTATCCTTTTAGATTAAACTTACTACAGTCATCCATTTCCTTCTAAGTAAAACCTGTATAAAAGTTATGGGAACTTACAGAAAATGCAAACATATGTCTATAGATCTCATTGGCATGCAAGTTTGATTAATGTATCTATATTACTACTTATTGGCTGACAGAGGCAAGACCGTCATTCTATTTAAATATTTGAATCATTTTTTTTTTTTTGCTTTGAGAGCATCATTTGAAAAAAAGAAAACACACAGCGGTACATTATCAAATAACCTATTTTAGATGCAACAGAGAAATACATGCTTTCAGTGGCCTTTATGTAATGTGTGCAAAAGAAAATATGCAGGAAAAGTGAATTGGAGAGATTAAAAGAATATACTAATCGTTTGCCCATCAAAAATGACAGGATAATATATATATATATGCCCCCCCCCCACCCCCATTCCCTTGCATCTCTTCCCCCGTCTCCCTCCCCTGTCTCTTTCCCCCTTTCCTGTCTCTTTCGTCTCCCTCCCATGTGTCTCTCCCCACTTTCCCTCCCCTGTGTTCCCCCCCGTGTCTCTTTCCCGCCCTCTCCCTCCCCTGTGTCTCTTCCCCCTCTTCCTCCCCTGTGTCTCTTTCCCCTGCTTCCTCCCTTGCATCTCTTTCCCTCTCCCTTATCTTTGTCTCTTTCCCTCATCTACCTCTCCTGTGTCTCTTCCCCCCTCTCCCCCCTTGTCTCTTCCCTCTTTCCCCTGTGTATCTTTCCTTCATCCTCCCTCCTGTGTCCCTTTTGCCCCTGTGTCTCTTTCCCCCTTTCCCCTGTGTCTCTTCCCTGTGTCTCTTTCCCGCCCTCTACCTCCCCTGTGTCTCTTTCGTCCCTCTTCCTCCCCTGTGTCTCTTCCCCTCTTTCCCTCCCTTTCCCTTCTCGTTGTCTCTTCCCCCCTCTCCCCTTCTGTCTCTTCCCCCCTCTCCCCTTCTGTCTCTTTCCCCCTTTCCCCTGTGTCTCTATCCTTCATCCTCCCTCCCGTGTCCCTTTCCCCCTATGTTTATTTCCCCCTTTGCCCTTTCCCCCTTTCCCCCTCTTTCTCTTTCCCCCTTTCTGCCACCCCCTTTTGCATATGCGCGCTGATGCTAGCGCCGCGCTTTGTGCATGTGCGGCTGGCACAAACACCTAGCGTTCCCTATAGTTACACCAGGGCGCATGTGCCGTCCCTGGAGCGTTACACACTGTTTGTAAACTATATTAGTGATTCAAGATAAGTGAATACAGTTTTATAATTTGTTAAAGTGAACATGAGAGTTAGATAAATTGAGGTAGAGAGTATTGCGGAAAGAGTCAAGAAGGAGTTGTAAGGTGGGAAAAGTGAGTAAGAAATAGAGTAATGTAGAGAAAGGAGATGAGAGAATACTCTAGGAAATGTATATGTGAGAGTAATGTGAGAAAACTAAATGAGAGAGTACATTGAGAGTAATGTGTGCAAAAGTGAATGAGATAGTAATGTGAGAGTAATGGGTTCCTTTGTGGAAAAAAAAACTGAATGAGAGAGTAATGTGAGAGTAATGGGCTCCTTTGTGAGAAAAAAAAAGGAGAGAGTAATATGAGAACATAGAGTGGTTTGGTGGGAAACTCAATAAGACAGTAATATGAGATAGTAATTTGGCTTTGTAACTACAGCAAATTAGAGTAACATGAGAGAGTATTGTGAAAGAAAAGAGAATGTAAGAGAGAGAACTGAGAGTTTAATGTTTGCTGAGAAAGTGAGAGAGTCATTTGAGAGAGTAGTGTGTGTTTGTGAGAAAAGTGAATGAGAGTAATAAGGCTTGGTGAAAAATGTAAATTAGAGAGAAAGTTATGTGCAGCTTTTTGGGAAAGTCAATTAGGGAGAGTAATGTAAGAGAGTGTAATATGGTGTGTGGCAACGGGGATGAGATAAAGTGGGAGAAAGGAATAAAAAGAGAGTAATGCAGGAAAACAGAATGAGAGAACAGTTGCAGAAAAATTCCTCATATTGTACTTTTGAAGGATTTTGATATTATGAGGACAAATGCGCAGTGAAAGGTTTATTGCACTTATCAATATTGCAAAACAACAAATCTACTCAAGGGTAGAATGATCTACGCAGAAAGGCTTTTTAATTGTTTATCTTACTATGAGCTTAATGGGCATAATGGTTTATTTTCTATTAACACATTTGGACTAGAAGGATTTTATTGGTTTTAAATTAATGTTCCTAATTGAGTAAATGTTAACTGTTATTAAATAATAAAACTGCATTTGGAAAATGCCAATTATAGTGGTAAGAGTGGTACTAAAGTCAGGTATCTGTATAATATAGATATAAGTGGATGCAGTGGCGAAGCTAGCAAATGGCGGGCCCCTGTGCAAAATAATCTGGCCCTCTTGCAACTTCTCTATATAAAGTGCATGCCAGTAGTGGTTACTAAAGAAGCCAAAATATATATATGTAAGTGATTAGGTTATTCCTAGGGTGATCAGACCACCTTCCTCTAAAAATAATTACACTAATAAATTAAAAGACCTGCTTTACTGCAGTTAAAATATGGCTCCTACCTTATTGTGGGCACTGGTGCTCTGCCACTTGGTGGATGGAAGGATAGGTGAATGGAAGGGTAGATAAATATAGCAATGGATGGATATATGGATAAGTACATCATTTGCAGCAGGGTACCACACATCTTCCCTTTGTCTCTTGCATCATTATTCTGCCGACTGCTTAACTGTTGTAGCCAATTTTGCTCTAATGTCTTCATCACTAAAAGGAACAAACTCTTTATAGCTCTCTTTTTGAAAACTGACCCCAGGGCAACATATATTGTAACTCATATTGCACTACAATATGAAAACTATCAGTGCCATAACTACATATACATGATACTGTATACACTATGAACAATTTGCACACTTCAGGAGCCCTGTAAACCATACGGTATTATATGCAGAACACTATACCAATCTATACAAACTGCTATCACTATAACATACTACCGGCATTATTTTTCAGGCCTGTAAACACTGCAAGCAGTGGCACATGGACACAACTTTATACACACCAGCAGTGCTTTCATAGAAAGTTTTCTACACATTACAGCTATTCACGTATTAATCAATTGAATATACTGCCAGGTAGCAAAGAGCATTGTTCACATATATACACATTGTACATAACATTGGTTGCACTGTCAGCACTTTATTATGTATAGCCACACAGCACAATACTCACTGTCGGATTTTTTTTTCCGAGTTGGCTTTTATGTATTGCTTGTCGGAGAGAATAAAGATTAATTGCTAATGTGTATGTCTCATAAAACTGGTATTCTGTTACATCCATTTGTGGCTGTGTTTGACCTTACGAGATACGGATTGACTATATCTCTGCACTTTCCCTTCTTGGCTCTACTTCATCCTCCCTCCTTCCTTCACTCCCTCCCTCCTTCGCTTTCTCTCTCTCGCTCTCTCTGCTCACACACATTACTTCACATGTGCAAGTGAAAAATCCCTCACTTTTCAAAACCGCGGGCTTGCTGAGGTAAGACTTTTTTTTTCTTCCTGAAGACCATCAGTTTGCGGTCCCCATGACAACTCTTATCTCAATCAATGTATGTAATGAGATAGTGGTACTCTCCTCGTACGCTCCTCCCCATCCTACACAGAAGAGAGGGATGGAGGGAGGGAGAAGTTGATTATAGCCGTATAGTTTATCATCATCCAATGGGACCTTGTAGGGCGGAAACCCAAGCACTGCACATCACAGTTGGTAGAGATGCCTCATTGCTTCTCTGTGACCATGCAGAAGTGGCCACTTCTGATTACTTGAGAAGCTCCTCTGCAGATGTCCCAAGCGACTCATTGCACAATGACGTTTACCTGAAACAAGCTCTGCACTTTGGCAAGTTATATACTTGTGTGTTGGAGCATCTCCTTACGTGTGTTTTTTGGGGTGCAGGTGCCCACCCGGGACCTTCTGTCCCTTCTGAGGGGATTTTTAGGGAGGCATTTTGGGGAAGATATTTCTTTTTTTTTTTGAGGATATTGTCTCAGACATAAAGAAGAGCTGGAGCCCCGGGTGAATTGCACGCCCAGAGCTTGGAAGTCCATTCATGTGAACACTGGCCTATGGGAAGTCTGGACATGGAAATATTTGCAATTGCAGTGGTTATTATACTATTTGTAGCTGTGCTCAAACAGTTTGGAATATTTGAACCCTTGTCTATGGAAGGTAATTATTTATGTGTTATTGCTTATAGTGACTCAATGCTTGCATTCTCTCATTCTCTCTCTCTCTCTCTGTATATATATATATATATATATATATATATATATATATATATATATATATATATATACCCACTAGAAAACTTATATTGAGGGTTTGGGAAAACTTTGTATCATGGATAAATTTGCCAACATACTGTCTTTTGGCAGTCTCCCTCCCATAGATTTTGCTTTCGGACAGTGGATACACCCCTGCATGTCCTGTACTGACCTAGCATCTCAATGGGACTCCCCATTTGTGTTTACAGTATAACCTTGACCTCATACATATTACTGCACTCTATTAACTTCTTACTCAAATTCCCTGGGGAAGATATATATATTTTCCCCTCCCATACCCACAATTATTGATTTAAAGGATCCCTGCCTTATCAAAATACCATTTATATTCAAATACCATTTTTCATGCCTGGATGTGTGGCGTTAGAGATATATCTATTTGAATGAGAAATACGAATTTGGAGTGGTCTATTTTTGAGCTTCTTTTGGGTTTCCATAAACAGAAATGTATTTCATCTGCAGTATAAGAGTTAAACAGCATGGGATTTTCCTGGTAAACATGCCAGTGTTCAGCATACAGTAGTACTGACTGGCACGTACTTTTTCATTTCCACTTTATATTAAATATATCTTTTTTTCCAGAGTATGCACGTAACAATGTCCTTGCAGCACTCACCATTTATCAACTCCTTAGATAGATATAGGCTTTACTTTTTTGTTTCAGTACCATAAGTTTAGTTCTAGATGAGTAAAAAGTTCAATTAAAGGACATTTATTGAATTATTTTGGCATATACAGTGAGCTGCATTACACATCTTAATGTTTAAGAAGCTTGATAATTGATCCTCATTAACATTTCAGGCCTGTTCATTATGCTGTAGTGTTGTGAATACTGATTGCTTTACATATGTGGAAATTCTATATAGTCAGAAACAGCTCAGAAACACAGAGTGCTTAAAAGGACAGTGCCTAAAACCATTAAAGGGACTCTGAAGTCATGGATACCCCTCTGCACCATCATGTTGAGTCATATTCAAATGGAAAAGCTCTATCCACTGTTTTGTGCCTGTTTGTAAATGGTGGAGAGATGTGTTGATTGTTGGTCCTTTCAGAGACAGCAGTGATGGAGCATTAAAGGAGTTAAGTTTTTCTCACTTGATTTTTTGTGCTTTCTGGTGTAGAATAGAAATAATACATTCAATTTCTCTCTAGTTTATATATTTAACCATTTTACTAGTGTTTACAAATGTAGCTCTGGCAAAATGGTTATATATATATATATATATATATATATATATATATATATATATATATATATATATATATTCATAGGAACCCTGTAATTCTTTCATTTTTAAACTAATTAAGCCCTATACCTATTAAAGCAATAAAAGCATGTATATCAAAATGAAGTTACTGACAAGTGTGTAGGCCACTCTGGCTTGCCCACACATAATTAGTGTCACTGTAGGAACCCTGTGATTGCTCTGTAGATCAGTTAATGAGAAATAGAGACGGGGATGGGAACAGCTGAAGCCTCTGAACAGGAAGTTATAGGCCTCAAACTCAAAATAATTTAAACATATTTCAAAACTAACCATCAGGTAGGATACGACTTATCTGGAAATTATTAAATACATAAAGCATGTTATTATATATACAATTTGTTTACTTATCCCGTTATAGTTACGGCACCAGTCCGCCGCTGCAGTGCGGCAACCAACCACTAGATGCTGATATTTGCCGCGCAGCCGATATGTGAGAGAAGTTCTAACCTTAAAATGTTAGCCTGACCCTTAAACCAGGGGTGTTCAAACTCGGTCCTGGAGGGCCACACACATGCCTGGATTTGATGATAACCCTGCTGTGCACAAGTGAGTCAATCACTTCTTCAGTCATCCTGATTGACTCACCTGTGCACAGAAAGGATTTACTCAAATCCAGGCCTGGGTGCGGCCCTCCAGGACCGAGTTTGGACACCCCTGCCTTAAACTAACACAAACCCTCACCCTAACTCTAACAGTTTCCCTAAGCCTTCACTCTATGATACGGCACTGGACTATTGGCAGGCCCATCTAGCAGTTGGTCACCACACTGCAACGGCCGACTGGTGCCGTAACCATAAAAGGATGGGACCCGATTTTTTTCCTAGCTGCTGTAAAATGTTAAATCTAATTTTGTCCTGTATACTGTCCAACCTTTTAGTATGGGGGGACCAATTTGTCTCAGTCTGTTGGAGAGCATTCAGCCAGCGAGCCACCAGTTGGACATGATTGCTCTATGATTACACCAGATAGTTTAATACTCTCTTACTTTTGCCCCTTGTGCAGGGAGGCTGTTCAATGTCACACATTCACTACATAAAGCAATGTTTCCATTCAATTCTGCAAAGCCTGCCATCGTCAAGCTTCAGAGCATGACCTCTTTGTTATCTATTTCTAGATACATTAAATCAATAGATATGTGTAATACTTTTGGCATTTAGTTACATAATAATTAAGATTGAAAAAAGACTTTATGTCAATCAAGTTCAACCTTTTTTGATCTTGGCCGATCTCCTCTGCAATATGTGGATTAGTTGTAAATTGATCCAGAGGAAGGCAAACAGCATGAGCGTAGGAACTGGGGGGGGACGAGGGGGACATATCCCCCCAGATTTTTTTGATGTGTGTATGTATGTGTAGATAAGCTGTTGTGCATTTTTGTATACAATGATCTGTATCCCCCTTAGAATAGTTTTGGCTCCTACACCCATGGCAAACAGGAAAAAAAAAACATTGACAAATTGCCAATTGTCTCAAAAGGGGACAAATATGAAATTACTTCCTGACCCCAGATGCTGGTGATCAGATTCCTCCCTGGATCAATACTCCTCTAATTATATAGGATAAGCGTGAATGCCCTTTCTATTCAAAAATATATCCAATACCGTTTTAAAGTTATCTATCAAATCTGCTGCCACCATCTCCTTTAATAGAGAACTCCATAGATTAACCACCCTTACTGTGAAGAATCAGTTTATTTCTTTAAGGTGGAAACTTTTTACTTCTAACCTCAAGGGATGTCATCTTGTTAGTTGAAAACTTCTTGGCACAAAAAAAGTTCACTTGAAAAAGCCTTATATTGAACCTGAATATATTTATATAAGGTAATCATATCCCCTCTTAGATGCCTTTTTTTCTAGAGTAGAAAAGTTTAATTTGGTTAGTCTTTCTTCATACCTTAAAGCCTCCATTACCCTTCTTCTTCCCTTTTCCATCTTTAAAATGTCCTTTTTATGAAGTAGTGCCCAAAATTGTACTCCATATTCCAAATGAGGGTGTACTAGGGATTTGTATAGTGGCAGAATTATATTTGCTTCCCTTGCTTCTATACCCTTCTTAATACATGCTAATATTTTACTTGCCTTTGCAGGCGCTGCTTGGCATTGAGCATTGTTACCTAGGTGGTTGTCCACAAGTACTCCCAAATCCCTTTAAATATCTGTTACCCCTAGATTTGCTCCATTAAGAAAAGAAATTGCATGGCTATTTTTCCTGCCCAGATGCATAACTTTACTTTTATTCATATTAAATCTCATCTGCCATTTAGTTGCCCATTTCCCTCATTTAATTCAATTGAAGAACTTAGTACCATCAGCAAAAATGTCCAACTTCTATGTCAATAATAAATATGTTAAAAAGGAGAGGACCTAATACTAAACTCTGAGGAACCCCACTTTCCACATTAGTCCAATCTGAGTTTATTCCATTTACAACAACCCTTTGCTTCCTGTCTTTTAGCCAGCTCTCAATCCATGAGCAGATATTTACTGCAATTCCTGTATCCCTTAGCTTGCACAATAGTCTTCTATGTGGCACTGCATCAAAAGCCTTTGCAAAATCCAAAAAGACTATATACACTGAGCTGCCTTTATCCAAGTTCCTACTAACCTCCTCATAGAAACTAATTTGATTTGTTTGACATTAACTATCCCTCAAAAAACCCTGTTGAGTCCTACTTATAATCTTGTTCAAATAGACATTTTCTTGTAAACTATCCCTTTACCCATCTAAAAGCCTTCTCATTACAAAAGTGAGGCTTACAGGTCTATAATTTCCTGGATTTGCTCTTGCTCCCTTCTTAAATATAGGTATCACCTCTGCTTTTCGCCAGTCATCTGGTAGAGACCCTGTGTTGAGTGAATCTTACAATTAGATATAATGGTTTGGCTATTACAGAGCCCAGTTCCCTCAGTACCCTTGGATTTATTCCATCAGGATCTGGGGCTTTATTAACATTTATTTTGTCAAACTCTTTTTGATTTCTTCCTGCGTTAACCAATTATTTGGCAAGGATAGTGTAGCCCCATTATGTTGCAGTATCCCAACCACTGGTAACTCACTTGTATATACCAGAGAAAATTACTTTTTTAGCTCATAAGCCTTTTCCCGGGCACTAATTATCAGAAGGCCTGTCGCACAATGTAATGTTCCTATAGATTCCTTCATGGGCTTCTTCCCATTAATATATCTAAAAATATTTTAGAGTTAGTCTTACTCTCCTTTGCAACTAATATTTAATTTTCTATTTTAGCCAGTCTAATAGCCCTTTTGCAAGCCTTGTTGATTTCCTTGTACTCCCGTAAAGCAGTCTCTGTCCTCTCTTTTTTGTATACTCTAAATGCTTTTTTTTAAAAACCTGTATCTTGATCTTTAAGTCATTGTTAAGCCACATGGGTTGTGATTTACTCCTTCTACTTTTATTTCTATATGGTATATGGTGATAAGTATGTATATTTAGTAGGGATTTAAAAGTTGTCCATTTATGTTCAGTATTTCTAGCTTTCAGTTCTTTGTCCCAGTCTATACTTTGTATTGCTGCCCTTAGACCATTAAAATCTGCCCTTTTTCAGTTTCAATCTCAAACGAGACTGTGTTGTGATCACTGTTTCCCAAAGGTTGCCCTATTTCAACATTTGATACTATATCAATATTATTTGTGATAACTAAATCAAAGATATCCTATTTTCTTGTAGGTTCATGTATAACCTGGGCCATATAATGATCTCTGAGTGTATTGAAGAACCTGAACTTAACTGCTGGTCTTATTCATCCAGTTTATTTCAGGGTAATTAAAATCTCCCATTATTAGAACTTGCCCATGCTTAGCTGCATTTCCAATCTGTAACAATAATTGTATTTCCTCACTTTCAATTACATTTGGGGGTTTATAGCATACTCCTACCAATATTATTTTGGAATTTGCTGCTCCGCTCTTTAACTCTAACCACAAGCATTCAACATTATCGCTATATATTTACTAAAACATATATTTTTATTTTCTAATTTTTCATAGTTGTATGCAATATGCTGCAGAATTTTTATTTTAACTTTTTACAAAATAATTTTAATGGAATGGGATATTATAGATCATCCGATTTACTGTTCTTCTTGCTCTTCTTCTCATTCTTGCTCTTATTTATTTAGGATAATGTTACATCTATCTGGAACATTCTTAACTCTATTACTATGTGAACCACTTCCATCTTTGTTCCCCAGATGTTTTTGAACAAAGTTACCAAAATATATCTTTGATTTGGATTAAAACAATACCTACTCTTAATTGACAGTGATTTGGATAGACAGTGGGGGGCCACTAAGCTATTGCATGGGTGTATGTGTTTATTAATTTTACTAATTTTGTTTTGCAAAGTACCTTAGTGAAATGTACACAAAATTGTCGCCCAATAGAATGTCATCCCCTTTTTATCCTTGAAACCAGTTGAGAACCCATCTTGGGCCTTAATCAAAAAGCCTGTATGCTTCAATTCTTTCTCTTTCCAACTTTTGCTCTTTAATATCCCATTTACATTATTTGGTGTCCTCCTTCTCCCCATATCATGGACATTTTTTTCACATTTATTTCTGAGACCAACTTGAACAATTTAAGCCCTAATAGGAAGGCAGGCACCACTTTGCTGGCTCATGATTTTGTGCATATGTAATACATTTTTTTAATGAGTGTTCTGATCAAAGCAAAATTTTGTAAACAACAAAGATGTTAATTTCAAGACATAAAAGATTGTCAGCTTGTTTACCACAAAGCAAACTGAACACAGTTAAGAAAGACTACTTGAAACAAAACTGGATTTCAAGCACTTATAGTGCATTGAGCTATGTGTTGAAGGCATAAGATCTCTAAATCCTTGAAAACGAAGCCGGAACTAAAAAGCATAAATTGGATTGGTCTATATCTTTAATGTGTTTCCTCAGTAATAAAATTGTTAACTTTTAAAGAAACCGTAGAACAGTGTGGTCCAAGGGACCCATATGTTCCATATTGAATGAGCAGAATACCAATGGGAATGTCCATGTTTGAAGCACTGGAAGAGGTAATGGATACTGGAGTGTGATTATGTGGTACTTGGAGCCAAAAAAGAGTTAAATGGCTAAATCAGTCTGTTATACACTACCGTGAATGGGACGATTCCCACGGGACAGAACTGAGAAAATTCCCAGGGCAGCTACAAAGTCACATTTCTCCTGCATCACAGAGTGAGGGGGGCTATTCTAAACATATTCTATAGATTATTACATTTGTTTTCTATTTCACAACAATTACATTTTGTAAGGTAATTCTATTGAGAAGCTTTATAGCACTAATGTCTGATGAAGATTAGAAACTGGAGCTTTTCCTTGACCACATTTTTAGAGACTCCCCAAAAAATTAAACTTTTGCTCCTTCCTCTAAAAGGTCTATTTTAACCCTTGTTTTAAAAAAAATCCAATATAAAATCTCATATTGTACTAAATTCATAGAACTATGTAATTAGTCCTCAGGGTATGTTTATTGCAATTAAATAATTGTATAACCACAGAAAATAATAGAGTTTTATAAAATGGCTTGTTGTTTTGTGATTTGTTAAAAGCATTTTATTACCCCAATTAAGCCTAATAGTATACCAAAATGTCAGAGTGTCTTACATAGACCTTTTGGGTCTGTTTTATGAACATTTATGCACTCCATAATATTTTTGGTAATAAAAATATATATTGAACAATGTACCTCCAAGTGTAGATTAACAGTTTTTTGACAATAGAAGATACAAGGTCGCAGAGCAAGTACCCTTATATACGGTAAATAAGATCACAGATATGTAACATCTTGGTACCCTAGTGACTGCACATAGTATTGCAACTGAGCATGTGATGACCATGAAATTGGTGATCACCAAACAACCAGATACATTGTTAAATACATTGTATAAATACAATGAGATCCCTATTTTGAAATAGGAGGTTGTTGAAGAAAAACATATCCACTGACCAACATTCTACTCCAAAACCCAGTCATGATACGAAAACACAGAGGCCTCTTATTTTCTTCACTTTCTTCACAATCACGGCACGTACAACAGAATTGTTTACACAATATCTGCTGCTGGCTGCGAATGCATGAACAACTTGTCTTTTATAACATTTTCACATACAGAAAATGGTCTGCCCATTACCAAACCCTTCTAGACCAATAAACAAGTATTTACATTTGTGAGCCAATTAAGAATCAACACATAACTAACATGCATCAAAAGCATGTATGCTGTATGTCATTTAAATCATTTGCACAGATCACCTTACTTCTACAATTAATACGCAGTGAATACCTTGTTTTTCAGCCTTGAGTTTATCCTTCCCTTAACTCACATAGAATTTATTGATATGGCTATAGAAATATAATTGTTTCATAGTGTAAACTGCTGAATTAGAGAAAAGCATAGTTAACTGTTTCAGAGCTTACATTTAGGAATATAAAAAATGCTACAAATGTAATAAATGCTATATATACTACATAATGTATGGTTATTTGTATTTCTCCACAACACGGTGTGTGACTTGTATGTACATAAGGTCAAATGTTCACCATATAACTGACAATCATTTGACCCCCAACTATATTGATGAGGACAAGCTCTTGTCTCCTCAAGTTCCAAATCCAGATAAGCATAATACTCTCATATAAAATAATCTTAAAGGTTAAAGGGCCATTTACCTCACTATAAGTGTTCTTCATCGTGTGAAAGAGCACAAGATTCTATTTTAAAATTATGTATTGGTTTTTTTTTTATTACACAAATATCAGCTAAAAATCTGCAGTCTTAAGTCTATTTACAAACACAGTGCTTCTGTGAACAAAAGAATTATGTTTTTTCTCTACATTCAGGAATGTAATCAGCTATCAGTTAACCCACAAGTAACATATTTAGGAGTTTCCAGCAGTCATTTCCCTGCACAGATGAATTTTGGAAGGGCTAACCCTTTGTGCTTCTGCTCTCTGCACAGAGCTCTTGCTGTCAGCCTGCCTGGGGGTTTGCCAGAGTCTCATGTAAAAAAATCAAAAAGTATTTCAACATGTTTTAACGAGTACTTTACAGTGGTGTGCTCCAAGTTGTGCTGAATTAACTGGCCCTTTAAGTGATTGCCATAAATATGGCAGTCACGTTACCAACACCATGTTGGTAAAGTGAAATGGAGAATGCTCTATAGGTGAAGGTGGTTATGTCTGTAATTCTACAACTCTGCCTCTCCAAAGTGAGCAGGCTCCATGTTATTTCTCTTGTTTGTGTTTATCTCATATTGTTGTGCATATGATAGTGAGGGAGGCAGGAAAGGACAGCAGCAGCGGCCATAATGAGTATTAACTACATTATTTTTAAAGTCTTTCTTTGCTGCTGTTTGATAAGGTGTTTTAGTATTAATTGAGAACAAAAATTATAATGTTCAATAAACTTGAAAAAGGCGTACACTGGCCCTTTAAGTACAGTTCAACCAAAATGTTTCTCCAGTCCTTGTTTCGTATTTTCTATAATTTATGTATTTATTTATTTTCATGTGTCAGCATCTTTTGCATGAATTAAAAACTCATAATCGAATTAAATGATGATTGCATTATGTACAGCTTAGAGTAGTGGTTTCCAAGCTTTTATTTTTTATTAACTGCTTAAAAGTTGACCAGTGTCGTGGTGGATAACATGAATATTGATGAGGGTCTTCGTGGACCACCTAATGATATTATCTGCCTGTGTCTAAACAATTAGAATTAGCAGTAGAATGTTAAAATACAGCCGCTGCACTTATTAGCCATACAAACTATCTAGTCGCTTCTGTACCGATTATTACTTATTTTTATTCATTTTCGTAATGTGTTTATAATTGCTTTTTAATCCTAATTGTACTGTGGACCACTGTGATCCATGGGCAACAGTTTGGATTTAGAAGTATGTCTTAGAAGACAGAAGGAATAGTAGTGATATGATAGAAACATTCATTTACCGTATATCAAAAGATTTAATGAAGATTAGGAGGGAATCATCTTCCAGAAAAAGAGGAATGCAAGAGCAAGAGGTCTGAAGAGGTTTGAAGTTGGAAGATTTAGGAGTAATATGCAAAAGTACTATTTTACAGAAAGGGTAGTAGATAAGTTGAACATTCTCGCAGCGGAAGGGCTATTGTCAAACACAGTTATGGAAAGGGCGTAAGACTATACCGAGGCTTAATTAACTAAGCTTTTAGGTAGATTTAATGGGCAGCCTAGATGGTCCTTTTTGCTTCTTTTCTGGCGTCAAATTTATGTTTACACGTTCTACGTTTCTTCTTAGATCTGATTGGATTAAACAGCTTGTAGGGATGGAATAGTTAATTTCCCCTTCGTGTCTCCCTCTCCTATCGTCTCCTCTAACAATGCGTCACTTTACAGAGGAAACATTATCTGGGCCCTACGTCGTCCACTGCATTTTCCTAGCCCCCAGTCTGTTGCTGGAGTTATTTTTAGGAAGGGGGATGCAGAATTGCAGGAAGGTAGATATCTCAAGGGAGATCACGGTGAAAGATGACACTTTGCAGTCAGCGCTAGGTTGTAGGGGGAGATTCTGCATGTTTGCGCATCAAGGAGATTTCTAGAGGTGTTGGAACAAGGGCTTTCCCACCAGCTGGCAAAAACAGACCGTACTTTCCTAATGCAAAGAAATATAACCATGCTAAGAGAAAATATCACTCATTGCTTCTGTGTAAATTCACTGCTACTGCCTCTGAAGGGAGTGAGAGCTTAGGAGAGACCTGTCATTAAAGGGTGTCTTAAGACAACATTAATGGAATTAGGCTGCATTTAAAAAACAATTCAATGTATTATTGAATTAACGGAAATAAGAATAAAAAAAAATCTAAGATTTCCTGAGTCAGTCGACCTTAAAAGTGCCATTTACCTCACTGTACTGAATTAGTGGCCCTTTAAACTACAATGCATGCAGCAATATTATACTTTGCAAAGAGTTTCAAGTCACAGCTGTGAAAATAGGCGTCTATAAACTCCTTCTGGTTGAATTACATATTTATGAACACTTTCTAAATAACAGGAGGGCAAATGTTGAAGAGACTCGAGTCACGATCAAGATCAAGAAGTTATTCTTAAAAAGCATTAGAAAGTGTCTATGAATTGTAATAGACTGAGATAATCTCCATGGTTTGTATTGCATTATTAAGCAGATCAGCAGCCCCAAAAATCCTAATCTATGACACATTCTGCTTGCTTATTTCTGTGGTGTAAAATATGATGCGCCCCAGTGTTATCATGGAGTTTGATTCCCTCCCTCACACTGATCAAGCATTCTGAGCAGTCTGCGAAGCACATTATCATGAAGGAGCCACAAAAATAATGGTGCATGTCTCAGGAGCAATTTACTGTAGCGAAAACAGGACAAGTACCATGTATAGTCAGTATTTAAAACTCTTTAAGGCAAAATTTCTGTGAAGGCATCACTTTAAGTGGTAGTCTTATGTTTGAAACCTGAAACATGGCAGCCTGCAATAAGGGACCTTTCCTTTTATCTGCCTGCCAGCCACTTACGTTTTCTTTTATTTGCCTGCTACTTTGTTGTTATGGTTAGCGTTAGGGTAGTGGCGGGCAGATAACAGATTTTTAGTATTACAGGGCATTTAGAATCACGGCATTTAGTATTACAGGGGAACAAGTCACCTCTCCCAGACATGTTGATTCTTGCTTAGGAAATGTAGAATATCTAAAGATTTTTTAAACTGTTTTCACTCACTGACAGGTTCACAAAAACAAGCTCCAGTTAATACCGTTTTATTTTTTGAAATACTGTTGTCAGTATTTTGTGGCTTCTTCAATATGATTTTACTGCTCCCACCTTAAAAGAACAATGTATGAAAGTTTTTCTTTTTAAAGGCATACTGCTAATATAGGCAGTCTGGCAAAGAATGAGAATTGAGCATATTATTTAAAAAAAAACCTAACCAAACTTAGGCTGCTGTGTAAATTATGTGTGTGTGTGCATGGCTGTGCACAAAGTTACGTCTGGTCTTACAGAGCTTGGAGGAACAGTGCGCACTAACACACTCCATTATAATTTATATAGAAGTCTCCTAGAGTGACTCAGAAGCAAAGGAGGACAAGTAGTACTCAATCAGAGCTGTACATGGAGTCACATGGAATAAAAATAAACTGATTTAAAAATAAGTTTGAGTTTTTATATTAATAATATGCTCAGTTCTCATTAAACAGGCAGAGTGCCTTTACATATATAACATTTATATGTTCCCTTTGGTCCTAGTGGGAAGACTTCTTAAACATTCCAGTATCTGTTGATATCTGCTTTCCAACCTTATGTATCTATATGTTTTTGCAAGTTTCTCCTTCATGTGTGTGGTGCAGTATACACCTTATACAAAGCTTTCAATACACCACAGACCTTTCTATCCAAGTTCAAAGATTTACACTTGAGCTGGATCGTTTCCTGCATTGACAATCTCACTAACATCCATTACTGCTGCTAATTTAGCACAAGCTGACTGTGTGAGTATGTAACCGGAGGTATTACTTCAGACCACAATGTGTATCTGTGTGAGTTTAGAGCTTGTCAGTCTGAGGTAGAGCTTCAAAGCTCAGTGTGCACCTTTGTGTAACCTGAAATAAAAATATAAGAGTTGTGTGCGCCTGTGTGTAACCTGAGGTAAGATTCAGAGCGCAGTGTGCACCTGTGTGTAACCTGAGGTAAAATTCAGAGCACAGTGTGCGCCTGTGTGTAACCTGAGGTAAGATTCAGAGCGCAGTGTGCACCTGTGTGTAACCTGAGGTAAAAATCAGAGTACAGTGTGCGCCTGTGTGTAACCTGAGGTAAGATTCAGAGCGCAGTGTGCGCCTGTGTGTAACCTGAGGTAAGATTCAGAGCGCAGTGTGCGCCTGTGTATAACCTGAGGTAAAATTCAGAGCACAATGTGCACCTGTGTGTAATCGGAGGTAAAATTCAGTGCTCAGTGAGCACCTGTGTGTAGCCTGAGGTAAAATTCATAGTGCAGTGTGAACCTGTGTGTAACCTGAGGTAAGATTCAGAGCGCAGTGTGCACCTGTGTGTAACCTGAGGTAAGATTTAGAGCGCAGTGTGCACCTGTGGGTAACCTGAGGTAAGATTCAGAGCGCAGTGTGCGCCTGTGTGTAATCTGAGGTAAAATTCAGGCCGCAGTGTGCACCAGTGTGTAACCTTAAACCTTAAACATTCCAGTATCTGTTGATATCTTCTTTTCAACCTTATGTGTCTATATGTGACAAGGTTTTTGCAAGTTTCTCCTTCATGTGTGTGGTGCAGTATACACCTTATACAAAGCTTTCAATACACCACAGACCTTTCTATCCAAGTTCAAAGATTTAGAGCACAATGTGCGCCTGTGTGTAACCCGAGTTAAAATTCAGAGCACAATGTGCACCAGTGTGTAATCTGAGGTAAAATTCAGTGCACAGTGTGCACCTGTGTGTAATCTGAGGTAACATTCAGTGCACAGTGTGCACCTGTGTGTAATCTGAGCGCAGTGTGCACCGCTGTGTCATTTGAGGTAAGATTCAGAGCACAGTGTGCACCTGTGTGTAACCTGGGGTAAGATTCAGAGCGCAGTGTGCACCTGTGTGTAACCTGAGGTAAGATTCAGAGCACAGTGTGCGCCTGTGTGTAACCTGGGGTAAGATTCAGAGCGCAGTGTGCACCTGTGTGTAATCTGAGGTGTGTAATCTGAGGTAAGATTCAGAGCGCAGTGTGCACCTCTGTGTAATCTGAGGTAAGATTCAGAGCGCAGTGTGCACCTGTGTGTAACCTGATATACAATTCATAGCGCAATGTGCACCTGTGTGTAATCTGAGGTAAAATTCAGAGCACAGTGTGCACCTCTGTGTATGCAAGTTAAGATTGCAGTTTCAATTTCTGTGTAATCTAAGGTAAAACTCAGTGCTCAGTGTGTACCGAGGAGTAACCTAAGATAAATCTTCAGTGCTCAGTGTGCAAATGAGTGAGGACTTTACCAAAAGTAGAATTTGAGAACACTTTTTGATGACATGTCCTAAAATCAACACAAGGGGCCTCATTCAAATGTGATTTGGCCAATTGAATACGGCTCTATATAAGCACATCGCAATTTTTTTTCACAGATGTTTTTAGTTAGTGAACTTCCATCCAAAAGCAAGGTCTTCACTAACTAAAATCTTCTGTAAAAAAAAAAGTATGCTATGTGCTTATATAGAGCCCTATTCATTTGGTGAAATCACATTTGAATTAGGCCCAAAGTATTTAATGTACAATATCTGTATCTGTGTGAGGAACCTGCAGAAGTCTCTTCATGGGCTTTCCGATCCCCACAGACCTTCCTTCCCATGGTCAGGGACTAGCAGTTAACTGGATATTTGCCTGCGTTGATTATCTTGCAAACATCCAATACTGCCAGAGGTATCAGAGGTATAGCTTCAATAAGATGCTCGTGTGTGGGCTCAGCACTTGTGGTACACATGCTTTAGAGAAACATGTAAGAGTCTGAGGTAGAGATTCAGAGGACAGCGTGTACATGTGTAAGGATAAAGCCTGAAGTCTAACATTGGAGCACAGTTTATACCTGTGATAGAAGAACCTGTGTTAGTGTGCAGTGTAAATCTACACAAGATACACTGTGATTTGTCATTCTATCAGTGAGAGGAAAGATACTGAGATAGAGCATCACACACAGTGTTAAACCTAAATCATGACCTGTGTGGGGGCCCTGTTGTTTGGGAAACACTCTAATAGAGCCTGAAGCAGAACTTCATAGCACAGTATGTGTCTGTGTGAGGCTATAGATTGAACAATATGAGCAGATATAGGGAGATATTAAAAGCTGCATCAGAAGTTTTAAAATGGTTATTGAGGCAATAGGAGGTACTCATATTTTTAGGTTGAGCAAAAGGAGGAGTTCTAGACAGAGCCGTGAGTTTCATTATGGTGTGAATAGCGCAAATTTGCGATTACAGAAAAACAAGTACTGTAATACAATTCGATAGAATGTATAAAATGCATGAATACGAAATATGTAGCCTGGATATTTTATTGGTATTGCCATACAACAATATAGTTTAGCATATTAGAATTCTTAAATACAAGATAAAAATCAGTGGTCTGCCAAATCCATTAGCAGTTTTCATGTGGCCAGTGGAAATAGCTTCAGAACCACTGGTATAAAGCAAAATAATTAGAGGGTTACTGTAATAGTTCAGATACAATATACGTCAATCAGTAAACAGCAGAATAAACAATCTTTCAAATTATCATGATTAAAAGTTTGGTCTATTGTAAAAAAAAAAAAGTGCAGAACAAATTTACATGCAGCTGCACAGAAAAACACAGGACCGAAGATGCACATTCGGATACAGTTTATAAAAGCTTCAGCCTAAACATCAGGTAAAAGGAGAGTTATTTTCACTGTATGTTTTCACATAAAATATTAGCTTTTTATTCACCATAAAATGGACAGGTTGTTTAGAGCACTTAAATGGGGCCCAATGTGGGAACATTTTTTTTCTATATGGTTAGTTAAATAACTACTAAACTATATAATTGGCAAAATGTTTTTAGAAAGTAAAATAAATAAGCATAGCCTTTAATTTTTTTAAGTGTATATAATTCTTCAAAATAGTCAGAAATGGAGCTACCGCTGGTGCAGCCGGTGCCCAGCTCTGGGGGGGGGCTCAGCTAAACATGCCATGGTGATAGGGAGGACGGAGGAAGCCTGTGTTATGCAGTGATATGACAGGGAGCTTAGAGGAAGCCTGTTTTAAGCAGTGATATGATAGACAGGAGGGAGAAAGCCTGTGTCATGCAGTGATATTATAGTGAGGTGAGAAGAAGCATGTGTCATGCAGTGATATGATAGTGAGGTGGGGGAGTCCTTTGTTATGCAATAATATGATAGGGACAAGGGAGAAAGCCTGTTTTATGCAGTGATATGATAGTGAGGTGGGACGCGGCATGTTTCATGCAGTGATATGATAGTGAGGAGGGGGAGTCCTTTGTTATGCAGTAATATGATAGGGAGGAGGGAGTAATATGATATGCAGTGATAGGATAGTGAGGTGGAAAGAAGCATGTGTTATACAGTGATACATTAGCAAAACATGAACAGTAGATTCCAAGCCATGCATGACTACAGCACAAATACATTTCTGTGTTTTCCTCTGAATAATTTTTGTCTGCCTTGCATACATGTTGTGTATAGTTATATTAATTAAGAATAAGTGGAACTTTGGGACATGTCCAACAGCATAAACATGTATTTCTGTCCATTTTCTCTCTTCTTCCCTCCATTCTCTACCTCTGCCTCTCCTCCCTATGATCTCCTCATTCTTAATTTTTCATTTTCTATTGCTTTCCTATTCTCTCTCTTTTTTCTCCCCTTTATTCCCAACACATCTTTGCCTTTCTGTTATACTAGTTTGTTAAAAAAAGAAAAAGAAAAAGAAGAGGGCAAAAAAAGGTGAAAAACAGCAATGGTGATGTATGTCTGGGTTATTTTAATACACACATGAAATATTGTACTTACAAAACATAAAAAAAGGCAAAACCATGTCCACAATGTCTGACAGTACACAGAGAAGTCTTGTGAAGATAAATAGATCTTATAGCCACAGGGGTTGATATTAATGAAAGATTATCCACTTAAAGGTATATCTGCGTTTCCTGGATTATAAATGCATCTGATAGAGGAAAATCATAGTGTATGCAAACTGAATGCAAATTGAAACTAAACATTTAAAACCTTAACTTGAAGTTAGTAAAATGTCTTGTATTTTCTGCAGGTTGAATTTCAGATTAAACACCCCCTCCAAACCCTGGCTGAATTAGCAGAAAATTCATAATTACATTTGGCCAATCACAGGCACAGGCAGCTGCAACATTTGTAGCAAAGTATGAGGGATCCTGTCTCTGTTGCAAAGCATCATGGGATATGTAGTCTGGTACATGTCCAAGTATTTTGTATGTCTATGTATTTTCATATAAGTGTCTCTCTCTGCAGCACATTCCACACTTGATTACCACTTCTGCTGGTAGTCCATTCTGTGTATCAACTACTGATACTATTTTTTTCTCTCTCTCGGTTTGGCAGAGGGAGAAAGTGACATTTGAGCATAACTGGGTGATTGCCACATTTGATGGTCTTCCATTCTGTGTACCTACTGCTAGTTTTTTTTTCTCTATGGGTGATTACCGCTTCTGCTGGAAGTCCATTCTTTACATCTACTGCTGAGAATCTCTCTCTCTCTCTCCCTCTCTCTCAACAAGAGGGAGGGCTATAAGCAATGTGAACATGAAATCTTCAAAATAAGATAACTCAGCTAAGGTAGCGATCCAGAAGGGGAGTATTAAGTAGATAACCCGTTTTTATGTTTTGTGATTGCAGTATTTATGCATGTATTAAAATAACCCAAACTTACTTCACCATATATTTTTTTCTGTTTTGTTTTTCTTTTTTTGCCCTCTTCTCCAAATTATTTTTCATCAAGCTGATTTCCTCTGCAGAGAGGTCTCAAAATCTTCAGGACAGCAGCTCATTATTCATCCATACTTTTACTTGGACTGATACCATTAGAATTGAGTGAGAATCTGTATTGCCTCAGATCACTGCTTCCATTGGTGGTGGATAAGTGCCATTCCACTTATATTCTAACTCATTTTGTTTGTTTTCTTTATATTTGTTGGTTAGCCTGCCTTTTCTTCCCTTGGAGGCTGCTTGTTCTAGTACAGTTGAATTGCACCACTCAGGGCCACCGTTTTTTTGTCTCTTTAAACTTTACCCCCACAGATTTTTTTTGCTCATGTGCCCATGACACAAAGTAAGACAAAGTAACAGGATAAGGCTTAGCTGGAACGTGTCCTTAAAATTTGTGACTTTCCTTTCAAAGAGGAACATTTGAGAGCTAGGAGGGAAAGATGGAGTCCACTTAAACTAGAGACATTACCTTAAAAAAGGGGATTTATGGGTGGTATAGCAGTCATTTTAAATTCACACTTACTGTATAGGATGGCTGGGATATATCCCTCTTCGGCTGAGCCACATCTCCTGAAATGCGGGCCTGAACGTAAAGTCTTATCACACTTGGATAAACCATCAGATGTCTACAATATATGTGGTATTGATACAAAGCAGATTATTCTGTGAAAACAGAAAATAGCTAAATAAAAAGCAAAGTATTTTATATGGTAACCAGAATATATATCTCTATGAAAGCAGTATATAGTAAATACGGTATAACACTAATATGGCAGTTAGAATATAGAAATATTACTAAAACAATAGGTAACTGCCTCAGTAATAATGTATCTAAGTGACAAGCTAAATTACCTTTATATTTATATCACAGCAGGCTATTGTATTGATAAGGGTTTTTTGTAACAGAATTGATTTCAATTAATTTATCAAAGCAGTCAGTCTGTTTTTGACGAGGTAGAAACAAGTAGAAAACAATAACGGTTTGGGGTTCATGTCCGGCCCATGACCCCCAAAATCCTATTTCAGGTTGTACTCAACTTGTCACTTGTAGCAGAAAGACTGTAAGAGGACTATTTCAATTCTATTATATAATGAAGATAATATCGTGTTTATACTTTACCCAATATGAAGTTAGCAAAATGGGTATCCTTGCTGAATAGAATTGCTCCTTCACTTGTTTAGCAGTAATCCCTTTTTCTCTTATTCCCTCAGGAGGACTTGGATGTATAGATAGTTATAGTGGAAAATCCCAGAGAAAAGATCAAAGGGTAGAAGTTTGTCAGGGAGAGACAAACAGACCACCCACCCGTAGTGACAGACCGACCAGAAGAAACCTCGCCTTCCTCCCTTCTACTCTATAAACCCCCTCTTTTTCCTCGTCACGGGTTGTTTTTCCACCAGTCATGATGGCTTGTGTTTTATTTAACATATATACATAATCATCAATATCTCAACAAATATGTTGTGTAGGTCTGGTTCTGTAGGCTAGGGGGCATCCTAGCTTTGTGTAACAAAATGGATTATTACATAGTATATGCAACCTCTGTTCTAATTATGTCTGCCAACAATTTTTGGTAAGAGACTAAGCCATTGTGCGTTTATCTTAACACCTGCTTGGTAATGTTATTTAGACCACTGTGGTAGTGAGGAGAGATGTGTAGGTCTTAGCACACATTATCTTAATGTTGCATTCTGAAGGTCTCGGCTGTACGTCTACCATATCTAACATTGGCTTGGCCAAGTCTTAACTTGACTTGTTTACTAGACTCAGAAATGTAATGTGTACAAAGGAAAATTATTTAACCCCTCACATGTTAAGAAAGTATACCATAAATGTGTCAGTGTTTACAGTGGTAGTAGCAAGGCCAATGGACAACCATATAATGTACATAATATATAGATATACACTCTTTCTTTACCCAACAAAACCCACAACAAAGACAATCTATTGTGGCGGTGGGGGCTCGCAGGATTGGCGCAGCCGAAGAGCGAAAGGACCGAAGGCTGAATAAACTTTTTAATCAGGGATACTTGTTTTCTTCCCCATTATTTTTCAAATTCCTACTAGTAATAAGATAGAGGGTTCACACTATTCCCTTTTCCCGCTCATTTCAGCGACCTCCCTTTGGAAGCCCTCACAGTCCATCAGCCCACATTTTTTAAATGCTGTACACACATACAGTATACTTCTATAGGGTGGAAATCTCTATTTTTATGTTAGGGTAAACATAGACTGAGATCAGACTACTTCTGTTAACTTTCATTGCATCAGAAAATGCCTACAGAGCTTCCCATAGACAAACTATAAAATTACATGTATTCCATGTAATAAAGTACTGATACTTGGTGATCCACTAGCTAAAGTGATGAATAGTATTCATTTTTATATATTTTTTTGAAGAGGACTAGCAGAAGAACCTAAATATAACGTTGTACTCATACAATATCACTTCTGTTTCCAGTCATATTATATCAGATGATTAAAAAGAAGGTAGTAGTAGTTTGCATCATAGAAGAAGGTTTTTCAAACATTATACAACAAGAGTCCCTTCTGGATCGCTACCTTGTCATAGTGAAGGGACCCTATGAGTAGGTCATAGCAGAGATGTTGAATAAATTACAGTCAACTGGAAAAGGAACCCACTCCAGTATCTTTGCCAAGAAAACCTTATGGATAAGCACAAGAAAATGATATAACATTATTTGTGCCTGGTTTGGGTCATGGAGAGTCGGACACAGCGGAACAACCGAACAACAGCAGTAATATAGGTAGCTATGTTATCCAAGTGGACCTGTTTTCAGATGGGTGGGGGGTGATAGTGAACAAAGAGAAAAATTTATGGAAGGAGCAGAACTGAGGGAGAAACAACACACTCAAGTGAAAACAATGGGTAGGTGGGCACAAGGACAGTGTACATTTTTTACATAGATATCTACAGCAAGGCGCTCTTGCCAGCTGTTCAGTATAATTTGAATGATGGACAAGTTTACCAAAATGTATAGTACAATGTACATGAACCCATCCAAGCCATTCTGCTTGTACCAGATATATTGAACCTCCTGCCCATGTCATGCTGCTTCGACTACACTGACAAATTATGGAAGCAGTTGCATGGAACTATAGGAAGTACTAGGACCTGATGATTGCAGTGGTTATAGAAATATAAATTGGGTACACATGGCCCAAAGGGTTATAGACAGATCAGCTGTTATCAAGTGATCACTGTCACATTGAGGGAAGCGACGGTGTCTTTGGTTTCCATCCATATTCAAAACTGAATCTATTTTATTAGTGTTGTTTCATTATCATATTAGATATAATCAGAATAGCAATGTATGGAATTTGATTAATATCCCAGGAGTACTTGGTGGGTGTATTAGGAAAAAAATTATCTTATTTCTTGTATTCATAAAAGGCTCAAGGGTTCAAGGAAAGATGCACTGTAGTTTAGTTGAGGAAATCATTCTTACAGTCTTTGGTAGTTATGAGGACAAAAGTGGAATAAAACATGTTTTTAGAGCCTTAATCCAGCGCAGTATACATAACTCAGCTGATCGTGGCACGTACCCTGTTTTCTCTTGTGATCTGAATCTTGAAGTTGATTCTGAATTTGAGGGTGTAAATTGAAAAAAAAAACATTCCCTGTTCCAGAGTTGTAAATGCAAATCTACATGAATAGGAGTTCTCTAACAATGGCAAGTGTACAGCCATAGGATATATTTATATATTACAATTTAGATCCACAATACTATGTACTTAGTGCATTTTTGTTGTTGTTTTGTTGTTCAGTCGAATCCGACTCTCTGGGACCCTATGTGCGGTTGTGTCAATCCATAAGGATTTCATGGTAAAGATACTGGAGTGGGTTGCCAGTTCTTTCTCTAGAGGACATGATTTGTCTGATCTCTCTGTTATGACCTGCCCATCTTGGGCGACCATACATATTATAGCTCACAGCTTCACTTAGGTACACAAGCCCCTTCACCACGACAAGGTAGCCATCCAGAAGGGGAGTGCATTGAATATTTCTATGAAAGTGTTTGTGTGATCCACTTCCATTTTAGTCATATTTAGTAATCTTTGATATATAAATTTATTTAAGTTTCTTAAAATGCATATAAACTTACATAATTGATTAGCAAAGACTGTTGAAATGTTGATAACTCTCACGTTAAGTGGCAGTCAATGTATATGACAAAATCCAAAATAATGGCACCCAAATCATTTAAAATACTGATATCACACAATTCTTTTGGTCAGCAGCGTTATAATAGATTTATATACTGTATTATATACTCTATTTGTCCACGATTATAAAATAACAGCTAACAGGCACATATGGACTAATAGGACAGGACACATATGATAGCTTACCCATTTATGTTATTGACAGCTATTTATTATTAATAGCTTGTTCTTTTGAGCCTCTTTAATTTGTCGACAATCTACTTATGTAAAACCTTGACATGGACTAATATGAATAGTCATAGAGAATATCAGACACTGATTCAATCTTTAATCTATTCTGTAATCTTGAAGAATAAATATGTGTGTGTTTTAAAAGTTGCATTTCAGTTCATTCATTAACTTTCTCTAAAATCCACATTAATTGACATGATATAATCATAAAAAGTATGTTTAGAGGCTATTAATCATGTTTTCTAATGGCACCCTTACTGTTCCAGCAAATACCCATATGTGTCAGCCAATCAGTTCATGCATCAGCTGATGCTGACATTGTAGGAACTACTAAGGTTATATTTGTAAGTAAGTCTCTTTAAGTAAAACTGAGTTTTAAACAATACAGAGCAGCTGTTTTAAAGGCCGCTAACTCAGCATGCAAAATCCATTTGTATATGAATTAAAGGGGTGATAAACCATCTCCCACATACACATGCCTTATTAAATTGTGAATCTCACTTTAAAAAGCTAATTAAATGTTAATCCCCACTTTAGCCAATCAGTATTCATTAACCAACTAACCATTATTTATTAGCATTTCTATTTATTAGATTTCTGTTTTTAGTTTTCTGTAAAAATACCAATACTGGAATTCTTTGGAGGCATCTAGGCTCTATCCTGTTATGTTGCCGGGACATGTCCGCCTCTGCAGTGCGGTCTCCAACCACTAGATGGCGCTAACAATATTTTGCAGCTCTGCTGATATGCGATAGAAGTTCTAAGCTTATAATGTTAGCCTAACCATTGAACTAACCCTAACCCTAACAGTGTACCTAAGCCTTGACTCCATGATATGGCACCAGAATATCGGCAGCGCCATCTAAGGGATGCTCACAGCCACTGCCTTGTGCTGCGCCAGCATAACAGGATAAGACCGGCATCTATTGTGTCTACCATGGGTGTAGGAACTGGGGGGGATGAAGGGGACAGTGTGTATGTATGCGTATAGAAGCTGCTAAGTGTTCTGTGCATCAAGTGAGCTGTATGCCCCCCAGAATTATTTTGGTTCCTACACCCCTGGTGTCTACCTTTGTTTAGTCATGTATATTGAAACGTTTAAAGGGCATAACCTTTCTATTTTTCCCGTTCATAGGCTATTATTCTTTACTGTGGGTTTTCATTTTCTTTTCTGGCCTAATTTAATTTATTTTCTCAGGAGGGTGAGCATCCCATTATTCATATTGAACATACTGGCATTGTTAGCTGCCACATTCCCAGTGTTCAGATCAAAGTTTCCTGCGCATTCAAGTCTCCTCCAACCTCACGAAGTTGACCAGCAAAAATAATAATGGATAATGTTTTAATGTGATTCCTTAAAAACATTTAAAAATTCTAATTAATGTTATCAGTTGAGTTTGAAGCTAGATAGTATTTGCTCTGCTATAGCTGGGATAATGTTTTTCACACAAGCGTGTCCTTATTTCATATAAATGACTAAACATTTTCAGATACTTTGAATGTTCATGGGAATGATGGATGTAATCCTATATCCTTGTATACCCATAGTCTGTGTAGATATTTTATTTTACAATGACTAGTCATGCACTACAGGATTAATATCAAACAAATTCCTACACAAATTACATACGGAAGCAGATTTTACATGAATATAAATGTACATTAGTGTTATTTGAGCCTTTCATTGACATACTTAATAGCCTCCACTTTTTAATGGATTCATTTAAAGAGAACCATTTACCTTTTGC
This sequence comes from Discoglossus pictus, assembly GCA_027410445.1. Taxonomy (NCBI): domain Eukaryota; kingdom Metazoa; phylum Chordata; class Amphibia; order Anura; family Alytidae; genus Discoglossus; species Discoglossus pictus. The sequence goes on from CM050167.1 coordinate 93,941,192, forward strand.
AGGCAGTTAATGTTACATATGTAATTATTAAGGGGACTCTTTTGGCAAAATAGTTTATTTTATATAAAATATTTTAACTAGGTTCACAAATTTATTTCATCCACCCCAATGTAATTTTCATATAAAATTTACACTCATCTAATAGGATTTGGTGCTTTCACCACTGCGACCTGGGTTTAATTCCAGTCAGGAAACCAAGGAGGCACACCACCTTGAAGGCATGCAGCGCTGGGCCTGGTCAGTACTTGGATGGCAGACCATCTAGGAATACCAGGTGTTGTATGTTGTGGCCCCCATGAAAACCAAGGGGATCAACATGGTGTGTTGCAGTCCATGAGGTCACAGAGAGTCTGACAGGACTGAGCACCACAAACACACACACTTGTAAGAAACCCACAGGGTCAGTTTCTGAGCATCTGGATCCTAACCCTGTCTTCCTGTATTCTCTCCTGGCGCCTGCCATCTTGTGCACCCATGTGCTTCAACACCTCATTTTGCAAGTAAATGACTCTACAAGACGGATGGGGGACACACACCCAGTGTCATGCTGTGAGACAGCAAGTAAGTAACATGCTGGGTCTTAGAAGGTGCAAAAAACACTAAACTAACATGATTTTATAATCATGATATGTAATTATTTATTTACTGCTACAGAATGGACAAAAGGGTCTGAAAATACTTTCTGTTGTTGCATCTTCGTACACACATCACTGTCTTCTTGCTATCTAACAGCATGACACTTACAGCGTGAATCACATTCCCTGTGGGAGTGTCCTTACCTCACAAAATGCAGTGTTGCAGGCCACAGGCGTGCAGCATGGCAGTCTGCAGGAGAGTATACAGGAAGTAAAAGGGAGGTTCTAGAAGCTGGTAAACTGTTATTTTGGGGTCTCTTACAGGTGAGTATTCATTTTATATGAAAATGATGTTGAGAAGGATCAAATTAAATAAAACTTAGTTAAAAGAAAAATATTTGACCAAAGAGATCATTTTAAAAATACATTTCTTATGGATTATTGCTGGTTCTCAACTGTCCATTCACAAATCAGTTCTGGTCCTTAAAGGGATATGAAAACATTTATCTTTCTTTGTTGCATCAGAAAGAGAGTATTTGATAATGTGTCAAAGTGTATTTTCTTTTTTTCAAATAAAGGTCCTGGAGCACAAACACTTATTTAGATGTTTACTGATCCTGGGGGCTTGCCTTCTGACAGCCAATGAGATCTACAGAATAAAGTATGCTCTCTCTCCATTTGCCGTTGGTTTCAATGACATGTAAACAGGTTTTAGTTATCATTTTGCATGTAAAAAACTATTTTTGTAATGTTTAAAACATGCTTTTTTTAATTCTTTAAAGAAACAGTTTTGTTTCATATCCCTTTAAGACTGCCCACCCTGAGGTTGAAAAAAGGGCATATGGATTAGTGTGCAACAGTGGTATGTTATTATTATCACTTATTCATAAAAATACATGTTTTTAGCAGTGATAAGTACATGAGCTATAGTGATAGAGGCAGAATGCATATGAAGGAGTTGGGGGCTCTGTTGTAGTGAGAGTTAATATCCAAATGGGTGTAGATGTTGTTAGAGATAATAGAATGGGTTTGCTTGATGACTCGTTCACGCCACAGTATTTATGGAAAGAAGGAGTTCACTTTCTTAAAGGATTTATTAGTGGATGTTAGCGTGTTATTTGAATAGACGAGTATATTAACAAGGTGATTTGGATGAGGAAAAGTGATGAGTGGGGTGACAATGAGTGATTATACACCGACACATAGCCACCTTCTCCAACCTACTAATGGTTACCCATCTCCTCCATGCCTTTTGTGTTACGTAACCATCTCCTTTAAAATATAAGCTCTAAGGAGCAGTTAAAGGACCACAAAAGTTCCCTATATATGCCCGGCACCATTAGATAGAGGATGAAAAAGCATGTGGAAAAGGTGTTTTTATTTGTAAAATTGATGCTGGCTTATAGTGAGCTCTGTGGTGGCATACAGCTTATACTGCTGCCTGTGACAGTGGAGGTCTTGGGTTCAATTCCTGCAGAGAGTGTTTACATAAACAAAATATACTTCAATAATTCTGTGAACTGCTTATTTAAAAAAATATATATATAATTTTAAATATATGTATAGTTCAGATAATGAAATTAGTTTAGCTTTTACACATACACATACTTTTTAAGAGCATGTTGGTCTAGTGAAAATTGTGTTTCATGAAATCTTTTCATTAGCAAGTCATAAGTTCTAAATCAACGCCTTCCACTTTTTTTTAAAATAACGAATGTATTTATTAATACACATATGACTTATGACTTTTGTGTCCCTTTAAAGGCATATGTAAGTTTCCTGGATTATGAATGCATGCAAAAATACCAAAATAAACATTAAGAAACTCACCCTGATGTTTCCTAAATCTCTTGAGTTTGCATATCCAAGCTAAAATTAGCAAACAATTCATAATAAGGTTTGGCCAATCACAGGCAGTGATTTTAATTAGGCTTTAATACATTGTAGCAATCTGTAATAGCAGCTTGTGCAGGAAGGAATCATGGGATGTGTAGTCCTCTGCAGCAGGAGGAGCCACATGCTGCTGTGTGAGATCTCTCCATTGAGCTGCTGCTGGCTTGGAGATGAATAATGTGTTAAAATCTGTACCGAAATGCAGTGTTTCTATTTGGGAGGTTCACTGTGCCTATGTAAGCGGCTCTGGGAAGGTGGAAAACAAGTTTTATTTGTAAATAAAATAAGTTTGTATGTGTTTAGAATGAATCAATTTAATGTGTGTTTTTGATATAAGCAGCAGCTGTTCGATTACAAAAAGGTAAAAACAGCAAACCTTAGATATGCCTTTAAGTTCTGGTAAATGTCTGTATATGATGTATTTTCTTACTGTACAGAGCACTGAGTAAAAGATTGGCACTTTACAATAAACAGAAAGAGCAAATCCAGGGAACTATATACCTGTAAGCCTCTGTAGTGGGGAAGCTCTTAAAAAGTTGCTAAGGGATAGTATACAGGAATATATGACCCCAGCAGGTTCCATACAGCGCAAGCATACATACAATACCTGAAACCAGTATGGGGTAACAACAGGCCACAGCATTTATAGAAATATTTATTTACAAACATTGTAACCAAACATTATGAGAGGAGCCTGGCCAGCAGCAATAACCTCCGCCCCTGGGCATGAGCCTATGGGCCCCACCTACTAATTACTGTAACCCGCCAATGAGGTAGGGGCAAGCCCCTTTTTGTTTACCCCTGGCCTGGGCAACTCCCCTACCCGCCACAGAGCAAGAAATTTACATAGGAAGGAATATCTGAATTTACATAGCAAGGGATACCTGAATTTACATAGCAATGAATACGTGAATTTACATAGCAAGGGATACCTGAATTTACATAGCAATGAATACCTAAATTTACATAGCAAGGAATACGTGAATTTACATAGCAAGGGATACCTGAATGTACATAGCAAGGAATACCTGAATTTACATAGCAAGGAATACGTGAATTTACATAGCAATGAATATCTCAATTTACATAGCAAGGAATACCTGAATTTACATAGCAATGAATACCTGAATTTACATAGCAAGGAATACCTGAATTTACATAGCAAGGAATACGTGAATTTACATAGCAAGGAATACGTAAATTTACATAGCAATGAATATCTCAATTTACATAGCAATAAATACCTGAATTTACATAGAAAGGAATATGTGTATTTACATAGTAATGAATACCTTAAATTACAAAGCATGAAATACGTGAATTTACATAGCAAGGAATACCTCAATTTACATAGCAAGGAATACGTGAATTTACATAGCAAGGAATACTTGAATTTACATAGCAAGGAATACGTGTATTTACATAGCAATGAATATCTGAATTTACAAAGCAAGGAATACGTGAATTTACATAGCAAGGAATATGTGTATTTACGTAGCAAGGAATATGTGTATTTACATAGCAAGGAATATGTGAATTTACATAGCAAGGAGTATCTGAATTTACATAGCAAGGAATACGTGAACGTACATAGCAAGGAATTCCTGAATTTACATAGCAAGGAATTCCTGAATTTACATAGCAAGGAATACGTGAATTTACATAGCAAGGAATACTTGAATTTACATAGCAAGGAATACGTGAATTTACATAGCAAGGAATACGTGAATTTACATAGCAATGAATATCTGAATTTACATAGCAAGGAATACGTGTATTTACATAGCAAGGAATATCTGAATTTACATAGCAAGGAATACGTGAATTTACATAGCAAGGAATACGTGAATTTACATAGCAATGAATATCTGAATTTACATAGCAAGGAATACGTGAATTTACATAGCAAGGAATATGTGTATTTACATAGCAAGGAATATGTGTATTTACATAGCAAGGAACACTTGAATTTACATAGCAAGGAATATCTGAATTTACATAGCAAGGAATACGTGAACGTACATAGCAAGGAATTCCTGAATTTACATAGCAAGGAATATGTGTATTTACATAGCAAGGAATACGTGAATTTACATAGCAAGGAATACCTTCAATTACATAGCAAGGAATACGTGAATTTACATAGCAAGGAATACTTGAATTTACATAGCAAAGAATACCTTAAATTACATAGCAAGAAATATGTGTATTTACATAGCCAGGAATACCTGAATTTACATAGCAAGGAATACGTGAATTTAAGAAAAACTTTGTATTGGGTGGCAGCCTTCCTTTCTGTGTTTCTTGCTGTTTTACGCCTAATATACGGAAGGATAATTTTGTGTTAGGCAAACTTAAACATAATGGACCACTACAACTTTATATGTTTCTACAGGAGGGAGATAAAATAATTATACGAGAAGGTAGGTATATTAGAATAGTAGTGATGTCATGCCTACATAAAAGCAAATGTACTGTATATTTGTAAATACAAAGCAAGTGTATAGCAGTGGTGGGCAATTAATTCCTATGAGGGCTGTCAACAGTCAGGATTGTATGATCTGTCTGATTTTGTATTTAAAATCTCTCTGATTGAGCCCAAGTTAGTTTCATCCATTCTGACTGATTAACCTGTGCTCAAGCAAATTGGTACTGAAACCCTGACAGCTGGCACCATCAAACGAGGGAGGTGCCCACCACTGCTTTAGACAACTGGTGGGTAATATAAAGGCACCATCCTATTTTTTATATTGGAAAAACATTGAACTTTTGGTGGTTTTTCCAGTCTAAAAAATAGAATGACCACTATTACTATAGGATATAAAGCAGCTTATACTGTTGGTGTATAAATATAAAGTGGTGGATTGGTCTCTTGAGTGACAAAATGTAGAGGAAAGAACAGACACCTTTGAATTCCAATCACAAGTTATAAACCCCCTCAGCCATGTAAATTGGCATATTGAAGTCATATGAAAAAGAAAAAGAAGGAACTGGTAATATAGGTGTATTAAAATATAACTTTTATTATATTTACAAACAATAAAAAAGTGTATATAGAATATTAAAAAAAAAGGTTGATCCAAATAGTATATCCAATAGTAGATAGCATCTATCAATGGATAAACCACATAACTAAATATATCTAGATCCAATATCATGAAATAGCTGACAGATGCTACTATATATATAGCATTAGATATGTATTGAAGGTCGCCAAATAAATAAGTAATAGGGTAGCCAAAAAATGCAAAAAAGTATGTACAAAGAGGACTCAAGTGGAGACAGAGGGGACAGGATAAATTACCACTGTGGCCCTATCTGACACTTATAGTGGAAGTCCCTGATATGTAATCTATGGGGACCCACTATTTATCCCCTATCCTAAAAGGAATCTAAGTCCTACACTGCAGATAACTAGGACTAATCCCCTCTGCTCCACTTACCTGCCAGTCCTAGTCATAGGCTTACAAACCACAGCACAATCCAAAATAGCTTCACCACAGCGTGCACACGCTGTTATGACGTCATCAAGGGGCGACCCGCAAAACAGCTGATCGATGCGCACGTTTCGCGTACTTCCGCTTCCTCCAGGATCAGTAACGTTAAGGTAATAGCCTGGGTCTTTTATAGCTCCCAGAAGAGTTCATGTCCACAAATGAAGACTCATTAAGAATGTGATAGGTCCTGCAAGGACAATAAATCATTAGACCAGTGTCTTTATTACAATGGCACAAATATGAATAATTACTCAAATATGAAAGATACCCTCTAGAAATCCAATATATATACAATATAGTCTACACAGTTATAAACTGTTGTATATTTAATTTAACACTTACTAGTGCAAATAAATGAGAAAACAGTTTTGGGTCATATATGAATGGTAAATTATTGGACAAAAATCATGATTTATAACAAATAATATAATATGTATATAGTACCCGGTCTGCTATGAATACCTGATTAGTATCAAACATCTCCATAATATATTAAATATAAGAGAAAAGATAATTTTCAATACTGTGACCAATAATTATTTATATTTATTTATCTCAAAAAAGAATAGAAAATGTAACTGATATAAATAAGTGTAAAAGATGGAAATCCATTGAACAATACACCATAAATATAAATCAAATGACATTATACCCTAAACTCTTAAAGGGTCAGATATTTGGGTCATTATAGTGGAGTTATGTCTATATAGTATTGCTGACAGACAGTTATGTATTATATATCCATATGGTCTAACTCTAAAGGTATACCCCAAAATTGTTATATTCATTAAGACCATTTGGTGAAACTGTATCAAGTATAGAAATCCATTTTGTTTCAGCTTTAAGAAGTTCATGTTCAAGATCTCCTCTCCTAATACCTAAAGATATTTTTTGGAGTACCCAACATCGTAATTTGGGTTTAGACATATGAACTTCATAGAAATGCCTGGCAACTGATGTCAATTTCTTTCCATTTGTGATGTCCCTAAAGTTATTACAGATGTTGCAAATATGTTCGCCCACATATTATTATCATTGAAAACTATCTCACTTTCCCACCATCCAAGATATAGGTTGGCATAGGTGGGTGCCACTGCGGACCCCATGGCAGTGCCACGTTTCTGTAGATAAAACTTATCATTGAAAACAAAATAGTTATGATGTAGAATAAACTTGAGCATCCTAATTAAAAACACATTCCTGCTTTGATTTTTTTATTCTTTTTATTCTACATCATAACTATTTTGTTTTCAATGAGAAGTTTTATCTACAGAAACGTGGCACTGCCATGGGGTCCGCAGTGGCACCCACCTATGCCAACCTATATATTGGATGGTGGGAAAGTGAGATAGTTTTCAATGATAATAATATATTGTTCACAGAACATATATTATTATGGATAAGATATATTGATGACATATTTTTTATATGGAATGATACAGTCCATAATCTTGAACAATTTATCTCAACCTTGAATAACAATACTCTCAATCTCAAATTGACACACACAATTGATCCTAATAGGATTGATTTTTTGGATATCACCATAATCAAAAATGATGTGGGTTATGTGACTACGGACCTATATAGGAAACCGACTGCCACTAATAGCACTCTGCACTTTGAAAGTTCCCATTTCTCTCCCACTTTAAGAGCCATACCGGTAGGCGAATTCCTACGTCTGAGAAGAAATTGCTCCGATGTTCAGATCTTTAAGAGAAGAGCCCTGGAACTCAAGGAGAGATTAAAAGATAGAGGTTATAGTAACATGTCATTGAAAAAGGCATATCAAAGAGCACTTCATACGACAAGGGAAAATTTACTGTGTCCGAAACCTAGAACTAAGAAAGATGGTCCCGTAAGATTCATTGGGACATATAGTGAGGATTCAAGTGACATCACTCGAATATTGAACAAACATATCAACATCTTACAGACTGATACAGTCATCAATATATTTATAGGTGATCAAATACAAATGGGATGGAGGAGATCTAAAAACATCAAAGATACGGTGGTACAAAGCCATTTTGTTAAAAAGAAGAAAGGATCCACACATTTACCGAATGGAACCTTTGGATGCGGTCGCTGTATGTTCTGCCCCTATATGAGTAAAATAAACAATGTGACTGATAGAATGGGTAGAAATATACCCTTAAAAGGGCTTTTTAATTGTGGATCACAGGGTGTGGTTTACTGTCTGGAATGCCCTTGCCCTTACAGATATATTGGGATCACGTCACGCACTCTTAAGAAAAGAGTGGGCGAACATATTCGCAACATCTGTAATAGCTTTAGGGACATCACAAATGGAAAGAAATTGACATCAGTTGCCAGGCATTTCTATGAAGTTCATATGTCTAAACCCAAATTACGATGTTGGGTACTACATTTTCTATTCTTTGTTTAGATAAATAAATATAAATAATTATTGGTCACAGTATTGAAAATTATCTTTTCTCTTATATTTAATATATTATGGAGATGTTTGATACTAATCAGGTATTCATAGCAGACCGGGTACTATATACATATTATATTATTTGTTATAAATCATGATTTTTGTCCAATAATTTACTATTTATATATGACCCAAAACTGTTTTCTCATTTATTTGCACTAGTAAGTGTTAAATTAAATATACAACAGTTTATAACTGTGTAGACTATATTGTATATATATTGGATTTCTAGAGGGTATCTTTCATATTTGAGTAAGTAATTATTCATATTTGTGCCATTGTAATAAAGACACTGGTCTAATGATTTATTGTCCTTGCAGGACCTATCACATTCTTAATGAGTTTTCATTTGTGGACATGAACTCTTCTGGGAGCTATAAAAGACCCAGGCTATTACCTTAACGTTACTGATCCTGGAGGAAGCGGAAGTACGCGAAACGTGCGCATCGATCAGCTGTTTTGCGGGTCGCCCCTTGATGACGTCATAACAGCGTGTGCACGCTGTGGTGAAGCTATTTTGGATTGTGCTGTGGTTTGTAAGCCTGTGACTAGGACTGGCAGGTAAGTGGACCAGAGGGGATTAGTCCTAGTTATCTGCAGTGTAGGACTTAGATTCCTTTTAGGGATAGGGGATAAATAGTGGGTCCCCATAGATTACATATCAGGGACTTCCACTATAAGTGTCAGATAGGGCCACAGTGGTAATTTATCCTGTCCCCTCTGTCTCCACTTGAGTCCTCTTTGTACATACTTTTTTGCATTTTTTGGCTACCCTATTACTTATTTATTTGGCGACCTTAAATACATATCTAATGCTTTATATATAGTAGCATCTGTCAGCTATTTCATGATATTGGATCTAGATATATTTAGTTATGTGGTTTATCCATTGATAGATGCTATCTAGTATTGGATATACTATTTGGATTAACCTTTTTTTTATATTGTATATACACTTTTTTATTGTTTGTAAATATAATAAAAGTTATATTTTAATACACCTATATTACCAGTTCCTTCTTTTTCTTTTTCATATGACTTCAATATGCCAATTTACATGGTTGAGGGGGTTTATAACTTGTGATTGGAATTCAAAGGTGTCTGTTCTTTTCTCTACATTTTGTCTCTGATATATTATACACTGCTGATCACATTAGTTATTCCTTATGTTTATTTATGCATGGGTATTGAAGCTATGAAATAGCAAATCCAGATTTATATAAGGAGACTCCTACTATCGTTGTTCACCTAACCTAACTCTTCATTGGTCTCTTGAGTGTCAATGGTAGCCTGTACAGAATGTGAATATATATTTCTGTCTTGCAGATAGCAGTGACTGCGACTTGGAGCTGTCCACAGTACGTCATCAGCCGGAGGGCCTAGAACAACTCCAGGCTGTCACCAAATTCACCAAGAAGGAGTTGCAGTCGCTCTACAGAGGCTTCAAAAATGTGAGCAGTCCATTTCTGCCGCTGTTCCCTAGTGTATCGCTGAGAGGTATCAATGTCCTCTTCTGTGACAAGTGACGCTGCCCTCCACTCTGTCAGGTGACACTATCCTTCCATTGTGACCAGTGCCACTGCTCTTTCTTTCTGACTGGTGACCTTACCTTCCTGCTGTGGCAGGTAACAGACAGAACCCTGCCCTAACAGATGACAATGACTCCATCTTACTGGTGGAAATTTCTTGAGACACCCTCCTCTGTAACATATTTCTAACCCCCACTCTGCCTTTAATTGACAATCTTGTCATTGCTGCTTTTTCAGTGAAAGGTTTATTTTCTGTCTCTGTGACAGATGAAACTTTACTCCTCACTCCATGAAAATATTGTCCTTCTTTTATTGTAATTATCCTCTATGGCACGTCATATCCCACTGCCCTTTGCCAGGTGATGTTGCCTTCCCTAGCTGTAAGTGTCCCACTCTTTGATATGGGCCACCACCATGCTTTGTGACTCTTGGTGGTGGCGGTCACTGATGAATAAAGAGTCACCTATCACAGAGTATGCCACAGCCTTTTTCTCTATTGGGTGTCATTGCCCTTCTCTATGACAGGTTTCAGCCCATTTTGCACCATGACTGCCCTTAAATGAGATGGTGACAAAGGTGACAATGTCCTTTTATATATGAAACTAACCACTTCTCACTGATATTGTCTTCTACTTTGACATATCACTTTACCCTTTTAGTTGACAGGGACCATGTCTCAGAAAATATGCTGCAACATCTACACTGCAACACTACACTGTTCATCCAGCACTACAGAGTGGTAAAATGCCAATAGCCTGGCAACTCTCTGGCTCCAAATCATACTTCTTTGCTTTATGCATCAATCTTCATCTTAAATTCCATATTAATTAATATCTGTATTCGGTGTAAGCCATGGGCATAAAACATATTTTGGGAAAATCTACATTTTTTTTGGAAGACTCTTTTTTTGAGTACAGGAATCCATTTTGTGCTTATGATGTCACATGCTGAGAGCTGGATCGTGAGGGTCTGTATTTTTAGCCAGAAGTGGAGGCAGGGATAAGGGATGAGGGAACAGACAGAGGTCTTTGTCAGATAATAGAATAGTTTTGAAATTGACACCACACCCCTTGCATCATTCAATTTTACCAAAGCTCTACGGAAATGTAAACACCCCTCTCACATATACAACTGTCAAGTATCATGGATTCCTCCAGGGTCCAGCAGAGGTACCAGAATTTAATGCTTCTAATTAAAAACTAGCTTTAAGATTTTTTTTCATGCTCAATTATACTCTTAGTCAGACATATATATATTTTTTCATTATACAGTGGCCCTTTAAAGGGAAGTTGACCTCACATATTTGTTTGGGGCGAATTTAATAGAGCAAGCTTACATAATAAGTGCTATAAAGGCTACAAACAACATGTGTATTACTGTGGCAATGCATCATCAGCTGCAACCTGTCTAGAGAGAGTAAATCATTTTTCCATAGACCTCTAGAAATTGGTCAGGAAAATATTAGTTAGAGTTTGCCAAAGGAGGTATTGATTTTGTTGTAAAATCAGTCTGTGGAAGGATTCGTTTTTTACCTTTTCTGCCCTTATTTGTCATGCAAAAAACTTGTGTAAGGTTTAAAACCTGCCATGTTAATGTCATTTTAAAATCCTATTGCTAAGTTTAGTACTGCAGATCACATGCATCTTTGGGCTTTATGCAATTTATTGATTCATTTCCATTTATACTATTTCAAGAACTGTGCAGGGGAGTCATGGGAGGTAACACTGGCCTCCTGTTCTGATTTATGACTAGTGACCCTTCTTTCAATATGGCTGTTACTCTTTGTTACTAGAGTCCCTGTCCTGCTTTGCGATCCTGCCACATTCTATGATAGAATACAAAACATGGGAATATTTAGGTTTTATGCAGTCATAGGCTATTTATATTTGTGCTTCCCATATCCCCCACTTGCAGCTTCTCACTGCTTATAGATATTTCTGTGCATATACAAACATATTTCAGTGTAATGCACTGCTTCTTCAGGCAGCTTACTGTGCCTGAAAATGTGCTAGACTGGTCTTGGGACTTGTGGGCCTAGGCAGAAACACCCACGATACAAACATACATAAGAGATGACACCACAAGCACACTCACATAGCAAGGCACTTAGCCTATTCCTTTCTGTTCTTAATACATTCTACCTCCAAAGGGAAATACGTGTAATGTAATATTGCAGTTGATTAAATATGTAAGCATTTAGAGAGAGAGTGTTTATTGGTGACATTGCTTTTCTATGTGACATACATATACATATATATATATATATATATATATAATATATATATATATATATATATATATATATGTATGTATATATATATATATATATATATATATATATATAAATAAACATACAGACTTACATCTGCATCTATGTATGTACAGTGCCTTGCAAAAGTATTCACCCCCTGTGACTTTTTACCTATTTTGTTACATTACAGCCTTAAGTTCAATGTTTTGTTAATCTGAATTTTATGTGATGGATCAGAACACAATAGACTAAGTTGGTGAAGTGAAATGAGAAAAATATATACATAAAACTATTTTTTAGAAATAGAAAACAGAAAATTGGCATGTGTGTATGTATTCACCCCCTTTGTTATGAAGCCCATAATAAGCTCTGGTGCAACCAATTACCTTCAGAAGTCACATAATTAGTGAAATGATGTCCACCTGTGTGCAATCTAAGTATCACATGATCTGTCATTACATATACAAACTTGTTTTGAAAGGTCCCAGAGGCTGCAATACCTAAGCAAGAGGCACCACTAACCAAACACTGCCATGAAGACCAAGAAACTCTCCAAACAAGTAAGAGACAATGTTTTTGAGAAGTACAAGTCAGGGTTAGGTTATAAAAAAATATCCAAATCTTTGATGAACCCCAGGAGCACCATCAAATCTATCATAACCAAATGGAAAGAACATGGCACAACAGCAAATCTGCCAAGAGACGGCCGCCCACCAAAACTCATGGACTGGACAAGGTGGGCATTAATCAGAGAGGCAGCACAGAGACCTAAGGTAACCCTGGAGGAGCTGCAGAGTTCCACAGCAGAGACTGGAGTATCTGTACATAAGACGACAATAAGCAGTATGCTCCATAGAGTTGGGCTTTATGGCAGCGCGGCCAGAAGAAAGCCATTACTTTCAGCAAAAAACAAAATGGCACATTTGGAGTTTGCGAAAAGGCATGTGGGAGACTCCCAAAATGTATGGAGGAAGGTGCTCTGGTCTGATGAGACTAAAATTGAACTTTTCGGCCATCAAAGAAAACGCCATGTCTAGAGCAAACCCAACACATCCCATCATCCAAAGATCACCATCCCCACAGTGAAACATGGTGGTGGCAGCATCATGCTGTGGGGATGTTTTTCAGCAGCCGGGACTGGGAAACTGGTCAGAGTTAAGGTAAAGATGGACGGTGCTAAACACAGGGATATTCTTGAGCAAAACCTGTACCACTCTGTGAGTGATTTGAGGCTAGGACGGAGGTTCACAGCAGGACAATGACCCCAAACACCCTGCTAAAGCAACACTTGATTGGTTTAAGGGGAAACATGTAAATGTGTTGGAATGGCACAGTCAAAGCCCAGACCTCAATCCAATAGAAAAGCTGTGGTCACAAGCGCAAACCATCCAACTTGAAGGAGCTGGAGCAGTTTTGCATGGAGCAATGGGCAAAAATCCCAGTGGTAAGATGTGGCAAGCTCATAGAGACTTATCCAAAGCGACTTGGAGCTGTGATTGCCGCAAAAAGTGGCTCTACAAAGTATTGACTTTGGGGGGTGAATAGTTATTTTGTCCTATTTGTTGTTTGCTTCACAAAAAAAATTGTCAAAGTTGTGGGCATGTTCTGTAAATTAAATGATGCAAAACCTCAAACAATCCATGTTGATTCCAGGTTGTGAGGCAACAAAACACGAAAATGCCCAGGGGGTGCATACCTTTGCAAGGCACTGTGTATATATATATATATATATGTATATATATATATATATATATATATATATATATATATATATACACATACACGCTCATATATATATATATATATATATATATATATATATATATATATATATATATATATAGTAAATAAATAAATAGTACATCTGTGTTCACATTTGAATGTCTAAAACAAGTTTAAAAAACCTGCTTCCAGAATTTAGAGAAAAACTGTTGTTACACTGCATTCTGGGAAGCTGAGCAGGGACATGCAAATGTGCCCACAAATGCATTGCTCTTCAATCCATAGCCCATTTTAAACATGGCTTCCTTTAAGCTTATGCCTGCTGTATTACACAGCTTTCATGCATTATGCACAAGCTGAGAATCCTATCCACGTACAGCTGTTTAAATTTTACTGGCTATCATCAGCGTGGAGCAGGATCTCAGCTTGTGTTATGGACCTTATGAGTATATATATATATATATATATATATACGGTACACACCTATATAAATACTTTCTTACCTGCTCAATGTTGCACTCCACTTCCTGGGTTGAGGAGGGGCCACGGCTGGCCACAAAAGTCTGAGGGGGCCACAGGGGCCAGCAAGGACTGAAGTGGGCTGAGGGAGGGTGCAGAGGTCTGCGAGGGGCCACAGGAGGCTGAGGGGGAGCACAGGGGACTGAAGGAGGCCACAGAGGTCTGCGAGAGGCAACACGGGAGGCTCAGGGGTTACACAGGGGGCTGAGGGAGGCCGCAGAGGTCCGCGTGTGGCAACACAGGAGGCTGAGGGGGAACACAAGGGGTCCTGTGGGCCACAGGACCTGCAGGTGGCACAGGGAGCCCCTGGGGCCTGTGGGGGGCCACAGTGGTCCATAAGGGGCCGCAGGGGACCCACAAGAGGTGCACTGGGCCATAAGGGGCCGTTGGGGCCACAGGGCCTACAGGGGGCCCCTAAGGTCTATAGGGGGCCACAGTGGGACATATGGGCCGCATGGGATTCATAGAAAGTCAGTGGGGGCCATAAGAGGCCTTGGGGCCACAGGGGGCCCTGGAGGACCATGGCTGATCCACAGGGGCTGGTGGCTACAGAAGACCACGGAGGGCTGTGGGTCACAGGGGCCACCAAGGACCAAGGAGGGCTGCAGGGGCCACAGGGGACCCGCGGGAGATAAAGCTGACAATGGCATATTCTCACTGTGTCAACTGTCATCTAATCTTGACCACCCACTTGTGTGACAAGGAATATTAGCCTCCTGTTTTGTGTATCTAGCTGACGTTTTCTCAGTCATATTTTTGACTTTCCTTGATAGACTCTCCAATGTGACAAATCACAGCTATCCTCCATTCTTGAATATTAGTTGATCCCCCTCCCACTGTGTCCTTTCCTTTTATAAGGGTATAGCGATAAATCCTACATCTGACATAGCAAAATGACGCTGGTACATTGGCACCTCTATTTCTCACCAGAACTCTGCATCCCATGTTTGATACAACAGAATATAACCCCTCTACTTTAATTCCAGGAGTGTCCCAGTGGTTTGGTGGATGAAGAAACCTTCAAGCTAATCTACTCACAATTTTTTCCTCAGGGAGGTGAGTATACATAACATTATACGTAAATGAGCATGTGTACACAAACCCTATACTAACATCTATAGACCTATAAAATACACCAGGAATCCTAAAGCTACATACCAGAAATCATCTCTTATTTGTCAGTGTGGGAAATAATCTATCTTATGAACACTAATGTGTGTTATAAATTGCCCAAAAATGTTTTATTTCCCAGTCAGATTACTATTCCTCTCCCTCCTTAACATGTTTCCTTTGCACCTTGGAATATCTGTTCTGTCTTTTCTACAAAACTACACAACCAACCCTCCCCCCCCCCCCCCCCCCCACCTGCCATTTCACAAATTTAATTTCTATTTTCCACAGTCTTCCATCACTTCTCTCTTTTCTGCCTCCAACGCCCTCATTCACTTTTGCTCCACATGCCACATTTTACACATTTTATTGTTCTGCCACCCGTATCTGGTTTGGGCCCCTTTCATCATTATTAGAAGATAATGTATGGTAAATATTTTTCTTTCATGTGCAAAGGTAGTTTTGAAAAATACTAGCAAACTTGAAAAACACAGATTTGAATATGTCAAATATAGCCAAGCATTATAGGCAACTACAATTCTCCTTACTCTTCAAGAATGAATCTGGTGTAGATTATGATTAATGGCATGAAACATCATGTTCATTTATCCACAATACACAAACAGTCTAAAAACTAACTCCTAAAAGTAAAGCCTCACTTCATTGAACTAGACTATATTTGCTGGTTGGGCTGACCTAATCTTACAAATATCAATAGACCTGACTGATTCAGCTAGGCAAGCTTCAGATAAAACCACCCAGGCAGGCCTCAGAGGGTGCAGTTGATTTGTTCTGGTTTCTGATAAAGCAGCTCAAAATTGGACCTTTGCTGCCCTCCAAATGGATATTTGCTGCAAACTTATACATAACTTATACATAACCTCAATGGACTTTTCATAGACCTTATCTCATTTAGCTGATACAGTAAGCAAAGTACAATCGAAACCTCTCCTCCTACTGAGCAGCATCATGACTGCACTGTGCACAATGGTGTGCCGGTTGTCTGGTATTTTAAACTATGGGTCCATCTAGTTCTCTGAAGTGACTGTGATGACCCAGAGTTGAGGGGCCAAGTGCAGTCCAAGATTCTTCCTTTAGGTCGTGCCTTTTGTGTTCAGTCTCGCAGCGCCCAGCAGAACACCCCCTGGGAGAACTCAGGACCTCACAGGTTGCAAGCTCAGCCCTAAGGTTATTGACTTGTTAGGATTAGAACATACAAGAAATAGAATCAGACATCCCTTTGCTTAGTATGTCAGACTCAGACTGCCAGTTTATAGTTTTTTACATAGATATTTTTCACAGCACCAAAATAATTCACCCACATGCCCCCCTCATAATCCCCTTCCTGTATCTGGGGTCTGGTTTCTTACTGTGACCTCCCCACCCCGTTACCAGGTTTACCAACCCACTCACTGGTCTCCAGATAAGGGTCTGGAAAGGTTTGTGTTGTTAGGATTCCATGTTTATTATCAACACTCTTTATTTGTGTTCACCACTATCTTCAGATCCCAGGCCTGAGTTTTGCTGTTAGGTGAAGCATATCACTTTATACGTATACTTTGATCACACAGGAGATGCTAGGGATTAGAGTAGCATCTGGGAATTCCACATCATCACCAGAAGTTTCTGCTTAATGTATTAACCTATATCTTCGCCTTAGTGCACTCTCTGACCAATCAAACATTCCTGAAGGCCATATACACAATCAAATTCCTGCAGAGTTACCTCTTTGTTATCACACTAACAAGCATGGCAAAAAGTTCAATGTTTTGTTAATCTGAATTTTATGTGATGGATCAGAACACAATAGGCTAAGTTGGTGAAGTAAAATGAGAAAAAATATATACATAAAACTATTTTTTAGAAATAGAAAACAGAAAATTGGCATGTGCGTATGTATTCAACCCCCTTGTTATGAAGCCCATAAAAAGCTCTGGTGCAAAAAAATATCTTCATGAGCTCACATCATTAGTTAAATGATGTCCACAAAGTGTCACATGATCTGTCATTACATATACACACCTTTTTTGAAAGGCCCCAGAGGCTGCAACACCCAAGCAAGAGACATCACTAACCAAACACTGCCATGAAAACCAAGGAACTCTTCAAACAAGTAAGGGACAATGTTGTTGAGAAGTACACATCAGGGTTAGGTTATAAAAATATATCCACATCTTTAATGATCCCCAGGAGCACATCAAATCTATCATAACCAAATGGAAAAAAACATGGCACAACAGCAAACCTGCCAAGAGACGGCTGCCCACCAAAACTCACGGACCGGGCAAGGAGGGCATTAATTAGAGAGGCAGCAGAGAGACCTAAGGTAATTCTGGAGGAGCTTCAGAGTTCCACAGCAGAGACTGGAGTATCTATAGGACGACAATAAGCCGTACGCTCCATAGAGTTGGGCTTTGCGGCAGAGTGGCCAGAAGAAAGCCATTACTTTCAGCAAAAAAACAAAATGGCACGTTTTGAGTTTGCGAAAAGGCATGTGGGAGACTTCTAAAACGTATGGAGGAAGGTGCTCTGGTCTGATGAGTCTAAAATTTAACTTTTCGACCATCAAAGAAAACGCTATGTCTGGTGCAAATACAACATATCACATAACCCCCCACGAACACTATCCCCATAGCATCATGCTGTGGAGATGTTTTTCAGCAGCTGCGACTGGGAAACTGGTCAGAATTGAGGGAAAGATGGATGGTGCTAAATACAGGGATATTCTTGAGCAAAACCTGTACCACGTGATTTGAGGCTAGGACGGAGGTTCACCTTCCAGCAGGACATTGACCCCAAACACACTGCTAAAGCAACACTTGTGTGGTTTAAGGTAAAACATGTAAATGTGTTGGAATGGCCTAGTCAAAGCCCAGACCTCAATCCAATAGAAAATCTTTGGTTAGACTTGAAGGAGCTGGAGCAGTTTTGCAAGGAGGAATGGGCAAAATCCCAGTGGTAAGATGTGACAAGCCCATAGAGCAGTGGCATAGCTAGAGTAAACGTCACCCGGGGCGGTCCTTTCAAATGTCACCCCAGTAACCCCACACGACCCTAGAAGGAATGTCTTCTTGTTAGGCGAGCAGTTCAGACATGCGACTGCGAGGCTAGCGGCACTTAGACTGCAATGTGCGCCGCAGGCGCTCATCGCAAGGCTTATGGGAGAGGCTTCAATGCCTCCCATGTCTGTCCCCTTCCTCCTCCTTTCAGAGGCCCACACTGCTCCCCCTGCCCCACTGATGCTCCCCCTGCCCCCCTGATGGTCATTGCGAGGCCCGCAGTACACACATGTACCTGGTTGGTGCAAACCCTGCCCGTTCCTGGTTCCAATCCTGCCAGCAGCACCGCACTCACCGTCTTCTGCTCTGCGCCGACCTTCCTCCAGCCAGAACTACTTCCTGGATCAAGCCGCGAATTGCACAGGCGGGATGCGCATGCGCAATGCAAGGCTTGATCCAGAAAGTAGTTCCGGCCGGAGGATGGGAGCCACAGAGAGGGTGAGTGTGGGACTGCTGGCAGGGTTGCATCCAGGTACAAGACACAGGGGAGGGAGAGGAGGGGGGAAAGGAGACAAGGGAGGCAGAGGAAGGGGAATTTTCAGACTATTTTTGCACCTTAGCCTGGCTGAAAAAATTTGTTGGAGGTGACATAGTGTCACCCTCCATATGCTGTCACCCGGGGCGGTCTGCCCCCCTCGCCCCCCCCCCCCTTAGCTACGCCACTGCCATAGAGACTTATCCAAAGTGACTTGGAGCTTTGATTGCTGCAAAAGGTGGCTCTACAAAGTATTGAATTTCGAGGGGGTTAATAGTTATGCACATTGACTTTTCTGTTATTTTGTCCTATTTGTTGTTTGCTTCACAATAAAAAAATCTTCAAAATTGTGGGCATGTTCTGCAAATTAAATGATACAAATCCTCAAACAATCCATGTTAATTCCAGATTGTGAGGCAAGAAAACATGAAAAATGCCAAGGTGGGTGAATACTTTTGCAAGGCACTGTAGCAATCACATGGGCTGGGGTTCCAAATAGCATAATCCATGATTCAGGTACCAGGTTCCAATCAGGGCCCACACAGTCCAAAGTCCCCAAAAGTCCAGGCCCTCCTGGACATCACAATGACAAATATCAATCCATCCGTACCGTTCTATATTGAAAAAACTTTGAGTTTACACTAAAGCAAGTTATTTTGTTTATTTTTTTTTAATTCACTAAAAAATGCCAGCCACTTTAACACCTTTCTTCTATGTTTGCCTCTACAGAGGAACTGGGTGAATAGTTAACACAGTGTAACCCTCTCAATACTTCCTCATCACGTTGGTCTATTGAAAAGCAATTTGAGAAGCAATTTGAAAATAAATCAGTTTCCCCCTTTCCTTCTCTTCCTATTTCTTTTTCATTTTCCCCTAAATATTACAATAACACTGCTTTTGTTCTATTTTATGAACATTGTATACTGAACATCTATTTGCAAGATACTGTTTTACTATGTCATACTGTATATGTTAAAAAAATTTATTTTCCTGTGCCTATCTCAATAAAAAAGAAAATATACAAATGAAATACCATCAAAACAGTTAACAAATGATCGGCTTACAAGTGACTCCCAGCAAATTCAACCTAGTATATGACAGCAAACTGCGCATTTGTAATGCTTTTGTAATTTTTCTCCCACCTCCACGTCTTTGGTATGTAAGCTGGTGAGCAGCAGTCATAGGCTACACAGCTCTTTGTATACAATCAACACATAGCCTAGACTGCTGCTCAGTACAGGTCCTCCTACTCCTCCTACTCCTCTTGTATCTGTATGCTGAATCTGTATTGTAATAAACCCTTCTGCAATGCTGTCATAAGTCTGGAAACGTTGTTCTCTTAAACCATCTTTCACGTACCAGAGACGAGGGGCTCAGTACATCCCTAGTTCTCCTACAGTAGCTTATAGGAGCATTCTGCAGGTTGTGACTTTATTTTCATCTCAGCACCCAGCCATTTAGTTTAGACCATCATTCACGGAGAAGCATCACATCCCCATGCCTTACTCCCCCATCATTCTTTCCTGTGAGATATACCTGATCTGGTATGTGCCTCTGCCCATAGGCTGAGGGGGGGGGGGGGGGGGGGGTAAATTTATCTTGGTCCTCAAACCAGATTTGCTTTACAATTAACTAACTTCAGCTTTTATAACTGAGGCCAGAGATAAAGCATCTGCCCACGTTAGCTTGGCTTCCCTCCATCTGGAATTCTGGTGGTGGAGGGCACTCCTATTCCTAGGTCAGAGGCCAGATGCATGGTGAATTGCCTCTCTGGTTTTTACAATAATATTTTGTTTATATGTGCTATTGGGGGAGGGAAACATCCAACATATTTTACACAAAAATGATAGAAAATAAATGCACTAATGAAATAAGCAATATATTCACGTTAGTCGCTTTTAACATAACATTGGATGTCCATTTTGATAGCCTTGATGTCAGCAATCAGCTGTGATTCCCAGATAACAGGGTTACTTGTGGGGTGTAGGAGAGCCCAAAAATCAGTCATGACACCATCTAACTGTTGAAAGCACTTTGGATAAACGTGAATAAATAAATAAAAAATAAATAAACTCCATATTGCACTTGGAATAGTTAAAGGTATAGCTGGGTCAACATGTGACAAAGAAACAATTGAATTGTTTCCTTCTTCATACAGGATTAGCAAATCTAGATAGCATTGTAGAAGAAGAGAAATTTTGTTTAGAATTAAAGGTTATTTTGTAAACTCTAAAGCAACCTCAAGAATGTGATTCTGTGAAAATAAACTTTTCTTTCCTTCTACTTTCAGATGCCACTATGTATGCACACTTCCTCTTTAACGCCTTTGATATGGACAGAAGTGGTGCCATCAAATTTGAGGTAATTCTCCAGGAAGAAGGGAATGGATACAGTTACTGGGAGCGAAAATATACATAGAGCAGACATTCTTTAACAGTTGAGGTTTACAATGAGTCTAGAATATAACTTTGAGATTTCCTCTGCAATTATGTTGGAATCTTTTTGGCAATTATGTGTTAAATGTACCAATTTCATCTTTTTATATGCCCCCCAGGATTTTGTGATTGGGCTGTCCATTCTTCTGCGGGGGACTATCCATGAAAAGTTAAAATGGGCCTTCAACCTATACGATATAAACAAGGATGGATACATCACCAAGGAGGTATCATGAGATATGGGGATCTTGTCTTTGGAAGTGCAGTGTCCTGTGCTAATATTGTTTCAACTGCTCTGATTTCTAAAATCTATTTTAGGCCAGGTTTAGTTTCTACTTGATGAAATTTTTGCGGAACCCTGTGGTTCTATTTCTATGACGAGGAGCTCCCTAATACTATTAAGTCAAAAGATTATGTTCTGTGGAAAGACTTGAAAAGAAGTGATGTTGGTCTTCATAGGGAATTTGAGTTATGGCCTGTTATGGAGTACTCTGAGAAATTATGGACAGTGGGGAGTCATTTTGGGAAAACCATGGGAAAACCATAACTCAAGTTTGTGAAACTTTGTGTTATTATTACATGCACTAGCATTTTATTAGTTACAAGCAAATGTTTTCATTCTGTGTCCAAACCTATCATTTATTGTCTGAGAGGGAGGGTTACCACGAACAGGCTTACAGATTTGGTGGGTAATACATCCATTGAATATTGTGGGCACATTTTCTTTAGTAATACACAAGTTACTGAGCACAATTTACCATGAGCTTTTTAATCAGACATCACTATAGTATTAGGTGCCAAAAAATGCTTCTCCCTAAATATTCTGATGGGAGTTTTCATCTGTATTCATATTGTTTGTCCGGGACTCAACTTTTTCTTTCCTGCCTGGTGTTCAGGAACCAGGTACTAGAAATTCAGATCCTTCAGGAGTTAGGTTAGAAACAGAATTTAATGAACAAAAAGCAGCATATGCAAAGCTCAGTGATTATCCCCTTAAATCAAAAGTCCAATGCTTGTATCAGAACAAAACAAACAAAAAAATCTTTATAAAGGGAAATAAATTCACTGAATATGGCACTATTAAAAATATTTACAGGAAATTACAAATGGAGAACTAGTGAAGACATCTTTACTTATCTCTGAGATCTTGAAATCTTCACGATTAAAATCTCTATACTGCAACAAGTCTGACAGTATGCATGACAATAAAGTGACAGCTGTAGAATAAGCCTGTGACCGCCGGAGCGTATGGTCAGTTTGTCTCCAATGATCAATTATCTGCATGGTGCAGCAGATTGTAACCTCAATTCTATAATAATATATATCTTTGGCCCTATACTAGGGAACTTCACAGTCAATTTCTTGTAATTAATATAATAGGAGGTGATAAGTAGTGTACCTATTGCTTGCCTAGCAATCGTTTAGCCGCTCCATGCTTGCTTTCTCAAAGGCAAAATTTGCTAAAACGTCCACTAAAGCAGTGACACAATCATTGGGCAAACAAGCTTTTTTTCTGTAGTATAGGGACCCCCCACCACCACCTTTGTTGCACCATATATGTATTTATGTGTGTATATATATATATATATATATATATATATATACTAGTGATGTACCGAACAGTTCGCCCGCGGACTATTCGCAACGATTTTGACATGTTCGTGCTCGCAACGAACGGCGAACATATGCGCTTTTCGGTTCGCCCCCTATTCTTTATCATTGAGGAAACTTTGACCCTGCACCTCACAGTCAGCAGACACATTCCAGCCAATCAGCAGCATACACTCCCTTCCAGAGCCTTCCATCTGAAGGACAGCAACCCAAAAAGCCCTTATTTATCTTATTTTATAAATTTTTTCTGTAATCTAATTGCATATGTCTGCCTGCCAGCGTGTGTGTGTGACAGGCTAACACGTAACAGCTTATATTGTGCTCAGTGAAATAAAACAACACTTTTTTGACTGTAATCAATTGAATATCAGTTGCCTGCCTACAGGCGTGTGTGTGAAGCCTATTGCATCTACTCTGCCAACTTTTGCCAGTGCACAGTGATACATCATATCTGGTGCAACCGTAGTGTACAGTGACATAAAACAACACTTTTTTGACTGTAATAGATTGAATAGCAATTGCCTGCCTACAGGCGTGTGTGTGAAGCCTATTGCATCTACTCTGCCAACTTTTGCCAGTGCACAGTGACACTCATATCTGGTGGCACCTTAGATTGCACGTGCAGTGCCCCAAATTTGAAGTGGGAGGACCGACCAAGCGTCTTTTTCCATCTCCTGCTTCCAAAAATCCATGCCATATACACGTTCCCTGATAGTGGACGTAACAGGGATTAAACCGATAGGAATAGTACTACTTAACAGTACACACCTTATAATAACGCAGACAGAGGCAACGCATATAATCTTCCATGCTGTGCAGTGGAAGCCCCCAGACTCTGACCTGTGTATAAAATTCCATGCTGGGCAGTGGAAGCCCCCATACTCTGACCTGTGTATAATCTTCCATGCTGGGCAGTGGAAGCCCCCAGACTCTGACCTGTGTATAATCTTCCATGCTGGGCAGTGAAAGCCCGCAGACTCTGACCTGTGTATAATATTCCATGCTGGGCAGTGGAAGCCCCCAGACTCTGGGAGTCTGAAGAAGAGGAGTCAGAGGAGGAAGGTGGCTTTGAGGAGGTGGAAGACCAAACACAGCAGGCGTCCCAGGGGGCTTGTTGTCACCTTTCGGGGACCCTTGGTGGCTGGGTGGAGACCTTCAATGACATCAGTGGGGACAAGGAACGGGACATGGCTAGCTTGGTATCCAACCTTGTGCAAATGGGGAGTTTGCGGTTGTGCAAAGGGACTGTTTGCAGTTGTTTGCGGTGCATTAAACTGCGAGATTGGTCTGTTACTGTGAAGCGGGTGTAACCTTTACACTACCTGATCGATACAACATCATACCTGATGTTTTAAAGCATGTTATTCCAAACAATTTAGGAATGTTAGGTGATTTATGCCCTTTATGGCTTAAAACCAGACTCTGCATCAACTATGTAGTTTCCGTGGGAGTTTTGCCATGGATCCCCCTCCGGCATGCCACAGTCCAGGTGTTAGTCCCCTTGAAACAACTTTCCCATCACTATTGTGGCCAGAAAGAGTCCCTGTGGGTTTTGAAATTCGCCTGCCCATTCAAGTCTATGGCGGTTCGCCGATTTTAGCCCGTTCGCGAACATTTCATGAAGTTCACGTCCGCTGTTCGCAAACCCAAAATTTGATGTTCGCGACATCACTAATATATACCCTTTTGAATCACAACCTTGTCATGGTGAAGGGCTTGTGTACCTCATTAAAGCTATGATCTATATCATGTAGGGTAACCCAAGACCAGAGAGATCAGACAAATCTAAGTACACTGGAGAAGCAACTGGCAACCCATTCCATTATTTTTGCCAAGATAACCTTATGGATAACACAACCAAACAGAAGTTATATATATATATATATATATATATATATATATATATATATGTGTGTGTACAGTGCCTTGCAAAAGTATTCACCCCCCTTGGCATTTTTGGGGTTTTGTTGCCTTACAACCTGGTATTAACTTGGATTGTTTGAGGATTGAGGACAAAATAACAGAAAAAGTCAATGTGCATAATTATTCACTTTGTAGAGCCACGTTTTGCGACAATCACAGCTCCAAGTCGCTTTGGATAAGTCTCTATGAGCTTGCCACATCTTACCACTGGGATATTTGCCCCTTCCTCCTTGCAATCTTTAAGTCTGACCACAGATTTTCCTTTGGATGGAGGTCTGAGCTTTGACTAGGCCATTCCAACACATTTACATGTTTCTCCTTAAACCACTAAGTGTTGCTTTAGCAGTGTGTTTGGGGTCATTGTCTTGCTGGAAGGTGAACCTCCGTCCTAGCCTCAAATCACGCAGAGAGTGGTACAGGTTTTGCTCAAGAATATCCTTGTATATAGCACCATCCATCTTTCCCTTAACTCTGACCAGTTCCCCAGTCCCAGCTGCTGAAAAACATCCCCACAGCATGATGCTTCCACCACGTTTCACTGTGGGGATGGTGTTCTTTGGGTGATGTGATGTGTTGGGTTTGCGCCAGACATAGCTATTTCTTTGATGGCCGAAAAGTCCAATTTTAGTCTCATCAGACCAGAGCACCTTCCTCCATACATTTTGGGAGTCTCCCACATGTCTTTTCCCAAACTCAAAACGTGCCATTTTGTTTTTTTGCTGAAAGTAATGGCTTTCTTCTGCCACTCTTCCATAAAGCCCAACTCTATGGAGCGTAATGCTTATTGTCGTCCTATGTACAGATATTACAGTCTCTGCTGTGGAACTCTGCAGCTCCTCCAGGGTTACCTTAGGCTCCTCTCTGTGCTGCCTCTCTGATTAATGCCCTCCTTGCCCGGTCCGTGTATTATGGTGGGCGTCCGTCTCTTGGCAGGTTTGTTGTTGTGTCATGTTCTTTCCATTTGGTTATGCTCCTGGGGATCATCAAAGATTTGGATATTTTTTTATAACGTAACCCTGACTTGTACTTCTCAACAACATTGTCCCTTACTTGTTTGGAGAGTTCCTTGGTCTTCATGGCAGTGTTTGGTTAGTGGTGCCTCTTGCTTAGGTGTTGCATCCTCTGGGGCCTTTCAAAAAAGGTGTCTATATGTAATGACAGATCATGTGACACTTAGACTGCACATAGGTAGTCACCATTTCACTAATTATGTGACCTCTGAAGGTAATTGGTTGCACCAGAGCTTTTTATGGGCTTCATAACAAAGGGGGTGAATACATACGCACATGCCAATTTTCTGTTTTCTTTTTCTAAAAAATAGTTTTATGTATATATTTTTCTCATTTCACTTCACTAACTTAGACTATTGTGTTCTGATCCATCACATAAAATTCAGATTAACAAAACATTGAACTTAAGGCTGTAATGTAACAAAATAGGCAAAACGTTAAGGGGGGGGGGGGTGAATAATTTTGCAAGGCACTGTGTGTGTGTATATATATATATATATATATATATATATATATATATATATATATATATATATATATACACGTGTAATGTTTGCCTATGTAAGGATCTAGAGCTGTGATTATAGGTCTTTGTTGAGTGAGCAAATTGCAATGAAACACAGCATGGTATTCAGGATGCAGTGAAAATGATACAATTTTAGATCTATATAAAGATAGAATAAGGTGAGGTTAATTATCAGATATGCTAAGATCCAGGCAGATCTATCTGTGAAGTGGAAAATATAAATATGTTGACATATATATAGAAATAGCAAGACACTACACGTATGTCTGTTTATTATAAAAGTAGATAAATCATTGGTGACTGATGGCAAGCATCCAAACATATTAAAAGAGCTCATGGAAACTGTTGCAAAAACCTTTCTCATAATTATTTAATCAGTCACCATTGACTGGTGTAGTTACAGATTGTGAAGAACTGCAAATATAGTATCAGTTCATACAAAATTTATAATAGGCAGGAAGAATGTTGTGTCTATGGCACCATAAATCTCATATTATTAGCGTAATCTCTCATTAAAGTAAATCATTTTTGTGTACATAAATTCAAATTTTTGATTAGTTAGATCGGGATGGATGTGGTAGATCATTGGCCCTATTAAATTGTCCAAATTGTAGCTACTGTATCCCCTAATGTAGCCCCCAAAAGTTACTGTTATTAAATTAGCTTCTTTTAGCTACCCGCAATTTATTTGAGGATTATAGGCTGAAAATCCCTATGGGCTGTCAAAATTGTAACTGCGACCCAGCTAAGTCTTCGATCATTCAAGCCCACAAATGTTACAATCGCTAAAATCGCAAATCGCTATTAAATTGCAAAAAATTCCTCAAGCCCGCAATTGCTTTCACACCTGTAAATGGCAAATGTAGCCAAAAATGTATGTTTAGTTTTCTTGTTATATCAATCTCGGGAATCAAGGAGTTAATACACATCAGGCCACCCACATAGACTATAACAGTTTCTTCATTCATTTTTTATTGATTTGTAAATTGCTAGAGTCTGATCGCACTTTGGACTTCTAAAAACTAACTGATTGACGTTCACATGCCATGTTTTACAGATGTCATAATGACGGTCTCATTTACTATTGGCTGATTCTAAATCGGTATATACACTGAAGCAGGGCATTGCTAATTTGAGAACTTGCATTTTAAGGTGGGAACATTGACAAATTTGTGGAAGGTAATTTAAGACTGAGAAAGGTGGTGAAGAGCATAAATTCCTAGGAGGTGGAATAGTACATACTGAGATTGTGTGTGAGTGAAG
Organism: Discoglossus pictus; assembly: GCA_027410445.1. Classification (NCBI taxonomy): domain Eukaryota; kingdom Metazoa; phylum Chordata; class Amphibia; order Anura; family Alytidae; genus Discoglossus; species Discoglossus pictus. The sequence goes on from CM050167.1 coordinate 93,969,051, forward strand.
CCTATGGGAGTAAACTAGTAGAACGTGGGAAGTGTGTAAGTTGTAATATATAAATATGCTGCAACAGTCCATGATATAAGAGGGTGAGTAGTAACATCCAAGCTATGTGGGGCTCAAGATGTTGGATTAATTAATACCGATGTTCTTTTTTTTTAAATACATTTTTATTATAAGAAAAGTAGGTTACAACGCATTTGAACATGTCTTCATAATGAAAGAATACAAAACGTTGTAGTATGACACTTTACAGCTTATAATAAACACATTTACTTCAACTCTTTTTCACTCTTTTTTGTTTTTGTTAAAGAAGTACACTTAACTTCTCCTAGTATTTCTAATGTAATACTGAGCAATATTCTAAGAATAAAATTTAAAAAATATATAAAAAGAAGAAGGAAAGAAGGAAAGATATTATACTCTTTCAAGGTCCACATTCACCAACCTCATCGGCCAACTTTCAGCATCCACATATCTCAGCAGGAGGCCCATTTTCTGTATTTTGCATCTATCTCAGCAGATAAGACACTCATGGAGCGAATAAACTCAATCTTCCGTATAACCTCCTCAAAGGCTGGAACAGTTTTTTTCCAATGTTTGCAATTATGCTTCTAGTAGCCAGAAATATCTGATTTGATAGAAATTGTGCATTTTTAGAAAGACCTAGCAGTGGTAAGCCTAATCATGCCTCTTCTGGTTTTTGCAGAATAACTGTATCCCATAGTTTCTCCAAGGTATTATAGGTCACCATCCACATATGCTGAACTTTGGGGCAATCTTATTACATATGTTTTAGGGAACCTATGGTGTTGCAACCTCTGGAGCAATTGCCATCCAACTGACTATTTGAACAGTGGAGTCTAGCAGGGGTAAGGTACCAACTCAAGATAGTTTTGTAAACATTTTCCTTCAATATAAAGTTTAAAGAGGAGTTTGCTGAGTTTTTGATAATTATACCCAATTGTTCATCATCTAGGCTAATATTGAGCCTGTTCATTTAGGTAGTTATAAAGAATAATGAGTTTTTTTTTTACCTTTTGAGTTGTGTAAGCAACAATGCTCAAAGGGAGTTTTGCTAGCTAATTTTTTATTTTTTTTTGCATTTTTTCCCACTTGGGTGCTAATCATCATCAGGTTAAGCCATTCTTTGTGTGGCAATCAGTGATTTATGCTAAAGTCCGATGGAGACCAGTTTTGACATTCTAACAGTACATCTGCAACAATTGTTTTCTGACTTCTAATCCACCAAGCGAATTGGATATTTTTATTGATTGATAAGTCTGCATGGGGTAGCCACAATGGTGTTAGCCATGAGCCATTTTGTACTAGAGAAGTTCTCTTGTTGATTTGCTTCCATAGTACGATGTAGTGACTCAGACACATCGGAAGTGATTTTAAATTAATACTCTGATGGATGCTTAGCCATAATATTTGGTTCAGGAGAATATTTTGGTCTCATAAAACTTGACGTTCTATCTCCACCCAAACTGGGGGGGGGGGGGGCTCTCTTAATATACCATTTAGCCATTTGGGCTAATCTCGCAGCCTTATAGTATTGTAGAAGGTCAGGAGTTGCTAACCCTCCTTTCTGTTTTGATGCTGTCATGGTCGCCCTATTTATTCTAGGTTTCTTATTGCCCCAGATGAATTTAAATATTGCTTTCCGTAATGTTGATATGTCTTTAAGATTTATCGATGATGGTATAGTCCAAAAAAGGTATAGCAGTTTAGGGAGGGTGTTCATTTTAATGGCGTGTATTTTACCAAACCACAAGATATTTAATGAAGACCAGGTGCAAAGAACTGAATATATTTCTTTAAAGATAATGGGGTAATTGACATTATATATCTGTTTAGTAAATGTAGGAATATGAATACCTAGGTACTTTATATGATGCAAGGACCATTTAAAGAAATAGTTTAAGGTCCGCAAATTTTCCAGTTGCTTGGGCAATGAGACATATAGAGCTTCACTTTTATTTGTGTTTATTTAACACCCTGATATATGGCCAAAATTGCTCAATGTTTTAAATAGACTAGGTAAGCTAATTAATGGGCTAGTAACTGTGAGGAGGAATATCATCCGCAAATAGGCTTAGCTTATATTCTTTATCGTCTAACTTGATTCCTCTAACATCTGGAGCTTTCCTTAATGCTATCGCTAGTGGTTCTAAACATACAGCAAAAAGTAGAGGCGATAAAGGACATCCCTGTCTTGTTCCCTGATCTATCTTAAATAATTGAGACTTGAAACCTTTATAGGAAATATAGGCCCTAGGGGCAGAATATAATGTTATAATGCTTCCGACAAAGTTTTCACTAAGACCAAATTTAAGTAATGCTTCCTTAATGTAAGTCCAATCAATCCTATCAAACGCTTTCTCTGCATCTAAAGATAGTAGCATTAGTTGTCCCATAATACTGTGGGATTAGAAATAAGTGACCACCTTTATTATGACAGATGGAGTGGTATAATATTTAATCTCTAGAGCTTAAAAATAAGCATCATAATGGTATAATAATAATAAAGTGATGCTGGTATGCAAGCCTCATATGCAAAAGGTATTTGCTAATCATAGGGATGCAGCAACATATATTATAGATGAAAAGTTTGAGGATAGGCGCTGTTTATTTGTAAAAAAGTGCACTGAACTAAGAAAAGTTTAAAAACAACAACAAAAAGGCAGGGGGTAGAGAATGGTACCTAGTATAAATATAAATATGAACGCAGTATACTATAATTTAATTTGAAGTATAGAGGGGAGGCAGATATCACCATCAATCCTTAAATAGACATATGTATCACTTATAGCATTATCAAACCACTGCATAGAGTTAGGCTTTTACTGCTTAAGTGTGAGAAAAAAAGGATAGGAGTATCTTAAGTCTCCCCTTTAGGACATAAAGCAATACATGTATACTTGCGTTTTTTGAAATACCACACAGGGGTATAGTTGTTCTGCTGTGGCTCACAAAGAGCATAGAATGAAGTGTACCATCTCCCCCCTGCTCCCGACGGTCCGTTTCACCACTTAATGGGGCTTACTCATGGGCAAAGTTTCCATGAATTGCTTGTAATAGTAATTAGTGAATCCATCCAGGCCGGGTGCCTTATGAGGCTTAGTAGCCCCTATTGCTCTTCTAATTTCCTCTTCAGAGATAGGGGATGTGAGAGAATCTTCTTTACTTTTATCAAATTGGGGTATCGTAATGGATGACAAAAAAGTCTCCATTTGGGATTTATGGCTTTGTGACCCAGAATGGACAGGCATTGAGTACAGCTCGGTATAAAATTGTTGAAATACTTTAGTAATCTAGTCTGGTTGGTATACCATGCCATTTTCTTTAGTGAGTAATTTAGGAATACAAGAGTTTGCTCTCTGTTTAAGTCTTCTAGCTAACATTGTATATGGTTTGTTGTAGAATCGAAAACATTTAGATTGTGTATGCTGCAATATAGTCACCATTTTCTTTCGCAGAATCTCTTTCAATTCTTGTATACATTGAAGAACCTCCTCGAAAATCTGAGGTGAATTCTGAACAGCGACCAGTCCATGAAGGTCTGAATTTTTTTTGGTTCAAATTGTTTATCTGAGACTGATCTAATTTTTTTGCTATTGAGCCAAACACCTCACAATACTGCCTTATGGGCTGCCCAGTCTCCCATCCCATCTAGTTCGCCACCAATATTCAGTGCAAAGTAGTCCACCAAAGCCTTATTAATCTTATCTTTTGTCAGAGGGTCATTAAGAAGTGCCGGGTTTAATATCCAAGATGGGGAGCAACCTTTTGGGAGCAAATCACACAGTGACACACTTACAAGGTTGTGGTCAGACCACGATATAGGATGAATTGTTGCGTCAATCAAATTAGAAGCCATTTGTTGTTGTAGCAATATATAGTTGATGCGTGATTGGGATATATGTCTGGCTGAGTAAAGGGTAAAGTCCTTCCCTGTCGCATTCATCCCCCTCCATGTATCAAACAAGCATTTTTGGCTCAGGATTGATTTAACAACCTTAGTACAGGTGGGGATTTGTGATGGAGTAGAGGGTCCAGATCTATCTCTGAGTGTGTCTAGAACTGCATTCATATCTCCTCCTATAACCCAAATAGTATGTTGCCAATTGGAATTAGATTTGAGATTCTGGAAAAGAAAGTGGACTGGTCTGAATTTGGTGCATAGACATTGAGAAGTGATACTGATCTATTGTTAATAATTCCCTGAACTGCAATATATCTGCCTTTAACGTCTTTTTGAGTGTTAGTGTGTTAAAATGAAGTCTTTTGTGAAACAAAATCGAGACACCTTTTGTTTTATCTGTACCAGATGCATGATATGATTGATTTTCTCCAGTATTTGGGTATTTTTTTTTTTTTAAGTGGGTTTCCTGTATCATGACAATATCCCAGTCTATGGTATTCCTGAAGGGCTATGCCCCTTTTAACCGCCTCATTTAAGCCTTGTGCATTATGTGAAAATATTTTAATGTCCATGACTCACCTGGTGCTAAGATAGAGGAAAGAGACTGAGGATATCAACTAATCAGTTAGGCTTTTTACTAGACTGAAGCAAGATGATCTACTGGCTGAGGAGCAAGAGACTGAGATGTTAATTAAGGGCAGATTCCCTGAGAAAAATATAATAAATACTGATGTTCTTGAATGTGAATTTAGCCTGAGAAGTAGTGGGATCTGGATGTATGGAATAATTAATGAGGTGTAGAAGTGAAAAGTTCAGTTTTGTGGCATAAGGTGTGTTTTCCATTATAAACTATTTTTTTACTCAGTTCATATGGCTGTCTCTTATCGTTATGAATGTCTCATCTACTTTTTCATAGTTGCCTCTCTCCTCCCTTGCTTATTGCCTCCCCCCTTTAGATTGTAAGCTCTTCAGAGTACTGGCATCCACTCTGTTTCTCTACATTGCCTGTTGCCTGATTACATTTTATTAACTTTGTGTTTCTGTATACTGTATAATTTGTTTTACCATATTAACTTTTGCTTATTATACCCACTGTACATTTCTGTATAATTAGCTCTATAAAATATGTAATAATAAACATGTAAATATTAGCAAACTGCAAATTTAGCTCCCTGGCATCCCTTTTACCCTACTTTCCTCTGCCACTGTTTTTACCCTATATTCCCTACATTATCAACAGCTAAACTAGGGCATTCAGCATATGAGATGGAGTTAAGTGTACCCAACTGTTTCTTTGGCCTCAAAAAATGTATGCACTTTTCCCTACCACTCACCCAAACATTGGAACAGCTGGAACCCAAGTCCCTTTCCATGCCTTCCAATAATATGATTGGGTTTCCCCGAATGCATGAATATTATTTTACACCAGAACTTTAAAAGAAATATGTACACTTCCTCACCTGAGTCAGCAAAGTAATTTAGGACATGGAGTGCTTGCCCAGTAGGTTTTGCAGCAAGTGTGGATACCCCAGGAGTTTTGGCACCATTGACCATGCCTCTAACAATTACTGTATATGAACTTGACCATAGATAGATTGAAAGAGAGATTCCAAGTTACTTAACCATAAAAGCTCACATTCCTTAATGTAAGGAACATTTTAATGTGAAATCTATTTCTGGACATTACTAAAACTCGGAATATCTTTTAAACTTTCCACCATTTAATTAATTTGAAAGATAAATAGCTGAGATGCACATTATTTAGAAAGAAAGATCTATATTAATTAATCATCTGAATTCTCTATTAGACAGATTTGAGCAGGTTTATTATATTTTAAAACTGGAAAGAATAAGTAAGCACTAATTGTACAGAAGCATATTATTTTAGCAATTTACGTTTGCTTTGGTGTGTTTAACTTAAGTACTTATGTTTCTACTGGCCAACAGGAGATGCTGGCTATAATGAAATCAATCTATGATATGATGGGGCGTTACACCTATCCCATGCTAAGGGAAGATGCACCTATAGAGCATGTGGAGAGGTTCTTCCAGGTAAGTTGCTGTAAATGTGAAACAACTTCATGAAGATAAAGTGGTAACATCTGGTTGGTGGTGAATTGTAGTAAGTAAATATGTGACGTTTTGTGGGTAAAAAAAGGTATGAGAAGTTTGCAGTGACTAGTGAATAGGGTTGAGAAGAAAGTGAACAGGATAAATGGTGTTCTAAGTGATATGGTAGTAGGTAGGTGAAATAAAAGGTGCAGGGAGGTGAACAAGGTTCAGGTAAGCGAGTGGTGGTCTCTGGATTAGGATGTTGACTGAAGTGGATTAGTAGTTGAAAAACGTAATGTGGGAGTTAGGCTGTTGAACTGGTAAGTATCAATGTTTGGGAGTGTGAGTGGTGAGATCTGGGTGTGTGGAATGACTTATTGGGTCTAGGTGTGAATCCTTGTAGTTTCTTCAATTTCTTTGTACTGCCGACACTTGGGACTCTTTCTCCGCTCTTACCCAGAATCCTCTCTTGTAGAAAATGGATCGGAATCATGATGGAGTAGTGACTATCGATGAGTTTCTGGAGACCTGTCAAAAGGTAGACAAATTTATGTGCTATCTTCTGTCATTCTACACCTTTATTCTGAGGTTTCCTACCTCACATCATCATTATCTCATAGGCAATATTCCTAGTTTGGGGCTTCTTAGAAAACTTAGTGCTTTTCCTTTAAAAGACAACTGTAGTTAAAGAAAACCTGCATATTTATGAAGTATGTGACAAACTAACAACATTGGCAGCCATGGAAGAGTTGGGCATAAAAACGTTTTAGAGAAAAATATTTTTTGAAAACTGTTTATGTAAAGGGGATTTCATTATGTCATGTTTCATGACTTTCTGACAGGTAGCTTGAGGAGTGTTGTTTTTTTACCTGTCAGTGGAGGGAGGTATTTGGGAGAGGGAGGTGACTTTTTCAAGTAATTGCATGTTTTAGAGTTTGATGCTATTCCAAATGCATGCCCAGAAGCAGGCAGTTTACATCAATGCATTCAAGCCCTGTTCTCCTGAATTGTAAGCACCTCTATCTATCGAACATAACTTCACCAAAATATCATGGATGTATGGATGTATGCAGAAGCATCAACATAGACTGTAGACACGCTTTTTTACTTTTTCCTAAATATGCTCTTAGTTAGACAAAAGAGCTTTGAACATATATATTTATATATATATATATATATATATATATATATATATATATATATATATATACAGTATATATTAATTGAATGGTATTTATTTGATCAGTTACACCTATCTTTTTCTAACAGGATGAAAACATCATGATGTCCATGCAGCTGTTTGAGAATGTCATCTAGAAGATTGTGTGACATTCCACTCATGCCAGCATTAGAAAGGACCCACCCAACCCCATGTCCCCACACACGGATCACAGCAACCACCCCTTCTTTGTGTCACAGCAGTTGACGGATGGTGTTGTAATCTTTCTCCCAGGGAACTGAGGATCCTTCTTACTGCCTGCCTGTTTGCACTGATTCCTGCTCCTCATCACAACAAACTCACCTTTATAAGGACTGTTTTGTATTAACATTCACGTAGAGAAAAAAAGCACATTTATCTCTGCAAGAGCCAGGATTCTCAATCAGGGATTTTTACAGAAAGCCGCTCTTGCCTGACCCCCTACTCCCCGAGAGCCTTTTTTGGAAGGGGATACTTACTTAAGCCAATAGCTTGAGGAACAAGTTTGATTGTTTTGTGTACTGTGCAGAGCTATACTGTTTGGTCTTCCTGAAAACCTGCCAACTTCCCCAGAACCTCCTCAATAAATCAAGTGTACCCTGTGCCGAAAGGGGTGAGTGCAGGTTCCAATATCTGAGAAAAGGGTGGAAACCGGGTGTGTCATGTAAATGCTTCACATTTTACACCGTCAAATTATATAATAATAATTAGTTGATCATGATTGGGAGGAATATCGGAATTTGCACAATTCTAATGACTTTGTATGCATAGACTCCATGAGACCCCAAGCCACCAAGATTTGATGTTTTAGTTGCATACATACATCTAATAATTTGAGTTCCATCGATATGGAATATATGTCTAATGGCAGGATTACCAAGATCTTGTTTTTATTATTATTGATACAAAGGTTCCTGTTTTTGTGGGATGTCATTTTACAACAGTACATTTTGTCAACAAAACAAAAAGATGGAGCGCACCAGATACTCATTTGAATATCTACAATTGATAATGAGCAAAATGCTTTTAGAAAATAAAAATAAATGCAAATTATCATTTGTAAACTATTATATACAATTATGCTATAGTGGGAGCCACAATAATGTTTTTATTTTGTTCAGCTGCAAGTGGGATGGGTCCTGGAAGACACGACAGCTTCAGCTGCATCTATTAGAAAGGGTAATCCTGGTGCTAGAACTAATGGGAATATTATCATCTTGCAAGGCTCCACCCTGCTGCAAAAAAAGGAATACAGTGCATTCCCTAGAAAGAAACAAAAAGTCGTTATTTATTTAATTACTTTATACACACAGTAAAATAACTAATTTTAAAAAATTAGTTTGTGTATAAAAGTTTTTTTTTTTCTCATGGATGCCCTCTATACAACTTAAGTTTTGCTAGGAAGTGGATAAGTGAATATTCTGGGCTTTTTCAACATAATGATATTACTGTCCCATTGGAAAATCGAGCATGAGTTGTGGTTACAATGAAGTGCACATGCCCAAGGACGCCTTAAGCTTAACCACCGCCACATCACTTTCATATTCCCCATGAACAGCACCACAGATGGAAATTGGGAATCAGATCTGTGATTATAAGTATTATTACTCAGTTCTAGATAAGCAAACGTCATCTGCTCTGAAGAAACCTTAATACTCAACTCAAGGTTCTTGCCAATAGGACAAGTCCCATGCATTTCAGGGCCTTGTATTTCATCTTATTCCATGCATTTCAATTCATTTTGAGGTCATAACTTATTTTGACAAGTTGCTTTTTAATTCTATACATATTACTGATATTTAGATTTTGAATCCTAGTTGAGTAATCTCTGTTTGACCTTTCCATTCAGTGAGCAGTATTTCTTAATTGTGCCCTGTTGGTTAGTCTTCAGAACAAGGGTTGGCAGTTACTGATCTATAGCAGCTTTTTATTTTAAACAGAATTATTTTCATGATTGCTCTTGTTCTTTTTATTGACACAATAGTTATGTGTGTCTCATCCTAATAATTTTGAGCTGATCATATAATAATGATTTTATACATTCCACTGGCAATTATATAAGCGGATTTAAAAACAAAATGTACTTTTGCTAAATAACCTTTAGATGTGATCTTGGTAATCCAACATTCAGAGGGGTTCAAATTATTAAATTACATGTACCATTAAAACAAAAAGCTTGCTCTGTCAGCCAATAGAAACTCTCTGTGTCCGTGAAATTATGTTTTTGTTTTCCATTGGTTACACTGCAAGTAAATCTTTCATTAACTGTTGTAGGTCCATAATTCAGCTCTCTCGAGACCATGATATAAGTAAGGTGTAACGGAGTTGGAACACGAATCCAATATCTCCGCTGGTATACAGTAAAATATCCAAGAAGCACTACAGTCTCACCATCCCCGACCTCCCATATTGGACGACACTCAATTTGGGAGTTCAAGAAATACTGACTTTATTTTGTTATGTGCAGAAATATATATACACATCTCTTCCCACAGGCAATACACATCCCCCATAGTTGGCCACACAATACACATAGAGGGACAATAGGTGTGGTCACACCTCCCTAAGGCTACCTGGCAACTTTGATACAATCAGACATTGATTAGATCATCCTTCTTTGTTCTTATGTCTGAGAATGAAAACACTTTATACAATAGACTTCCTTATCTTATGAGGAGTCTCTGTAATAGGATTATCTATTATGCCAAGGTCTGCAATAGTCTGGGCTAATATTCTGCAGAGCATAAACCAACATATCTACAGTACAGCAATGTGATCATATTTTAACCAAGAATTAAATAACCATAAAACAGGGTAAAACAGTGATGGGTTCCGTTACATAAGGATACTGGGTATTTGAAAGCATTAATGGACCAATTTAGTGTTCTTATAAAGGGCTCTCTAAATAGTAGTTAGGACTTGATAATATAACTTTTACTGTGCATTTAAACAATTATTTACTATTTTTCAGTCATGCCCCTAGGCTATATAAGCTCCAGTGCTCTCCGCTCCCTGAATGAAGTATTGCATCTGCATCTGGAGTGGAGTCACCCAGGGGGAGGGCTACCTAAATTGATATACCACAATTGCAGTATGATAGTGGATGGTGACTAGAAAGTGTGTTTGTACGTGGCTAATCGCTCAGGTTACACTGCTACGAAAGTGTACTTCAGAGTGGTTTTCAGTATGGCACTGGATGGGTGCACTACTGCCACAATACTTCATTCAGGGGGTGGAGACATCCAGAGCTTATAAAGCCAGGGAGTTCACTGAAAATAGTAAGTAATTGTTTAAATGCACAGTAAAAGATTTTTGTATCTTGTTAGTCCTACCTAACCATTGCTTTGAGACCCTTTATAACACCATCATTTTATAATTTTCTTATTTTTATGTCACTAACTAAATTCATTTTCTGCAGTGAAAATTCTTTATAACGTAACTGTGAGAAGACTGAAACAGGCTTGGGGTCCCATATGAGAGCTAGCTTTCCCTTTGCTGTTGGTGAAGGATCTCTGACACCTTTCAGTTAACAAACAATACCTGATTGTGTCTAATTAGGAAATGTCATGAGATTCACTAATTCTTCTTGCACAAATATGACATACATATATTAGTGTGAAAGTCTCTGTAAGACGAGGGGTTAGATGAGACCTCTTCTCGTGTTAAAGCACAAATCTCAATGCAGGAATGGGGCATCCTGTGGGGGCAAGATAAATTGGAGCCTGCTTCAGACACTTTATCATACATTTTAGTTTTATCACGTATTTACAAATGATAATTTGTTTGTTTTGCTGTTTTTGTCATACATCCCATTGTTTTTCTTTGTAGCTGCTCTTACTGTCTTGTAAACTAACAAAGCATAACTTCTTATATATGTCCCTATCGTTAAAAGCACCCCAGAAGTCAGAAAGTCCAGTTTGGACCATGAAATTATCCCCTATAAACTATTTTTTTATTTGAAAAATATCTGCTCCACTTGTAAGTTATAGTATCCCCAAATATACTGTGAAGAAAAATCCACATCTAAAATAAGTAATTCCTTGCTGTGTCAATTTCCTCTGCCACCCTCCCTCACTATCTATCCCGTCTGGCAGGCTCCAGTAACAGTTCCACACCCCAGGTCTGCTGGGAATTTGCACTAGACCCCTTGACGGGTATGTATAGGAATGGATGCATGCTGTAGGGAGAGACTTCTCTCCTATATGCACTCTACGCACTGCTACAGGACGTGAATCTGTGTGTCAGCACCTGATGGTCAGTCACTGTATATTTTATTAAAATAAATGGAGAAAAAATAAACTGAGTTCACTTCATCAGATTGTGTTTGGCTGTTGATGGCAATGTGTATACTCAAACAAATTAATCATTAAGTGGCAGTGTTATCGACTGGAAGTCTGGAAGTTTTTATTACTTAGTAGTTAGTGCCACATGCTAGAGGGTATCATTAATTAGGTGGTGGTGTTGTTCACTGGAAGGTAGTATCAGTTTCAACCAGTAGAAGGTTGTATCACTCATTAGGAGGCAGTGCCACACATCGAAGGCCATGGCAGTCATTGGCAAATAGTGTCTATAATTCACTAATTCCCACATTGGACGATAATATAAATCATTTGAAGGAAGTGTCACTGACCATAGAACAGTTTCACTAATTAGGAGACCTCATTAGAGGGTATAGTCACTCAGAACACTGTCAATCATTGAAAGGTAGTAACACTTAGTGGAAAATAGCAACACTCATTGGAATGTAGCGTCACTCATCAGAGGCCAGGATCACCCATTTGGAACAGCTCATTGGAAGATGGCAGCACCCATTAAAATGTACCATGACCATGACAGGAGGCAGACTTTTATAGGAAGATTTGTGTACTTGTTAGTAAATGGGATCACTTATTGCATAGTAGAATTACCAATTACAAAGCAGATGTCTACGCTTTTTGGTAGGCAGTGTCATTCAATAAGAGGGTATCATATTGGAATGCTGTGTCACTGATTAGAAAGCAGTGTCATTCATTCTATGGTAGTGTCAATCATGCCAATCATTGGAAAGTATGTCACTCATTAGTAGTATCGCTCATTAGAGGTTCAAACATTTGCAGGTAGTTCACTCTATAAGTTAACTAGGAAATTGCCCATCAAAAATGCAGAGAATAAAATTGTAAGGCTGGCAATCGATTTTGGCGATCATTGCAACCCTCTCCCGATCTCGGTGCTCATGCGAGCCTTTCCTCCCGCCTACTGGTATGGCCCGCTCTTTGCAGGGTTCGTTAACCTGCAAGTTTTGCGCTTAGGGATGCCATGTGTCTTTTTACACCATCTCCTCCCTGTCCCTTCCCTATGTCTTTCTCCTCTGTGTGTGTGCTGAATCTTTGCATGGCACGCGCTGACTGCCATTGGTTTTATTTTCAAAGTCCCGCGTGCCTGGTGTTGTTCGTGTAAGTGTTAATGTCTTTTCCGTCGTGTATTTTCTAAGTCCCACGGGCCTGGTGTTGCTCAGCCTTGTTTTTATCCTGTTTCAGAATTTTTACGTTTCTCAGCCACCATTTTTTTCCTCTCTTCAACGATTTTCGATTGACGAAAAACGCCAAATATGGCTCAAATTCGCTTGCAACCTCACTTCCTGGCTCTCCCCCTTTGCTGTGTGTGTTTTTTTTAATTTTTTTTAAGTATGTTGTTTGTTTTTCAGGTTTTTAGAGTTATGAGGGCCGTGAAAGTCCTGCGTCTGTGGCGCTCATCTCGAGCCCTGAAATAAGCTCTTTTGGCGCTCATTGCACTCTAAGCCCTGCGCCGCTGTCGATGAGGGCCTGCGGCACTCATTGCGAGGCCTGCAATGAGTGCCTTTTTTAATTAGAAATAAATCCAGTCCCCTTTTAAAGTTATCTATCTAATCCACTGTCACCACCTCCTCTGGTAGAGAATTCCACAGATTAACCACCCTGACTGTGAAGAACCCTTTTCTTTCTTTAAGGTGGAATCTTTTTACTTCTAACCCCAAGGGATGTCCTCTTAACAGTTTAAAACCTCTTGGCACAAAAAGCTCTCTTGACAAATCTTTATACTGACCCTGAATGTATTTATATAAGGTAATCATATCCCCTCTTAGACGCCTTTTTTCTAGAGGAAATACGTTTAATTTGGTTAGTCTTTCTTCATAACTTAGCCCCTCCATTCCCCTTATTAGTTTTGTTGCCTTCTCTGTACTTTTTCCAGCTCTAAAATGTCCTTTTTATGAAGTGGTGCCCAAAATTGTACTCTATATTCCAAATGAGGGCGTACTAGGGATTTGTATAGTGGCAAAATTATATTTGCTTCCCTTGCTTCTATACCCTTCTTAATACATGCTAATATTGTATTTGCCTTTGCAACTGCTGCTTGGAGCACTGTTACCTAGGTGGTTGTCCACAAGCACTCCCAAATCCCTTTCAATATCTGATACCCCTAGATTTGCTCCATTAAGATTATAAATTGCATGGCTATTTTTCCTTCCCAGATGCATAACTTTATATTTATTCATATTAAATCTCTACTGCCATTTAGATGCCCATTCCTCAATTGTATGTAAATCCCTTTGGAGGGAAAGCACATCATTATCTGATTGAATTACCTTGCACAACTTCGAGGCATCAGCAAAAATGGAGACACTACTTTCCAGTCCCACCTCTAAGTCATTAATAAATATGTTAAAAAGGAGAGGACCTAATACTGAACCCTGAGGAACCTTCGCTTGCCACATTAGTCCAATTGGAGCATGTTCCATTTACAATAACCCTTTGCTTCCTGTCTTTTAGCCAGCTCTCAATCCATGAGCAGATCTTTACGGAAATTCCTGTATCTCTTAGTTTGCACAATAGTCTCCCATGTGGCACTTTATCAAAAGCCTTTGCAAAATCCTAAAACACCACATCCACTGAGTTGCCTTGATCCAGGTTCCTACTAACCTCCTCATAAAAACTAATTAGATGTGTTTGACATGACCTATCCCTCATAAATCCATGTTGACTCCTACTTATAATCCTGTTCAAATAGACATATTCTTGTATATTATCCCATATTAACCCTTCTAAAAGCTTCCCCACAACAGAAGTGAGGCTCACTGGTCTATAATTCCCTGGATTTGCTCTTGCTCCCTTTTTAAATATCGGTATCACATCTGCTTTTCTCCAGTCATCTGGTAGAGACCATGTGTTGAGTGAATCTTGAAAAATTAAATATAATGGTTTGGCTATTACAGAACCCAGTTCCCTCAGTAGCCTTGGATGTATTCCATTAGGACCCGGGGCTTTGTTTAAATTAATGTTTTTCCAACCTCTTTTGGATTTCTTCCTGTGTTAACCAGTTATTTGGTGAAGGTATTATGTTGCTTTGTCCCAACCACTGGTACCTCCCTTGTGTATACCGAAGAAAATAACCTATTTAGCTCATCTGCCTCTTCCTGGTCCCTAATATAAAAAATATTTTAGGGATAGTCTTACTCTCTTTTGCAATTAATTTTTCATTTTCTATTTTAGCCAGTCTAATAGCCCTTTTGCAAGCCTTGTTGATTTCCTTGTACTCCCGTAAAGCAGTCTCTGTACCCTCTTGTTTGTATAATTTAAATGCCTGTTTTTTATTCTATATCTTGATTGGCTCTATCTTTCCTAAATAGGTTATAACCATCCAGATTAACAGTCCAGTCATGAGATTCATCCCACCATGTTTCAGTAATGCCTATTAAATCCCATTTTTCATTAATTGCTAATAATTCTAACTCTCCTATTTTTCCTGGCAAGCTTCTGGCATTAGCAAGCATACACCTTGTGTTATGAGTCTGTAGTTATGAAGTGCCTGCCACTGTACTTGAGTTACTTAGTACTACCTAACAATTTACTATACTACCCCTCCCCAATCTCCTCCCCTATGAGTTGTTAATTCATCCCTTATATCCTCTACACTTTCTACCCCCTTACTTATATCTAGTCCCTCCCCCCCACCTACTAGTTTAAAAAACTCCTCCAGTCTTTCTACCATCTTATCCCCTAGCACAAAAGCTCCTTCATCATTAAGGTGCAGTCTATCCCTGTTGTGGAGATTGTACCGAAGTGAGAAGTCAGCCCAGTGCTCTAAAAACCCAAACCCCTCCTTAGTGCACCACATCTTTAGCCATGCATTAACCTCCCTAAGCTCCTTCTTCCTCCCTGGGCTAGCACGTGGCACTGGTAGTATCAGAGAAAATACTACATTGGAGGTCCTTGCCTTCAGCTTATTACCTAGTTCTCTAAAATCATTCTTTATGACACTCCATCTTCCACCAACTTTGTCATTGGTACCAATATGTACCAAGACCGCTGGTTCATTTCCAGCCCCTCCCAATAATTTGTCTACCTATCCACAACATGACGAACCCGAGCACCCGGGAGACAGCAAACTGTTCGATTGCTGGGATCTGGGTGACAAATCAGCCTGTCTACCTTCCTAATAATAGAGTCCCCTACCACCAAAACCTGTCTGTTGCTCTGCCTTTTCGGCCCTCCCACTCCTCCACTAGAACTGTTCTCCCGGCTGTTAGAGGGAACAGCTCTATCTGGCATTGCCATTCCTGAATGGACGACCCCAACAGTTTAACTCAATCTGGCAAATTTGTTGTTTGCCAACTCAGAACTGGCCTGCCTCCTCCTGTTGACCCTGATTCCCCTTCTAACTGTAACCCAGCTACCTCCCTGGACATCTTCACAAGCCCCAGCTCCGCCCTCCATGCTAGGCCCAGCTAAACTGTGCTCAGTGAGCAACAACTCCCTTTCCAGTGGAGCAATATCACTAAGTGCTGCAATTCTCCTCTCCAGTTCTCCAATTTGAGCTTCCAGAGAGACAACATGATCACACCTCTCCCAGAGGTATGGACCCTGGATCATCTGTTCCAGTATTGCATACATATGACAGGATGTACACTGAGTGAGGTTGCCACTGGACTGACTCATAATTATTATTATTATTATTGTCTACAAAAATTTAGTGGGAAAAATAAAGAATATAAAATAATATATTTGTATAAAGTTTTATTAAAAAAAAAGAAAAGAAAAAAAAAAAATATATATATATATATATATATTTTATTCTTCCTCCTTTGCACTATAAATCTGCCCTCCCTTTTCTTTGAACTCCCTCCTTTTATTTAAACTTTTACTAGAATTGCACTTGATACTAGAAATGTTCGCAAGCTCACCCTTTCTCCTGTTTATATTAACTTCTGCCTTCCCACCTGGGCACAATTAGTGCACTCTGCAATTTATCAGCCTTTACTTGCAAAGGAAAATCCACTTGCAAATATAACTTTTAATATCAATTAGAATCAATTAGTTGAAGGCAGCTTCATCCAGTGTTGCACACTAATACACAATCACTGAGGCATTCGCACCTATTTTAATGTAGTATCACTCAATAAGTGGTAAGGAGTATGTGTCATTGCTTGCAAAAGTTGTATATTAGGAGAGAGTGTCACTCATTAAGAGCCACCGTCATTGCTTGGAAGGTATTATAATCCATGATAAGGTATGGTCAATCATTTGGAAGTTTTTGTAAAGCAATAGAACACAAGTTGATGCACATTCATGCAGAGTGTCACATGCTGATAGTCAGTGTCACTTATAAATCCTGAGCTCATTTTAAAAATATTCATGGGAATACCTAAACAAGTCAGGTAAACTTCCAGTTTGAAAACTTAAAATAAATACAATCCTTTCACTTTAATCTAAAATCTGTACAGGAACATTCAAAGGAGCCCACAAATATTTTCAAAAAGAATAACATTTAACATCTATACCATTGTTCTTAATCAGATTCATGACATGATTTAGTGTAGCCATCATACTCCCCCCAATCTTTGAAGAGTTCAAAAGTTAATTAATACCTCTCAATTACCCCTCTTTAGGAGGGACAGTTTCTCTTTTCAGAGCAAATCCAGCTGTCACATTTGGCCTAAAAAATCCCCTTTTAAGGATTGTCTCATATTTAGATTCCAAACACTATTTTCCAGCCCTGACAATGTCTTACTTTCTTCCGGTTCCTCCTATTGTTTTTCTCTCAATGTTCAAGAGCAAGATAGGAACCTAGAATGTCAGTTCTACAGAATATGCATCTGTGTGAGGAATTGTACACACATTACACATGTATATCTCCAAAATTCATTGTACAGAATGGTGGTCACACTTACCTAACAGAGTATACTTTTTCATGAATACATGTGCCTTTCGACATTTGAAATGTTAGGTATTTTAAATGAACACTGTATTTTAGGAAAAATCTTTGTCAAAATAACAACATTAACAGTGGTGTAAGCCATAACATAAATACATTTTCCATCTTTCTGACTTAGCACTTTGTGAAGTCTAATTTACTAAAGAATGGAGGGAGGGGTAAGTAAGAGGGAGATAGGTGAAGGCCTTGTTAAATTATTGGAACTATAGGAGCAGATTCAATTGAGCTCTCGCTTGATCCGGTAGCCCGTAAGTGAGGTCACAAGTTACTTTGCTATTCAATTGGCATCTTTTTGCAGGCTCCAAATGGGTTACGAGTTACGGCATTGAAAATATTACAATGGTTAAACCCTATAACTTGCAGCCTCCAGAAGCCTTTGATCTTTTACTTTCACAAGAGTTACAATGGCTAAAATCGCAAATCGCTATTCAATTGGTCAATTTCCTTAAGCCCGCAAGTGTTTTCACACCTGCAAATGGCAAAAAAAGGAGAAAATCCTACGAGTGCTAGAGAGGACCCGCAAGGGGGTGAACACCAATTCATAGCACTGTAAATGCAAATAAAAAATAGGTAATAGAAAATGTATCAAAGTTATTTTATATTCAAAAATAGCTTAATGTCATTTATATTGTTGTCTATGTCTATGTTGTCTCCCAATAAGAATTACAAAAATGAATAAGCTGGTGGTTTAGTATTTAAATATTTTTAGCAGTGCGTTGTTTCAATATCAAGCTTAAATTTTATAATTTAAAAATGTCATTTGTAGCTTTGAAATTATGTGACGGAATAGGACAATAACATATTCTGAAAAATGTGGACCTCCAAAGAAACGGATAGGATGTATAGGGAATCTGAAACCTCTTCAGTGGAATGAACTATTAGTACTGAACGTCACATGACCAGATGACCACTACTGATTAGTCTTGATACAGTCATTACTGATGCTCTTTAAAAAATGAAAAACCTTTGTTTGCTTTTTATGCTTTTTCTTCCTATTTGAGTAATAGTATGCTTTCTAATTGTAGAGAACTTGTGCTAGTTCCTGTGATAGAGGAATTGAATAATGTTATGATCTGCTCCTCTTATGGGGCTTGAGAAGGCTTAGTAGAGCCGACCCTACCCCGTAGTATTGTTTGGGTCCGTTTGGAATCCCCTCTGTAAGTCAGCCGGGCCTTAGCCAGACATTCCCCAGTAACTTCAGACCTTTTGCGGCAGCAGGAATACAGCTGGGCTGAAGATAGGTAGTTAGTTTACCAGAGTAACAACCATGATACCGGAAGAAATTAACTCCAGGATCCACACCATTGTCTATGTAGTCCAGAAGCAACTGATTTATTTTGAAAATGTCCACATATTGAAAGGGGATAAAACACAAGGGGTGTATACAATACAACAATAAGAGGGAGTGGCAGATAATTACAGGAAATTTACACCCCAGGGAGTCTTGCGCCTCTAATAAACATAATGCTGTCTAGACCCTGAATAGAGCACATGGGAGATTGAATTAACTTAAAAGGATAAAAACAGATAACAATTCAATAGAAGTGATAGTCCTTTCTGCTTAGTCTGAAATGCAGGGTTACATAGTAAGTCACAATAAGCCCAAAAAATTCCCAAAAATTGTCCAAAGTCCAGGGCTACCGTGACAAATTAATTATCTCTGTATATCATTAAAAAATCCAAACTTTACTAGTACAAATTATGTTATTTGAGAAACTAGATTGGAACTTTGTAATATTAAGTCTTTCGTCCTGTGACTAGTTGATAATATTCTGAAATAAATAATGGAAAGCAGCCCAGGAAGGTGGTGGGGGTGCTTGGTAAGAGTTATTAAATTTAGAATAAGGCAAATTTAATGAACTAATGTACGAACTAACCAATAAACATTTAACAAGTGTATCAGTAATTTACATTTTCTATATTCTGAGGTATAAAACCCACTGCTTTGTAACAAAGAATTGCTCAGCATTTGGATGTAATTCATCTGTGCCCTAAAACTGCTCCATTTTGAATAATTGTTCCCCCACTCCTGGCTGTGACTCAATGGCCTGGTCATCCCTGGTTCAGAAGGGTTTTTATTTGTAACACCTGCCCAGAAGTACTGGCACCTCAATTTAATTTTTATGTTTTGCTAATTTTTATTAACTCACAAGTAAATGTAAAATAAAGCAGAAGGAAAAACAACAAGAAGCCATGACATGTATATTGTTGGTGTAGGGGTTATAAAGAGTATACACATGGCATGAAGATCAATACTAATCATTTTCTGTTTTCAACAATATAAATATAAAACAAAACAAGGGTAATTAGATGGGGGAAGGGAAGGCAATTTATCCTTTCATATATTCATTTTTTCTCCATATTAAAGCTGATTCTATAAGAATAAAGAGTGTCAACTCACAGTTCAGTCTGGTCTCCAGTGAGGGTGCCAGGCCCTGTGTCTCCCGACCAACTCGTCACAGACCCACACATGGTAGCCCAATGTTTTTTTTTATCTTAGATCTATGCTATGGGTTGAGGTAATTCAAGTTTCCCAGGTGGTCAAGAAATTAGAGTAAGTGTCAGAAACTATGTGTATGAGTCTTTCATTAATTATTATAAAATTAATCTTATTGATTATTTCTTTTAGGCAGAGATTGACATTTTCCCACCTCTTGGCAATATGATTTTTAATAGGTAATAGAATATATTGGAGTAATTTATTCTGAGGTTTAGTTAGGAAGGGTGATTGGTGTCCCAATAGAGAAACTTGGGCAGGTCCACCAAGTATGTATAAAGGTTCCTATACCTGGACATCCCCTGAAGCAGGTGGCTGATTCCTGGGGGTTCACTTTTTGGAGTCTCTCTGGGATAATATAGGTTTTATGGAGAACCTTTATTGAAGTTTCTAATAAGCTATAGTTACAAGAACCCTTAGCTAGTCTCTGGCTAGTTTGTCACCATTTTTCCGTATCCCAGGTCTGACCAGGTCTTCCTCCCATCTAATCATGAACTTAGGTTTGTGATTTTTGGGGGGGTTATTAAGGATTCATATATTTGACCCAGAATGCCCTTTGTTAGTGGGGCATCTTTTCAGGTCATCCAATTAGCCTTGGTGGAGCCTAATAACCTCTTCAGAGTCATTATGAAGCGTCTAAACTTACAGAAATGAAAATAATTCAGAGGGAGATCACAGTTGTCCCTTAAATATATAAAATTGATAATTTGGTCATGGATTATCCATGCGTCTATTCTGTCTAGGCTTTGAGTCTGTGGAAAGGTCATTAGAAAAGTAGGGAGAGGTGGTGATGGAGAGAAGGAGAGATAGATCAGCTGTTAATTGACATTTGGAATTGGCCCAGGACCAGCATGCTAAGGAAAGTCTAATCATGGGATTGAGGCATTTATTTGGTGGACGTTGAGGTTTTGGAAGCCATACCATCTTGTCCCACACTAGGTGCTGTAGTTGGTGATTTTCTATTAGTACCCAGATAGGTTGGTGTTCTAAGGAGTGCGCTTGAGGTAAAAATTTAGCTTGTGCTGCTCTATAGTAGAGCTTGAAGTCCACCTTTATCTTTGTGTCTAAATGGGAACTTTGATAGGTAAGGATCTACAGTGCCTTGCAAAAGTATTCACCCCATTGACTTTTTGCCTATTTTGTTAAATTACAGCCTTAAGTTCAATGTTTTGTTAATCTGAATTTTATGTGATGGATCAGAACACAATAGTCTAAGTTAATGAAGTGAAATGAGAAAAATAAATACATAAAACTATTTTTTAGAAATAGAAAACAGAAAATTGGCATGTGCGTATGTATTTACCCCCTTTGTTATGAAGCCCATAAAAAGCCCTGGTGCAACCAATTACATTCAGAAGTCACATAATTAGTGAAATTATATCCACCTGTGTGCAATCTAAGTGATTTGTCATTACATATACACACCGTTTTTGAAGAGGCTGCAAAACCTAAGCAAGAGGCACCACTAACCAAACACTGCCATGAAGACCAAGGAACTCTCCAAACAAGTAAGCGACAATGTTGTTGAGAAGTACAAGTCAGGGTTAGGTTATAAAAAAATATCCAAATCTTTGATGATCTCCAGGAGCACCATCAAATCTACCATAACCAAATGGAAAGAACATGACACAAATGCAAACCTGCCAAGAGACGGCCGTCCACCAAAACTCACGGATCCAGCAAGAAGGGCATTAATCAGAGAGGCAGCACAGAGACCTAAGGTAACCCTGGAGCAGCTGCAGAGTTCCACAGCAGAGACTGGAGTATCTGTACATAGGACGACAGTATGCCGTACGCTCCATAGAGTTGGGCTTTATGACAGAGTGGCCAGAACAAAGCCATTACTTTCAGCAAAAAACTAAATGCACGTTTTGATTTTGCGAAAAGGCATGTGGGAGACACCCAAAATGTATGGAGGAAGGTGCTCTGGTCTGATGAGGCTAAAATTGATCTTTTCGTCCATCAAAGAAAACGTTATGTCTGGTGCAAACCCAACAGATCACCCAGAGAACACCATCCCCACAGTGAAACATGGTGGTGGATGTTTTTCAGAAGCCGGGACTGGGAAACTGGTCAGAGTTGAGGGAAAGATGGATGGTGCTAAATACCGGCATATTCTTGAGCGAAACCTTTACCACTCTGTGCGTGATTTGAGGCTAGAATGAACGTTCACCTTCCAGCAGGACAATGACCCCAAACACACTGCTAAAGCAACACTTGAGTGGTTTAATGGGAAACATGTAAATGTGTTGGAATGGCCTAGTCAAAGCCAAGACCTCAATCCAATAGAAAATCTGTGGTCAGACTTAAAGATTGCTGTTCACAAGCGCAAACCATCCAACTTAAAGGAGCTGGAGCAGTTTTGCAAAAATCCCAGTGGTAAGATGTGGCAAGCTCATACAGACTTTTTCAAAGCGACTTGGAGCTGTGATTGCAGCAGAAAGTGGCTCTACAAAGTATTGACTTTAGGGTGGTGAATAGTTATGCGCATTGACTTTTTCTGTTATTTTGTCCTATTTGTTGTTTGCTTTACAATAAAAAAAAAATATATATATATAGCTTGAAAGTTGTGGGCATGTTCTGTATATTAAATGATGCAAATCCTCAAACCATCCATGTTAATGCCAGGTTGTGAGGCAACAAAACATGAAAAATGCCAAGGGGGTGAATACTTATGCAAGGCACTGTATAGTAGTATCAGATTTTAGGGAGAATGTTCATTTTGACCTTGTTTATTGGGCCAGACCACGAGATTTGGAACTTGTTCCATTTCTCTAGATCAGCTGATAGCTCCTTAAAAAGAGTCACATAATTAAATTTGTAAAGGTCTGAGATATTTGAAGGAATTTTTATTCCTAAATATTTTAAGTGGGTCTTGGGCCAAGAAATGTTGAATGAGTTCTTTAAGGATTCCCATTCTGAGTTTGGAAGCTGGGACCCTAAAGCTTCTGTTTTGTCATCATTGACTAGTATTCATCATTGTCATCATTGACTGAAATTGATTTAATATGGTTTAAGACTTCCATAAGGCTGTTATAGAGGTGGTAGTGTTTGTTACATAAAAAATCGTCCGCATAGAGACAGCATTTCTAATTTTGATTACCCAAAGTCAAACCCTGAATCTCTGCGTGATTCTAATGGTCTTTGACAGTTGTTCCATAGCTAGAGCAAAAAGTAAAGGGGATAAAGGGCATCCTTACCTTGTGCCTCTTTGAATGTTTAAGAGTGTTTTCTTAGGGCCAGGTAATTTTAGATCAGCCTTAGGGGTATGGATAGTAGGTTTTGCAGAGGTTTAAGAAGTTGCCCCTAAAGCCAAATTTTGCTAAAACAGCATAGAGATATTGCCATTTCAGAGAATCAAAGGCTTTCTCTATATCTAGTGCTAGCGTGCAAAGTGGAGTTTTTGCGTGATAAGCTAAATTAAATACGTACAATACTCTCCTAATGTGTCTCCAGCTTGTCTGTGGGGAATAAAGCCAACTTGATCCTTATGGATAAGTTTCGGCAGATAGCTGGAAATCCTATTCACCATTATTTTAGCTATTACTTTGATATCCCCATTTAGCAAGGAGATTGGGCGATAATTTTTGACCAGATTTGCTTGATTTAGTTCCGGGGACAACTGTTCCACTAGTAAAATAGCATTACACAATGTTACCAAGTGAGGAGTCAAGACATCTGCAAACTTTTTATAATACAAATTAGAGAAGCCGTCCGGTACAGGAGATTTACCTAATTTTAGAGATTTAATCGTGTCTTTGACTTCTTCTAAGGTTACATTGGAATTAAGCATCTCCAATTCAGAATTTTCCAAAGCGTGGAGCTTCAGTCTATCTAAAACGTTAGCTAGGAGGTCTTCATCCATTTGTGTGTGTGAGGTATAAATGTCCTGATAAAATGTAAGGAAAGTTTCCTGAATCTGTGCCTGATTCATCGTAACTGAGCTAGATGTTGTTTTTATCTGTGTGATTTTAGACTGTTGATATTTAGCGTTCAACTTATTGGCTGAGAGGGGGCTAAGTTTCTTTACTTGGGCAAAACAATTGTTTTGGGTTTTTCTTAAAGCTTTCTCTGTTTGGTCATAGAGGATGCTATCTAGTTCTAATCTAATAGTATCAATACGCTGGCAGATTAGATCTGATTGATGTTGCTGGTTTTGTTTCTCGAGTTTAAGAAGTTCTTTTGACAATGAGTGTTCACGCTTTCTTAAGCTTTTCTTATAAGTAGAGGCTAAGCGTATGCATTTACCCCTAATAAAGGCCTTGTGCGTCACCCATAGCCAGCCCATGCTATTGTAGGGGTTAATGTTTGTTTGAAAGTAATCTTTAAGTGCCTTAGTGACTTCATCCTGTATAATGGGGTTCCACAGCAGCATATCATTTATATGCCACGTCAACATGTCTAAGTTAGGGTTTAAATTCAGAACCAGAGACACCAGACTGTGATCCACCCATGGGGAGGGGATAATATCCGAAGATTTGTTTTTTTCCTAGTAATGTTACATCTATAATGAGAGTGTCAATCCTGGAATAGGATTTGTGAGTAGGTAAGTAAAACATGTACTCCCTCTCTATTGGGTGAAGCCCCCTCCAGGCATCAACCAAGCCTAGTTTTAGTATTTAGTTCTTGATTTGTTTATTTTTTTCCGGAAAGCGATTAGCACTCAGACCTTTGGACCTGTCAAGAAACTCGGATATAAAACCAGATTGAAATCTCCCCCTATGATTATCTTGCCTATTTCTTGAGAGTCTAGTGTTTCTAGCAAATTTATGAGAGCTTTATGTGGAGCTGTGGTGGGGGTATACATGGATACCTTAGTGCTTAATATGGTTCCTGTAAGAATAATGAAGTTGCCCTCCTTATCTATTTTATTGTGCAATACAATAAAAGGTAAATGTTTGTGGATTAGAATAGCTTCTCCTGCTCTTTTGGTTTTCTGGCTAGAGGTATAAAATGTTGGATAATCTTTATGTAAAAAAGACGGGGTTTTGTTTTGGGCAAAGTGAGTCTCTTGAAGGAAAAGTACTGAGGGCTTGTTTTTCTTATATGAGATGAAGGCTTTCCTCTTCTTGTAGGGCGAATTGAAATCCCTAACATTAAGTGCGATGAAAGCATAGTGTGAGCTAGCCATTAAGCAGTGTAGAAGTCTGCAAGGACCACAATGGTTTTATTACCATAGTAGATTCAGAGACGAGCTGAATGTCAAGTTACTGCAGGAGCTCTGGCACCGCACCCTGGAGAATGGGAAGAGTCAGACTAGTACAGACGCCTTTAGGGAAGGGATAGGTAGAAAAGGTATTTAGCACATTGAAAAATTGTCTATTAAACCTTGAAGAAAAAACAATGTGATAACAGCTGTAAATAAACAACTTAGTCATATGCCATTTAGAAAGTATAAGTAGAACCCTGCAAATGGTTCCAAAGGGCACTTAATCAGTTACCCTAGACAGCTATAATGCTAAAATCCGAAAAGATAGAAGTTTGACATAGTAAAAGAAAGAAAAGCATCAACAAGTTAACCACTAAATGCATTAGAAAATTAAGAAACTTTAACATTGTGCAATACAATTCAATCTAAATGCTTTTCTAGGTTATCCCTATTTGCTTTGTTACTGAATATAGTCTCTTAAACTGTAAACTAGATTGAACAAATCCTCTGTGTTTTTAAGACAAACAAATAAAGATTTAGAAGATCATCCTTCAGCCGTTGCTTGAGCAAAGTTCTGAAGAGAGTCGTTTGAAGATCCGGAGCAGGTGTCGGGCGGTTACATTTCTTGGATGGTCTTGGGTTGGGTGATTGTTCCTGGGTAGAACAAATCTCATCTGGAGTTGCTAATTGAAGGTGGTGGAGGAGATTGACACTTTCCTCAAGTGAATAAATTGAATGAGAAGTCCCCTTGTATTGGAAAGAAAGGGAGAACAGGAATCCCCATCTGTAAGGTATACTATATTTGATAAGGATGGCTAGAGCTGGTTTTAGGGCCATACGTTTTTCCAATGTCAATGGGGATAAATCCATCTGGTCCTTTGCTGGTAGGCATTTTCCTAGTTGGACTAGGCATCAAATCTCTGGTTCTTTACCTTAAGAAGCGTACATGATGTCTTTGGGGAGCTCTTGGTATCTTGAGGCTCCCAAAGCTCTATGAGCTTGTTCAATCTCCCAGAAGCCAGCCGAAAGATCTGGTAAGATATTGGTGATTACAGCTGTGAGATATTATACCAGATCTGTTTTCCAGATCATCTATTTTTTCTTCTTGGGCTAGAACTTTAGAAGCCAAGGATGAAATTTCAGCTCTATCATGTTCTTGAGCTTCCAAGATTTGGTCTCTCGTTTTCCTCTAGTAGATTAGTTATTTGGCCCAGCTCATATAGATCTTTCCTGATATCTTTCACCAGTTGCGCCAATTGAGCGTGTAGCATTTGCCCTATTATAGCAAATGATTTGGCCGAAAGATTCATGTCAGGCATTATATTTGGTTCATCTCCCTCAATCTCTGAGGATTCAGATTGCCCAGAGGGTGAGCTTTGTGGTTGAGAAGGGGGTATTTCAGACTTATTAAAGAGCTCTGATATGCTTTTAGGTAGACACTTCTTTGATTTGCCCATTTTAAGCAGATGAGGATGATTTTTGCTAGTTAGAGGTCGTTAGTATGTGGGGTAAGATATTCATGAAGGATCCCCCTTATGGTTTTTGATTTATAGCAAGGAGAGTATAGTGATTCCAGGGGGAATCCTGTTGATGATTAAGAGTCCCTTCAGAGTCCCCTGCCACTCAAATTCTTACCTCATGTTGGTTGTA
This sequence comes from Discoglossus pictus, assembly GCA_027410445.1. Taxonomy (NCBI): domain Eukaryota; kingdom Metazoa; phylum Chordata; class Amphibia; order Anura; family Alytidae; genus Discoglossus; species Discoglossus pictus. Next base: position 93,995,746 of record CM050167.1, read on the forward strand.
AGGTTATTATGAAATTTCAAAAGTTCTTCAATCAGGAATAAATGAGTCAGTTATTTTCCTTTGTTCTAGAGATTAGGGTCCAGAAAAAGGTCCGGTCAGAACTCTTTAGGTGTTACTGAGGAATTTGGAAATGCTTGTAATTGAAACTCCAGTGCCTTTATTGATGTAAGGCCAGTAGGTGGCAGCAGAGTACAACATTTTAAAAATGTTCAAGCTGCAGTATAGAATTGTTATTTTTACTTTGGGTGGGTCAACTGCAAAATACAAGCTTGTATATCAAAATGTATGTGCAGTTGAAATGTAATAGAGAAAATGGGTAATCTCTGTCGAAGTGTTTCATAGGGTGCTCACGGGAGCCTGAAATAAAGGCTTAAAGTAGTTGGATACTGTAAAAGTCTTTATTGAGACTTAAGATGTCATCAAGAAATCATCTTTGATCACTTCTGTTGAACCCCTTTTATCCAGACCAAAGTTTAGGGTGTGTAGGTTAGGGGATTAGTTATGTGGAAAGCTTTCCTCCCAATTTCCAAGCCAAGATATTGCTGAATGGCATGAGGATGTCTCTGCCAGGTGGGTGAATCAAGATGGCGGCTTTTAGATTTGAGGGCCTCCCTCCCACTCACAATGTGCCTCTCCTCAGGTTGGGGGTATATCAGAGGGTAGTGGGGTGCAGTATAAGGGCCTCTCCTCCAAGGGGGGGATTCAAGGGGTCTCTTTGAGCGTGTTGGGTGTAGGGGTATTTCCTTCTAACCTGCCACCAGGGGTAGAGTCTGGCACCTCCTTCACTGCTCTCCAGTGCCCCTTAGATCTTGAGGTGTCGCAAATGAGAGTCAAAGCACTGCAGGGTTCCGATCCCACGTACCAGCAGCTCCTGATGATTTCCCCAGGACCGGCAACGATGCGCGTCACAGCTGCCCCGGGGTCTGTAGGATAGATGTAGTCCCGGAAGACCCGATTCTCTGGTTCTGACAGGCTTCCCCGTTATCACCCGATTGGAGACCGTCTTGGGCTAAGTAGGATTTGCAATTAGGGCTTTTTGCCCAATCTTGCTGAGTAGCCTATCTAGATTGCGTCCGCCATGTTAGGATGCTAGCTCCGCCCTCTCAATTTAATTTTTAAAGTACATCATCTTAAATTAGCTTGGTATTGGTTGAAAGGTTAATCACATATATAGTTGTGAGTATGCGAGCTGTTGCTAACGCTTGCGGGCTCGCACAGCGAGCCTGCGGCCCTCGCGACCCTCGCAAAATTTTACGTTGTTACACAAGGAAAATACAAGACACGTTACGACCCATTACGACCTCGCAAAAATCGGACGCAACACGTGCACATGAAAACATGAAAAATACAACAAATACACACAACAAATACATAAAAAGCTTACCTACAGGAAGAGGGGGCATCCAGGACCTCGAAAACTAAAGTTACACCTCAATTTAACTCAAATTAAAAGAGTTTAGACACTAAAAATGTATCTAAGCGAGAGAAAAAATAGCCGCTGAAAAAAACGAAAACGAGGCTACAGCAGTCTAAAGACGCAAAACACCACCAAACACCTACGTATTTGCCGAAAAACAACTACGAGATTAAAAAATAAGCGTGCAACCCGCGCAACCCCAAAAACATTACAAACACAATAAATACAAACAACAAACACATGAAAAGGTTACTCCCAGCAAGGTGGTGCACCCAGGACCTCTGCAAGTGAAGTTACACCTCCATTTAAGCACAAATTTCGGAGTTTAGAGACCCGAAAATCACCTAAGCGAGAGAAAAAATGGCCGCCGAAAAAAACAAAAACGAGGCTAAAGGTCCCTAAACACGCAAAACACCACCATAAACACGCAAAACACCACCAAACAGCTACGGATATTCCGAAAAAGTCGCACGACATAGAAAATGAAGGACGCGAAATCAGCCACAGACGCATACCACACATTAGCCGCCATTTTAGAACAATAGCTTATAGACTGCGAAAGTGCACAGCTACGCTAACGGAATTGTCTCGCGCACGCACACTATTACACTGCACACATTCAGCACGCTTACACAGCACCTCCACACCACTAATGCTGCAGCAACATGAAAACAGATTGACAGCTCTTCAACACAATGCTTCCTGCATATATTACTTTAAAATAGGTAAAGAATATTAATTCATTAATCTGTTATTTATTTTATTATTATACAGCAAACAGCATTAGCTCACTTACAATTTCATTGCCATGATTTTTTGACGGGCAATATTCTAGTAAACATACAGCTCCAAGAGAAAATGTGGATTTCCACATAATTACTGTCACAATCTACTGCTTGGTTGGGCTTCAAAAGATCCTAGATCAATTCAACACAGTAGAATCATGAGGTCCATTGTATTCCTGCTAGCAGGATATGGACCAGTACCAGGAAAATGACCACTGGGAGCCAATGATACCACAAGCAGACAGAAGCTGTAGAAGTTACCAGTTGTAACTATTTCCACAGGCAGGATCAGTAGCAATAATCCCAAGTAAGGATTATCTTTCCCCCAGAGTGACACTCACACATGGGCAGCTCACAGCACAGAGGTCAGACAAATTGCGGTCCACTGGAGAAGGAACTGGCAACCCACTCCAGTATATTTGCCATTAAAATCTTATGGATAAGCACAAAGTGTGCCTGGCGTGCTAAGGTGACAGAAAGTTGGACATAAATCATGGACTGAACAACAAGAAATGTATTATAAGACATTAAAAGTGTGAATTATAAGAAAATGTGATTTTTGTAAGGTAGCACAAAGCAATGCTGTATTATGATTCAGAGTTATTACACTTATTTTGAGGCATTTATCTGATTTTATAGCAAGGTCATATTTCTAAGAACAACAGACACAATAGTGTGAGATAATAATACAAATTTTATTACACATGTCTACTTTTCCGCACTAGAATGCAGGCTTTTTTGTAATCTGCTCCTCCTGTTAATAAATAAAGTTTTTTGTACTGTTTTGATGTCTCCCTACACTGCATGATGGGAGTAGTAGTTCGCTCTCTCCTGCAGGAAGTGACGTTAAGGTGCACTTTGAGCTGTCTTCACCGTGACCGGAAGCAGTAACGGGATCCTTGAGCTGTCACCCTGGTAACCGTTAGGGTGCTGAATCTCATTACATTATTTGTATAGGGCCTCATTTGATGTATGTATATATACATCTATTTACTTAAATCCGTGGTTTACTATCATATACCCCACAGCCTCGGACACATTCACCTGGATCACCACCTTTACTCGGCCCCCATTGCTTTACATTCCACCTGCACACAATCCCCAAAACTTAGTGATATAGTAATGGCCCAGTGTTTGTAGTTACAAAGTGCACATAAAATAAATATAATTATATTTAATGGTAAAATCTTTCACCCTAAAAATGATATAAAATGAGAGTTATTTTGTGTATAGACTCACCCCCTGAGGCCATGGATGAGCAGCATTGGGGGGCAATAAAGAAGACAAGCATGTCCCCTTGTATACATGGTATCAGTAATAGACATTACAGTAATTTGTTCCTTATTAAATCTCTCTACTTATTACCATTTTAACTAGGCATGCTCTTCTACTTTATTACCTTTTTACTGCATATCTAAATGAACTGCTGTATATCACTCCATTACCTCAGCAGGGTTACATTGCAGTTAATTTTTACATAAAATAAGTTTAACTTCCATATTCGGTTAAAAGGCACTTATAATTTTTCATTACAACCCATTGCAATTATGCGTAATTTATATCCCTATCCTGTTTAATAAAGTAAATTAACTACAATTATAAATTATTATTTTATTTGCAGCATTTATTTTGATAAAAGAATAATATAGGGTGACAACATAGTATTATATATCACGTTTTTCTACTAATTATTTCCATAAAATATAACATACATGTGTGCAAAGAACAAACCGTCCGAACAATGTCTTTGACATTCAGTGACATTATTGCATGGCTTATATGTCATAATGATATTTAAACTCAAGCATTTCAGAGGGCATTTATTAAAATTAAGTAGAACTTCTTAGCTTCCATTGACGCTAACCGCAATGTACAGAGCATATGTTCATCTGTAGCTATCATAGGCAGATAAGTATGAGTCACGCACCTATATTACTGTTCAGTGGCTGAAAGAAGCCTCCCAGGGCAGATAAACATTTGAATCATTTTTTTCTGCTCTGAGAACATTGTTTAAAAAGGAAAACATACTGAAAACATTGTTAAATACTCTCTTTAAAATGCAATGTTATCTTATACACCCCCCCCCCCCCCCATTGGCTATTGCAAGACACTGTTTATATGGATATAAAATGTTTTGTATAACAAGATATAACTACACAGTCTAGAAACATAACTATCTTTTGATCACAGAAACAAGCCAATAGGCCCAGATAGTTTGACTATTTCCCTGAACAGGCTTGGACAGTGTTACCCAACTCCAGTCCTCGAGATCCTGCTACATTTTCATGATACCTTAATTGTGAAGTTAGTGACACCATCATTTTAAACAGGGATAACTAGCCTGGCTCTGGCGCTCAATGACTACAAATGTAAATCCTGGTCTAGGACAGTGGTTTTAAACCTTTTTATAACTAAAGTGCAAGGGTTACCTTCAAATTTCCAAACACTAGATCAGCAAGGAACAACTATAAAGGGAGGCCATTTTGATAACTGAGAAATATAAAAATTTTTTTAGTTGACACCTTTAGTAACGCACTATAATCCTGTTGTACAAATTACCTAACAAGTGGACCCATTGATGGGTTTATGTTGTATCCTTTGTAATATAGTGTTGGCTAGCCATATGCCCACATTAGACTACAAAGGAGCCATATATTGAATATGCTGAGACATAATTGGACCCAGAGCCAATTACTTACCCTGATCTAGTATTAATGTGCAGGTTAACATTGTACATAACCAAAGTATCCTTGAATTATCTTACACTGTATGTCTGCACCCATATTCCACTACCCATCTTATAAAGTAGTATTTCTGTAAATTGCCTCTAAATCCTCGATCCTGAATTTTGAAGTTATGACTTCTTCTAGTATTTATTTTTTTCTGAAAAATGCTATTCTCGCTCGCTCTCTCTCTCATAAATATAGGTGACTTTCTTATCATTTCTCCCTATTCTCTAAGTTACACATATTCAGGTAATAAAGTCTGTATTTAAGATTTGCATCATACATTATTTATGTCTTTTTGAAAATGTCATGGCGTTGTTAAAATATTTTTTTGGTATTATAATTACTCCCTTCTAGATCTGATGTTGGGGTCTGCTCGAATTGTTCTCCAACTCCATCAGACTACTTTCCAGTTAATCTCTAGGAGAGGTTTATCCCGGCTACCACCACTAAGAATGAGGCTTGTTCAGTTCAAGAGCGCGGGCTGCCCCGGTCGTAGGATAGGATTGGAGGTAGAAGCCGGAGGAAGTATCATTGACCTAAATGCATTTGATTCATCACTTCCCTGTGGAATGAGAGAGTTCCTGGAGGCTGGAGACACAGCCTTACAGACAGCTAAGAGGTGCTGAGACAGTACTTATTAAGCATTGATAATTAAACAGGCCAGTAAGGTGTAATAAGCAGAAAGTATAATAATAATAGCATAACATTGGAATATGAACAATTTCTTATACAAACATTTAAACTGAGTAAGTAAATACCAGTTTGGTGTTTTATGTCATAAGTACCTGATAAAAGCCACAACCAGGTCTGAAACTTCGGTGCTTTTTTCTTTCTTTATATATTTTAGTTTGTCCGGTTTTGTATATGGAATTATTCAATTGGAATTATATATTTATATATACTACAGATGATTATTTGCAGAATACTTTGGAATCTAGAGTTGATCCTCTAAATTCTCAGGGTTTATATTTCCCCTATATCCCATGATTTTATAATATTAACATGCAGTCTAAGAGGACCATTTAAATCATATACAGTATCTTACAAACGTGCCTACACCCCTCACATTTTTGTAAATATTTTATTATATCTTTTCATGCGACAACACTGAAGAAATGACACTCTGCTACAATGTAAAGTAGTAAGTGTACAGCCTGTATAACAGTGTAAATTTGCTGCCCCCTCAAAATAACTCAACACACAGACATTAATGTCTAAACCGTTGGCAACAAAAGTCAGAACACCCCTAAGTGGAAATGTCCAAATTGGGCCCAATTAGCCATTTTCCCGCCCGTTGTCATGTGACTCGTTAGTGTTACAAGATTTCATGTGTGAATGGGGAGCAGGTGTGTTAAATTTGGTGTTATCGTTCTCACACTCTCATACTGGTCACTGGAAGTTCAACATGGCACCTCATGGCAAATAACTTTCTGAGGATCTGAAACAAAGAATTGTGCTCTACATAAAGATGGCCTAGGTTATAAGAAGATGGCCAAGACCCTGAAACTGAGTGGCAGCATTGTGGGCAAGACCATACAGCGGTTTAACAGGACAGGTTCCACTCAGAACAGGCCTCGCCATGGTCGACCAAAGAAGTTGAGTGCACATGGTCAGCGTCATATCCAGAGGTTGTCTTTGGGTAATAGACGTATGAGTGCTGCCAGCATTGCTGCAGAGGTTGAAGGGGTGGGGGGTCAGCCTGTCAGTGCTCAAACCATACACCGCACACTGCATCAAATTGGTCTGCATGGCTGTCGTCCCAGAAGGAAGCCTCTTCTAAAGATGATGGACAAGAAAGCCTGTAAACTGTTTGCTGAAGACAAGCAGACTAAGGACATGAATTACTGGAACCATGTCCTGTGGACTGATGAGACCAAGATAAACTTATTTGGTTCAGATGGTGTCAAGTGTGTGTGGCGGCAACCAAGTGAGGAGTACAAAGACAAGGGTGTCTTGCCTACAGTCAAGCATGGTGGTGGGAGTGTCATGGTCTGGGCCTGCATGAGTGCATACTGTGACATACTGATCCCCTCCCTTTGGAGACTGGTCCGCAGGGCAGTATTCCAACATGATAATGACCCCAAACACACCTCCAAGATGACCACTGCCTTGCTAAAGAAGCTGAAGGTAAAGGTGATGGGCTGGCCAAGCATGTCTCCAGACCTAAACCCTATTGAGCATCTGTGGGGCAAACTCAAACGGAAGGTGGGGGAGTGCAAGGTCTCTAACATCCACCAGCTCTGTGATGTCATCATGGAGGAGTGGAAGAGGGCTCCAGTGGCAACCTGTGAAGTTCTGGTGAACTCAATGCCCATGACGTTTAAGGCAGTGCTGGAAAATAATGGTGGCCACAAAAAATATTGACACTTTGGACATTTCCACTTAGGGGTGTACTTACTTTTGTCGTCAGCGCTTTAGACATTAATGGCTGTGTGTTGAGTTATTTTGAGGGGACAGCAAATTTACACTATTATGCAGGCTGTACACTTACTACTTTGCATTGTAGCAGAGTGTCATTTCTTCAGTGTTGTCACATGAAAAGATATAATAAAATATTTACAAAAATGTGAGGGGTGTATTTATGTCCTTGATATCAGAATAGTACTATATATAGGGTGGAATTCACGTCTATCCCAAGATCACATGTGTTGTCCGAAGCCCAGGCTATCAGAAATGGTAAAAAAAAACTGTCAACAAGCATGATGCAAGATCATAGGTGTGTCAGCATTCCTAACTTTAAAGGAGCACATACCATGGTAACAGTAGTGTATTAATTATGTGTACAATAGTAAACATTTATAATATAATTTTCTTGCACTCAGTAAAGTTAATTTCATTGCAGGCTTTTGTTCAGCTCTCATACAGTACACACTTTATAAAAACAATAGAAAAACATGGAAAGGTCTGACATTTACAGCCCTAAGCTTCTCTTATGGATTTGACTTGAGGATGTCAATCTGTATTTAGTGTACAAAGCAAAACAAGTTGAAAACAGATGTAATTAAGTAACTTGAACCGTTATGGGCCACTGAAGTCCTATATTTACAGTATACGATTTTAAAGAACTAGTCTTGTTATGAGAATTTTTTTTTTATTAAAGTCCTCTTAATGTTAGCTGTTAGATGCAAATATTCTTTACTAGGTCTCAATTGCTTTTTTTAGAAGGTGATCATGAATCCTATCTATCTGTTCACAGGTATGTAATGTTGTTCCCAAGTTTGCGGGTTTTAAATCTTGTTAGATGCTTTGGAAACAAGCACTATGTATCTTGTACTTATCCCCTGTATATTGTGTCACAAATAACTAATAATAACATACAATGGTCCTTTCCAATATCCAGTTGATATTAATGGAGTTCAATGTTTTATTTATCATTTCCCCTTAGAAATAAAATGTGTGATATAGTTATGTGGTTGGCCTCTTTTAGGACCAACTTGTTCTACTGACCATGTTTTACGAGCCAGTGACCTTTTTATGGACCAGCCCATTCCAGGCCAATGTGCACTAATTGTAGTGACTTATTTTTTTGTAGTCATGTCCTCCTAAGATCAAAAATGTACTAATGGCTGTGAGCCACATCTCTTTTATCTATATTCACATAAATAGCATTGGATCATAATACACTCTGGCTGCTTTATTGGGTTTGGGGAGCTACCAAGAAATGTTATTTATAATTTCTTAAATAACAATAAGAAATAATAAGAATAAAATGGAGAAGTCTGAGTTTTGTGGACTACAATAATAGTTTAGGAATGTTATAGATGCTGCATTATATGAAATATAAAACTGATTATTTCTAGAAAGGCCATGCACCATTCAGAAGATATACTTTCCAAAAACTCTATGTCTTTTATCCCAGGAAATACTTGCAAACTATAACTTTATCTGAAGTTGCTCCTTGTCTTCCAGAGCTCTGGACTCAGGTCAGCATACCTTGAGCCGTTCTCAGGTCTCAATCCAGGCTCCCATCACCAACCCTGACAAGGTGATCTGTGTTGGGATGAACTATGTGGATCATTGTCTAGAGCAGAATTATCCTGTCCCAAAAGAACCCATTATCTTCAGCAAATTCCCCAGCTCTATTGTGGGACCAACCGACCCAATCATCCTTCCCAAACAGAGCCAGGTAAGTGTTCAAGGAAATGGCGGTTGGAGAGAAAAAGAGGGTTTAAATGGAGGATGGATGAAAGATGAAGATATTGAATGAAGAAAAGTGAGGGGATAAGAATGTAAAATAGGGAAGGTAGACAGTAAGATAAATTAAGCAAAACTGAAGGAGCATATGTATCTATTTATCTGTCTATCTGGAAAATCTATTTAAAAATTCATCAGTCTAAAAAGCAGTTCTTATACTATTATATTCCCAGAAAGCTTTGCTGCATTGGATACATTGACTACTGGTGTATTTTGGCCTGACTAGCTTTTCTCATATGTTATGGCCAGTGCGTGTAGTGTCTTGTTCTGCCCACCATAGAGATCAGACCCTAAATATGTTATGGTGGATACCATGATGGTTAGATACCAATATATCCATATATACATCTTCATTTTAAACCGCTAAGCAAACCAGTCAGTTTTACTTTAATGCACTGTAGTAAAACAGTATTTTCCACAGTGCTGTGTATTAATTGTGGTTTTTCCCAAATTTGCTGTACAAAATGCATGCGCTGGGGAATGAGATACATGTATATTATCCTATAGTGGTGATGACGCTGGGAAATGACTACTGTAGATCTAGATTTAAAAGGCATTGTCTGAAGAACTACATTTAAAGTTAATCACCTCATTCAATTGAGCTATTAGGAGATCCGGGCTTCGGAAATGTAGCCTGCAAGTTACTTTGCTATTCAATTGACGTCTTTTTGCAGGCTCCGATCAGGTTACGGGCTACGGCCTGCGATGGTTCACATCGCAAGTTAATGCCCCTCCAAGCCTTTGATCTTTCACGGCCGCAATAGTTGTGATTGATAAAATTTCAAATCGCTATTTAATTGCTCCGATTTCCCACACTCTCCTGAGAATGTAAGAGACCGGATCAGTTTAGAAAAGAAAATGGAACCCCATAATAAAGAATATTTGCATATAAAAGTTTCATACTTAGATCTGATGTCAGATAGAATAAAGATGCATTTATGTTTATAAAAGTCAAATGACAATTTAAAATTTGAACCTAGTGGTCCTTTAAGAATGTCCTGATAAAAGGCGAAAAAATGGTTTGTCCTTGTATACTAATGAGCCTTCCATTACTGCTACTGAAAGGTCTGGCAATAGTAGATTCCACATTCCCATTATGCAGATAGAAACTTCTCCCATCTCAGGAAGTTAATCAGCAGGATCCAAAATGTTAAATCTCAAAGGAACATAATTACATAAAAAAGGTAGCCGTAACCAACACTCTGAGCCGCACATTAACATGTAGGATCTGCAATATGAATTCTAAATATTTCACAAATGATTTACTGTAGAGAAAAACTAATAGTACAATGTATAGCCGATTTTGAATGATATTTAAAATGTTGGGGTGGCAGAGTCCCTTTAAACTGTAAACAACAGAAGGGACATAAACTTGAAGTAAAGCTACAGTATATTTTATATTGAGTGTCGTGAAGATGCAGCAGAGTACATAAGTGTTATCCGCAGATGGCTGGTCCTTCTTCAGTACATCTGCTGGCAGACAATATTCAGCAATCTGGATGTAATTCTGAGCATCCTTTCCATCTGTCTCTGCTGCAGTTTGCTGGCAGATTAAATAAAGCTGAGTGTATGGCGAGGAGCGCCATGCTGCTAATTGCAGGTGTGCACCACACATGGTGATTATACACTGTAATTATAGGAGCAGAGGCAGGAAGGAATCTGTCATCTCCTTGTATGCTCCCGCTGTCTCCACTTGGTGGCGCTGTTGTCATGCTTCTGTTTTGTGTATTTCCCTTCTGCGCTGCCTTTTAACCACTTGATCTGTCTGTTACAGGAGGTGGACTGGGAGGCGGAACTTGCTTTTGTGATTGGCAAGAAAGGCAAAGACATTAAGGTAAAAGTCAGTTACAGTGCCATTTCAGCCTCACATACAGAGATAACTATAAACCAATCCTGCATTGCTCCTCTGTGCAAATCACTTATTAATTGAGACATTTTACAAGCAGGTATGCTCCTCATTCTGACCGTATGCAGTGCTGGTATTCAGTTATCCATGAAGTAGATGTGGGAGTTATTATATGCAGGATCCTTACACTGGATGCTGAGCATTTACATTGATATTGTGCCCCCGTTTATGATATAGTTAACATTTGTACATAATATTTTAATTGAGCACAGAAGTTTATGAACATGGATGGAAACTCCTAGTGACTTGCAGATCAATTTTAATGAATAATTAAGGGCATAGTGTATTATTAGTCAATCTAATATATTGGGCGACATCTAGAATATACATTTAGGTATTCAGCATAATCGCTCTATCTTGTGTTACACAATAACAGTATTTTGATTGACCTGATATCACTAGTAATCGGGATTCATATAACAGTAGACTGTGGCTCTACATGTAAATTGTTGATAATGACAGAATAATATACGTATGGTGTTTCACAAGCTTATTATTGTCATTGGGTAATATACTTATGGAAGCACTTGTTTTTTTAGCTTAGGATTTAGTTCCTATATTTTGCCATACACCAATGAGTTTGAATCACTATGTTTTATGTGTAACTTTGAGAGTGTAATAACACACTATGGGACTGAGGATTGTGATGCTTTAATGGGAATGACTCTATCCAATTTTACAGTTGCATATTCACAAATGTAATGATATTCATTGTGTGGATGACTACATTTTCAGTGTCCCTTATTATATATATACTTAGCATGATAGTTCAGCTGTTGGCTAGGGCATCTTTTAGGTAGAACTGGGTATGCCGATAGGGCAACTTTCCAGGTAGGAGGTACCCACTGAGGTCGTAGCCAGCGTATATTTTTTAGGTTTCTGAGGTTTATATACTGGTTGGGTGACTGATATAACACTTTATGTTAATAGGATTCATTTTGGATTGGGATCAACAGTTTAGGCAGTGATCCAGATATAATTGATAGATATATTACTCCGCCAACCTTAGATGTATTTGGACCATTAGAAACTTATTTTTTTCACTTTTTAATTGCTGTATTTCTTTGTTTTTAAATTGTTAATTTCACAACATGATGGATTAATAGTTAAGTTTTACTATGTATTTAATTATGGATTATTACAGGAATGAGACTAGTATCATAAGTGTTCTTTTTCCTTTCTCCTTAGTCTTGTATGATTTAAAAGTAAGCAAACAATGCAACAAAGCTGAGAATACTTGGCTTTATTGGCTGAGGAATTAGCAGCAGGAAACATGCCACTCTATAGATCTCTAGTTAGACCCTGGCATAATACACTGTGTCCAGCTCTGGAGAACAGTTCTCAACAAGGACATTAACAAATAAAAAAACAATTCAAACGGGGGTGACTAAGTGATGCGTGGTCTAAAGACAAAACTTATAAGGAAATACTTTGTCATCTAAATATATATATAGATTATAGGACAGAATGGAGAGAGTTGATGATAGAAACCTTCACATATATCAGTGGCTTTAATAAAGTTCAGAAGATAAGTATCTTCCAGAAAAAGAGGAATGCAAGAACAAGATGTCATGATTGGAAGCTGGAAGATTTGAGGGAAATGTGCTAGAGGAAAACTTTGGATAAGTTTAATAGCCTTCCAGTAGAAGTTGTAGGGCCAAATGCAATGCAAAGTCAGGTAGATAGAATAGGCAGACTAGAATTAGGTCTTGTCTGTAGTCCAATCTATATGCATAAGCTGTCACACACATTGCACATGCACAGCAGAGTACCACACACTCACTTACACTGTGTGCAGGAGGAAGATGCGATGGATTATGTGGCCGGATTCACTGTGGCTCACGATGTCAGCGCTCGGGACTGGCAGATGAATAAGAATGGGAAGCAGTGGCTGCTGGGCAAAACATTTGACACATTCTGTCCACTTGGGCCAGCGTTGGTTACCAAGGACTCTATCTCAGGTGTGTGCATAAGCATGTAAATAAATGTGTGTGTATATGTGATGGATGAAGACTGAAATTAGGATAATGTCAACTATTCAAAGTGGATAAAACCCACTATTTTGTTCTTTATTTAATGATGACATTATCCAGCTACCAATGCACACTGTTCCCGCTCTTCCACTTGTCTCATACTCTAATTACACACCCTGCTCATGATGCCTAAGACACATGTCACTTCCTTACCTCACCCAAAACATTACTCATCTACCTCTCTACTACTCTAGCCACATTATACATACACACAGTCTGCTCATTATAAACTGCTTTTACAGCCTTTTCCTACGACTTCCACTTTATACCATTGCTACCTAATTCCTCCTTTCTCCCATACCTGGACTTGTCACATTGTCTCTCGCTTCACCTGACTTCTTCCTCTTCATACAACTGTTGCGCCCTCCTTTGAATCATTCCTTCTTTGCAGACCCGCCAACATTTTTGTTACACACCTTGCTCATATTGCACACCCACCTCCTTCAATACAATATCAATGATGCTTGCATTCTTTTAGTCATTCTCCTGTTGCTCGGCTTCCTTCCATCCTCTGTACATACCCTATTCCTGTTGCTTCACAAAGGCAACTTCTTAGCAGTGATCCAGTCACCCTCCATACTGTTCCATCTGCATTTTCATTACCCACCATATTGTTGCTCTGTCCACCACTCCCAAATGAACCTCACCATCATGTGCCTCCTCCAGCTTCATACCACAGCCGCTTGACTCCTCCTGTTTGAAATTCACTTTTTGATGCCCTATATACAGTTAGCAGTTTTTCTCAGCTACAATTCTCAGAACAGGCCAGGATTTCAGAATTCTTTAAACTCAGGTTAGTCAATCAGATGTCCGAACCACTGATTAATTTAACTCAAGCCCAACAGAAAAATCCTTAATAGTACCACTCTAGTCCCATACACTTGATAAAAGACATCATGCATGTTTTAGAAAAAAAATATATGCAACCTTTAAATTTACTATTATAAATAATTTATTCTCTAGGGGGAACAGCCATTTTGATTGCATCTGTTAGCTGGAAGTGATCTTGAACACATATAAGTTTTTGTTTCTTCAACTGAAATGTTGCATTGCTTAGTGATAGTGCTTTTAAAAGGATTACATAAATCACATCAGTCCACAAACCTCCTACCTCTCGAGAATTCAGTTGAACAAAGATAATGGATGTACAGAATAACGGCTCATATTGTAATTGTGAGTCTAGAGTGGCCATTTGAAAATCCTGAGGGCTGGCACTTATAACCAATCAATCTGCTGTGTCTGGTTCCTGTCCCTGCTATATTTATGTATATTTATTGTACTGAAGCAGAGATGGAGTTCATTACAAGTTTACCTCACTTTCAGATCCCCACAATCTTGGCATCCGTTGCCGTGTGAATGGGAACGTTGTCCAGGATAGTAACACAAACCAGATGGTCTTCAAGACAGAAGCTCTCATTGCTTGGGTCTCCCAGTAAGTACTCACTGATATCCCAGCAAGCTGTAGGCAGCTTTACAGGGAAAGGCCTAGTAGTAGCATTAAATGGTCACTGTATTGGTCTAGCTTTCAAGACTTTTGGGTAGTACATTTATTTTGATTAAACAAGTTGATCTTTTGTAAGAAAAATTACACTGATAGTTGCTGTTTTTCCCACTAAACTTAGTCTGCAGCTGCCTATGTTCTGCATATGTGGGGAAGCAAGCTGCACATTCTACTACAGTTTGAAAAAAGATTAGCGGAAATTCAGCCTTAAAGGCATATGCAAGAGAGCTGTGTTATTAATGCATCTTATAGAGGAGAATTTATAGTCTAAAAAAATGGTTTGCGTGAAAAAATTCCAAAGTAAACAGTTAAAACGTTAGCCTGAAGTTTGCTGAATTTCTTGCATTTGCAAACTGGTTTCAATGTTGACACCCCCTGGTATTCTCAGGGAATATTAGCATAAGTAATACATGGTATCGTTTTGGCTTGGGGATTGTGCAGGCAAGCCAAAACGATACCTGAAGTCTGCACTACTGTGTGAAGTCACATGATTTCAGACACTTTGCTTTCCTTTATCCAATCAGCAGCTTTTATATCGGGTACATTTTTTAATGAAGTACCCGATATGCGCTGTGCCATTGCTGGGGGTGTCTACATCACTTCCTGCACATTTTTCATGCAAACATTTTTGCTAGGTGGGTTATGATGCATTATACAGGATGCATTCATAACCCACCTCACTTGCATATACCTTTAAGATCGGGGAAAATGTTTTTATCAAAATTAATTAAAAGTAGTTTTTTCTGTTCTTTACTACTTTTATTTACATACAATGAACCATAGGTTTCCTAAAGTAGAGAATATTAGTGACCTGCCTCCTGCGTCCATAAAATATTACAACATTTTAAAAGTGCTGCCTATTATAATGTACTAGCAAATTGCCAGTCATAAAATTGTAAGGCAGGTAATGCTGTTTGCCACACAATGAAAGGCTTTTGGTCCTCTGAGTACATTCGGCGCTCATTGAGAGCCTCTCCCCATGCGTACTTTTGGTCATCGGAGCACCTTCGGCGCTCATTGCAAGCCTCTCCTCTTGTGTACTTTTGCTCCCCTGAGCACCCTGTGCCGCTCATTGCGTGGCTCGCAATGAGCGCCTTCGGAGCTCATTGCGAGCCTCTACTCTGCCATTTTTATTTTTTATATATATTTTTTTTAAATAATTAATTAAATAATAAATTAATATACTTTACCTATTTCTAATTATTATATCCAGCAATCAATACCCTGAAGAGTTAACAATCTCTCTTGATTTTCCTGCAGCATACAATGTACATTGTACATTTGTACTGTTGCTGACCTGAGGAGAAAGTGTCAGCAATGAGACAAGTGTGCAGTATAAATAGGCTGCGTGCGCAAGGGCAAACTGTATGTTTAGTTGTGTAAAGTGGCATTTTAGAATGGTAATGTTATTAGTTGCAAGTTAGTGTTGTAAAATGGCAGCGATTGTCTATGTGTTACCGTACTTCCTAATAGTATATTTTGTACCTCGTACGTTCCTGGGTTAAAGTCTTATGTGCCTGGCAGTGTTTTGCGTGGTCATGGGTCATGTAGCCTCGTTTTTCGGCCGCCATTTTTTTTGTCGCTTAGGCAATTTTCGAGTGTCGAAACTTGGCAAATTCGACTTAAATTCACGTTCAACCTCGCTCCCAGACATGCTGACTGTCCCCCCGTGCTGTATGTGATGTTTTTTGTATGTTATTTTTTTTTGTGTGTTTTTCGATATGCGCGGTTCGGCCATTAACTTATTTTTTCAACCTCATATTTTTTTTTCTTTCTTCAAAGTCCCCTGGGTCGTAATTTTTTTTTCTAAGTCCTGCTTTCCTTTCTAAAGTGTTACAGGCCGTAATTTTTCCAAGCAATTTTTTCAAACTGCCTAAATCGTGCGGGGTTGTAGGGATGAACGCCTATGGCGAGCCCGCAGTTATAACATTGCGTTATCAACGACTTTTGGCAAGCACACGCTGCTGAGAACTATATAAGTGACTAGGGAATTGCCTGTCAAAAATGACAGCAATACAATTTCAAGCCTGGCAATGCTGTTTGCCTCACAATGCGAGGTTCTGCCTTTGGAGCTCATTGTGAGCCTCTCCTCCCGTCTACTTTACGGGCCTCGCAATGTGCGCCGAAGGCTTTGCTGCTCATTGTAGGCCTCGGCAACCTGCAACTTTTGTGCTTGGGAATGCCATGTGTCTTTCTCCTCTGTGTGTCTGCTGAATCTTTGTGTGGCTAACTGTCGTTGGTTTTATTTGTTTGCGTGTTACTGGCTTCTGCGTTTGTGTATTTTCTAAGTCCTGTGTGCCTTGCGTTGTTCGGGTAAGTGTTATTGTCTTCGGCCTCGTTTTGAACCTGTTTGAGAATTTTTTAATTTTTTCGTCCGCTATTTTTATCCTCGTTTAGCCGATTTTCGATCGAAATACCCCAAATATGGCTCAAATTAGCTTGCAACCTCACTCACAGGCTTGAGTGTGTTAGTAATTTTTTAAAATTATTTGGCTGTTTTGGGGGTTCTTTGGAGTTACGCGGTTGAGACCTTTTAAAAGTGAAAACAGTTGCGTTCTTTGTGATCAGCGGTAAAGTTCTATGCGTTTCGTCGGTGATCGCAGCCATTGACATAACCACCTTCTGTGCTCATGTGTAGGCTGATTTAAAGTCTTGCGTAGCTCGCGATAAGCACCTTTGGTGCTCCTTGTGTGCCCTGCAATGAGCGCCTTTGGCGCGCATTGCAGCTCCTATCATTTGTAAAGTCTTGCGAGCGAGCCCTGCAATGAGCGCCAAAGCCCAAGTCCAAAGGCACTCATCGTGCGGCATGCAGTTGCAACCCTCGCTTTGTGAGGGTCACAATTTTTAACATTGCGTGACAACAACTCGCAATTACGACAACTATAATATGTGATAATTTGCACCTGGATATTGAATTTGCATAGAAGCTGAATGTTCCTTCACAATTTATTATAATTAGTCTTCCAACATTTTAAAACATCTATACTAATGCAAGGTTGATTTTGCAACCTGCTTTAGTATAGCACTGATAAACACATTTAACATTATTTAGATGATTTACATTTTATCAGCCACAAGCCAGCTTGTTTGTCGCACTTCACGCTTGCCTCTTTGAGGTCCCCCCCCCCCCCTCACATTTGTTTGAAAGCTTTCACACAACCTGAAGCTGCTTATAGGTCTGTGTTATAGTAGTGCTATCATCTTACTATATGCAAAGTAATACTGCTTCTGGTTGCATAATATTATCCAAATACGCTCTCCTGTAGTTTCACCAGCTGATTGAATTGTGACCATCTTGTCTAAAAAACTTTAAACTTGCTTGTTAGTTATGGCAAGCTAGATTAGCTTGCAAGAACACGTTCTACTGGTTAGAGTCTTCCCTTCCTTGCAGGTATCTGCCTTCAATAAAACACAGAATATACTAGTTAAATGGAGTCTTTGGGGTTTATATGTAAACATTTTAACGTGTTTAATTCATTAATTTGATCCTCTACAGTGTAATTTTCAGATACAATTTATGCTCACTGACTTGTAATACAGGTAAACAGTAACAATTTCTCAGATTCTGGATCTTCCCCCTATTCTATTCTGGCAGCCATCTTGTTTACCTATGAACTGCAGCAAGTAATATCGCATAAATTGACTTTTTTTTAACAATTATAGGCTGCTTATCCAAAATTATTATCATCATCCTTTATTTGTAACGAGTCAACATATTCCATAGCGCTATACAGGGGTTAAATACAAGGCAAATTGTTTTTTACTACATTGCAAAACAATGGAGGGCCTGTCATTGAGCTTGAAATCAAACCTTCATGCTGCTTTCCCTCAGGCACCTTGCACGATTGAAAACTTGCAAACTTACAATCTAAGGGTGTTGGTGTGGTACAGGATAGTGATAGATGTTTGTGTTGAAGGTCATGATCTTCTTTAAAATTGATGCGCTTTTAGTAAGGTGTTGAAGATTTTGAGGCAGGCGGATAGTCTAGGGTGCAAGGATAGGCATTTGAAGGAATGAGAGCAGCACGATAAACGTTCTAAAGGTATGATGAGAGGAGGTGATAAGAGAGGAGGAAATAAGGTCATTCGTAGAGTGAAGAGGGATTTGGGGCAGTATTTTGAGACCAGAGAAAATAATCTTATAAAAGTAAAAATAAGCATTAATCAGAAGAAAACTGAACAGTCTTCCATTTGTAAAAAAACAAACAGTAGTAGTACCCCATCTTGGGCTGGTTCCCACCTTCCTTGGTAAATTTTCTCTATGGTCAGTCCTGATGTCAGCTTTCCCTCTACTCATCACAGACTGCTCCTAGGGAAACTGTCCAGGGGTGAATGTAGTACAATTGGCATCCTATATTTCAGGGTTTTGTAGTTCTCCAAGAGTACATGTCCTGGCTGATAACAGTTTTATTCCTTATAGTCACCTAGAACCCCTGAAACTACAGATGGGGATTTTCATGTAGCATGCACTTTTGGGTTTTGTTTCATTTTAACATATCATGGAGCAGGTAGCTTTCTAAAATGTGGGCCAACATAGATATGCTAGTTGGGTTTAGCATTGCATAGATTGATAAATTTTTTCCCTTTGAATACAGAGTCCATTCCATAGTCTTCATGAGCTCTAGTTTTATATGGAATGGCAAATATAATCAAAATTGTAAAGAGCATGAAATTGTGATTGCTAGGTTATTTTATGGCCATATGTGTTATCGACACCACAAAATTAATAATATATTAATATATATTTCATAAGTGTTACTCAAACCTTCTTAAACTATGATTATTATTGAAACTCTGACAGTTTAACAGCTTCTAACACACATCAGTCACTGTCTGCTTGCTCTCTAACAGTGTACCAGAGGTAGTATGAGCCGTGTCCCATGTGTAAGTGTTGTTAGCTCATAAAATACAGTGCTGCAGTCAATTTTTTTTTTTTTCCTGCCTGGGTCCGTGCTCTGAGCAGTGACCTCTAGGTACGTGCCACATCTGTGGTTTTGAGCCTGTGCCCATGGGAAGCTTTCCGGTCCCCCAGCTTTGAGGGCCCCTTTGTCTTCTGGGCTATGGCCAAAAGATCCAGGAAGCACAGCCATTCCTCAATCTTTGGGTCAGAGCTCTCCTGTGAGTGGCAGCTGTCACCAACTCCGCCCAGGTTCTTCCTTGGGTCCTCGGCTAAAAGGCCATGTCCCCTCAAGAACTAGCGAGACCCCTCGGTCTTCACTAGTGTGAAGATGTGATTGGTGCCTTAAAAATAAAAAGTAATCACATGTATTTGGCAGGCACTCTCTCGTCATTCCTTCTGGCTAAGTGCTGGGATGCTCCTCCAACCTGAAGGCCAGACTAAGATTTTCCCCTCCTACTTCACAAGTCAACACCTGCCATTTCAGAGGAGGTACGACAATTGATCTTAGCCAAAAAGCTGCTGCTGTCATAAGTATAAAAGATGGCGGCCTGCAGGAGAGAATAGTGGGAGGAAGGAGGAGAATCCAGATACTGAGTGTTTATTTTATACAATGTTTAAAAGTTGTTGGAAAATTAGCATAATTTAGAGTTCATTAAAATATGTGGAAATCGCTTTATATATTTTTAAACTGAAGCATTTTTATTTGAGTTACATTACGTTGAAGATTTCATATTTACATTGCTTCCATCCATCACTCTTGCTTCCTTGATGGAATGGGTGAGGATCTGTTCAGTTAAGGTCGAACAACACCGTTACCCCCTTTTGAATTACTACTTTATTCGTTATGAAGGCGCTTGTGTAATTCAATGAAGCTGTGAGTTATACCCGGTAGGGTTCACCCAAGATGGGCAGGTCATATCAGAAAAGTCAGATAAATACATTGTGCGGAATACATAATAAATAAGGCCTGGCGATTCAAAAACAGGAATCAAATGTTGGGAGAAATATCAACAACCTCAGATACCTGAATGATACTACTCTGATGGCTGAAAGTGAAGAAGGAACTAAAGGACCTTTTAATGAGAGTGAAAGAAGAGAGTGCAAAAGCTGACCTGCTGCTCAAAGTTAAGAAGATGAAAATCGTGGCAAATGACAATTTCAGTTCCCAGCAAATAGATGGGGAAGACGTTGGTGGCAGTGACAGTGTTTATTTTCCTTGGATCCAAGATCTCTTCAGATGGTGACTGCAGCCATGAAGTTTCTGGGGAGGAAAGCTTTGGCAAATGTAAAAATTTATTGAAAAAGTTAAGATAGTACAATATCAATAAAGGTCTGCATAGTTAGAACTATGGTATTCCAAGTAGTAACATACGGATGTGAGAGCTGACACCGTAGAATTTACACTTTTGAATTGTGTTGTTGGAAAAAAACTGCTTAGAGGCCCATGGACTGCAGGAAGATCCAATAAATTAGTACGACATGAAATTAAGCCAAACTGTTCACTTAAAGGTATGAGCATGAGGCTAAAGATTAAATATTTTATCAGTATCATGAGAAGACAGGATTCCCTAGAAAATACTTGGATGCTGGGATCGAATAATTTCCCCTGCCCATAGCATACTTGTCAAGTGTCTTGTTCTAGATCTTCCTGCCTGTGTCCTACACAACTTTATCTAAATCTCTGAGTACAGTCTCACACTCACTAACCTGTGAAGGTCCAAAAAAAGGCTCTAAATACATACTGCTATTTAAATGCATGTGTTTTATTCTGTTCAATAAATATCACTTAATTGTCCTTATTACCTGCAGCAAACATTGCTGTGTAGGACGCAGGCAGGAAGATACATAGTAAGGTGATTCTGCTAGTTTGTAAGCAGGGCACAGCTGAACCATTCTGCATCCTCCAATTAGTGCCTTGGGAATGAGAGCCAAGGACAACTTCCAGTAGTGACATCATCACTCTTTTGGACATGTTGGAAGGGTCTAACTCCATAGACTCCAATGCAACTGTAGTGGTATATAGCCATTAATAATGCAGGACACTGGACAGTGTCTATAAGGAGCACCAGAAGCCCTTATAAACACCAAGATATAGCATAATTAAAAAAACTGTAAGTGCATTTTTATTTTTACTACTCTGTCTATATCTGATGAACAGTTTAAGTGACATTATTCGATCTTTAAACTGAGGAATATCATATTTTTTAAACTAACCTATTTAAGATATTTTCTATAAAACAAGAGTTGAGCTGTATTTATTTATTTTGAAACATTCTGTACATGATCTAGTCAAGCTCTGTGTTAGAGATTACTATAATTATGACACTTCCTTGATACATTAATGTAATCAGTCACTGTACTCTGTTCTTTATCAGGTTTGTTACATTGTATCCAGGGGATGTTTTCCTCACTGGAACCCCACCAGGAGTTGGTGTATTTAGGAAGCCACCAGTGTTCCTCAAGGTGAGAGATTTGGCAATTAGAAGTGAACCATTACTGCAAACAAAAATGCTATATAAGTCTTGGAGAGAAACATTTAATTATGTATTGTGAAAGGGAGAAATATTTTTCCATTCCAAACGAATAGAATGGTACCGGTGTATTGCCCATCAATGGTCTAAACCAGTAGCTTCTAACCTTAATGTTTTGGGAACTTCCCGTGTATGTGGGTACACCTCTGGGATCCAGAACATCTTAACACTAGGATACATACTGTTCATTTGACCTAGCCGATGCTGCAACAAATGGTAGTGGCATGTTAAAATGGTTACGCTCTTCTCTTCTGTGTCCCTGAAGACCAGTAGATAATATCTCAAGGATAATTGTTTCTATGGCCAGATCTAGTGTCCAAATGTTGTCAAACCAGCTGTTTATGCACATGTTGCTATTCTGGCGGCATGTAGTTAGGAAATACAGCACCAATCCCATCCTAGAAATACAGACTAGTTTTCCTCTTACTATAAAACTGCACTTTCTACATAACACACTACCTTCTTTTATATTTAGGATCGCAGTATGTTTATTTTGTGGAAAAGCTTTGTGTGATTCTGTTTGAAATCTGCTTCCATGGGATAGTTTGATCGGTCCTTACAGGTGAATGGTGTTTGTATCACTCCACTTCATGTTTTGTTTTTCAGGGAGGAGATGTGGTACAGTGTGAAATCGATGAGCTGGGAGTTATCACAAATGCTGTAGTGTGAAGGTTTATATGGTGTATAAAAGAATCAGACAGCACGCCGTGTAACGCTCTTGTTTAATAACCAAAGATCCAGAGCAGAAGCATACTCGATAAGTAATTGTACCTCTACTCTCTGAAAAGTTAAAGACTTACTAAGAAAAATCAACAAATTAACCACAACAAATTAAGTTTTTGAAGTTGAATGCCAATCTCTGCATTTAATTTTAGCAATGATCAGTGCTCTTAATCCAATGTGCCATGAAATCTAGACAT
Organism: Discoglossus pictus; assembly: GCA_027410445.1. Classification (NCBI taxonomy): domain Eukaryota; kingdom Metazoa; phylum Chordata; class Amphibia; order Anura; family Alytidae; genus Discoglossus; species Discoglossus pictus. The sequence continues at coordinate 94,018,662 of CM050167.1, forward strand.
GCTCTAAACTGTTGTAAAACAAGCAAATGTTATTTGGAAAATCCTAAAAAAATAAATCAAAAACTCACACAAGTTTCAACTTAATAAACTCTGGTTTGCTTACAAGCCAGTGTGTACCAGAGCCAAAGCCAACAATTATTTGTGTAAAATAAAATAATTAAAGGCTGCTACTGTGTCTATATACAAAAACATATATGATAAAGGCCTGCTGATTGGTATAGGCAACTCAGGCATCACACACAAACTGCTGGATGAAACGCAGAAGCTTGCTGCAATTTTCTTTTTGAAGAAAGGGCTCAGAAATTTTAAGTTTTACTTCATGATTATCGGGGAAGCAATCAAAGACCTGCAAAGGAAGAAATACAAAATAGACAAGATTGTCAAAAGAAGAAAACTGTGCTGCTCCATGCACACAGCCTAAAATATCTAAAGTGGAAATGTATGTTGTTATGGGGAAATCAAATTCTATTCTATAGGAATAACTTAATATTCAGTGAGATTTTGATAAATAAGCATCATATATTAAAATGTCGTCTTGTACACATGAAAGACTGTTCATTTTTCTTGCAGTCTTCAAGGAGAACAAACTGGATTGAATAAAAGCAGCAAGCAGACAATGAATATGCTCACAAGTTGTCTTTTGCTGAATTACATGAAGTAAAGAGAGTACCACACTGGAAGAAGAAAGGACCAGAAATAACTAGCACCCGGCAGAGAGGGGGCTGAGACAGGATGGGTTTTAGGAGTGGGTGAAGGCTGCACAGATCAGGCACATTAGAACAACATGTCATTTTAATGATTAACACAAACAAATGACACTGCATGCACTGTGGCTTCAGAGTGAAATCAGTTACTTAACTAATTTTATCCTGCTCAATGTAATAGTCATAAAACGTGCACTTCACTTACTATAAGAAGCCTCCAGCAAAATAGTGTCTCACCTTCTAGAACTTCCTACCTTCTCCCTATTCTCTCTCATGTAGGGGGTCATGTTTCACATCAGTGACCTAAGGTCAAATGTACAAATTAGGGGATTCAGTTTAATGCTGTTAGCAAGCAGATAATGAGTGGCATGTGAATAGTGTGACGCCCCCTGTTTGTGGGTTTGGTTCTAGGTCACCGCTGGAAATGTGAGTGAGGAAGAAAGGGGGAGGCTCCATAACATTAGAATATGTTATGCTGTAGGCTTCTTAGAAGTGTACATTTTATATAACAAAAAGGAGGATAAAATATTTACTTACAAAAAGATCAATTTGGAGATAATTTTAATAAATGCAAATCAAACATAAATAATGTTAGTTTATTATAAAGATAGAAGGGTTTTTTTTATATTCCATCTCATACTGATAAAGCTTTGAAGTTCAAAGCACCACAAAGTCACCATATGTAATTTGTACCATCAGTTAAAAGGGTGGAAAATCATGTGAAAAAATGTGTTTACATTTTAAAATTGATCAAAAATTGTCTTAGATATTTTAGTTTATCTCTTGAAGATCCCCACAAGAAGCTGCATAAATAATAAGGCTGGAGTCTGTAACTGTTACACATTATAATATATATTTACACTGTATTTAAGACAGAACACTCACCATTGCATCAACACACTGCTTTAAAAAAAAATGTAGTTGATAAGTCATAGGTTTGATCCCCCATGCTTTTCACTTGTGTTTTTGGTTAACTAATGTACATATCTATCTATCTCTATACAGTGCCTTGCAAAAGTATTCACCCCCCTTGACTTTTTACCTATTTTGTTACATTACATCCTTAAGTTCAATGTTTTGTTAAACTAAATTTTATGTGATGGATCAGAACACAATAGTCTTAAGTTGGTGAAGTGAAAATGAGAGAAAAATATATCTAAAACTATTTTTTAGAAATAGAAAACAGAAAATTGGCATGTGCGTATGTATTCACCCTCTTTGTTATAAAGCCCATAAGAAGCTCTGGTGCAACCAATTACCTTCAGAAGTCACATAATTAGTGAAATGATGTCCACCTGTGTGCAATCTAAATGTCACATGATCTGTCATTACATATACACAACTTTTTTTTTAAAGGCCCCAGAGGCTGCAACACCTAAGCAAGAGGCACCACTAACCAAACACTGCCATGAAGACCAAGGAACTCTCCAAACAAGTAAGGGACAATGTTGTTGAGAAGTACAAGTCAAGGTTAGGTTATAAAAAAATATCCAAATCTTTGATGAACCCCAGGAGCATCATCAAATCTATCATAACCAAATGGAAAAAACATGGCACAACAGCAATCCTGCCAAGAGACGACCGTCCACCAAAACTCACGGATCGGGCAAGGAAGGCATTAATCAGAGAGGCAGCACAGAGATCTAAGGTAACCCTGGAGGAGCTGCAGAGTTCCACAGCAGAGACTGGAGTATCTGTACATAAGACGACAATAAGCAGTATGCTTCCATAGAGTTGGGCTTTATGGCATGCGATCAGGGACCCCCACTGCGAGGGTTAATGTGGGGATCCCCAGCACTGGGGGGGTTAATTTTAGGTGCTGGTGGGGGTACTTAAAGTACCCCCGCTGCCAACCTTAACTGTTTGTGTGCCGCGGGAGTTTATCTCAGATGTCTTTGTGAAAGTTTTATGTAACTGGCAGTGTTTTGCGCGGTTCAGGATCGTGGAGCCTCATTTTCATATTTTTTGGCCATCATTTTTTTTCTCGCTTAGCCCTTTTTTTGAGTGCTGAAATGGTGGCAATTGGGGTTAAATTGGGGTTAAGACAAGAGACACAGGGGAGGGAGAGGAGGAGGGGACGAGAGACACAGGGGAGGGAGAGGAGGAGGGGACGAGAGACACAGGGGAGAGAGAGGAGGAGAGACACAGGGGAGGGAAAGGAGAAGGGGACGAGAGACACAGGGGAGGGAGAGGAGGAGGGGACGAGAGACACGGGAGGGAGAGGAGGAGGGGACGAGAGACACGGGAGGGAGAGGAGGAGGGGACGAGAGACACGGGAGGGAGAGGAGGAGGGGACGAGAGACACGGGAGGGAGAGGAGGAGGGGACGAGAGACACAGGGGAGGGAGAGGAGGAGGGGACGAGAGACACAGGGGAGGGAGATCTCAATTTAGACCATTGAATTTATTATTAGCATCCTTAAATCTTAGGAGCAATGACTAGTTAAAAACAACAACAACAACAACCATTATCTTTGGATATGCATGTGGGATTCCGGCGCTAGCTATCAAAGGAACAGCACCCTTAAATAGTTATGACTTATACAGCAATAACTATTTCACAAGAAAGAATAATAACATGCATAATATTTCATTTATAATGAATACAAATATGGTAATAATACATATATGAAACTACATGAGAAGAGTTATAGTATTGAGATGATATAACAATGAGTTATGCATAGGGGAGAAAGCCAAAGATGATTAGCAAATTTGAGTATATAAATGATAAAGAAATAGGCCCTCATTCAATTACGATTTGGCCAATTGAATAGGGGTCTAAATAAGCACATAGCATATTTTTTTTAAATAAGTTTTTAGTTAGTGAAAACCTTGCTTTTGGATAGATGCTTACCAACTAAAAACATCTTTAAAAAAAAATATGTTATGTGCTTATTTAGACCCCTATTCAATTGGCCTAATTGCAATTGAATGAGGGCCATAGTATGTGAAAAAGGAAATATAAATATAACAACATACAAAAGATAAAATCAAAGAAATAAAATGTGAATTTGAAAAAGAAGTTCCAATGAGGAAAATAATTTATAATGGAGAAAAAATTGAGAATCTAAAAATAAGAAATATACAAAATGAATATGTGTCAATAATCTAGATCAACTGACAAAATAATTGATATAATATATATTCAAACAAATACAACAGCAAAAACTCACCTATTATGTATGAAGGATTTTGATCTATATCTTTCATACACTAAGTATAGGTGAATATACAACATACAAAACAAAGTAAGGGTTAATAAGGAAAATAAAAAATGTGATTTAAGAGGATGAATATGTATTTTATAAACAAAGATTTTCTACATATAAGTGATGATGTAATAGAATGTTATTGAAAGAAATACAAAAATATATTGTTCTAATAAAATTAGTTTTTTTAACATCATATATGGTAACAAGGGATATTTTTAGAAACTTCATAGGTCCAAAAATAAACAATTGTGGATTCTATATGTGATTGAAATAAAAACTAAGTGAATTTAATCAGTTATTATCTTCTACCACAATGTACATAAATAGCGCTAATAAGCAGCATTGTGAGGCCCCTGATGAGTGACACCTAACAGTCTCATGAAACTCGTGTAGGGCTTTTAGTGACGTCACTAACAGGCGCCAAATAAGCTCAGCACGCTCAGATCAGTGTTTACACGTCAGGAAACAACATAGGGAATTTGAAGGCATAAAATCCCATATTATATTTAAAAAAAGTGCAGGAATAAATTTTCAAATATGTGGTATTAATAGTGGATGTAGAAAAAACACTTAAGGCAAAGATTAACAGTTTGGGGAAAACAAAGCATCTCTGAAGTATAAGCTAGCAAAAGTAGTTATTCATGAGTGATAAATATTGAAAAAACAAGTCTCATATAAAGAATATTATGAATGTATAAGAACCAGGTATTAGCCACAGATGAAAAAAAAAAAAAAAAATGTGTTAAATAAAAATTATAAGTAGTGGTTACCATGAAGTAAAAAGTAATAAAAAATAGACTATCAGCAACATATCCAAAAGCAATTTAGTGAGTGATATAAGTAGTTACAAAGAACTGCAATCAATGATGGCAGTCACAAAATATGTGTATTATACAAAAAAACTAATTACTGAGCACAAGATACAGTTGCATAATAGAATTATTCAGTTAATACTTAAATTACTGGTTATCAATCACTGTAAAGCAAATGACTAGAGAATCACAGTCATGAGATAAGTATATGAAAATAAAGGCACTGAGAAATATACCGGATTTACTTGAATCTAATGCGCACCTTTTTCGTTAAAAATCGGGTCCCAAAGTCGGAGTGCGCATTAGAATCTCTGGCGCACTAGATTAGATGTTTTCAAGGTTAACATCGAATCTAGTGCGCCATTGATAACATTGATGCACAGAGAGCCCCACGCAGAGCCTGGCACCCAGAGAGCCCCTGCACACAAAAGCATAAAGAAAAAGAAAAGAAAAAAAAAAAGGAAAGGAAAGCACAGTGCAATAACGAATATTGTTGTTGTTTTTTTTTTATTATTCTTTTTTTTTTAATTGACAATACAAAGATATAAAAGTGAAAAAATACACACACATAGTTGTGGATATAACTCGATATCAATTTTGAAAAAACATTACGTATGTATTTAAAAGAAAAAAGAAAGAAAAAAAAAAGAAAACACAGGATAAAAAGACACCATGCACTCATACAATCATACCGAAGGTTCCATAATTTAGTTAATACAATATAATGGAGAAACGTATTTTACAGTGATTTTACCATCAATCCCATTTCGACCAGTTAATAAGGGACACATATTTCTGAGATACTGAACAATTATTATTGTGCATCAAGTCCCTATTCAAACTACTGTATTTGCCGGCGTATAAGACGACTTTTTTGCCCTGAAAAACATGCATCCAAGTGGGGGGGTCGTCTTATACGCCTGGTGCACTTCAGTTGGGATAGACATAGCTGCCCATAGTGGCCTTCCGATACTCGCCCGGTGCCCATAGTGGCCTCCCGATGCCGGCCTACCTCATTCTACATACCATCCAGTATCGCACTGCATCCAGCGCGGCCGCGGCGGGTCATCAGCGTGGCTGAGGCGAGCATCAGCAGAGAGACAGGGGGCCAGCCTTTTCGGCGTGACTGGCCCGTTCTGCTCAGCGGGAAGCAGCGGCGCACCGGCCTGCCCCTTGTCTACGCAGAGCTTGCACATGCGGAACTATATCACATGTTGGGGGGTCGTCGTATACGCCGGGTCGTCGGTAATAACATTACTCCGTTCCCTGATTGTTGGTACAGTAGGTTGATTCCAATATTTCACGATCAGCCATCTAGCCACTAACAAAATATGACAGATCGACAGCCTTATTAAATTGCGATTCGGTAAATTTAAAAGGGCTCTATTTAAGCACACAGCATATTTTTTTTACAGAAGTTTTTAATTAGTGAAGATCCTGCTTTTGGATAGAAGTTCACAAACTAAAAACTTTTGTAAATAAAATATGCTCTGTGCTTAAATAAAACCCTTTTAAATTTACCAAATCGCAATTTAATAAGGTTGCAAATGTCTATCTGCTAATGGCATTTTCTCAAGGTTCATATGAAAAATGACTTATTGTGGAGAGCATAAAATTTGTTTGCCCATCACCTTTGATAATAACTGACAGATTTCAATCAACCACCTGTAGATTCTATTACACTCCCACCATACATGGAGTACCTCGTAGACCACACAATTTCCAACATAAGCGTTCCCTTTTTGGGTCAATTTTGGCCATTTTAGCCAGAGTTAAATGCCATCTATGCAATATTTTAAAGAATAACTCTGTGTATGCTGTATTAACTGACGATTTTTTAACTAGTTTTATGATTTCCCTCCACCTGATATCATCTAAGTTCATTCTAAGGTCCAGCTCCCAGCCTTTAATTCCTAAGCTTTTGGAGAATGGAGTGGACTCATTAATAATCCTGCTACATTTAGAAATTATATGTAACGTTTCTCCCTTTATAAACAAGTCTTCTATTTTTGTTGGAGTACTCATCCCCGAAGTTTTAGAACCCCTTCCATACAGATTTTTCCTCAAGCTTTCATAATTAAACCAATTATTTTTTTTTGTCTCTAGTTTAAACTGCAACTCCTGTAAGGTAATAACGTTGCCTTTATTATATAATTCGAATATAGAAGCTAAAACCCTGATCTATTAATATTTTAATTGATGGACATAGCTCTTTCGTTTTAAGGGACTCAATCGGTGCTGCCAATGAGGGGAATTTGGACAATTTCATTTTCTCTTTATTATTATTATACCAGTATTTTAAAGTCGCTTTGATGTTTTTTGGAAGTTTGCTAAACAAGATTTTATTATAATTGGAGAACCATAAAGTAATTTGAATGGGAAATTCCTTAATTAAGGCTTCTTCCAATACCAACCATCTTGGTTTATCTTGAATGGTATTCCAACTTATAAGTTGGAATATAATGATCTTTTGATGAATTTCTTTTATACAGGGTGCATTTAGACCTAATTTATCTAATTTATTATGAGTTATACTTTTCCTAATTCTGTTTTTTTTCCCTCATAAATGAATTTATCAAGTTGGACTTGAATGAGATTTAGATAATTATTTGCTAAAATATCCAGTATTGATCTCATACAGTAAGTAATTTTTTGTATAATACTCATCTTGGTCGGCTAGAATAGCCTCAATAAATATAAGTTGAGGTGTCTCCAGCCAATTAAAATTGGCCTAATTTGTTTCATTACCTCATTAATGTTATCTTTAAGAATCTTACTGACACAGAAGGAGAATCTAATCCCTAGATGAACTATATAACGGGATTTCCAATTAAAACTTAAACATTTCTTCAACCTTTTTTTGACTTCAGGTTTTATGCCTCTAATTAAAGTATCTGATTTTAACTGGTTAATTTTAAAGTAAGACAATCTACCAAATTCATCTAGTATTTCCTGAAGTTTTTGACAGGAAGTCTCTGGGTTGGATATAGTGATAATGATATCATCCGCGAAGGCCACGTATTTAAATTCTTCCTGTCCTATAAATACCCCCTTGATTTCTCTACAGTCTCTTATATATATCACTAGCGGCTCCATAATATGAATGAATAATAACGGAGATAGTGGGCATCCCTGGCGGGTACCATTGCCTATTTTAAAATTGCTTTGACTCAAAGTCAGGACTCCCAACTCGTGCAAATGAATTTGTATATAGAGCCTTAACTGACTTAGAGGCGAACTCACCAAACCCAAACTTCATAAGTATAGTTAGCAAAAATTCCCAATTGACCCTATCAAAGGCTTTCTCCGCATCCAATGACAGGGTCCGTAAGGGTACCTCATTATCCTTAACATAAGACAAAATATTCAATAATCGTCTGGAGTTGTTAGACGCCTGGCGTCCTGGGATGAATCCAGTTTGATCGGAGTGAATCACATTAGCAAAAAAAAGTTTTCAATCTATCAGCAAAAATCTTTGAGTAGATTTTAACATCAATACTTATTAGTGAGATTGGACGGTAGCTCCTACAATCCTCCGGGTTCTTCCCTTCTTTCAAAATATTTACTATTTTGGTCTCCGACATCTCCAGAGAAATATCCCCAGTTAGTTTGATGTCATTAAATAGGCCACATAAGTGTACTTTGATCTCAGACTGAAGTACCTTATAAAAAAAAGTGGTCAAAACCATCCATTCCTGGAGCTTTATTTGATTTACCACTATTTATTACTTCGATTATCTCCTCTATAGTTATATCCCTATTTAAATATATTGATTCTTGATCCGAAATTCGAGGAATCTTAATATTATCCAAATAGGTATTAATATCCTCTTTATCTGGAACGACAAAAAGCCGATCATTCTCTAAGTTATATAATTTCTTATAAAATCATGGAAAACCTCACTGATTTTATCCGGATTAATATGCACATTTTGCTCATCATCATGTATTTTTAAAATCCTATTTTGTTTACATTGTTTCTTTAGTCTATTTGCAAGAAATTTGCCAGTTTTATTACCATACAGAAAATGAGATTGCTGAAATCTCCATAAAAGGCTATGCATTGCAATATACTTTTTATTTGATTATTTATTATATTTATTTTATTTCCGATGACTTTATTCACACTTTTTAATTAATCTGATATTTTTAGGGATTTTCCTCGTTGCCTTTTAATTTCTGCCATCCAAGAAATCAAGATTCCTCGGTTATAAGCTTTATATTAGCACCATAGTGTCTTCGGGATGTTACCGAATCCTTATTAATCTCGAAGAATTCCTGAGTATCCTTTTTCAAAGCATTAAGATTATCTAGATTTTTAATTATGGGATTGATTTTCCATCTTTTTTGTGGTTTTAGTTCCAGTACATCCTCCAAAATTATACTGTTCATAGAATGGTCTGACCATGGCGACTGAACAATATCTGTCTTCCTAATCAGTCTCAGGGTACTCAGATCTGCAAAAATAAAGTCTATACGGGATGACGATTCAAATCTATTTCAAAAGAATGTGTATATAGCTCATATTTGTCAAATTTGTACTATTTTATTAATTAGGGCTTCTGATTTTACCTTTTGACACCCCTGTTTATCCATAAGTGCGTCAATTGCCATATTGAAATCTCTGCATATTATAAGCAATCCTTTCTTTAATTTATATATATCAGTTAATAAACTTTTTAGGTACCTGATCTGATTCTGGTTAGGCAGATAAGCATTTACCAAAGTTGTTAATCTGTTATTAATAAACCCTGTCCAGATTATAAATCTGCCTAGGGGGTCTATTTTTGTGAATTCCTCAGAGACCGTTAATCTTTTATTGAAGAGAATAGATACTCCCTTGGATTTACGATTAAATGTAGAATTTATACTAATCGGAAATTGATTATTGAACATATATTGTAGTGCCTCTTTCTTTAGGTGGGTCTCCTGGAGACATAAAATGTCGGCTTTAGCCTTTTCAAATTATGACAAAATTATTTTCCTTTTTGTCAGTGAATTTAATCCATTTACATTATGTGAGATTATTTTTATACCCTTATTCATCTAGGTAACCAATGGACCGAACTATCCTGCAAAGTAAGTAAGTCCATCATTAGTATAAAATAGACCTTCCTCATTCTTACAACACACATACACTTCCTAAAAAGGACACAAAAGTGAGTATCACATAACTTCATACTACTAAAAACATACATACACCTCATCAGAAAACTAAAACATACATACTTTGGATTTACAGGGCAAATACCCAATGTTAGGAAATGTCAGGAATGGTTTCCCATTAATAGTTGGGAGACTGAAATGTGGGGGTGGACTGTCTGATCCATCCATGGGCCAATCTATATAAGCTAAAAATAAGTTTCCCTTAAATATAAGTTATTACACCCAGGGAAAAAGAAAATGGGAGAACACATTTTTAAAGAAAACAAACATTTAAAGCACAACAATGTGTTAACTTAAGATTCCTTACTAAGGAAAAAAATTTTTTTTTACTAACCCCTTTGAACTAGGAGTACATCTGAAATTGTATTCTTCCCGCTAACAGGATTAACTACTTCCTATATGTGAATTTCTATCTCTTCCCATGTGTTTATGATATTGAGATAATTAACCTCGTTATATTTAGTACTTTATACCTATATAGTGGGTAATTTACCCCAAGAAAAAAAAAGAAAAACTACTAAATAATAATAATCTGTGCCTCTTTTTGCTCAAACAATTATTTATACTCTACAAATCTCACTTACTTATGGTTTATAGCAATCTAAATCAATCCCAGTAAATATGTTTCCAGAGTACCCTAAAGTAGAGGTTTATACCTATTTTAATAATTATGCCCACAGTGTGTATATATATATACCAGTCCAAGCCGCCCCCCCCCAAGAAAATTTCTGTCTTCCTAACTAGCTCTAACCTCTAAATTTTCTTGTTTAATTTTTGTTTTAACCATATCAAATTACTGGCAGTCAAAGTAGGTTGCTTAACCTCTTTATCTAATGAGGCTATTTCAAACTGCCAGGATTGCATTATCTTTATTCCCTCCAGAACTGATTTTATCCTGTGCCAATTAGAATCTTTATACACTTAAAATACCCACCGGAGATAGAAATTAGATATAAATGGTTTTCTGCCTTAGAATTTGAGTTATCTCGTTGTATTCTCTTCTTCTAGATAGTGTCTGGGCAGATAAATCTGAAAAAATTCTAATATTCTCATATGGGGGTGAAAACTTTTGCTTTACATATGCCACCCTCATATAGCATCTTTATATGATCGGTAGTGGACTCTCATACTAACCTCCCTAGGTATGGATTTATCCAAGTGTTTCGATAGGGGTATCCTATGAATAACATCAATAGTGTTTTCATTTGTTAGAACATTTGGAACCAATGTCCTTAAAAAGTTCTCCATATAAGATTTTAAGTTGCTGTCTTGTATGGTCTCAGGTATGCCTTTCAAACGAAGATTGTTCATCCTGCTTCGGTCTTCTAAAGATGGTATTTTAATCGTTAAGTCCTCAATTTTATTTTCCAGAGCCATTGTATATTTGAGTAGATTGTTATTGTCCGTGATTAAATTGTCGCAAACATTTTCAACTAATTCAACTCTTTGATTTACTTCTTTAATATTAGAGTTGGGTGTTGTCTGATATTTTTTTACTTCAGATCAGAGATTAGGTTTGTTTAAAAAATCTGTAACATTTCTTTCATTTTAGAGAATGTGAGAGTTTCCTCTTCATCTGAAAACGAGTTTGCCGAGCTTGTTGTTTGGGAGGCTTTATCTGTTGATTGATTAGCCAACAATGTTGGAACGGTATCTTCTAGGGTTTTTATGGTCTAATTTTTTTTCCCTTGGTTGGCATGTTTACAGAAATATGCGTATTCAAGTTCGATGTCGTTTCTGAATTCACTCTGATAGCCCAAACTCTACCGTGACGTGCATCTCAATGCTCCTAATGGGCTTTAGTTTCTTCCACCTTTTAAATGAGGGATGACTTGGCCAATTCCACTGTATTTTATATAAAGCTATATTGAAATAGCTACACCCCTGGAATCAGCTCTTATCTCATAGGAAAGATGGCAGGCTCTTTTAAATAATCTATAGACCACTTCAAAGACCAGATATCCATTGGTGGGTTTAATTAGACCCTCAATGCTATCATATGAGTATGTGAAGTAAATCAAAACTGGAATTTTTAGCAGCCGTTACTAGTTACCAATCACTTGGCAAACTGCCATATATCTCTCCACACAGGATACAATAGTTTCCCACTACCCCACCATTTGAGATAATCTCTAGGGCTTCTACCAATCTTCTTTATTATTGGTTCTTCTAGGCATATGATAAAAAGACAGTTATAACCCCATTTGCTATGGACCGGCACAAGACCTCTCTTTTATGACCCAGTTAGGGTCTATTTCTGATTCAAAGGGTGTGCGAATCAGCTAGATTCTTTTGTCTTTTCATTGTTCATATAAGACTATTAGATCTCACCCTCTTCAGATCATCCCTCTTACTTTGTCTTTATAAAGCTTTTAGACTGAAGAAATAAATCCCCTCCTGGAACGCTCTTATATATATTTGGAGACCTTCCTATTAGCTTCAGGGATACTTTACTTTGCTAAAGGTTTGGACTCTTTTGTAAATATCCTTTGTATCTCTTTAAATCATCTTGCATCTGCAAGGCCCTTTGTCTCATTAAATGGCGATTCATTCTTTGTGTGGTGTTTAATAAAAGGTACAATGTCCCACGAATCACCCACTCACCACATCCTGAGATGTCACAAACTCCATCTGCTGCTGCATAATCATTCAAGGCCAGGTAGTGTGCAGCTATTCCCCCATGCCTCCAGTAGTCCAGCAGACCCCTCTGATGTCTCTCCAAACCAAAACCGCCGATACAGAGCTCTTGCGAGATGACGACTCTCTGAGCTCAAATAGGGGTCTCCTTACGGTTCCTCTTATGGTGTGCTGTGCACATCCTCCCTGTGATCCAATGCAGCGTTTGAGGGTATAGGGGAGATCTTAGGAGGGGTAAAAGTCAATATGGAAGAAGTGAAGTTGAGGAGTAGAAATCAGTAACGGCTAGCGCGCCAGTCTCCCCGCCATCCTGACGTCAGCTTCACTCTGACGGAAGATCCATTTCCTGTTGTTGTTTTTACTAGGTAAATGTTCATTTGAGTTGCCAGTATTGTTTACTGCAACTTTTTGTGGTACTATTGCAGGGGTCCTCAAACTTTTTAAACCAGTTCACTGTCCCTCAGACACTGTTGGGGGCCGTACTATAGTTTGAAAACAATATGAACAAAATTCCTATACAGTATATATATATATATATATATATATATATATATATATATATATATGCATATATGCACATATATACATAGTTATGAAGAGTGAGGTAGCCGTGAATGTCAAGTATTGACTCTGACTTGACAAAGAGGAACGCTCTCGAAAGGTCGTAATGAAACCTATGAATATGTTTGTCCAATAAAAAAGGTATCACTATATACTGCGCATATATATATATATATATATATATATATATATATATATATATATATATATCACTCCTTTCATTCCTTATGCCCTACCTTCTCCCTCTCTTCTATCTCTCCTTCCTCTCGCTACTTCTCCTTCTCTCTTCTCTCTCCCTTGTCCCTTCTCTCCTTTCTATCTCTTCATCCCTCTCTCTTTCCATGTCCCTCTCTCTTTTTTTCCTGTATCTCTCCATCCCTATCTCACCTTTGTCTCTCTGTCCATCTCCCTCCCTTTTTATTTATTCCTCCCTCTTTCCCCATGTCTCTCTCTCCCTCCCCTTTTTTTCTCTCTCTGCCTCCCTATCTTTTCTTTCTCTCTCTCCCTCTGTCTATATTCCTCTCTCTCCTTTCTATCTCATCCTCACTCTGTCTTCCCATGTCTCTCTCTTCCTCTCTCTCATTCCCTCTTCTTTTTCTCTTTCTCCATCCCTATCTCTCCTTTCTCTCCCTCTCTCTCTCTCTGTCCATCTCCCTCCTCTCTCTCCTTTCTATCTCTTCATCCCTCTCTCTCCAACTCCCTCCCCATCCCTATTCTTTTTTTCTCTCTCTCTATCCCTCACTGTCCATCTCCCTCCCGCCTTTCTATCTTTTCCTCCCTCTCTCTCCCCCATGTCTGTCTCTCTCTCCCTCACTCCCCTTGCCTCTCTACCTCACTCCCCTTTTTCTGTCAGTCTGTCTCTCCCTCACTCCCCTTGTCTCTCTACCTAATTCCCCTGGTCTCTCTCTCCCGCACTCACTCACTACCCTTGTCTCTCTACCTCACTCTACCCCCTGGTCTGTCTATATGTCTTGCTCTCTTTCCCTCACTGCCCTCTTGCCTTAATGCTGCCGGTGTGTGGCTCCTCCCCCTGGCAGCTCCTTCCTGGGTCAGCCCCTGCTCTGGCTAGTCAGATGACTAGGAAGTGATAGCAGGGGCTGCAGCTGTGGAGAGACGTAGGGGCCTTGGGGAACAGGCAGATGGGGGCCCAAGTTCAGGACTCTGGCGGGCCAGATCCAGCCTGCGGGCCATAGTTTGGTGACCCCTGTACTATGGTGTACAAAAATGTAACCCAAATTGGCTGAGAAACAGAAAGGATGTCATATGATGCAAAATGCAAAAGCAAAGTTATTTTTTCTGCTGAAAAAAATGTAAACAGACAAGCTGGAAGAGAGTTCTTGTACCTGACAAATGTGCATTACATTCGCCAGAAAAACATTTTTTTTGATTCATGGGTACCAAACTTGGGGTGCACATTAGATTCGATAGCACACTACATTCGCATAAATACGGTACTAAACACAATAACATCACAAAGAGATGAAAAAGGAAAGGTTGCAAAGTTGAACCAATATTACAATTACAATGTGTCAAAGATATGTGTACATTACAAACCATAAGGTACAAGGAATTTAAAAAAAAATAAGTGACTATTAAATATCAGTCACAGAACATGTAACAATATGAAAACAATAGACAATATTTATTTTTATATAGTCTTGGCGAACAAAGATTTAAGAGGGTTGTCCACATCTACAGGCTGTCTGGTGGCTGAGCAGGCCAATGCAGGACAAGCAGACTTGACCGCAGTGGTTGCACAGGAAGGCTTATTCTGGGTTTTTTCTATGTCTCCTTTTGTCCTCAAAATCAGCCCTGCATGTGGTCTCGAAAGAGAAGAAAGCCTGGTGAATGGTACTTCTCCAGCTAAAGTGGAATGGTCTGAAGCTAAAGCGGACCATCGATGATAGTCAATATGAGAGGTATCAAGGGACTGTTTCAGTGAGTCCTTGTATATCTTCTTCGGTCCTCCTCTGTCACGATTGCCAGTGGTAAGCTCAACATATAGCACAGTCTTTGGAAGCCGATCATCCTCCATCCTAGATATGTGTCCTGCCCAGAGCAACTGCTTCTTCAAAAGTATGGTCTCAATGCCGGTGACTCCTGCCTGTTCTAGGAATTCAGTGTTAGGGATGTGGTCATTCAAGTGAAAAGTTGAGAATGGTGCGGAGGCAGCTTTGATGAAAGCGCTCAAGAAGTAGGTGGTGGCAGTAGGTAACCCATCACTCTGAACTGTATAGTAGGGTGGTCAGCACAACAGCTCCATACACGTTGACCTTTGTGCACTTGTTCAGATGCTTAGAGAGGACATGCTAGTCTGTTGTCAATTTCCTTGTCAACCTTTGCGTCTGAGGAGAGGATGCAACCCAGGTAGGTAAACTATTGGACTGTTTTCAGCTTAGACTCGCCAATAGTGATGCGAGGAGGACAGTAATCTTCCTGAGGTGCGGGCTGGTGAAGGAGAACTTCAAACGGACTTCTAGACCGTAGAGCTCAGCAGCCTCATTGAAGCAAGATGTCATTTGCTGCAGAGCTGTCGCTATATAGGAAACCAGGGCAGCATCATCGGCGAAGAGTAGCTCTCAAACTAGTCGTTCGACTGTCTTGGTGTGGGCTTTAGTCACCTCAGGTTGAACAGACTGTTGTCTATGCGGAATCAGATGTAGAGTCCATCCTCAAAATCAAGGTCTGCTGTGGCCCTTTGCAGCATCATTCTGAAGAAGAGGCGTGAATAGGGTGGGTGCAAGGACACAGCTCTGCGGCACGCCATTGCTTATTGTGAAGGGCTCAGATAGGTCATTGTTGTGCCTAACTTGGAAACGCTGGTCTTCATGTAGGTGGATGATCATTTTGAGTAACTTAGTAGGACATCTTATACGTTCCAGGATTTGCCACAGACCCTTCCTGCTCCCAGTGTCTAAAGCTTTGAAAAGGTCAACAAACGTCATATAAAGTCCCTTGTTCTGTTCTTTGCATTTCTCTTGGAGTTGTCTGAGAACAAAAAACATGTCACTGTTGGCTCTAAAGCCACACTGAATCTTGGGGAGGAGTTCTTCTGCGATAGTCGGCACCAGTTATACCCCGTTAATTGAAGCAGTCTGACTTTTCTCCCTTCTTCTTGTACAGGGTGATGATGACTGTGTCACAAAAGGTCCTGTGGCAGTTTGCCTTCGTGCCAGCAGCAAACAAAGAGCTCATAGAGTTTAGTGTGAAGTGCTGGGCCTCCATGTTTCCAGATCTCAGCTGGGATCCTATCAACTCCTGCAGCCTTACCATTTTTTTATCTGCTCAATAGCTTTTACAGTTTTTTCAAGAGCAGGGATTTCATCCAGTTCTGTTTTCATTGGTTGTTGTGGAATGCGATGGAGCCATGAGACTGAAACTATGCGGCTGGCACAGATTAGAGCCTGAAAATGATCAGACCACCTATTTAGAATCAACACCTTCTCTGCACTGTGCAATGAGCTTTGGACCAGGTCTGAAGGGCCATACATGTTAGGGCATGACGGCTGAGTGAGATGCGCTTGATGAGCGGAACTCTTTTTCAACAGTAATTCATGGATCTCCTGTTTTCGTTAAGCCAGTCTTTGTTTTTCTCTTCAGAATGCTTCAGGATGCTGGTTTTGAGCTGTTCCCATAGAGCATCTGAGGAGGGATCCATGAAGCATCTGCAATCTTCTAGTCTTGACCGGAAGACGACCTTCACTTCAGCTGACTGGAGTTTACAGATCAGTAACTTCTTCTTTGGTGCTCGTTTCCTCTTTAGTTTAGGACTGAAGTGGAGTCGAAGTTTGCAGTGCACCAGATGGTAGCCCGTATTACATTCTACGCTGGGCATCACTCGGGTGAGCAGGACATCTTGAAGGTCTCGCTGGCGCACCAGAATATAGTCTATAAAGTGCCAGTGCTTGGATCGAGGATGCATGCAGGTTGTCTTTAGTCTGTCTTTCTGCTGGAAAACTGTATTGGCGATAGGGAGTTTCTGCTCAGTGCAAAACTCTAGCAGAAGGCACCTGTTGTCATTGTAGCGTCCGTGATTGCCAAGTACCCATTCCAAGCGTCTGAATCCTTGCCTACTCTGGCATTGAAGTCGCTGAGGATAATGACCTGGCCTGCGGGGACGTTATGTACGAGAGTCGATGTAAAACTGGTCCTTTTCTGCAGGATCCGCTTGAAAAGTTGGGTCATAGACACAGAAAATTGTAAAATTGTATTGCTTGCTTTGAAGTGGGAGATGCATAAAAATGATGCGGTCGCTGTGACCCTTTGGCAGGTTATCAGGTTTGGAGCCGATATGGTTCCTGACCAGAGAGATGTTTCTCATTTTCTGACTTCCCTGACCAGTAGAGGGTAGAGCCTGCCCCGTGTTCCTGAAGGCTTCCTTCCTCTGGGAGGCGGTCTTCACTGTAGGCAACAATGTCAATAGCCAGCCTTAATAGTGCCCCGTTCTTTTCGACCTCGGTCTGTTGTGTCAAGCATAGTTCTGATGTTCCAACATGCAAGGTTTCATTTCAAGTACACCTTGTGAGGCAGATGTTCTTTTTTTATTGAATTTTGACAGCATTTGGAGATGCCCGTTGACTGCGGGAGACAAGCTTTCTGTAGGCCACCTTTTCTAGGCCATTCTCCATGAGGAGCAAGCAGTGCTGTCCCTCGAGAAGGCTGCTTTGTCGTTCAAGGTGCTACCAAATGATGCCATCGTCTCCTGGGTCAGCGTTAGGCGACCCATACATCTGAACCGCCTGCATGCAGAATTGAGACTGCGGCTTCCAGTGACATCTTCCACCTGCCGTATCGCACCTTTCCCATCGCTGCAGGGCTTGAAAATGTTGATTGTTCTAGATGTAGACGTCCCCCTTGGGATTGAGCAATGGAGTTTTTAGGGGAGATGCAGTGTGTGCAGTACTAGACCCACCCTTTACACTCAGGGTTCATCTGTCATGGCCTAGCAAGCTCTGTGAAAAAACGGGGGGACACCAACGAGAAGGTGTTGCTACGGACACATTACGGTAGGAGAGGCCATATGCAATGACCTCTTGATTGGTAAGCCAGCTATTGGTCAAGCAGCAATCACTGCGAATACGCTTTCCCTGGACAAGTGGGCCATGCAGGCCAGGTCACCCACCCACCCTGACAATATTGTAGCAGCCTGTTAAAGTTACAACTAGAAAGTAAAATGGTACTTAATTCAGTATATATGCATTAAATATAACAGATCGCAGTCCAACTAAACCTGAAGCAAAAAGAATAGTGGGACTATCCTACTATATTGGATGCAGGGATATATTAATACAGTGTGAGCTGAAAAAGAAGAAATAATATACAAACAAAAAATAAAAATACACAATGCCTTAGTGATGTCTAATTACTGATCTGGAATCAGCCCGTTGTTTTTAACAGTTCATATTTTAATTAACATAAGTTTTTAAAAAGTTGTAAAAAAAGCTTATATTTTAGATAACAATTAATTTGTGGTAAAAATTTTTTTTTTTTTTAAAAATTAAACAACCACAAAAAGGATGTTTCTTTTTTGTTTTTGTCCTCTCTATGGGCTGACTTGATCAGTTTATCTGAAAACAAGTGATAGCATATTTGATCTAACACCTTTGGTTGGAATAAAATAACACATAGGAAAAGTTACACACATTGAAACCGTTGTCAGTTATTATATTAGTTTTAAATACGAACTGCAGTGGTCTTTTAAACTAAAGGCTGCAATGGGGAAATAGACACAGACACTTACCCCGAGATCTTTGAATGTACTGATAACATTGCTTGCCAGGAAATGCTCTGCACATTCTAGGGAAAAGAGTTTTGAAACATGAGAATACACACACATTACTGTCAGATATTTAAAGGTATATTAAAGTGAGGTGGGTTATGAATGCATCTTGTAGAATGCAATCATAACCATCGAAGCAAAAAGCATTAAAATAAAAAATGTGCTGGGGGTGATGTTTACACCCAAAACAGCCTCTGCAGCTTCTGCAGTAGCTACTGTAAGCCGCCATGACGGGTACACAAATCTCTCATGTGTACCCTCGCACACAGAGCATGTGCTGCGGATTGGCTTTCCAGGCACTGGGAAGCAGGGAGTTAACAGCCTGCTAAGGGGGTGGGATCAGATCAGTGCAGCAACAAGCCTCCAGCATATGGAGGAGCCAGGGAGAGAGCTGATCTGCTCACAGGCTGCCCATCCTAGGCAAGGCACACCTCAACCCCCAGTGAGTGTGTGTGAGTGTGTGTGTGTGACAGGCTCAGTATGTCTGTCTGTATGAGTGAGAGTGTATGTCTGTGTTTGAGAGTGTGTCTCTGTGAGTGTGTGAGTGAGAGTGTGAGTGAGCAATTATCTGGGGCTTGGGGGTGGTTGGGGGCAATTCACTGGGGTTGCCTGGAGGTCACAGGCAATTCTCTGGGGCTAGGGGGCAATTCTCTGGTGTTGGTGGAGGTCACAGGGCAATTCTCTGGGGCTAGGGGGCAATTCTCTGGTGTTGGTGGAGGTCACAGGGCAATTCTCTGGGGCTGGGGGGGCAATTATCTTGCGTTGGGGGCAATTATCTAGGGCTGGGGGAGGTCATTGGGCAATTCTATGAGGCTGTGGGGCAATTCTCTGGGGTTGGTGGAGGTCACGGGGCAATTGTCTTGGGCTGGGGGAGGTCATCGGGCAATTCTATGCTGTGGGGCAATTCTCTGGGGTTGGGTGACAATTATCTGGGGTTGGGTGAGGTCACAGGATAATTCTCTGGGGCTAAGGGAGGTCATTGGGCAATTCTAATGGGCTGGGGGGCAATTATCTGGGGCTGGGGGAGATCATGGGGCAATTCTATGGGGCTGTGGGGCAATTATCTGGGGTTGGGAGTCAATTCTCTTGGACTGGGTGGCCATTCACTGTGGTTGGGTGAGGTCATGGGGCAATTATCTGGGGCCGTGGGGCAATTATCCGTGGCCGTGGGGCAATTATCTGGGGCTGAGGTGAGTATCATCTGGGATGTAGACAAAACAATCAGTAAATGAAGGGACAGAAATCTAAAGGAAAGGAAAGTGTCTGACATCATGTGACTTCTCACATTAGGGCAGACATCAGGTGATAACTGAGCATGTCTGCACAAATCCCAGGCAAAAAAGAAACATGGAATAAGATATGCTAATTTTCCCTGGGAATTTCTGGGGGTGTCAACATTGAGAGAAAACTCTTTGCAAAAGTAAGAAAATCCGCAAACTTTGGGCTAATGGTTTAACGGTTTACTTTGGAATTTTTTCGTGCACATTTTTTTTTCCAGACACTATAAATTCGAGGAGATTATTAGATGCATTAATAACCCAGCTCACTTGCATATACCTTTAATAACAGATTACAGACAGACACAGTAGGTATACCCAGCACTCTCACAAAGATACAACATTTACATAATATCCTCACATATGTTTGGATCACTCAGTATATGGCTTTACTACTGTCATGTTTCCAGTTAAAGGTCCACAGCAGAATAAGAAATATATATTTTTAACGTCTGACAAAGAGCTTTAAAATCAGGAGAAAATTAACACAGCTAGTTTTTAATTAGAAACAAAATAAACTAACTTGATGCCCCCGCAAGGCCTTGGCTTACACAGCTGCTAATATTGTTAGTTTGCTGCATACTTAACAAGTATCTTCTTGAACTGCAGAGGTCCTTTAGGACAAATACAGTGCCTTGCCAAAAGTATTCACCCCCCTTGTCATTTTTCATGTTTTGTTGCCTCACAATCTGGAATTAACATGGATTGTTTGAGGATTTACATCATTTAATTTACAGAACATGCCCACAACTTTGAAGATGTTTTTTTTTTTTTATTATGAAGCAAACAATAAATAGGACAATAAACAGAATAAGTTAATGTGCATAACTATTCACCCCCCTAAAAAGTCAATACTTTGTAGAGCCACCTTTTGCGGCAATCCCAGCTCCAAGTCGCTTTGGATAAGTCTCTATGAGCTTGCCACATCTTACCACTGGGATTTTTGCCCATTCCTCCTTGCAAAACTACTCCAGCTCCACTCCTTCAAGATGGATGGTTTGCGCTTGTGAACAGCAATCTTTAAGTCTGACCACAGATGTTCTATTGCTTCGAGGTCTGGGCTTTGACTAGGCCATTCCAACACATTTACATGTTTCCCCCTAAACCACTCAAGTGTTGCTTTAGCAGTGTGTTTGGGGTCCTTGTCCTGCTGCAAGGTGAACCTCAGTCCTAGCCTCAAATCACGCACCGAGTGGTACAGGTTTTGCGCAAGAATATTCCTGTATTTAGCACCATCCATCTTTCACTCAACCGGTTTCCCAGGCCCGGCTTCTGAAAAACATCCCCACAGCATGATGCTGCCACCACAATGTTTCACCGTGGGGATGATGTTCTTTGGGTGATGTGATGGGTTGGGTTTGTGCCAGACGTAGCATTTTCTTTGATGGCTGAAAGTAATAGCTTTCTTCTGGCCACTCTGCCATAAAGCCCAACTCTATGGAGCGTACGGCTTATTGACGTCCTATGTACAGATACTCCAGTCTCTGCTGTGGAACTCTGCAGCTCCTCCATGGTTATCTTAGGTCACTGTGCTGCCTCTCTGATTAATGCCCTCCTTGGCAGGTCCGTGAGTTTTGGTGGGCGGCCGTCTCTTGGCAGGTTTGCTATTGTGCCATGTTTCCATTTGGTTATGATAGATTTGATGGTGCTCCTGGGGATCATTAAATATTTGGATTTTTTTTTATAACCTTACCCTGACTTGTACTTCTCAACAACATTGTCCCTTACTTGTTTGGAGAGTTCCTTGGTCTTCATGGCAGTGTTTGGTTAGTGGTGCCTCTTGCTTAGGTTTTGCAGCCTCTGGGGCCTTTCAAAAAAGCTGTGTATATGTAATGACAGATCATGTGACACTTAGATTGCACACAGGACATTATTTCACTAATTATGTGACTTCTGAAGGTAATTGGTTGCACGAGAGCTTTTTATGGGCTTCATAACAAAGGGGTTGAATACATACGCACATGCCAATTTTCTGTTTTCTATTTCTAAAAAATAGTTTTATGTATATATTTCTCTAACTTCACTTCACCAACTTAGACTTTTGTGTTCTGATCCATCACATAAAATTCAGATTAACAAAAGGCTGTAATGTAACAAAACAGGTAAAAAGTCAAGGGGGGTGAATACTTTTGCAAGGCACTGTATATGGAAACATTAAATCAGGCAGTATAATCCATAAAAACAACTGGTAGAACTATATCTTCATTTGAATACTATGGTAAAAACAACATCATCACAGCGGCAGTGTTACAAGCTAGTGACAATCAAAGAATGTGCTTTACAGTAGGGATATGATGGTAGTGATCAATGCTAATGGAGTAGAAACACTACCAAACTCTGTCTGATTGAAATTCAGTATCTTGCTTGCGATTTGATTTTCTGACCCATTCATGTAACATATGGGTACAATGCTAAGTTTAAAGTTTCTGTATATCTTGAACACTCCTAATTATGGTGGCAACTTAATAATAACCACCCAAACCCATCACAATGACATTCCCACTCCTGGAGTTATGTTTAGTTTTTTGAACCGCAGGTATTTTTTGGTTGGATAATTATCCAACTTTTAGATACAGATTACAGCATAGGTGCTTTTTTACATAAGCCCAGGAGTGGTAATTTAATTGTGATGAGCTTTGGTGGTTATCATTAAGTTGCCACCATAATTAGGAGTGTTCCATCAAGTATATATAGTAATACCTCTTTATGTGTTTGGGAACACAGAGTTATTGCCAAAAAGGTGGCAACTTGAGTAAGGGTTGTGCCCCTGAATTCATTGGAAAGTACCGTCATAGAGTTAGGACAATTAATGTCCTTTTTAGTCATACCAGTGTATTTGTGTTGACCCATTCTCAACGATATCATAATAAAGTCCCCCTTTTCCCCTTCCAGATGTAAGTCACTGGCTTGCATGTGACACTTACTAGGATTGTTGTGTATATGTACACATATGGTGTTTTTAATGTCAACAATAAAAGTTACATTTGATAGTATGTGATTATTTTGGTGACTCTACACTTTGGATAATTCTGAGCCAATAAGCCAAAGAGGGCACACTAAACCTACTGTTTTCTTTTTCATGTTAGGTTGTATCTTATATATTGCAGTAGGTGTAGCACTGTGAGACGCATTATTGTGGTTTGCATTTTGGCCAATTTGGTGCAGGATTTTTCAAGAGGTGTGTATATTGGAAGAGTGGAAGCTACAATTTTAAGTTTCACTTAAAATCACAGAGCTGATTCATCAAAAGTTCAAGGTCCAAGCTGTGGCAGTTATATTTATTTTTCTGTGTTCTTCAGCAGCTCACTTCACTTAATATACAAAGAACGTATACCAATAAAAGGCAAGTGTTTTTTTTACACTTATTTTTCATCTACTTTTAAAAAAATGTTTCACATAAGAGCACCTTTGACTATTGGGAATGCCCCCTTTAAAATGGATGCAACATTCACATTCATTTAAGGAAAACTATCACTGAAGACTTTAAGTACTCCACTTGAGTACTGACATATTCAGTTGCACAAAGTAAAGGAGTAAAACTGACAGATAAAACCATACTGATACAGGGGCAGACAACGAACGGCCCTGCTCTTATGAGACCCGCAATCTCGGTCGATAGAGAGGGTGTTACAGGCAAATTGCTTAAAGCTGGCCTGGTCAGCAGGTATGATCAATGGTATGTTACTCTATGTTATAGGAGTTTACATAGAGTGTATGACAGTGAGACTTTTGACAGATAGAAATTAATAATTCCATAGGGTGAAGGCCACATATGTGAATATGCACACTGGGGTAGCTTGAAGTAATAATTCTGACACAAATGGAGTTTAAAATGGCAGCTCGCATTCCAAAATCATGAAGGAATTATTGGCAAACTAGGCAAGTTCCCTAGGTTTTTTTCATACATTGTTAATATTCTATCATAGTGAACTTTAATTTAAAATAAACTTTACTTGAGGTGTACTTGGCCATTATGATATTAAACCTATTAGCTTGCACACCATCCATTTAAGGCAAATTTGAGTATGAAAAACAAAATGGTAGAGCTTTTGTTATAAAATGATACTTGCTTTTACCCCTCTCACATTATGGTGATTGGTTAATCTGCTTGATTTTGCTTTGAGGCACCACATTAATACGTAAGAGGCGTCTTCTATACAGGGTTATGGCTTCTCCAGCTGTCTCATTTCTTTTTATTGTTTTTACATATACAGGAACTCCATGTTTTTGACATCCCACTACAGGGCCAGGAGTGTGCAATATTGAAAATTAAAATAAGCTGTTTGCCTTGCCATACATAGGAGCAACACCCAAGTATCTTGATGGAAAATTGTCTGGGGCAAGATGTATGCTATATATTAGACTCCAGATTAAACATATAACCACTTATCTGAGTCTATTTTTCTGTCTCCATCAATGGATTGTAATCATGTAAAACATACTATAATTGCATTTTTGATGGACCTGTGCATAGACTTTTTTATGACGAAGGCTCCAATGTGAAGATCCCGAATTGTTATTGACAAAATTTAATTTCTCTCAAAGTCCTCAAGATTTTTGAGACCAGGAACCTAGTAGCAACATACAGGCTGGTTGCCTCTTAATATCCAGAATTTTTTAACAGGTTATAGTACAAGCTGCGTGCCAAATTATTTTCTTTTATAATTATTTTAACAGAATACATCTCATCAATCTTTCATGATGTGGACTGGCAGATACGGTCGCAGGGATCTGCACTGATCCTCAGACGCTTTTTGAGAATGTTAATCTTGTAATGTTTTTGCCAAGGACAAACTAACTATTCCAGCTTCAAAATCATTTTACTGATTAGCATAAATCATGGTTCTTCAGTTCAAGTTATCAGGGGCTGGTGTGACACCAGATAGTCAAGTTATCTTGGGCCAATCTATTGCTCAACCATTTTGATTTGCTTACCTGTCCAGACAGATATGTCATGACAATTTGTCCTTGCTTTAAAGTGACACAGCAAAGTTTGCAAATATAGCTTAATTTACAACTATAGGTAATGACAGGTACTTTATCAATTGAAAGTTATTTCAACCTACTTGCTTCAGAGGTTGTTGACAAGTAGGTTCATATATGCATACCTTGTGGTCATATTTATTTAATTATGTAAATAGCATCTGATATACTGAGACGTAATTTTATTCTTCAACCTCAAACTGCAAAAGTATCTATGTTTCTAAATAAACCACAGAATCTCATCAATACTACATGTGCAATAACTAAGTTGCAAAAAATATATTAATATCAAAAGGCAATTTGACACATAAGAAATACCATAATGGGAAAAAATGACATATAACATAGAAGGCAAAACACACTTACATGAAGCAACATGGCAACACTGGATAGTTTCAAATTATAGCACTTTAGCAAATGAATATACTATAATGGACCTAAATACTTACCTGCGGTTTAGTATAAAATACAAAGATATTTTCCCTCCCCAACATCCCCCCTCATTCTTTTTATCAGAAGTGCCTTAAGTAAGACAAAACCAAGGTTACACAGGATAAAAATATATCATTGATATATTAGTAAGGTATATAATACCAAAATATAAATACATTGGAGAGCAATCTGGATGTAAATTGTGAATTAGTGATTGTATTTTTGTGATGTAGTGTATGTATAATTCAAATGGTAAAAAGCTTAACTATTGTGTATAAATTGTCCATTCATCCTTTCATGTACTTACCTTATTAAGTCACTTAATTATGATTGGTATAACCAATACAAACTACTTGAAACTAAAAATTGAATTCATGAATGTTGTAGTTTCCAATATTTAAATTAACAGTCAGTCAGATTATAAACTTATGTTAATGAGATATAACTGCCTTAATTACTTGATTAGTTCCTGCAGTCACCTGTGTCTGAGCATGCCTAATATTTTTCTGTTCAGCCAATCGCACAGAAGACAATAGATCTAATGCTTCAGGGGCTAAACAAATAATCGTTGTTTGTGGTTGGATCAGAAAGCTGACTGACAATGTTAGGATAGTGCTATTTTAATGACATTCAGTTGATAAAGTACTTGTTATTATCTACAGGGAGTGCAGAATTATTAGGCAAATGAGTATTTTGACCACATCATCCTCTTTATGCATGTTGTCTTACTCCAAGCTGTATAGGCTCGAAAGCCTACTACCAATTAAGCATATTAGGTGATGTGCATCTCTGTAATGAGAAGGGGTGTGGTCTAATGACATCAACACCCTATATCAGGTGTGCATAATTATTAGACAACTTCCTTTCCTTTGGCAAAATGGGTCAAAAGAAGGACTTGACAGGCTCAGAAAAGTCAAAAATAGTGAGATATCTTGCAGAGGGATGCAGCACTCTTAAAATTGCAAAGCTTCTGAAGCGTGATCATCGAACAATCAAGCGTTTCATTCAAAATAGTCAACAGGGTCGCAAGAAGCGTGTGGAAAAACCAAGGCGCAAAATAACTGCCCATGAACTGAGAAAAGTCAAGCGTGCAGCTGCCACTTGCCACCAGTTTGGCCATATTTCAGAGCTGCAACATCACTGGAGTGCCCAAAAGCACAAGGTGTGCAATACTCAGAGACATGGCCAAGGTAAGAAAGGCTGAAAGACGACCACCACTGAACAAGACACACAAGCTGAAACGTCAAGACTGGGCCAAGAAATATCTCAAGACTGATTTTTCTAAGGTTTTATGGACTGATGAAATGAGAGTGAGTCTTGATGGGCCAGATGGATGGGCCCGTGGCTGGATTGGTAAAGGGCAGAGAGCTCCAGTCCGACTCAGACGCCAGCAAGGTGGAGGTGGAGTACTGGTTTGGGCTGGTATCATCAAAGATGAGCTTGTGGGGCCTTTTCGGGTTGAGGATGGAGTCAAGCTCAACTCCCAGTCCTACTGCCAGTTCCTGGAAGACACCTTCTTCAAGCAGTGGTACAGGAAGAAGTCTGCATCCTTCAAGAAAAACATGATTTTCATGCAGGACAATGCTCCATCACACGTGTCCAAGTACTCCACAGCATGGCTGGCAAGAAAGGGTATAAAAGAAGAAAATCTAATGACATGGCCTCCTTGTTCACCTGATCTGAACCCCATTGAGAACCTGTGGTCCATCATCAAATGTGAGATTTACAAGGAGGGAAAACAGTACACCTCTCTGAACAGTGTCTGGGAGGCTGTGGTTGCTGCTGCACGCAATGTTGATGGTGAACAGATCAAAACACTGACAGAATCCATGGATGGCAGGCTTTTGAGTGTCCTTGCAAAGAAAGGTGGCTATATTGGTCACTGATTTGTTTTTGTTTTGTTTTTGAATGTCAGAAATGTATATTTGTGAATGTTGAGATGTTATATTGGTTTCACTGGTAAAAATAAATAATTGAAATGGGTATATATTTGTTCTTTGTTAAGTTGCCCAATAATTATGCACAGTAATAGTCACCTGCACACACAGATATCCCCCTAAAATAGCTAAAACTAAAAACAAACTAAAAACTACTTCCAAAAATATATTAAGCTTTGATATTAATGAGTTTTTTGGGTTCATTGAGAACATGGTTGTTGTTCAATAATAAAATGAATCCTCAAAAATACAACTTGCCTAATAATTCTGCACTCCCTGTACAATTTTAAATTATACCATATTTGGAACCTCCGCCGTGTGACTTTACCCCTCAAGGTCTAGACATGCCTAGGTTAATTGGTTTGCAGCACTTTTGAACATCTTTAAAAAGGATACATCATCAAACCTTGTATTTATAGCTCTTTATATTCTTAGCTCTTTCTAGTAGATATTCCAATATTTTGTGCACTCACCAAATGATCCATTCTCTGCGGCTTTCTCTTGCAGATATAGATATAGCTTATCCACATAGGCCGATTCCAAGTCTGTAAGGAGAGAGAGAGGTGTTGAAAGAGCCATTAAAAAATATATGTTTTTTTTATTTTAGTAATTCACAAATAAAAGAGCAGATAGGAGAGATATTGAATTATTTCTCCAGAAAATAAGTTCAGTGAATCATGTTTGGCCCTTTGTTAATTAGTATTGGTTCAAATCTTTTTAATTTTTAACACACAATTTTTGAATTAATCTGGAGTAAACCTATTTACTGAAACCACAAACATAACCTATATGCCTATACTTTGGACTCACACCATGGCAGGTTGTATTGGCTAATAAAGGGGTCTAGATGCTTTATTTATGCATTGATCAATAATAAAATGAATACTGAATGATTTAGAAAGCCTTACTCCATATTAAACTTGCCTTCAAAGATCAGACTTAACATCTCATGGTCTCCACCTATAACAAGGTTAATCAGGGGCACAGCCTTCTAGCAAGCAGGGTTATATTTCCAGTTATAACACCACTTGCTACGTTAAAGTGGTATCCCGTGGCAATGCGATCTTGCTGTGGGGGCAGCCTACGAATAACTGTTTGTCCTCTTATGAAATCAGATTGTTCTTAAAACTCTTCAGACCTGACTCTAAGCCAAACCCCACTTCCTTCTTGAGGACTTTATCATGGTAGAGACAATCAGATCAACGGGTGGCCAATAATCACATCTTTGAAAATGTGTTTAACATTTCTATTATAAATCATTATATAGCAATTTTATAAATATTCAATGCATAATTAAACAATAAGTTCCTCTTGTTAGGGCATTACAGTGATCCTTTGAACTCAATAGACTCTTCTTCCTTGAACTCCTTGCTCCCTTTGCTTTTGCCTCAACCTCTCACCTTGACCCCACTCTTCAGGATCCTGCAGCAATTCTGCTGCTCTCAGATATGCCCACAGCACTGGGCGCAGGAGGCGACAAAGGAAGATAAAGAAATCTGCATGACTGTCTGAGCGCCCCACCTGGGAAGGGACAGAAAGCAGTGTCCAGTTATAGCAGAATTATAGCTGCATGCCAGGTGACAACAAATAACTAAACAACACTGTTTTGCTGTAGTTTATAGCAGGGATAAGTTTAAAATCATCAATGTATACATGATTGCAGCAAAAACTGTACCAAAATATACATATCCGTACAGGCTGAAGTGGAGACACAATTTTAGAATTTCAATTTTCTGACCCTTTTGTCTAATCATAACTTTAACTTGTAAGTGTGACTCAGATAACAGATAATAACAACTTCTATTTAACATCTCTTGAGTATCATACTTTTATGATGCATAGCTCTAACAAAGAAGGAACATAGGGTTTGCATGCCTGTGTGTGTAAATGATATGCAAAGTACTTTTCTGGTCCAGACACATACAGTACAACTATTACTTGTCCTGTTAGAACTCCTGTAAGGTTGACTTGTAGGTAGTTTTAGAAGCAAATTTGTCGAGCTATCACATGACTCCAGAAAAAAAGAAATCTGCAACATTTACTGACTTGTACCAGGGGATTTTGGCTATAGCTCTCTAGCTCTAATGTGCCTAAAGTATATCCATAGGAGACTCCAAGTCTGAATCTCAGTATTCTCCATTGCAACTCTATGGAATAGTACCCACTAAGGTCAACTCATTACATTAGTCCTAACAGCCTCCCAAATATCTATTAATCCATCCATCTAAATAAACCCCTTCCCATGGCAGGGTAGGGGTTAAATATTAAACAAACTATGACCCACTTCCCCCTATGAGCCCAGATATCCTACAGGATTCCCCTGCAACACCTTGGAGGTCAATGGGCCTCCATCTCCCTGCCCCTTGTGCTGTGGGTAGGGGGTCCCTGTAGATGCCTATGGGGATTTCAAATTGAGATATTTTGATCACTCGGGTGGCATTTCCCATTGGTTAGATTTACATTTGTGTCTTACGACTGAACTCATTTTCTTTATTATTGGAGCCATGGAATAAAGGACAATATTCAGGAAGCACTCTGCGCACACTCAGACTTTAGATTGGACAACCCCACTCTACTAAGATTTCAGCAACTGGATTTATTAATCATGTACATATATGCTATTGATATACATTTTGCAATCAGTCTTGAACAGCAAAGGCACTCACCTTGTAGTACCGTTTTATATCTTGTTCCATACAATCACTGTCACTGTCAGTCAGATCATCAGTTGCTCTCCACGTTAGTTTGTCTACAAAATGTCTCCCTGTGTCACACGCTATAGGGGCACTGGGATCCTGAAAGAAAGCGGGAGAGGCGTCACAGCAGGCAGAAAGAAGACTGAGTGGGTGGCACAACTGGCTCAGTCATATGCTCACCTCATACATAGCAAGAAGACCACACTGAATAAGCTTGTCCAGGACATCCTGACACAGAGTGTATGAAGTCTGACAGGGCTACAACACAAGTGACAGAGAGAAGTCAGAACCCCCCCCCTTGCATGGCATTATGGGACACTGTAGTCCAAAAGTTCTACCATGAATTTATATGATCATGTTTTAAACATTACAAAAAGTTTTTTTCCGTATGAGAAATGAATTATCTATAGTGTAGAAAAAGTACCTCAAATACAGATGCTGTGGGATTATTTTCTCCTCTGTTCTGATATGCTACTTGAAACAGAGGGGCAGTGAGCCTTATGGATGTCTGAAATGCAACATATTGTGCTTTTTTTTTTACTGCCGGTTTTAAAAAGGAGCACTGCATGATATGTGAGTGTGTATGAGACTAACTAAGAGTATAATTAGAAAGAAAAAAATGCAGAGCTATGAGTAATTGGAGTTAGTGGTTGAAGCTGCTTGTAACCTGCCATTTAATTGTCAAAATACATAATCAACTATTTTGGTTACAAGACTCACATAAATATATCTAAAGATTGTGTTGCTCACAATAAACATGGAGCAGTAAGTGGCAAACTAGATAAGTTCCATGACACTTGCTTCTCTGATTTATTAAAACGCATTATGTTTAGGTGGATCTTGCCATTTAATGTGAGCATAAATGGCTCTATAACTGGAGGATCAAAGGTAGAGAGTACACGCTCTTATACAGGCTGAATTGGCATGACATGTAACATCTTCTCTAGGATTAACATAATGGTACCTAAAGTCTAGATACGAGAAGAAGTGTTTTTATTTGGATATTAAAGGGACTCAATCATCTTATTTCATACTTTAACTAATGTAAGAAAGTAATAGGGCACTAAAAATAAAGAATATTTTGAATAGAATGCATGCTAAACTTAACAATCCCTTTATTCAGCTATACCGTTCATGTACTTACAATCCTTTTCTGCTACCCTATATTAGAATATAATGTACCAAGTATCTGTCTAGTACATGGACAAAGTCATTGTTGAAGACTTGATAGGAGATGCCCTTTATGGAAACGCAGCCTGTTCAACCCTCTGCCTGGACACAAAACCTCTAATTAGGTGAGTGTGGATTAATACTTTTACCGTCTGGAGAAGCAGAGTTCTTGGAAGCAAAGAGAGGATACAGAGCAGCTTCTCAATAATTTCATCTTGGTTAAACAAAACTTCCACCATGCCCAGTGTGGAGACTTGGAATAGGAGAGCGTGTATGGCACATGCTACAGGAAGAAGGGAGAAAGCAACCAGAAAGAAAAAAAGGATGTGAGAAAGAGTGGATCGGTACATCGATCTAACAAGGTAGACAAAATACACACTGCAAAACACTATCCAATTTGATTTTAAGGAAGAAAACTTTAAAAATGTAATTACCCCAAGGTCAGCTTCCTAAAATACAATCATTTTTATCTCATCTCAAACTTCTCCTATTATTTCCCATAGTAAGCTATCACAGTCTCCACAAATACTTATCTATACGCATACATACAATATGTTTTGGAATAAGTGCCTTTAAATCTTGTTTTACTTAAGCAATGTGGCAACTAAAGATTATAATACAGGGAATTCATACCTCGTGAAAGGGTTATGCTTATCAGTTTGATGTCAAAAGTACAATAAAACTTTTTAAATAGGCCCACATGACAAGCTATTTATTGCCAATACAAGTCAATAAACAATCCAACAACAAATTAAGCCTGACTATTGTTATAAGTCTAATGTACCGATTGTGTCCGATGATAGAGAACTGCTGGAAGTGTCTGGTGCTCTAAAAATTATTACTATCCTAAAGAAAAGACACATCGGGATATGATTTGCAGGCCTCAGACTGATGATGCAGTATGGGAAGGTTGGTTTAATTGATCTAAAAAAAATACCAAGACAATGGCGAGGTTAACATTTATTTATTCGTTTCCTATGGGTTACACTAACGTGGGAGGGGAGTGATGGGAGCCAACAATTTATGAAATGGTAGACTGTTCTTTAAAATATGGACTCTGTTGTACCAAATTTTCTGTTTTCTTGCATTTTATTATTTTTGTATTCCTATATATCACATTGTTTTGTTTTTGCTTTGTTGTTTATGTTTACCCTTATATGTGCCAATGTATGTATACGTTTACCATATAGTGTCAAGGAAAATGCTGCTATTTGTATGCAATGTCTTTTTCCCCATTTTTCTTCTCCCTCTTCCTTCTACTAAAATAAGGGGGAAGAAAAGGGAAAATAAGGATTATCTATTATTTTGGGTATAAAGAAAGAATAATTCCAAGAAACCAATACTCGCCTTTAAATCACCTCTAGAGACAAATAAGAGGCCACTGTAGTTCAAAACTTGTATTCATTTAAGACAATTACCAATAAAGTTTTGCAGAAATAGATAAAAAAAACAATGTAAAGATAAGTGAAATGTGAGGAAGTCATGATTTTTTTAATCACATTAACATTATAAAAATCTGACTGACTGACAGCAATATTCAACAACCGAGGCAAGCCGTTAATTCGTAGCACTTAGGCGATGAGCGCCAAAGACGTTCATCGCCTGCGAGCCTCACATAGCGAGGCAAGCCGTTAAGCAACTAAAACTTGCAGCATAAAGGCGATGAGCGTCGACAGCGCTCATTGCCTGCTCGCGTTGCAAAAGGCAAAGAAACACGCAGGACTTAGCCACCAAACACTTCGTAAACGCGGGATCGCCTTAGGCTGCTAGCAGTTGACTAAATACTACAAAAACATCACATACAGCACGGGGGAACAGCCAGGACGTCAGGGAGTGAGGTGAATCGTGAATTTAAGTCAATTTGCCTGAGTTCCGGCGCGAGAACATCGCCTAAGCGAGAAATAAAATGTCCGCACAACAAATGAAAACGAGGCTACAATACCCCGGAACGCACAAAACACTGCCTAACACGTAGCACTTTCACACAGGAACGTAGGAGGTACAAAATATACTATTACAAATGACAGAAAATACTTGCGGGCTGCGTAACACATAGACAAACCACGCAACTTTACAATCCTAATTCACACACACACACATTATATATATATATATATATATATATATATATATATATATATATATATATATATATATATATATATATATATATATATATATATATATATATACACAACATTTTTTTATAAGGGCGGAAGGCAGGATGGGTTATTTTAATGTTTCCCCTTTAGCCCAATAAGGTAGTATATGCCAAATGAAGTAGGTAGGGCTTAGCTTGCAAATTTTGCCTGGGCTATGGTGGGCTAGTTAGGTAGGGCCATTTCTATTTTATATATCTGTGTTATTAAAATATATTTATTTATTTATTCCCAACACCATCAGGGAGTAGTAATGCCGGTGCCTTGCATACTCCTATTTATATATTAACTTTTATGTACAGGGTCTTTATAGTTTGTTATAGGGAAGACAACTAGTGAGTTTTATTGGTGATCTACTGTGGTAAAATTCCCTTAGCAACAGTTAACAAAGGCGATTTTCACTAAAGCTTCTGAGATGTAAGTGCATGTAAAAAAAACAAAAAACACCCACTCTAATGTTTAAGCATTAGTGTGCGTTATTATGAGCCTAATGTGATCCAGTTTTCTATATTAAACTATTTACGTCAGAGATCTCCTATTCCTACTCATGTTTTCCCATTTTATATTGATTATACAGCTCTAACGAAAATCTCAGACTGCTTTTTTTTGTATATACAAATATATATAAATGAAAGATGAAAATCACATAAAAGAGGTGAAAGAAGATACACATTTCATTGTTTAAATGATTAAAATATATAAATAATAGATTATGAATTCTCCTACTGCTGTGATAACTGAATGTACACACCCCACAATCTTACCTCCTATGGCTTCATACAAGAATACTGGTAGCAGATTGGCGCTCTGGTGTCCTAGTTCCCGGATGGCAACCTGCGATTCTCGGCATAACACATAAATGTTATGGAAAGGAGAAGTGAGGAGGGACATCGTGCTGCGCATGATTCGCACACTGTGACATACAAGATCCCACCTCTGCCCAGAGAATCCCACATCAGACCCACGCAGCAGAATTTCTTCAGTCAGCAAAGTGAAATCGGAGACAAGACGGGAGAGTGAGACCCCCTATCAAAAAATAAATAAAATAATGTTCCATTAAAAAAAGGAAAGAAAATGGAGTCGGACAATACCTGAGGGTAACCAGTGAAAAAGACAGGGTGCAGAAGCATAAAGAACAGGAGTACTTGAGGGAACATATAGCGGTTAGAGAGAATGGCAGAAGAGATTAGGAGAAGAGTAAGACGTATTGAAGTACAAAGAGGTCAGAAAGGATGAGTGAGTTTATTTCAGTCCAGAGAGGAGGTGGTTCTGAAAAAAGTAATAATAAAAAAAGGATTGTGGGAATAAAAGCAGTATTGATTAGACAAATGAAAAAGGGGCTAATGTTACACATGGAATAAAAAATATGGACTTTAGATGTTCCACATAAACTTGAGTTGCTCTTATATGAATAAGTACACTAAAAGGCATATCCAAGTTTCATGGATTAATACATTTCTGCACTCCTTAGGCAAAAAGCAGCCTTTATTTATGCAGAACATCTCATAAAACATTTTATTTTTATTAATATCAAAAAATCCCTCTAATGCTTATGTTGATACCCCCAGATGGGTGTCTACACAGGCCCTGGATCCCCACCCAATCAGTATGCAGCATTAGGGGATCAATTTAACCCATTATTCACCTGCTGGTTCTTCCTCAGCCAATAGCACTGATGTCAGCCCCTTAGCTCACAAGTAAGTGCTGAGATATGACTCCCTGCTGCTTCCTGCCTGTGCCCACACTACATATCCCAGGCTGCTTTGCAGCACAAAATGGAACCCCAGAGTTTTAATCAAATGTTTCAGCTAACCTGATTGGCCAAAACAAAATATGAAATGAGTGCTAATTTAGACTGGGTTTGGAGAAGGGTGTTAAGCAGAACTTTCAACCGTCAGAAATTACAAGACAATTTGCCAACTTCAAGGTAAGTGTTTAAATGTTTATTTTGTTATTTTTTCATGCAAAAAAATGTTTTCATACAATATTAAGTCTCCTCTATCAGATGTACTCATAATCCAGGAAACTTAGATATGCCTTTAATATTTACATATACAGTGGATATAAAAAGTCTACACACCCCTGTTAAAATGTCAGGTTGCTGTGCTGTAAAAAAATGAGACAAAGATAAATAATTTCAAAACTTTTTCCACCTTTAATGTGACCTATAAACTGTACAACTCAATTGAAAAACAAACTGAAATATTTTAGGTGGAGGGAAGAAAAAAAAAAACGAGAAATAATGTGGTTGCATAAGTCTGCACACCCTCTTATAACTGGGGATGTAGCTGTGTTCAGAATTAAGCAATCACATTCCAAATCGTGTTAAATAGGAGTCAGCATACACCTGCCATCATTTAAAGTGCCTCTGATTAACCCAAAATAAAGTTCAGCTGCTCTAGGAAGTCTTTCCTGAAATTTTCATAGTCGCATCCCACAACAAAAAAACCATGGTCCACAGAAAGTTTCCAAAGCATCAGAGGGATCTCATTGTTAAAATGTATCAGTCAGGAGAAGGGTACAAATTTGTTTCCAAGGCATTAGATATACCATGTAACACAGTGAAGTTGAAGTCATCATCAAGTGGAGAAAATATGGCACAACAGTGACATTACCAAGAACTGGAGCTCCGTCCAAAATTGATGAAAAGACGAGAAGAAAACTGGTGTGGGAGGCTACCAAGAGGCCCACAGCAACATTAAAGGAGCTGCAGGAATATTTGGCAAGTACTGGCTGTGTGGTACATGTGACAACAATCTCCCGTATTCTTCATATGTCTGGGCTATGGGGTAGAGTGGCAAGACAAAAGCCTTTTCTTACGAGGAAAAACATCCAAGCCAGGCTACATTTTGCTAAAACACATCTGAAGTCTCCCAGAAGCTTGTGGGAAAAGGTGTTATGGTCTGATGAAACCAAGGTTGAACTTTTTGGCCATAATTCCAAAAGATATGTTTGGCGCAAAAACAACACTGCACATCACCAAAAGAACACCATTCCCACAGTGAAGCATGGTGGTTGCCCCATCATGCTTTGGGGCTGTTTTTCTTCAGCTGGAACTGGGGCCTTAGTTAAGATAGAGGGAATTATGAACAGTTCCAAATACCAGTCAATATTGGCACAAAACCTTCAGGCTTCTGCTAGAAAGCTGAACATGAAGAGGAACTTCATCTTTCAGCACGACCACGACCCAAAGCATACATCCAAATCAACAAAGGAATGGCTTCACCAGAAGAAGATTAAAGTTTTGGAATGGCCCAGCCAGAGCCCAGACCTAAATCTGATTGAAAATCTGTGGGGTGATCTGAAGAGGGCTGTGCACAGGAGATGCCCTCGCAATCTGACAGATTTGTAGTGTTTTTGCAAAGAAGAGTGGGCAAATCTTGCAAGTCAAAATGCACTCATACCCAAAAATACGGAGTGCTGTAATAAAATCAAAAGGTGCTTCAACAAAGTATTAGTTTAAGGGTGTGCATACTTATGCAACCATATTATTTTATGTTGATATTTTTTCTTCCCTCTACCTAAAAGATTTCAGTTTGTTTTTCAATTGAGTTGTACAGTTTATAGGTCACATTAAAAGGTGGAAAAAGTTCTGAAATTATTTATTTTTGTCTAATTGTTTTACAGCACAGAAACCTGACATTTTAACAGGGGTGTGTAGACTTTTTATATCCACTGTATATATTGTTATATTTCTCCTATTAAAAAAGCACAGGCCTGATATTAAAATAGTAATTAGTTGTTTAAATGCACAGTAAAGGTTTAATATAAGGTTTTTATTTTTCATAAGACCCCAGGCATTATGAACTCCTTATCTCTCCGCCCCCTGGTAAGGGAGCCACCCAAGAGGAATACTCTTCAAAAAAAATTAGAGTAAGATAATGGGAGGCGACTAGAAAGTGTAATTGTGTACATTGCTAGCAGCTCATGTCACTACTGCCTGCAACTAATGTGTGCTTTACATAGTGGTCTAAAAAGGTTTTCAACTTGGTACTTTCTTCTGGTCGGCTCCCACTCCAGAGGGTGGAGATTTGCAGCTTATACAGTTGGGGCATGATTTTTAAATACATTTAAAAAAAATAGTTTTTTGAAAGCATAGTAAAAGTTTATTAAACTTTATTTTCTTATCAAGGCATATTCTTTAGAGTGCTTTATACTAAAGTAGTTCTTTAATCGTTTAGACTGTGAAGTGGCAGACCTGGCGTCAAGTCCCACCATGGGTGTAGTAATGCTGAATAGTAAATATGTTATGTTTGCAAAAATATAGCTTTGTGTTACTTATACTGTTCTTTTACACCACTGTAAGGCAAGTACATAATCCAATGGTAAAAGGCAGCTATTGTTCAATGGCAGATGTGGGTTTGAATTCTATGGCAACCTTATTTATTCTATAAATAATCATTTTTATTTTAATTGCACGATAAAGCTGAAAATATATAAACTGTAAAGAGCTATAGAAGACAAACCGGTAAAATGGTAAAATGTTCTGTATGATTTTCAACTCTCTATCTGATGGTGCAGAGCACAGTCAGGGACTTCAGAGTCTCTTTAAAAAGGGTTTGATTATATTTTTACAATCAAGTTTACAAAGCACAAGCCATATTTTCCTAATTAAAATAATCCATTAAAAACTAAAAAAGACAAAAGAAAATATTTTAGCTGTATAAATGTAAGTGACCATCATTACCACAGTGCCATGTGACTAATTATTTGACACAATGGGGCTCATGCCAATTCTAACTAGGTGGATGGTATGGTGTTTCTAAAATCCTAAATAATAATAATAGTATCAGGGGTTGCCAATACCATGGTACATCCTGATAGCTAGATGTGAATGTATCTCATCATTTGAAAGAGGAGAGTCTCATAAGCACCTTGCAAATGGCAAGAAAACACTCACTGCTGCAACCAAAAAAAAAAGTAGGCTTATTTATTTTGTTTCTTCGGACATTCTAATCTGAAAACGGACAAAAAATATTGAATTTCTTATAGCAGTAAAGGAAAATATGAACATACACAGGGACTTTGTAATTGGTGGTCCATTCTGGACCTGAAGGAATATCCCTATAAGCTCATTGAATAGCGTGGCATAGACACTCCTGCTATAATAACAACAGCATTTTTAAACAATTAGAAAAAAATAAAAAGAGCTAGGAATGAAAATAGTTTGTATATATTTTCTGTTTGATTTTAACTGCTCTACACGAGAGTGCAGACTACAGTGGGCATTTAATAATTTTTAATAACAGCAATTGCAAACCTATTTATCATGATCTTTATTTTACATTTAGAATGTACTACTTCTGAGTCCATGAGGCCCGGGAGCCATTGGGCTGTGCACTCACCTGTCTGTGTTTGTGCAGGATAAGAGCAGACAAGATGTATGAAGACATGACAGCAGAGCAAGAGACTGCAGCTGGAAGACAGAATGACAAGAACACTTTACTGTTACAATAGTCACATCTCAATTCTTTTCACAATGAGTTATTTCCACAATGTAATGTGACATTGTGTCTCATATCACTCAGAGGCTCCCATCAACCATGTTTACAGCTAAGATCTCTTTATGCCAATGTAAATAAGGTTTTAATTTAAACATATATACACATCCAGTATAATTACAAAATGTTATTAGCCCTATACCATACGGTTAGTTTGCATTGTATTGAAAAAGAAGAAAGACTACTTATATAACAAAAAGGAACCTCGGGTAGCCAAACTATTTAGATGGATATAAAGGGGGAAAATATATATAATTTTTTTACATAAAACATAACTTTTATTGAAACTAAGACATGATATAAAAAAAACAATTAAACATTCTGGTATAAAAACAATGAGCTGTCTCAACACATCAACAGATGTATATTCATAATTTAAATATTGAGAAAACAAATTCACATCATGAAACCAGTTTGTTAAGTCTGGTTAGGTATAGAATAAAATTACACTGTTAGGTAATAGATAAATTATCACCATAAATTACACAATTTGTTTGAATTCATTCGATTTAGAAAAAGCCCTTTTTGTGAGTTAGGGACAATTGTAATAAGATACTAGTACAAAATAGTATAAATAAAGGGTAATCTACACAGCGATTACATTAATTTATAATTATCATAATTTATAATAATTGTCTGTTGTATGATACAGTACATCTAGAGAACCATTGCATTAATCTAGACTCCATATTGTGCCACACTTATGACCAAATAATGTTAATATAGACAAACTTCTAGTAAAAGTGCATTTATATAATAATTGTACGCACGAGTCCCAGCAACCAAGTGATCACTGTGCATCAGGAATCAATACAATCAGTTGGATGATCGTGAATTCTGTTGCAGAGTGAAGAACGGATTCTTGATATAAGGGATAGAGATAGAAGTTGAGCATAAGGGAAAGTAGAGCAAGCACTCTAAGGAGGGACATGGTGATCAGGTCAGATGACATGAACCTGATAAGGTCAAGGGTAACTTAACTGGATGTAATGAGCCGGATGGGTAGATTGTTCCATTTTGTGCCTCAATGTTGGACTGCTGTTTGAGCTGGGATGACATGTCAAGAGGTAAGTTGACAGCGATTACAGGAGGCCACTTTGAAGTAATGATTTCTCCAGAATGCAGTACTTTTAAATGAGTGTCTGACATGTAGTTGAGTAAATAAGGTGGGGTATCTGAAAGATTAGCGAAGAAAGACCTTCCATTCCAGTTGCTGAGGAATGTGGTCCAGAGTGACAAGAACTGATTGGTCAGATCAGTAGGCAGGTTACTAACTAACAACCGGAGTAATATCTGGAGATCCTTCGAGTGGCTAAAAATTAAAGGAATGTGTTGGATCTTAATTTTTATCAAGTGCATATGGTATGCCGAGGTAGTCAAAGAGATTGGTGATTTTCTTCAAGCTAGTGAGAAGTGTGTTCGGTGTCTCTATGAAGAGAAATCTATGTTTATTCAGCAAAATCCAGCACATGGTTTCTGCTAATAATTCAACGAGCTTAGAAATAATTTCTCCATTTGAGTCCATGGAGATGCCATAAGCTGGTATGAATAGGCAACTGTTTAAACGCATCCTTTATATCAGCCTTCAAGAGCCAGCAGTGATTTTCTAAAAGGAGAATGGTGCTAGTGGCGTCATCAATTTATTGAAGGGAGCATTCAGTCGATGGGATAAGAGTGTTTATGCTGGGTAGAATGTGATGATGAGTTGCGATTCCAATTGGATTTATTCTTCAGATAGGAAATGGTGGCAATGAGAATGGTACCAACATCTATTCTTTTTCGAGTTCTGATGCTAGGTGTGCGTCCACTACCTCAGGCTTCTTAGCAACTGTGAGTAGATTCTCTCTAGAGAAGGAAACCTGAGGCAATATTGACACTCCAGCGTGAAACCCTTCTTGGAACCGGGTGATGAGTGATATGACAAGCTTTTGCAGACTAATGGCTAATTGTCACTTTGGGTACACTATAATGGGGCAAAAGGTCTTAGAATAGGCCTTGTGGAATACCACACATACATGTAGTGGATGGCATCCGC
The DNA here is from genome assembly GCA_027410445.1 of Discoglossus pictus. NCBI lineage: Eukaryota > Metazoa > Chordata > Amphibia > Anura > Alytidae > Discoglossus > Discoglossus pictus. Next base: position 94,059,724 of record CM050167.1, read on the forward strand.
CAACGTTGCAACCCATGGAGTTAAACTTACTGCTATGGTTAGGTGCCTCCAAGGTAATGCACCTGTCTGCCAAGACAGTCCTTGATGGGGTGAGCAGATGGTGAAGAGACAAGGATAGAAAGGGAAGGGATAGGATTGGATGAAGGGGTCTGAGGGGTGACGTACTGACAGAAGGTGAAGGTGTGTAATGGTGACTGGCAGTGCTGGTACACCAATGATTTGATGCCAGCAAAGTGCCTGCAGAAAAGGTCATAGTCCAATGTGGACCAGTTAACAGTGTACTTTAATTGGTTAAGAGCTGCCGTGGGTTTAACTTAGAAGCACCGGTGGTAGTCGTAGTATTGGGAGGTCAAGTTGACAGTGAGACAAAAGTAGATGTCCATCTCCTCCCAGTGGTTCGGGTAGGTAGAGCAAAGACGTCAAGATACATGCTGAAGCCTGGAACTAATTGGCCAAAGAGAGCAGAAGCAGTTGATGAGGCCTCTAATTGTGGAGTAGTCAATAAGCTCCATCTTTCTGGCAGAAAGCAGCAATCATTGAGTTCCTGGATCAATCTGGGGACGTTTCAGAGCCTAAACAACTAGCTTCCTGCAACTGATGGAGCTCTGCCAGGAGATGAGGCATCCGGACAGATTAGGGACTGGTATTATATAAGTCTGAAATAAAAGTGAATGGGTAAAATGAAGGTAAGCCCAATGATGGCTGTAGAGACATGGAGCGTCTGTGAGCAAATCCAGGAACACCTTCCACCCTAACACACTCTCACCTCTCTCTCCCTCCTTTTCCTCTCACAATACCTTTAGGTTGTAAGTCTGCGAGTTTCAATCCCACAAGGTGCTTTATGGAAAGCACTATGGATTTGAGGCTTAAAGACAGGGCCCTCCTTGCCTTGCTATTTATTAATTTGTATGTATCTTTGTCTTGAACGTATTTTATGTACAGCGGTACGGAATATGTTGGAGCGTTATAAATAAACGATAATAATAATAATAATGAAGGAGGACTGTGGAACGGACAATAGATAATGAATGAATGTATGAAAGTATGATGACAAGTAGTTTTTGAGGCTGGTTCCAATTAGCGTGACTTCCAATCAGCCAATGACTGGTGAATAGGTAAGAAATATGGAGAGGAATGAGTAATAGAGTCATGGTGGGCTTGATGCCCTGATTAGGAAGTGACTTGGAACTAAGTAACTGGTGAAAA